>OU975449.1:6334341-7710768 GCA_918857605.2 Philereme vetulata | reverse complement strand
TTTACAATAATAACCATTAATTTTTGCAGCTCTTACCTCAAATAAAATTTAAAACAATAAAAAAGTATAAATAATATTAGTCAAACTTAAAATAACAAATAAAATTATAATTGGTCAATCAAAATTGTCATCTGCTCCGCTAGGTAATCATTAACACTATAGTATGCTTTTCTATTAATAGCTTTTTCAATTTCAATTTAAATAAATTTAAACTAGAACGCAGGATTGCATATACGTTTTGCATTATCAATGCAGGCACCGATTACTTAGCGGTTATGTAAGACATCAAGAAATTAAAGGATATTAGCAGTGCAGAAAGTCTAAGTACAAGTTTTAACTTTTTTATGTTGGTTTGTTTAAACGACCGAATCTAATTTGATGAAAGGTAGGTTTTTTATCCAAGTCCAAAACCAGCAGTGGACTGCATACCACTATAAAAACATCTCTCTATATCACTGTCTATTTATAAACATTCACTATTGGAATCTGGAACACCTACAGTCGTTAGTAAATGTATTTACTAACGAACTACCTTTGTGTAGGTACAAATGTTTTCGAACTTTTTAATAAACGAAAAAACATGTAACACCAAATAAACCACGCATTTCAATTTGTTAGTACACAGCATCGCAGATTTCCTATCCTTTGTTGAAAGTGTAGTGCTCAACCCACACTAGGGCTTGAGCTCCGGAACTCCGGTTTTGGTGTAACTCCGGAGGTTCGAAAGGTTCCGGCATCGTTTGTCAAACCGAAGCTGTCGTGACAAAACCGGAGTTTCTATTTTCATAATCATTTTATAATAAACTAGCTTTTGCCCACGACTTCATACGCGTTACAGTCCTAATTGTGTTGGTAACCTAGAAATATAGCTAAACTCACTGTTGCAACTTGACTTGACACTCCATTTTTATCCCATGAGATTTGATTTATGGAATAAAAGGTAGCCTATGTGGTAGGTAATCCACGTTAATTATCTACCAAATTTCATCGAAATCAGTTCAGCCGTTTTCAGCCGTTGCGACGTGATTGAGTAACAAACCAACAAATAGATAAACAAACATCCAAACTTTCACATTTATCATAATATTAGTGTGACTAGTTGCCCGCAACTTCGTACGCGCCACACACTAAATTATGTGTAGGTAACTTAGAATTAAAGCTAAACCCATGGGACCTGATTTATGAGATTAAGTATTTGTGTTAATCCAGATTATAATCTACGTAAATACCAAATTTCATCGAAATCGGTTCAGCCGTTACGTTGTGATTGAGTTACAAGCAAATAAATAAATAACCAAACATCAAAACTTTTGCATTTATAATGTTAGTTATTGGGATTTAATTTGCTCGAGATGCGGCGCACGCGTCCATCGGCTTAAAGCGAGTCGCGTACCTGTTTTTTTTAAATTTTTTGGTGCATTAGTCTCCTCAATACTTTAAATTCCTTCAGAATGTCCTTCCCCCTCTACTCTCAATGAGTTATCTAGCCTTTTGAATATTCTGACAATCTGCATGAGCATTTCGTCGCTATTCTGTTTTGCAAATTCCCGGGGTCAAGTTTGAGGTAGTATTCTGGATCGTATAGATACGATAGAATAGTCGCAAGAAGTAAACACCTTTCCTTAATACAGTTTCTTCTGAAAGGACATTCTGAAAGAATTTAATATATTGAAGAGACTGATGAAGTCAAAAATGTGAAAGAGAAATTGCAAGAAGTTATCAAAGGAATGCTAATGTCAAGTAGATTGAAAAAGAACAATATTGCTATGGACTTCGAAAGCTTGGTTAGGGTAGAAAAGGCTATTTTCAAAAATGAAGCGATGACAGAGGACAGTATATTAGGTCGGGGAAAAAGTTTCTTCGCATTTTTTAAGAAAATTCAAAACATTTTTTAGTATAGTTTATTTACATTTAACTAAAGTATGTAGGTACCATTTTGTTCGATAACTTTTTGCCATCTTGTAGGTAGGGACATGATCCCATTGCTATAGAAATTTTGGGGCTTCTGATCAAAATACCGCGACAAGTAGTTTTGGCAGTTCTCTCGTGATGTTAACCTGACACTGCCTAAAAAATTCTGAAGAGACCGAAACAGGTGGAAATCTGAAGGTGCAAGATCAGGACTATACGGCAGATGCATTAACACCTCCTAGCCAAACTCTCTTAATTTTTGCTGAGTGGCTAAAAATGTGTGAGGTCTAGCGTTATCATGATGAAAAACCACACCCCTTCTGTTGATTAATTCCGGCCGCTTTCTCTCAACTTCTTGCTTTAATCTCATCAGTTGTTCGCAGTAGAGTTCAGAATCGATGGTCCTGCCTAGCGTAACGATAAAATAGATGTTTTAAGTTCGCAACTTTTTATACTTTTCAAAGACCGATTTTTTATATTTTCTGTTTCTTTATTTGATGTAATAAACTGTTAGTAGACCATGGTCTGAAAAACACTTGTTCTGGGAAAACAGTGATTTAAAAGATTTATATATATTGAAAAAATGATTTCAATATTTAAAGACTATTTCACCTTCAAAAGTAGAAGCGTAACGAGCTTTTTCGTCTGCTATGTACATTTGTAATCACGATAATTACCGTATTCGTAATTAATTTAAATTTTCTGGTTTTGTTTTATTTCTTGCTTAACAAACTAAAACCTTAATATTGATGGGTAAGATAGGATATATTTAATGTACATAATACTAGTAAAACAACATAATTTAATAACTGGAAGGTACCTACAAATACAACCTATAATAATGTATGTACATATGTATAATCTACTCAAAAACATGTATTTTCTATTACACTGCGCTCTTGTCTCGAGATTTCAAGGTTCGAAGCTTCGAAACTCCGGAGTTCCGGAGTTCGAACGTTGAGCATCGAAACCCAGCTCCGGAGTTGAAAAACAGTCCGATGTTCAAGCCCTATCCCACACCAATCAGAGAACAAAGCGAAAACGCTCTCGCAGTGTTTTTGCTTTGTGGTGAACATGAACAATGAAGCGTCTCAAATTTTCGTTTCTGTATGTTATTTGCGATGATCGATGCTGTCATTCAATCTATTAGCACAGAGTAATAAGAGAAAGGATGATTTAATTGACCGCTTGCTGGACATAATTTCCAGATGATATTTATCGCTCTTGAATCAGATCCATAACGCTTACATCAAATGTCAGTGGAGGCAGATTCATGTCATCTATTCTCGTGAATGATGTAAATATTTGATTCTTCGGTTCATCCACAACGAAGTTACTTTTGGTGGGGCAACACGATATTACAACACTAATTGAAATTTTATAACTAAACTATCTTTTGCTATTAGCCCATATTGTCCTATTGTTGGGCAAAACCCTCCCCGCATTTCCGCCACTCACAACGGCCCAGTGGCACCGTACGCCAGTCCCTATCGGCGGCGTCCAGCTCCTGCGTGGTTTGCCGCGGCACCGCTATGCTGGCTCAGAGCTCCACTTTGTGGTAATTAATGAAGGTTGCCCTTCATCAATCCGCTCCTTCGTCGACCAATGGCTCCTCCAGGCGTTCTCAGTGCGTCGTGCGACTGCAGCAAACCTTGAGTTTAGATTTTTGGAAGTCAAATACTAAGTTTGCGAGCCATATGTTAGAACAGGAATGATCAATATGTCCATGATTTTGCGCTTCAGTACTATTGGAAGGTTGCCCTTCATCAGCTCCTTTACCGACCAATGGCTCCTCCAGGCGTTCTCAGTGCGTTGTGCGACTTCTTTATCTTGCCTGCCTGCCTGGTGGGATACTATTTGGCATTAAAAATGCACAGCTCGGGTCCGAATGTACCTAATGTCAGTAAAATATATAACAAAATACCCGAACAAATTAAAAGCACAAGAAAACGACAACATAGATAATATAATAGATTAAAACATATACGAATGGAAAATAGTTACTACACACTAGACGACTTTTTTAAAGACAAGACATGTAAATAATTTTCGACATTAATGATTTCACTAACCAATAAAATTAAAACATAAAATCGCTCAACTTCGATTCCACTAGACCTGCTAGTTAGTTTTAATATTGCTACACCCTTACCTGCAGGGTACATATGAAGTGCTGGACTCTTGACTAGTCAATAAGATCTGACATGTAACATTTTAATCCACTTTGTATGAACTCAATAAAATAATGAACACTGAGATAGATATATAGTCGTGGACATACCTAAAGCATCGCTTCACCGTTCACTGTATTAAGATAGGCGATGTTGTTAGACTTTAGTCTTTGACATGTTAATCCTTAATCCAACCTCAAGGCTATCTTTTATTATATACTATTTGTTATCCATTGTTGCTCGCTAACATTTGTAAACGTTGCTCCAAAACATGTAACTTCGATGTGGACGCACTTTTTGAAGATTCGATGTGGATGCACCATCTCTAATAAAAAATGTTACTACGTTTGATCAAAAGTTGACGCAAAATGACAGTTTAAATTACATTCTAAAACAAATAATACTAGTAGTTCGCCCCGAACTGAGATCTCGCGAGTCTTCCTAAACACAAAAAAAATATTCTTAGGACGCCTCTCACAACGATGCCTATTTAGTGACTAAATATGATCAAATTAAAGGAATACGTAAAATTTAAACATGTTTAGTCGCTAAATACTTTTAGGGAACATTCTGCAAGCCAGCCTGACTTAAAAACTACAAAGTTTAACCTAAAAATAAAAACGAGGTCGAAATGTACTCACAAAGACCTTTTAGTAAACGTATCATTTGACCGGATAGTCTCATTTTGATTTTTTTTACCTCTCTTGAACCCCAATGTCTCAACAACCCCCCCTCACATTTTTAGCTCATTTAGTCACACCAAAATTGTGCCAACACTATCTACCTATACTATACCGAGTCTCACGATGATCGGATAAACGCTTCGAAAGTTATCCTCAGACAATCAAACATACATACCTACACTTACGAGTACTACCTGGGATTACTTCAAACGTTGTTAGCAAAAGGTCGACAATATTTTTTGAACCTACAGATGAGAATGAAACATTTAAAATCTTAAAGGGACTTAATAACACTAATTCAATTGGATACTATGGACTGAGTACCAAGATTCTCAAGAGGTGCGCAGGTAGTATCTGTGCAACACTGTGCTACATTATAAAGTCTCTTTCCGAAGGCTGTTTCCCTTCCAAATTGAAAATATCAGTGGTAAAGCCTCTATTCAAGAAAGGGACAAGAATATTAACAATTATAGGCCCATAACATTAATCCCAATATTATCCAAGGTATTTGAAAAGGTGATTTTTAATAGGTTAAATTTATAGATAAATATGATAAACTTACCAATCAACAATTTGGGTTCCGTAAACATAGGTCTACAACTTTAGTCTAAATCTATTTGTAAGAATTATGTTCTGTATTTTACTTTGGTGTACAATAAAGAGTTCTCTTATCTTATCTTATCTTTAGCATGTTTTAATCTTGTAAAAGAAGTGACGGACTGTATAGACCTCAAAATACCTGTCGCTGCGTTAATGCTGGACCTAAGTAATTCATTTGATCTGATCGATCATGGCATACTTCTAGCAAAACTAGAAAAACACGGGATAAGAGGCGTCGCACAAAACTGGCTGCGCAGCTACTTGTGTGGACGAAGTCAATGCACTGAAATATCTCGACTTGCATACTGCGATAATAATATGATAATAAAATGGTAATAAAAAAGCATTTTCAGTCTAAATTTAGGATTAAAGAATAGCCGTGGAGTTCCCCAAGGGAGTATATTAGACCCCCTGTTGTTCCTATTATTTATAAATGATTTGCAAAATGTAACGCAACGTAAATGCTTACTGTTTGCAGATGATACAACTTTAATAATGAAATGTACAAATAAGGAATTATATGAAAATGAAATTAATAATGCAATTAATGATTTAGTGACATGGTTAAATATAATTAAATTAATGATCAATATAAATAAAACAAAACTGATTCAATTTCGAAATTATAAAACTGAGCCCCCTAAGTAACATTAAATATAGTAAACATTAAATATCAGTCAACGGACATAGAAAGCATAGAGTCGGCAGTATTTCTAGGTATTCGAATTGATCAGCATCTAAATTGGAAACCACATATTGATCAGGTCTGCAATAAACTAAATAGATTTGTTTATGCGTTAAAAAGAGTCAGAAAAACCGTCTCTCACAACGCGTCTCTAGCTGCATATTATGGTTATGTGTCTTCTGTTTTACTTTATGGCTTATCATTATGGGGTAACTCAACTGATCTACTTAGAGCCTTTAAAATACAAAAGAAATGTATCCGAGCGGTCTGCGGAGCCTGGTTCTTAGACAGCTGTAAGCCTCTGTTTAAAAAAACAAGAGCCGTACATGTACATCAGAGAAATCTGTATTTTTGTAAAACAGTTTCCTAGCTATTTTGCAAGACATGAAGCAGCCAGACACACTAGACATAAAAATAGAATTTATCTACCAAAGCACAACTCGTCATTTATTAACAGTAACGCTCATTGCACGGCAGTAAAAATATTTAATAAATTACCAGACGAATTAAAAGATTTACGTTCGACTTTATTTAAACGCCGAATTAATAAATGGTTGTCATCAAAATGTGTTTACACTATTGCGGAATATTTTAATTATAGGTACTAGACATGACATTATTTTATTTTATTGACATTTTTATATTGAGTAGGAATAGTTAATTTTAATTTTTAATTATTTTATATGTAATATTTGCACACCAGGACTCTATCTGGTAGAATGTTAAGAGCTTAAATTGTACATTAAGACCAGTGTAAAATTGTACCAACTAACTTTCTGCGAATAAATTATTTTTTTCTTTACATACATACATACAACGCCGATTTGCCCAAGTTGACTTATAGATTTCGCTTCGCTCGATCAACAAAAGCTCATATTTCTCGGAACTTTATATATTACTTTAGTAGAGTGGAAACTGGCTGCTAATTTCTGCTAGTTAATAAGCGACTAACTTTACACAGTTGCAGGGGGTGGGCAGGTCACAAACGAGAATCTAGACTTACCTACTATTTTTACGGTTTCGTACCCAAAGGGTAAAACGAGACCCAATAGGGTAATAACTAAGACTCCGCTGTCTGTCTGTCTGTCTGTACCAGGCTGTATCTCATGAACCATGATAGTTAGACAGTTGAAATTTTCACAGATGATATATTTCTGTTGCCGCTATATCAACAATAACAATATAACAGCTATAACAACAGCTATTCATTATCAGATCCTCACCAAACTTATATGGAACCACCTTGAATACAAGTAAATATAACAAGTAACCTTTTAACAAAAATATAACCGACTTCAGATAACAGTAAAAACCAAACTACTCTACCAATTTTGATGAAATTTCCACGGGATCAATCTAAGAGTATATCCTTTCAAATAAAAACTTAAATACATTTTTCTTTTTAAAACAAACTTAAATAACTTTCAAATAAATAATTTTCAAGCTAACAAGCTGACAAACATAACATAACATAAAAATTAAACAAATTTAAAATTTATAAGTTTTCTCATGGATGCCATTGTCAGAACTGGACCAAATGGAAATGGGACTACACGGGATGCACCAGCTCTGAAATAAAAAAAGAATCATCAAAATCACTTCACCCAGTCGAAAGTTCTGAGGTAACAAATATAAAAAAATACAGTCGAATGGTCCTCCTCCTTTTTTGAAGTCGTTTAAAAATAAAAAACCGCCGGTACCCTCTTTTTGCTTAGGTGGTTAAAAACTAACATAGCTAAGAACCATCCCAGTTAAACTATAGCTTTCTGTTACCAAACGATTTGCTTCAACTTTTCTTGTTAGCACAAGTGAGGAGTGGAACTCACTTCCGGCGTATGTTTTTTCAAACCAGTATAATCTTGGAGTCTTCAAGTCTAGAGTGAATAGGTTCTTTCTAGGCAAGCGTGCTCCATCTTCACTTACCATCAGGTTAGGTAGTGGTCAAGCGCTTGGCTATCATCAATAAAAAAAAACTCGTAGTAGTGGTTCGCCCTGAAATTAGATCTCGCGAATCTACCAAAAAACCAAAAAAATATATGATTTATAATCTGTGGGTAACAAAATCGTGCCACGAAATGCACAACCAAATAACTAGACCTACAGTTTTATTCAAATTACAAATGACGGGAGTTCATGTCAATTGGTGTTTCATTTTAGCGGTAGAAATTGTAGTTATTATGAATTTCAGACCTTTCCCTATATTTGTGTCACTAAAGCTACACGAGCTAGACGAATACTCAATTTCAGCACTGTGGGGTCACTAGTATACCGTGTGAATTTCGTCAAAGTTCAGTTTTTATTATGGCTAATAACTCAAAAGCTATAAGGAATTTACTAAAAATAAAAACAGAGTCAAAATGTACTATTGAAGACCTTTCATTTGACGTCCCAATTGACTTATTATTATTTAAACTTTTTTTACCCCTCTTCAACCCCAATATCACAACAAAACCCCAGCATTTTTAGCTCATTTAGACACACCAAAATTGTGCCATCACTACCTGTGTATCAAATTTCACAATGATCGGATCAACGCTTCCAAAGTTACCCTCGGACAAACAAATATACATACATACATAAAACGCTGATTTGCCTAAGTTGATTTGGAGATCTCGCTTCGCTCTATCAATAAAATAATTATTAAATAAACACACAGGCAGACATAGGCATCAAACTTACAGCAGACCTCTTTTTGCTTAAAAAACAAAACCAAAGAAATTGGTCAAAAATTGGCGGATAAATCGAGTAACATACAAAATCCGCATCAAATTTTTAAGTCCGTTGAAAATAAAGCTCACTGATGCCATCCCGATGGCACGGTATAATTAATTCCGTTGCAATCACGCCATCTCCCAGCCACTCTGAAAACCACTCAGTTTTTTACAAAGTGTCATTTTTCTAGCTTCATCCAGGGCTCATTATTAAAAATGTTGGACAAGCGCGAACCGCTTAAACCCTTCTAGGGTTTCACATTAAAGTTCGTTGGTAAAAAATAAATACGTGAGGCACGTAATTTTGCGCATGTTATCCGATATCAATACTAACAACACTGCTTGTCTCAGCTTTTGTGAAGCAATAAGCAGCCCTCTCACCAGTGGCGGATTTACCCTAAGGCCCAGTAGGCCCGGGCCTAGGGCAACCAGATATTAGGGGCGGCCAATCGTGATAATAAATTCACTAATAACAACAAGAAATAACTCAAAGTAAATATTGTAAAGGCTCGCGCACATTATGGCGGGCCGCACTGCACCGCATCGTATAACAATAATCTTACTAAGTCACTTTCGTACATCCTGGGACAAAAATAAAACTTACTTTTGTCTTAAAATTTATGTCAAAATTATGTCGATTCTATTTAACCAAATTAAGACAAAATCAAGTAAAATTTTGCTTTTTTTAAAGTATATAATTGCTATAACATTTGACTTGATTTTGACTTTATTTGGTTTAGTTAGGATCAATTTAAGATAAAACAGTCATATTCAAGTCTAAACTTGACTTGGTTTTGGCTTAATTTATGTCAAAAAAAGTCAAAAGTACGATAAAATAAAATCAATTTGAATAGTATTACTAAATGTTAGATATAACAGTTAAAAACAAGAAGAAAAACATTATATATTCTGGATCTGGTATAACATGCGTGTATATTAAAACGTTCCCAGCGGCACAGATTTATCTGTACTTTCCATTACTGCGTTACGGGTCGTTTTAAACCTTGTCCTAAACCAGAGATTAGGGCGGCACGAGGCATATTAAACCCCACCGCCCGTAGGATACCAAAATCCTTTTTTTGGCGCCAAATAAGACAAAGTGTACGGTTGTTTTTTGTGTGTGGCACGAGGTCTAAAAAACTCGGCATTGTGGTTGCTATACCATAGAACTAGGAATCAAAAGCACATCTCAGATAGATAGTTATTTCTTTCCTACACTGAACCAGATGGAAGTTATGCCTCCCGCACGACCGAGACGTTTAAGTTTTTTCTTACCGCTATAAAGACGAGACACGGACAGGGTCAAGCCCTGTTTTGCACTTATCGTGTTAAAAAATAATTTATCAGCGATTTTTCACTTGGGTATTTGAATGGCGAACGATTCAGTAATTAAGTATTATAAAGGAGAACGGGCATAAGTGTATGGAAGCTGGTCTACCTTGCAATAAAAATGAGTCATATGTCAATATAAAGGTAATTCTATGTATTTTCATATGTAGAAAGTCGCATTTCTCTAAGTATTGTCCGATCTGAGTTCTACTAAAAATTGAATCTGATAATATTTAGTGCCAAACATTGAATATCGTGGTAATTAAAAAAACATTTTGTGTAATGTAATGATTTTATTTAAGTTAGGTAAGTAGTAATACAAATAAAAACAACATCTTCTTAAAAAATCAAAACAATATGTTATTAAACATTATCATCATCATCATCATCGATGAGAATACTGTTAAGGAACAATGCAGGTTCATTGAACCCTTCATGACGGGCATAACCTACGTACCATATAATTGACAGTACATGGGCACAAGTACCTATAGTACGTCGCCCTGTCAAGCAGGTACAATAATATTGTGTAATATTGTTATTAATATTATTGATTAATATATAACAAAAATATTTCCTGGCTCGGACATGTCGAGACTGTATACGTCCACGTAATAGCCAAGCCTCTTCGTTGATATCATATTGTGCCAAGTCTTCTAGAGCGTTATCTCTATACGTCTCGATTATATAAAGACCATTTTGTAAGTGCTCGCTACAATATGATCGAGCTTTAACTGGTAAGTTCCCAAGGCAAAATGTATGACTTGTTCTTCACTAAGCCTTGGGAAGTTTTCTATTTCATTTGCTTCGATTCGCATGAAGTCTGCTCTCCTATAATTCAATCTCTTTGCTTCCACATAATTGTGCAATGTGTTTGGTATGTGTATTTTAGCTCTTATTGAATTCAAAAAGGCTGCTGCGTGTGAACTATCTTCGATGGGGGCGTGGAAGTGGTTTAGAATGGCTGCAGCTATTTTGAAGTCAACAAACATTTTTGGCAACGTTTTATTAAAATAGTTTTGACGCAAAAGTTTAAAATCTCGCTTAAATCTCCCATTTACTACTTCCACCACCCATCGGCACATGGTGACCAAACGAGACTGATTAGCTTGTTCTGTAGTGAGTTGATTTTCTCTTCTGTCTTTAGTTGGTGGCACATGATGTTCGTAGCCACAAGCTTCTATATCCTGCAAACTATCTCTAAATCCTCTGTCTAGGATAAACGCATCATTACGTTCGAGTAACCAATGCAGCGGCTCATCTTCGTTATTCATTATTTCACTCATGATCTGGGCATCGGTTCTGGTAGCGGCAAATGGCCCTTTGACATCTAATATATAGCCGTCCGTGAATACCATTAAAAACGGCTTCAACAAGTTTTGATATTTGTGTAAGCTGTATGACAGCCGTTGAAACAAAAAGTTGGAGCTTTTGTTAATATATATATATGTACCGTCACATATAATTATGGCTTTGATGTTTTCATCGTTTCCAAATAAAGCCCTTGGAATTGTTAAGTTTCTTTGAAGGATATCATTTCTGGTAATGTGGTCCACACCTAGATGCAGCACAACGTAATCGTTGCTCAGACATTCTCGAACTATAGGCAAAAAACTTTCTAGTTTTCGACGAGACATATGAAATAACGTTGCCAGTCTCTCATCAGAGTCTCCAGTTCTAAGTTTTGTTAAATAGATGCCTAATGCAGTTCTAGGCTGGTTACAACGTTCACTTAGTGACGGAGTTTGTTCTAATATAGCTTCGAACTGATCGTAAGTGCGCCCAGTCCATAAGTGCATCTCTTCATTAGACAAGGTGCCTCTGTTTTCGAAGTCGATTCTGGGCTGGTTGTTAGCAGCCACTCTCATCAAGTCACAGAGCGATGTAAACTGAGCGTCATTAAAATCATGTGTCACATTACACATTTGCGGCAGGTTGCTCCATTCATTATTTTGTAAGTGTTCTGTACACACCCTAGCGCTATCAGGAATAAAAAGCTTGCTCTCACAAAATACATTAATTCTTATCGCGTTTGGTATATGATTACGGGTAATATTAGCACAGTTGTTGTAAATACAATGCACCGAAGTGTTCGGTGCCCTCGTGTATTCTTGAGAGTGCAATGTACCAGGCGCTCGCGCCGCTTGCTGTGCAGGTCTATGATCACGCTCAGTCCTCTGCCAACATCGGTGACACAAGCTTCGAGTACTGTCGAACACCACCTGAAAATAATAACAATTAATACTTAAAATAAATAAATCCTATGTCTAACTACTCAATATAATAAAAATAAAAGGTAACTAACCTCCAACACAGCATGTTGTTGTATAAACACGGCGAATTCTGGTCGTTCCCTTTGCAGGTTATCAGCCAAGATATGCTGCTGGTACCGTCCGCGGTAAAGTCCTCGACGACACATCACACAGTTTCGAAAAACTTCCATTATCGGTAGGCAGTTCGAAAAGTCAATAAGTCGAGCCAAAGTTAACACATTAGGGAAAGAAACAGGGTCCAAAAGCAAGCCAGGGTCAGTAAAAACAGAGAAAGAAGTTCAAACACAGCACTATCGTAACAAGACGTGACGTAGCCACTCACTTGATGCGATGCGACTGATTATTGTAGCCGTCCGGCGCGGCGCGTACACAACCGTTCCCCTCCCCCGCGTACGCATCCCTCTCCCCACGGCCCTTACATCGCTCTTCTCCCTTCTCGCTCTTGCTACTGCATTGTATAGGAGCCTTTATGTATGGATATAGTAATCGTGAAACCGTTATTTTATGTTCTTTAAAACAAAAAATGCTGGTGTTTGCATGGCTGTAACTCAAAACGGACAGACTTTTGGGGAAAGTTCCAATAGTATATTTTGATGTACTATTGTATGCCAATTCGAAAATGTGCTGCTCATTTTTATTGGACTGTAGACCAGGATGCCCGTTCTCCTTTAAATTCTGGAGTTAGTTGAGTATTATATATACTAGAATATCGAGAAGAAACAGGGGAGGCTTGTACTTATAACATGGCCGGGACCTAGGGCGTCCAAGACTGCAAATCCGCCACTGCCCCTGACACTCCATAGAAACGTGCTAAAGACGCAGTAGCCTGTCCGCACGTGGTTGGCATGGCATAGCCAATCGAGCGGGACAGGAATAACATTATAAGTAAGCAGCTTATGTGATATCTCACAGTCACTTTTAGAGCAATATTTGGTACATGTTCAAAAATTCAAGATCGATGCAGATTATTAAAATAAAATTTTTAATGTCTGTTCTTAACTTTTAATTATGGATTTTAAAGTTGTAGGTACTTTCCTAGTAAACTGAATTTTAATTTGAACGTTGTGATAGCGATCTTCTAATATATAAGTTTTTGTAGAAAAATTACTTTTAGAAACAAGCTTTTTTAAAATTCATAACCAGAACCGCAAGCAGATTCAAATAAGCTCAAAACGCACGCACGGCACGCTGTGGAAGCAAACCTAAAAAACATTTAATTTGTAAGCACAATGTATAGGCGTTGTGGCCGCTACCATATTGGGCTTTATAACAATATCCTTCTCTTAGATAGATTGCAAACCAATGCTGCCTATCTCGCCAAATAACACAAGTCAACGTATGAAGTCGACCAAGGCATACTTTTGTTAAAATTCAGCTGTGACTAATGACTCCAGAAAACCAGTTCCACCATCTTGGAGGTCCCGCCATATTGAATTTATAGTAAACATCTTAGATAGTCCCCCATATATTGGATTTAATGTGATGTTTTATTAATTTTCGTGTTCTCATCAGCAAGCCCTTTCATTTGATACCCATACTGTGGTAGTGCAGAGAAAATAACTAGTCCGCCATTTTGGATGATCCGCCATATTTTAATTAGAGTGACGTCACAATAGCTAAGCATGCATTGTCATCCAAAATAAGCGTGTATACTAAATCAGCACATTCGGTTAAAGATAACTAATTTAAAATTCAGTTGCAAGATTCCACCCGGACAAACATAAATACAGTACAAGTTAAAAAAAAGCTGTAATAAAATCTCGTGTCACGGTTTTAGTGGACGCACTCCTCCGTAACAAGTCGATCGATTTTAATGATTTTTTTTGTATATTTGGTAGGTATGAGAATTGCTCGTAAAATATTTTTCGCCCTCTTACCCCCACCTCCCATTTTTTATCGCGATTTTATTATTTTTGTATGAACATTATCCATTTAATATAACCGTCGTTATTGACGTGAAGTCATTTACATGAAGTATCGCGTCACTTTAACGCGCCGGCGAACACTGAGCGCAACTTCAATTCGGCCACGTCAAACACTTCGGCCTGAATATCGCTATCCCTGTTTAGTGACGAAGTTTAGCCACCCAGAGCGACAGTGATAGCAATAGAACGATTCTAAATTTGATTAGATTTTGACCGTGTTCCGTAATACCAAAAATTATGACTGAAAACTTGTTGTATTTTTCTCATTGTGTTGTTATTCTGTAACTAGACGATATAACCTATGTTTCCATGACTAGGATACGTAAGATGTTGTTGTTTTTAATACGAAACAATTAGGTTGAAAACAGGTCTTTTATGACGTAAAAATATGCAGAATGCGATACGCTTCTATTTTATTTTAGGTAAGTATTTTGATCTAATATATGGTTGGGAACCTAGATAAAGACTATTCAAATTAAAATAATACCTTATTAAGGTAGAAATATGCTCCAATTAGAAATGATTTTGGTAGTACGTGTTGTATGGGCGAGTGTCCCTCCGGTGCCGAGCTAGAACTAAGACATGGTATTTTTCAAACTTTCGCGATCACTGTACTTAATTACTGATTAAAACGGGGGTATTATATTTTTATTTGTTATCCTAACGTTATCCCAATAATATACGGTTGCACTCTTACATATTTTCGGTACGGAACCCTGAAAGTTATTAAGATAAGTTTATTAAGTTTTAAGTTTATTAAAAATTAAGCAAGTTAACGTCTTGCCTCCAACGAGCAGTTGTTTTTTAGATGGAAAGTGAAGAAAGTTTTAATGGAGTGCATGCATCTCATTTAAATTATACGACTAGGTAAACTGACGTTGTGCATGTTATTTTTATTCAAAGGGTTAAATTTCTTATTGATAGAGCGAAGCGAGATCTCTAAATCAACTTGGATAAATCAACGTTGTATATATGTATTTATGTATGTTTGTTTGTCCGAGAATAACTTTCGAAGCGTTGATCCGAAGATCGTGAAATTTGATGCATAGGTAGGTAGTGATGGCAAAATTTTGGTGTGACTAAATGAGCTAAAAATGTGGGGGGATTGTTGAGATATTGGAGTTCAAGAGGGGTAAAAAAACAAAAGTGGACTATTCGATCAAACGGCACGTCTAATAAAATATCTTTAGTGTACATTTTGCGAACGATTTTAATTTTATTTTAACATTGCAGTTTATAAATTATTAGCTATAATAAAAACTGAACTAAAATTCACAGGGTACACCAGTGATCGCACAGTGCTGTAATTTAGTATGCGTGTAGCTTTAATGACACAAATATAAGAAAAAATCTGAAATCCAGAATAACTGCAATTACTAACCCAAAAAAATTATAATCAATTTCAATCAATCAATGAATTCCCGTTACCTGTAGTTTGCATGAAACTGTAGGTCAAGCAATATGGTTAATTATTTCGTGGCACTATTTTGAAAGGCAAAAATTAAATATTTTGTTCGCGAGATCTCAGTTCGGGGCGAACCACTATTTAAAACATGGTGCAATGTTTTTGCTGGTGATGTAGCGCTAATTTTGCGATAGACGCCAAACGTTTAATCTTAAACGCCAATGACATTAGCGTTTGTAACATGACTGCAATATACGATATTTTGATCAGAATTTGTATCAAAATAACCTCTAGTTAATCTCTAAAACAATCTGGTATTGCATGATTATGCGGTTCAACATCATATAATCAACGCATTGCGCATTTTAGGGCCTCACTTGAACCTCTTTTGAGTCAGTATTCACTGGGTTTATGGCTTTAGTATTCAAATTCAATGGTCGGACAAGTTAATATTTGCGAGGCTTAAAGTCATGCCATTTTAATAGGTACACACGGCTGCACATCAAGCTATAAATCCAGTATAAGCTGACCTCTCATTCTACGAAAAGCCTACACAATGCGAGGTCAGCTTATACTGGAAAAGTATGGCTTGATGTGTAGCCGTCTGTACCTAACATTTGACTATTCATCAAAATTCAACAACGTAACCTTGTAACGGCGGTCATAAAATAATATATTTTTTCGTTTTGTTAGAACTGCACAATTGCTTATCTTTTTTCAATTACGATTACATATTTATTGTTATAATGACCGTTACGAGTACGAGTTGTACCGAACTGACAGACGTCAACAGACGTCAAATGCTACCTATTAAAATGGCCTGACTTTAGAACAATTATTGCTTTAATACGGCACAATTGCAACATTTAACATTTGCTTTCCATTAAAGCGGGTGTATTGCTGAGTCGAGGCTCATTCATACTCATATTCATATCATTTATTAATCTTTAGACATGGTAACATGCACTTAGATAAGTCAAAGTTTACAAGTTATTAATATGAACTTATCTAATACAGTTTTATTTCTAACTTTTGTTTGACACCGAAAACTCAATCACCTAAAAACTAACACGATTAAACTTACACGAGACATGAGATTTCAGGTGGGAATTTACCTATCTTTTAATCTACAGACAAAATATTATTAGCAACATTTCATAAAATTTCTGCAATAGCATTGTTAAATGAATTAGGAGTAAAAGTTAATTAATAAACAATTTGAACATTAATAATTAATAATTTACTGGTATAAGGGCTTTATCAAATACGAACGCCGAATAAACACGCGCGTCCGCAACGTACACACGGCTACACATCAAGCTATACAATTTCTAGTATAAGCTGACCTCTCATTCTAGGAAAAGCCTATTCAATGCGAGGTCAGCTTATACTGGACATATAGCTTGATGTGTAGCCGTGGGTACGAAACTATTGTAATTGGTGTAATTTATTATAAATACGGGATTTATCACGTACAGTCTTATCGGTGTTTCGACCGACAATGTTTCGGTTCAATTCGTGAACCTTCATCGGGGTGAGTGCGATCCGCTCCGAATAACGTATCGCCTCGCACTGCGCGCGAGTAGACGGGCGCGGTGGTGGGGATTGCGTCAACGATGGCCCAGCGCGTTCACAGGCTGTGCGAACATCATTATCATCACTGCTGCTCTCTTCGGTAGTTCTCGGTACAGGCACTCACTCTTCTTTGCATCATGAAGACATGGCCTCCAGGCTGGCGGTAGAACTCATCCTCTATCTCTGTTAAAGTTCGGCACACTTATTTCTATCGCCTCTCGGATCTTGCGAGGAACGAAGAACTTCTCTCTCGCTAGGACCCGGGCCTTGTCGAAACTTAATCCAGGGCTTGTTCCGCCACTGCAGAACTGTTGGAGTCAACATTCTTAATTGCATGTACATATGTGTTCAGTCAACCTGGTAGATACGTTTCGCTTTGTTTCACCAATGTAGCATTTACATCAGTCACACGGTATCATATATACGCCGGGGACGCCCAGAGAGTATCTGTCCATCGGCGAACGCGGCAGCTGCCTCAATTGTGTTTGAGGACGGAATATCATCTTGATGCTGTACTTATGGCCTATCAAGTTTCCGTTCTTATCCGTTATTCTTTTTACAAAAGGTAAGTACGCTACTGCTCTATTTACCGATGCTATGTGTGATCTTATGGATGTGTCCGCAATTCGACAGCTCTGTTTCCATCCGTAGCCGTTTTGCTCTAGCACCCCTTTTATGTGTGAGTTCGCGGTTCACGTACTGAAAGTCACATAGTAGTACGCGGTACTGAGACTAAATCCAGGAACATTAGACATCCAGCTCTACCGTGAAGGATATCTTAGGATATTTACAATTGAGATAGGTAAGGTGGCTATGCTATCTCTTTGTACTATTGCAAGTACTATCTCGGAAAGTACAAGTCTTACAGCTGCAAGCACAAGTCTTACAGTGCGCGACCTCTAGTCTAAATATATAAAACAAAGTCGGGTTAGTTATACCATTCATAACTCAAGAACGGCTTCCATCACAGAGGAAGCTGTTGTCTAAGTTTCGCAGAGTCAGTGATATAAGTCGTACCATGACCCTCAATATGTATCTAAGCTTACTTTTTTATTGTAAATACGAAGCAGTTTTCGTGAAGTCACAAGTTATACAGAACAACGTTAATCTTATACAATTGGCGGCAGCACGCGGCAGTATCATGATAGTCATAATAGACCTTTTATTGGCAATATTAATTATAAGTCGATATCATGCGGTGACGATCAGCGTTCAAAAACAATTTCTAAAGTGGTGTTGCCGTTGCCGCGCTATGAGTGGGCACACCCTAATGCTCTAACCAAAGCAATTATGTAATTAATGTAGTAGAGCTTTATAGCGTTCGATACAAGAAATATTATTCAAATACCTAGATGTAAGAAGAATGCACCTACTTATAACAAACGGTTATCTATCATCATATTAGCCAGAGGACATCCAACTGCTGAACATAGGCCTCCTCTAAACATTTCCAGAGTGACATTTGCGCCGATCTTGTGCAGCCTGCACCCAACGGCTCCAGCAACCAGGCCCATCTCGGTCACGTCCGTCATCTGTAAGATTATGGAACGTGTACTGAACAACGCTCCTGGCACACCTTGAAACGCATAACATCCTCAGTGATCGACAATATGGCTTTCGCCGAAATTGGTCCACTGGGGACCTTCTAGCGTATGCCATGCACATATGGAGCGAGGCCGTTGAGAAACACGGAAAAGCGCTGGCTGTTTCTCTTGACATCTCAAAGGCCTTTGATAGGGTCTGGCATGATAGCCTTATTAGCAAGCTTCGATCATACGGTATGTGTGTCTGGATATCGGGCTTCTTGAGAAACCGTTCGATACGAGTTGTCATTGAAGGCTGCTCGTCCGATCAATTGGCGATTAACGCCGGGGTCCCACAAGGGTCAGTACTTTCCGCAACTCTTTTCTTGCTGCATATCAATGATCTGCTAAAACCCGGTACCATTGGGTATGCAGATGATAGCACAGTTGTGGAAAGCTATACATCTAGTGCACGAGCCAGTGGAGCGCAGATTCACTCACTCAGGGAGACCATGGTCGAGCGCTTAAACTTGTCCTTGAAGGCAATCTCCGACTGGGGTGATTCCAATCTGGTCAAGTTCCATGCGAATAAGACCCAGGCGTATCTGTTCTCCAAAAAACGAAGTCAATTTAATCTGACTCCTACTTTCCAAAATGTCTCCGTGCCGATATCTGACCACCTCGAGCTTCTTGGTATCACATTAACTCCTACTCTAAATTTTGGCCCTAATCGAAAGCCCAGTTGGCTGCTAAAAAGCTTGGTATACTCGCCAAGGTGAGACACTATTTCACACCGGGACAGTTGCTCAATTTGTACCAAGCACAAGTCCGATCGTGTTTGGAGTACTGTTCTCACCTCTGGGACAAATCAGCGAAGTACCAACTTGAAGCTATATCAAGCTAAGCTAATCAATTGAGAGAAGAGCCAAGAAGCTCATAGGCAACAATAAGCTAGTTGATGCAAGGCTCCTCAGCCTGGAGCATCGACGAAAGGTTGCTAGCCTCTCGGTTTTTTATCGAGTACATTTCGGGGAGTATGCGGCGAAACTTCTCACATCAACCTGATCTCACCATCTCCATTCTATCATTGGACAACCAGACGCTCTGCGATGCGCCACCGCTATATGGTAGAAATACCTCTCTTTCGCACAAAGTGGTTCTCTTCGTCCTTTATTATGCGCACCGCCAGAGAGTGGAATGCCTTGCCAGAGTCTGTGTTTCCTGATAGCTACAACCTGGGTATCTTTAAGTCGCGCGTGAATAGGTTTCTTCTAGGCAAGCGTGTACCATCGTAGACTGCATTATCGCTTACCATCAGGCGAAATAGTGGTCTAACGCAATGTATAAAAAAAAACTAGGTCGTCTATCCATCTAATGGGGGTCCGTCCTACGCTGCGCTTTCCACTCGAGATCCTTTCTGTCCCAACGGCCGTCAGTTCTTCGAGCTATGTGCCCTGCCCACTACCACTTCAGCTTGCTAATCCTTTGTGCTATACGAATTTGGTTCATAGAGAGATCTCATAGAGAAACACCAAGCATAGCCCTCTCCCAAAGCACACTGAGCGACCCTGAGCCTTCTTATAAGGCACATAGTGAAAATTAGGTAGATATCTATACAATAATTTATTTTTATTTTGCTTATTCTGACGTCAGTGATTTTTGAGTTGTATTCCTTTACTAGCTGATCAAGCCGCGGCTTCGCACGCGTGGATTTCCAATAAAAAGTAGCCTATGTGTTAATCCAGGTTATGATCTACGTACATACCAAATTCCATCGCAATTGGTTCAGCCGTTCCGGCGTGAAAGAGTAACAAACATCCATACATCCATACATACCAACTTTCGCGTTTATAATATTATATATAAATAGGATTCGAAAAACATCGTTTATGACACACAACTAGCTTCTGAGCGCTGTTTTACTCGCTAACGTTAACATTTGTCCCGCGGCGGGAATCGATCATCTTACGTCTCGGTTGGATGCTAAACATCAGCTCCACACAGGTCGTGAAAATGTCGCAGAGGTCGTCAAAAGCTGATTTTAGTTGGATTATTTCATTCAAACTTCCAGACACCTCGCGCAAACTTTCGCATTTAAAATATGAAAGTGGTTAAGTACTCTCTAGTTATTCCAGCTTACCACGGTGCTATTAATATCCGGCTACACTCTGTTACTCTTTGTGACGGTTCCACGAATCAATTTACGTTAGACGGCTTAGGAATAGAATTGTAGTTTCGAGATTTACGAACTGAAAACGACATCACGAGAAACTTGTATTATATGGATTTAGATTAGATTAACACATTCCGTGCCTACAAAATTAATAAAAATAATAGCTGGGAGCCAAAACTTTTTAAGGCGAATATTGATTAAGTACATATGTATGTTTGAAAATATGGATCAATGTATATTGTTATTATTTCAATAAAAAACACATTTTTCGGATCCGAGTGTTCGGCACCCAGCGTGCTGTGTGCTCTCGCTCGTGCTCGGAGCGCTAAGGATGGCAATAGTTTAGTTCACTAATATTATAGATATTTGTTCCACGATTGCATTTTTGTAATACTAATATGTCACAAGATTTTGACAAACCCGTGTTTTGATCAAATTCCAGAATCTTAATCAAAATCATCAAAGAAACTAATCAAAACCAGTTATTACCTGTAAGAATGAAACCAATACTCGTTTTCGTAAGTTGACTATATTGCCAGAGTGGCCGCGCCAAGCAACGTTGACTCGCCTCAAATGCCTTTGTTTTACTAATTACTACAAAATGTAAAGGACGCTCACTCGGATCCGAGTGGGGCGGGGCTATAGTAGCGGCGCCTCTCACTCGGATCCGAGTGGTAAGTACGGAAATTGTTAATATTTATTGGATACCAGTAAAAATAAACAAACAAAAGTATATACAGTTTAAAATCATAAAAATATACAATCATAATATCACGTCGTAAAAATATCAATGGAATTAGTCCTGTACAAATCATATGAATTCATGATGTAAGTAGGTCCTTGTTAAACATACTAACGGCAACCGATTAGATGTTTAAAAATATTTATAATTATTTATTAAAAATGCATCGAAAACTGTTTAAATATTCAAGGTGCGGTATTAAACCCACCTCTAAAATCTGTAAATACGATTCTGGATGTGTGTTTTAAAATAATGTCGCACATAACTTATTATGTTGTATACTAATATGAAAAGATAAGAAAAACTTTCTCCCCAAGTAGTATCCATTGTACCGTAGCGTTTTTCGTCTCATTTGTTGTGATGGTAATTAATAGTCATTATCAATGACGACGTTGTCTGAAACTAAACTTTAATATTAACCCCTCTACAGTTACTATAGTCTGAAAAATAATTAAATTCACTATTAGGGTTCCGTACCTCTAAAGGTAAAAAAGAACTCTTATAAGATCTGTTGTCAGTCTGTCTGTCCGTGTGTCACCACCGATTTTCTCAGAAACGGGTGGACCTAGCAGATTGAAATTTATACCACATACTGAAGGCAATAGTCCCTATTAGGAGTATAAAAATCAAGGTCCTGAGTCAATACGATAAAAATATATGGATAAATATAACATTTTCACGAAAACTTGTAAGTACCAAAATTTACCTTAATTTTCAACTATTTATGTATTTACATATCTGCGGAAACTTTTTAATTGGCCATCAGCACACATGCGCTGGTATATACCAGTATGTAAATAACTATTTTTGAGTCCTAGCTGTAAGTTTTCCAAAAACTTAGAAAATAAATATAAAATAAAATCATGAGACCACCTCCATAGTACCATATTATTGTATTGTCACCGAAGTTACATATGTATTCCAAATTTCAACTCAATCGGTTGAGGGAAACGTGTTTAAAATACATTGCAAGTTAATAAAAAGCTTGTAATGAAAGCCCCTTCCTCCTCGGCTCTCGTATCGAACGGACGTGTTTGTCGTTTTTAAATTATAAATAATTCAATTGTTGGGACTACGCCCCGGGTCTGCGCGACTGTCCTTGGTCAAATTGGTGCTACGCCCCGAGTGTCAAGCGGAGCCCCTTCACGTCGCGGACGCCAGTAAGTGGACGTCACTTTTTGCTTGTCGTGAGGCTCGAACCAGCGGCCGTCCGCACCTCAGCCGTGCGTAGACCCGCTGCGTCATCAGTGCGTGAGTGGGCGCGACAAAATTACACACCGCTTTCACACTCAATGCTACGCGCATCTGCGCGCCTGCTACGCGATTCACACAGTGCTACGAAGCTGCTACGGCGGCCCAGCCACGAGCCTACTACGTACGAAATAGCAACCACGCTGCTGCCGCTTATCATTTTTTTCTTAAGGACGACTAAACCGGGAGCTATTTTGCAACTACAATCACCGCAGTATAAGAGCATCGTTCCATTGCGCTTTTGTGTCACTGTTGGTTCTGGACACTTGCTAATTGCATTTCGCCTTAATCGCTTCCGGTAGTTGGCTTACTCACGATGCCACTTGAACGAACGCCTCCCCCCTCACCCCTTGGGAATGCGCTTGCGCTGCCTGTTACTGCGCCCGGGCTCGAGCGCTCGTCATCCACGCCAGCGCCAACTCAGGTACAGATTGAAAAACTGCGAGTACCAGCCTTGCAGCAGTTACACGGCAGCTCATCAGAACCAAACCTCTCAGAAAACCTACATGCCCGGAAGCGAAAACGGTCAGCTTGCGTAAATGAGGAGCTACAAAGTTTTATGGTAGAAATGAAGCAGATGTTTAGAGATTTCAAAGCAGAGCAAGAGCAAAAGTACGACAGAATTTGCTCCGCTGTTGAGGACATACGATCTACCGTCGACTTCTTGGCGGAAAAGCACGACTTGCTTCAGACCAGACTCGACAAGTTGGAAGACGAGCGTAAAACAGACGTGCAGTACATAAAGACACTAGAAGACAGGCTAGAAAATTTCGAGCGTAGTAGTAGATCTACGTGTATTGAATTAAGAAATGTACCCGCCCCTGTCTCGGAATCGAAGTCTACACTTCTGGATACCTTTATAAATACCACGAAGGTGCTAAATGTGCCCATCCAGGAGCACGATGTCAAAGACATTTTTAGAATCAAAACTAAGGATCCGGCAAACAGCACGATAATTGTGGACCTCACCAGCGTTTTGCAAAAGGAAAAAATAATCACCATGTTCCTCCAATTCAACAAAGGCTCATCAAAGCTGTCTACTTAGCACCTGCGTTATAGTGGACCAGCGAGACCTATTTTCATCTCAGAGAATCTCTCCGCCAAGATGAAGAAATTGTTCTATCTAGCTAGAGAGGCAGCAAAAAAAAACGATTTTAAGTTTTGTTGGGTGTCTCACGGGAAGATATTTTTGCGTAAGAGAGAAAATGGTCCGCTGATCCGTGTGTTGCACGAGGCTGACTTGGACAAACTGAACAACCTAAAGTGACTAGATGCCACATTTATATCACTACTCGTGATTGTTCCTGTTTGTATCCCTCAGAACTACAGAAGCCCTATTGCATCACTCGCCTTATTTTTATTTTTTATACATATTAGTTAGTTGCAAAAGTAATTCACTTTGTGAAAACACACATATTCTTTAGGCATCCCCATAGATCTTCCTACTTAACTAAAAAGCCAGCTCTCTTGACTCAGAAAGATCCCTTGTTAAACTTTCACACTCATTATGGATGACATAAATATGCTTTATAACGACATTGAACAAGTTTCTGTGTCGGAATCAAATATTTGTTTACCAGAAGATGTAACTCTTCATGTGAACAGTAATAGTGTTGGGTTAAAAATTCTTCATGCTAACATACGGAGTATAAACTGCAATTTTAACCACCTTCTCATTCTCCTAAAAAGAATTAACCTAAATCTGGATGTGATTGTCCTCTCAGAATTTTGGCTGAGTAAATCTGCGTACATTCCTTCGCTTCCAGACTTTACTCATCATGTATCCTCCTTTAGAAACCAAAACGATGGCGTGGTTGTTTACATTAGAAATAACCTGAATTGTAATGTTGATACCCCTGACTTCAATGACGCAAATTGCATTACTCTTAAATTTACCAACAGCATTGCGGTAATAGCGTTATATCGATCTCCGTCCTATATAAACTTGACTCCTTTTCTACAAAGCCTGGACACCGTGTTAATTAAACTAAGTTCTTATAAAACCGCTGTTATCATTGGAGATATAAACATCAATCTATTACCTACAAACCACGATTGTTCAGCAGACGATTATTTAAACCTGGTAGCTTCACACGCTATGCTGCCAGCGCTCCTTATCTCTACTCGAGGTAAAAATTGCCTCGATCATATAATTCTTCGGACTTCAAATCCGGCAACCGCACTTGTCCTTGATACCCCACTTACTGATCATTTGCCTCTTCTGTTGTATTGCAGTACTAAGGAAAATCATAATTTCACAAACCGTCACAGCTATCGTAATAATATTCCGGAAATCGTTAAAGATCTACAAAATACCGACTTTTCTTTTATATTTAATTCTAGCGACCCTGATATAATAGCTGATTCCTTAGTTAATGTTGTTTCCACGGTCATAAAAACCCATTGTATCAAGTCATCTATCCTCAATCGGAAACGCATTATCAAACCCTGGATCTCTCCTGGTCTTCTAAAATGCATACGCCACAGAGATAAGCTGTATCGAATATTTAAGAAAAATCCAGAAAATAACATTCCTAAAATCATCTATTTCCGATACTGTAATTTCTGCAACCGCCTTTTAAAAAAAGTTAAACAAGAATATCATCAACAAGAAATTCAGAAGGCCAGGAAATATCCAAGAGCTACATGGAACATCATCAAGGAAATCGGTAACTTGAATAAATCAAAATCCAGCCCATCGCATCTTTTAAAACTGTGTCATAGTCCCTTATCTTCCGTAAACTCTGTTAACACATTTTTTGCAAATGTGGGAAAATCCCTCGCTTCGGATATACTAAACGCCAATAAGGCTTCAATAACATCTTTTCAGTCTACCTATGACCTAAGCCAATCCACTGTACATTCGATGGTCCTCTTTAGTACAGACAACACTGAGATTAATAATATTATCTTAAACCTTAAGGACAAGTGTGCTGTGGGATGGGACGGCATCTCTACTACTGTGATTAAATCTGCCCGCGAAACCCTTGTTCCTGTGCTTTCATATGTTTTTAACTCTGCCCTCTCTTCCGGAGTCTTTCCTAGTGTTTTTAAAAAAGCAGTAGTGCATCCAATTTTCAAGTCTGGAGACCGAGACAGAGTCACTAATTACAGACCTATATCAGTATTGACCGTTTTATCGAAGATTTTTGAAAAAATTCTTAATAAGAGATTAATTAACTTCGTTAAAGAAAACAACGTCTTGTCACCAAACCAATTTGGTTTCAGGAGTGGAAAATCCACAGATGATGCCGTACTGGAATTGACAGACACTGTTGTTAAAAACTTCGATAAAAAACTCAAAACCATAGGTATTTTCTTGGATCTATCCAAAGCTTTTGACACTGTTTCGGTCCCTATACTTCTATACAAGTTGGAACATATAGGCGTACGAGGTGTCGCTCTGAACATGTTCAGTAGCTACCTAGAAAATCGTACACAATATGTAAGGATAGATGATTTCGAGAGCGGAGAAGAACACGTATCTTTTGGCGTTCCACAAGGTAGTGTTCTCGGACCTACTTTATTCTTATTATACATAAACCAGCTTTGTATTTTACATCTCCCTAACTGTAAGATAATCACATACGCTGACGACACGGCTCTCTTGGTCCATGGTAGGAGCTGGCCAGAAGTTTGTGATTTCTCTGAAAATGCCCTTAAATTTGTTATGGACTGGCTACGCACAAACCTTCTCACCCTTAACATATCCAAAAGTAAATTTATTGCTTTCACTCCCAATCTATCCACTCCACCTTCCTCTCTATCTGTATGTGCCCATGTTTGTTCAAGAGATGCAGTCCCCACCACTTGCAATTGTACGCACATAGAGCAAACATCTTGTCTCAAATATCTTGGCGTCATGATTGACAACGCTCTAAATTGGAAAAAGCAGATAGATTCAACAGTATCCCGCATAAGAAAGCTGTTATTCGTTTTAAAAACTCTAAGAACAGTTATTGACCTAAAATCCTTAAAAATCATCTACCTGGCACTAGCCCAATCCATCATAGCGTACTGCATCACTTCCTGGGGTGGCTCAGTTGACCACCTCGATGCTAAGACTAGAAAGAGCTCAGAGAGCTGTTCTTAAAGTGATAAATAAAAAACCTATCTGGTTCCCTAATACTGAGCTTTACTCGATCTGTTCAGTCCCCACAGTTCGGCAAACATTCATTTTGCAAACTATTCTTCGCAAGCACTCTCAGTTGTTCTATGACCCTAACCTGAAACATTCGAAACGGAGAGCAGATAAAGTTTGCAAAATAGCTCAACGACGTACAGCAGTGGCAAGTCGTCACTTCTTTTTTATTAGCTCTTCCTTGTACAACAGAGTTAACAAGGAAATTAACATTTACCCGCTACCCCACAACAAATGTAAGATTAAATGTCTAGAGTGGCTTAAATCTTTAAATTACGAAGATACTGAGGACCTCCTAAAGATTCCCAAATAGTGCCTACACACAAAAACACACACTCCATTACACACATACACCCTCACACAAACACACACACACGCACACACACACTCTCAAATACATCCACCCACACAGATCCTTCTGGTCTGTTGGAGAATAACTAGAATTTTAGTTTAGTTTTATGATAATGTACCATTTACCTGATTGGAACTCATAGATATATAGGAGGAGGGCGTTGGTGTCTGTAACACAGTTTTCATACTAATACAGGCATCATCGTTTTAAACTGTACACATGACTGTATATTTGTTGTTCCTTAATAAATGCTTTTATTTTTATATTTTTTTTTATTTTTTTATAATACTCATATACGTTTTTTTTGTGTATAAATAATTACAGTATATAAAAAGTATATAAAAGTATATAAAAAATACAGTAAAAGAAGTATAATGTCTTGTGACGAAGCATGCATTAGTAACCTTAAACAATAAAATAATGAACTTTAAAAACAAACAATGTAAACTACCTTTGTAGGACCGATTAAGTTAAGAATATTGATATAAACAGTCTACAGTTTTACAATCCTAAATTCTTATATATTTTAAAAGATATCGATAATCATAATTTTAGAATGCTGCCATCACTAGTTACATCACTAGTTACATCACTAGTTACATCACTAGTTACATCTGTTAAAAAGCAAATAACCTAATCGACAGTGTATAGCAAATATCGTACTCGATACCATTACTGATTTGATTAGCGATGTTGTCGAGAGGATTAAGGCACTTGTCTCACCGCCCCGGCGATGTGCGAGAAACGAGTAGAGCTAGAAACTAGAAACAAGTCGGCGAGCAGCGAGAAGTTCCTATAGTAGTTTCGCTGGGCTATAGGTAAAGCGAGTGAGCGAGTGCGGCGGGCGATACTCATCATCTCACGGCGTGTGTTCTGACCGCCAAGCGAGCATCGCTGAGCGAGTGTTGTAGTTACTGCGACAAAATAGTGGAGAGCGAGTTCTCGCCGGCAGTGTGAACGGCCAGCGATCAACTATTAATATACGTGTCTCTTTTACTGACACGGAATCTATATCTTTTGTTCGTTCCTTGAGCGAGAAAATAGTTGATAGCTAATCGCTTACTCGCCGGCGGGAGGTGAGACAAGTGCCTAAGAGAGCTTTGACCTAGAGTTAATTAGCTTAGCATATTTTACGAGCACTTGAAAGACATGTTTTATGTTTACTTTCAGGGTAGGTGCTAAGCGCATTAATTAACCGCACGAGTAGATTGTTCCACAAGAGAGAGAAGACTAATAGATACTCTAGGAACCTATTTGGTAGCATTCGTTCAACGGATAAAGATCTCTTTTGAACGAATTGTACGAATACATCTTGCATCATGTAGAAATAGCTCTGGTGGACGGACTCGCGCGTTTCAGGAGAGATGTTGCCTCCTTATGTGTGTTCTACCACTTGTATAATGGGTTGTGTTCTGAGGGGTTGTTTGACATGGTGCATGCAGGTTCCTTTTACCATCGCACCGCTCGCCATCGGCAGAAAATCCATCGACACACTTTGGAGACGATGTGGTTGCGCGCTGTGAGGTTCCAGAGGAATATCCTCCCGCGAGCATTTCGCTTGTGGAATGGTCTCCCTGCCAAGGTTTTCCTAGGGACTACTGTATCGGTTTCTTCAAAAAGGGTGTTTGAAAAATTTTTAAGGGTCGGCAACGCGCGAGTAATACTTTGGTGTTACAAACGTCCATAGGCTACGGTAATTACTTACCATCAGGTGGGCCGTATACTTGTTTGCTACCTTAGTGGAACTTAAAAAAATCACATTAATAACGCCTTGTTCCATGACCACGTGCCGTCTTTTCTGTAAGCGCTCTTTAGTATGACATGGTTCTATACTGCTTTTACACACTTGGCCTTTATAGTCAAGCTATTGACGAACTTCGTGGCGCAGTGGGTGAATAGCCGGCTGAGACGCAGGCGGTTGCGGATTCGATTCCCGCCGCGGAACAAATGTTTGCCCGATCTACAGATATTTGTTGCGGGTTTGAGTACTTCTCTATTTAATATAAGTATATCTATGTGTAATAAAATAAACGGTTTTCTAGTGCCCATAGTATAAGCTTTTCTTAGTTTGGGGCTAGATAGCGCTGTGTGAAAGAGCCAGCATTATTTATTTATTGATCGAGCGAAGCCAGATCTCTTAATCCACTTGGGTAAATCGGCATGTATGTATGTATTTATGTTTGTTTGTCCGAGGATAACTTTCGAAGCGTTGATCCGATCATGGAGAAATTTGGTATATAGGTAGGTAGTCATGTCAGAATTCTGATGTGACTAAATGAGCTAAATGTTTGGGGGGATAGTTGAGGTATTGGGGTTCAACAGAGGTAAAAAAAAACAAAATGATGTGTAACCTATTATCATGAACTCCCGTTACCTGTGCTTAATTTGAATGAATCTGAAGGTCAAGTTATTTTGGGTATTATTTCGTGGCACTATTTTGATTGTCAAAGATTACAATTCTTTTGTTTTGTTATTGGAGAGTCGCGTGATCTCAGTTGTATTTTATATTTTGTTAAATAAACAGACCTCCATCTACTTTATAAATGCATTTATTGAACAACATTTTGTATCGATAAGAAGTTCATTTACAATTAATTATTCCTCAAAAGTTAATCCTAATTAAATATTCAAATATGGATAAAGAAACTGTATATTTTATATGTACATTATTTACAGTAATAATAAATAACAACCATGAGACCTATCACATTAACATTTAGACAATTATAATTTATTTTAAAAGCGTCCTTAGTCCTTAGCACGAGTTTATATTGTAGAACCAACTGCATTAGAAGCGAAACTTACCGAACGGCCACCGAACCGCGTCCGGTGTGCATTTAGGCGTGCATTCGCGCGGTTCGGCGGGCGGCTTATGAAAAGCTGTGCGGTTGGCAACCGCGCTGAACTACGCCCTGTTCGGTATGTTGTCTTGTCTTAAATAAACATTCATACAAAACTTGGTAGTCACGGTAACCACGCCGCTTCAAACCACTTCCGGTGTGTGGAGCACTACACATATAATTTGACATTAGTGCCATCATTCTAGCATGCTCACGGGTAGTTTAAAATTGCGACAACAGCAATATTATACACTATAGAAAAAACATAGCTTGATCTCTGGGACAGCTGTCAGTAAAATCGCGCCTTAGAAGTTCTGAATTTAACAGTACGGACAAACATACCAGTCAATGTCATACTTTATGGACATGCTGAGCTAATTATAGTGGTGAGCGATGAATCATCGTGACCACAGACTATAAACTATCGATATTTTGTATAAAACTTAATTCAAAATTAATTTATCATCTAATTTAAAAAAATAACATTATTAAATATTTAAAAAAAATAACATTATTTACAATAGTGAGTAAATAAAATCTAAATTCTAACCTACTCGTAACATTCCTTCCGACAACTTTGGGGTTCGAGAGAAGTTTGGCCGCGGCGTGTCTTCTTCCGCAAGATGGCGCCAACGCGCCGCCATCTTGTTTGACATGACCCATTCTCCTCAGTACGAGTGCTAACGCCTTGTATACGCCACGTGTTTTCCGTTCTCATCACTTTGTTTTTGTTACTATTGCTGTTAATTTGTTAAGTTTATATATTATTGTTAGTTTCTTTGTTGTTATTGTTTGTTGGCATAATGCCAAAGAGAACGAAGAAAACTGTTTTGAACATTCAAAGTCGTGAGTTTGTGATTCGCTTGCGTGAATATTTTGAGCGAGAAAACCAAAATGGTGGACCGCTATTACCCATGGCAAAAGTTTGTGACAGAGTTGCAGATGCTCTTGGCATTGGACGTGCGACAGTAATTCGCATCAGTAAAGAAAAATATGGCGAATCTTCAACCGCAGTATTGACTGAAGACGAGGAAAAAAAGCTTTCAACGCCAAATAAAAAAAGAAGAAAGGCTGCTCCTGTCACAAAAATTGACGACTTTGGCGCCGCTGCGATTCGCAACCATGTGTATGGTTATTAATGTTATTATACACGGGGCAAATTAACTATATTAAAAAAACTGGCGGCGTCCCTAAAAGACGCAGACTTGTTTAAAGGAAGCTTGCCGTCACTATCAAAGATTTTGTAAAATATTGGATTTTCCTACAAAAAAAGTGACAAAAGAAAAATTATAATGGAACGAACCGACATTGCTCTTGCTCGAGTGAATTTTCTCCGGAAAGTCAAAAAAATTACAAATTGGGACAAAGTTGTCTTTCTAGACGAGACATCGCTAAACGCCAATCATACCGTATCCAAAGCTTGGACCGATGATACGGTACAATCGACCACCAAAGTACCCGAAGGCAAAGGTCAAAGATTAATAATAACTCATGCTGGGACGTCATCTGGTTTTGTGCCTAATTGCCTATTGGCATTCAAATCTACGAAGACCAATGAATACCATAAAGAAATGAATTTTGAATAATTTCACGAGTGGTTTTTAAAATTATTAGATAATTTGAAGGAGCCACATTATATAATTATGGATAACTCCCCATATCACTCGGTCCAAAAGCACAAACCACCAACTTCGGCAAACAGGAAGTTAGAAATAATTGCATGGATTCAAGAAAAAGCAATAGAGGCCAATGAAACAATGCTTAAAAACGAATTATTGAGAGTCGTTGGTCTGCACAAACCCAGCACACCAACGTATGTCTTAGATGACATAGCCCAAGAAAAGGGTCATAACGTCATATAACTGCCTCCATATCACTGCCAGTATAATCCGATCGAGCTTATCTGGGCCCAAGTAAAAGGTATGTTTGCTCGAATTTCAGTTAGACAGATTCTTTATGTATTAAATCCTGTATAATTTATGATATTAAAATATGTTTTTCTTACAAGGTTACGCTGCTAGACATAACACAACACCGCCTTTCACGGCAAATAAAATGTTGCAGTTACTAAACACTGTGGTTGAAAATGTAACTGTAGAAGATTGGAAAAAGGTAGTTACCAAATGCAGCAAATTAATGGAAGAAGATTGGGAGCGGGACGTTCGATTTGATAATATTTGCGAGCAAGAGTTCATTATAAATATACAAGATTCCTCTAGCGATTCTGAAAGTGATTCGGATATTGATTTGGGGTGTACTCCTTTGGAATAAATAAATGTATGTATTAAAATATTCGTTTCATTTTGTTACCCAAATCATAATATAATCCAATATACAAATAATTATGGCAGACAGCCTTCGTGGCAAAACGGTAGTGAACACGACTGCTGCGCAGGAGGTCGCGGGTTCGATCCTCGCTCAGTGCAAATATTTGTATGCATGAATATGGGTTTTTGCACTGGTCTGGTCGTGCCTCAGAAAGCACGTTAAGCCGTCGGTCCCGGCTGCCATACGAATATCTAATGGCAGTCGTTACGGGTTGTTGGAGCCCTCAAAAGTCCAACAATTGGTCTTACTGCAAAGCTTCTATCGATAATTACTATCCATATTTTTTTCTGTATCATAACAACCCTAGGAATGTCAGTTTAACAAATGTCGCAGAGATCAAGCTATGTTTTTCAAGTACAATTAGTAATTACATACCATGCCCTCCTCATATTACTCTGTAATTTTCACAAATTTCCATCACAATACCTATTTACAAACAGTAGTAGTTACCTGTCACTAATAATATTAATAGAGATAAAATTTGGTGGATGTACATACTATAAATATAATTATTGTACTTTCATTCTCACGGACAACACCTTATAAGTACCTACACAGTTATGAATATTCATTCATATCAGACTTAATTTATATTCATTTATTCTGCTTACTTGTATAAGTATGTACATATATACATTTTTCAGCTTAGATAGTAAGTAGCTAAGGAGTAAGTACATATACCCTGTAAGGGCCGAAGCTGACTGACGTCATGGCATGTCAAAGGATTTTAGTACGCGGAAATGATTTAAAATCTTATTTTAAGACCCTCAGTGCTCACATTAGCCTATAGTCTAACTTTTTATTAGCTGCAGTAAAATGACGTTTCTAAATGTCATTCCGTAAAATAATGTTGCCAGCCTAATCTCAATAGGGATGTGATTCAGTTCACAAAAATTAATTAAATAACATTATTATGACGTTTTTGTTTCATTTCGAATGTACCTCCCTATACTTCCACTAAAAAAGATCAATCCTCTAGTATAGTAATAATAATAGGTTAAAAAAATACATTACAACTTAATATTAAATCTCAAAAAAAAAAACCAAACTGATTATTCATTTATGATTCACTCATTTAGCTACATCCCTATTTATTTTTCTTCAAAAACCGGCAACCCACAAAACGTCATTTTACTGCAGCTAATAAAAAGTTAGACTATAGCCGCGGCATCCCCCGGTCGCCGTGTGATATCAACGGACTGTGAGTGCTATGGTTATTAAAATAAGATTCAAAATCATTTTCCCGTACAAAATCCTTTGCCATGCCATGCCGTCAGTGAGCGCCGGCCGGTCCTAAGGGCACTGCAAGTTGGGTTTGCGCCTTTTCAAAAGTACAGCAATTAAACATGTCAAATCAAATACATTAAAATTAGTAATTGGAATTAAAATTCAGGAATGACCTGTAAAAAGGGACTTGGGTTAATAGGTTCCTATTCATAGATCATCTATTCATGAAGTACAATGATTCAAAAGTCTCGGCATAATTTAAATGCGTTTAGATTGAAGTATGTCCGACTCTCAATTTCGGCTCCTACATTGAGTCGAAAGCCCAGTTGGCTGCTAAAAAGTTTGGTATACTCGCAAAGGTGAGGCACTACTTCACACCGGGACAGTTGCTCAACTTGTACAAAGCACAAGTCCGATCGTGTTTGGAGTACTGTTCTCACCTCTGGGACGGATCAGCGAAGTACCAACTTGAAGCTCTGGAATCAATTGAGAAAAGAGCCAAGAAGCTCATAGGCAACGATGAGCTAGTTGATACAAGGCTCCTCAGCCTGGAGCATCGACGAAAGGTTGCTAGCCTCTCGGTTTTTTATCGAGTACATTTCGGGGAGTGTGCGGCGGAACTTTTCAACCTGATCCCACCATCTCCATTCTATCAACGGACAACCAGACGCTCTGCGGTGCACCACCGCTATATGGTAGAAATACCTCCCATTCGCACAAAGCGGTGCTCTTCGACCTTTATTATGCGCACCGCCAAAGAGTGGAACGCCTTGCCAGAGTCTGTATTTCCAGATAGCTACAGCCTCGGTATATTTAAGTCGCGAGTGAATAGGTTTCTTCTAAGCAAGCGTGTACCATCGTAGACTGCATCATCGCTTACCATCAGGCGAGATCGTATAAAAAAAAAGAAAATGTCAAACTGGAATTTTCATAATGGCCGGCTTCACACATTGGTATCTAGTACCGGTGAGATGATTTGGCAGTTGAAATGCATACGAAAATGGCTTTGGCTGGGGCTATGGACACCAAGGATACCCCACGTGGTTGGTCGCGCGATCGCCCGCGCCGATAGGAAGAGCAAGATCAGTTGGCACTTGTCAGTTAAAATGCGGACGCACGGAGTGGGCCCGAGCTCGAGGGTCCAGGAATACCCAACGAGGTATTCTGCGCAGTAGCTTGTCCGTTGTGCAGTACACTATGCACTTGTCAATTAAAATGTGGACGCACGGAGAGAGCTCGAGCTGGGGCAACGGGCACCAAGGATACCCCACGCGGTTTTCCCCGCGGGCGGCGATCGGAAGTGCAGGACGAGCAGGTTGGCATGCGATTCAAGCGACTATTGGAGTTGGTACTCGACGTGCCGCGACGCCCGGTTCCGTTTGCGCCGATCATTTCTGCACAGAAAAAAATTGTATTTGTGTGATGCGTAATAGCAGTACTCGTGTTGCTGTGTTCCGGTTAGATGGTAATGGTATGTTCCTGTAATTACTGGCACATAGGCATAACAGCTAAGTCCTATTAGTAGCTAGTATTTTGAATTCTATGTGGATATCCATGGGCTGCAGTAGCCACTTAACATCTGGTGGAATGCATGCTCGTTTGCCATATAAGTAGTATAAAAAAAATATGTGTGAAATAGGTATCGTCGTGTCATGTCGACATATAATTAGCTTTTGTCTGAATTACAATAGAATATAATAATAGAATAATGCTTTATTGTACACCAGGAATACTTTAAAAAACAAATTAATGCTAAATATAGTACAATGGGCGGTCTTATCGCTGAAATCGATTTCTTCCATGCAACCTTTGGATGTAAAGTAATCAGCGAGGCAGTAATGCACAGCAGTGCACAGAGTATAATTACAAATGAAGGGAGATAAATACAAGTAATATATAATTACAAATGAATATCTCATAAAAAAAACTGTGCTTATAATCCTAATACATAAATAAATACCTAAAGATAGACTAATATATACCCAACTAAGAACCTCAATCAATTATTATTACAAATCTTCTAAAATGGGATAGTTAAAATAAATATATACTTATATTATAAAGAGGCAAGATTTGTATTTTTGTATTTTTGAGTGTATGTTTGTAATGAATAAACTCAAAAACTACTGTGTCGATTTCAAAACATCTTTCACCATTGGAAAGCTACATTCACCTGAGTGACAAAGGCTATTTATTATTAGAAAAGATTAGGGATCCTTACTAAAACTTAAGTAACGTAACCCAAGGTGTAAAAAAGTACCCTAAAACGTCTTTCGTCGCATGCGCTTCCGAACCTATTGATGATAGAACAAAAATATATTCTACAATATTAAAGAACGAATTTTTTTATATCTACAAAAAACATTCGGATACCATATGTCCAACTATTATCGTTACGTAATAATAACCACTTTTTACATTTTAAAAGTTGATAGAAATATCGACCAATATTATAGAAAGATTTGTATTTTTGTAACGAATAAACTCAAAAGCTACTGGACCGATTTGAAAAATTCTTTCATAGTTAGAATAATACATTATTCCTGAGTAACATAAGCTACTTTTTATCCGTTTGCACAGAAAGAGGGTAATGTTTTTATTGACAAACCATGCGTGCGTAGCTGCAGGCAGGTCAGCTAGTATTACCCGTGCGCGATAAGTTGGGACCTGAGCGCGGTGACGTCATATTGGCGTGTTTGTACCGCCCGCAAAAAAGCGAACATAACAAGCAGCCGCCCGCTGCTTCGTCTTTGTTTTTCTTAACCTAATTTATTATGTTACTCAGGGAGGACGCTGCTTTTTATCTAATCTTTTTTACACTATTTGAATAAAATAAAAATACAATGTTTATGTTTATACATTTATTTTATCTATTATTTACATTATCTCATCTTCGTCACTACTTAGTGGATTTATGCCTTCTAGAGGTTGTTCTTCGTCCTCAGTCTCACTATAATCACTTGACGAAGAGGTATCCGATAAATTTACAACATTTACTATAACAACAAAACAATGACACAAACTATATCAACAAAAACTACAACAACAAAACAATAACACAAACGAAAACTAAATGAATTCCAGAGCGCGTCGTTACGTGACCTAGGCCAGTACGAGACTAAAAACCCTAGTAAAAAATAGTGATGCGAACGGTACAATACGGGCGCCATCGGGGAAGTGCAGGGAAAGCGGTCGGGGAGTCGCATTCCTAGCAGGTCCCAAGTTATCGCGCACGAGTAATACATAGTAGTAATACCTAAAGATAGACTAATATATACCCAACTAATAACCTAAATCGATTATTCTTACAAATCTTCTAAAATGGGATAGTTAAAATAAATAATAAATAAATAAATAGGTAACTCGAATGACAATAAAGCTAGGCATTAAGGTAATGCTGCTTTAAGCTCAGTTTAAAAGAGTGCTGTGAAGGAGCCCGTCTAATTTCCACAGGCAAAGCATTCCACAGACGCACAGCTTTGACAGTGAATGATTTCCCGTAGAAGGAACTAGAGTGTACGGGTGGTTTGAAGGATAAGTTTTCTGATGACCTGAGAGAATAAGTATGAGAATATGTATGCATGAATTAGATGAGTTATAGCGAAAGAAGCTATCTATTTTATAGTTTTAATACTGTTTATAAAACAGTAGTTACGTAACGTGTAGCCTTACATATTATCTTTATAATAAAAACCTTTGAAAAGCCGGAAATTCCAGAGGCTCAAGGTGACCAATGTATATTGATACCATGTCCAGTTTAATAAGGATTTGTCTTTGACTATGATCAGTGATCACCCATTAAGCAAGCCCCGGCCGGCGATCAAAGTGGAATAAACCTTCCTTATTGGTATTTTGGTAGAGCTACTAAAATTGTCCGCTAGATTGAGAATAATTTAAATGTTGTGTTCACCTGTAATTGGCTGTGCATGTAGATACATAGATAATTCTTTATTGTTACACCCACAGAACACAAAAAAACATGTTTTTTATGTTCTGTGGTTACACCAAATTAAAATAACTTAACCTAGAAAACTTAAAGACTAATAACATGGTGGTACAATGGGCGGCCTTATCGCTCAAAGCGATCTCTTCCAGACAGCCTTTGCTATAAGATGTATGTATGTAGCTATAAGATATAGACATAAGAGCTCTAGCATTATATCATGTAACAACTGTTGGTGGACCTAATAAATAAATGAATAATAAATACTTAAGAAGTAAAAAAAAAAAGTGTCCGCTAGATTGACAATAATTTAAAACACACATCAGAAAGCGTATTAACTGGTTTCTTGAATATTTATCCCGTAATCGATACATTTCCATGATACAATTTTTGACTTAAATCGGCGGCGCCTTTGCATTTTGTCAGCTTACCTCCTACTTACATGATGAATGAATATAATTTGTTTACCTATTTTATACAGGCTGTTTCATTAATGTTTAAGGACTTGATATGGAAGTTGTTTGGAAATTATAAGAAATCTATGGTAATAAATAAGAAAAAACTTCATCATCATATCAGCCGTAGGACGTCCACTGCTGGACAAAGACCTCCCTAATTGATCTCCAGGAACTGCGGTTGGAAGTGGCCTGCATCCAACGCCGACCTGCGGTTCTTACCAAGTCGTCTGCCCATCTTGTAGGTGGACGTCCTACGCTGCGTCTCCATTCGAGAACTTTCCGAAAAAACTTAAAAAACTTATTTGAAGAAAAAGCTTATTGTATAACAATACTAGCCACTAGCCCTAACCTTGTTTACATTTAATGTCGTTCATAACAAAGCTCGTAGTATGTAATCTGTGGAAAAACGGGCAATTTTTGCTTTGTATACTTCACCATTTATATTAAAAGCAGTCGACATTCTCGCTAATATTTGCTATACCCATAAAATTTCGTGCATGAGTTATAAATGATAATCGTTACAAATCTATTAAGAGTAAAGGATTTAAGCTTTTTTAGGTACAAAGCGTTTAATAAACCAAGTTGTTTCAAGTATAGAAAACCAACATAGCAGAAGTTTTCTCCTTTTTAAGAACGCTGTAAGGAACGATAAATATTTGACCTGAGAAGAGATTAAAAGTTTGATTTGTTAACATTATTATCGATTCGTTGAGCTAGCTAACGAGAGTAAGTAATTAGTCTACTGACTACATCAAAATTAAACTTAATCTTTACTCAAGTACAATTGAGTGTCCACGTTGCGCAATAACTCGCACGTCGGTAATCAATTTTATTATAAGTCTTCTATAGAAATATACGTTGAAGATTATCGTTTCGAGGCACAAAGGAAAGATAACATTAGGCAACATCCCTGGATAATGGCAGTTATGAGTCGGAAGATAAATAAGGATTATCGATAGTGATGTCGGAATACCAAGTATTTTTATGTATTCTTTCTTCAGCGGGCCTAGGTAATATGGCGATAATTTGTCGAATGCGATTCGAAAATAGTTAAAGCTTTCACTACACTACTTTACATCAATGTTATAATTTATCTACTATGATATTCTTAAGTTTTAATACGTTTTATAAATAAATTATCTACAACCAAATAGTTATTTTTGATTGATTTATGTACTGATTATTGCACACCAAATAAAATACAGTAAGGCCGTTTGTCCACCGCCACCGTCACAAGGACGTCACCGAGAACGAGGTGACGGCGCCGATTTAGCGATACATACATACATTTACTTTATGGATGTTTGTCCACCACCGCCGTCGCCGGCACTCGGGTGATGGGCTTGCGGTGCACACACGAAATTTATGTAGGTAGTGATGGCACAATTTTTATGTGACTAAATGAGCTAAAAACAAGGGCGTTTGTTGAGATACTGGGTCTAATAAAAGGTCGCCGTCTCTCGGATGACGAGCGTGCGGTGGACACACGGCCTATAGTAAATGTATGTATCGCTAAATCGGCGCCGTCACCTCGTTCTCGGTGACGTACCGGTGACGGTGGCGGTGGACAAACGGCCTAACAAAGGAAATATACAATAAATAAGTGTCCAATGGGCAATATTATCGCTAAAAGCGATCTTCCAGACTATCTATGGATGGACAGGATAAACAAAAATCAAAAGACAGCGGTGTAAAAGTACCTTTAACAAACATAACCTATCAAATACGATATACCGACTGATTATGAATAATAATAATAAAGCCTTTATTAAACAATCTTATAAACACATATTTCTTACTAAACTAAAATATTTAACTAATACACTAGTTTCGCGAAGATTGTCTTGCTACTCAGCATAGGCCTCCCCTAAAGCTTGCCATAAAGTGTGGTCTTGTGTTATCCTTCTCCATGTGACGCCTGCTATTCTTTTTATGTCGTCTTCCCATCTCTGACGCTGTCTCCCTATCTATCTTTTGTGTTGTCTTGGGCACCATTCGGTCACATCCTTTGCCCACTTGTCCTTTTTGTTCCTCATCATGTGGCCTGTCCACCTCCATTTTAGTTTCTTGACACAATATGTAACACACATCCGTAACTCTAGTTTGCTTCCGGATTGTTTCAAGTTTTATTTTATTTTTTGGTTTAATATTGAGCATGCTTCTTTCCATTCTATGTTGGCAGGTCTCTAATGCTCGCATATTTTGTTTTGTTAGACTCCATGTTTGACATCCATACGTCATAACGGGCAGAATACATGAATCGAATACTTTTTTTCTTATATTTCAGTGGTATCTCTGGGTTTTTTACGATTTCTTTCAACGACCAATATATTTTCCAGGATAGATTGATTCTGTTGTTTTTTTATTTCTTTGTCAGGTCTTTTATAATTTGTCCAAGATACGTGTACACATATTCCATCTGCGTGCTATCAATTTTAATAGGAACTTTTACTACATTTGTCATTAATTTCGTTTTTAAGGTGTTCATTGACAGACCAACATTTCTACTTTCAAATGTAAGTTGTTCAAGCATTTCTTGTAGGCTTAATCTGGCATCACCTGTAATAAGTATCAGATCGTCTGCGAATCTTAGGTGGTTCAAAGTTAGTACATGTAAGTTAGTACATGTACAACGAATAGTCCCATTCGAGGCGTCTAAATACGAATTCTAGAACTGCTGAAAAAAGTTTGGGTGACAGCGGGTCGCCTTGTCTAACTCCTCTTTGTATAGGAAAAGCTTCGCCTATTCTTTCTGTTCTTACTTTACCTGTCATGTTCTGGTAGATATTGTTAATGAGCCGTATATATTTTTTGTCTACTCCCTGTGCTTCTAGCGCCTCCCATATTTTTGCGTGTTTATGTGAATCGAACGCTTTGTTGTAATCTACAAAAGCGATGTAGTAGTCGATACCATATTCGTTATTTTTTGGATGACCTGTTTTATGGTGTGAATATGATCAAGGGTTGAGAAGTCACTCCATAATCCCGCCTGTTCCCTTGGTTGATTTTCGTCCAGTATCTATGTTACGCGGTTTAGTAGGATTTTGGAGAAGATTTTATACACGTTGGACATGAGGCTAATAGGTCTGTAATTTGTTATGTTGTTTTTCTTTCCTTTTTTGTGTAAAAGCATTATAGTTGATGATTTCCACTGGCGGGGTATGTATTCAGTATTCAAAATTTCATTGAATAAGTCTGTGAAGATGTTTAGTGTTTTGTCCAATGTTCCTATAAGGAGTTCGTTAAATATGGCATCTTCTCCAGGTGCTTTCCCTCTTTTCTGTGATTTTATTGCTTTGTTGACTTCACTCGCATTATCTTTGGGATGTCTTTTTCCCTTTCGCCTTTTTGGATAATTGGTTGCTTTGCTTCAGACAGCATTTCCTTATCACTGTAATAGCTCTCGGTAATAGTCTGTTGCGATTTTTATTATTTCTGTTCTATTTGTGTTGTTTCTTTTAGTTCTTCGGTGTGTAACGTTTTTGATCCAATCTAAACTGTCTCTTAATTCTTGCTAAGCTTTTTTTGCACCACCTGTTTTTTCTATGTAGTGGTTGATTGTTTGTGTTCTTGTGTTATGTCTATGTTTCCATATTCCTAAGTTTATTTCTTTGCATAGCTTTGCTATTTCCTGTCTATTGTTCTTTCTATCTTGAAACAAGATTTTTCTTTGTCCGATTAAGTTTCTAGCCTTCGATCCTATTTTGTCCTTTGTTGATTTATTTTGTATAACGTTGTTTTCTATTTGTTCAGTTCTTTCTTTAGAGCATCGTATTTCTCTTGAATTTTTTTAACGTTTTGTAATTTTACTAAGTTGGCTTCTAGAGAATCTAATATCTTATCGGGTATTGGTAATATTATACGTTTTTCGGTATTATGAATATTTTTTCTTGATGGTTTTGGTTCTATTGTGTACCTATAGTTGACTTCTAATCATTTTATGATCAGTATCAAAGTTCAGTTTATTGACAATATCCACTTTTGAGAATAGCTTTGGTTTATTTGTAATGATATAGTCGATTTCGTTTCTTGTCTTCCCATCCGGTGATATCCATGTCCATTTTCTGCCTTTCTTTCTTTTGAAGTAGGTATTCATAACGTGGAAACTATTCTCCATGACAAAGTTTACCAGTTTTTGCCCATTATCATAGCATTTACCAGTACTATAATTACTTATAATTATTATTATTATACTTATAATTATTTTGTCTTCATTTGTTTTCTTCCTTGCAATTTGACTATTAAAGTCGCCCATTACGATTACGGTGTTTTTAAGAATCAAACAAGGTCTTTGTGATTACATTTCGACCCCGTTTTTATTTTTAGTTTAAACCTTTTAGTTTTTAAGTTATTATCTATAATAAAAACGGAACTTTGTCATAATTCACAGGGTACACCAGTGACACCATTGTGCTGAAATTTGGTATGCGTGTAGCTTTAGTGATACAAATTTAGGAAATAGTCTGAAATCCAGGATAACTGCAATTTCTACCCTACAAAAGTGTAACCATTTTAAATGAAATCACGTTACCTGCAACTTGAATGAAACTGTAGGTTAAGTTGCATATATATTTCGTGGCAGTATTTTGATAGTCAAAGATAAATATATTTTTTTATGAGTTACTTGCGAAATCTCAGTTTGGGGCGAACCACTCCAACTCACTTACATAAACAAAAACTATGCTCATAATAAAACTTTGATAAGTCTGTTACAGTGCAAGCTGTCCGGTTATGGAACGCGCTGCCGGTAGCTATCAGATGGGCCAAGTCACTTGCCATATTTAAATGTAGGCTCAGAGAATACTATTTGAGTATTTGTCGCTAAATATCGTATCTATGATCTATGTATTTATTATTATTATAAGAAATAAATAATCTTAAACCGAAAACGGACGGACATAACATGTATTAAAAACTATGTTGTTGCTGGGTTCGAAAATTGGACATAAGGAATCAGGCGGAATCACTTACTGAAGTAGATGCCTCGTTTCTATTTAATTTCAAATGAAAAGAATTAAGTTCATATTGAAAACAGCTCTACGTTCGATAAGCTTTTTATTTGTCTTGTGTTCCTGTACTGGTTCTGGAAAGATCTTCGCCTCCGCTCTACTTAGGAAAAGTTTGAGGTGCTGTTTCAACTTTCGATTGGATCCGTTATAACGTATTACCATTCTCTGTTTTATTAACTGACTTAGAAAAAGGAGGAGGTTCTCAATTTGGTTGTATTTTTTATTTTTGTTACCTTAGAACTCCATAACTTATCAACTTATGGTTAAAAGTTACAACTTATGGTTAAAAGTTACAACTTATGGTTAAAAGTTACAACTTATGGTTAAAAGTTACAACTTATGGTTAAAAGTTGGTTGCTAGTTTTGAACTACCTTAAAACTGAGAGTCTGTTAATTATACTATCATAAGTTATGTATGAAAAGTCAATACACAACAAACTCACACATTTATTTGTACACACAACTGACACCCTCACAACACTCACACCGCACACCCACTTTCACGCACTCACACCACACACTCTTTCACACACAAACACTCGCCACACATCCTCGCATGCACATGGACAAACACTTACACACACACACACACTCCCACACTTACACATACATTCACTGAACATTCCATTATGACCATAGTCCGGAGGGAGGTATAGGTATGCCATCACACAGGTCCATCCTAGTTTAGGTACCTATGTTTTCCACCCTGAATTGTATTATACCTAGTACACCATTGTAATTTATGTTTGTGAAATACTGAAGTTTGTAACTGAATATATCAATTATTATTTATTATTATTATAACTATAACTGATTTATAAAATAATCTTTTTTATTTCAAAGTACATAACTTTCAGATTGATCCCATGGAAATTTCATCAAAATGTATTGTATTGTATTTATTTTTATTCCTTATTGATACTTTAAATGTACACTAGGAAACGTCACAGCAGAATACATTGTATAGTAAGTATATCACTATCAGTACCTAAAATATAGGTAGGTACACACGGCTACACATCAAGCTATAAATTTCCAGTATAAGTTGACCTCGCATTGTTTAGGCCTTTCGTAGAATGAGAGGTCAGCATATACCGGAAATGTATAGCTTGATGTGTAGCCGTGTGTACGAACAAAATAATTATTATTCACACGTACAAAGTATCTGCTAAAGTCATCAGCTAGTGCTTCGTTAATAAATCATAATTTACTCATTTTAAAACTATATTCCTTACAATCTAAATCTCTTATAACTAAAAGTAACTTAATAAATAATTTTATGCCGCATAAAAGCGGCATAAAAAACTTTTGTTTATTTTGTCAAGCCTGTGTGATGGAACAACAATGTTGTTTTTATTACGTGTATTGTAACTATGTGTGTCATTTTTTGCTTTGATCAGTTAGTCAGTTTAGTTGTTTGGTATAAAATCAAAATAACTGAAAAAATATGACATCCAAATAACGAAATTGTGTATTTTGACACAATAATATACTAAGCACAAGTGCAGTACAAAAGAGTACACAGGAGTAGTAGTGTTCCTTGTGAAAGGGCTCGCCCGGGAAATTACTACCACCATACCTATTTCTGCCGCCAAGCAGCAGAGTTTCGGTTTGAAGGGTATGGTTGCTGGTAAAATTACAGGCACATGAAGCTTTACACCTTTATGCCTCAAGTTGATGGATGCAGTGCAGTGCTTCGTAGGGCACGTTTCTAAGGTGCGTGACCTACGAGGCAATACTTTGTTATAAACGATGGTGGGTCATAAGCTTGATCCATCTCCAGGTCGTATATAAATAAATAAGAAACCAGTAACGGTCTAAGCTTAGCAACACAAGAACGGTTTTTTGAAGAGCTACTAAACCTAATACACGTTAGCGTTTTTTCAGTAAATTCTTTGATTAATATTATAAGCCAGGATAACTAGTTTCTCTCATAGGTCCTAAATATGGAGCATCATTTCATAGAGAATCTATTTTTTATTAATTAGATATTTTTTTATAGATTTATATGATAGAGAAGTTTGGGATTGAAATTGCTCCAACTCGGTCAAAAATGATACAATATAGACGTAATTTAATTTATTTATTGTTATGTATTCTAAAAGGATCATTTAAAAGAACAACCAGCCTTGTTTCTTGCCGTTCTTTCTTGGCTTGGTCGCGAAGGAACATACCGTTAAGTTGACGTTTTAAAGTGATCCTTGTGATTGAATAAAAACATTTTGATTTAATTTGATTTGATTGTGGGTACAATTCCAATATATCTCCATACTAGCAATTACTACGGCCGTTCAGAGAATGCGTTCCTGACACGTCGCGATTGAACTGACGACGTAACTTTGTAATGGCGTTGCAGTTACGATAAAAATATTATTGCTGGTTGTTTACCGTTTTAACAATTGATGAGCATTAAAACAACATCATTATATCAATAATCAATTAATGTTATAATTTTGTGCCAAACTGAGTGTCAAATAACTTGGTAAACAATATTTTTCTAAATCTAAACTGCGCTATTACAAGGTTATGTCAGCGCTTTATATGACTAACTGATAGGTGTCAGGAACGCATTCTCTGAACGGCCGAAGTATAGTAGGGCCATAAAATAACATACGTTATAACCAATATCAAGAATATAAAGATTTAATAAAACCACAATGAGGTTCATTGGGATCAGTTTATGTTGGTTTTACGTACAAAATGAATACAGTTTGGCAGTAGTTGGCCCTATAATTATTCTTCTTTAGACGTCGCCGTCGGTACAAAGGTAGAATCATTTATTATTATACCTACCCATACAAATCTGAGTCATGGAAACGATATTAATCTCACGCTATGTTGATATTTCAGTAATCATCTTTGAAAAGGCATTAATTTTAACGCATAAATTACCTACTTATTAGTTTTTTTTTGTGTTGTTTGTGGTTAGGGTTGCCAACCCTACTGTATAATATAGTATCCTACTATATTAGGGGATCAAATACTATATTTCTAAAAATTATAGTAAGTGAAACTATTATATTGTGCGTAAAGCGCTCCGCTCTAAAATCAATAATTGCTGAGAAACTAAAAAATTATTTAACAATTCGTACTCAGAAATTGTACTTTCTGACCAAAATTTTCTACTAAATCAACTATTGAAAAATGGCAAGAAGTTCTTCTCTTAAATAATTCGGACTTGCGTAATATTTTAAAAATTGCATCGTTTCTTCTTTCAATTCCTGCAACATCAGCATTCACAGAGCGCATATATTCTGTCATGAAGACGAAATGGAGAGATGAGTGTAACAGGGCTATTTTGAATTTAAGAAAATCAAATTTTTCAACTTAAATTAGGACTGCCATCAAGAATATTAATCATCATCATCATCATATTAGCCGTAGGACGTCCACTGCTGGAGAAAGGCCTCGTTGGAAGCAGCCTGCATCCAACGCCGACCTGCGGTTCTTACCAAGTCGTCTGTCCATCTTGTAGGTCTTACGCTGCGCTTGCCGGTCCGTGGCCTCCATTCGATAACTTTCCGGCCCCATCGGCCATCTGTTCTGCGCGCTATATGGCCTGTCCATTGCCACTTCAACGTGCTAATCCGTCGGGCTATGTCGGTGACTTGAGTTCTCCTACGTATCTCCTCATTTCTGATTCGAGTGAATCAGAAATCGGCCGATGAAACTTAGCCGAAACCTCGAGGTTAGTCGAAATTATGATTTTGATATAAAACTGTGCGCGAAAATACCCGTTTTGTCTTAAAAACATGAACAGTACGTTTTGTTCCTACCCAGCCTTGGCAGATTTCATAAGACTTTTGAATCTTTCTAGAAATCCCCACTGTCCATTCTAGCAGCAGATATATTTCTCGAGGGGTATGTCTGCACACATTAACCATGTTAACACATAACAGTTTATAAGAAACTTTTGGACTGAATGTTAAACTTTGCTATAGATAAAAGCTTTTTATATTGCATTTTATTTAGGTTTAGATTTAATAATCATTTATTCTCAAAGAGATAACAATTATCACTTACATGAGAATCAGTACAGATAGAAAAGTTAATGTAATTCGTTCGAGTTATGTAGGTAGGTACTCAATTAACGCATTCAGGTAGATCGTTAAAGTTATTACAAGTAAGTATTAAGGTAGATTGTTAGACAGTTAAAGTGGCTCAAAATCCGGTTTCGTCGGAATACTCATATACTCTGTCTTCTTTATAACATCCTTCAAAATCCTCTGTCTCCTTGCTATCTTAAAGAACGTTTTTCTCCTCTTTTTCCACCTGATCATCCTTCTCGTTCTTCTCAACATCTTTTATTCAAGACGCCTGAGCATAACTCTTCTTTCTTCACTAACTCTTTCACTGTGACTGCTATCTGCTTGTGGAACTCTCTTCCAGTGGAAATCCGCAAGGCCGCCTCTATGAGAATCTTAAATCCAAAGTCTTTAAATATTTCATCTCTCTTCAAGATACCCAACAAAATTGAGCACTTTATGTAGATATATTTGTGTATTTCGTTTATGTATGTGTATTATTATTATTTTTAATTTTTGTAAGTTCATTTCTAAGCTAAAGTTTGAATAAATTTTCCTTTTTCTGGCACTACCACTTTCTCCACACTGCACAAAGGTTAGCTGGAAGAAAATGCTAATTAGCATTAAGTTCGCCTATGTATTATTTGATTAGTGCAATAAAGAATTTTCTAATCTAATCTAATCGTTCGTTAGTTGTATAACTACTTTATTTAGTAAACATTAGTTGTAATATGTTGAGCGAGTTTAGTTTTAAGATTATTTTGGTTTATTATTTCTAAAAAATTATTTATGCAAACTCTCGAAATATCTTTATTGCATAACTGAACCCTGAAATCATCCAAAACGAAGTGTTTATGAAAATGGTGCTGACAGAGCAGTAAAAGTCAATAAAGTTTTAGATTGATATCTAGTTAGTACTACCACACACGCGCTGTTGTATGCAACCACAATTTGAAGTGAAAACATTGAAGATAACAATCCCTTAACCATTTTGTTTTAAAACATAAAATTTAATAAAATCAGCCAAGAGCGAGTCGGACTCGCGCACGAAGGGTTGCGTACCATTATCTATAAAATCGGCAAAAAAATCACGTTTGTTATATGGGATCCCCCCTTTTAATATTTGATTTATTTTAATTTAATTATTTATTTTAAAAGTGAATATAACTAAATATTATGTGAATATTTCAAGCGTCTACCTATTGTCGTTATCAATATCGAGCTAAAACGAGCAAAAAAATCACGTTTGTTGTATAGGAGCCCCCCTTAAATATTTATTTTATTCTGTTTTTAGTATTTGTTGTTATAGCGGCAACAGAAATACATCATCTGTGAAAATTTCCACTGTCTAACTATCACGGTTCATGAGATAAAGCTTGGTGACAGACGGACAGACAGACAGGGGAGCCTTAGTAATAGGGTGCCGTTTTACCCTTTGGGTACGGAATCCTAAAAACCATATGTTATTTGACCTGACTTTATAAAATATTTTCATGAATATTCAGATAGGTAGCCTCGATTTTGTTGTTGTTTGAACGAGTAAATATTTTGGTTATTCAAAAATCTAAAATCTTTTATTGTATATTATAAGAGTACATTTAAAACTAGGGTTGAAAACTCTTCTTTTAAAAAAAGTTTTTTTTTATTGATGATAGCCAAACGCATGCTCACTACCTCACCTGAGTGAGTAGTGTGTAAAGTGATAAGTGATGGTGTGATCAAAGATGCCGTTTGCCCACTAACAAACGAAACGTTGTAAACGCGCAGATAAGAGTAATAGATAACAAGGTATTGCAAAGTATAGTATTAGGTATTTACCTATGAAATTGCCGTTTTGTATGGAATAAGTGAAAGTACTTATTTTTTAAACTTTTTTATTTCTGTTATTCGAAGTAATCACCCATGCAATCGACGCATCTTTGCCAACGCATTGGCAGTTTATTGATGCCCTTCTTGTAAAAATCAGCTGGACGGGAGGCAACAAACTCTTCAAAGGCATTTTGTACTGCCTCTCGGGAATTGAATTTTTTACCCACTAAAAAGTTGTCTAAATTTTGGAAAAAGTAATAGTCGGTAGGTGCAAGGTCTGGTGAGTATGGCGGATGAGGGAGAGCTTTCAACCCCAGCACTTGCAGCTTGGAGACTATCTGTTGTGCAGTATGGGATCGCGCGTTGTTGTGAAGGAGCAGTGGAGACGACCGATTGACCAAAGCTGGTTGCCAATGTGCAAGCTTCTCCATCATTGTCTCCAGTTCTTCATAGTACACATCTGCAGTAATCCTCATGCCGTTTTGTAAAAAGCTGTGGTGAATCACACCCGCACTAGACCACCAAACAGTGACCATTACCTTTTTAGGGGTTGGTTTAGGGCATTGCTTTGGTGCTGAACCAGGATCTAACCAACTTGCTGAGCGCTTTCGATTGCCGAACAAAATCCATTTTTCATCGCACGTAACAATTCGGTTAAAAATTCCTTAATTTCTTTGCCTATTGAGCAGCGCGAGGCAGGTCTCGACGCGTACGTTGCACTGGCGATCGTTAAGTTTGTGGGGCACTCATCTATCAAGTTTTTGTACCCTGCCTATTTGTCGCAAATGGATCAAAATTATTTTGATGTTAACATCACAAGCTGCTGTTAGCTCAGCTGTAGATTGAGTTTCGTCAGCTTCCACAATCGCCTTTAATTCATCATTGTTGACCAATGTCTCCGGACGACCACGAGCTTCATTTTTCAAGTCAAAATTTTCAGAACGGAACCGAAAACAAACCAATAACGGGTTGTGCGTTCGTTTGTACAGTTCTCTCCGTAAACATTTTTGATGTTACGTGCCGTTTGTGTCGCGTTGGTGCCACGACGGAACTCATATTCCATAATTACACGAATTTTTAAAGTATTCATTATGACGAAAAATGTTCAAATGTAATGAAAATACAACGCTAATTAATAAAAAAAAGACTGAGTTTGTAAAGAGAATGTCATGTTTTTAAAACAAAATTAATTTTAATTTAGAATACAAAGCCATTCCAAACTTTTTTTCTATTTGAAATGACCAGTGACACAAAAATTTGGGCTACTTATTAATCCCAACAAGACGCAGGTGATAATAATTGGTGGTAACAGACAGATTGTCAAGATTAATCATAACACTCTTCCTCCGGTTAAATATAATAAAATTCCACTGCAGTTATGCAAGGAGGTTAAGAATTTGAGCCTATTCATTACTCATAATTTGTCATAGGACCATCATATTACCCAGATTAGTAGGAGGATGTATGGTACTATGCATACTCTGAAACGCTTAAAAAAATTCTTGCCCCAATCTACGAGGACCACACTGGTTAATGCGTTACTCTTACCCATCCTAGATTATGCAGATGTATGTTATCCCGATGCTACGGAAGAGCAACTGAACAGGTTGGAGCGTCTGCAGAATCTCTGTATTCGCTATATCTACGGCCTACGAAAATATGACCATGTCTCGGTATTTTGTCAGCAGCTAAAATGGCTTGACATCAGAGCTCGTCGAGATGCCCACATGCTATCCCTCCTGTTTAGTATTCTTCGCAACCCACTATCTCCCAGCTACCTCAGAGAGCGATTTACGTTTGTATCAACTGAGGATGCGATCGTCTCGTCGTTTCCAATTGATTACTCCACAGCATAACACGGCCACTTACTCTGACTCTTACACCATGACCGCTACTCGTCTCTGGAATAATATGCCACTAAACTAAACTAAACCACTAAACCTTCTCGGTCAAACCGACTAAAAATGAGCAACTTAATCGTTCCTTATCACTTCTTCTTTTGTTATGTATGTATGTATTTTTATTTGATAATAGTATAGTTTAGTATATGATATAAAGTATTTAAGTAGTATGTACCTATGCTATTTTTATTAGTCCTGTGCAAATTTTTCTTTAGTTCCCTTTCCTGTGCACTACCTACACATCTTTATCTACAATACACAAAGGTTATCTGGAAGAGAATGCTCTTTAGCATTGAGTTCGCCTTAGTACTAGTTTTATAAGTGCAATAAAGTATGTTCAATCAATCAATCAACCAGTACTGAAGAACAGCAATTTCATAGGTAAAGACCTATTAATATAGTAATAAGTACAGAAAGAATATACAATTATATTTACATATTCTCTTCTTTAGTATATACAATTCCAGTGTGCGTGTGTTTGTAATTCTTCTCCGCCTTCACCTATTTTGATGTTTTTTATTTCGTACTTTTGGGGTGACTTAAATTGATTGCAAAAGTTGAATCATCCAACGACCGTTGCAAATTATCTATAGATAGCTCAACTGTTTTTTAGGTTTCTGTAGTCAAACTAGTAACTCATAGATGTTCGTCTGTCTGTGTTGTGTCTGTCTGTCTGTACCAAGCTACTTGATTTACTCGTAGACTATTAATGTTAAATTTATGTGAAATTTGACATTTTCATATATTTCAGTGGCTCTTTATTCATTATTGTACAGAAGAAATTACATTCAAAAGTACATAAGTAGAGGACATGTACAAAAGCGAGCTTAACCCAAAGAAGAGTTTTCTCTTAGGGGGAGTGGCTAAGTAAGTTATTAAATAAAATCTAAAAACCTTTTAACTCGTGCACCCCATCTTGTGAGTTCACAAACACCAGCTTTTAACTACAAAAATTCACACTTAATTGTCCATTTGCTTGTATCTACAATGTCACAGACAATCGTATTATCGAGAAAGTTGTCAAATCATACAAATACATCAAAACTCGCTAGTCACGTTTAAGGATGCTAGCCAGGCTAAGGGAATTTAAAAATACACTTATATAATATTACTAGCTGACCCCGCGAACTTCATACCGCCTTAGAATGAATAATTTTTGTGTTGTTAGCTGAGTTAAATTCATTTTATTTTCCTTTTCTGTGCACGTACCCACTATAATCAACTATATCTATATTCAAAGTAGAAAATTATTAAAGTACTAATATCGCTATTAAAAAATAGGGGTTGGTTTTTTTTATACTACTTATATGGCAAACGAGCATGCAGTCCACCAGATGTTAAGTGGCTACTGCAGCCCATGGATATCCACATAGAATTCAAAACAAGCTTATGTTGTCTTGATTTCTATGTGGATACGTTGCCATACTATAGGACTTAGCTGTTATGCCTATGTGCCAGTAATTACAGGAACATACCATTACCATCTAACCGGAACACAGCAGCACAAGTACTGCTATTTGGCGGCAGATAAAGGTAAGGGGGTGGTGCCCACTTCCTCAAGCCCGTTCACAAAAGCTCTACCACCAGTAAAAAACCACCAGTGGTGGTAGAAGGGTGAAAATTTATATGTATTTTTTATTGTCGAATCATAAAAAATAAAAATATAGAAATTGGGATGTTCTATTCTCAGACCTACCGAATATACACAAACAATTTCATAAGAATCGGTCCAGCCGTTTCGGAGGAGTTTTTTTACAAATACTGTAACAGGAGAATTTTATATAAGTATTAGATTTTATAACTTACCCGACATTGGTACTCTTTCGCCTTCACTAGACCTGTGCTGGGAAGGAGTGTCCGAACGCGTTCCTATGATGCAGTTTAGAACCTAAAATTAAAATGCACATTTAAAAACAGGCATAAATGGATATGCCGCGGTGTATACAGGTTTTTTTCTAAGGAATTTTTACTAAAAGCTAGGGAAAAGCAAAAAAAAATTAAACACTGTTTAAAGCATGTTTACAATGTTTACAAAAATCCTATATTTTTTTACGGTGCGGTTACCGTATTCTTTGGATGTTTGTAACACCAGTGGCATCACTCACGCTTTGTCTCCCCAAAACATCATGTAAAAAGTCTCATGTCTCTGTAAAGCATAGTTTATACGAAGCCAACACTGGCTGCCAATACGACTGGCAGCCAGCGCTGGCTAGATATTTGCCTTGTGTAAACAGTTTTTCAAGCCAAGCCAGCGCTGGCAGCCAACGCTGGCGAGAATAGAGCGCCCGTCTATTTTTCTAGCCAGTGACCGCCGCCCGCATACCGCTCGACCCCCGCGCCAGCGTTGCGGACACGTGTAGACGCATCTCGCCAGTCACTGGCCCACGCTGGCTTGTATGCAGGACTGGCACCAGCATTACTGGCTTCGTATTAACTATGCTTATAATAGATAGATAGATAGAGATAGATAACTCTTTATTGAATTACCACACAAACAGAAATAATAAAAAAAAAATGTCATAATGTCATAATGTCATAGGTCTTTATTGACATATTAGCTGTAATAATCTGTACAAAATGAAGTCGTTTCCGCTGTCTGATCGCTTAGATCTTTTAAACTACTCAACGGATTTTAATGCAGTTTCCAGCAATAGATATAGTGATTCAAGGGGAAGGTTTATACGAGTATGTATAATACATAGTAACTCCGAAAGTAACTGTTTGTTTGTTAGTTTATTTGTTACCTTTCATAACTAAAAGGCTGAACGGATCGTAATGAAATTTGGCAAGGAGATAGATTATATCCCGGGGAAAGACATAGGTTACATTTTACCCAAGTGCGCGAAAAGAGTGTAATGTTTTTATTGAAATACCACGCATGCAAAAGCGCGGGTGGGTCAGCTAGTATATCAATTGCTATTTGTTAGTCGCGCTAAAACTCAAAAACGGCTGAACCGATTTTGATGAAATTTTTTGTGTTGTTTGATTGGGTCCCTGGACGGTTTGGGTTTACAATTGGACCCAGTAGATGGTGGTGTTGTCGAATCCAGAAAACTGCGGACGAATTAGCGAGCTTACAACTAGTCTATACTAATATTATAAAGAGGAAAGATTTGTTTGTTTGTATTGAATAGGCTCCGAAACTACTGGACCGATTTAAAAAAATCTTTCACTGCTGGGAAGCTACACCATCCCCGGGTGAAATAGGCTACTTTTTACCCAACTGCGCAGAAGGAGGGTAATGTTTTTATTAAAAAACTACGAGTGCGAAGCTGCGGATTGGTCAGCTAGTATTTTATAAATTGTTATTATCCCCAGCGAATCCAGAAATCACTCATTTAAGTAGTAACCATATTTTGATTTGAACCGACTGAGCTTAAGCGCTGTGATAAAAATAGTTCTTACGATAAGGATGACGTTACAAACAAGTTTGCTATATCCATATCTAATAATATTTTGAATTCGGGAGTAACTCTCTCCCTGTGTTACGTTTTCACGACTAAATATCTGGACCAATTTCAAACAATTCACCAATTTCACAATTGGTGTAAATATAAATTATGACCGGGATTGAAACATGAGCATTATCATATTTTAGGGTTATTTTTGAAGTGAAAACTTCTTTAGGCGCATTGGGCATTTTTGAGATGGGAAAAACCATTGAACTCGCGACACTGTTACAGACACCTCTGTATATCATTTGAGACTGGAAAAAACCATTGAACTCACGACACTGTTATCGACACCTCTGTATATAATTTGATTTATTTATAAAACAACTTTCACAGTATATTTTCATGTTTATGCGACATCTATCATTATCATTTTGCAACATCCAAATGTTTTATGAAGTAAAACTTCATTAGGCGCATTGGGCATTTTTTGAGATTGGAAAAAATCATTGAACTCGTGACACTGTTACCGACACCTCTGTATATATTTTGAAATGGGAAAAAACCATTGAACTCGCGACACTGTTACCAACACCTCTGTATATATTATGAGATGGGAAAAAAACCATTGAACTCGCAACACTGATACCGACACCTCTGCATATAATTTGAGATAGGAAAAAAACCATTGAACTCGCGATACTGTTATCGACACCTCGGTATATAATTTGATTTATTTATAGTTTGTGGAGTGGCATAAGACAACTTTCAGAGTAAATTTTCATGTTTATGCGACATCCATCATGATCATTTTGCTATATCCAAATTTTTTTTCAAGTGAAAACTTCTTTAGGCGCGTTGGGCTTTTTTGAGATGAGAAAAAACCATTTAACTCACGACACTGTTACTGTAACATTACCGACACCGTTCCTCCAAGTTTTTAATTCTCTTGGCACTCCCGGAATACCACATTTTATATTATAAGATAAGATAACTCTATATTGTACACCAAAGTAAAATACAGAACATAATTCTTACAAATAGATTTAGTACAATGGGCGGTCTTATCGCTAAAAGCGATCTCTTCCAGACAACCTTTGTATGGACAGGATCAAAATGTAACACATGACGGCGGTGCATCTATATAAATTTAAAAACATATCTACATACTATAAACCTAAATTACCAATAATAACACAAATTTAATTTAAATAAGCAACTCCAAAAGTGGTTATGATGAATTAACAAGCAGCTACAACTTCAACACAAGGACAGATAATGGGTGTGCACTTTTGTTTTAAAATTACTAATAGACTTGGATGTTCTTATAGAGAGGGGCAAAGCGTTCCACTATCGTACGGCTGTTACAGTGAAGGATCGACTATAAAACTCTGTCGTATGGACAGGAGTTTTAAGTTGGAAGGAATCTGAAGAACGCAAATTGCGATCATTAGCCAGGTGGAGAAATTCAAAACGCTCCTTAAGATAGAAGGGAGAAGAAGGGTTAAAAAGGATGTTATACAAAAGGGACAGTATGTGTGCATTCCGGCGAAGACGGATGGGGAGCCACTTGAGCTTTGTGCGAAAATCAGAAATATGGTCATACTTGCGCAAGCCAAATATGAACCGAATACAGAGGTTTTGAAGGCGCTCAAGTTTGCTCAGTTGGGCTTCAGTGATGTCAAGATAGCAGGCGTCGGCGTAGTCCAGGATTGGAAGTAAAAGGGTCTGTGCAAGCGTAACCTTTGTAGCAGTCGGCAAGAAGTTACGAAGTCTCCGTAAAGATCCAGATGATGCAAATACCCTGCGGCTAATTTCATTGATACAGGGAACCCAGGTTAAACAGGTATCCATCTATATTCCTAGATTTTTTACTGACTGGGTGATGTCTATAGGGGTTCCGTCAAAAACTATGGATGGTAGTTGTGCAAAATTTATTTTGGAGATCTGTATGAAGCTACCAATTATAATGGCCTGTGTTTTGTTTGGGTTGACTGTAAGGCCAAAGGATTTACTCCAGTCACATATCCGGTCAAGGTCAGTATTTAGTAAGCTAATGGCTCCGTCAATATTTTCAACTGTAGCTTGAGTATAAATTTGCAAGTCATCTGCGTACAGGTGGTAGGAAGAAGTTAAATTTAGTGAGATAGAATGAATGAACATAGCGAATATGAGTGGGGATAAAATGCCACCTTGTGGGACACCGGCAGAAAGATTGCACCACGAAGAGTAAGACTCTTCAACACGGATGCGCTGACGGCGCCCAAACAAGTAACTATGAAACCAGTCAATTGACATTGGAGATATGTTAAAGGAGCATAAAATACCCAGAAGTAGGTCGAAGTCCACATTATTGAAAGCGCTGCTGAAGTGAAGGAGTATCATTGCTGTCAGCTTCTGACTGTCCATCCCAGACCGAATGTCGTCTGTTATTTTAACCAGAGCTGTTACGGTGCTATGACCTGGACGGAAACCAGATTGAAAAGAATTTAACAGTGAGTTTTTGGAAAGGAAGGTACTTAACTGTTGATGAATAAGGCGTTCAAGGATTTTAGATAAGTAAGGAAGGATTGATATTGGACGGTATCAGCAAAAGAGGAAGGATTGGATTTTTTAGGTAAAGGAATAATCTGAGCTTCTTTCCAGGCATCGGGAAATGAGCCAGAATTGATAGAGGAATTTAGGATATGCGTAATAACGTGGATAATTTCATCAAGAATGGGAACAATCATATTTCGACTGATACTGTCATTGCCCACAGCATTTGAAATAATAGATGCAATGCTCCTTTTAACATCACAATCGTCGAATTGACTAAACTGAAACTGAGGGAAGTCTGGGGTTGGCTGCGAAGAAAGATATTTTAGTATATTGAGCTTAGTTAATCCATCAATATTTGAGGAATATGAAAAGTGCTGATTGAGGAGATCAAGGTCTAAGTTTTTAGGAATAGATTCTTGTTTTGATTTACCAACACCCAATGTTCTAAGAAATATCCATACTTTGGATGAATCATTACTTTTATCAACAGAATCGTGGATGAATCGGCGTTGTGCATCCCTACACAACCTATTGCAGTGATTGCGGTGATCGTGATATTTGGCCTTATTGACCTCCGTAGGCTTGCATGCCATTCTTACTTTTGCCATAGCCTTTTTGTGCATTGCAGTGCGGATTTCGTCTGTAATCCATGGCGCAGGGAGGTGTTTAATTTTGATAGCACGTATGGGTGCATGTATGTCGTAAAGCTTGTTGAGTTGACTATTGAAAGAAGCTACCATATCATCGACGTTACAAGCACTCATGACCTCTGACCAATCAATATTTCGGGCATCCTCACGAATGTTCTCAAGGTTCATTCTACCAAAGTTACGCTGCATGTGGATTTTAGACTTTGCTTTCGGCGGACGAACTTTGTATGACAAGTAGATCAGATCGTGATAAGAGAAAGCAGCCGCCGAAGTTTGACCATGCTTAGCCACATTGTTTGGCGAAGATACGAAAATTAAGTCAATATAATATATTATAATAACTGTAGTTATTAAATTATCTAATCTATGTGTACTATAAAGAATTAAGAATCAAGGCAATACATTTCTTTTATATGAGCTTCAAATAGCTGCTACGTAAACATATAGGTAACTAAATTGCTAACATTTGTAGCTTTGTTCAAATATAACAGTAACTTTCATAATTATCTTAGTATTTGTTTTGTCCTTAGAGACGGACGGTATGTACTTATATAAAGCCAGGTTTACACAATTTAAATTAATTATTACATCGGTCCAACCCTACGGTACCCAGTCTTGGTCACTGAGGGAATCTCAAAAGTTTGGGCTCGGGGCTTGCCAAATAGCGATGGAGCGCAGCATTTTGGGTGTCAAGAGAATAAACAGGATTCGGAACACCTCGCTGCGCTCAAGGACCGGCATCGCTGACGTCGGTATCAAGGCTGCCAAGTTGATGTGGGATTGGGCGGGTCGTGTATCCCGCATGCAACCAAATAGGTGGGCTAAGGTTGTAACTGGATGGATCCCTGTGGATGGAAAGCGACACCGTGGAAGGCCTATGAAGCGGTGGCGCGATGATTTGGACACTTTTTATAGGGACTGGCGGGGTATAGTACAAGATCGTGAAAAGTGGAGAGATGAAGGGGAGGCCTTTGCCCAGCAGTGGGACAGCGTTAGCTAAATAAAAAAAATACATCGTTGATAGGATATAAGGCTCAAATTTGCGCATTATCTCACTAAAGCTACAAGCATACAAATTTCAGCACTGGAAAATTACAGGTACCTAGTGAATAGACAAAATTTCAAAAAAGTTACGTTTTTATTTTGGCTCAAACTCGAAAACTTCAAGACGTAACTCAAAATAATAAGTTTTTTGTTAAATAAAAAATTAGTGTGCTTAAGACTACACTGACTAGACTGAAGTAAAACTTCTTTTTCAAAATATTAATTTATAATTTGTTAAATAATTGAAAAATTGTTCAAGAACGAAATGAAATTACGAAAAATTATCAAACGAACTACTGACTGAGATATATAGTACTCGTATATATATATATTTCATGCACTGACTATGAGAGGAAGACAGAAAAAAATGTGCGCGTGCACCTACTCTCTCTTGCTCCTACAGTAATATACGAAACGTAACTCTCTCTTTCTATCTTCAGAAATTTATATCTCCCTCTCAACTTCCGTTCGCACTTTTCGTAACGCACTCACCAGCTTACTCTCTAAGTCAAGCGTGCGTAAAGAAGTTTTACTTCAAAAATTACTTTTTCAAAACAAGCTTTAATAAAATTCATAATCGGAACCGCAAACAGATTCAAATGAGCCCAAACACCCAGCCCAGCTTACTATAATCCATTCAGAAGTTCCGTTGTCTAGCATCCGTCTCCATCATGAGACCACCTCCATCATATTATTGCATTGTCACCTAAGTTACATGTATTCCAAATTTCAGCTCAATCGGTTGAGGGCAACGGGTTTAAAATTCAGTTGCAAGATTCCACCCGGACAAACATACATACATTGCAAGATAATAAAAAGCTTGTAAAAATAGGGTTGAAATGTACCCACTGACAAATATCTTTCATATGACGTCCCAATTCACCTTATTGTCTCACCTTGACTTTTGGACATCTCTTGTACACCAATATCAAGAGTTTGGGGTCCAATACCCACATATTTAGCTTATATATACACTTTACATATGTACACATGAACGTTGCCTAGTCAAGGTAATAGTAGTTACTATTTACTGCGATTTGCAAACTCTGGCCATCTTTATATACACGTATGCGTGTAAACTGAGCTTAATTTTGTTTATTTAATTAAGAAACAGACATTTTTGTAATTAATTATATTCTAACAAACGTTTGTTAGGTTTAGCGCTTACGTAAAACTCAGTTATAAATAAGGGAGTTCCTTTCTAATTAAAGCAGCCTTTCATCATCATCATCATATCAGCCGTAGGACGTCCACTGCTGGACAAAGGCCTCCCTCATTGATCTCCAGGAACTGCGGTTGGAAGCGGCCTGCATCCAACGCCGACCTGCGGTTCTTACCAAGTCGTCTGCCCATCTTGTGGGTGGACGTCCTACGCTGCGCTTGCCGGTCCGTGGCCTCCACTCGAGAACCTTTCGGCCCCATCGGCCATCTGTTCTGCGCGCTATATGGCCTGCCCATTGCCACTTCAACGTGCTAATCCGTCGGGCTATGTCGGTGACTTGAGTTCTCCTACGTATCTCCTCATTTCTGATTCAGCCTTTATATTCTGAATATTCATCACAACATTCACATTTAGTTATTACTTATTCATTTTTAAATTAAGTAGGTATCACACATAATAATATACATGTAGTAAACTTTAAAAAATAAAATATATAAATAAATATTGCTGGACATTTCACACAGCGCTATCTAGCACCAAACTAAGCAGAGCTTGTACTATGGGAACCAGATAACTGATAGAATACTTATATACTTTTTTTTTCGTAAATACATACTCGTATATAGGTAACACCCAGACACGGAACAAATATCTGTAGATCATGCAAACATTTGTTCCACTGGCTGTTAAAATATATGAAAACGTAGTACCTATGTGTGTTGTATGTAATAGTATTTTTTGTTTTATATTTATAAATATATATATATATTTCTCATATATATATTCTATGTATTATTATTGTTATATCAAGTAGGTTTATGTATTTATTCTAACTGTAATCGGAGTTTATTGTTATTTGTGTTTCTTTTGTTTTTTTTAATAAACATTAATATTGTTAAAAGTTAGAACGCCAACCTTTTTTGTTACCTCTGAGGTTGGCAGGTAGAAAATGCTATTAGCATTAAGCCCACCTTTTGTACATGTTATTTGTATTTTTGTGCAATAAAGTAATAAATAAATAAATTTGTTTAGATTTGCTAGATTTTTAATTAAATTAATAATTGGCTGATAAGTTACTTAGATTTCCGCACTTAATCTATTTTGTTAATGATATATGACTAAAACTGTGACTTCAAAAGTTTGATGAAATTTTCTCACGGATTTCATCATCAGATTTTGACCAAATTTATTTGGAATCACCTCTCAGGTACCTCTTTTCTAACAAAATATATTCGTTGAAGTCGGACAACGGGAAAATAATTGTAGCTGGATATACCTACACTATGTAATATATGAGTGTGTATTACACCTGCTTAATCTATACAAAAAAAGTTAAGCATTTAAAAATAAATAAACACATAATTAATCATACGTAATATGAATAAAGTGTCCAGTCTCCTTCGTTATCCACAATGACTTAGCATCTTCGAGGCATACTACTAATTTTTCAGCGTAGTCACGGGATAATGATCTCCATATGGCCTTAAAATATTGCGAGTAAACTCAGCGCTTGTTAGTGTTTTTTTCCTCGCAGTTGAATCTTCATCAGCGCCCAAACATTTTCAATTGGGCTCGCGTCAGGAGATTATGAGGGCCAGTCCAAAACCTCGATGTCATTCAGGCGGTGCATGGACGACATCGGTGTTAGGTGCCCTTGTCCTCTTGTAATAGCTATGTTTCATTTGACCTTGGGAACAGCGTTCAGCCAGATGGTAATAATGCTTTCTGGTATATTATGTTCATCCTCACAGCATTCAGAGAACCGGTACAAGTTCAAATTGCCAAATCTCCTTTTTGAGAAGCATCCCCAAACATGCACCTTACCTTAAGGGGCCTTTTGTTCCATGCTTTAATAGTTGCAAAGCCTAGCTTGCTTGTTTCTGCTTCTCTGGCTTTCCTAGTTTAGCCGCTTGCGTAGCATTAGCACAAGCCTGCTCTACTCATCTCTTCTTAGATGGGTAGGGTGCGAATGGTCTTGGGAGAGTGCAGCGCTAGTCACCGATCCCCAAGGCAAGCTTGGCGGGCTATCCTTCACGTGGTTGCCCCTTGCTGTTGCTCTAGTTCCCTCTGAAATAGACGTAACCGAAACCTCCAGACGAACACTGCGGGAGCTGAGGAACCTGCGGGTTCACCATCAACAAGATAGATGTTGGATAGCTCCTCAAGGGGTGGAGAGGGGGGTTTGAGGGATGTGGGGTCTTAGCCTCATACCTTCTCTCCCTCCTTCCCCCCTCTCCGGTGACCCAGCGCCGCAGTGACGGGGGACGAGGGTAGGACCACTCAAGTCGAGGTGGGTCCTGCTTCCTCCCCTTTTGCCAAAATATATGGGGCGATGTCGCGCGGGCAACGACATCGACCACGCTTGCCCATCTAACCTGTTATGCTTTCACTAGTCTACAGAACACCCCCAATCTAAAAAAATATGAGTAACACAACGAACACAAATGAGATGCCATGCGACCCGGCCAGCACCCGGCGCCCATTGGTTCCCGGGCCGGTGGGTGACAAGTTGATTACCGAAGGCAGTGGCGGGGTGGGAGCCCAGGCCCCGTCTCTCGCAACTGCTACTGGACCCAAAGGTGGCCACGAGGCACCATCCGCCTCTACTTCAACCTCATCTGCAGTGGCGCAAAACCCAACTGAACCAGTGCAGAAGAAAAAAAAAAGGAAGTCGGAGAAGAAAAGGGTGGCGGCTGAAGCCGCTATATCATCAGCAGACACGGCAACGGCAGTGAGCTTCGTCGGTGCTGTGTTGGACAGTAGTGCAGGGCGGGCTACCGCGGTGCCTTCGTTGCTGACCGGTAGCCTGTCCTCAGGTAAGGAACGCCTAAGCGGCATAGCACGCTAACGATTGTTGAGGAAGGAGCGTCGTAAACGTGACGCCGCCTTAGTAAATGAGGTTAAGAGGCGTCAAATGGAAGACCTCTTCTGCCCGCCAAACATGTCGGTGTTTGCACCGGCAGTGGGTGTAATAATGTCGCGCCCTGGCGACATCATGGTAACCCCCCCTTCCTTCCCTCCCGAAGCGACGAGCCGACCTGATCCTGAGCACCAAACCCTATCGATGGAGTCAGGAGCTGGGGAGCAGACTGGTGTACAGCTGCAGGAGACCGGAAGGTACGCAATAACTAGCACCAGACCAGTGAACCAAACAACGGAGGTATCGAGAAAGGAATCTGAGCCATCACAACCGCGGGTCTTTGCACCCCCCGCAACAAAACCTGAATCAAGTAACGGCCAGGGCTGCATGGATCCTGGTAGAAGTCCGTCCACCACCTCGGCTTCATCCGAAGTAAGCACAACCGGCGTCTGCACCCGAAACGCCAAAAGGCAGAGGAGCTCGGACATTGTGTCACCTTCCTCCCTGGCAGCAGAGAAGAAGGTGTGCTTGGGAAGTAGCACCTCAGCCGCTAGAGGCGCGTCGGGCGCGGATCGCTCGAAATCTCAACAGAGCTGTGGAGGAGCAATATTGGACACCTACGCTGGAGCCGCTAGATCTCACCTACGGGTGGTGATTTTGGACAAATCTGGCGTTCATATGGATGACCTTAGCGCCACGGCGCTCAGAAACAGACTCGAGCAGTGCATTGTGGACTACTTCCTCGAGAACAGGTACGACAAGGAGCGGCAAGGTCCGACCTTCGCTTCCCTGCTAAGGCTAGCTCACGGGGGCCTGAGGGTGGAGGCCTGTGCCAACTTCTCTCTATCGTGGCTGGAATCCACTGTCAGTGTCCTTCCGGGATTGTAGCCGGGCTCCGGGGGCTACAAGGTATTCAAAGAACTGGACCTGCCCAAATACTACAAAAGAGCGGTGTTCGTGCGAGATTTCGAGGGCGACGGGGAGACAATCAGGAGCCTTCTCGCCTTCACAAATAGGCACCTCGCTATAGAAATGTAGCCGATTTTCGCACACCGGATCCTGCAGAAGGAATTAACTAGGGACAATGTTATGGTCTTCGGGATCCCGGTGGGGGAGATCGAAGCCCTTGAAAAGGTAAAGTACAGGCTCAACTACAAAATGGCAAAAGTACAAATAACAATACGGAAGCCGAGAGCAGGGGATGTCAGAACCCCGGTGGTGGCGCCCGCTCTGGAGTCATCCTGTGCAGACAGAGGTGAAACCAGGGTGGAGCCCGTAGCGGGATCTGGCACCTGCACGGATCCCAGTACAAATGATGGCGTTGCGAAGCTCTATGGGGAGGATATGGACCTAATCCTGAACGACGATGGTGGGGATCAAATCGCAGGAGACCTACTAGGCCTAAACATTCTTTCGCCGGCGGCGTTCGTGGAGGAGGAACGGTCACTATTGTCCCCGCAGGGCTCCCTACCACCATCATCATCCCAACAATAGGGCATCGGTAACGACTTCCCTACATCCCCCAAAACCCCTCCCCCCCTCCTTTTTCCTACGTCATTATGATGTTCAAAAGGGAGCAACAACATCAAAACAACGACCTTACTTAAATCCCTCCCGGGACCAGCAGTATAAATAGGCCCGACACATGCAGTAGAATCAATATTATTCAGGCCAATATCCAACACAGTATCACTGGGTTCGCCGCCCTAAGAAGAACCCTTGAAGAAGAACCAAATACCATAGCACTGGTACAGGAGCCATAGATCGTCTGAGGAAGGGTAGGTTTTAACGCTCTTCGAGGCAATGTATTTACTCCACCGGTACATAACAAAATAAGATCGCTCATCTACGTGCCAAACGCACTCAAGGCATCGCTGGTGAGTCATCTGTGTACGGATGACCTTACAGTCGTGAAACTGGAATTTGGGCTTGAAGGTAAGCTTAACAAAATCCTTATAGCCTCCGCATACATGGATATTGGGGCAGATTCACCTTCTCCAGAGCTAGAGAAACTGCTGACTCATTGCAGAACACACAATACCGAATGCATCGTGGGCTGTGATGCCAACGCGCATAGCACCGTGTGGGGAGGTATAAACACAAATGACAGAGGTAAGGATTTTCTAGAGTTTGTCCTGAGACATAACCTTAACATATTAAACAGAAGTTCATAACCAACGTTTGTTACGTCATGAACCCGAACCATAGTGGACATAACGATAGCAACCAATATCATTGCAGAGCACATAAATAACTGGCACGTTGCCACCAACGAGGCTTCGTATGCAGACCATAGGCGGATTAGGTTTAACCTGGAAACAGGTGAAATCAAACCCCGGACATACAGAAACCCAAAGAAAACAAACACAACTCTTTTTGCTGAAACACTAGACAAGGGTATAGACAACCAACCATGTATTGAACCCACGTCTAAGCTCACTCCAGAAGAGATAGAAATCACACTTACATCACTTATCCAGTGTATAAATGCCAGCTATGAAAAGTCGTGTCCACTCATAACAGAAAGAAATAAAATTGCACATCGTAAAGACAGATGGTGGAACAAGAACCTCACCAAACAAAGAAAGAAGGTAAGACATTACTTTAACAAAGCGATGAATACCAACAACGATACAGACTGGTCAGAATATAGAATAGAGAGACAGAAACTCAAGTACGAAATATGTAAAGGCCGCAATAACTCATGGAAAAAGTACAGCAACTCTATCGCAAGCCTAAGCAAAACGGCCCGCCTAACTAAAATACTTTCTAAAGAAACCAAAATTAAACTAGGCTCCCTCAAGAAGCCTGACGGATCGTACACGACAACTGAACAAGAACAGTTTGAGCTACTGCTGAGAACACACTTCCCAGATAGTACTCTTAGTCAAAACACAGACATAGATGCGGATGACGGTCACACTCCCGTGGCTGTCGACTGGGACCTGGCAGACGTCATAGACTCGGAAGAGGCACTGGTAAGGGCGGTAAGAACTTTCCTTCCCTAAAAAGCTGCAGGCACCGATGGAATCTTTCCAGCCCTTTTACTAACCTAACCTAACGAAAATTGCGTCCACGCTCACTGCCATAGGAGCTGCATAGCCTGGAAATACATACCTCTGTCATGGAGAGAAGTAAAACTAGTTTTTCTACCCAAGCCAGGCAAATCAGACTACACTCACCCCAAATCGTTCAGGCCCATTAGCCTGAGCTCATTCCTACTAAAAACCCAGGAAATACTATATGACAGGCACATTCGCAGCGGGCCACTAGTCGAAAATCCGGTTAACAAATATCAGTACGCCTATCAATCAGGAAAATCCACCGAAACAGCACTTCACCAAGTGGTCCATAAGATTGAGGGTGCTCTAGAGAACAAACAGTCATGTCTAGTGACGTTCATAGACATAGAAGAGTGCCTTCGACAAGACAACTTTCCCAAGCATTACCAAGGGCTTGAGGAACCAAGGTGTGGAAGAAAACCTAAATAGCTGGATAACACAAATGCTTGCCAACAGAGCAGCACAAATTGAAAGTTCGGAAGTCACACGCTGCAAGGTTACAAAGGGGTGCCCGCAAGGTGGCGTACTGTCCCCACTGCTTTGGATTCTTGTTGCCAACGAACTCCTCGATGCACTCAACAAAGAGGGTATACTTACCATCGCATATGCGGATGACCTCGCGATCATGGTATCAGGACTATTTGAGACCACTCTGTGTGAAAAGATGCAGAAAGCACTACACACAGTGGAACACAGTCAACCTAAATAAAACGGAGCTCGTTCTCTTCACACGGAAACTAAAACTACCGAAACTAGACCTTCCATCACTCTTTGGAACAAAACTAAATCTCACCAAAGAAGTCAAGAGTCTAGGAGTATGGCTAGACAGCAAACTGATCTGGGGAAAACAGCTCGATCATGTAACAACAAAGGCCACAAACGTATTATGGCAGTGCACTCGTGCCGTTGGCAAGTACTGGGGTTTGAAGCCAAAACTGTGCCTCTGGCTGTACACTGTCATGGTCCGACCAGTACTTACGTACGGCGCCGTCGTATGGTGGCCAAGAACTAACCTTGTGACGGCAATAAACAGGTTGCAACAGGTCCAAAGGTTAGCATGCTCCCTCATTAGCGGATGCACTAAATCAACACCGTCAGCAGCGCTAGACATTATACTTGGAATAACGCCTCTTCATGTATATATACAACAAGAAGCAATGGCGGCAGCGCTGAGAATAAAATCCACCAACCAATGGAATGGCAAAATAACGAATCACTGCAGAATTCTGGATAAGGCTATTGCCATCATTCCAGAAGCAGCAAAAAGAACAGACAGAATAGCAACAACGTACCTAACTAATAAAAGGTATCATGTGGATGATCAGGTAATAAAACCGACCTCACAATCCCTCTGTCTATCACATCTACACAGATGGAGCAAGAAATAAAACAGGGGCAGGCTGTGGCTTCTTCTGTCCGGAAATAGGGCTCTCACGAGTACAACCTCTGAATAAATTGACCACAGCGTTCCAGGCTGAGACACTCGAACTCCTCCTGGCAGCAACGGAAATATCAACAACAATTGGGTCTGCTGTAAACCAGAAGGTAGAACTAATATTCACAATAGACAGCGCGGCACTTATTAATGCTCTCAGACGACCCGACACTCGATCAAAATCTGTCGCGGAGTGCTATATTGCTCTACAGAAATTGGCTGAGAAACATAGTGTAACTATCAAATGGACTAAAGCTCACGGTTCCTGTCCAGAGAACAACAAGGCAGACTCCCTAGCAAGAGAAGGAGCCAGGCTAACACCAAACACAAATGATATTAATCTCTCCAATCCGCCAACTGCGGAAATCAAAAACAGACTGAGGATGAATTCTGAAAAAGAGCACCAGACATACTGGGAACGTAGAGCCGACTGCAAGCAGACAAAGACAATGCTTCCAAACAAAAAACAGAAAAACAACAAACACCTTGCTAAAGATGAAACGCGAAGATCTAAGGATGATGGTGGAAATCAGCACGGGACACTGCGAACTTAACCATCACCTCCTAAAGACCGGAGCCATGGACAGCGGACTTTGTCGCGGATTCCTTCGGGAAGAAGAGACTGTGGAGCACGTGATACTCCACTGCACTGCCACAAACGACGCAAGACTAAGAACGGGTCTGCAAGGGGTCATCGAATCCTCATGTTCCACTAACATCACTACTACTTCAACTTCCACGGGGACCCTGGAAAGCTGCTGCCACCAACCCAAAGTCCTACTCCGTTACTTCAAGGAGTTAGGATGGCTGGGGTCAGGTTAGAAGGGGGGTAATGCACAATACACCCCAATGCGGGACGTCAGTGCAGATCGTTTATTCCCCCCACCCTAGAATTAGAATTAGATGCACCCTTACCGGGTGTTTGACAGTTCTACAGTCTATTAACGGCTGTTGATCAAGCACGAGGTAAGACACTAGTTGCCCAAAACTATGCTTTGTCAGAAAATATTATCTTGTCCCACTCACTGTCTTGGTTTTCTCGCGCCCAGGCCAAGTTTTTTTCAACGTGCTTTTTTGAAAGGAGCGGTTTCTTCGGTATTTTAACCTAATCACGGCTAAACGTTTTTTAATTGTATCTAGAGATATATTGACACCTTTTGTTGGGGATGAATATAGGGCGCTGGTAAATGAGATTACATAATATCGAAGGACCTTTTAAATTGAAATGATAAGTTTAGAATACATGTAGGTATGCTAGGTATATGAAAAAGAATCTTTGCTCAATTATACAAGGTAGACAAACAAGGAATGCCACCCACCTTAATTACTTCAAACCGCACGTTCAAGACGTGGGCTTGTTCAGCACAGTGTTCTGATGACAGAATGTCTTTTGAAACGTAATTTAAAACGCACAGCACTTCACGAGAACGTTTCGAGCACAGCACGTACAAATAGAGAAAACTTGTCTATTTTAGTATATCTATTCACGGAATAGTTTCTTCAGAACGCGAGCAGCAAGGTGCGATCGTATATGTCAACTGGACGGCGCCCGCGTTGCAGTGGAATGGCGCGGAGGAGCGCGCGGGGCGAGGCACGGCAGTTATGGCCGACCTGCCTATCCAATCTTTTTCAAAACGACGGTAGCCGTAGAAAAAGCGGATGACAAACAGAATTCATCTACCTTATATTTTTAATGAGCAAAGATCTAACACCCTTTTTTACAAGCTTTTTACTAACTTGTAATGTATGTATGTTTGTCCGGGTGGAATCTTGTAACTGAATTTTAAGATATATTTACACCCTTTTTTACAAGCTTTTTATTAACTTGTAATGTATGTATGTTTGTCCGGGTGGAATCTTGCAACTGAATTTTAAACCTGTTGCCCTCAACCGATTGAGTTGAAATTTGGAATACATATGTAACTTCGGTGACAATGCAATAATATGTTGCCATAGAGGTGGTCTCATGATGGAGACGGATGCTAGACAACGGAACTTCTGAATGAATTATAGTAGGCTACTAGTGTTTGGGCTCATTTGAATCTGCTTGCGGTTCCGATTATGAGTTTTATAAAAGCTTGCTTTGAAAAAGTAATTTGTCAACAAAAAACTTATTTCAATTCTTTTTGTGCAGATTGCAAAGATCGCGTGGATTTTTCAAAAACAGTTTACTAATACGTATATTCTCGGCGAATGACGTCTTTCTCGTTTTACTACGTTCTGGTAGGTCATCTACATTTTTTTTCATCTAAATATCGGTTCACCCACTTGGTTACGAACACCTTAAACTTATTCCTGAACGCGCTACATTTTGGGTCCTTTGGGATGCGTACAAAGAAACACTGGTTCATAGCGGGAACCATACGTAAAACGTCTGTATGAATTGAAATCGACAATTATTTTGTTTAATGATACATCGTGAACTAACTGTTGTAGCAGCTCGTATTTTTTGTTTTGCAAAAAACTGACGTATACATTTTTGAAGTAAAACTTCTTTACGCACGCTTGACTTGAAGAGTAAGCTGGTTAATGCGTGACGAGAGCGTTACGTAAAGTGTGATCGGGTGAGGCGAACGAAAGTTGAGAGGGAGATATAAGTTAGAGAATATAGAAATGGAGAGAGTTACGTTTCGTATATTACTGTAGGGGCAAGATAGAGAGGTGCGAGCACACTTTTTCTTTCTCTCTACCTCTCATAGCCAGAGCATGAAATATATGAGTCAGTAGTTCGTTTGCGAGTTTGATAGCGTTAAGCGATCGGTGATTTCTTGTTTATTTTTTATAACTTCATTTCGTTCTTGAACAATTTTATTAATTAATATTTTGAAAAACAAGTTTATTTCAGTCGTGTGGTATAAAGCACACTGGTTTTTTTATTCCGGTCACGTTCTTATTAAACACACTGTACATATGTAAAAGTAAACGAATCAAAATACAATGGGTGGTTAATCAATATATACATACAGGGTGAATTTGTAAACAGTCAATCAATCCAGACCATAATCAGTGTTTATTTGAATCCAATATTAAAGTTGTATCACCGTTCCATACAAACCGCACTATTTAGAGACGCCGCAAGGTTTATTTTAAATTTTTTTATTGGATTTATAAGTTTTGGAGTAAGGTCTTTCAGGAGTCACAAAATAGTTCATCTGATTTCTTTGAACTTTATAAAACAGATAAACCCATTAAGCTAACTATTTTTAATTGGATTTTTTGTTATTATTATACCTACTGACATATCCAAGAACATGTAATTTGTCGAAAGATGAAACAAATGAAATTAAGAGTCTTAATCGAGATAACACTTCTTTACTTTAATTTAAAATGCGTTACAGTGAAGGAAATAATATTTAACCTAAGTATGGTTTATGTGTAAAGCAGTGTGTTACACATAGATTCTTAGATATTAAATGTGTCTAGTTATATTCATTTTTGGATTAAACTTGAAATATTTGCGGAATAAGAAATATTTGGAGATATAAACTTGTGAATGGGATTTAAAAGGAACGAAAGAGATAAATCTCACTCTCTTTAATCATTATAAATCCTCCAACCATTATTACCTATAAAATAAACTAGGTGGCCAGCCTCAGCAGGTTTTTTTTTCAAAATAAGAGCCTACAAGTATATCACTAAATCTGGTGTAGCTTTTTATAAGTTTGAGACTCGTTTCTGTAGTTTCTGGTATTACCCCAAACTTACAAACAATAAACTTACCAACCACCAGAAAGAAACCGACTTATTATTTGTTCACTTGTTGTTACTTTGTTGTTCACTTTAGAGTTTAGAGAAACAACTAAAACGATCCCCAAATTAATATTACTAAAGTCTAACTTTTTATTAGCTGCAGTAAAATGACGTTTTGTGGGTTGCCGGTTTTTGAAGAAAAATAAATAGGGATGTAGCTAAATGAGTGAATCATAAATGAATAATCAGTTTGGTTTTTTTTTTTGAGATTTAATATTAAGATGTAATGTATTTTTTTAACCTATTATTATTACTATACTAGAGGATTGATCTTTTTTAGTGGAAGTATAGGGAGGTACATTCGAAATGAAACAAAAACGTCATAATAATGTTATTTAATTAATTTTTGTGAACTGAATCACATCCCTATTGAGATTAGGCTGGCAACATTATTTTACGGAATGACATTTAGAAACGTCATTTTACTGCAGCTAATAAAAAGTTAGACTATAGAATAAGAATTAGCATAGATCTCACCTGTTGGAACCCTCTTCGATACCGTACGTTCATGTAACAGTAGATGATAGGATTGTAGCAAGAGTGGGACATCGCCAGCCAGTGGCTCGCGAACCAGATGTACGGCATGCCCCACCACCGACCCCACGCCTCGTCCTCGGCGTGGATAGTCCATAGCACCTGTGTATTCATAAACAAAGTCAAATTGGAATGAAAAAAATCATAAGTTAAGGTGCCTGTAATTATTAAGCTTTTACGAAATTTGGTTAAAATAAAAACCACAATCGTTGTTTTCTACTGCGTGAATGACTTTCTTATAAATCATTAAAGTTGATTATTATTTAGGCATGGGAAAACGTTTTGCTTATTATATGGTGTAAAATGTGTGCTAATATTTCTTTTTATTTTTATTTTTTAATAGGTATTCTAATTTTTTTACTCAAAACATGTGACGCTGGGGTAAATGATCATGGCCATACCATGATCTAGCTATAAACTTGTTAAGACTTGGTGACCCAAAAGGTAGTGTCAGACGGAACCAATATACATTTCAATACATTTCGGGGAATGGGCCCAGGAACTTTACGATCTGATTCCGCCATCTCCTTTCCATCAAAGGACAAGCAGGCGCACGGCTCAGAACCATCCGTACCTAGTTGATATACCACCCATTCGCACACACCGTTTTAGGTCTACGTTCTTGATGCGCACAGCTAAGGTATGGAACACTTTGCCGTCGTCTGTTTTTCGTAAAGAATACAATCTGAGCCTCTTTATGGTAAGAGTGAATAGGTTTCTTCTAGATCTTCGTGCTTCGTCTTAGGCAACATCATCGCTTACCATCAGTTGAGATTGTGGTCAAACGAAGATCTATAACTTAAAAAAAAGCTCTATGGACGAAACTGTAACTGAGACGCGTGTATTAAGACGAGTTTCAGTTAAATATTTGCACTTACATAAAATATTTTTTCATATAAACATTTCATTCAAACATCAAACTCATCTGTCTGCCTTTCAAGTGAGGCTACAGTATCTATGTAATACTTTTACCTTAAAATCTTTTTAAAAGTTTTATAAACATTCGTTCAGTAGTTTATGAGATTAGACAGACAGACAGACAAAGAGACCCGACACATAAATAATTGCGATGTGATTTTTGTGATCTCCTAAATAAAATTTTAATTAAAAAGCCAGCCAAGTGCGATTCGGACTCGCGCGCGAAGGGTTCCGCTTATTATCTATAAAAACTGCAAAAAAATCATGTTTGTTGTATGGGCGCCCCACTTAAATAATTATTTTATTCAATAGCACAATTTTATTTATTTTCCTTATATGAGGTTGGTGCCGACCTCTAAATTGTATGAGCGCCCATACAACTCGGAGGACTATCTTAATTGGCGTCAACTATGTATGTGTGTATGAGAACGCCCTTTAATTTTCAACTTTTTTTTTATTTTTGTAATTTTTTCTTTATTTGTTCTGCTTTATTTGTTTATTTGACCTTGCTTTTTGGCAAATTTTGTCATTCCAGGTCAACGGGAACTACCATACCAATAAGTTTTCGACCCAAAACCTAAAGGCTTCTGTAACTTCCTGTTGACCTAGAATTATCAATTTGGGTTAAAAGCGAGGTCTTAAGCACAAGTAAAGCGAAAATTCCGAAAAATAAAACAATTAGAAAATTAAGGTAAATTTTAGCACTTATATAAGTTTTCGCGAAAATCTAAATTTTCCCATATCTTTTTATAGTGTTGACTCAGGACCTTGATTTTTATACACCTAATAGGGACTATAGACAGTATCTGGTATACAGCCGTTCTTGAGAAAATCGGTGGTGACACACGGATAGACAGACGGACAGGCGGACAAGAGAGTGATCTTATAAGGGTTCCTTTTGTTACCTTTTGAGGTAAGGAACCCTAAAAATATGTGTAGATAAGTACAGAATTTTGAATTTGACTGTTTTAATAAATGACATATATCACTGATAATATGATATAGTTACTTAAATTTTATCTAAATACTAAGTAACCTTATCATATTGTCACTGATAATACGATAAAAGACCTACGTCAATATGTGCAGTAAAATATTGGGCAGCTCTAAAAACATTTCGAATTTCAATTACTATTCCTCTCCCTAGTGGAAGCCAATTTACAAAGTCTAGAGCACAGACGCCGAGTAGCCAGACTTTCAGTTTTTTTTCAAGATTCATCCCTCTTCCACCACCAGACAAGCAGAGGTACCGAGAAATACTCCATATCTAGCCGGCATACCACCTTGCCGTACCAAACGATTTGATTCAACTTTTCTTGTTAGCACAAGTAAGGAGTGGAACTTCTGGCGCATGTTTTTTCCAGTACAATCTCGGAGTCTTCAAGTCCAAAGTGAATAGGTCCTTTCTATGCAAGCGTGCTCCATCTTCGGTCACACCATCACTTACCATCAGGTGAGGTAGTGCTCAAGCGCTTGATTATCATAAAAAAAATTAAAAAAAACTTTTTAGTAAATCTATCTCATTTTCGGCGTTATCGTCTTTTGAGGATGGTTTAGACATTAACTAGTTAAGACAACTTTTTTCTTATATACGGAACTTTCCACTCACTAGAGCCAAGACGGGGCGTAATGCACAATACACCCCAATGCGGGAGGTCAGTGCAAATCTTATTCCCGCCACCCTACAATTAGATATAGCCTAAGAAGGGAGCGGGCGGAACACCAGAATTTACATTGGTGCGCCTTTTTAGCCGACCTAAAAAAAATACGTATAATAAAAATAATCCGACGAATTGAGAAATTCGTCGGATTATTTATTTAAATTTTCAGACATGACTTTTTTGTTTATGAACCGATTTGAATGATTATATTTGCGTTGGCTCTGAGTATAGCGTCAAGGTGGTCCCATTTAAGTTTCATTGAGGTCAAAAAATTTGAAGTTACTTTCAATTGAGGCCTTAGACCAAACGACGGAAGTAAAACTTCTTTTTAAAAATTTTACTTAAAAAATTGTTCAATTACAAAATTGTCCACACGTCTGTAGGTCGATCAGTCTATGTACATATGTTCATTCTGGACAGATGCAACTCGCACTCGCACATTAACGTTTGAAAATATACGAAACGTAACTATCTCTCTTTCTATCTTCATTAACTTATATCTCCCTCTCAACTTCCGTTCCCACTTTTCGTAATGCATTCACCAGCTTATTTCCCAAGTCAAGCGCGCGTAAAGAAGTTTTACTTCAAAAAAAGAAAAAAAACTTGCAAGTATGGGATAGAAAAGATCGCGTGAAGCAGGTTAAATACAGGCACTTTTGGCATAAAATAAATTTGCATTTACACGTGCATAAGATGGTGAAGGAAATCATGGTGGAAAACCAACCTCCCATAAACTCAAACATTCGAATGTATGCGCCGTCGCTTAGTATACTATTCACACAGCATTAAGCACCACTTTCTTAAAATCTTAACTGTACACCTTACGTAGTTTTACGCGTATAAAGTCGCCGGCTGCAGTTATCTTTGATCGAGCGAAGCGAGATCTCTAAATCGGCTTGGGCGAATCGGCGTTGTATGTATGTTTGTCCGAGGATAACTTTCGAAGCGCTTAGCCAATCATCGTGAAATTTGATATATAAGTAGGTTTGTTGGCACAATTTTTGTGAGACTAAATGAGCTAAAGGTGGGGGGGGGGGGGGGGGGGGGGGGGGGGGGGGTTGTTGAGATATTAGAGTTCAAGAAGGGTAAAAAAATATATGTTAACTGACACGTCTACTAAAAGGTCTATATGAGTACATTTCGACTCAGTTGTTATTTTTAGTTTAATACTAGTAGTTTTTTAGATATTAACCATAACAAAAACTGAACTTTGAGAAAATTCACAGGGTACGACAGTGACCCCACAGTGTTGAAATTTGGTATGCGTGTAGCTTTTGTTACACAAATATAAGCAAAAGTCTGAAATCCAGAAAAACTGCAATTATAATCCCAAAAAATTAACCAAATACATGAACTCCCGATACATGTAATTTGAATGAAACTGTAGGTCAAGTAATATGGTTTTTCATTTCGTGGCACTGTTTTATTAATCAAAGATTAAGGCCGGCTTGCACAACGATCCCTAAACGTATTTAGCTACTATAAATTGTACGTATTTGTATGATTTGACAACTCCTTAAATCATATTTAGCCACTAAATACGTTTAGGCATCGTTGCGAGAGTCGCCCTAAGAATTTTTTGTGATTTGGAAGACTCGCAAGATCTCAGTTCGGGGAGAACCACTAGTTTAATAAAAGGCAATACATATACCTACATTGAAATACTTGATATTGTTCCGTTACATTATATAATTATGTCACCGCTTTTACAGAATATAAATGAGAAATTATAAAAATCATATTTGTAATTTATTAAAATCAACGTACACACGGCTACACATCAAGCTATAATTTCCAGTGTAAGCTGACCTCGCATTGTGTAGGCTTTTCGTAGAATGAGAGGTCAGCTAATACTGGAAATTTATAGCTTGATGTGTAAATGACGTAGCCCTTTCAATGACCTTGTTAATTAGTTGGGTTTCTATCATAACTTTCTCGGTTTTATTCTTTTACTCTCATGTTACAAAATTAAACACGCCTGCTACATAGAGCAATTGTTATTGCGTTCATATTTGCGTATAAGTATCAATTTTATCCAGATACTGATTTGTAAGACTGATTGTTACCTAATACAGGGTGTTTGGTAATATACTGACGATATTCAAGTGACGGTTTCTCAAAACATAAAAAAGACTTCTCAGAAAAACAAACTACTAGTTACTTATATTATCAAATTTTAAAGAAAATCGACTAAGTTTAGGTGATTAATCTATAATATAATAATGAATGATGGAACCGAGACGTGGTCCTTCACTATTGGCCTTATGAACAAGCTCAGAGTCGCTCAACGAGCTATGGAAAGGGCTATGCTCGGGGTTTCTCTACGGGATCGAATCAGAAATGAGGAGATACGTAGAACTCAAGTCACCGACATAGCCCGACGGATTAGCACGTTGAAGTGGCAATGGGCAGGCCATATAGCGCGCAGAACAGATGGCCGATGGGGCCAAAAGTTATCGAACGGAGGCCACGGACCGGCAAGCGCAGCGTAGGACGTCCACCTACAAGATGGGCAGACGACTTGGTAAGAACCGCAGGTCGGCGTTGGATGCAGGCCGCTTCCAACCGCAGTTCCTGGAGATCAATGAGGGAGGCCTTTGTCCAGCAGTGGACGTCCTACGGCTGATATGATGATGGTGATGATAAAAATGAATCGCAAAATGTGTTGGTAAGCGCATAACTCAACAATGCCGGGACCAATTTGGCCAATTATTTTTTTGTTGTATTTCTTATTGTCAGGAGAAGGTTCTTATGAAAGAAAAAATTAAGAAAATTGCGCGCAAAGTTATACAATTTAAGAATACTTAACCACCATATAAAATTATTTATAATTTGACATAGAATTGACAGAATGCGTGCTGCAAATATCGTCAAAGAGGATGTAAAAAAAATTAATATCGTTTGAAACAGATGCTTCGGTAGGAGTCCCGAGATATATTGTCTATATATATAAAAATTAATTGCTGTTCGTTAGTCTCGCTAAAACTCGAGAACGGGTGGAGCGATTTGGCTAATTTTGGTATTGAATTATTTGTGGAAGTCATTCATTTTCTCATACATAATGATGGCCGGGGACAACAATTGACAATTCTACCAGGGTGACTTATATTGACAGTCCGCGTTATACCTATGCATGTCAAGCCGATACGAAGTTCGGGGGGTCCACTAGTTCGATATAAAACTTACTGCCTGCTCTTGCAATTGGCATCCAAAAATAAAGGCCGATTTTATCTCTTTCGGAAATGGCTGCGGGTTTTGGGTTAGAAAGGGACAACAAGAGATATCTCGAGACGTCACCAATACAGTATCTGTAGTTAGATGGCAAGCATTATGCAATAACACAACAGAAGTTTAATAGTGTTTGTTTTTATACATGCCAAAATAAATTTCACATTTGTATGGTAAACATTTGTCAAATTTATTTATTATGTTCATCAAAATAACCCTCTTTAATTTTATGTGCGTATATTATCAAACACTAGAATATACTTGTTTAAGAATCAAAATCCTGACTGACATAATTAGGTACAGCCTTAACCGCCTAAACCACTGGTCCTACAAACTTGAAATTTGGATGAATGTTTTTAGAGTGTATAGGTAAACAAAGATACCTCTACACGTTTAGGGGCGTGTAAGTTTGGATCAAAATCCGACGAAAATATTCTAAAAAATTTACTCTACTTACATAAACTAGTGGTTCGCCCCGAACTGAGATTTCGCGGGTCTCTCATTAAAGCAAAAAAAATATTATTTGTAATCTTTGACATCAAAATAGTGCCACGAAATGTTAACCAAATTACTTGAACTACAGTTTCATTCAAACTACAGGTTACGGGAGTTCATATTAATTGGATATTTTTTTGGGTAGAAATTGCAGTTATTCTGGATTTCAGATTCAACCTTTTCCCTATATTTGTGTCACTAAAGCTAAACGCATACCAAATTTCAGCACTGTGGTGTCACTGGTGTACCCTGTGAATTTTGTCAAAGTTCCGTTTTTATTATAGGTAATAACTTAAAAACTAAAAGGTTTAAACGAAAAATAAAAACGGGTTCGAAATTTAATCACAAAGACCTTTTATTAGACGTGCCACTTGACCAGATAGTCTCATTTTGTTTTTTTTTACCCCTCTTGAACACCAATTTCTCAACAAACCTCCTCATTTGTAGCTCAATTATGACGGGTACCTATATCCGTCGGTAACCGACTACGCCTCGTATCTCTTTGAAAAAGTGTCAAACTAGTGTCAAACTTTTGACAGATTTTCAAGGAGATACGAGCTGGTTACCGACGGATACAGGAACCCACCTTTAGTCACACCAAAATTGTGCTAGCTCTACCTACCTATATACCAAATATCTCGATGATCGTAAAAACGTTTCGAAAGTTATCCGAGGACAAACAAACATACATATATACAACGCCGATTTGCCAAAGTTGATTTAGAGATCTCGCTTCGCTGATAAATTACTCTTTGTTTTTACCCTCTGGATGAGTCTAAAGGGGTTTTGCATTTGCATATGGCAATTAAGTCAATTAATCCTTGGTTTAATAAACGTAAAACTTTGTACAAATATTTATCAAGGTTGATACATAATTATATTGAAACATAGGATAGTCATGTCACTAAAAATATCCCCTTAGCCGAAAGGGGACGTTGTAGTTCGCTTTAAAAACATGAATACCTAATTAGGTTTGTGCACGTATAACTTTGCTTAAGTTCGTCTCAAAAGTAAATAGTAAAACATTTTTCAACACACTTGCTCGTAAAGTGAGCCTTATTACATCGTTCTTAGGGCCATAAACCGAACTATAACACACACGTGCATAATAATATTACACACTAGTGCTTAATAGAATTATCCTTACAAAGTTAGTACCTAGCTGCAAATTATATGCGAGTAAACAGAGAATTTTCAATTTATCCGGGTAATGCAGTTGTTTTTGTAACAACAAGGCGGTTTTATGCCGCTGTAAATCTTATTACATTTTTGGAATAAATAAATATATCCCTAATTAGGAAGAAAAAACATTTATAATTCACAATAATTTGTTATAAAATATTTGTATTTTTCCTCTAAAATTATAATTTTGAAGTAGACTGTATGGCTATATGTAATCAATCACCTTATATTTGACGCGTGCAAAAAAAAACTTGCGCGCCATTTCCCATTTTTTTTTGTTTGTATCGCATTTGTAAAAATGTCAAGTTTTATTACAGAAGATTTGTTATGTCCTCGCAAGTGTGTTGAAAAAGTGCGTATGAAACTCGTGAGCACTTGCTTACTAGACACTCAGCTGATTTACGCCCTCGCCTACGGCACACAGTTTCGTGTATCAAAATCAAAAAACTCTAAAATGTTTTTATTTCTGTAAAATATAGAACTTTAACAAAGTTGTTGAGATCTTCTTTTAAGTATATTATACTTGTGTCAGAAGACATCGCTCTTCAATAACCATACAATGAGCAACTTAGCTCACTTGTATCTTAAAATACTATTATCAAGGATTGACCGGTCTGATTATGGAGCCAGGAGGGAATCTCTAGAACACTTTTATTCATGAATAACAGTAGAAATATCGTATTTGAGTTCTTTTACATTGTTCTTGCGAGAAGTTTAACGATATAATGAATGGTTGGGCTTAATGAATAGAATAGAATAACCATTTATTTAATACAGATGAAGCCATGAGAGTATAAAAAGAATTCCATAGTGGAAAAAGGTAGAAGGATCTATAAAATTGTTTTTTGCAAAACATTTAACTATATCATTACATATCAGACAAACCTCTGTAGACGGCGGAGATCGATACTATAAGGGTCGTGTTTGGGTTTTTTGGTAACACGCTATGATAATGTCCATTTTCATTGTATAAAAATGTAGAGATATACACAGCACAGGACACTATTTTACAAGCTTTTTATTAACCACATTTTTATTAGGCACTTATAGACTCCATAAAGTTGGTAAATCGCTTAAAGGGCAAGGTGTACGCTTTTATAACAAACTCCCAAGTGATGTACAAAAATTGACAAATTTAAAAACGTAATTAAACCAAATCTTTATAAAAACACCTACTATAAAATATCGGATTATTTAGTTAGATGATAGAGAAGCTTGGGATTGAAATTGCTCCAACTCGTTCAAAAATGTTAGGTACAATTTAGACGTACCTACCTAATTTATTTTCTGTATTCTAAAACGATCATTAATAAAACAACCAGCCTTGTTTTCTTGCCTTTCTTTCCTGGCTTGGTTGCGAAGGAACAGGCATTAAAATTGACGTTTCAAAGTGATCCTTGTGATTTTAATGAATAAAAAATTTAACTTTAACCGATTGAGCTGAAATTTGGTATACACGCTTATTTTGGAGAACAATGCATATTTATAGTAAGCATGATCTGATTCTACTCCCTGGTTTGGCTCCAGACAAAGGAACTCTTCAACGGTCAATAGCACAGATACGAAATTTAGTATACGCATTTAATTATGATAGCCCGTTCTAGGTTTCACTATGTCATGGCTGCAACACTCAGATTTGGCTTCCGAAGAAGGAACTCCTCAACGGTTAACAGTACAGACACAAAACATTGTATATGGATTTAAATTTGGAACACATGTTTAACTTTGGTAACAATGCAATAAATGCAATAATATAGTACCATGGAGGTGATCGCATGATGGAAGCGGATGCTACGCAATGGAACTTCTGAATAGATTGTAGTAGGCTACTAGTGTTTGGGCTCATTTGAATTTGCTTGCGGTTCTAATTAAGAATTTTATAAAAGCTTGTTTTGAAAAAGTATTTTTTCAACAAAACACTTATTTTGCCAGTTGTTCATTCGGTAGTTTAAATAATAATTATATCTAAATATTATAATTTACTAGCTGACCAATCCGCAGCTTCGCACGCGTAGTTTTTCAATAAAATCATTACCCTCCTGCGCAGTTGGGTAAAAAGTAGCCTATGTTACTCCGGGGCACAGAACATAAAAAACAATAGAACTAGCATGATGACTTTTTACCAAGAAAACCAGTGTAGCTAAACTCACACATGTAAAAACTAGCACACTTAGAAATAAAAGTTATAATTGGTTGAAAGAGAACGTTCAAAAAGTCCTAAAACCATAAAACTAATTTAACGGATATAAAACCTTAGCTCCTATGAAACATGGTTTAAAATTCGATAAAATAAACAGTAACAACAAATTAAAGTTTACTTGTTCTACTCGGCAAAAGATGGCGCTTTAGAAAATATTTTTATTTTAGTCTCTATTAATTAGAAATACGACTGATAATGCAATGGCTGTTACTTGATTACCCACAAAACAAAGCTACCAAACAAGAGATGGCGCTGTCACTAACGATTTTTGTTATAGTCTCTAACAGCAAAGAATAAGATCGATAATGCATTGGCTGTTACTCGCTTGCTCAAATAACAGTGCTACTCACTTAGTGATGTACCAATGAGGATACAAGACGAATGTATCGATATCGATTATCACCTACCTACTATGGGTAACGAAATAGGTACGTCAGGTTATATTTGTGGTGGTCGAAATAAAAAGCTTTTCTTTTCTTTCTTTCTTAACATAATCGCAGGTATCCAACTCATAAATACTTAAAAAAATATTATATTACTGGAATATTATATACTGAATTATTATTTGAGGGGCACACTAAAAGTTTCCGGAATCAATAATAAAAAAATACTGAAAATGGTCAAAAATTAATTTATTTTTTCTCAAAATATTCTCCCTTTGCGTCAATGCACTTTTTCATAATAGACCGCCAGCTCGCGACAGATTTTATCGATCAATCGTACCATGTATGCCTTTAAAGTTTTGATTATATAGTAGGTTTAACTAAAAAATGGACTTAAGCGAGATCGTGAGAGCGGGACATGTGGCGTCCAATGTCATGTGAAAAAGCAAAAAAATATATAATTTTTAATCAATCGTATCACGTATGTCATTCATGCCATGATGAAGTTTATGGAGAATAAATATAGTGGACCAGCATTGGCATACGTGTAGGTCGGGTCCCTGTGGCTGAACTCAATCCTCGCATTTGCAAAAAAAATATCATTTTTTGCCAATCGTATCATGTATGCCTTGTATACTAAATGTTTATATTAATTGTGTAAATAATTTGTAACTAGTCGACATACGTTTAAACTTGGGCTGAAATTTTTTTTTCAATTATCGCGTTTGTACTATAAAATTTATTTTTAAATCAATTGAACCATGTATGTGTTTACCCATGGTTATTTCTGATTTTTAAATGTTATATATTTTAACGGCATACTTATTTTCGAGACCTTATCCAAAGGCATACGTTGTAATACTGAAAAAAATGTAGTTTGTTTCATATCCATCAAACCATGTATGTCCTATTGAATTTAACTTCGAAAATATATACTTCTTATAAAATTCAAAAAGGCATACAAATTGTGCTGGGCAAAAATGCGAATCAACATTTTTTTAGAAAACGAGATGCACTCGAATTTTTTTTTAAAAAATTTCAATTTTTTGAATATAAAGTATGCCGTTTGCATTTTCTCTGCAATATTATGGTATTCAGACAAATTTTATGAAGGTTGACGGGCTTAAGGGTTCATGTAGACAATAGCCGTATGCGATTAGAATAACAGCGGGCAAGAATGATTCATAAATAAAACATTTTTTCACCACTTCGTACGTAATTGTATAGTAACTATTGAAAAAAGGACGGATTAAAGCGAGAGCCATAGATGAATCACGAGCAAGTGAAGGATTCTAACGACTGAATCACGACCGTTGAATCACTCGCTACGGTCGTGATTCAAGTATTAGAATCCTAAGCGACGCGAGTGATTCATGGCCCTTGATACAAATCAGTTTTATTTTTGTGTTCGTATAACTTACAGTATTCCAAATAGCGCCAATTTACTAATAATGGTAGCAAAGAACACAAAACAGTTTTTATTCTAATGCTAAACTCCTTGTCGAAATTGTCGACCAATCAAATCTCGAGAAGTTTTTTGCACAAGGAGTTTGTGTCGGGTAAAAATGCTTGAAGAAAGAAAGCTTGGAGGTCGAATATATTGGTGTGTTCTAAATTCACCAAAAATAAAGGTGCTTATTTTCACTGTTTTCAGTGAATAAAATAAGCTTTTTAGAGGGGGTATGGTATAAAGATAATCTCGACTCGGGTGAATATCACCCTTTACATCTTTACGCACGTATTGTACTATTACTTCTTTAACAATCGAAAAAACGTGCTCTTTCTCTGTTCATATCATGATAAACAATACAAATGCATATTATATTATTGTAAACTATATAGTATATATTACAAATTAATAATGTATAAATCTGTAGCTACAATGCATAAATATGTATAAAACAAATTATTAAAATACTATTTTAAACAGCAGAATGATATTACATTTCATACATACTTTAAAAATAACATAATTTAATTGTTTTTGAAATCGATTAACGCATAACACTGCTTTATCAAATTTCAAAATTATCTTGCCTTCGGAATACATCGATGGAAACGCGTCGCTGTTTGTAATAGAAATGAGCCCTTAGAATACGTTCTCTTTCATCTACGAAAAACACGGAAAATTGCGCGCTTCTGGTACTCGGTTGTCCAATGGATCAGTTGCTCTAGGGTCACTTTTCAAGATGGACAGCAAACCCGGAACGTCTAGCGATAACCAGCAGGATAGCTAACAAAATAAAGAAGTTTCAGTACAACCAAAATGTTTTCTCTGCCAAGAGGATACCGGGAAAGATAGGCAGTTTAGTGAAGTGATCTATCAGAAGTGTATATTGTCTCAAAACTTAAGAATAGCGCATAAATTAAAGTATGAAAAATGTGTGCTGGCCCCCTTTTCGTAGAAAATGGAAGTTGGCTACCACAGCCATTGCTACAGTAATTTCAATGCGCTGAAGCCACATTATCGCTCGTTACCTTCAGATTTAGCAAAGGAAGTTTATAATTATTTTGAATTATTCATTTCATTAGACATTTGTATAAATGCGCGTCAATTGTTTATACCAACGTAAAAATTTTCATAATTTTTTTCAACCATTTTTTTATTAGTAATGAAATAACTAAGCACGATTGTGTAGGCTAACCCGAGCAGCGCCAGGTCATTATGGACCGTCGGCAAAACTTTCAAAATATTCATTACATAAATAACAAATTAACTGTTTGTCATTCTTCTTATGACATTTGTGAAATGACTACGTACTTTTCAGTGTATCCGCAGTACAAAATTGTCACCAAAAATCTACCGCGGAAGACAACTTGACTGAAGACGCGTCTATTGGGGATGCTACTGTAAATATTATTGATGTCTATTTTTTGTCGTGTATGAAGTGTTCATGCGTCAATTGCGTAACTGTATTTGTTGTAGGAAATTTCTTGTGACACTGAGAACAATAACACAATAATATGCTGTCTTTTAATTGGTTCGAAGGAGAACAAGTCCCAGTAGCCGTGGAAGAGATGCTTGGCACTCCCGCTGACGAAGGTACAATTTGCACAATGTAAATACCGATTATTGTCGAATCTATTATTCTCTTGAATACATGAAAGTATGTCTTTTCCATATTATCAATTATATTTGTGTGCTTATGCTCTTTTAAAATTTACAAGTTGGTCAGCTTTTCGCAGCAGTATATAAAAACCATTGTTAATGTCAGTGTACTTATTGACAGATTCTCACGAAATATTTCACATTATGTTTTAGTGTTGGACAGTGAAGATGAGAACTTCGCTGAAACTGCAGATAATACCTACAATGAAGACTGTTAAATTGATGCTACTGACGAATCAGATGAAGAGGACAGCGAGGAAGACGATAATGAATAAAATAACATTAACGAAAATTCGAATCGTCTAAAAAAATGTCGTTTCTAAAAAAATGTTTATACGCGTTTTTGCCCGCGGAATTTGTATGACCTTTTGAATTTGATACAAAATATATGATTGTATATGATATTCCGGAAGGGCATACGTGATAAAGTTGAAAAAAATTAAACTCGAAATTATCAACTTCTTTAGTTTCTCCGACCACCGGACCCTAAAATAATTGTATGTCAGCTTGTATTTCTTTGTTTTACAATGAAAACAGTGTTTTGCAATATATTTTAAAATTGATACAATTGATTTAAAAATAAATTGTATTGTACAAACAAAAAAAAATTTGTAATTGGTTCTTAATTTTTGGGAACAGAAAAAAGTTACACGGTGCCAGGTCATGACTCTGTATGCTGGATGAGTCATAAGTTGTACGTTTTTTATTTTTTTTAGGTCTTGCGCCTTGGGGAAACTGAAAACAGAAGTTATTATATTATTTCACACCATAGGTCTAAAATACATTCAGATAATCAATAAAACAATAAAAGGAATTAACGCTCTAAAACTTATACACCTTTTAATAAGGGGTAACTAATTAAAGCTATCGATAACACATTTATCTGATTATTGATAAGATATGGGGGTCACATCCCTAATTAAGTAGCTTAAGTTGAGGTTTAAGAGAAACGCGACCTTAAAGAGTATGATTCACAGTCTATTTTGTTTGATGATTTTGCATTTTAAACAAAACTAACAAAAAACAATAAAATAATATTTACCGGTGATAGGATATGCCCCCTTTTGTTAAATTTTTGGTTCGGCTAAAATATTTATACTCCAAAACGGCACAATATGGCATTTTTATATATTTTTGAAGTACGTTTACCCCACAGTAATTGAAACACGACTAAAGTGAGCGAAGCTTGTAGTGCGCGGAACTCCGCGTATTAGGTGTTACGCGGGCTCCGCCTCCTTCTATTATTTTTTTTGTGTTCTGTGCTCCGGGATAATGTAGCATACTAAAGATGAAAGAATTTTTGAAATCGGACAAGTAGTTTTTGAGTTTAATTAGCGGTTTGAGCAGGTATTGCTTATGCACTTGTATTCAATGCCAAAAGTTATTTTTCCGCTCAGCGAGATAAGGAGAGAGCTGGTTGATGTTTCTTGATATCCAATCAGAAATGAGGAGATTTGTAGACAAACTGCTGACAACAACTAACTGCTGCCAGTGACCGGGGCACATATGATCATGATTAGTGGTCGTGATGAACAATAAGGCATGAGGAGATTTGTAGATAAACTGCTGACAACAAGCTAAAGTGCCAGTGACCGGGGCACATGATCATGATTAGTGGTCATGATGAACAATCAGGAATGAGGAGATTTGTAGACAAACTGCTGACAACAAGCTGAAGTGCCAGTGACCGGGACACATATGATCATGATTAGTAATAATGATGAAGTCTAACTCGATTTTTTGGTTGGTTTGGTGAGCACAATTTTGCTGTTGATTAAAATAGGGGACATTGATGCCCATTCTCCAGTATTTCCCCTTTTCAAGTCCTCCTACGACCACTTCGAGAAGAGATAGGGTCCTATTATTCACCCAGGCAATATTAGTAACCGTTTATACTTGATGAGGCTAGGTGGATAAATACCTGCCAGAAAGGTATAGTAATTAATTTGAAAACCTATTTATTTATAATTTTGAAAGCTTATTGTAGTGGTTTTGTTTGGAACAGATTATGTAGTTGACTTATCATTAGACTCTGGTTGATGATCGTGTTGAGTCAATAGTGACATTTAACGCTGTTTTGAATACAGTTTCTGAAAATGATTGCTTCTTCATCTTCATCTGCATCTTTATTTTTCCGTGTAATTAAATTTTCATAGACTTTTAGATATATTTCTCTCTCGATTTGTTTGGTAGTTTGTAGTGTTTATGACAGTTTCTGCGATTAATTTTACACTTTCTGGTATTAATATTTCACTCTCACTGCTAGAACTCATCTTTTATTCAATTTGTGTGAATCAAATTAAAATTGTCTGTAATATTTCTATAAAAGTAATAAATAAACGAATAAGAAGTTCCCGCGTATTTTTTTTATTTGAACAATGCCGCTTCGGCAGGCGTGCTTATTTTATTACCGAGCACTTTATCGAAGCGAATTGCGTTCAAACGTTTCAATCAAATAGTGTTCAAAATTCAAAAGTCATTTCGTCACTGTAGGTAGCAGTAGACGACAAAAACATACTTGCCTTCGGGAGGCAAGGTAGCAGTGGAGGGGGTGTGTCGGAATGACCCATTTGGCGCGCACTTGTCGAGGAACCCTTCACCTATTTTCGAATAGATTGGATAAAAAAATATTTTTATGCGTAATAAAAACCGAGCTCCCGAGAAACAAAAGAAATGGAGAACCAAGAGGGTATACAGTCCGAGTCAGAAGTGTTGTAATATAGAAAGCTAAATTGAGTTCAGTTTAGGCAAATAAACACATGTAAAAAACGTAAATATTTACACTTAATAAACCATAGTGCCGTTTGAAATGAGCATCAACCATCAGTGATAAGCTATGTCAGCGCGCTTTCACGTTCATCTTGCGTCTTCCTTCGACGGATAAGTACATGAAGCGCCATAACGTGTGTGCAACATGCAATGGCCACTAGTTCAACAACAGCGCATGCCCCTAGTGCACATTCCGAGCGTTTTACCATACAAACTGGCAGAAAATATGATTAAAACATTGGAAATATGGTTTTTGTTTAGTAATTTTTGCGTTGAAAGTGACTTTAGACATGCTTAACATAAGGGCCTAGCTCAGTGGAAATTAAACACAGTGTCACTTTACAGCAATTGCACTATTTATTCCAACTTCACTTGAAATATTGTACACGTGTTACTTCGTCTAGCGCTCTACACAGAATGACCGTCGTTTATCAACGCATCGGTCATCGCGTCACCGTAATAAAAACGAGGTGAACTGTGATTGGCCGACGTCTCTGATTCGTTGACGTCTTTGATTGACTTCCGTAAACTTACAGACAATACACTTTCTAGCTTCCGAATAATCAGTTAGTCGTATAGGAATAACGCCCCGTTCTCATTGTCGAAGATGATGATGACTGATCGCCACGCTGGAAACACGAAAACACTACCGACGAACAACAAAACCAAATACAATATTGAAACTACGTCCTGTCGAAATATTGATGCAGGATTAACTACTGTTTCTGAATGTAATTTTTCAATATTAATTGAAACTTGGCATAATAATTTGTTGTTATGGTTTATGGATACCATAATACTTATTTGTCCCTAGCTGTTGCCCGTGACTTTGTACGCTTTATACTATTAAATGTATAGGTAACCTAGAAATAAAGCTAAACTCGCTGTTGCAACTTGACTTGACGTCCTATTTTTATCCCACGGGACCTGATTTATTGAATAAAAAGTATGTGTTAATCCAGGTTATATCTATAGGTACTAAATTTCATCGAAATCGGTTTAGCCGTTACGAAGTGATTGAGTAACAAACAAACAAATAAATAAACAAACAAACATCCAAACTTTCGCATTTATAATATAAGTGTGATTTTTTTATTTTTTCTTGTAAAGACTTACCTACAAAGTTATCGGATCTATTAGATAACCCTTAGTAGAGGAGACCCACAAAACCGTATACCGGGGTAAAACAGTACAGTAGGTCTATTCTCGTCGTTCATTCAAATTTCTCGCGCCCAAGCTGCTCACTGGAGTCTATCAATCAGAGCGTTTTGTCAACAAACACTTGTCGCGGCAGGTTCCCGCGTTATGAAAATATTGGAGTTTATTGTTTTTTAGTGGTCCTGAAGTAATTTTTTTTTAAATTGAACGGCGAATTTACCCTGCATATGTAATAGTGTGAACTAAGTGTTGACAAATATTGCAATGGGTCAAAACCGTACGGGGTAAAACCGGCTATACGATTGTGACCGGAGTTGATGAAACTTTAAGTTCCTTACATTCCTCCGTATAATTTTTTTTTAACCTGTGTTGTCCCACTGCAGGGCAAAGGCCTCCCTCCCTTCTTTCCAGTTTTTTCTGTCCCCTGCTGTAGTGGGCCAGTCTGGTAAATGCACATCCAAGTCGTCACGTCATCTCCGTGGTCTGCCGCGTGGGCGAGTTGCGTTAGGGACCCAATCAGTTATTATCTTTGCCCATATCTTCGGGCATGCGACAGACGTGGCTGGCCTAATCCCACTTGAGCTGTGCTGATTTTTAGGACATCCAGAATCTTTGTTTGCGAGCGCAGTACGGAGTTCCGTATTCGGTCTGATAACCGGACACCTAAAGTACTGCGCTCCATAGCCCGCTGACATACCTCGAGTTTGGACCTTTGTTGAACAGTCAAAGACCAAGTCTGTGCACCGTAGGTGAGGGTGGAGAGAACGCACATGTCCATGAGTTTGCGTTTAAAGAAGAGTGGTAGTTTGCCTTTCATTAGTTGTTTCATCGACCAGTATCTCCTCCAGGCGTTTTCAGTGCGTCGAGCAACTTTTTTTTCTTGTCGCGCCTGGAAGGAGACTATCTGGCCGAGATACACATACTCATGTACATATATAAACATGAGCTGACTAATATTTCACAAAACCGAAAACCTTAAAAAAACAAGATAAAACGAAAAAAAACAAGAAAACCAATCAAGTTACCAGTGATAATAACTATATGCTTGTTCTGGCTTGAAAAATACGGTACAAGTCGCATAGATGAAGGTATGGTCCAATTTATGGCTTGCAAGGGCTGGGCTCATGAGTGCTGTGCACGCTACAGTTCAGAGGAGCTAGATGATTTCATATGCAAAGGATGTATTGCAGATACGTAGATAACTTCCGGGGCAATACGGTTTTATACAGGTGTTAAGGCAAAATCGTAAATAGTAGCTATTTTTCTGTAATTTTTTTAAATCCCTTAGTTATAGTAATATGTGTAAGTACGTAATTGTGTGCGTAGATAGGTATACTAATCAAAAATGTTGATTTGATACATTTGTATTTCAAAATGAACGACCTACAGGCCTAGATCCTTAGCTATACGGCTTTGTCCCGGTCTCCCCTACGAGTATAACTCTATCTACCGCCGTTATCAGATTTAGCGGACTTTGTGAAGAATCACATATACTTACAATGAAGATATTGAGAGGTAGCCAGCAAATCGTAAAGACAGCTACAACGGTTATCATCATCTTCACCATCTGAGGGCAAATATATTTTTATTAGAATCATAAAATCGTTAAAGATAAAGATTTAAGTATTTGCCAAAACATGTGTAAAATTATATAGATATACAATATATTACATAGATGTTACAAAATTAAATGGTTTCACCATATTCAGCCATAGTGGCGTACACATTATATGTCATATAAAATTAAATTATTTACAGATAACTATGAAATAAAGGGTAATATAATGCCAACACATACTAATGAAATAATCTAATTAAAATTTAAACTAGAAATGTCATTGTGAATTATGTATTTAAATATTCATTGATTGTGTAATATGCTTTTTGGGTCAGGTAATTTTTTAGTTTCATTGGTGCCATCATCATCAACATAAAAACCATAGGACGTCTTCTGCTGAACATAGGCTTCCCCCATTTCCAGAGCGACCGATCTTGTGCGGCCTGCACCCGACAGCTCCCAACAACTTTATCAGGTAGTCTTGCCATCTAGTGGGAGGCCGTCCTACTCTGCGCATTCCAGTGCCACGTCTCCACTCAAGAACCATTCTGCTCCAACGGCCGTCAGTGCTATGAGCGGTGTATTTTTAGCTAAATTTAATGTCTTTAACTAAACACAAGGACGATTTTGTTTCGACGAAATAACGTAAATATTTTTATTAAAAAAAAAAAAAAATTTGGTAGCAAATAAATGTCTGTCTATGTCTATAAATAGTCCGGTCCTGGAATTAAAAAAAGTGCTAAGATGTATTTAAAACTAAAAAACGATTATGCGGTCGGTTATTGCACATTGTGTCAAGCACCAAAGATGAAACCGCCTAGATATACATTAAAAAAATCTAGACCTGGGACCTAAAATCTAACCAAAAGTCATTTATCCATCTTTGGTTGATTGAAAAAAATCAAAGATAACTAAAGTTGACTTGTCTATTTTATATCTATTTTTTACAAGCGATTTTATAATTTTCAATTTAATCACCGTACTCAAACATACTAACTTGAGGATATGTTCAACCCCTGCCTTAGAATTATACCTGCCTAAATAATACCTTTGTCTTTATTATTAATAAGTTCAATCATCATCATCATCATATCAGCAGTAGGACGTCCACTGCTGGACAAAGGCCTCCCTCATTGATCTCCAGGAACTGCGGTTGGAAGCGGCCTGCATCCAACGCCGACCTGGACGTGTGGACGTCCTACGCTGCGCTTGCCGGTCTAGTGAGCAAGTTGCTCACAAGTTTCATACGCACTTTTTCAACACACTTGCGAGGAAAAAACAAATTTGTTTTGCATAAATCGTTTAATTATTAAAACAGTTAATGAGTGTACACTTTTCAAAATGATATTGGATTGTTTTTGATGGCAATTTCACATGGTGTTTAGGCTTTCATTTGCATTTTGTGCTGCATTTAGTATTTCTGGCGGGGTTAAATCAATTAATTGTTCATCTTTTGTACTCAAACTTGACTTTTTTACAATTATTTACCACACAGCAACAAATGCGATACAAACAAAAAAATGGGAAATGGCGCGCAAGTTTTTTTTTTGTTCGCGCCAATCGTAAGGTGGTTGATTCCTTATAGCTATACAGCCTACTTAAAAATTATAATTTTAGTGATAAAATGCAAATATTTTATAACAAATTATTGTGAATTATAAATAATTTGATAATAATAAATGATTTTTCGTTATTAAAAAATTAAGGATACATTTATTTATTCCAAAAATGTAAAAGGATTTTCAGCGGCATAAAACCTCTTTGTTGTTACAAAAACTGTATTACCCGGTAAAATTGAAAATGCTCTGTTTACTCGCATATAATTTGCAGTTAGGTATTAACTTAACTTTGTAGAGATAATTATATTATGCACTAGTGTGTAATATTATTACGCACGCGTGTGTTATAGTTCGGTTTATGGCCCTAAGAACGATGTAATAAAGCTCACTTTACGAGCAAGTGTATTGAAAAATATATTATAATTAACAAGCTAGGCGTTATTCTGAGGATCCGTCATTATTATTCATATTAAAAAGAAAATTTCAACTCGAGGGAGCCATAACAAAATAATTTAAACATGTAATAGCGACCTTTTTGGAAAGTCTAATGAACACTGAAACTCGCAACTGGATTAGAGCGGTATCACAAATTTTGTACCTGCCAGGCTGCCGCAGGTACGACAAACAAATTAAAAAAAACCATTTTCAGGAAATTCTATAGGCGGCGGTTAAACTTGCAAAAAGACAAAGATGAGCGGGATAACCTTTCCGCTCATCTTTGTATTTTTGTCTCATGTTTGTCGTACCTGTTGGCAGCATTTCAAAATATGAGGCCAAGTTATTTTATTAAGCACTAGCTTCCGCCCGCGGCTTCGCACGCGTTGTTTTTCAACAAAAGTAGCCTATGTTAATCCAGGTTATAATCTACGTAGGGTAAAGGGAGGTAATGTCGTGATAATTTTCTAAATGATTGCCATAACTTTGCCTGTCAGTGAATCGGTACGAAAGCGCGTATAGGGATGTGCCAGAGAGTGAGCAAGATGGCAGTATGAATCCCAGTTACATTGTGCTTGCAGCTAACGTCACATTCAACTTTTTGTCGCGCGCGGGCGCTAAACTCGATCTGCTGACTCGTGTTCGGACATGCATTTCAAAAAAGGAGTTTATGGTGTAAGGTGATTATTAAGTAATTGTACGCAATACGAATAGTTTCATATTTAATGAACTCATTGAGGTATAATGTTTTATCAATTTTGATATGTTTTATACAAATGCCCTTATTTATGCCCCTACATACCAAATTTCATCGGTTCAGCTGTTACGACGTGATTGAGCAACAAACTAACAAACATCCAAACTTTCGCATTTCTAATATTAGTGTGAAGAACGACGTTAGCATATTATATTAACTATACTAATTAATTCACCATGAGAAATTACTTTTATCATATTCAATTATAAATCAAATCTAATATACAAAATTCTCGTGTCACAGTGTTTGTAACAAAACTCCTCCCCAACGGCTTATCCGAATCTTATTAATTTTTTTGTCTATATTCTGTAGGTCTGAGAATAGGATGTAAACTATTTTTCACCCTCCTATCTCCACCCCTCATTTTTTAATCGCGATTTTATTATTTTTGTATGAACATTATCCTTTTAAATTTAATCGTCGTTCATTGACGTGAAGTCATTTACATGGAGTGTCTCGTTACTTTGACATTTCATTCTGCATTTGATTTATTTGATAATTTATATGGCAGAACAACGTTTGCCAAGCCAGCTAGTAGGAAGATTCAGAAACATTCAAATCAGAGAAGTGGAAATCTTAACTATTCATTCTTAGTTTGTTTACATCGTGTTTTCTTTGCGCTCCAGTTTGAACAGTTTTGTACTCGGACAGACAGTTCACTTTAATTAATGAGACAAGCACAGGAAGTTTGAAATTTTCTGACATGGTATAATCAATATCTAGTAAACTAAGATCATTAAGACTTCCGCTTTTGTAACTCTTCATTCGCGTGGGCAATATCGTTATCGTAACGAGTTCGAGAAACTCAAGTTTTCTAACTACTGAATAATATTCTACGGTTATGTCACCGTCTCCCACGCCAGGGCAGCTTACACAAGGTCATCTTGTCTGGGTCCTCCACTTATATGACCATGTTTGTGCGCTTTCATTCATCACACTTTTGCCTTTTCTGCTGATGCATGCCTCAAGTATTAATAACCATAACATGTACCTAGTTTTTAGTTATGTAAATAAAAAACTGCTATATTACATGCTTCCAATTTGTTTTTTATGTTCTGTGCTTCCAATCTATAAAAACGATAGTGCATGCTCTATTTAGATGCTCATCATTACATCCGTTGTAAAGGCCGCTGCAACTGCCTTTAAAAATCGTATCGCAAAGCGCCTTATACGCCTCAAGAAAAGCGCAAAGTGTGAACCTGAAAGATGTGTTTGAAAATAATAATTAAAAGTGGTCACCTTTCGTTTTGATCGCTGCATGCGCGAGTCCCTTGCACAATGCGCCTCACCGGGCGGGCGGCCGCCCCACACCACGTGCGCGATGCGAGCGTACGTGCACACGAGTGCACTCAGCGGCAGCGCGAACTGCAGCGCGAGCAACGCGCACGTGTAATGCTCGCTCTGCTCCACGCGCTCCCACTGTTCGAGGCAAACATCTCTGTAAATACCACACATTCTCTAACGTTATCCATCACTATCACTGAAACATTCCTCGATAGCAGCACTTACGCTTCGCAGTACTGATGCCAGTCCGTCGGCCTCTTCAACTCCGACACGATAGCTATCGGTGCCGCCGTCGCCAACGCCCCCGCCCACACCCCCGCCACCACCGCCTTAGCCGCTGTCTTCCCGAGACGCGGCTTCAGAGGATGCATGATCGCCATGTAGCGGTCTATGGATATCGCGAGCAGCGTGTACGCGGTCACGAGCACCGACACGGCTTGGGAGTAGTTCACCACTTTACAGAGCGCGGCCCCGAAGGGCCAGTACCGCAGCACCAGCATAGACACGAAAGAGAATGGTACGCAGAAGAGCGTCAGAAGTATGTCACCTACAGCTAAGTTCACTATGAAATAGTTGGTCACAGTTTTCATGCGTGGCGAGGTTTGCACAATGAAGCATACTAGTCCGTTGCCGCACAGCGCGAGTAGAAACACTACGCCGTACATGATGTAGATGATGGAGTGGAACATCGGCGAGGACAGGAAGTCCTCTGTGGTGTCGTAGGAGGGGTTGCAGACAGCCTCATAGTCTGCCGTCCATGACGAGTTGGAAGGCTCGCTAAGTTTGTCCTCGATAACGCTGCCGGCCGATAACGAATTATTGCCGGCACCGCTGGTTCCATTAGTCAGAGACTCATTTATCATAGTGTTCTGTAACTATTCTAATCTAAGTGTTGGTATGTTTGAAATACATCTTCATGAAGATTTTTCTCCACCTGAAACAATAAAAGCGGCAAGTTTATGCTTCGTATAAATTTTACGGCTAATGAGTGAACGTCACGTAAAACAACGCTGCAACTGAAAACTGGCGTGTTTTTTGATAAATTTACAATCCTCTTAGCAGCACGTTCCTAACTCCCAGGGCATTACCTAAATACTGTGCGAGGAATTTATTCTTATATCAAATAGCTGTGAGTTTGGTAGACACATGCAGACAGTGATAATAAATAATTCAGATTAGCGAACAAACCACCACCAGCCGGATATTGTAATAAAAACAACGCTATTTTTACTTGTTAACGAAAATTCATGAGAATCTCAATTGCAGCCGCTCGCGTTGCTGATATTAATGAGATTTTAAAATAAGATGAATAAAACTTACACGCGATGATGATCATGTGATAGTGTATTTTAAGTTCGAGTGTCTCTAAGCACCGAGATAAACCTCTAAGGGTTTTACAGTGTTTTATGTAACAGGTACTGTTAGTATATGTATATAGGTATGTAACTTGGTGTCGAATAAATAAATATAATACTAGTGGTTCGCCCCGAACTGAGATCTCGCGAGTCTCCGATTAAAACAAAAACATATTATTTGTAATCTTTGACTATCAAAATAGTGCCACGAAAAAATAACTACATTACTTAACCTACAGTTTCATTCAAATTACAGGTAATGGGAGTTCATGTACTGTGGTTACACTTTTTTGGGGTACAAATTGCAGTTATTCTGAATTTCAGACTTTTGCCTATATTTGTGCCATTTAAGCTACACCCATACAAAATTACAGCACTGTGGGGTCACTGGTGTACCCTGGTTATTTGGTCAAAGTTTAGTATTTATCATGGCAAATAACTCAAAAACTATACAAATCTACAAAAATTAAAACCGGAGTCTAAATGTACTAATGAATACCTTTCATTTGACGTCACACTTGACCTGATAGCCTCATTTTCATTTTTTTTTACCCCTCTTGAACACCAATATCTCAACAACCTCCCCTCCCTCCCCCCAACATTTTTAGCTCATTTAGTCACACCAACATTGTGCCATCACTGCCTACCTATGTATTAAATTTCACGATGATCGGCTCAATGTTACGAAAGTTATCCTCGGACAAACATACAACGCCGATTTGCTCAAGTTGATTTAGAGATCTCGCTTCGCTTGATCAAATATAATATAAGCTTTATAAACTACTCAACCCAAAATAGGGCCCACTTGAAATATTTTGATATTTTGCCCGACACATTTTTTTTGCGAGTTATTGGCATACTGATGTATGGAAATGTTAAGTAGGCATATTTATTGATCATAAATTAACACTTAAACGCCAAGTTTAGGGTAGTTCTTAAGTGGGTAGACAAGAAACAAAATCTTACGATATACCGCAGAATCTGTGAGTGCCATTACATTGTTGCTCAGTGGGGTTTGTTGTGTCTAACGAAGAAGTTATCGTAACCTTACCTTTAATTATCGATTACATTACTGTTTGCATAAACAATGCCTGGTTCTCGACATTACATGGACACGGAATCCGCGACTAGAGCCATTGTTTTGCTTCAGCAGGGAAATTCGCAAAGATCGGTAGCTTCAAGCTTAGGTGTGTCAAGACGAGCTATTCGAAATGTGTGGGAATGCTTTTAAGAGACAGGTAGTGTGAGTAGGAGGCGCAGTTCAGGTAGAACCCGAGCGACAACCTCCCAAGAAGACTGATACATTCGACTCTCTGCAAGTCGCGAGCGAACTGTAACTGCACGCATATTGAGAAACCGCTTACGTGACGCTACTGGAACGCGAGTGAGTGACCAAACTGTTCGCAACAGACTTCATGAAGACCAACAACGCTCCAGAATGCCAGTTGTTCGGCTCAAATTGACCAGAGCCCACCGTGCAGCGCGATTAAGGTTTGCACGTGATCACCTCGAATGGAGCATGAACAATTGGAGGACAGTGCTTTTTACAGATGAATCTAAAGTAAAGTTTTTTAATGATGACAGACGCGTACGAGTTTGGCGACGACCTGGAGAACGTTTTACAGAACCATGTATTCGTGAAGCTGACCGCTTTGGTGGACCCAGTATTATGGTATGGGGTGGGATTACCATAATGGGCAAAACCGAGCTAGTGATTTTGGATGGGGGCAATGTAACGGCCGCCAGCTATGTTCAGCATGTCATCCGACCTCATGTGATCCCATATTCACAGCGAGTAGGCCCTAACTTTATTCTGATGCAAGACAACGCTCGCCCTCATGCTGCCAGAGTGACCCAAAGTGCAATCTCCGAAGCTGGTATCGCAGTTCTACCCTGGCCTGCCATGAGTCCGGACCTGAATCCGATCGAGCATATCTGAGACCAGTTGAAAAGAAGCCTTAAAGACAACCACACTGAAAATCATAGCCGACAGGAGTTGATAACTGCTTTAAAAGTGTGTTGGGAGCAAATTCCAGATGAAAACGTCATCCACCTTATAGAGAGTGTTCCGAACCCACTCAAAGAGTGTGTGCGCAATAGGGGAGGACCTACGCGTTACTAAACATAAGGCATTGAAGCAACCCTAAGAACATGTTTAAAAAAAATGTGCTCGTGTCTTCAACGTGTTGTTTTGGAAAACCGTGTAATTTTAAGTTAATGTGTAAAACGTGCATTTCTTGACGATTTTTTTGGCAAAAATAAGGCATTGTAATGTTTTTTTAATGATTCTGAATGTGTTAACCTATTTCTAAAATTAAACTTGAAATAAATAGTACGTATTTTTTTTATTTTAATTTAAATCATATTTTATTTCGTTTTTATTTTGTTTTGAGTAGTTTATTATTCGATCTCAGCGTTCTATCTCACAGAAAGTATAAAGTATAAGGTACAGGCGGTGGTAATAGTTACCTTATAAATTTATAGCCAATCTTAATATAGGTTGGTACGTTCTTTTATCGCATCCCGTCTCGAGATACGTTTTTAATTAAAACATGAAATCACTTAGAAAGTAACGTTTTACCAAAGGAAATACAAATTAGATCATATCGTATTTCCTGTTGGTAAAAACTTAAATAAAAAGATAAACAGGAAAGTCTCAATGAGGAACGAATAAGCTCACTAACGATGAAAACAATTACACAACACCTCACAGTTACATTAAAGTACATAGACCTGACCCACAATAATTCCCTGTATCGAGAGTAATGCCACAACACCCAAATTAACAAATATTCTCAGAGCATGTAAATAGTTTGTGATGTATAGCGTTGTATTTCAGGTTGTGTAATTTTGCCGATCGATTGATATCTTTTTCGATAGATCTTTTCCAATCCACGTACCACGTACAATACCACGACTTGACCGCCATTGACCGCTGCCCATTGCATAAAAAGGCGGAAGTTTTTTTTTTACAGAATGACAAATGAATTAGTTCTCATTTCAGTGTTGCTGCTTCAGGAAAATATATTCAACCATCAAATTAAACACATGGTAGGATCCATGATGGCGGTAAATTCATAATATGAGTCAGAAAAAACGGCCTAAAAAATGTGCAACTGTGGTTGCACGGGCGCTTTGCTTCGTGCAACTGTAGTTTCATGATGCGTATAAGTCGGTAATACAACTTAAAAAGCATAACGAAAGTCGACCCCAATGAGATTGGATTATGAATTGAATATATTTTGGCATTCTGCTCCATTAATATTACAATATTAGCTTGATATAAATAATGTCTATAATCGCATGTCAGTCAATTCATACCATTGTATTGTCAGTTACGTGAATACCGTTTAAGACATTTATCATAACGAGACTAGATCAAAACTTTCACTATTTTTAACTGATTTCAAAAAAGGAGGAGGTTCTTAATTCGACTGGCTTTTTTTTGTTATGTTTGGTACCTCAAAACTTTCGACTGGGTGAACCGATTTTGATGATTCTTTTTTTATTTGAAAGCTGGTGCTTTCCGTGTGGTCCCATTTCCATTCGGTCCAGTTCTGACAATGGCATCCATTAGAAAATATATGTCTTATTTAAAATTATAAGTCTTAAAATTATAAATTATTTACCTACGTAGCGCAGTGGGCGAACAGCCGGCTGAGACGCAGGTGGTAGTGGGTTCGATTCCCACCGCGGAACAAATGTTTGCATGATCTCCAGATATTTGTTCCGGATCTGGTTGTTTTTCTATATATTATTAGTACGTATTTACAAAAAAAGAAGTATATAAGTATTCTATCAGTTATCTGGTTCCCATAGTACAAGCTCTGCTAAGTTTGGGGCTAGATAGCGCTGTGTGAAATGTCCAGCAGTATTTTTATTTGTATTTATTTATTTATATTTGTTTAATTTTTATGTTATGTTTGTTAGCTCAGAACTCCGTTATGTATCAAACAATTTGGAAAATTAGTTTTTAATTTGAAAGGATATACTTTTAGATTGATCCCATGTAAATTTCATCAAAATTAGTAGCGTAGTTTGGTTTTTACTGTTATATGAAGAGGTTTTATTTTTGTTAAAAAGTTACTTGTTAGATATGGTAATTGGCCCCCTACGACTAATAATTGAACCAAGCGTCAGGTAACGCGCCCGGCTGCGGTGAGGTTTCAGCCGGCGAACTATTACTGTTATTTTTACCACATTCACCGCTAATTGAGCAGCTGACGGTCGGTTCACTTATAAGTTTATAAGTTGTACGAGATCAACTAGCGGTATGAAAATTAGCCGGCTAAGGCTGCTTTTCCACCAGAGATGTGCTAAGCAGCTATGCTGCGAGGATGTAAAAGTTTAGCTATGAAACTATGTGACCGTTTCCACTGATACTAAGCTATGTAGCGGAGCGAGTAAGTAGTGCTATGAAGATGCACCGCCGCAAAGTAGCTGTGCGAGGAAGATGCACAGCTCGAGCTATTCGATGTATCGATAGTAGGGAAGCGGCGAGGAGGGGTTAGGCGCTCACGCGTCCTGCCGGCAACTCGGCCAGTTCATTTCGTAACTTTTAGTGACAAACGCGGGCCTACTGAGTACTCTGCTCTTCACATAGCTACCACTCGCAACCATCCATAGCACGCATCCGTAGCACGGGTCCTTCCATATAAAAAACATAGCTTAGTTGAATCCGTTTCCACCAGTACTATGCTATGTGGACCAATGAATATGATTGGTGGATATGAAACGCAGCCATAGCAACGTAGCATAGCACATATCTGGTGGTAAAGCAGCCTCACAATGTCTTTTTCAATTGCAACGCTACCTCCCGGCCAAAACATCCGCAACAGCATTGAACTCGCCCGCAACAGGAGAAAATAACTATGAACTTAAAATTCAATTCAGAGCATAAGTATAATAATTTGTATAAACATATTGTTAAGTATAAACATTTGATTGTTAAAAAGTAACATTGGAGCATGTCTTGGTGACCTAATGAAATCCTAGGATTTGCTTCAGTGAAGTTTCCTAATGGTTTACAGGTGCTGGGTACAATCGGAATTAAGCTGGTAAAACAAATACTTACCAAAGAATTAAATATGATATGATGTTAAATTTACTCCAAATGTCAATTTAATTTCATTTTTTTTCCACTGTAGGTACATTAAAGAACACTAAGTTACGTCATATTTAGAATATATCAGTAAAATTAACATTACAGCAGCTCAAACAGACAGGTATCGGGACTAATTATGTTATTCAACATAATTGAATGTCAACTTAAAATAATATAAATAAAAAAAAATCAATCTAATACAAAACAAAACTATATCAAATAAGGCAATCAATGTCAATGCTAAATCTTAATTAATGTAGGTATGTCATGTCAAAAACAAATTAGGTTCAATGTGCTATTTGTGGGACGAAATAAAATATATTGGGCTAAGGGTAGAGGGAGATTAGATTAGAAAAGCTGCCAAACTACGAGTCCAACCCAACTCCGGACATCCTATTGTGACGTTGGATTGTGACAGTGACATTGTAGTGTTAGAAGTATCATATAATTACAATACATAATGTACAAGTTTTATGTATTATAAATACGAGGCGAGACGTTATTCGGAGCGGATTGCACTCACCCTGATGAAGGTTCACGAATTGAACCGAAACATTGTCGGTCGAAACACCGATAAGTAGATACGTGATAAATCCCGTATTTATAATAATCATCATCATTTCAGCCGTAAAACGTCCACTACTGAACACAGGCCTCCATGGATCTCCATGATGGGTAGTTGCCATACTCACCACGCTTGGTAGGCGGGTTGGCGAGCGCAGTACGGGATGTTGATACACGGAAAGACGCTGCTGCTCATCTTCCGGAGGTATCCCTTAGCAGGCTCTTACTGCATCCACGGGCATGAGAGGAGGGGTAATATTCTACTACCGGCACCCCACGGCATTTATAATAATGATTGAAATCAATCACGAAAGTTTTCTAAGTAAAAGTTTTATGTACTTTTAATCAAGTAAATGTTTTATCTTATATAACTAACACATACAGATTTATTAGGGCTTAAAGATCTCAAATTATTCGTCACTACCTGTCAAGGATCACGCCAATACATTTTTGTATGCCTGACCGATCGAATATTAAAGCGGTCAGTAACTAAAATTTAGTTAATGACCGCTTTAATATTCGATCGGTCAGGCATACACTAAATAATCTCTATATATAAAAATGAATCCCTATTTCCTTTGGTCACGCCATCACGCGTGAACGGCTAGACCGATTTCGCTAATTCTTTTTTTGTTGCATTTCTTATTGTCAGGAGAAGGTTCTTATGAAAGAAAAAAATAAGAAAATTGCGCGCAAAATTAGAAAATTTAAGAATACTTAACCACCATATAAAATTATTTATAATCTAACCTTAGCGCTTTTTTAATGAACACGTGCTGCAAATATCGTCAAAGAGGATGTCAAAAAAATGAATATCGTTTGAAACAGATGCTTCGGTCGGAGTTATCTTGAGATATTGTCTATCTATATATATATAAATGAATTGCTGTTCGTTAGTCTCGCTAAAACTCGAGAACGGGTGGAACGATTTGGCTAATTTTGGTATTGAATTATTTGTGGAAGTCATTCATTTTCTCATACATAATGATGGCCGGGGACAACAATTGACAATTCTAACAGGGTGACGTACATATATTGACAGCCCGCGTTATATGCATGGCAAGGCGGTACGAAGTTCGGCGGATCCACCAGTATACAATAAATACGTACAGTTGACCCGCGGTAATCTGGCCCTTGTCTAATTCGACATGCCTTTATCAGTGTATAAAAAGGTTTATTACCATTTTAATAAGTATCTATGTAAGTTCCTGATGCAATTATATATTAATAATTGTTACTTAGATAGATAGATAGATAGAAAACGCTTTATTGTAAATCACACTTAAATAAAAAAAACAATATAAAAAACAAATAACAATACAAGCAGAAATACAAGTGGCGGTCTTATCGCTAAAAGCAATCTCTTCCAGACAACTGACTGGATTTCACGAGAACGTTATAGGACGATAGCTATTAATAAAAAAATAATTGAATATTGAATAAACAGTGTATTTACATAAGCAAAATAAATAAATACAAACAAATATATAAATAAATAAATAAGGTGCATAATATTTTATCATAATTATTCCATACTAATAATAAAAAGGTATATTATATAAAATACTATAAGTAGGTACATATAGGTGTACAATAGAAGGATGAAATAAAAAACCAGGAGTAGCGTAACGATAGATGAGAAAATGAGAAATCAACATTGTAGTGCAGACAGATGTTTAAATAGAACTGTTTTAAAGATGGGAAGGGATTTGGCAGTCCTAATGTGTGGAGGAAGAGAGTTCCATAGACGGATAGCTTGTACAGTGAAGGATTTATCATAAAAGTTAGAAGAATGTACAGGAGTTTTAAGTTGCAAGGTCTCAGAGGAGCCCAAGTCTCGAGGATTTGACTGATGAAGATACTCAAAGCGCTCTCTGAGATAAGAAGGACTAGAAGGGTTAAACATTATACTGTACAAGAGAAAGAGAATATGCGTATTCCTGCGGCAGCGAATAGGTAACCACTTGAGCTTGTTGCGAAAATCAGAGACGTGGTCATATTTTCGCAGGCCAAAAATAAATCTAATACAGACATTCTCGGTAAGATCCGGATAGCAGGCGTCAGCATAATCCAGAATAGGAAATAGGAGGGATTGAGCTAGCGTAACCTTGGTGGATGTCGGCAGAAAAATTCGTAGCCTTCTCAACGAGGCGGCTGAAGCAAATATCTTCCGGCTTAATTCAGTGAGATGGGGTCCCCATGACAAGTTCTTATCTATAAGCACGCCCAAGTTCTTGACACAGTCGCTTATGGGTATACACACACCATCAAACAGAATCGGAGGTAGACTGGGGCAGTTGATCCTAGCGGTCATCTTGGAGCTACCAACAAGAATGACCTTCGTTTTAGTTGGATTAACTTTGAGACCGTATGCTTTACTCCACGCGAGGATCTGAGTTAAATTATTGTTAATAGCTTGGAAACCTACGTGTAGATTGTGGACCGGTGCTTGCGTATAAATCTGTAGGTGATCTGCATAAAGGTGGTAAGAAGAAGAGATCGCTTGCGAGATTGAATTTATAAAAATAGCAAAGAGAAGAGGAGAAAGAACGCCGCCCTGAGGCACACCGGCAGTCAAATGACACCACGACGCATAATTGTCATCAACACGTTGCCGGCGCCCAAACAGGTAAACTTTGAAACCAATCAATAGCCATTGGAGAGATGTTAAGTGATCGGAGAACAGCCAGAAGAATGTCAAAATCAACATTATTGAAGGCGTTGCTAAAGTCTAGCAACGACAGCACAGTTACTAGTCCGTTGTCCATACCTTGACGAATGTCATCAGTGATTTTAGTCAAGGCCGTCGTAGTGCTATCACCACGGCGAAACCCGGATTGGAGAGGATTCATGAGGGAGTTTCTAGTAAGAAAAGTTCTAGTCAGTTGATGGTGGACTAAACGTTCTAGTACTTTGGAGAGAAATGGAAGGATAGATATTGGGCGAAATTCGGAGAGCAAGGTGGGATTGGACTTTTTGGGGCAAATAATTATCTGGGCATCCTTCCAGATTGATGGAAATTTCCTACTAGATATAGAGGAGTTAAGGATGTGGGTAAGGACGTAGATGATTTCATCGAGTATGGGCACCAACATATTGCGACTTTTTTGATTTATATAAAAGAAATTGCTTGGCTTGCGTTTGACCACGATCTTGCCTGATGGTAAGCGATGATGCAGTCGACGATGGTACACGCTTGCCTAGAAGAAACCTATTCACTCGCGACTTAAAGATATCCAGGTTGTAGCTATCTGGAAACACAGACTTTGGCAAGTCGTTCCACTCTTTGGTGGTGCGCATAATAAAGGTCGAAGAGAACCGCTTTGTGTGAATGGGAGGTATTTCTACCATATAGCGGTGGCGCACCGCAGAGCGTCTGGTTATCCGTTGATAGAAAGGAGATGGTGGGATCAGGTTGAAAAGTTCCGCCGCACACTCCCCGAAATGTACTCGATAAAAAACCGAGAAGCTAGCAACCTTTCGTCGATGCTCCAGGCTGAGGAGCCTTGCATCAACTAGCTCATCGTTGCCTATGAGCTTCTTGGCTCTTCTCTCAATTGATTCTAGAGCTTCAAGTTGGTACTTCGCTGATCCGTCCCAGAGGTGAGAACAGTACTCCAAACACGAACGGACTTGTGCTTGGTACAAGTTGAGCAACTGTCCCGGTGTGAAGTAGTGCCTCACCTTTGCGAGTATACCAAGCTTTTTAGCAGCCAACTGGGCTTTCGACTCAATGTAGGAGCCGAAATTGAGAGTCGGAGTTAATGTAATACCAAGAAGCTCGAGGTGGTCAGATATCGGCACGGATATATTTCGGAAAGTAGGAGTCAGATTAAATTGACTTCGTTTTGCGGAAAACAGACACGCCTGGGTCTTATTCGCATTGAACTTGACCAGATTGGCATCACCCCAGTCGGAGATTGCCTTCAAGGACAAGTTTAAGCGCTCGACCATGGCCTCCCTGAGTGACTGAATCTGCGCTCTACTGGCTCGTGCCCTAGAGGTATAGCTTTCCACAACTGTGCTATCGTCTGCATACCCAAAGGTACCGGGTTTTAGCAGATCGTTGATATGCAGCAAGAACAGAGTTGCGGAAAGTACTGACCGTGGGTTGAAGTGGGACCCCGGCGTTAATCGCCAATTTATCGGACGAGCAGCCTTCAACGACAACTCGTATCGAACGGTCCCTCAAGAAGTCCGATATCCAGACACACAGACCAGTGGGCAGACCGTATGATGGAAGCTTGCTAATAAGGCTATCATGCCAGACCCTATCAAAGGCCTTTGAGATGTCAAGAGAAACAGCCAGCGCTTCTCCGTGTTTCTCTACGGCCTCGCTCCATATGTGCGTGGCATACGCTAGAAGGTCCCCAGTAGAACGATTTCGACGAAAGCCATATTGTCGATCACTGAGGAGGTTATGCGTTTCTAGGTGTGCCAGGAGCCTGTTGTTCAGTACACGTTCCATAATCTTACAGATAACGGACGTGACCGAGATGGGCTTGTAGTTAGAGGGGTCGGCATGACTACCTTTTTTATGCACTGGCTACACGTTTGCAAGCTTCCAGGATTTTGGCACTTGTCCAGACTTCATAGAGCGGTGAAAGAGGCGTGTCAGTACAGGAGCGAGCTCAGGCGCGCAGAATTTAAGAACAACTGCCGGAATACCGTCAGGGCCACTGGCTTTGTTCACGTCCAGATTCTGCATCGTTTTTCGACTAATATTGTCATTGCCGACTGCATTGGATGTAATGGATGTCACGTTTCTCTTAACATCAGAATCCGAGAATTCGTTAAAAAGAAAAGGAATGGGACTAGATGGAAGGGAAGAGAGGTTTTTTATAGTGACGGACTTTGTTGTTCCATCAATATTGGAAAAAGTTGAGAAATGTTTATTTAGTTTGTCTATATTTAAATCTTTATGTAAGTTGTCGAGACGTGATTTACCAATCCCTAAACTTCCAAACCTTGGATGGGTCATCAACAGATTTGTGAATGAAACGGCGCTGTGCATCCTTACACACCTTATTGCAGAGATTTCGACGCTCTACGTATTTGTAGTAGTTATCCTCGGTAGGACGACACTTATATTTAAACTTTGCAACGTTTTTCCGATGCATAAAGGATTTTATTTCAGTCATGAGCCATAGCGCTGGTTAGTGTTTTATTTTTACGGATCTTAGAGGGGCATGCTTGTCATACAGTTTGATAAGGGAATCGTTAAATAAATTAATCTTGTCATCAACATTACTTGCACTAATCACTTGGTACTCAGTGACAAATATACCAATTTAGAATTAAAATTAGGTATTATAATAAAGTCTTTGAAAATGCCCACAATGTTTAGATGCTTTTATGTAAATTTATATGAAATGCTTGTCTGTTTCTAGCACCTCCAAAATCATGGTGCAATGAGCTACTTAGATCAAGCCTATGTACTATTATTGACGTAACCAAGTGTTCTATTGTGTCCATATGTGTCATAAAGTTTCCAAACTACAAGGGGTGGACTATAGACTACAGTAAGTAGTCTATAGTCCGACAAATTCGAGACAAATTCGATAATCCGACACCGCCTTGCAAAACGTTTGACGGATTACCGCGGATCTACTGTATATCTATTAGGTTGGGGAAAAAGTTTCTTCGCATTTTTTAAGAAAATTCAAAACAAATATAGTTTATTTACATTTAACTAATGTATGTAGGTACCATTTTGTTCGATAACTTTTTGCCATCTTGTATGTAGGGACATGATCCCTATCCCTATGACATGATTGCTATAGAAATTTAGGGGCTTCCGATCAAAATACCGCGATAAGTAGTTTTGGCAGTCCTCTCGTGATGTTTACCTGACACTGCCTAAATAATTCTGAAGAGACCGAAACAGGTGGAAATCTGAAGATGCAAGGTCAGGACTATACGGCGGATGCATTAACACCTCCCAGCCAAACTCTCTTAATTTTTGCTGAGTGGCTAAAGATGTGAGGTCTAGCGTTATCATGATGAAAAACCACACCCCTTCTGTTGATTAATTCCGGCCGCTTTCTCTCAACTTCTTGCTTTAATCTCATCAGTTTCGCAGTTCGCAGTAGAGTTCAGAATCGATGGTCCTGCCTGGTGGTAACAGCTCATGATGAATAACGCCCTTCCAATCCCACCACACACACAGCATCGCCTTGTTGCGAGTTAACCCGGGTTTCGCCACAGTCTGTGAAGCCTGACCGGTCTTTGACCACGACCTTTTTCGCACGTTCTTGTCGTACGTGATCCACTTTTCATCACCAGTTATCAGCTTCTTCAAAAATGGTTCGGTTTCATTACGTCGTAATAAAGAATCACAAATGAGTACACGGTTCATTAGGTTTCTTTCAGTGAGCTCGTGGGGTACCCAAATATCGAGCTTTTTTGTGTACACAGTTTTTTTCAAATGCGCCAAAACTAATTTGTGGTCAATTCCCAGTTCTTCAGCTACGTCGCAACTACTGTTATGCCGATCTTGCTCCACTTTTACAAAAATGGCATCAATTTTATCCGTAATAACGAGCAGTCCAGAGCGACGTGCATCTTAGACATCAAAATTTCCGGATTGAAAACGCTTAAACCAAATTTGTGCTACTCTCACAGACACTGCACTAGGTCCATAAACATCGCAAATTTTTTTCGCGGCTTGCGTTGTATTTTTACTTTTTTTGTAGTAAAATTTTAAAATGTATCGAATTTCTTCATTAGATTCACTCATCTTTATATTACGAAAAACAAATAAAAATCACACATTTTCCTAATTTGAATTTGGAATTATCTACTTTAAAATTTAAACTTTGAATGATACCAAAACCAGCCAGATACAAATAGTATAGCCAAAGAGATTTTATTACAAGTTCATACATACTTTAAGTAATGCGAAAAGACTTTTTCCCCAACCTATTATATGTTATATACACATTACTGTGGTTCTGGATTATGTTAATCTCACTTTAAGCTTGTGTCGACGGATAAAAGATATTCGTTTCTCCGCGCTGCTCTCACGCGCGTCGTCATTTACGTTTCGTTAAACACTATGTAACTCCATCTGGGCAATGATGTAACTGCGCACAAAAACTTGTACGTTCGTAAATTTAGTTTTTTGTTTATAAATACAGTCATTAGCTTACGGAAATAGCCTGCGTTCACATGTTCCTGCAGTGAAGCTTCATTTGTCTTTACATTTTCTTGTAGTGTAACGCTATATTTTTATACAAGCTTCCGCCCGCGGCTTCGCAGGCGTGGTTTGCCAATAAAAAGTAGCCTATTGTGTTTTAAATTGATTTATTTTTATTTTTGTTTTGTCGCCTAGGAACGTATCCCCTATAATCCCTTATAAATTACCATTCCATATTCACGGTTTCTCTATTCACGGCATATTTACAGAACATATACCCCGCGAATAAAGAGCTTTTACTGTATTGATAAGATGTATATTATTACTACTTCGCCGTGCTCATGGTTAATTATTGTTATATGCAAGGTTTATTCGACATTTTGGTGTGACAATATAATAAAACCGCATTTTTGGTACAATTTTAAACATGACTCGTTATATACAAGTTTTATGGTTAAATAACATTTATTTTCTCAAAAGAAATTTACATTTCATATAGATGATAAAGTAATTTAAGCATAAGTAATTTTAGTGCTTCGAAACAATTCAAAAATTTAAATAGTAGGTGATTCACATAAACAACAATCAAGAATGATTACGTTTTAAGAATACCCTCAATTTTCTGTCGAGTGTCGCCCGCAGTACACAATGCAAGTTCACTCGGTGTGACACCGTGTGAATAATATAGTAAATCCATTATATTGTTATCAACCAGCTAGCGTGACTGTGTACATATACAGTCACGTGTCATGATTTTAAAAATGTTATTTTATTTTAGAAGTTGTTTTAGTTAATGTACTCTTTTTGTTATCTATATTTTTTCTGATATAAATAATATATATATATATTATTTATATCAGAAAACGTAAGTTATTTAGTTGCTTGAATGACACTTTTGCTATGTTGTTTACTTGACTGAAACAGCCAATAGAAAGAGAATGTCACTGTGTGTCATGTTGCCTGCTTGACATAACTAACCAATAGGAAAAGAATTGATGTTATCTTGGAAAACGATAGAAGAGTGGGGAGAGCTTCGGCGAGCTCTGGGGAGCTCGTCGGAGATCCAGGCAAACTTCGATCATTCGCCATTTGGTAAAGACCTAGAGACAGAAACTTCTGCAAAATTGTACTCCACTTAATCTAAGAGGATATAAATATAATTGTACTACTGAAGAAGTAGTTTTTCATTTTACACGTATGTATTTAGATTACATTGTTACATATAACTTAATTAATTCAGTGATGTCTGTCTACATAACTAATCTATATTTATTATATATCTATCTATACATAATACTTATATATCAAAATATATCTCTTTTACCTTCACGCAACTCCTACTGGTGGTCTGGTTTACTAGCATGATGCCAAGTAAGAAACATACGGATTCATCCGATTATAACCGAGGTCTAGTTTTGTTTTCTTCGTGAATTCAGTAGTGTAAGTACTGTAAGTGAATTTGTAATTCTTTTGAGATATAAATGATTAAACCATATACTATCCATCTACCTGTCTATCACTATCATATTGTCAAAAGCTTCCTGTGTTATTCGGTGCTATGAAAAATCCTATTCTATATATATATATATATATGTATATATCATCATATCATCATCATCATATCAGCCGTAGGACGTCCACTGCTGGACAAAGGCCTCCCTCATTGATCTCCAGGAACTGCGGTTGGAAGCGGCCTGCATCCAACGCCGACCTGCGGTTCTTACCAAGTCGTCTGCCCATCTTGTGGGTGGACGTCCTACGCTGCGCTTGCCGGTCCGTGGCCTCCACTAGTGAACCTTTCGGCCCCATCGGCCATCTGTTCTGCTCGCTATATGGCCTGCCCATTGCCACTTCAACGTGCTAATCCGTCGGGCTATGTCGGTGACTTGAGTTCTCTTACTATATATATATATGTATGTATCTATTATTTCAACGAAATGGAAGTAATATCAACGATACAACAAATCGAGATCAATAAAATAAGTGTGTCAATATTGCTTTACAAAAATGTGTTATGACCTTTAAATCAAATCGTATTTCTTGTGTATTAAATAAGATGAGAGACCAGTAGATTTTTTTCTATAGAAAAATAGAATTTACGTGCATGTTTACATTTTATTATATATGTAAATTACATATTATGCTAATTAAAAAGGAACACAGCGTACTGTTCAGTGCACTGAACATTTCGCATAAACTTAATAAGAAGAGAAAAAACCATACAAATAAAATATTAAAATTTAACCTTACATTATCTTCTACTTAGAATGCATAACTAATAAAATATATAAAATAATTACAAAAAACAAAATGCGGCCAATCAAAATGTTTCAAGATTTTCGTCGTGAATACGAACTGAACTCGTCCTGAATCCTTTAACTCGGCTTAGGGTACGGTGGTCTTTATACGATGATACAGTGTGAGATAAGGATTCAGTGAGTTATATGAAGAGTTTTTGTAAAGCATTTGATATAATATGTTTTTATAATAGAACGTACAAGCTAATCGCACAATTTAATGGCGTTTTGACAGACGTTTCTGTTTCACAAGAGCCAAACAAAATATTTACGCTAGAATCGTGTCGGTTCCGCGTTGGTCAATGCGTTAGAATGATAGCAGCGTTCATGTACTCGTATATTTTGTACTGTCGTTTGCTTTTGCTGACGTCTTTGAATTAGAAACTTGAACGATGCAGTCAGAACTAATGAACCCCGTAGGGCACGCTTGTGCAGTACCGTCTTTAGCATAAGGGTACGCGGGGCCCGTGCCCAGGGCCCCTATCGTCACAGGGGCCCCGAAAGGCTGATATATTCGCATACCCTATACAATTTTGTAAATGAAAACTTCTTTAGGCGCTTTGAGCATTTTTAGAGATGGGAAAAACCATTCAACTGTTACCGTTACCATTACCGACACCTCTGTTTATAAGTATATGTAGTGTAGTCTGCTTTTAAATTTTGAATACCCAAACACACACGTAATTGTTCAAGTTTTCAGTTCTGTCGGCACTTCAGGAGTGCCATTTATTTTAAGATGGGAAAAACCATTGAACTCGCTACACTGTTACCGTTACCGACAGCTCTGTATATAAGTATCTCGTAATTGTTCTAGTTTTCACTTCTGACGGCACTCCCGGAGTGCCACTTTTTTTTCATTTCCCTTACTTTCCAACAGAGCCTCAAATTCTTGTGTGCCCAAGGGCCCCGGCATAGCCTAAGACAGCGTTGCGTTTGTGGCACCTTGGAGCCCCCATTACTCCCTGGCGTCAACAGAGACCCCTGACTTGGTTTGCCTTAGTTCACCGGTTGTAAGCTAATAGCAGAATCTATGCTACAAAGATTGAAGTGTTAATGGCCGGGAGTAGTGCCATTTTTTTGTAAATTAGAGACTAGTGTTTGATCACGATCTCGCCTGATCGAAAGCGATGATGTTGTCTACGATGGTACACGCGTGCCTAGAAGAAACCTATTCACTCGTGACTTGAAGACCCCTTAGCTTATTATAGGCTAGCGTTTAGTGAAACTGCACCACTCAATACCTCTCAAAACTCTTTAATCCCTCACACCAACGTTACCTCTTAGGTCGCCTTCTATTGGCAGCACTCAGGCTGCTTTTTCACCAGAGATGTGCTATGCTACGTTGCTATGGCTGCGTTTGATATCCACCAATCATATTCATTGGTCCACATAGCATAGCACTGGTGGAAACGGATTCAACTAAGCTATGTTTTTATATGGAAGGATGCGTGCTATGGATGCGTGCTATGTATGCATGCTATGGATGCGTGCTATGGATGCATGCTATGGATGCGTGCTATGGATGGTCGCGAGTGGTAGCTATGTGAAGAGCAGAGCACTCAGTAGGCCCGCGTTTGTCACTGAAAGTAGACATGCCATCGTCTTCTGCTGCGCGACAGCTGCGCATCTTCCTCGCACAGCTACTTTGCGGCGGTGCATCTTGATTGCACATCTTACTCGCTCCGCTACATAGCTTAGTATCAGTGGAAACGGTCACATAGTTTCATAGCTTAGCTTTTACATCCTCACAGCATAGCTGCATAGCACATTTCTAGTGGAAAAGCAGCCTTAAAGTGGCTCGTCACTTTAACTGCCTACCTAAAATATGATTTAATAAAAATTTAAATCACACTAATATTATATCTGGGAAATTTTGGTTGTTTGTTTATTACTCAATCATGTCATAACGGCTAAACCGATTTCAATGATATTTGGTATATACGTATATTATAACCTGGATTACCACATAGGCTACAATTTTTTCAATTAATTCAGTTCCCATAGGATAAAAATGGGGTGTCAAAGTTTCTATACAAAAATGATTTTCGTCTTTGTTACCCCTTCACACCAAAACTACGGAACGGATTGGACTCAAACTTTGCAAAAGTTTAGTTCTAGATATTAAATGTTTAGGGTTCCGTACCCAAAGGGTAAAACGACGCCCTATTACTAAGGCACCGCTGTCTGTCTGTCTGTCCGTCTGTCACCAGGCCGTCTCATGAACCGTAATAGTTAGACAGTTGATAATTTCACAGATGATGTATTTCTGTTGCCGCTATAACAACAAATACTAAAAACAGAATAAAATAAATAATTAAGGGGGGATTCCATACCACAAACGTAATTTTTTGTTCGTTTTAGCTCGATATTGATAACGGCAACAGGTAGACGCTTGAAATATTCACAGAATGTTTAGTTATATATGCACTTTAAATAAAAATATTAAAATAAACAAATATTTAAGGGGGCACCCATATAACAAACGTGATTTTTAGCCGTTTTATAGATAACTAGCTGACCAAGCCACAGCTTCGCACGCGTAGTTTTTCAATAAAAATATTACCTTCCTTCTGCGCAGTTGGGTATAAAGTAGCCTATGTCACCCGGGGAATGTGTAGCTTCCCAATAGTGAAAGAATTTTTTAAATCGTTCCAGTAGTTTCGGAGCCTATTCAATGCAAGCAAACAAACAAACAAATCTTTCCTCTTTATAATATTATTTTTATAGATATTGATATGTTCTTTAACATTGTAGAACATACTTTTGTTCTATCATCAATAGTTTCCGCAGCGCATGCGACGTAAGACGTTTTAGGGCACTTTTTTACACCTTGGGTTACGTTACTTAAGTTTTAGTAAGGATCCCTAATCTTTTCTAATAATAAATATAGCCTATGTCACTCAAGGTGAATGTAGCTTTCCAATGGTGAAATAGTTTTTGAAATCGGCACAGTAGTTTTTGAGTTTATTCATTACAAACATACACACACAAAAAATATAAATCTTTCCTCTTTATAATATTAGTATAGAAGTATAGATAGTATAGATGGTACGGAACCCTTCGTGCGCAAGGCCGACTCACGCTTGACCGGTTTTATTATAAACATCCGTGCGAAGCTGGGGCGGTACAGCTAGTTCATAGTTATTTATTGGTAAAGAATCTATTACAAGTCATTTCTTGAACATAACATAAAATAAAATTGGAACCTAGAGAGGTTGGTACAATAATAGTCATAAATTAAATTATTCATAAATTTGAATTGTTCGTAAAATAAATAAAAATAAAAAAAAATACAAATCAACTACGTTTGCTCAACCTCATATGGCGTCAGTTCGACTAACCACCGTTTGAGCTTGTTTTTGAAAGGATTGTGTCGAGCAGGCGTTTCTTATATCCTCGGTGAGTCCTAGTAATAAATATGTCTTTAATATCAGACAACTAGGTTCTGATCGTACGCAATAAGAATTGGAAGATATAATAGTTCTTTATTATTATGTAAGACAATAAAATAAATTACATACTTTGCTTATTGAAGCGACGCCATAATTTTCATTCAATGAAGCGTAATAAGTGCTCTACGCAACAATACTCTGCCCTTTCTCAAACTTACTTCTCAGACAACGTCTTAGTTTAGAGTATTGTAGCCAAGGATTCGTGTAATGCCAATTTCCTTTCTTCTATCGTCTCGCTATCGTCGATCGTCTAAATGTCCGTGTTAGCGTTCCGATTCTGACAAAGCTTTTCCATTTACGGACACAGTATTGCATTAAGTAATATAAATTCTAATAGAAAATCCATAGGATCCATAACAAGCCTCCAATAGACTCTACACTATCTCAACGCTGGTTAGTAAAATATATATAAATAATAAATAAATAAATATTACTGGACATTTCACACGGCGCTATCTAGCCCCAAACTAAGCAGAGCTTGTACACACGGCTACACATCAAGCTATACATTTCCCGTATAAGCTGACCTCAGCTGAGCTCTCATTCTATGAAAAGTCTACACAATGCGAGGTCAGCTTATACTGGAAATTTATAGCTTGATGTGTAGCCGTGTGTACTATGGGAACCAGATAACTGATAAAATACTTATATACATTTTTTTTGTAAATACATACATACTTATAATATATAGAAAAACAACAAGACCCGGAGCAAATATTTGTAGATCATCCAAACATTTGTGCCGCGGCGGGAAACAAACCCACCACCTCCTGCGTCTCAGCCGGCTGTTCGCCCACTGCGCCACGGAGGTCGTTTATCATCATCATCAGCATCAGCCGGCTGAACATAGCCCTCCCCCTTAGATCGCCACAACGAGCGGCTGGTAGCCGTTTGCGCCCAACGGCTTCCCGCGTCTATAACTGTTTACAATTATCATGATAATCATTTTTCTGAAATCATTTGGATAAATTATACTTAAAGTGGACGAAATTCGAACGAAACTAGTTTTTTCTGTTTAATTTTAGAATTTGACCCTCTTTCATCTTGTAAACTTAAGCTATTCCAAATCTCATAATGCTCCATGCGCGCAATTACCATGAAAATGGATATGGAACTTCCGGATAAAATCTATATAAAACACTTTTGTAAAATTGACGCGACAGTTTATGTAAATGACTTCACGTCAATGAACGACGGTTAAATTATATGGATATTGTTTATAGAAAAATACTAAAATCGCGATTAAAAATGGAGAGTGGGAGTAGGAGGGTGAATACTATTTTACCACCTATTCGCATACCTAACAAATATACTAAAAAAACATTAAACTCGTACAACCCGTTTCAGAGGAGTGTGACCACAAACACCGTTACACGAGAATTTTATATATCACACTAAGATGTTTATTTGTTTGATACTCAATCATGCCGTAACGGCTGAACCGATTTTCATGAAATTTACTATAATAGGCTACCACTTATCCTATAAATCAGTTCCCATGGGATAAAAATGTGATGTCAAAGTTTATAGAAGTATTTTGCACTCCAGAACAACGCGGGCGAAGCCGCTGGCAACAACTATAGTGTGACCATTAGTGCTGTGCACTCCCTGAGGTATGCGCGCGGCGAGGCGGGGGGGAGAATCGGCTGCTGCGCTCTGTCAGTACGCCGTCAACGCTCGTGGCGGCAGGTAGTGTTATTTGTATCCGCAGCATCGGTGCGCAGCAGCCGATTCTCCCCCCCGTCCCGCCGCGCGCATACCTCAGGGAGTGCACAGCACTAATAGTCACACTATAGTTATAAGATATATTTCAAGTCATTAGGCGCTTCGCTATTGTCGATGGAACTGATGCTACTCCTTCTATTTATTTCCAAAGCTGTCTCTTTTACCTCCTTATACGAAATGGCAAAGATCTTCACTCTGGCTCATGTAGCATAAACGGGGACTTCGTATTATCGATCGATCTCTAAATCAACTTGGGCAAATCGGTGTCGTATGTTTGTTTGTCCAAGGAAAACTTTCGAAGCGTTAATCCCATCATCGTGAAATTTGGTATATTGGTAGGTAGTGATGTCACAATTATGGTATGACTAAATGAGCTAAGGGGGGGTTGTCGAGATATTGAGATTCAAGAGGCGTAAAAAAAGTGACTATCTGGTCAAATGGCAAGTCTAATAAAAGGTCTTCATAAGTGAATTTTGACCACGTTTTTCTTAGTTTAAACTTTGTAGTTTTTAAGTTATTAGTCATAATAAAAACTGAACTTTGACAAAATTCACAGGGTACCAGTGCCCCCACACAGTGCTGAAATTTGATATGCGTGTAGCTTTAGTCACACAAATATAGGAAAAATACTGAAATCCTGAATACGTGTAATTTCTACCCAAAAATTCAATTTGAATGAAACTGTAGGTCAAGTTATTTGTTTATTCATTTCGTGGCACTATTTTGATGGTCAAAAATTAGATACAAATAATATTTTGTTAGTTTTTATGGGAGACCGGACGGGGCGAACCACTAGTTATTATTATTTTTATGAAGCTGACGGTGTACTTACACTATATAAGAACACCAAACATCTTCTCTCTTCTACTCTGAATATTTCTTCAATCATCATCATCATCAGCCGGAAGACGTCCACGGCTGAACATAACCCTTAGATCGCCACAACGAGCGGTTGGTAGCCGTTTGCGCCCAACGGCTCCCCCCGATTCTTACTAGATCGTCGGTCCACCTTGTGGGGGGCCGGCCTACGCTGCGTCTTCCAGTCCGTGGTCTCCACTCGAGTGGTCGAACCTTTCTTCCACAACGGTTATCGGTTCTACGAACGATGTGGCCCGCCCATTGCCACTTCAACTTTCTTCAATAGTTTATTAGAATTGTTTTCTTGTTCACTCTCAATTTATAGTAATCGCTTTTATTATACTCTAGGTGTTGGTTTGTATTAAAAAGGGAGCATTGTTAAAGAAGACAAAACAAATCACGCTCTATTACATTACTTATTTATTGTAAAGTTTTCGTCTAGCTACTCGGAGTAACAGCTTTGAGTAATTTAATAAACGCAAGGGCCAACTCGTATAACTAAATTAGGTCCCGGAGGGTTCATCAAACTTTTCTGTACAATCACAATTTTACTCGTAAATACATTAACAGTCTGATGCACAATTATCTTAATAGTTCAATTCCTTTTGTAACTGGCAGCAACTGACGCAAGAGAGGAAAGAACGGCGCCATCTTTTATCGGAGGCCAAGTCACACTTTAGGTTTTCGGAGTAAGTTTGTGTTAGTTTTTTTCCGTGAACTTGATACCTTGTTAGAAAGTAACAGGTCTTCTTAAATCATCATATCGGCCATAGGCCTCCCCCATAGGTACATTTTATACCAACCTCCATTCCAAAAACATATTTATAAGAAAAATGTTTACAATATGTCCATAAAAATATTCAATAAAATACCTGAAGAACTGAAAGTGTTGAAAGGCATATTATTTAAAAAAATGACGTTATGGCTTTTAGACAACTTTTCTATAGTATTAATATTTATTTCTAATTTTAATATAAGATTTTGACATTGTTAAATATATACCTAATACCAAGCATAGATTTAAGACTTTTTAATGTAACGTATGTATTTTAGCAAACAAACGATAAATTTGAAATAGAATTATAATTTAGATTTACCTCATCTTGCGCGGCCTGTACCCAAATGCTCCCGGCAATCTATAGATAGCTCAACTGCTCCAGATCACTACTAGGCAGAAATGTCCCCAAAGATATTGGCTTTTAACTTTCATTTCAATTAACCTTTGAATTCAGCGAAGATCTCAAGCGACGCAAATGTGGAAGTCTCAACAGAGCTTACGTATTTGAGCCATTTGGGGTAGAGACCCTGGATCCATGGGGTACCGGTCCCATCGCGTTTTCAAAATTATTTTTAGGCGTCTGGTCGAAGCGACGTGTCATCCGAGAGCTGGCGCTTATCTGGGTCGACGCATAAGCATTGCAATTCAGCGAAGCAATGCAGCCAGTGTCTTGGGGACACTTCCGCCTGATAGTGATCTGGAGAAGTTGAGCTATCTATATATCTATATAGATCGTTAGCAATGGTCTTTAGATGATTCAACTGTTTCGTCTGTATTTTTAACCGACTTCAATAAAGTAGGAGGTTCTCAATTCGACTGTATTTTTTTATGTTTGTTACCTCAAAACTTTCCACTGGGTGAACCGATTTTGTGGTACCATTTCTATTTGGTCCAGTTCTAACAATGGCATCCATGAGAAAACCTTTAAGTCTTAAATTTGTTTAATTTTTATGTTTTATTATGTTTGTTAACTCAGAACTCCGTTATGTATCAATGGATTTCATAAATTATTCTTTTATTTAAAAGGATATACTTTTAGATTGATCCCATGAAAATTTCATCAAAATTGGTAGAGTAGTTTGGTTTTTACAGTTATCTGAAGTCGGTTATATTTTTGTTGAAAAGTTACTTGTATTGTAAATAACTGTATATTAAAGTATATTCTGTTATTAAAGTTGTTAGTATAATGAGACTGGCTAGCTTATGTGCAATACCCGGTTTAAAACCACTTTTTAAACCGGTTATGTGCAATACCCGGTTTAAAACCACTTTTTAAAACCGGTTATGTGCAATACCCGGTTTAAAACCACTTTTTTAAACCGGTTATGTGCAATACCCGGTTTAAAACCACTTTTAACTAACTCAACTTATAAGCTCATCTAATCGCAGCGTTTGACATAATTCCAAAATATTGATGCCTACATGGACCTCAATCGTTAACACTTACCAGTGTTGGGAAAGGCAAATTGTGCTAGGAATACTAGAGTTCTATAATAGTACCAAAGATCCTAATTAATACTATAATATACTAACCAAAATTGTATGACATAAGTACATTTTCGTAATAATTTGAAGCAATATTACATATCCAATATACAATTAATTTCAATAATTCGGAACAATTTTGTGATTAAATAACTGTACATTAATATCTCCAAACGGTACGTAGCCTAATATAAGGTCTACGAGGAACTACGAAGTCTCGTAGCTTTACTACGACATTTTAGATGAGAAAATAATTCTCTATAAGTTAGGTATAATATTGTGTAACGAGTGTCTCTAAGCACAGAGACAAACCTAGGGTTTTACAGTGATGAAACTTTAAGTTAAAAAAACCAGCCAAGTACGAGTCGGACTCGCGCAAGAAGTCCCACTTAAATATTTATTTTATTCAATAGCATAATTTTATTTATTTACCTTGTTTGAGGTTGGTGCCGATTAAGCTAGTCCTCTAAATTGTATGAGCGCCCATACAACTCAGAGGACTATCTGAATTGGCGTCAACTATGTATGTATTTAATTGCCCTTTAATTTGCAACTTTTTTTGTTTTATGTAATTTTTCCTTTATTTGTGCTGTAAGATCTTGTTTTTTGGCAAATTTCGTGATTCTAGGTCAACGGGAACTACCATATAGGTTTTCGACCCAAAACCTATAGGGTACTTCCGGTTGACCTAGAATTCTCAATTTTGGTTAAAAGCAAGGTCTTACAGAACAAGTAAAGGGAAAATTTCGATAAATAAAAAAGTTGATAATTAAGGTAATTACTTACAAGTTTTTGCAAAAATCTAAATTTGCCCATCTTTTTACACGGACAGACAGACGGACAGAGAGTGATCTTATAAGGGTTACTTTTTTACCTTTTGAGGAACCCTAAAAATAAAAAGATACATGCGCTTTCATTATTCGTCTCGGCACTCGCGCGCATGTGCAAATGCGATTTAAGATTTGACACAAAATAAATATTTTTTTATTGTATTGTACCTATTGATAAGAAATATTTGCCTTTCACTAGCACAGGGTCTTACGAGTATATTGGATGGTTCAATGTCAAGGCGGCTTAAAAGTAGGTATACAGTAGCGCGTAAAATCAGACTGTGGATGGTGGTTATTGGTGATGACTTGGCTACTCATAATTATCCATAAATAAAAGGCATTAAAACAGAGAGCCATGGAATGCGACATGCTCAGTATCACGCTTCTAGACGTCACCAATACTACAGCACCACAGGCCCGGTGCATCGCCGGGCCCGCCTTGGCGGGCTCATTCCGTGAGTTATCGCGTGTTAGGCGATCAACACACTGCCACTTTGCGTGAATGCGTGTTCTAACGTTGCTTGTAAGTATCTCCGTGTAAGTTCTATAGAAAACATGCACAGTCCAACACACAGAAAATGCATCCACGCGCGTTCATGCAGATCACGCGCTCAAGCGCGGAGAAATACGCACCCCCTCGCGTAGGTGCGGGGCGAGACGCAAGGTATGGCTCACTGAGACCCGCAGTGCCGTGATTTTGGAAGCGCACTATTTTGGAACTGCACTAGCGAAGAGCTTTGAATGAAATGAGTCGGAGCCAGCGTGAATACACAAAACGCAACTACGCGCGTGAGTGCGTACAAAACCGGCACGATGATGCAGATGTGCATTCCCGCAAGTACGCGAGTAGGTGCGTCGACACGCAACATGCAGGCAGCATGATGCGTGGCAGTGTGTCAACCGCCTCAGAAGAGATACGCGGTAGGAGACGCACCTTGTGGGTATAGAACTTTAGGCACACAGAGCGCTGTGCGAGCTGAATTGCACTTTATTGCATCGTCACATAAGTCGCTCTTTATATAAACGTCTCCGCGGAGTGATCCTTCTGCACCTGAACTATTAAGTATGCTGTGCCAATACTATAATTCGCACAGATCTGTAATGAATATAAAATATAGATATATCCTAATACATATAATTCTCCTGTACGTGTGTTTGTCACTCCTAAACGGCTGGACCGGCTTGGATGAAATTTTGAGTGTGTATTTCAATGGGTTCCTGGATGATTTGAAAACACAATTAGACCCCGTGGCGCTGTTGTCGAGATTCAGAAAATTGCGGACGAAATCGCAGGCAAACCACTAGTATCTATCTATGCTTATTTGAAACCCAATTAGCCAGCATCAAAACTTTAACAAGCGAATATTGTGGCTATATCCGCGTTTTCTGATTAAGGCTCAAATGGATTTAGGTAGGACATTATGGCCAGGTGGCCCCTAGTTAGAACAAAGAACTTAGGTCATCCACCAGAAAAATGGGTTGACGACTTGTTAAAAACCGTAGATCTAAGGCGGCCACTTCAGGAATCATCATAATTTCATTACTTAAAAAATATTCTGAGGTACCATTAATGGTACTACAGCAAAAACAAACTTGTTACAGTAAAAATACAATAATAATGATTACTAATCAAAATTGGTCCTAACGGAAAACCAGTGTGGGTTGTTATATGACAACCCGCACCATGCTGAGTTATTTTTTTATGTCAGCCTATTTTTGTGGTATTTACTTATAATGTTGCAAATAAATCTTATTCTATTCTATTAATGAAACTGACTAAATGTAGGCGCACACTAGGCGACACGCGACAGCGACAGCTCAGCGACTAGACGTGACGATAGGCTGCGACCAACAATTATATATATTTTCGCTTGTCGTGACGACAAACTAGGGGAGTCTCGCTCGCTACTTGTCGCTGTGTCTAGTCGCGCTGTGCACGCGCACGACAGACGCGCGGCAGCGCAGCGTCAATCTCGCAGTCAGCCTTTCTGCAGGAGTGATGCTTTTTCTCAGTTGTGTAAATTCATGTTTCAATTCATTATGTAATACGGAAAGTAACTTATCAAATGAATTCACGCTCATCCTGAAGTATTTCAATTTTTTTTTGTGGTGCATTTTGAGCTCATCAAAAAGCAGAGAAAACTACGCACGTTTTTGGCGAGAGGTTAGATTGGATAGACCGATTCGTCGTACTCTGCGCCTTCGCATTCTCAAGATAAGAACCAAGGCAAGTGCAACTAGAGGCTTCAAATTCACTCACAAGATGAACAACACGTCCAGCACGACGTCTGTCGTAACGACTGGTCGCCGACACAAGCGACAGCTCCGCGTCTAGTCGCAGCGACAAGACGCCAGATGCAAACGACAACGCCGCGTTTTGTCGCGGCGACAAGTCGCCCAGTTTGTGATGGCCCTAATAGTACCACGGCAAAGGAAGGGTTCCAGGACCATGTACCATGTAGCGGTGGCACACCGCGAAACGTCTGGCTCTACTGTTTTATCGGAATTAAAATGCCGCTAAAGCACCTAAAAGCACTTTACACTTGTAGAATAATTCATTTTCACTAATTAAATGGGCCTCAAACTCCTTAAGTGTACCTCTATGTGTACTAACTTGGAGGTCGTAATCATCTAACCGGGATTCTGTGGGGTCGAGTTTCCTTGTTAATTTGTTAAATTGAAGAAGTAATAAAGTAAGATGGAATAGTGATTCACGCCAAGGTCAAGACGTACAAAAATGATAAAACTAAAACTAAATTTAGGCAATAAAAATAATGCGTAAGGCCAAAATATTGAGTTAGTGTTCATTCTTCAAAAAAACTATTTTATTAAGAGTTGAATATACCTCATCCCAAAATCGAATTTCACCCCCGCTTCTCCGCGTGCCGCTGCACGTCCTATCTCGCCGTGGTTCATATGTTTGCCGGTTTTTTATTATTCAGTCTCTTCATTATCTTGATGTGTTTATTTCTCATTACTATGTCTTTACAAAAACCAACTAAATATAAATTCTACCTAAGAATTACATGCTCGTTTGGAGCGACAAGCGTCACGGATACCACGTCTGAAAGCCGAGGCCAGACTGAATCGCGAAACGGGCGTCCGGAGCGAATGGTTTCATTAGTGCAAATCTTAGATTTTTTTATTTTATGGTAAAATCAAAAGGTATTTTGAAAATTTAAAACACATGTGCCCTTATTTATGTTGTGTAGAACTGTATAAAGTTTCAAGATCTAAATTGTATTCATCGCATAAGAACGGTTTTAAGATAAATTAGGAGGCACCTTTGAATTTTTTTTCTATGAAGAAAATTTTACGGAATCGTGTTTTCACAACACAGGCGTTCTAGCACGTATCCTTAACATATAAGAATTACAGATTGAAAGCACACAATTTGTTGAACAAAACATTGTTTCTCAATAAGCGATTTAACGTCTCCCCAGGTATAGTGCGCCCTTAAGTAAATAGATAAAATAGATCGGTCGTAACACCGATAAACGGTACGTGATAAATTCCGTATTTGTAATAATTATTTATATAAATCACGAAAATTTTCCAAGCAAAATAGATTAAGTATTATGTTTTATAATAATAGTATGTACCTATTGTAATCTATATAATATATGTCCCAGATATATGATGAAATCGGGTTTTTGATCAAAAACTTAGACTTTTGATCAAGAACCGGAAGATGTCAAAATGATTACTTAATCTTATCATAAACCTGATAAAATCTGGTTTTTTTTATCAAAAACCTAGACTGGATTAGTTTTATGGCACTATCAAAGTCGGTTGATCTTTCTTTAAAAAAATCAATTAGAGGCTATAAAGTATGATTTATTTATTACTAGCTTCTGCCAGCGGCTTCACGTGAGTTGTTTGTGAACAAAAAAGTAGCCTATGTTTTTTAACAAATTACGTAAATAATCTGGCATATATAATCTTTTGATCCTCACCTCCTCCTGATCCTCATATGTTGATCCAGGTTATAATCTACGTACATACCATTTTTTTTTCAAGTAAATGTCTTCTTTCTGTCTCTCTTTTTTTCATCGAAATTGTTGCAGCCGTTACGACGTGATTGAGTAACAAACAAACATCGAAACTTTCGCATTTATAATATTAGTGTGATCATTTTACATACATTGAGCAAATAATCAATATTGATTTTTCACTTACTATGGTTGCATCAAGAAATTTTAAACATAATTTGAAAAAAACCGATATGTCATTATTTTACATACATTTAGCACATAAACATTAATGGTTCTCCGCTGATTTGGTTGCAACAAGAAATGTTGTATGTTTTTTTTGTTCTGCTTGGTTCTCCTCAGATGCCATTTTTAATGAGGATTTAAGACAAAAACCTCACAGAAGAACACAGCACACATAAAATTCAATCAATATGATTTGAGTTATCAATTATTAATGTAACTATTTAATTATTTAATTCCCGCCAACCGAAATCTTCCATTGGATCGCGACGCGAGCTTAAATTTTATCATAAATCTAAAGAAGTTTAGGTTTTGGATCAAAAAACTGGATTTTCTCAGGTTTGTGATAAGATTGAGTAATAATTTTGTCTTCTTCCGGTTATTGATCAAAGGCCTAGGTTTTTGTTCAAAACCCTAATTTCATCATAAACCTGCGACATATATAAAAAAATAAATTGGCGCATGTATGAAAGATCATCACTTGAGAAAGGCTCGACCGATAAGTCAGATATTTTTTGTGGTCTTAATTTTCAGGATATGGGTATGCAAGAAAATTTAGAAAAAATCTATAGGATTTTTATGTAACTTAAGATCTAGAAGATCAAAAATCTATATTTTAGTTTGAATTTTGTGCGCAGCCGGGGCGGATCAACTAGTAAGATAAAAAAACCATGTCATTCATATTTTTATATGATATTAAGACTTTTATACTGGTACTTATCATCTGAAAGGTATTGAATCAACCTTATTTTATAAGGTATCTAAAAATAATTAGTAAATAAGTAAAAATAACCAGTATAATCTCGGAGTCTTCAAGTCCAGAGTGAATAGGTTCTTTCTAGGCAATCGTGCTCCATCTTCGATCACACCTTCAATTCCCATCAGGTGAGGTAGTGGTCAAGGGCTTGGCTATCATAAATTTAAAAAAACAGGTGTTATCACTGTAGATTTGAAAACAAAACTGTGTGAATAATTATTTCCTTAGGGGGGGGGCAACGTAATTAGTTATACTAATTCTAAGTAGGTAGTACTTCTTATAGTAATGTTGTGTTAATAGTCTAAACTTCAACACGTATGTAATACAACATAAGCAATAAATTAATTTGAATGAGATAAGAACCATCAAAAGCCACCAAAAGCTAATAAGTAATAACAGTGAAGAGGAAGGCGGGCAGCAACAAATTTGGAAAATAGGTTTATAACAAATGTATTGCTGTCGTGCTGTGCCCTAACGGCCGAACTATCAATGCGAGACTGATGAGAATGTTCATTGTGCATGATATGTATATATCATAGTATGTACATATGTGTATATGTACCTAGTCAGGTCATAAGTATTGTCACACAGTAAAAACTTTTCTTTTAGAATGCTGGCCACAAAAAAGTTTATAGAATTCGAATTTCGAATTGTTCATGAAAATAAAAATGTATACTTTTTAGAATTTTACTCATTTTTAAATATGGAGTGGACGCTTAAAGACGACCGTGTTGCAGTTATTGCGTTGCATCGTTGCGGTTACTCGCCAATTCAAATTTTTGATATACTGAAAAATTTGAATATAACCAAAAGATTCGTTTATCGCACCATCAAACGATACAATGAAGACTCTAGTGTAGATGACAGGTCAAGAAGTGGTCGCCCTCGGTCTGTTAGGACTCCAGCAGTGATAAAAGCTGTGAAGGCGCGAATTCAAAGAAATCCCAAACGTAAGCAGAAACTGTTGGCCCTTCAGATGGGGTTAAGCAAAACCACGATGAAAAGGGTGTTAAATGAAGACTTAGGGCTTCGGGCATATCGAAGAAAAACAGGACATCGTTTGAATGCTCGTCTAATGGACCTGAGACTGAAGAGATGCCGCGCTATGTTGAAGCGGTACGCGGGAAAAAAGTATAGGGAAATTATTTTTCGGATGAAAAATTTTTTACCGTAGAAGAGAGCTACAACAAACAAACTGATAAGGTGTACGCACACAGTAGTAAAGAAGCGAGCAACCGTATTCCGCGTGTCCAACGAGGTCATTTTCCATCCTCGCTCATGGTATGGTTGGGAGTTTCTTATTGGGGCTTAACAGAGGTACATTTTTGTGAGAAAGGTGTAAAAACGAATGCAGTTGTGTATCAAAATACAGTCCTGACGAACCTTGTGGAACCTGTTTCTCATACCATGTTCAATAACAGGCACTGGTTATTCCAACAAGATTCGGCGCCAGCTCATAGAGCGAAGAGCACACAAGACTGGCTGGCGGCGCGTGAAATCGACTTCATCCGGCACGAAGACTGGCCCTCCTCCAGTCCAGATTTGAATCCGTTAGATTACAAGATGTGGCAACACTTGGAGGAAAAGGCGTTCTCAAAGCCTCATCCCAATTTGGAGTCACTCAAGACATCCTAGATTAAGGCAGCCGCCGATATTGACATGGACCTCGTTCGTGCTGCGATAGACGACTGGCCGCGCAGTTTGAAGGCCTGTATTCAAAATCACGGAGGTCATTTTGAATAAACATTAGTGTCATAAGAATCTATGTTTTGTTAAGTTCATTTTGGTATATAAATGGTTACATAATGAATAAACTTGTTTCAATTATTTTATATTAAACATGTGACAGAATTTATGACCTGACTAGGTATATATCATAATATGATCATAGTACTCTCATAGGTACGTAAACTTTAAACGATCACATCACATTCATAACTCTTTCGTCACTCAAAAGGAAAACTATCGCTTACGTATTAAAACGATACCTCAGTGCCTTAAGACAAAAGTCTTCAATCAGTGTGTATTACCAGTGATGACATATGGAACCGAGACGTGGTCCTTCACTATCGGCCTTATGAATAAGCTCAGAGTCGCTCAACGAGCCATGGAGAGGGCTATGCTCGGGGTTTCTCTACGGGATCAATTTAGAAATGAGGAGATACGTAGGAGAACTAAAGTCACCGACATAGCCCAACGAATTAGCACGTTGAAGTGGGAATGGGCAGGCCATATAGCGCGCAGAACAGATGGCCGATGGGGCCGGGAAGTTCTCGAATGGAGGCCACGGACCGGCAAGCGCAGCGTAGAACGTCCACCTACAAGATGGGCAGACGATTTGGTAAGAACCGCAGGTCGGCGTTGGATGCAGACCGCTTCCAACCGCAGTTCCTGGAGATCAATGAGGGAGGCCTTTGTCCAGCAGTGGACGTCATACGGATGATATGATGATGATGACTGTTTCGTATTCGCCTGTTTTCTCCTACAAAAATGGGCCGTTTCTAATATTATTTTTTTCAAGAATATAATACAAAAAAGCTTTGACTATGCCTGTATGCTTATTTTTTAATTTATATTCTTCAAATTTGTTTGCTAGCGATCCGAAAAGGGCGGTAAAATTTAGTAATTTTTGTGACTTTTGAAGGTTTCTAGTTCTTACAATAATTAATTTATGGAGAAAATCAAAACGTAGGGGCTTGAAAGTGGCACTTATAGATTGTATGGTAAAAAAATATTTACTCTAGTGTCACTATCTAGAGTGGAAACAGGGGACTTCGTTTGTATGGACGAAACGCTACCCGCGTTTCCTCTTAAGGCAATTTGGTAGGTATATGTACCAATAATTTTTGAGGACTCTTGACGGTCGATGTTCCCAGATTCAAACAGCAAATAAAACGAGACACGTAATTGGAACCTCGTAAACGATACGGTACCCCAGCCGTAAAAATAATATCAGAGAGGATTGATGACATACCATTATCATACTCGTACGAAACGAAGGCACAGAATGAATGAAAATTCTTTATTATACCTGATAAGCTAGACACCACAGATATATTGATGGACATTTCACACAGCGCTATCTAGCCCCCAACTAAGCAGAGCTTGTACTATGGGAACCAGATAACTGATATAATACTTATATATTTACTTTTTTTTTGTAAATACATAGTAATAATATAGAGAAAAACATCCAGACCCGGAACAAATATTTGAAGATCATGCAAACATTTGTTCCGCGGCGGGAATCGAACCTGCTATCTCCTGCGTCTCAGCCGGCTATACGCCCACTGCGCCACGAAGGCCGCCATTTATTTTAAAAAATAAAAATTAATACAAATAAATGTAAGCATGTGTGGTCTTATCGCTTAACAAAGCGATCTCTTCTAGACAAACTTGTGTACCATTCATGTAAAGGCCTGTTGTTGTCAAAAGAAAATCTACCTGCGTTTAATGACGTTCGCCGTTTTTCTAGAAATCAAAGCTGATAACCGAATCCCCGATCCTGCTCTGGATCGATTGCAATTAGAAACTGTGATTAAAACGATCCTTATCAAATGCGAACACTGTGAACTCTAATCGACAGACAACTAGTTAATATTCCTTGTGCAGGACGACATTAATTATAAGTGTTAGTTTTGGTAATTCGAATAGTGCATAGTTCTAAGAATGTTTTTGAAATGTATAACAATGGTAAAATTATTCGTAAGCCATGCGGCTTGCTCAAACAATTTGACTATAATAGATAAGATGAAAAAAGCCGATTTCTCACGAACGAGTGTATTATAGTTTTAAGCAGATGTTTGGCAATTGGTTTACAATCCAGTCACAATGGGCCAGTCTGTTTATGATTATGACTAGGAAACAATGTCCTGGTCTTTGAATATTCTATCAGCCCGAGTAATAAAAGGTATTGGGGCTATTAAGACCGCTTTCTAGAAAATTTACCATGAGAAATATTTTGGTATGCTATTCAGACATGGGGGCAGCCCAGGTAGTTTGTATAAATATAGAGCCAATTTTTGTACGGTGTTCAAAACCCTCCGTCGTCCGAGACACGTTCTCGGAGACCCGGATGACGAAATCACTTCCGCTAATGCGGGTGAGTCATCCACATTAGACAGAGCAAACACTCCACAAATACACCGACCTCGCCGGCGAGGTCGACGAGTCCCATTAGTCGCCGCCTACACGAGGTACAAGCACGTACCCGGGCGTTTCTCTCCTATCCCCGTCCCGGCAACAGCCCAAGCCGAGGTTCGTACCTAAGTGGTGCCCTTGCGCTAGTTGCCTCATCAAAAATAAAATTATAGGGCTGAGCGCCTTCTGCGCTCGCCAAAAGCTCGGTTAAGCTGCAACGGCCTCAGAGGCCAACAGCGAGATAAGTCCATCCGAAAAAAAAAAAAAGTACGGTGTTCAGTAAACCCTCCGTCGTCCGAGACACGTTCTCGGAGACCCGGATGACGAAATCACTTCCGCTAATGCGGAAGAGTCATCCACATTAGACAGAGCAAACACTTTACAAATACACCGACCTCGCCGGCGAGGTCGACGAGTCCCTTCAGTCGCCGCCTATACGAGGTACAAGCACGTACCCGGGCGTTTCTCTCCTATCCCCGTCCCGGCAACAGCCCAAGCCGAGGTTCGTACCTAAGTGGTGCCCTTGCGCTAGTTGCCTCATCAAAAATAAAATTATAGGGCTGAGCGCCTTCTGCGCTCGCCAAAAGCTCGGTTAAGCTGCAACGGCCTCAGAGGCCAACAGCGAGATAAGTCCATCCGAAAAAAAAAAAAGTACGGTGTTCAGTAAACCCTCCGTCGTCCGAGACACGTTCTCGGAGACCCGGATGACGAAATCACTTCCGCTAATGCGGAAGAGTCATCCACATTAGACAGAGCAAACACTTTACAAATACACCGACCTCGCCGGCGAGGTCGACGAGTCCCTTCAGTCGCCGCCTATACGAGGTACAAGCACGTACCCGGGCGTTTCTCTCCTATCTCCGTCCTGGCAACAGCCCAAGCCGAGGTTCGTACCTAAGTGGTGCCCTTGCGCTAGTTGCCTCATCAAAAAATTACAGGGCTGAGCGCCTTCTGCGCTCGCCAAAAGCTCGGTTAAGCTGCTCGGCCTCAGAGGCCAACAGCGAGATTAGTCCATTCGAAAAAAAATACGGTGTTCAGTTCGGTGGTACTGTTGTTAAGGAAACGTTCTCCTCAATAAACGAAGAAATATCGACCCGGTGTTTCAATCTCAAGAAGAAGCCTCAGACGCCCTCCAATCCAGCAACTAGGTGTGCCGTTGCGCACATTCCTTGTAAAACAACCGGTGTACTAATACAAAATTAAAAGGATAAGTTTTGAACGATCGAAGCGAGATCTCTAATGGCGGGTTCCTATATCCGACGGTAACCGACTACGACTCGTATCTCCTTGAAAAATTGTCAAACTAGTGTCAAACTTTTGACACATTTTCAAGGAGAAACGGGTCGTAGCTGGTTACTGATGGATATAGGAACCCGACATATATCAACTTGGGCAAATCGGCGTTGTATGTATGTATGTTTGTGTGTCCAAGCATAACTTTCGAAGCGTTTATCCGATCATTGTGAAATTTGGCATATAGGTAGGTAGTGCTGACACAATTTTGGTGTGACTAAATGAGGTAAAAATGTTGGTGGGTTGTTGAGATACTGGGGTTCAAGAGGAGTAAAAAAATGAAAATGAAATGATTAGGTCAAATGGGATGTCAGTTTAAAGGTCTTTATTAGTAAATTTAAACTCCGTTTTTATTTTTAGTAAAGTATTTATAGTTTTAGAGTTATTAGCCATCATAAAAACTGAACTTTGCAAAAATTCACAGGGTACACCAGTGATCCCACAGTACTGTAATTTGGTATGCGTGTAGCTAAAGTGACACAAATATAGGCAAAAGTTTGAAATCCAGAATAAATTCAATTTGTACACCAAAAAAAGTAACATGACATGAACTGCCGTTACCTGTAATTTGAATGAACTGGAGATCAAGTAAAATGGATATTTATTTCGAGGCACTATTTTGATAGTCAAAGATTACAGATAATATTTTTTTGTTTTAATCGGAGAAACGCGAGATCTCAATTCGGGGGAACCACTACTAGTATAAGTATATATTATACCATTGGCAATTTTAAGAAGCCAGACAGTTGTATTGGATAAATCGACATTGTATGACATTGTACCTACATAAGGTTTTGCTTGTTTGTAGGTTACCTATTTTGTGAGGACCTAGACATGCATCTAATTATTTTAACTAAAGGACGGTAAGTACACACACAGCTATTACGATAATGTCCACTTTGAAGCCTTAATCTTGTATCAAAAACATTAAAATGTCGTACGATAAAATACGATACAAAAAATAATAAATCACCCTCTACTTCCGTTTACGGAGGTCACTACCATACAGTATAAGAAGTAGCAAGGAAAACAAGAATTTCAGGTAGGCCAATTTTTAGATATGTCATCTCTCTCACTCTTCCGGACGCTATGCGGGCTATCTGGCTGACGGTAGAGGTTGCGTTCACTAGTGCGCATCGTACCTGTACAGGTAAAATAATTATTTTTCAAATGATTTTAGTATGACGGAAATTTTGACAGAATATTTTTTAAGTATTTACAAACCAAAAAATAATTTGCCAGACAATAATTCGATTGTTAAACCTCCAGCCAGGCCGATTTAAAAGTGAAAAGAGATTGGGCATGTATGAAGATTACGTCAACCAAATATACCAATTCAATTGAATCATATCAAGCTGTGCGGATTTTAGATTAAGTCTCATTCTTATTTTACGACCAATCAATTTGAGAAGATCGGAGAAAGATATACCAACATCAGGGCAGCTATTCAAAGCTATATTCAGCCAAGGGAAGTAATCAAAACTCCCTCCTCTCTTATCAGACCAGCAACCCCTATGGCGGTACCGGAGACTTCCACGCAGGATGTTTTTTTTCAATCTCGGGGTAGTTATAGCAAGACTGATGAAATGCTGCGGAAACAAAGCCGTAATTTCAAGGCATTTGAGCATACGATTTCGAACATTGACCTAGATTCTTTATCAGAAAAATGGGAGTTTGATCACTTGTTGCGTACCATACAATCACGTTGGTCTACAATCGACACTCTTCTTTGAGAGCTGGATAGCGAATCAGCTAATCAGACAAGCCCAGAGTACGAATCAAATAGTTTAATAAGTAACAGTTTTGATTTCGTAACTAAAACGTATCAGTTTACATATATAATATGTAAGAGAAAATGGATAATTTTTGTTTCACTTTGATAAAATTTCGTGAGAATTCAATGTTTTGAACAATAACTCGAGCTGAAAACCTGATTGATCGAGCGAAGCGAGATCTCTAGTGGCGGGTTCCGATATCCGTCGGTAACAAGCTACGACTCGTTTCTCCTTGAAAAAATTTTGACACTAGTTTGACACTTTTTCAAGGAGATACGAGGCGTAGTCGGTTACCGACGGATATAGGAACCCCCCTTAAATCAACTTGGGCAAATCGGCATTGTATATATGTATGTAATTATGTATGTGTATTTGTTTGTCCAAGGATAACTTTCGAAGCATTTATCCGATCATCGTGAAATTTGATACATACATAGGTAGGTAGTGATGGCACAATTTTGGTGTGACTAAATGAGCTAAAAATGTTGGGGGGGTTGTTGAGATATTGGGATTCAAGAGGGGTAAAAAAATGTAAATGAGACTATTTGGTCATGTGAGGTGTCAAATTGAAGGCCTTATTTAATACATTTAGACTCCGTTTTTGTTTTTAGTAAATTCCTTATAGTTTTTTAGTTATTACCCATAATAAATACTGAACTTTGACAAAATTCACAGGGTACACCAGTGACCCCACAGTGCTTTAATTTGGTATGCGTATAGCTAACTGCAACTTGTGCCCCAAAAAAGAATAACCACATTACATGAAACCCCGTTACCTGTAATTTGAATCAAACTGTAGGTCAAGTCTTTTGGTTATGTATTTCGTGGCCCTGTTTTATTGGTCATAGATTAAGGCCGGCTTGCACAACGACCCCTAAACGTATTTAGCTACTAAACATGTTTAAATTTTACGTATTTGTTTGATTTGACAACTCCTTATGTGATATTTAGCCAATAAATACGTTTAGGCATCGTTGCGAGAGTCGCCCTAAGAATAATTTCTTTTGTGTTTTGGGAAACTCGCGAGATATCAGTTCGGGGCGAACCACTAGTATAAACATAGTTAGATTGTGATAAACTGGTATGAGTATATCTAAAAGTATGTGTTTACTTATTATATAAACCACACCTACCCAGCTGGGTACCTATAGGGACAGAGTGGCAATGAACCGAGGATAGCCACAAAGATCGCTGGACCAAATTGATGTTAAGTTAATGTTCCACATGATTTACACTGTGAAGACCGCACTGCTGTGAAAATGCAGACTTTATTAATGCAAACACATAATTTTGTGTAAATGCTTTTTGCTTGGTGGAAAAATAAAAAAATCCCTTTATAACTAGTGGTTCGCCCCGAACTGAGATCTCGTGAGTCTTCTAAAAAACAAAAAAAAAATATTAAGTACTTATAATCTAATAAAGTATTGCCACGAAATGCACAACCAACTTACTTGACCAACAGATTCATTCATGTTAATTGAGTATCTTTTTAGAGGTGGATATTGCAGTTATTCTGGATTTCAGACTTTCCCCTATATTTGTGTCACTAAAGCTACACGAATACCAAATTTCAGCACTGTGTGATCACTGGTGTACCCTGTGAATTTTGTAATTATTTTTTTTGAACCGAAGAAATCCAGGGTACATAGATATGTGGCAACTAGTATTCTAATAGGCGGCGATGAGCATGCGAAAAGTGAGCATATATCAAATAAAATGAATAAGATAAGATAAGATAACTCTTTATTGTACACCAAAGTAAAATACAGAACATAATTCTTACAAATAGATTTAGTACAATGGGCGGTCCTATCGCTAAAACCGATCTCTTCCAGACAACCTTTGTATAAACAGGATCAAAATGTAACACATGACGGCGGTGCATCTATATAAATTTAAAAACATATCTACATACTATAAACCTAAATTACCAGTAATAACACAAATTTAATTTAAATAAGCAACTCTAAAAGTGGTTATGATGAATTAACAAGCAGCTACAACTTCAACACAAGGACAGATAATGGGTGTGCACTTTTGTTTTAAAAAAACTAATAGACTTGGATGTTCTTATAGAGAGGGGCAAAACGTTCCACAATCGTACGGCTGTTACAGTGAAGGATCGACTATTATAAAACTCTGTCGTATGGACAGGAGTTTTAAGTTGGAGGGAATCTGAAGAACGCAAATTGCGATCATTAGCCTGGTGGAGAAACTCAAAACGCTCCTTAAGATAGAAGGGAGAAGAAGGGTTAAAAAGGATGTTATACAAAAGGGACAGTATGTGTGCATTCCGGCGAAGACGGATGGGGAGCCACTTGAGCTTTGTGCGAAAATCAGAAATATGGTCATACTTGCGCAAGCCAAATATGAACCGAATACAGAGGTTTTGAAGGCGCTCAAGTTTGCTCAGTTGGGCTTCAGTGATGTCAAGATAGTAGGCGTCGGCGTAGTCCAGGATTGGAAGTAAAAGGGTCTGTGCAAGCGTAACCTTGGTAGCAGTCGGCAAAAAGTTACGAAGTCTCCGTAAAGATCCCGATGATGCAAATACCCTGCGGCTAATTTCATTGATACAGGGAACCCAGGTTAAACAGGTATCCATCTGTATTCCTAGATTTTCACTGACTGGGTGATGTCTATAGGGGTTCCGTCAAAAACTATGGATAGTAGTTGTGCAAAATTGATTTTGGAGATCTGTATGGAGCTACCAATTATAATGGCCTGTGTTTTGTTTGGGTTGACTGTAAGGCCAAAGGATTTACTCCAGTCACATATCCGGTCAAGGTCAGTATTTAGTAAGCTAATGGCTCCGTCAATATTTATTTATTTATTGATAATATCTCCGTGAATACTACTACCTAGAGCAGGGGTTCCCAAACTTTTTCAGTTCGTAGCGCACTTACAGGTTTAATATTTTGTCTCGGTGCCCTAGCTAGTTGAAACAGGATACAATGATACTAAGTAGATTGGCACAAAAATTAAAACATCCACAATATATGAAGCTGAGCTTTTGTATTTATATACAAGAAAACATTTATTATTTAAGAAAAATAGGAAATAAAATACAATGGCAACTTAGTTAATGTGACGTGTGTGCTTGGTGATCTATACACATTTTTTGTCTAAGGCTTGACACCGCTACTCTCATTTCTTGCTCCACATTGATCTTTGATAATTCATTTTGTAACAGCAAATGCCTAAAATCCCAGAGAATGGTAAACTGGAGTGCCTCTCGACGCCCCTCTTTACTCTCTACAGCGCACCAGGGCGCCGCGGCGCACGCTTTGGGAACTCCTGCCCTAGAGAGATAGTTTCAGATGTCTGCTTATGCCTACTGAGTAGAGATTCGAATGTCGGCATGGAGATTAATTAAGTCGAGAGCCACTCTGAAGTTTTATTTAATTAAAGAGAATTCCACCTGATGACAGCCAGTCAACATGTCAAAACGTCTAAAGGGTTTAAAGGCAGGAGTGTCAAAATGGTTAGTACACACGGCTACACATCAAGCTATAATTTCCAGTATAAGCTGACCTCGCATTGTGTAGCCTTCTCGTAGAATGAGAGGTCAGCTTATGTTGGAAATGTATAGCTTGATGTGTAGCCGTGTGTACCTATAAATCTACGAGAAATGATGAAACTATCAATGATGAACACTATTTGTACTACAAGTAACTTTTTAACAAAAATATAACCGACTTCAGATAACAGTAAAAACCAAACTACGAAACCGATTTCGATGAAATTTCTAAGAAATCAATCTGAAAGTAATAAAACCTTTCAAATAATAAAATAATTTTAAAAATCGGTTGATAAATGACGGAGTTCTGAGCTAACAAACATAACATAAAAATTAAACAAATTTAAGACTTGATAAGGTTTTCTCATGAATGCCATTGTCAGAACTGAACTAAATGGAAATGAGACCACACGTGAAGCACCAGCTTTCAAATAAAAAACGAATCATCAAAATCGGTTCACTAAGTCAAAAGTTCTGAGGTAACAAACACAAAAAAAAATAAGATAGATAATTCCTTTATTGCAAACCTTTAAATATAAACATTTTTTTTTATCTAGCCTACATTTTCCCACTACTGGGCAAAAGCCTCCCCAACTCCTTCCACCTATCGCGATCCTTGTCAGAATCCCATCATTCCACATATAAACCACCAAATATAAACATATAACAGAAAAAAACCATTCTAAATAATAGGTACAATGGGCGGCCTTATCGCTAAAAGCGATCGCTTCCAGGCAACGCAGGCTTTTGAATTGAGAACCTCCTCTTTTTTTGAAGTATGTTAAAAAACGGGAAATATATCATGATTTGTGAGTTTTTGAGTATGATCACGGGTACACGTATACTATATATTTAAATATCCCGTTTTCAGTATAAACTACGAGATATGGTTTATTGATGCGGAATTATTTTATTGCAAATTCGAGTTTTTAATAGAAGGCCTCTTGTAAACTTTTATAGTTAATCCACAGGAATAGGGATTACGATCCGCCAAATTAAGTAGAATTTAAGGTAGGAGTCGCCCCGTTACGGACCATTTAATCTTTTACGTCATTCAAAAAGCTTTACCACGATATTATGTAACTCTTTGTATCTAAACTGTAGAGTATAGCACAAAGACTTTAATAATAATGTCATATAACAAAAAAGTGTAGAGCAAACCTTATAATGTTTTTAAAAGACCTATTCATCGAACCCCACAAGAAGAGGTCTTCTTATAATGTTTTTAAAAGACCTATTCATCGAACCCCACAAGAAGAGGTCTTCTTATAATGTATTTAAAAGACCTATTCATCGAACCCCACAAGAAGAGGTCTTCTTATAATGTTTTTAAAAGACCTATTCATCGAACCCCACAAGAAGAGGTCTTCTTATAATGTTTTTAAAAGACCTATTCATCGAACCCCACAAGAAGAGGTCTTCTTATAATGTTTTTAAAAGACCTATTCATCGAACCCCACAAGAAGAGGTCTTCTTATAATGTTTTTAAAAGACCTATTCATCGAACCCCACAAGAAGAGGTCTTCTTATAATGTTTTTAAAAGACCTATTCATCGAACCCCACAAGAAGAGGTCTTCTTATAATGTTTTTAAAAGACCTATTCATCGAACCCCACAAGAAGAGGTCTTCTTATAATGTTTTTAAAAGACCTATTCATCGAACCCCACAAGAAGAGGTCTTCTTATAATGTCTTTCTAAGACCTATTCTATATTATGGGTTTTCGTTAAATACTCGTAGGTATTTTAAAAACATTATAACGTTTGCTATACACTTCCGTGAGCGTGACTAAAAAAAATCACCCACCATCTTCCGTATAGGGAAGGATTTTTTTACGATATAACTACAAATTAATGGTTTTTGGATTTTTTCCTTTACGTGTGCTATGAGACCATGCTTCTTACCAAATTTCATGGTACTAGATCAACGAGAAGTAAGTACCCTATAGGTTTTCATTTATTTGCGAGCAAAATATGCAGCATAAATGGCCGTATTTTTTTACTGATTTTTCTACCGCTCCAAAGGACCGTAAGCCTACATAATTGATATATATATCAACTTGATACCTCCATGCGTTCCTGTGAAAAATTGTCTTGACAGACGGACAGACAGACAGATCTGACAGATGAACAACGAAGTGATCCTTTACAGGTTCACTTCGAGTTCCTTTTGATAAACGGAATCCTAAAAAAGAAGATAATGTAATCTAAATATATACGATGCCATCCGACGGCCCCATCTGTCACTGTATCAGTACCTACATAGGTACGCACAGTTAGAGCCCGGATTTGACCCCGTGCCCGAACCAATGGTTTTAGCACGGGTAGCGGGCGGCCTGACATGGGCCTGACAGACGAGACAGTCGGACATATTATGTGCGTTTGGTCACCATATACAAACAGATTTCACAGATCACAGCTCATTAGAACTACCCGGCACCCGACCCGCACAGCCTCGCCTCGTGCGGTTAATATTCTTTATATGGATTTGTATGGATATGCACGCACTACATCAACTCCATAGTCACCGTATCGCCTCAGTCGTAAGTCGCCCACGCGCGGACGGCGAGTAGACCACTCGGTGACACCTCGCTGCTCGCATGCCTTGCGTAGGCAAGGCAGTATGCCTTGCGTTACTGTGCAACTCACGAGCCCCGAATGGGCCGCGTGCTGCCCACGAGTTGACCGCGCGCGGCCCGCGAGAGAAACACACGTGTAGACCTGGTGCCAATCGCTGACAGACTCTACTCGGAAATTCGTGGACCACGCGATGTCCACTCGTTGACCACGCGAGGTCCACTGGTTCATCATGCGATGTTCACTGGTGATAACGCGGGTCCACCCGTGGACCACCTGTCGACAACGAGTGGAGGCCGAGCGACGAGGCGGTGCTGGTCGGGTGCCGGGTGGCTATAATGAGCTGTAATTTTTACCCGCCAAGCATCCGTTTAGAAAAATCTTTCGCGTACATCTGTACGTTATTGGCTAGCTTATTAACCATGGCTCAGCATACTTTATCATTTAAATTATTATGCTAAAATTAAAAAAAACAATCTCCGTGGCAAAACCTTATTTCTATTGAAAAATGAAAGATATAACATTTATTTATAATATGCTAGGATGAAATACAACCTCCATGACAAACCCTTATTTCTATTATATGAACAGGCCATTGTCCAGTAGTAACAAAAATGTATATCAGGAAACCAAATTTTCTTGTTATCAAATGTTATAAATGACTTTTTTTAATTTCCTCGCAAAAGTTATGTATTATACCCGTATGTAAGCGATCAATAACACCTTCAATAAATAGATCGCTTACAGCCCTTGTATAACAATGTACTCGTACCTACGTACCTATGGCAATGTTGTTACCATTTGTCATAGGTACGTAAAAAATCCAGACGAAAGAAGCTGACGGGGATTCCCTGTCTGACGACGCTAAATAGCGTCTCGCTCCGCTCGCCTATAGTCTTGCTTCCATTTTCTGCTTTCGTTAGCATTCAAAATACTTCACTATACGCGGCTCGTTCCGCTCGCCGATAGTCTTGCTTCCATTTTCTGCTTTCGTTAGCATTCAAAACACTTCCTTTTTCGCGGCTCACTCCGTTCGACGATAGTCTTGTTTACGTCTCATTAACGTTAAAACACTTAATTTTCGCGCTATTTTAAACGCGACTACGTCGACTGTGTGTAAAAAACACCGCTAAATGTAACCTTACTAAGCAGCATTCTTAACATAAAAGAAGTTAAAAATTACGCCCTTTTGGGGTAAATATTGACACTCATCTAAACACGAAATCAAGAATCCAAATTATCTCAATTTGTTTACGCACTATCGATCCTTAAATCCAACACCGACATAGAAATTGTAATGACTGCCTACTATGCTTACCTACTATGGCTGCGATACGGGGTAGTGACATGGAGTAACAGCGTTGACGTTGACAAGCTGTTCATCGTGCAGAAAAAATGCCTAAGAATAATTCTGAACATTCAGCAACGGATCAGTTGCCGCCCACATTTCACTCAATGGAATATTTTAACTTTACCATGTATTTATATTTATGAAACTGCCGTGTTTGTAAGAAAAAAACTTAAAACCATAGATTTCTTCACATTGATATTATCCACTCGACTGCGGCTGGGTTCCGAAGACAAGTTTTGTCTGCAATAGCCAATGAATGATTTCATCATCATCATCATCATATCAGCCGTAGGACGTCCACTGCTGGACAAAGGCCTCCCTCATTGATCTCCAGGAACTGCGGTTGGAAGCGGCCTGCATCCAACGCCGACCTGCGGTTCTTACCAAGTCGTCTGCCCATCTTGTGGGTGGACGTCCTACGCTGCGCTTGCCGGTCCGCGGCCTCCACTCGAGAACCTTTCGGCCCCATCGGCCATCTGTTCTGCGCGCTATATGGCCTGCCCATTGCCACTTCAACGTGCTAATCCGTCGGGCTATGTCGGTGACTTGAGTATGAATGATTTATTAAGTACTTATTATTATTAGTCGTAGTTTAGTCTTCTATATACTTTATTTAAATTTTGGTTTCAATATTGGTTACCATTATATGAGTCTATATTTTTAGTTCAAATTTAACTATTCATGTTTGTCTGTTCACACGTTTTTTTATGAAATATGTTATGGTGGAAACTTCACTGGTTTTACTAATAACTTTATATGTACCTATTTGAATTCTCTATTGTACTGTTTGTTTCCCAAATAAAATAAAACATAGAGAACTGTACGAATATCACACAAATCCGCGAAGACAGACATATCTAGTGCTTCCAGTACCCAGACTAGAAATATACAGGAAAGGCCTATATTATATGTCAATTAAAATGTACTATAAAATTCCAATTGTGATCAAAAATGAATGTAAAGATTAGTATGCTCGTAGATGTGAACGAACTAATATTTTTGCTTTACTTATAAAAACAATATTTCTTATTATAATCCATTAACAAGAATGTCTCGGCAGTACAATGAGTTAGCAAAGGCGAATATATAGCTGGATATCTTTAACCCTAAGCTATATAAATTTGTCACACAACTCAAAGACATCCTCCATTTAAACCGGGATAAAGACGCTCATAATAGCGTCGTGGGCTTCCAAGTCTGTTGATAGTATATTTAGGTATTTGGTAGGTATATATTACGTGTTTGTTTTTTTGTTTTAATTATTGTTTATTCGTTTTTTTTTCTTCTGATTCTCAGTTTGGTGTCTATTCATTTTAATTATTTAGTAGTAGTTATGTTCATAAACATGCTTTTCCTTTTGTTTCCTCGACGAGTATATTTCTGTTTTTCTGTGCGCACATAAGTTACGTTTAAAGCCAGATAAAATTGTTATTTTAGTTAAGTTGTATTTTTTTGCTTGTTATGTGTAATGCCTTATAAATTATAATAAATAAAATAAGTATTAAGCTTAGAAAGTTACTTATTAAAAATGCTATTATAATTGCAAAGATTTTGAAGATAAGTTAGTCTAAATCTAAATAATGACAGTACCCACAATGTATATATAAATATAATTTAATATACAGTGTAAACTCTATATAACGACACTCAAGGGACTGAGCATATTTTGACGTTATAGAGAGTTGTCGTTAAATGGAGAGAAGTAAAATCTGTATTAGAAAAAGAAAACGTTTATTTCTGATTTGTCTTGTTAAATAGTACCTACAATAAAAATCTGTTTTAATTTGAACGCTATTGCGTTTTACAGATTATGTTTACAATTTGAAAGTTTGTGAGCTACTAAGAATATGACAACGTATAGATAAAATCCATCACTTCTACTAACAACAGTCTGCAGCTACACGTGCAAGCAATCCCATTTTGTAAACAAAAGAACGGATTTCTTAGAAAGTTTGGTGTATATGATGCCAACAGTCGAGTTTATTATGGTCTAGGATAATAAAACGAGAAAAGAATATACACAGCTACGCAGTTTTTACTAATTTGGCAACTTAAAAAGAACTTTTTATTACAAATTGTTGTCGTTATTGAGAGTGGGTGTAATGCTATACAGAGTGTACCATTGTATGCAAGACAAGCTAAACCAACCAAAGCCGAGTGATTTCGACGCTTTAGAGAGTTTGTCGTTAAAACGAGTGACGTTATATGGAGTTTACACTGTATATAGGTAGCCTATATTTTAATTACCTCAAACAGAAATGTTTCTATATCCTCAGAATAATATAATAATTATGTAACAGACTAACAGTATACTAGTAAAGTAACAAAGTTACGATTAACACCGAATTTATTTTACCTATGATAATTTTAGTGTGTAATCTTTACCTAATAGGTATAAAATGAAGTCGCTTCAGCTGCCTGTTCGCTGAGATCATTTAAACTACTCAACGGATTTTAATGCAGTTTTCAGCAAGAGATAGAGTGATTCAAGTGGAAGGTTTATATGTATAATACATACATAGTAACTGCGAAAGTAAATGTTTGTTTGTAACCTTTTCATAACTAAACGCCTGAACGGATGGTAATGAAATTTGGCAAGAAGATTATATCCTGGGTAAGGACATAGCCTACTTTTTACCCAAGTGCGCAAAAGGAGGGTAATGTTATTATTGAAATATCGCGCATGCGAAGCCGCGTGCGGGTCAGCTAGTAAGTTATATATAGGGATAAGTTATTATTATAAGATATACTGTTAGTCTATAAATTAGTAGCATTATATATGCTGTTTGTTTACGTTGCCACGCCCTCAGGGTATATATTTCTTTAGATTACTTGTATAGTATATTATTTATTTGCAACATACAGATTTAACACAGAAAAACAATTTAAAAAAACAAGTAATGTAAAAAAGCACATAACACAAAACAAATCTAAATGTACTTATGCACAAAGTATACCTAGTCAGGTCATAAGTATTGTCACACAGTAAAAACTTTTCTTTTAGAATGCTGGCCACAAAAAAGTTTATAGAATTCGAATTTCGAATTGTTCATGAAAATAAAAATGTATACTTTTTAGAATTTTACTCATTTTTAAATATGGAGTGGACGCTTAAAGAAGACCGTGTTGCAGTTATTGCGTTGCATCGTTGCGGTTACGCGCTAATTCAAATTTTTGACATACTGAAAAATTTGAATATAACCAAAAGATTCGTTTATCGCACCATCAAACGATACAATGAAGACTCTAGTGTAGATGACAGGTCAAGAAGTGGTCGCCCTCGGTCTGTTAGGACTCCAGCAGTGATAAAAGCTGTGAAGGCGCGAATTCAAAGAAAACCCAAACGTAAGCAGAAACGGTTGGCCCTTCAGATGGGGTTAAGCAGAACCACGGTGAAAAGGGTGTTAAATGAAGACTTAGGGCTTCGGGCATATCGAAGAAAAACAGGACATCGTTTTAATGCTCGTCTAATGGACCTGAGACTGAAGAGATGCCGCGCTTTGTTGAAGCGGTACGCGGGAAAAAAATATCGGAAAATTCTTTTTTCGGATGAAAAAAAATTTACCGTAGAAGAGAGCTACATACAACAAACAAAATGATAAGGTGTACGCACTGAATTGTGAAGAAGCGAGCAACCATATTCCGCGTGTCCAACAAGGTCATTTTTCATCCTCGCTCATGGTATGGTTGGGAGTTTCTTATTGGGGCTTAACAGAGGTACATTTTTGTGAAAAAGGTGTAAAAACGAATGCAGTTGTGTATTAAAATACAGTCCTGACGAACCTTGTGGAACCTGTTTCTCATACCATGTTCAATAACAGGCACTGGGTATTCCAACAAGATTCGGCGCCAGCTCATAGAGCGAAGAGCACACAAGACTGGCTGGCGGCGCGTGAAATCGACTTCATCCGGCACGAAGACTGGCCCTCCTCCAGTCCAGATTTGAATCCGTTAGTTTACAAGATATGGCAACATCCCAATTTGGAGTCACTCAAGACATCCTTGGTTAAGGCAGCCGCCGATATTGACATGGACCTCGTTCGTGCTGCGATAGACGACTGGTCGCGCAGATTGAAGGCCTGTATTCAAAATCACGAAGGTAATTTTGAATAAACTTTAGTGTCATAAGAATCTATGTTTTGTTAAGTTCATTTTGGTATATAAATGGTTACATAATGAATAAACTTGTTTCCATTATTTTATATTAAACATGTGACAGAATTTATGACCTGACTAGGTACATACATAGTAACTGCGAAAGTAACTGTTTGTTTGTTAGTTTGTTTGTTACCTTTTCATAACTAAACGCCTGAACGGATGGTAATGAAATTTAGCAAGGAGATTATATCCTGGGGAAGGACATAGCCGAGTGCGCAAAAGGAGGGTAATGTTCTTATTGAAATACCAGGCATGCGAAGCCGCGTGCGGGTCAGCTAGTAAATTATATATAGGGATAAGTTATTATTATAAGATATACTGTTAGTCTATAAATTAGGAGCATTATATATGCTGTTTGTTTACGATGCCACGCCCTCAGGGTATATATTTATTTAGATTACTTGTAAAGAATAGAATATTATTTATTTGTAACATACAGATTTAACACAGAAAAACAATTAAAAAAAAACAAGTCAAGTAAAAAAGCACATAACACAAAACAAATCTAAATGTACTTATGCACAAAGTATAGTTGCAAAATGATCCTTAACTCAGCATGTGCTGGTTGCAACAACCAGCGCTGCTCTTCCGTTAAGGCCATTTCACTAGTTGCGGACATGTTTAATAAAATAAGACCGCAAATAAAAACAGACAAAATAAAATAAATAAATAAAAGTGTGAAAGAAATTTACATAAAAAACAAAGATTAAATTAAACTAATTTACATAGTTCAGTGGTACCCTAGACGAAGTTAATTTTATAAGAGCAATAACATCAACACAAACAACTATATACCACTCGTATCGTGTAAAAGCCTTTCCTGCTTTTTCTGCCAGTTGATCAAATAATTTTTAAGTATTAATTTAAATCCATAAACAGTCGGCAGGTTCCTTGTATGTTGTATTGAAATAAATAAATAATTAAACACTGTGGTTTTTACTGATTCAAGAAGCGCGCTTCAGTATTTGGCTTGGTGTACCTCAATTGATGTCGGGTCTGTCATTTTTGAAAGTTGGCGACCCTTATTACGTAAGGTAATTGCTGTCAGGACACTGGCCTTACTCAACAAATGTATAATCGATACAGGTAATATTAATATGCATAATGAAAGCGGAGCTTATCGCGATTAGCAAAGCTTTTGTAAACGTGACTTCATTATAGCAGCTTTATTTTTTTGTGTTTTTGTTTATTAGGTTTTTCATACGACAACGTCAAATTATATGTCATGTAAACCTCACCGAAAGCAGTTGATTAAATCCCTACGGCTGAGCCGGGAGTAAAGTGGTACTGATTTGAATTCGGAACCTCCTTTTATTACAATTTGAACCAAAGAGACACAATAAGAACTTATTCGTAAATCGAACTAATAATCTCTACACAGAATGCACCAACCTAGAGTTGATTTTTATTGTCTCGCATAAAGTGTGAAAAGTAGAGTATTCTCTTCGTGGATAAGCTGTCTGCGTCTTGGGCGTGCTCTGCACCCAGGATTCTAGTAACTACCTCGCTCCGCTCGTGTTTTAACTCTAGAATCCTTCGTTACGTTCGGGATTCAAAATAGCGCCCGTGACGCAAGACACCGCTTTATCCACGAGGAGAATAATCTTCTATTATTTTACCTGTAGCCTACATTTTTTTAATTTCTGTGCACACAAATGAAATAAGTATGCTAATGCTATAAGTTAGTAGGAATATTAATCTAATGCTATAAACCGATACCTAAGTATATTTTTAAAGAACTTACCATAAGTTTTTATTTATATTATCTAAATTAATTCAAAATAAATTCTTCAAACTCCACAAAAATTGTACAAAACACTTCCAATTCAAATTGTCACCTTCAATCAACTTTTCAATTAAATTGTCACCAAGAAACAATATAAAAGTGAGTAGGTAAATTAATTTCCCGGTAAACTTTTGCGGCAGGATAAGCTGGGCGGGCGGCAGCGTAAGGCGGGCGGACGGCGCGACGCGAAAACACATCTGCGAGCCTGCGAGCAAAATAAGAGAGCTTTTTGAGACCGACAGCCACCCAACGCAATGGAAAAGACGGATTACTTCTCAGATGACTGATTTTGGAAACATCTGACTTATTGAGTATAAATTCGGTCTGAGTTATAATTATAATAATAATTTAATATAACGTTTATTTCGGACGACAATGTGCACATACAAAAAAATATTACAAGGCCCATATCTATAAATACAGACTAACATGTTGTACGATGACGTTATATAAAACAATATACTTGAAAACTAATAGGTACCTACTTATTTATTTGAGGGATTTTGCTTCGTATCCGCTTCCCTGTAGCGCTTGTAAACGATGCCGACTGGCCAGAAATTTGGATCAATTAGCACATCCTTATGTTTCGCGAGAACCTGGAAAGTATAGGAGTTGAAGTTTGTAGTCCTACTGGACTCCAGTCTCAGGAGAGTTTTCGGAACGTGCCTGTAATCCGGCCCTGTGTCCTCTCCCTCACAAACAATACAATACAATACAATGATTTATTCATAAATCCAATTTTACAAGTCAATAGTATTAATGTTATAGTAAATATTAAATTTCTGGTAGGTCGTAGAGCTCATCTACCTAAGAAAATCCTCTCCAGTAACCACTTTTTTAATATGTTTTTAAACTAGCTGATGCCAGCGGCTTTGCACGCGTGATTTGCCAATAAAAAGTAGCCTATGTGTTAATCCAGGTTATGATCTACGTAAATACCAAATTTCATCGTAATCGGTTTGGCGGTTCCGGCGTGAAAGAGTAACAAACATACATACATAGAAACTTTCGCGTTTATAATATTAGTAGGATTAAATTTCTGGTAGGTCGTAGAACTCATCTACCTAAGAAAATCCTCTCCAGTAACCACTTTTTTAATATATTTTTAAACTAGCTGATGCCAGCGGCTTTGCACGCGTGATTTGCCAATAAAAAGTAGCCTATGTGTTAATCCAGGTTATGATCTACGTAAATACCAAATTTCATCGTAATCAGTTTGGCGGTTCCGGCGTGAAAGAGTAACAAACATACATACATACAAACTTTCGCGTTTATAATATTAGTAGGATTAAATTTCTGGTAGGTTGTAGAACTCATCTACCTAAGAAAATCCTCTCCAGTAACCACTTTTTTAATATATTTTTAAACTAGCTGATGCCAGCGGCTTTGCACGCGTGATTTGCCAATAAAAAGTAGCCTATGTGTTAATCCAGGTTATGATCTACGTAAATACCAAATTTCATCGTAATCGGTTTGGCGGTTCCGGCGTGAAAGAGTAACAAACATACATACATACAAACTTTCGCGTTTATAATATTAGTAGGATTAAATTTCTGGTAGGTCGTAGAACTCATCTACCTAAGAAAATCCTCTCCAGTAACCACTTCTTTAATATATTTTTAAACTAGCTGATGCCAGCAGCTTTGCACGCGTGATTTGCCAATAAAAAGTAGCCTATGCGTTAATCCAGGTTATGATCTGCGTAAATACCAAATTTCATCGTAATCGCTTCGGCCGTTCCGGCGTGAAAGAGTAACAAACATCCATACATACAAACTTTCGCGTTTATAATATTAGTAGGATATCGCTGTGAAAGCAGCATCCCTAATGTCCTCCGGCATTCTATTTTAAACAGACGGGCCCATTATGAACACAGACCTCTCGGTCTTGTTCAGTTTGTGGGGTGGTGTGACCAGGCGGTGGTGGTGCTTATTGCTACGCAACGCACGGGTTGCGTTCACGCCACGACGTTGAAACAAGTCCAGGTTTAATTCAACATTACCTCCTGAAGTGCCTACTCTCATAAATAAAGGTAAATCTTATAACTCGAGGCACGTGGCTTTGGTTGCCCACTTAGTGGTATTAAAATAAATAAACCTCGTACAACCGCTTACGCTTACGCCATCACTCAAAATTAAGGGAATATAAAAATTTTCCTTAATCAAAAATGCCTCGATTCGACGCAAAAAGAAAAGCCTCATTGCATGTAACGTTTAAATAAAAATATAACCAACTTTGGCAAAACAGAAATATGTAATATATGTGCGAAAAATGGTAAAAAGTTTTTTAAGATTTTCTCATGGAACGCATCATCAGGTCTTGTAGGAGGAGACTTCTTTTTTACAAATTACAAAGTTTGAAGCGTTTGTCTATACGCGTAGCACGGACCGATATTACCCACTGCGAAGTTTAGAGCATTTAATTTCAAGGTATAACTTTTCAGATGGTTATTTTAATAAAACCTATTTGGTAGAAGTAGCGCTGCCATGCCAAAAATATGATTAAATAAAACTTGTTTTGATTAGAGAACAATTTCTAATTTTTCCCTTATCATAAGACTAATTTCATGTCGGGGTGGTTATTTGTTTTCTGTAGTGGTAGCTAAAGTCTCGAACTCGGATCCAACTTTTGCTAAAATTCTGTGACTGTAACTAGAGACTAGTCTGAAACTTCAAAGTCTTTCAATAGGTACTAGGTACCAATTTCAATTTTCCCCTGTGTTATCTACAATTTCTACATCTTAAATTAACTACACTTAAAATACTCGTAGAAGTTTCGAACAAATTTCTTCTCGAAAGGCAACAAAATGTTTGTCACATCATTACACGTGTTATTTTAGGATCTAGACTTAACTTCTAAAATTGTATACGTACTTAATAAGACTAGTATAGTACCACTAGTGGTTAGCCCCGAACTGAGATCTCGAGAGTCTCTGATTAAAACAAAAAAATATTATTTGTAATCTTTGACTATCAAAATAGTGTCACGAAATAAAAACCAACGTACTTGACCTACAGTTTCATTCAAATTACAGGTAAGGAGTTCATGTAATGCGGTTAATTTTTTTTGGGGTACAAATTGCAGTTATTCTGGGTTTCAGACTTTTGCCTATATTTGCTACACGCATACTAAATTACAGCACTGTGGGGTCACTGGTGTACCCTGTGAATTTTGTCAAAGTTTAGTTTTTATTATGGCTAATAACTGAAAAACTATAAAGAATTTACGAAAAATAAAAATGGAGGCTAAAATTTACTAATAAATACCTTTCATTTGACGTCCCACTTGACCAGTTAGCTTCATTTTCGTTTTTTTTAACCTTACTCTTGAACTCCGATATCTCAACAACCCCCCAACATTTTTAGCTCATTTAGTCACACCAAAATTGTGCCATCACTACCTACCTATGTATTAAATTTCACGATGATCGGATCAACGCTTTGAAAGTTATCCTCGGACAAACTTACATACATACAACGCCGATTTGCCTAAGTTGATTTGGAGATTTCGCTTCGTTCGATCAATAAACGAATGCGAACTTGAAGCACTGCACTGTAAAACATATTTTTTGCATTACATTTTTAACATTCCTTTTTTTTAATAAAACTGTTTTAAAATTATGTTTTAAACATATTTTGAAACTGTTTTAAAATCAGAAGAACATAGGAAAATAGATAAAAAAACGAGTGTGCTTAAGACCACACGACTGAAGTAAAACTTCTTTTTGAAAATATTAATTAATAAAATGGTTCAATTACAAAATTGTCCACACGTCTATAGGTCGATCTATCTACGTTCATTCTGGACAGACTCAACTCGCACTCGCACATTAACGTTCAAAAATATACGAAACGTAACTCTCTCTCTTTCTATCTTCACTAATTTATATCTTCCTTTCAACTTCCGTTCGCACTTTTCGTTACGCATTCACCAGCTTACTCCCCAAGTCAAGCGTGCGTAAAGAAGTTTTACTTCAAAAAGTCGAACGCAGTATGCGATCTGATGTTCGAAACCACAACACATTTCAAGTAAGAGTATAGCACTAGTATTTTTCAAACTTTCGCGATCACTGTACATAATTATTGATTAAAACGGGATCATGGCTGTTGCAACACAGCCGAAACGTCGGGATAACAAATAAAAAAGGTACATACGCGATAAATACCCGTTTTAATCAATAATTAAGTATATCACTAGATAACAACAGATCACTCCGAGTAGCAAAACAAGGATATCTAAGGGGAAAACCTGGATAAATAACTCATTATTAGAAACGGCAAAAAGCACAGTCGAGTAAAAATTCAAGAGATTGGCACATAAGTTTATGAGTAAGAACCTTTATTTAGATCATTAAACGCCCAACAGTAATACGAATTATAATTGCTCTGATTTCATTCCTTTCATCACAGGATGTAAAAGTCCATGATGCTATAAAAAGAGTCCTGGAGAGGATGGTGTCACAACGAAGTAATTAAAAGCAGCAGTTCGTGTCCGATTAATTATTGATATGAGTATCACTAATTATTTAATACCATCCTACAAACAGGAAAATTTCCAATAAAAAAATGCCACTCCAACATTGTTCTTCTCTTCAAAAACGGAACAAGAGTTAAAATAAACAACTACAGACCGATCAGCTTAGTGTCACAACTATACACAGCTTTCACCAAAGTTATTCTATAACGCATCGAAGGTACTCTTGATTACCATCAGCTGCCAGAGCAAGCCGGATTTCGACCTAGCTATTCAACAACCTATTACCTTCATATATTAAATAAAATAATTGAGAGATATACTGAATACCACAAACCTCTTTATCTGGCTTTCGTAGACTATACGAAAGCCTTCGATAGCATCAGACATACGAGTATATTTTTAGCAGTAGAAAGTCAGAACATCGAAAAAACATAGGTACATAGACCTTTTAAAAATTATTTATAACATTAATTCCGCAGATACAAAACTACTTTTTCCAATATCCCATTTCTAATAGAGAGAGAGAGAGGCGTTAATCAGGGTGACCCGCTCTCTTCCAAACTATAGACCAGTACTCTACAAGAGATATTTAAGAAACTGTCTTTCTCGTGGTCCGCAAGGGGGATTTTAGTTGGTGATAAACGTTTTACGAACCTGCGATTCGCCTACGACATTTTCCTTTTCGCTCTAAGTGCACCCGAGCTACAAATACTGCTACAAGACCTCAGCACGGCAAGCCAAGAGGTTGGTCTTCTAATGAAACAGTCGAAGACAGCTCATGACCAATAGCACCAGACGTAGGGTCGAGGTAGACGGACATCAGATACACTATGTCGATGAGTACATCTACTTGGGCCAGTTAGCATCCGCTGCATCCAAATCAGTGATGAAAGGCGACCTTCCATTGTCTCTGAAACATAAGCTCGACGATATGTGTATTCTTCCTGTTCTGACCTACGGTACTCAAACGTGGTCACTGATGGAATCACAGCTCGCGGTTTGCCAGAAAGCGATGGAACGCAGCGTTTTGGGTATTAAAAGAACAGACCGAGTTCGAAATACCACACTGCGCTCGAAGATTGGTATCGCTGATGTAGGTCGCAACTCGCAAGGCAGCCAAGCTGAAATGGGAGTGGACGGGCCACGTGACCCGCATGGAACAAGATAGATGAGCCAAAAAAACACAGGATGACGGCAGAAGACGACGCGGTCGCCTGAGAAAACGCTGGCACGATGACCTAGACGTCTTCAACAGGGTTTGAGTAGAGTTGGACAGGGATCGAGAGGAAAGAATTGGGGGAGACCTTTGCCCAGCAGTAGGACAGTATAGGTTAGAAATAAAAACTGTTTTACCAAAAGTTTAAAATTCATAAGTTTTTAAAGACCTTACCTTAGCAAGTTACCGGAACACTTTAGCCGAAGAGCTACTGACTCTTTTCGAGAAGGTGTTTAAAGCCACTTGAAATTATATTATAAATAGTGTTTTATTTATGTTTATACTCAACGCTTTAGTCAATACTAAGTAGTGAATCGGGAATAGAGGGTACCTAAATAACTTCGAGGCAGTCGGGTCATACTACTTTATGACCTGGCACATAGTCGGTGATTTTTTGTCTGCATAGGTAAACGAAAAACTTAAAAATTTAAATATTTCCAAGTCAGAGTGAAACACATATTTTTATATATTTTGCAATTGTTCTAGGTATACTGCGCAGTAGTGAAATAATTTAAAACACCCTGTCAGACTCTCTATTACAGATTAACTACTGATACTTACTGATACTTACTGATACTGTGTAGATACTTTGATACTTTTGATGATATTTTTTTATGACACTAATATTAGTGTAGATACTATTTTTTATGATTTCAAATTTTCAAGCGGCCTAAAACACCTTCCTTAAATGTGTCATCAACTCTCGAGCTACATGTACTTCAGTGTCTACCTACTTATTTACTTGGGCTGTAGTACTAATTAATATTCTGTGCTGTCTATCCTAAATCAGTTTGAACGGCACTTGACATCCCGGCGCCGCCATATTGACGCTGAATCGTTTAATTTTAACGTTAGGTGAGACCTATTATACTACAATTTTGATGGCTGTTGAAGAAACAAGGTAGGCAATTTAGGTACGGTATTTACAGGAATTTGTAAACAGTTAACGATGTTTAATATCTAGCTGCTTTTGTACATTATATCTACTGGGTTTGCCAGAGTTGTGTACCGGTTATTATTATTTTGTAATTTTCCACTGCAGGGCAAAGGTTTCCCTTCCTTTCACACGATTGTATTCTGCGCGAGTGTGGCTCCGTCTTTCGAGTAGGTAGGAAGGTACTTAAATAAGATTATGTCCATCCCAAAGACCTTATACCTTACTAAGGTCTTTGGTCCATCCATCATAATGCCCTTGTGATGGTAGATTTTGCCGACTCTTCCGATTTAGGGGAGAGGTGGTATACTTGATCCCTGTTTTGGTTTTCTTTTAGTAATTTGAACCATTTTCATAAATCTGACTTTCTTTTAAATCACACATGTATTTCCGTTCAATACTACTGATTTAGCACCAATACAGACCTTCTTATTTATTAAAAAAAACGACAAAAAGGGTTTTTTTAAAGTCCGACACAAGGATCAAGTAACCCTCCCTATGGGTTGTATGAACCCGGAGGATCAATCATCCCACCCGTCAATGTTTCAGCCATAGGCCTACCTAAATATGGAAATTAAATAAACTTAGGCCTACTATTAATAAGTTGTAATTAACGATTCGAAAGATGAATAGGTACACAATGAAAACAAAATAAAAAAATTGAAAACACAGACAAAAAATAAATGGGAAAATTATTCGAGAAGTGGCACGGAATAAATGTCACGTGTTTTTGAAAATTTCGTCGGCTTCGGCAAGTGTCCCAAAATGTCACCCCACACATAAAATATTTCGTCTTCCCTTGCTGGCCACTTCCAAAGCCTTCCACTTTTTTCCATTGCTTTTATTGTAGCCCCGTTTTCATATATTTTTGTAATTTTTCCTGGGTATGACAAACCATTGTAAATTGCAACTACAAATTCCCCTACTTCTTTTCTGATGGGCTCAAAAGCTCTATGACCCTCGCCATCACTGCGTAACTCTTCTTCCCCCCCTGATGATGATGGAAGTGGAGGACATTCATCAGAATCAGATGAGGTGTCATCGTCAATTTTTTTTTGTGAAAAGATTTGTCTTACTGTTTTCTTGGTAGGCCTATTTTCTTTAATCTTCCTTCTCATTTCTATCTCCGCTATCTTCGCCAACTTTTTATTTGATTGTTCTTCGATGGCAGCACAGAAAAGAAGTAGGGGAATTTGTCCCTACTTCTTTTCTGATGGGCTCAAAAGCTCTATGACCCTCGCCATCACTGCGTAACTCTTCTTCCCTCCCTGATGATGATGGAAGTAGAGGACATTCATCAGAATCAGATGAGGTGTCATCGTCAATTTTTTTTTGTGAAAAGATTTGTCTTACTGTTTTCTTGGTAGGCCTATTTTCTTTAATCTTCCTTCTCATTTCTATCTCCGCTATCTTCGCCAACTTTTTATTTGATTGTTCTTCGATGGCTGCTTTTTCCGGAGTATCGGTTAGGATGCGAGTACGTCCTCGCTTTCTCCCGCGCGACGACTGCGAGCGTGGACCTGCCTTGGGGTAGGGCATGATGTCCTGTGGTGAAAAGTGCATCGGCTCTGATCCTCCAAGTAAGGATGGGGAAGCGCGTTCACTCACACTGCTGCTTTGTACGGGCTCCTCAAGTGGAGAAGGGAGAGGGCAGTCCGACGCTGTCACACTGCTCTGTATGGGATCCTCAAGCGGGGAAGGGGGAGCATAGTCCAACGCTGCCACACTTCTCTGTGCTGGTTCTTCAAGTTGAGAAGGGGGAGGGCGGTCCGTAACTAAACTGGTCATGAACTCACTCTCCGTGAAAATGTCGGCATTTATGGGCCATATTCCAGCCGCCCTGAAGCCACTAATTATATTGGTAGGCATCATAGCCCTTGGCAAAGTTTCCCCTAACAGTTCCGAAACGTCGTATATTGTGATTGTTCTCCCGGGGTGTCTCAGCATAAAATTTGATGCTGCCTGAGAATAAAAGGTTTTTAAGGGGCCAAAAACAGTCCTGTCTAATGGCTGCAGCTTGTGGGATGTATGTGGTGGAATTGTTAGAAGAACGATTCCGTTGTCTTTTGCGTAGTTGAGGGCGTCGACAGAACAATGACTCTCGTGATTGTCCATGATGATGAGGTGTTTCCTATCAGCGTTGGGTTGAACATGACGAACAAAATGCTTGAGGAATTTTATAAAACTGTCGCTCGTCATCCATCCACTAGGATGAGTAGTTGCATCGCTGCTAGGAGGGGCATGATTGAGGAACCTATCCTGCCAGTTTTTTCGGGGGAATATCATGTATGGCGGGATGTGGCCCCCGGCAGCGTTGATACAGGCACAAACGGTAACCAGCTCACCTCGTTCAGACGACGTCATTTTTCCTACTTGTTTGGAACCCTTAACTGCAATAATTTTGCTGAGTTTATGGACAGTTGTTACCCCTGTTTCGTCAATATTCCACACCCTTTCGGCAGTAAATTCGTGCTTATTAAAAACTGCAGTCAAATTTCCAAAAAATTCCGCCACGGTGTGCTTATTAAACGCTGTCGCTCGCGCCAAGCTGGTAGGCTCTGGAGTTCTTAAGGATAGAGTTTGCTGTCTCTCCAAAAATCCACGATACCAATCGCGACCCGCCTGTTGCGAGTGATCCCATGAAGAGGGGTATTTCATCTTATTTGCTTTGGCGAATTGGTAAGCTACCTTACGCAATTGTACAACGGTAAGTCCATAATACATTTTAGACATATGAACAAGATACGCTCCTAGCTCATCCTCGTGACGTTTGGACAAAATTTGTCTATGGGTAAAACCAGGTTGAACATAAGAGTCTCGACGGCATAGCCTTTTAAGTGTCATGACATTAATTTTAAATTCTCTTGAGACGGTTTTGTAAGCAGCTCCATCTTTAACTGCTTGGACCGCATTTTTCAAGGCCTCCGGGTCGTAAGGTACCCTCTTCATGACTCCTTGCTTCGATACGTACTTCCGCGGCATCTAAAAGAATGGAAGTTATGAGATTTACTTCTTGACCCAAACAAAAGAATTATAGGTGGAATACTTGATTCCGGGATCAAGCATCCCCCTAGCAAAAGGGATCAACTATCCCGAAGCAGTAACTTTATTTAAATGAAAAAAAAACAGCAACAAGATGAAAACATTTGACTCGGAAATAATTGAATTTACACAGCTAAATACACATAATATTTCATAAATGCAAACAAAAAATTGTAAAGTACACGTACCTGAAGTTTTTCGAATTGTCGTACACTAAACAAAACAAGTAAGATCCGGTAAAAACATAAATTTCCAATTATTTTGGCAACGAGCTGTTGTTTCTGTTTAATGTTTACTATTTGTACTAGCCATCATGGCGGCGGCGTCCCAATGCAGCCAACAGAACACCTTTAAACACTTTTTGGCGCTAGTTTTAAATGGGGGATCATGTATCCTCGGGGATCAAGTATACCACCTCTCCCCTACTTCGTCAGACGAGTGTCATTCTGAACTTTATAACTTTTGTTTTAGAACGTGAGGATTTTTTAAATAAAATTGAAATTCCACTGTCATAATACGAAAAAAAAAAACATTTCAAGAGTGGAATTATTCTATTCTAAGGACCTATAACATGCTGCTACTGACTGGTAGGAAGGTACAATTTAGTACTAATGCATGAAGCCTATGTAATGAAGCTTTTGGCTTCTTTCAAGATAGCTGGTATTTGCTAGATGGTCCATATCTATGGATCATCTATGGACTCTAAAAGTTTGGTAAAAGTATATACCTGGTTAAATTGAAAATGCTCTGTTTACTCGCATACAATTTGCAGTTAGGTACTAACTTAACTTTGTAGGGATCATTCTATTATGCACTAGTGTGTTATATTAGTACGCACGCGTGTATTATAGTTAGGCCCTAATAACGATGTAGGTACTATGGCTCACTTTAAGAGCAAGTGTGCTGAAAAATTTGGTGCAGCTGTTTTCGCCTCTCGAGCGTTTAAATTTTTGTATTTTTGAAGTCAAAACTTCTTTAGGAGCGTTGGGCATAGTAAAAACTTCTCTAGACGCGTTGAACATTTTTTGAAATGGGAAAAAAACCCTTGAACTCGCGACACTGTTACCGACACCTATTACTGACTACTGACACTGACTGTTACTGACACCTATGTATTTAAGTATCTGTAGTGTAGTCTGCTTATAATCAAGTTTTCACTTTTGTCGGCACTCCCGGAGTGCCATTTTTCTTTTTTTTTGTTGTACCTATGTAATCGCACTAATATTAAAAATGTTTGGATGTTCGTTTATTTATTTGTTTGTTACACAATCACGTCGTAAGAACCGGTAATTTAAGTCGATTGAGGTTTCCGAACGAAAAATAATGGAATCTCCGAAAACGTCACACGACTTGACATTGACAAACGAACGAGCATTTCCTATAACTGTCTGATCAGTGTCTGTCTAAGATTATCTTCTCTGGGTCTGTCAGTGATGCCTGACCATCCTTTTAGGGACGGTTTTCCGTTCTATTCAATATTGAACCGTCTTCTCACCATCCCTTCACCCATGCTATATAGGACATCGCCATCGAAATTATGTACACGAATGCATTCGAGTTCTATAACTGGTTTCTGAACGCAACCTGATATTCTCTTTAAAAAGTCTGTGAGTAACAAAGATAGCATCATGTAGGTAAATTATTTCACTTTACCGACGGACGACGACGTTGCCTGCCGTCAGTCTTCCTTCCTTCACAGTGATGAATGTGAAACAGAACGGTGGCAATATAACCCCCGACGCAAAAAGGGAGTGTCATAAGTTTAACGCCTCTGTGGCATTAATCGTAGTTCCCAAACGGATGGATCCACGCGGACACGGTTTTGAAGTTAAACTTTTTTACGCACTTGACTTGACTTGGGGAGTAAGCTGGTGAATGCATGACGAGAGCGTTACCTACGATAGGTGTGATCGGGCGAGGCAAACGGAAGTTGAGAAGGAGATATAAGTTAGGTAGAGAAGATAGAAAGAGAGATAGCTACGTTTCGTATGTCACTATAGGGGCAAGAGAGAGAGGTGCGAGCACACATTTTCCTTCTCTTTTTCTCTCATAGCCAGTTACGTTTTGTATATATAAGACAGTGCAGGCCTATTGTCTGTATCACACTGTAGGAGCAAGAGAGAGCAATGCGCGTGCACATTTTCTTTCTCTCTTCCTCTCATAGCCAGTGCATGAAATATATAAAAAAATAGTTCAAGAACGAAATGAAATTACGAAAAATAATCAAGAAATCACCGTTCACGTAACGCTAGCAAACTCGCAAATGAACTACTGACTATTATAATATATATATATATATATCTCAGTCAGTAGTTCGTACACAATTTCTTGAACAATTTTGTAGAATAATATTTTGAAAAAGAAGTTTTACTTTAGTCGTGTGGTCTAAAGCACACTCGGTTTTTTAAACATTTTACGGGTTTTAACCTAACCTAACTTCGGCACTGATCTCGCTTTTGACATTATTTTTTATTACTAATTTAAGCAATTATAACTATTTAGATTATGTAACCGTTAACCATTACCTATGTAACTTATATTATATTATAAGCATTCGGTAGTTTCATTTTCAGTGCTCTGAATTTTTTAACGTTGCGTATTATTATATGCGCCTTAAAATTTTAATGCTACCGATTTAGAATCGAGCAGTGGAAAAGCCTCACGTATTTTTTCTTTTAGACCGGCTATAGTTTTATTGTGAAACCGTCTGCTAATCTTGAAAACCGTCCCTTTTCAGTCAACCAACGCACGTAACGGTCCGAAAGTTACGCCGGAGTTGGCAGCACAGCACGCTGTCTGTCTGAAGTTATGTTTTGGTTTGGACGCTTAGAAGTTTTTACAAAACTTTTGGGGTGTAATTAATGTTATCTTTTGTTTGTTTATTTTTGAAGTGATTCATGTTTTATCAAGTGGTGCAAAGAGTATATTATTTTATATAATTTTTTGTGAGAAAAATAATAATGGAAGAAAATCACTTCGATAAATTTGGCCTAACTTTTGAAAACAACTCGGTAAGTTATTACAAATCTACAAAACGTATAAATAAATTTCTCAACTTTCCTTTAAACCTTCTTACACAACAGGGCAATACCTTTAAACATACTTATGATAGGAATGGATCTTTCGTCTGTAACCAATCAAGGAGATTTATTTTACCCTTTATGTACTTTGATACCTACATGTTTAAATGTCTTGATAATTATGTACTTACTACTTAGTGAAGCTTATCAACTATTGGTGACAAACACTGACCCAACCTTTATACATGCTCTAGAAAAGAACACATACAGATTAATTATCAGTTGTTTATCAATAAATGCCTACTTAGGAACTACCTGCTACTTTATTTATTGGAAGTAAATGAATCCAATCCATCATTCTAGTCCATGACTAAGATGATTTGAAAGCAATTTTTTTTAAATAAACCTAAGCCTACCAAGATTACTTTACTTTGTTAGCCAATTCTATACCTAAAAATAAGATCCATAAGATAATTAGAAGCCATCTTTTTAAAAAACAATTAAACACTAATCAAGGTAAGGTTGATAGTGATTAAATATTTTTGATCAAACCTTAAGCTGTTATATATTAAATTTGTTGTGCATTTTGGTCTGTTGTTCTGTAGGCTTTGTATTGGTTGGTGAAGATTGGCACCTACCCATTGCCCTAGTGACACAGTTACAATACAATAATCTAATTATATCAGTTATGTGTCTTACCGGACTGCATTAAAGCTATTTATAATTCTGCTTTCATAGAGCAAGTTAGTTGTAAATATGTGATTCTCACAGAAAACTAGCATTCAAAATATATTTTAAATTTGAGGATTGCTATTACAAATTCAAATTCTTTTTTATTAATCACAGGCTTAATCATTATTGATCAAAATGCCGCTAAATTTCACAATATCTAGACTTTTCACAAATAATTTTTACTCCATTATCAATATTGGCATAGTTTTCATAACATTCATTGAATCTTATATCCTCCCCTTTGCCATTATAAAATGGATTATAGTGCTAACAAAATATGGTGGATTTTTGAAGTTTCTGAATAGTGAGCGAACTGGGGCAAAGAAGTTACAGTGTACCCGGTACAAATATGCATTGCAACTAATGACAATGTGTAAAGGGGATGTGGTGGATTACAATGAGGTGTCCCATGTTAGTATAGTGATGGAGTGTGATGGAATTCAGGTAAGTGATATTAAAAAAGAAAAAGTATACCTAATATTTCAGTAAGTTGAATTTGAGCCCTTACTAATTAGGGATTCATATTCAAATTGCTTAGAAATACATTGAGGACTTGACAATATTGTTTGATGAATATTTAACCTCCTTGTAAAAGATACCTCTTAAATCTGAAATTGCGATTCAAGATGTGTTTATAAGGGGAACAAAAATTTATGGAGCTTGGAGCAAGCAGCAAAATCCTACCCAAATCAGGATATATACAAATAGTTTGGTAATATCGGTAATCTAATACTGTTTAGTGTATTAGGAACTTACATTTCTGTATCATGTTTATGAACTTATTAAAGTAGGTATTATGCAAATTGAAACATCATTATTCAACTAACCACTCTGTGGTCAGCATCTGGTTTGGTATCTGGTTTTAGTTGACATTCTGTCTAGTCAGTTTGGTCATCGAGGACTTTGTGGTAATGTTAGCGCGTAATATGTACGATCGCGCCGACAATTGCCGCCACGCTCACCTCAACGCCATTGCTCCGCTGCACGCACGGCCACCAGACATTTGAACTCCCAGGCGTCCATTACCGCGCGAGCTCCTATGCTCACCATCCTCTCCATAACGTATACCACAAGAGCACCAACGTTAGCCAAGATATCGGCCACGTAACGTCTGTGAGGCCAAACTGCAAGCCAGGATGGCACTCTGGACATCACCCCGAGACTCAGAGATAGTCGTCTCTGATTTTAAAGCCAGGGTTAAGCACGAAAGTCCGACCTATACCCACACTTCCCAAACAAAAATGGTCGAAGTGTTGAAGACCCATGATGATGAGTCAGTTTGGTATCTGGTTTTAAAACCAGAATGTCAACTAAAACCAGATGCTGACCACAGAGCATAGAGAAATGCTAATAGACGCCAATGTGGGTAGTTGAATAATTATGTTTCAATTTGCATAGTACCTAGTTTAATAAGTTCATAAACATGATGCAGTAATGTTAGGTTGCTAATACTGTTAAGTACTTACTGATATTTCATTATCATAAGCTGCTGGTCAGTTATGCCGTATGTCGGGTGATCAGTGGGCTAAGTCCATCACCGAGTGGAACCCCAACACAGCCCGAAGACGTCGTGGCAGACCAAAGAAGAGATGGAGGGATATGAGCTCACTAATTTCCGAGCGGACTGGACCATCTTAGCGTTTGAAAGAAGTGTCTGGAAAGAATGGGGGGAGGCCTTTGCCCAGCAGTGGGATACAGTGGGCTGATAATAACAATAATTGATATATAAGACAGCTTATTTTTGGGATGTCATGACACACATCATACCTTATTAAAACATGGAAAAACCTCGGTAAAATGTGGTTAAATCAAATAGTATATTTTAAATATTTTTAGTGTTTCTCAAAAGGAAAAAGAACCCACATAGGATCACTTCGTTGTCCGTCAGATTGTCTTTACGTCAAGCAAGACCCTTTTTTTTAGGAACACGTGGAGGTGTATAAAGAATGAAATTTATATCAAACCTATGTAAAGTGTATGGTCCCTTTAGGTTGTAAAAAAGTCAAGCTTCTAAGTCATGCAATAAAAAATACGGCCATTTACGCCGCATATTTTGACTCGCAAATAAAGCAAACCTTAAAGTTTCCAATGACTTAGAATCATAAATTTGGCAAGAAGCAAGTTCTCACACCACAAATAAAGGAAAAAATCTGAACATCGTTAATTTGTAGTTAGGTATATCTTATTAAAAAAATACTGAACCCTCGGTGCGCGAGACAGATTCGCACTTGTCCTATTTTTTTAATTGTATGAATGTAAAGGTCTCAGTACACAATGGCCCATGATGGGCCATGCTTTCCAATGTGCCACTGTAGGCCATCATCGCGTAGGTGTTGACACACTGGTGCGTAGCTCATTGCTGCCTGGGGAAACATTTGCGATGGACGTGGAAGTAATTACGGCCGCGGCTGTTTATTTGTATACTGCTTACATCTACTATAAAAGTGTGTACCTACCGCAATAAAGCTATTAAAAAAATGGCGTAATGACGGTGGTGGATGCTGACAATCAACCGTAACAGGACCTGCATGGCTAAAATGGCAGGCACGAGATAAAATCGAGACGAGATGAGAAAAATTTGTTGATTTCGAGATTTACTCGTTAGTGGTAACATACGTGTCAAGACAGAGAAATATGTCACAGTCTGTCGAGACAAAATGTCAATTTTTACAGGCATAGCGTCGCCACTCCGAGGCTCGAGGTCCACTCGCAGTTTCTCTATTACATACATATTATTTGGGGTGTCGTGGTCTGTCAGCATCTTATTCTGCCAGCCGGCCTAATTATTTGCGGCAGAATATTCAGTTAAATTCGTTGATGGTCCATAAATCTCTCACCAGTGGCTCCAAGTAACTGTCCTGCATGCAGTGGCCACACCTCGGAAACCACGTCGGCTCGTGGGCTAAATCTGGTAGAAGGGGGTTTGAGTGTTCTGGCACTCAAACCTGGCGGTTGCTCCCCGAAAAGTGCACCAAGACTGCCTTGGCAAATTAGCAATCCACCCCCGGTGGCGAGGTAGCAAGGCAGTGATGGAAGGCCTTAAAGGCGATGATAGGGGTCATATAGTTATCGTCGGCTAGACACTGCATCTAGCCCTTCTCCAATTGTACCGGTTTTCCGTTCCATTGGGTCAAGGAGGGTCAGACGAGAGAGTACACCTGCGGTTGCGCGCCCGCTTGTGCACTTAAATATGTCCTGCGCATCTGACATGTTTCTGCTTACCGGATACTGAGTTAACACCAAAAGTCCTGCGGCGATGGGTAAAGGTAGAGAGCTCTGGCTTCGATGCCGGACAGGGTTTGTCAGATACCTACACGTAGGCGGCAAAGGGAGAGTGGTCGCTTTTGCACTGCAGGGGTAACTGTGTGAGCTCGGCAGCACCCTTTGTGACGAAGCAACTCTATTTAGAGAGGCACTGCTTCCCCCGCTCAGCCGGGGAGGGGACTAGAAAAGGTGTCCTAAAAATTACTTATCCCAAAAACACATGGGAGGTAGTAACCGCGGCTGCCTACGCATCCATTAACTCGTGGTCGAAACAAGAATAAGATTATAAATAAACGGCAACATAAATCTCGAAATAATACAAGTAAGATGATATTCGGTGCCTGGAACGTACGTACACTCCTCGACCGTGCTGGCAATGTGTGCCCTGAACGAAAAACAGCAATTGTAGCTCGAGAGCTCGGACGCTACGATGTGGACATCGCTGCTCTTAGTGAAACTCATCTGGCTGAAGAAGGCGAGCTAGTAGAACACGGTGGAGGATATACATTTTTCTGGAAAGGTACAGCTGCCACTGAGACCAGAAGATCTGGCGTGGGCTTTCCAATTAAAAACAAAATTGTCTCTAAGCTAGAAGAGCAACCCGTTGGTATATCTGATCGAATTATCTCACTGCGACTTAGTTTACATAATGGAAACCATCTTAATCTAATAAGCATATATGCTCCAACGCTGGATAAAAGCGATGAAATAAAGGATAAGTTCTACAAAGAGCTTACTCAAACATTGGCAAAAGTTCGCCCAAGTGAAAAGATCTTGCTTTTAGGTGACTTTAACGCACGTGTCGGCCGTGACTTTGAAGCATGGCCGCACGTGTTGGGGAGACATGGAGTTGGTGCTATGAACAGTAACGGCCAATTATTGCTTAGTCTATGCTATCACCAACACCATGTTTAGACTGCCCATGAAATACAAGACAACGTGGATGCATCCGCGTTTAAAACACTGGCACTTAATCGATTATGCCATTGTAAGACAACAAGATCTTTCTCAAGTTACTGTGACACGTGTTATGCGTGGTGCAAATTGTTGGACAAATCACAGACTCGTAATCACTAAATTGAGCCTGCGTCTTCGCCCACCTTTTAGACCTACCAGAGCAAAACCAACTAGTTTAAATCTACATAGGCTGGAAAGTAAGGAAGCACGGCTACAGTATATAAATACTTTAAACAATGGTATATCTGACAAAGATCTTGCAGATAAAACTAGTTTGGAAGAAGGCTGGCAGGATCTGTCGACGCAGATAATGAATACAGCTAAGGAAGTCCTCGCCTTGAAACCCCGCATTAATGAGGATTGGTTTGATGGAAATGATAGCATTCTAACCTTGGCCATATCTAAGCATCCTTCAGCAGCGTAGTCAAGCTAATCAAGACATTGCGGTTAAGATCAAGCAGAGCGCATCAGATTTAAGAAAGCTGACGAGAGCTATTAAAGATGAGTGGTGGCTAAAAAAAGTCAAGTATGTTCAGTGGCTCTCAGATACCAACCAGCTAAGAGCTTTCTTTGGTGAAGTACGGAAATTGACAGGGACACCGTATCGGGGAAATGCACCTCTTAGGTCTGTAGATGATACAATAATTACTAACAAAGGCGATATTTTACAGCGATGAGCCCAACATTTTAACTAATTACTTAACTTAGATCGATCAGTAGATCTAAACTATATCAGATCACTTCCAGAACACCTACGAGTAAGTGATTTAGATCTGCCTCCTACCATTGAGGAAGTTGTCAAAGCGATTAAGGCCCAACAGAATAAAAAGACAGTTGGAGTTGACAACTTACCAGGAGCACTACTCAAATATGGTGGAGATAACTTGCATACTATTATTCACTAGTTCTTCTTGCGTATCTGGGAAGAAGAGCAAGTCCCAACTCAATTTGGGATATCCCGTATTTGCCCACTGTATAAGAACAAGGGAGATCGTGCAGATTGTAACTCATACAGGGGTATCTCACTTTTATCAACTCCGGGCAAAATCTTTGCAAAAGTACTCCTTAGTCGTCTTAAGGTGCTGTCTGAGGGTATACTACCAGAAACTCAATTTGGGTTTCGGTCAAACGGGGGAACCTGTGAAGCAATCTTCTCACTGCGTCAAATACAGGAAAAAAGCAGAGAACAAGGGCAACCGTTATATCTCTGCTTTGTAGACTTAGAGAAAGCATTTGACAGCGTTGCTCGAGATGCCCTATGGATGGTTCTCTATAAATTTGGATGTACCGAGAAATTTATAAGAGTCATTGTCATTAGGCTTCTTCACGACAATATGACCTGCTGCGTCTCTGCTAATGGTCAGGAATCCTATCACATGTGGAGTGAAACAAGGCTGTGTCCTCGCACCTACACTATTTGCTCTTTACTTTTCAGTGGTTGTCAAGAGAAGCACTACGTGATAATACAGATGCTATTCGAATACGGTTTCGTAATGACGGAGGCATATTCAACTTAGCCCGGCTCAAAGCCCACACCAAGGTCTCATACGATATAATCACTGAGATAATGTATGCTGACGACCTGTGCTTTGTTGCTGAAACATCAGAAGGTCTGCAAAACCGGATGAATAAACTTGGCGCTACATGTTGTAGATTCGGTCTAAAAATCAGTGTTACTAAGACTGAAGGTAATGGATGCAGACAATCATGCTCCGCCGAATTTACTTCTTAGCGACAAAGTTTTAAAGCAGGTGGACAAATTTAAGTATTTAGGTAGCTTCATCACAACTAAAACTGATCTCGACTCTGAAGTTAACTATAGAATCGGTGCTGCCGCCGCTGCTTTTGGAAAACTGCGAGTCAAAGTTTTTCATTCCCATCATATCAAGCTGAGCACAAAAATCAAGGTTTACATGGCGATCGTCTTACCGAATATTCTATACTCTGCAGAAACGTGGTGCCTGTACCGCAGGCACATAAAAATCCTTGACAGGTTTCATCTCAAGTGTCTCCGTGACATTATGAGCATTCAATGGTCGAATCGTGTTAGAAATACTGATGTTCTTCGATGTGCTAATGTTTGCGGAATGGAAGCGTACCTGATGCGCCGTCAGCTGCGGTGGTGCGGGCATGTATCGCGTATGCCCAACGAGAGAGTGGCGAAGCGCATTTTCTATTCGGAGCTTCTAAATGGAAAGCAGAAAAGTGGTGGACAACTCCTCCGATACAAAGACGCTCAAAAGAGAAGCTTGAAGAACAGCTCGATTGAGCCCTCTCGTTGGGAATTACTGGCAGAAAATAGGCCAAAATGGAGAAGACTTGTTCAGTAAAATGTCTATACTTTTGAAGATGAACGCAGGCGCGAACTGGATAAAAGACGTGGCCAAGCCACCTGCAAACATTATGTTAACGGCGCTCTGACTTGCTCTCTATGTGCACGTACATTTAAAACTAAGATTGGCTACTCAAGTCATCTTAGAGCGCACCAACGTAACGTAACATAGCAGAAATAATGTCGCCGTAGCCGAAATCGGCCTGGATGACATCATCATCATCATCATTACATACAAAGCCATTGGCTTAGATATGCGCCAAAGCGCTTGAAACTCGCTGTCACGGAGATCAAACGTGTTGCAGATATCCCGTATCCGCTTTCGTTGAATTTTCCGTTGAATCATCTGTCTTAATAAATTGTTGCAATATAGTTATAATACGGCACTGCCATTTTTTCAGCAAATTGAACCGAATTTAAATTATTTATAGAAATGATCGCTGCTGTCTCAATCTCTTCGAACAGAATGATCGACGACAAATTAGTTAAGTCTAGATGTCAAAAGTCGACTAGTGATGAGAAAATATGACGCGTATGTTACGGTTTTAGAGAAATTTGTCACGAAGCACAGTGAATCGTCTAGAACATGGTAGCTGGACAAAATTATTTTATGGGTTCACATGATCGCTACAGCCATAATAACATATACTGAATCATTTTTTTTGCGTTATGTGGTAAAATAAAAAAACTTAGTACGAAATAAAAATTTATTGAAAATAGAAGTCTAGAAGAATACATATTAACGAAATAATTTAAATTATATATCTACACAATTTAAAAAACTTAACTTAAATTACTTATCATAACATAACATATCATCACACCTTATTCCCCGAAGGGGTGGCAGAGGTGTATTACTACACCCACTTTAAATTACTTAACTATAATAATATCTACTATTATAATAAATTACAAATAGAAATCGTCAGATGATTCATCATCGCTGTCACAGTTAGACGAATCAGGTACCACATAATCGTTCTCCTCACATAAAGTAACTTCACGTGGTACTTGATGTGTAGTAGGTATGGAAGGCGGAACTATCAAGCTTAGCACTTCTGCGGGCAATTTTTCAGGTCTTTTCTTAGGAATTTCCCTAAGCGAGTTGATTACAGGATCAGATGTTATCAGCAGCATATAAAATAAATCTGTATTCGTGGCAATACGTGACTGTTTTCTGCTATGATGCTCTCGGAATCTACGACAGTCTTTGTTACGGGCTTCTTGAGCCTCCTCCGATAGCTGTCCGATTGGAACAATACAGCTTTGGATGACTTCTGTACTGTGTAATAAGATTTTATGCACAGTAACAGGCATATTATACCACGGATACAGACTAAGGTAAAGAGATCGAGTCTCAGAGCAAACTTTTTCAAATTCTATGCAATTAATATCATACCCAGAAGATAATGTTCGAAGTAATATACACATTTTTTTAATTAAATTAACATCCAATCCTGTAATCTCACCGCTTAGTTCCGGATTCATAAAAAACCTACGTGCAGTGTTACCATCATTTGTGTTACCATAACCCGGTTTTGGTTTGTCTACAATAAGCCCCATCTGAGTTTTAAAATCTAACTTAATTTTCTCTGAACGTAACTTTACACTAATTTTATCGTCAGCGCCCCTAGCTTGCCACTTTTTTATATCCAAACGATAACTAATATGTAGTAAACACTCAAAACAACGTATCCATGCATGTAAAGTAGACAAACCAAAACCGTAATGTTCTTTATTAACGACTACGTCTTTTAAATCACCATTCATCATTGTCGGGGTAGCACCACATATATAACATTTTTGAGGGGAGCGTGTGTCAGTCAAAGCGTTACATACTTTTCCGTCTGTCATAGTCAGTAAGAGGTCATGTTTTATAGTAATTTCATATTCTTCAACATTACAAATAGTTGGAAGAAGCTGAGATATTTCTTCCAAGACTTTGTTGGTTTCGGCTTTGGTGAATTCATTAGTTTCCTTTGAAAAAATAAATTTGATTGGTCGGCAATAGAGAGTTGACGAAGGCCGTGGATTTTGCCATATAATATGTTGGCCGTCACATAATTTCAAAGGAACTAATGAAAACATGAACAGGAATTCATCAGTAGCATTAGCATCTTCGAACCTTTGCTTATAGGTACTGTGGCCTGAACTGCCGTCACAGCCCCATTTGCTAATTAATGTAAGGGATGAATTAGAAGACACAACATTTCTTATAACATCACTTTGCGCTTCAATTAAACGATCAGCAGTTTTGTTTAAAATGCCTTGTAGATTAATTTCAGCGCGCGTTTCCGTCACAGAAATATACTCATCTAAAGGATAACACATTTTTTTAGACTTAACTACACTATGATAAGATGGAAATATCTGATGTCCCGCCTTCAATGACACCTTACGCGTCTGTTTGTAACTATGGCTGGTACACTTAGCATCAACATAATGAGCTAAAGCTTCATCACTGCTCAATTGACGACCACCACACGCAACATTGGTTGTTTTAGCTTTTGGAGAGTTGTCAGATATTTTATGAATTGAACTAGCTACATTTCTTCGACCAGATACTCGATTGGCTACTTCAGCGGCTATGGTTAACTCACTAGCACTTCGCGATTGCACTAAATCTTCAACCCTCCGTTTTTTGGTTTTGAATGACGATTCGTCAAATTCTTTTCTGGGTCTGCCTGTAGTCCGACTTGGTCCAGATGACGAAGACGCAGACGGGCGATGTACTTGAACTTCAAATTGTATTTCATTACCCTCTAACCAATCCTTATTGTTATTCAAAAACCTATTGAGGGTATTTTTCGATGCGGACCACTTTTCAGCAAATTTTGAAGAAATACTTGAAATTTTCGTACAAATATTCTTCTTTGAATCAAGAGTGACATCTGAACAGTTGATTTTGTTCAATACAAACTCTGTGAGCTTTGAATTACGGTCCTCTTTCTTGTGTTTACGCCATTCTTCAAAGAAATCGATTTTTGAAATCGAAATCACAACTTCTGAAAAAAATAATTAAAAAAAATGGGGTGAGTTGGGGTGGCAAAACTATATATCATTTTAAAGTTAAATATTGTGGCTATTACATACGTAAATAACGGCCTGGATATATTTGGATAAAAAAAGTTACACTCGATGAAAGTTACTAAATAGAAAAATTTACACGATATAAATGTCCATTTCTATAAAGCCTATAAACATCAACGTCAACAAGTTAAATGATCCCAATTTATGAAGAAATTTAAAGTACATACCTTCAAGTAGAAAATCCATAACACTCACAATAATATAAATAGCACAAGTGGTCATAAGATGTTGTCGTAAGCACTGCAAACTATCAACTGATTTATTTGCATAAATGCATTTTCCTTATTACCTCACTTTCCAGTACTATGGCGGTGTGCTACAAAGGGTAAGGCACGTGTTATACCTGGAATTCTGAGTTTTGAGGTGTGGTTAATGAGACAGGATTATGATTTAATCGATTCTAGGAATCGACTTTTGTCCAGCTGGCTAGTTCTAGGTAATTCACTGTGCGAAGTCTTCGTTTGACAGAACGACATGATATAAGTGAACTCTATGTTACCGACAGTCGAGATGTAGAGGTACGACGACAAAATGGCGTGACAAAATTTATCTCGTGCCTGCCATGTTAGCCATGAAGGTAAGGTACACATTATGTCTATTTTAGGGTTCCGTACCCAAAGGGTAAAACGGCACCCTTTTACTATGGCTGTCTTGTCTGTCTGTCCGTCTGTCACCAGGCTGTATCTTATGAACCGTGATAGTTAGACAGTTGAAATTTTCACAGATGATGTATTTTTGTTGCCGCTATAACAACAAATACTAATAACAGAATAAAATAAATATTTAAGTGGGGATCCCATACAACAAACGTGATTTTTTACTCGTTTTAGCTCGATATTAATAACGGCAACAGTCTACCTGTTGCCGCTATCAATATCGAGCTAAAACGAGCTTCAAAAAGTATGCTTCCAATAAATCGAAATTATTTTGATACGCCTAACAAATTCATAATACAATGCAAAAATCCAAAAATGAAAATCACAGACACAAAAGAATAAAAGTTTGAAAATGGAACACATTTTTGAATTATTTCTTTATAATCAGCCAGCCGCATTGTTGGCTCGCATTTGTATGTCCTTACGGCAATGTCAGCTTTTCATTTTTCTGAACAAAATTTCACATCAAATGTTAAAATTCATGGTCTTCCTTTTATTTCTGACACTATGTTATTTAGCAAAACATAATCCTTATGATGAAGCCTTTCGATCGACATGATAAAGCTACAAGGTATTTTTTGGAACGAAGTTCCTTATCGCGCGTTGCGAAAGGGGGCTAGACGGAAAAAATGAAGACCAAAAGTTGTAACGACACTTTTTGCTATAGTTGTAAGCCGTGCGGCGTGCGCGTGCTTCTCTGTCTGTCTCTCTCTCTCTCTCATAGATAGCAAGCCAGTTATTTTTTCGTTTCGTCTTTCTATTTCGCATTGAACAGTGTGGTGTCGCGACGATTATTTTTGTTGAGTGTATACAGGTTTTTTGTAAATAATAAACAATCAACAACAAAATATAATACTACCATCGATGCAGTTTTTTCAAGACATTTAAATAAAATAGAATCCCAAACATATGTTTCCTACTTCAGCTACCACAAGCCAATTATTACTAAAATTGAGCCTACTGATTAAGTTTATATTACATTATATTTGTTAATAATAAAAAAAATATTATTAAGTATAACATAAAAAAAAATAACTTTTTATACAATTCCTTCACTAATTAATCGAAAGGAACTTCGTTCCATCCGGGTGTCCCTTAGCACCTCTCAAGTTTTTTTTTCTCTTGTAGCGGCTTCGATTCCCGGTTCAACCATGTAATTATTTAAAAAACTATGAATACAGTTTAAATTGTTTTTTTTTATTAAAATAATGTCTTCTTTCAGTAAAATGTTCCATCTACAACATTCAAGGTACTTTCCCTCCATGTGGCATAGCCGTGGGACGCCCTATACATATATTCACTTTAAAAATAAATTATTGAATTAAAATAAAACAAATATTTAAGGGGGCTCCCATACAACAAACGTGATTTTATTGCCGTTTTTATAGATAATGGTACAGAACCCTTCGTGCGCGAGTCCGACTCGCACTTGGTCGATTTTTATTGTTACTTATATTTAAATAAATAAATATTTCTTAAGTTATTTTGGGTGTGATAACTAGGTACTTCATGGTTTACAATTTTTGATGTAAAACTTCTTTACGTTCGGTAGACTTGGGGAGTAAGCTGGCGAAAGCGTTACGAAAAGTACGAATGGAAGTTGAGAGGGACATATAAATTAGTGAAAATAGAAAGAGAGAGAGAGAGTTACGTTTCGTATATAACTGTAGGGGCAAGAGAGAGAGGTGCGAGCACACATTTTCTTTCTCTAATCGCCAGTTGATTTGTCGCATATCTCCTATCCCAAATTTGCCTAAATTATACAAATAGCAAAAATAAAACACTGCTTCATGCTGTATAACAGAGTTCATTTTGCTATAAATAAAAAAATATTTACGACGTTTCGTATATTGAATCTACCAGCTTCGATTTACGAAAAATTCAGCTATTCCACAGCAGATGGCAGGCAGCAGCAGAAAATAACTTATGTACTTACTGTATGCGCCTCGAAATAAGGTTGACATTTCCATAAAACATTATTTTTACCGCTACTCAGCCAGTGCAGTGACACGAAATATTGGCATTATCGATAGACTGGACCCGATTTTGGTTTGATTAAAATATTATAGGATACAAAAGGGTGTTGTTATCTATAATATAAGGATAATCTAGTTCAATATTTGACTAAAACTTCCTAAGATCATTATTATTTACCTACAGAAATGGAACTATTGTTTGCGAAGATCATGATGTAAATAATGCGCATGAATAAATATATGTGTCGTTCTTACCAGTTGAAAATTTAAATATGTTAGTTTTATTTCGTCGTTTTTAACACTAAGGGCCCGTTTCACAGGTTCCTGATAAAGTTTTTTTTTTATATATATATTATAGGCTTGCGTTTGACCACGATCTCGCCTGATGGTAAGCGATGATGCAGTCTACGATGGTACACGCTTGCCTAGAAGAAACCTATTCACTCGCGACTTAAGATACCCAGGTTGTAGCTATCTGGAAACACAGACTCTGGCAAGTCGTTCCACTCTTTGGCGGTGCGCATAATAAAGGTCGAAGAGAACCGCTTTGTGCGAATGGGAGGTATTATATGGTATAGCGGTGGCGCACCGTAGAGCGTCTGGTTGTCCGTTGATAGAAAGGAGATGGTGGGATCAGGTTGAAAAGTTCCGCCGCACACTCCCCGAAATGTACTCGATAAAAAACCGAGAGGCTAGCAACCTTTCGTCGATGCTCCAGGCTGAGGAGCTTTGCATGAACTAGCTCATCGTTGCCTATGAGCTTCTTGTTCCAGATCTGACAAATAACGCCATACAAAAGTTGTTACTTTATTGAGGTTACCCCATGACACACACAAAGATAGACTCATAAATACACAGTACAAGTTATAATTTTAACAACCCTTCATTTTGGTAAGGGGTAAAAACCATTTGACGTTTATTTATATTTGTGAGAAATTTAATATAAATGGCAGATATCGATAAAACTGCAATCGCATTAGACTACATCGCTAACTGAGTAGCGGAGAATATTTCAGAATGAAAAGAGGGTATGCGTAATCCAAAACAAACTAATTTTTTTTTTAAATTACTATTTTGAAAAATAAGTTTTACTTCAGTCGTGTGGTCTAACTAGCACACTCGTTTTTTATTGTTTTCTGGCAAACCGTGCACAATCTGCTATGCGAGCTTTTTGTGGAACCATCAGGGGATTTTTTTAGCTTTGTTCGTATGCCATGTAGTGATTTCTAATATATTTTACAAAAAATATGGCCAATTATTGCGAAAAAGGACACTTATTAGAGAGAGGCAATACCTCCAAAAATAAGATTGTCATAGACTTTGCGATTTCTCACTGCTGCTCCGCGATAATGACATTTTTGATTGACGACTTCCGTGGCGCAGTGGGCGTATAGCCGGCTGAGACGCAGAAGGTAGCGGGTTCGATTCCCGCCGCGGAATAAATGTTTGCATGATCTACAGATATTTGTTCTGGTTCTATATGCTTTTCTATATATTAAAAGTATGTATTTACAAATAAAAAAGAATATAAGTATTATATCAGTTATCTGGTTCCCATAGTACAAGCTCTGCTTAGTTTGGGGCTAGATGGCGCTGTCTGAAATGTCTACCAATATTTATTTATTTATTTTGAGCGATCAAAAATTTCAAGTATTCGCACGTAACGAAAAAGTGCGCTATCCTGTCAGCGGTCAGTGACAAACTAAGCAATGGGCGATTGTGTGAACACCACAGACCACGCTACGCCACGCGATTCCTTTGAAATGTGCCAAAAAACCGTCAATTTTCCGATTGCCCGCCACGATGGCCAATCGTCCGCCATTATACCATTGTACCTAGTACACAATGGCGATGGCTTGTCGTGACCCCATCATGCGCCATTCTGTACTGGGGCCTTAATGATCATCATTGCCTTCGATCGACTGTTATACTCTTTGGATCAACTTTGATTAACTTTGATTATTAGTGGTAAATTTTGGTGTCGGAGTTTTTTGCACCTGCTCTAACGAATACTAGCTGACCAATTTGCAGCTTCGCACGCGTAGTTTTTCAATAAAAACATTACCTCGCTTCTGCGCAGTTAAGTAAAAAGTAGCCTATGTCACCCGGGGATAGTGTAGCTTCCCAACAGTGAAAGAATTTCTTAAATCGGTCCAGTAGTGTCGGAGCCTATTCAATACAAACAAACAAATCTTTCCTTTTTATAATATGTATTAATATAGATTTACCTCGAAATATGTACATATGTGCTCCCGACACAAGGTCGACGCGACACCATGGTGCGGGTGGGGTGGCTGCTGGCTGTTAATTATCCATCCAAGTAGGTACCTACCTAATAAATAAAATATAAAAATAATGCTCGACATTTCACACAGCACTATCTAGCTCCAAACTGAGCAGAGCTGTGCTATGGAAACCAGATCTCTGATATAATATTTATGTATGCAAAAATAAACGTTAAAATATAATATTTAGAAATCAAAAGTTAAGTTTAGAAAGAATAAGTTTATTTTAATTAATGGTTTTAAATTACAATATGTATTTACAAAAATATATACAGTGTAAACTCCATGTAACGTCACTCGTTTTAACGACAAACTCTCTAAAGCGTCGAAATCACTCGGCTTTGGTTGGTTTAGCTTGTCTTGCATACAATGGTACACTCTGTATAGCATTACACCCACTCTCAATAACGACAACAATTTGTAATAAAAAGTTCTTTTTAAGTTGCTAAATTAGTAAAAACTGCGCATCTGTGTATATCCTTTTGTCGTTTTATTATCCTAGACCATAATAAACTCGATGCCAACACATCATACACACCAAACTTTCTAAGAAATCCGTTCTTTTGTTTACAAAATGGGATTGCTTGCACGTGTAGCTGCATACTGTTGTTAGTAGAAGTGATGGATTTTATCTATACGTTGTCATATTCTTAGTAGCTCACAAATTTTCAAATTGTAAACATAAACTGTAAAACGCAGTAGCGTTCAAATTAAAACAGATTTTTATTGTAGGTACTATTTAACAAGACAAATCAGAAATAAACGTTTTCTTTTTCTAATACAGATTTTACTTCTCTCCATTTAACGACAACTCTCTATAACGTCCAAATATGCTCAGTCCCTTGAGTGTCGTTATATAGAGTTTACACTGTATATATATCTACTTATTTTTTTTAAATATCTACTAAGTAATTATAATATGTAGAAAATGTAGAAAAACCATCCAGACCCGGATCAAATATCTGTAGATTATGCAAAAATTAGTTACGCGTCGGAAATCGAACCCTCCTCCGTCTCAGCCGGCTATTCGCCCACTGCGCCACGGAGGTCGTCTAATGACAGTATGTTAAATAATTTGCTTCAACCCATCCTATTGATAGCTACGCCAAGAGCAAAACCAATTGTTAAGTAGGTAGGTAAGTATATTATTTTATTTGGAGCCTGTACTGTCCCGCTGCAGGGCAAAAGCCTCCCTTCCTTCCTTCCACTCCACTCTATCATGCGCGTGTGTAGTCCAGTCTTCCATATACGAGTAGAGTTCGTCTTTCCATCGGCGTCGCGGTCTTCTGTCTTTTGGGATCCACTCGGTGGTGGATTTTGCCCATAACTCCTCCGACATGTGGCAGAGATGGCCCGCCCAGTCCCACTTTAACTTGCCTGCTTGGTGCCCAACGTCCGCGATTTGTGTTTGGGAGCGCAGTTAGCAGGTAGGTAAGTACCTAATGAAAATTATAAAGTAACACGTTGATGAAATCTGGCCTAAAATCCGCCTTCACCATCACAGTAGGCAGTTGGTAGCAAATGAAAGAACATTAAACAGGAGAGCTTTAATGCCGGCCAGTATCAAGTAGTAATAAATACTCCCTATTACCTACCCTAATAGAGTGACCCTTAGTTAGTGCTGGCAGTTATCCGGCTAAAACATGTAGGGCCGGCTTTTGTACGTGATATTATCGAGGTAGCTTTCTTTAAATATAATTAAATAAATGTGTTCGACAATGTCAAATTACATGTCATGTAAACCTCACCGAAAGCAGATGATTAAACCCTACGGCTGAGCCGGGTGTAAAGTGGTAGGTACTGAATTTCATTATATTATGTCCTATTTGTTCTTATGTCTTATTTATTTATTTATTTAATACTTTATTGCACAAAAATACAAATTACATGTACAAAAGGTGGGCTTAATGCTACTAGGATTTTCTACCTGCCAACCTCAGAGGTAACAAAAAAGATTGGCGTGCTAACTTTTAACAATATTAATGTTAATTAAAAAAAGCAAAAGAAACACAAATTACAATAAACTCCGATTACAGTTAGAATAAATACATAAACCTACTTGATATAACAATAATAATACATAGAATATATATATGAGAAATATAACAAATATATATATATATATATATAGATATAAAACAAAAAATACTATTACATACAACGTAGTACCTACATATGTGTAGGTACTACGTTTTTATATATTTTAACAGCCAGTGGAGGACTGCAAGAAATGACTGTAGACTAGTCGTCTGAAAACCGGTTTACTAGGCGCCTTTTTAATATGATTAGGGAGAGAGTTCCATAGACCGACAGCTACCACCTCAAAAGAGTTGCCACGAGTGGCCGTTGAGTGTTTCGGGGTAGCGAGAAGGAGAGAATCAGTGGATCTGAAGTTTTGGTCATGGGTGTCAGAGAGGTAGGAAAATTTGCATTTAAGATAATGGGGAGTAAAGGGGTCCCTAAGGATCGAAAAAAGAAGACATAAAACTTAACTTTCTCCTGTCACGAATTGAGAGCCATTTCAGTTTGGAGCGATACTCAGACACATGATCATACTTACGGAGACCATAAATGAACCTAATGCACGTATTGAGCAGTCGATCCAATTTGTTAAGGAGGTCCTGATTAAGGTCTAGGTACGATATATCCGCATAGTCGATTATAGGTAGGAGCAAATAGTTGACTAGGGATATTTTTGTATTTGTTGGGAGAAAGTTTTTAAAACGGATAATGGAATGGAGAGATGCAAAAAATTTACGGGATACTTCCTTTACCTGAGCCACCCAGTTTAGGTTAGCATCGACAAGGAGGCCAAGATTTTTGACCACCGGTGCAAAAGGTATGATGCAATCATTATATACTAAGGGAGTGGTTGAGGGTAGGTCGATTTTTGCAAGTTGGCGAGTACTCCCGATAATGATTGCTTGACATTTGTTTGGGTTCACTTGGATGCCGTAGTTCTCAGACCAGGTCTTAAGTTGGAGAAGATCAGTGTTAAGAGCATCCAATGAAGCATTCAAGTTTTCAGTCTTTGAGTGGTAATAAAGCTGCAGATCGTCGGCGTAGAAGTGATAGTTGCAGTGGAATTTGGAGGAAAGCAAGTTAATGAATAGGCTGAAGAGCAGGGGTGATAGGATTCCCCCTTGAGGGACTCCAGCCTCCAGCTCACACCAATCAGAGAAAGTCTGCCCACTCCGGATGGACTGGCGACGCCCCGTTAAATCAGACGAGAACCACTGAACGGCTAACGGCGAGAAATTCAGGTGACTCAAGGCAGCAAGAAGCAGATCATGGTCGACAGCATTAAAGGCGTTGCTAAAGTCAATGAGTCAATGAGCACAGTGACTTGAGATCTCTCCATAGCTGATCTAATGTCCTCGGTGACTTTGAGCAAGGCAGTTGTGGTGCTATGGCCAGCCCTGAAACCAGACTGGAATGGGTTCAAACGTATCTTATAAAGCAAATGCCGCGAAACGCTGTTACAAAGACAACATTTGTCTCGCATAAAGTGTGAAAAGTAGAGTATTCTCGTGCGCCGTGGGCGCACTTATATCCCTATCTGCACTCAGGATTCTAGTAACTCCCTCGCTCCGCTCGTGAGTTAACTCTAGGATCCTTCGTTAAGTTCGGGATTCAATATAGCGCCCGTGACGCGAGACACTACTTTATCCCCTCGTTTAATAATGTACTATTATGCTTGTGTGCAGACGGATGTACCGCCTGTTGGTCGTATTTTGATTTTGTATCAGGAATGTTAAACTCATCTAGTCTTAAGGACTGACACTAGAAACTACGACACAGTATTACACTAATGCATTTTCTATTGTTCATTTTGTTTTGTAGGAGTTTCTTCGTCCCGCCCAAAAGACGTCTCATGCGTTTGCACTGATGATCCAACGAGTGGTCAGCCTCTCAATGTCCTTTCCTTTTCGAGATTGTCTTGCAGTAGTGGGCGATTTTAAATTGATATCTTATATTTTTAATTGATTTTTAATTTGATTTTTTTATATTGGTGATTGATTTTTTAATTGATTGATAATTGATATCTCGCGAGTATCCCAAAACAAAAAAAATTCTTAGTGTTACTCGCGCAACGATGCCTAAACGTATTTAGTGGCTAAATAAATTAAGGAGTTGTCAAATCATACAATACGTATTTGCATGCTCAAATTATCAATTTAAGAACTTAGTGTCTATAATACTTTCAAAACACGACCTTCATTCGCTTCTGTCTTAGCGTAATTCCGTTCTGTGCTTTTCCTTTAACTTTTTCGTTTTCCTATATTTACTTTGTATACTTTTAATTTTCTTATATAATTATAGTTTTGATTTAAATAGTTAAAAGGCCCTTCAGGCCCTCTAGTTGCATCTACTTTTCATTACATTTACTTTACAAGACAGTCTGTCTTACCAATATGTGAATAACGTAGTGGGTTACATTATTAATACTTCTATCGCATGAATACTGTATCTTACCTAACCTTTATAGTGTAACTGTTTGTTGTTCCGAAATAAATAAAATAAAATAAAAATACGTAAAATTTAAACATTTATTCGCTAAATACGTTTAGAGATCGTTGTGCAAGCCGGCCTTAATCTTTGACTAATAAAATAGTGCAAAAACCAAGGAACTTGACCTACAGTTTCATTCAAATTTCAGGTAACGGGAGTTCATGTCAGTTGGTTACTTTGACATGAACTCCCGACTTAATGACTTTATGTATGATAATTGGTATTAGATAAATACCTATCTATTTGTAACAAAAAACTATTGAAACATCAGCTTTTCTCGATAATCAAAATGAAAACTTTTGTAGTAACTTTATGTTAGTAAAAACCAATTTTACAAACGTGGTACCGTCGGTCTACCAAACTAAACTAACGCCCAAATCTAATAAAGACTAACTAATCTAATCAGACCCTACCTAGGACAAGTTACTCCACCTTAACTAACTTCTTTTGTAGGTAAACTAAAATAAATAAAATAAAAAAGCCTTTTATTTCTTCCAGAAAATGCTAGTATACAAGTTTTACAAGTTTTGTTAGTATCAGGATTTTTTTTGTAGTTTAATATGTAATGGTTAGTTTCATATTTATATAAAGAATTTTGGATACATTTTTATCTTAGTTATAGTATATACCTGTAATACCTGTTTAATAAAATTATTCTGTAAGAACCCCTCTGCCTCAAAGGCCTCCTCCAAATTGAGCCAGTTTTCTCTGGATTGTGCTGTTTTTGTCCAGTTTGGACCCACTATGCGTTTGATTTCGTCCTCCCATCTGGTGGAAGGTCTCCCTTTCTTTCTTTTGCCCACTGGCCCCCTCCATTCTGTCACTCTTTTTGTCCACCTTTGATCTTCCAGGCGTGCTATGTGTCCCACGTCCATTTTAATGCAAGAGCTTGTGTTGAACCGTCTGTTGCTTTTGTGATGTTGCGTATTTTTCTCCACCTTTGATCTTGCAGGCGTGCTATGTGTCCGGCCCACTTCCATTTTAATGCAAGAGCTTGTGTTAAACCGTCTGTTGCTTTTGTGATGTTGCGTATTTTTTTCCACCTTTGATCTTGCAGGCGTGCTATGTGTCCGGCCCACTTCCATTTTAATGCAAGAGCTTGTGTTGAACCGTCTGTTGCTTTTGTGATGTTGCGTATTTTTGTTCACCTTTGATCTTGCAGGCGTGCTATGTGTCCGGCCCACTTCCATTTTAATTCAAGAGCTTGTGTTAAACCGCCTGTTGCTTTTGTGATGTTGCGTATTTTTGTCCACCTTTGATCTTGCAGGCGTGCTATGTGTCCGGCCCACTTCCATTTGAATGCAAGAGCTTGTGTTAAACCGTCTGTTGCTTTTGTGATGTTGCGTATTTTTGTCCACCTTTGATCTTCCAGGCGTGCTATGTGTCCGGCCCACTTCCATTTTAATGCAAGAGCTTGTGTTAAACCGTCTGTTGCTTTTGTGATGTTGTGTATTTTTGTCCACCTTTGATCTTGCAGGCGTGCTATGTGTCCGGCCCACTTCCATTTTAATGCAAGAGCTTGTGTTAAACCGTCTGTTGCTTTTGTGATGTTGCGTATTTTTGTCCACCTTTGATCTTGCAGGCGTGCTATGTGTCGGGCCCACTTCCATTTTAATGCAAGAGCTTGTGTTAAACCGTCTGTTGCTTTTGTGATGTTGCGTATTTTTTTCCACCTTTGATCTTGCAGGCATGCTATGTGTCCGGCCCACTTCCATTTTAATGCAAGAGCTTGTGTTAAACCGTCTGTTGCTTTTGAGATGTTGCGTATTTTTGTCCACCTTTGATCTTGCAGGCGTGCTATGTGTCCGGCCCACTTCCATTTGAATGCAAGAGCTTGTGGTAAACCGTCTGTTGCTTTTGTGATGTTGCGTATTTTTGTCCACCTTTGATCTTGCAGGCGTGCTATGTGTCCGGCCCACTTCCATTTGAATGCAAGAGCTTGTGTTCAACCGTCTGTTGCTTTTGTGATGTTGCGTATTTTTGTCCACCTTTGATCTTGCAGGCGTGCTATGTGTCCGGCCCACTTCCATTTGAATGCAAGAGCTTGTGTTAAACCGTCTGTTGCTTTTGTGATGTTGCGTATTTTTGTCCACCTTTGATCTTGCAGGCGTGCTATGTGTCCGGCCCACTTCCATTTGAATGCAAGAGCTTGTGTTAAACCGTCTGTTGCTTTTGTTATGTTGCGTAGTTTTGAATGCCTTATTTTATTTATTCTTTTTATGTTTAGCATACTCCGCTCCATTTCTCGCTGGCACGTTATAATTTTATTTTTAATATTTATGTTGTAGTTCCATGTCTGACAAGCATAGGTCAGGCATGGTATAAGGCAAGAATTTATAACCTTTGTCTTCAGTTTGATTGGCATATTGCTTTTAAATATTTTTTTAAGGCTTATTCCATGTTAACTGGGCTCTGCGCTCAATCTCTTGGTAGTTGTTTAGTATGTCGAAGCTTATTTGCTTGCCTAGGTAAATATATTTATCAGTGTATTGGAGAGGCTCGTTGTCGACGTATATTTGTACCTTGGTGTTGTTGGTCATTACCATAGTTTTAGATAAGTTCATCTCTAGCCCAGCGAGCTTGCTAGCTTTGTTTAGTGACTCTGCCATGTACTGTAGTTCTTTTCCTTTCTCTGATATCAGCACCAAGTCGTCGGCAAAACGTAAATGGTTCAAATGCTTATTTTTTATTTTTATTCCGCATTCATGTTCTGTTGTAGGTACAACTTTATTATTATTTTTCAAAAAGCCGGATTTTCGCATTATTCAATTTCGCCACCCTACTACAGTAAAGATAAATCCAGTAAAGACGATACGCGCAAACATAAAACTGTAACGAAAACGGCAGTAAAGTTTACGACGCGAAAGTATATTAACCTGGCGTTCTTTACACGGCTAAAATTACACTTTACGAATATGTAGCAAAGATGCCATCTTTATTTGCCCATAATGTTTATATTCAGACACTGGACACTATAGGACATTTGGAATGTCGGAGTTATATCGTTTATAATTTGATGATTCTAGCGAATAATCTTGTTGTTACAAAGAGTTTTGTAGCTAAATTATAAAACACTAGTTGACCTGCCTCCGGCTTCGCACGCATGGTTTGTTAATAAAAACATTAACCTTCTTCTGCGCAGTCGGGTAAAAAGTAGCCTATGTTACTCAGGGATAATGTAGCATTCTAATGCTGAAAGAATTTTTGAAATCGAACCAGTAGTTTTTCGTTACAAACATACACACACACAAACAAAAAAATTCCTCTTTATAATATTAGTATAGATAAGATAAGATAAGATAACTCTTTATTGTACACCAAAGTAAAATACAGTACATAAGTCTTACAAATAGATTTAGTACAATGGGCGGTCTTATCGCTAAAAGCGATCTCTTCCAGACAACCTTTGTATGGACAGGATAAAAATGTAACACATGACGGCGGTGCATCTATATAAATTTAAAAACATATCTACATACTATAAACCTAAATTACCAGTAATAACACAAATTTAATTTAAATAAGCAACTCTAAAAGTGGTTATGATGAATTAACAAGCAGCTACAACTTCAACACAAGGACAGATAATGGGTGTGCACTTTTGTTTTAAAATTACTAATAGACTTGGATGTATATGTATGGTGTATAGATTAGTATAGATTTCCGAAGGCGGCAGCGGCGTAGGTAAACGTAACGCTGTCTCTAATACTTAGCCTTATGCTCTACTATACTATACGTTAAGGAACTATACGAGCTGATCCCGCCAACTCCCTTTCATCAAAGGACAAGCAGGCGCACGGCTCAGTACCAGCCGTACCTACGAGAGTTGTTATACCACCCATTCGCACACACCGTTTTGTTTCTTTGTTCTTGATGCGTACATCTAAGGTATGGAACACTGCCGGCGTCTGTTTTTCCTAAAGAATACAATCCGGGTCTCTTTAAAGTAAGAGTGAATACGTTTTTTCTAGATCTTCGTGCTTCATCTTAGATCACATCATCGCTTACCATCAGGTGAGATTGTGGTTAAACAAAGACCTATCCAGCTTAAAAAAAACGAATCTTTCCATACGTAGTATTATTAATTGTACCTACATAAATTACTAGGTTTATATTGACAAATGGGCTATGCTCGGAGTTTCTCTACGGGATCGAATCAGAAATGAGGAGATACGTAGGAGAACTCAAGTCACCGACATAGCCCGACGGATTAGCACGCTGAAGTGGCAATGGGCAGGCCATATAGCGCGCAGAACAGATGGCCGATGGGGCCGAAAGGGTCTCGAGTGGAGGCCACGGACCGGCAAGCGCAGCGTAGGACGTCCACCCACAAGATGGGCAGACGACTTGGTAAGAACCGCAGGTCGGCGTTAGATGCAGGCCGCTTCCAACCGCAGTTCCTGGAGATCAATGAGGGAGGCCTTTGTCCAGCAGTGGACGTCCTACGGCTGATATGATGATGATGATTGACAAATGGGAGTGGGCGGGTCATGTATGTCACGCGAATTAACCCTAAAAGCTGGACAAAGATCTACACCGACTGGCAACCTACAGAAAGGAGGCAACGGCCACGAAGGCGTGTTGACGCGACCATCTGGCTGTGTTCCACTTACACACGGACTATCTCGAGACAGATAAAAAACGCAAGAAGTGGATGGAAATTGGGATACCTTTGTCCAGCATTAGGAAAGTTATAGGACTATAATAAAGGTTAAATATAAGAAGTAAAGATCATTGGGCGGTTTTGACCCACTTTTTTTTTTTCGCGCACAGTGTTCAAATCACTTTTAAAGTAAAGTATTCAATTCCACTTTTCTAAATATGTAAATTTTTTTTATGTATCTGCTGGAGGAAAAATGTTATGTAACAGTATGTATGTGAGTCTAACTATAATTCTATTAGACTAAAAACTAAAGATTTTACTGTCAGCATTGTGAAAATGTATGTACAAGCATAAGAAAAATGTTTGTATCGCATAACAGATTGTATGTCTCTCTCGCTCGCACTTTCGACAGGTAGAAAATAACAGTAAGGTATCGAAGTGCGCGTGCGACGCGCCGCCTGCGCCCCACCCGCTCTGACCGCCCCGCAGTCGTACGTCATCCTTCGTTTCGATCTGTGCGTTTAAACTCGTGTTTCCGATTTTTGCATTTTATTGATTACTTGAGCGTGTTTTATGGACCCCTGATTTTGCTTGACGATTGGTTTACATTAACATGGAAAGACAAAATAGTTGCGTGTCGTGTAATCGATCTGTTTTACGTCGACGAAAACACATATTGACAGTTCTCTTTTTGGAAAGACAAAGGGATCTTGTAGATTTATTATTGCAAGAAATAATACCACGTGAGGTAAGTACACTACACTGTTATCGTATGTGTATGACTCGTCGCGTGCTCTTGATTGTACAAATGTTGCTTTGCTCAATGTAATGGCTCATTTTACTTCTTGATAAATGGAGGAATATATATTTTTTTTTTCAATTGTTTCAGATTACTTTTAATGGCTCACGGGCCATGTGCCATGCTTGTTGGTCAAGGTTAGATCGTCGTTTACGGAATCAACCCGTACAAAATGAACAAGTACAAAATATACCAGTACAAGATCAGCCAGTTGAAGAGCAACCAGTGCAAGATCAAGTACAATTGCAGCCTAGTTTTGTTACGCCTAGAGGATATAAGCGAGCATCGAATACAGCGAGACATTGTATTTTTACAAACTGTAGAAATGTAGTGGCCCATAATGTTCCACTATATGCTAAGTTCCAACTCTTACACAATCACAATTTTTATATACCAGAATTAGCTCGGGTTTGCAATGCTCATTTTATGAGGAATGATTGGGTAGACTTGCTCAACACTACATCCCACGAAAACTTTGACAGTACTCATGTTGTTGGTATGATGAATTTATATAAATGGGGTATCGAACAAAGAAGCAACCTTGATTTCGAAAATATTGAAGAAATAGAGGACAATGAATTTCACTTTTGGACGGGACTAACAAAATATCAATTTAATGTTATTTTGAACCAAACGCCTTCACTGGGTGATCGATCAGTTCATCCTGCCACAGTTCTTGGAATTTTTTTAACAAAAATAAGAACCGGTGAACCAGATGAGCGATTAGCCACTAAATTCAATATGTCGAGGAGAACCCTAGAAAGGAAGTTGGCGATAGCAAGAGAATGCTTAAGTAATGATTTTGTTCCACAGCATTTGGGCTTAAATCATATTACTAGGGAAGATGTGGTGGCCAAGAATCTTGCAATTCCAAGCCATTTTTTTGGTGGTAACTATAATGAACCGGCGGCCATTCTCGTATGTGATGGAACATATATTTATCTACAAAAGAGTTCGAATTTCCTTTTCCAGCGCAAAACTTACAGTCTTCATAAGTTTCGGAACTTAGTAAAACCCTTCCTTATAGTATGTACCGACGGCTACATAGTAGATGTTACGGGGCCTTACACTGCGACTACTTCGGACGCAAGCATTATGCGTGACCTGATGCAAGAAGATTCTCCGATTCATGGGTTCTTGAGAGTTAATGATGTTTTTATATTGAATCGTGGATTTCGGGATTCGATTGATAAAATTGAGGAATGCGGGTATAATCCTCACATGCCGCCTACAAGAGTAAGAGGAGAACAACTGACGACACTAGATGCTAATAAATCTAGATTAATAACAATGATCCGGTGGGTAGTGGAAACCATTAACGGCAGATTCAAGAAAGATTTTAAAATCTTCCGCCATGTATATTTTAACGTTGCCATGAGAAACATGATGGTCGACTTCAAAATAACTGCGGCCATAATTAATGCTACTCGCCATCCATATGAGGACCATATGTATGCGGAACAATTCATAAGAATTATAAATGAACGAATGAATGAACCCAATGAGATGGCAGAATATGTGATTAACCATAATTTAAACAGGCAGAGAGTAGCGTTTGTGCGACTCGATGGCAATGATCCGGATTTTGATGACTTTCCTCGGCTTACATTTGACGAATTAATATTGTTTACGTTGGGATCATACCACTTGAGAATCGCAAGATCGTATTGCCACGAGCACATGCGTGAGGATGGTGTATACACTATCGAACTATACCGGCACCAAGAAATGATTGAAAATAAGATATTGATAAGAGGCAGAATACAGTCACGACACGTCCGTGCAAAGCAGTACTACACCTATATTTTAGTAGATCCTACCCATATTGGAAGAAATAGCATCCAACAGTATTACTGCTCGTGTATACACGGCCGTCGCACTGTCGGAAGCTGTGCACATGTTGTAAGCGTCGTATACTTTCTGTCATGGGCCAGGCATCAAGACGTGATAGACGCGCCTGCAGCCTTTTTAGATGAATTAACTATAGATTTTGATAATGCAGAATAAAAATATTATTACCGCAAAATGGATTTTATTTTCGTATTCCTGGAAATTGTTCAAAACAACTGTTTTACAAAGTATTTTTACAGTCAGGCCAATAGTTTTTACTTAGTTCATTATAAAAATGCTATAATAATAATTTAAAAATGCTATAATAATAATTTAAAAATGCTATAATAATTATTTTAAAAATGCTATAATATTAATTAAAAAAATTTTTTTTGCGGTTCTCCCATATCCTGCAATAATGCGACCCATACCATTAAGTAACATATACATTTAACTACATACCTAGCCCTGTTTCGTTTTTGTGCGCCGTGGGTCATATGTCCGAACAAAATGCCCAATGACCTTTGTAACAAAAATAAAACTGACTTCCGATAACTAGTGGTTCGAACTAGTGGTAACTAGTGGTGAGATCTCGCGAGTCTCCGCTATAAATAAAAATATATTATTCGTAATATTTGACTGTCAAAATAGTGCCGCGAAATATACATCCAAATTACTTGACCTACAGTTTCATTCAAATTACAGGTAACGGGAGTTCATGTAAATTGGTTATTCTTTTTTGGGGTACAAATTGCAGTTGTTCTGGATTTCAACTTTTGCCTATATTTGTGACACTTAAGCTACACGCATACTAAATTACAGCACTGAGGGGTCACTGGTGTACCCTGTGAATTTCATCAAAATTCAGTTTTTATTATGGCTAATAGCTCAAAAACTACAAGAACTTTACTAAAAATAAAAACGGAGTCGAAATGTACTAATGAAGACCTTCCCATTTAACGTCCCACTTGACCTAATAGTCTAATTTTTTTTTTTACCCCTCTTGAACCCCAATATCTCAACAACCCCCCAACATTTTCAGCTCATTTAGTCACACCAAAATTGTGCCATCACTACCTACCTGTGTATCAAATTCCATGATCGGATCAACGCTTCGAAAGTTATCCTCGGACAAACAAACAAACATACATACAACGCCGATTTGCCCAAGTTGATTAAAGGAGGGTTCCTATATCCGTCGGTAACCAGCTACGACTCGTTTCTCCTTAAAACGTGTCATAAATTTGACACTTGTTTGACACTTTTTCAAGGCAATACGAGTCGTAGTCGGTTACCAACGGATATAGAAACCCGCCATTAGAGTTCAATAATCAAAATCAGTTGACTTGGTACCTAAATTATATATTCGCCCATAATGTCGTGTACATGTCTTTGCAAATTGAAAAGTGATTATTTTATCATTGATCCCATCATCCGATTTTGACCAAATTTATATGGGACTACCCTTTCTAACAGAAGAAGAATGATTGAAATCGGACAACGCAACGTGATAGAGGCCTCACATCACAACCATACAAAAATGTATTGGCGTGATCCTAAAATTGAGGCACTCCCGTTTTTGAAGTAGATTAACTTTTATAATTTTTTTCAGCTCAGCTATTGCGGACAAGAATGCAGAAGAATCCCACCTGCCCTGCAAAAAATGTATGGTGCTAAAGTTAAATATTTAGACCTAAGGTAAGCTCCAACACTTTTCTTCATTATTATTTTGTAAGCATAAAAAATAATGGCCCATACTGCAATACACAAGTATACCTATGTTTGCAGAACGAACTTGTCTATGTAGGTATATTAATTCCTTATGTCCAAGGGCTACAGATTATTTAACGAATTAAATTGTAAAGGATAACTTGCACTGTTTTTGTGTATACTTACGCCGCGCGGCGCCGATTCAATATTGATAAACTGACAGAGCATGGGGCTTGGTGTTATAAACATTGATTTACTAAGAAAATATACAATAATTTTGTAACTATACAACAAGTAACTTTTTAACAAAACTATAACCCACTTCAGATAACAGTATAAACCAAACTGCTCTACCAATTTTGATGAAATTTCCATGGGATCAATCTAAAAGTATATCTTTTCAAATAAAAAACTAATTTTCCAAATCGGTTAATATATAACGGAGTTCTGAACAAACATAACATAACATAAAAATTAAACAAATTTAAGACTTATATGGTTTTCTATGTGGACTTATATGGATGCCATTGTCGGAACACGACCAAATGAAAATGGAACCACACGGGAAGCATCAGCTTTCAAATAAAAAAGAATCATCAAAATCGGTTCACCCAGTCAAAAGTTCTGAGGTAACAAACATTAAAAAAATACAGTCGAATTGAGAACCTCCTCCTTTTTTGGAAGTCTGTTAAAAAACAAAAAAAAAACAGTTGAGCTATCTAGAAAATACGTAGCTATAAATACATTTTTAATAAGTAGTACTGTGTACTTCAATTTATAAATCTCAGGAATCAAGTATTTAGGAGACATATTGTGAAATAAAATAAAAAATATAAATATGTAGTCGATAACAATAAAATTGTATATGGAGTATTTTATTGACCTACTTTGTCCCAGAACTGATTAAATAAACCTGTCCAAATTCTTGAAAATTTCATACAAATGCTTTGATATTTTACTTAGAAAACTTTCGTGATTGATTTCAATCATTATTATAAATACGGAATTTATCACGTACCGTCTTATCGGTGTTTCGACCGACAATGTTGCGGTTCAATTCGTGAACCTTCATCAGGGTGAGTGCGATCCGCTCCGAATAACGTCTCGCCACGCACTGCGCGTCGCTGCCCTCTGCGCGCGAGTGGACCGGTAAGACGGTACGTTAAAAATCCCGTATTTATAATAATGCTTTGATATTAGTTATTATATTCTACTTGTAAATCGTGATAGTTCTGGATGATATTTGGTACATTATTTTTATATGATTCTATGTACCAGTGCGGACTGACGGATCATATGAAAATATGCCCGCGGCACCTTCCAAGGGCACGCTATAATACCGGGGGAAGCGAGATTGCGTCGCACCTTCACAAAGCGAAATAAAACACTTTTGTAATAAAACAGAAATTATAATATTCTGTGAAATTCTGTGTTGTATACTTTGCAGTGTCATATTCTGCCCCAAGCTTTAGCTGTGTATGTGGAAATATCAAAGTTATATTACCCTTCCCTATTATTAGATACGCTGAACGCAGACATATTTACATAATTATTCATAAAGATGGGCTTTTACTTTCTACCCATCGTGGGTATGGGTAGAAAGCCCGGTATTCCGTAATAATTCCAATTGTTTATCCTAAGGTGGTTCGATTCCTATACATACTGAACAGTAGAAATGTCTAAACATACACGTATCGAATTACTTAAGTCTTATTATTAACGCAGAATCAATAAAATTTCATACTTTCTTTTATAAATAACTACCTAAGTAACGAGGGCGGCACTGAAAATTTCGGGAATCAAGGAAGTGACACAACATTACTATTTAAAAGTGTATTTATTGCTTTTCGAAGTATTCTCCGCGAAATTTGACACATTTTTCCATACGATGGAACCAATCATTGAAGCAACCATTCCATTCGGAAGTTGAGGTCTCCTAAATGGCCGTTTTGTAGGCGTCCACAGCTTCTTCAGGTGATGAAAATCTCTGACCACGGAATTTATTCTTTATTTTAGGGAAAGTATAGAAATCATTAGGGATTAGGTCGGGGCTGTACGGCGGATGGTCTAATAATTCTATGTTTTCTTGCTCTAAAAACTCTTTTGTTCTGTGCGCGGTGTGAGAACTCGCATTGTCGTGATGGAGGATGATGCGGCGGTTGCAGTTTTCTTTACGGAGTTCAGAAACGACCTGTGGCAAACAAATGCTAGCATACCATTCTGCATTAACCGTTCTTTGTACCTCAAAAGGAATAGTCGCAACATGGCCGGTTTTGGAGACAAACGTGGCCACCATTTTTTTTGCAACACTCCGTGAACGAACAATTTTTGTTGGCTTTAACTCATTTTCGAACACCCAAACTCTTGACTGGTTTTTTGTTTCGGGTTCGTACGCGTATATCCAGGATTCGTCACCTGATACAGCATTATACAGCATTTGAGGATCCTGCGTGGAATCTTTCGAGAGTTCTGACGCACCAAGTAGCGCGAGCCGCTTTTTGCTCTTCACAGAGCAAATGCGGTATCCATCGGGAAAACAACTTTTTTACACCTAATTGTTCATGCAAGATTATTTGTATTTGACTCATGCCAATGTCTAAAGTTGCCTGAATTTCGCGGTATGTCACATGTCTTCCCCAATCAGCTTACGCACAGCATCAACGTTTTCTTGGGTGACTGCAGTTTTTGGACGACCTTGACGCGGATCATCACTGAGCTTGACACGTCCACGTTGAAATTCAGCAAACCAGCGATAAATTGTGGTTTTGGATGGGGCTTCATCACCAAATGCAGAAATCATCCGGTCAACACACTGTTTTTGTCAACCACTTCGAAAGTCATAATAAATCATCGCTCTTGAATTTTCTCGAGTCAATTCCATTTTCTCAACGACTAAACAAGTTTGACAAGACCTTGTGACAAGACCGAGAATATTTTTTTAAATAAATAAATGGTATTCGATTTTTAAAACCAAGGAGTTTTCAATTATAAAGATTTTAATATGACAGGAACAGTGGAAATATTCCATTCCCGATACTTTTAGTGCAGCCTATGTATGTATTCATCAGTTTCGCTTATTTGAAATGGCATTAAAAGTTATTTGTTATACAAGAGTGCAAAGTTGCTTTTGAACCGCGTGCTCAATTTTGATGACCGAGCAAGCGAAGGATTCTAAAAATGAATCACGAACGCAGCGAGTGATTCAAAAATTAGAATCCTGAGCGAGGGAATCAAAAGAGCACGAGGTGAAAAATCTTTGCACTCGAGTGCAACACCTAACTGTTCATTCCACCTCAGCGATGAAATGAATAAATGCAAAAAAAAAGTAATACACCAAGAAGATTCCGAGTCTGAGTTTTTAACAAATTAAAAAAGGTTGTATGATAAATTCGGCACTATGGAGGTAGAAGTAAATAGGTTTAATGATAATATAATGTTTTGAATTCACAAACTTAGTGTACACGATGTTATAATCCAATTTACTTTATCCTCTAGCCGCTAGCGGATAAAAACGGCTTTTGCACTCAGATAGAAGAGCAAAAATACTCTCTCCGAGATGGGGGGATGAAAAAGTGATTTTTGTTCGAATTATTGACCGATCGAACGAAGCGTTCATTCGACATTGGCCAAAAAATGCTTTTGTCCGTCTGTCTGCTCTCGCCTACGGGTCGCATTTTTCAACCGACTTTGACGCAAAATTAGTACACAAGTTCCTCGATTTATTTAATTTATTTAGTCGATCGTGATTTTTGTATGGGGAAAAATAGGAGGGAAAAGGGGGTAGTTTGATGTAGCGTTATTTATCGACGGATTTCAATCAAATTTGAGAGGCACTCTAAGGACTTCATTCTAAACAAGATCTTGCGAAAAAATTCCAAAAGCGCTGAGTGGAAGGCGGAAAAATTGGAAAGTTTGCTGTAGCGTTATATATAAACGGATTTCAATTTTGAAATTGTTCGGATAATTTATACCTACCTACCTATACCAAACAGACTACGCAGTCTTCTCCGCCTTCACGTGACAACCCTTTAGACACCAGATTTGACCTCCTAGGGCCAAGGGAACGCGAGTAATCGCTAAAACTTATACCATACCGCTATAAAACTTATAAAAAGTTGGTCTCCTGTGATCAAATTCGACCGAAAATTGCTGAAAGCTTTTTGATGCAACATTTCCGAAGCTTGTTCAATGGGGTTTGAGTCGGGTTACTGTGCAGGCCAGCCCAAAACCGTGACATCATGTTCCTGAAGAGCAGCCATACCAGTCGCGCCGTGTGTGGAGGGGCATTATCATGCATGAGCTGAAATTCCTGTCCAATTGCTTCTGTGAGCGATGACCACAGGCTCTACGACCTCGTCTCGGTATTTTAGTGCAGTCATGCTGCCTCTTATCCGAATAAGCTCGGTTCGCGCGCCAATACGAATCTCCGCGCAAACCATGATTGTCCCGCCTTGGTACGAATGGACTTCTTGTGGATGCTGGAGTCGGCTGTGTCTGCCTAGAACTCTCCAAACACCTGTTCTTCGTTCACGATTCATCTGTGATGTACTTCGTTCATATGCCCATTGGTCATTGTTCCATAACAAATGTTTTTGAGCCCAAACATGTCGCCTTCTGCAATTGCCTCATAGTCGGGCAACCGGAGGGGAATCGCCCATACAACACCTACTACCAAAATCATTTCTAATTGGAGTATATTTCTACCTTAATAAGGTATTATTTTAATTTGAATAGTATTTATCTAGGTTCTCAACCATGTATTAGATCAAAATACTTACCTAAAATGAAATAGAAGCGTATCGCATTCTGCATGTTTTACGTCATAAAAGACCTGTTTTCAACCTAATTGTTTCGTATTAAAAACAACAACATCTTACGTATCCTAGTCATGGGAACATAGATTATATCGTCCAGTTACAGAATAACAACACATTGAGAAAAATACAAGTTTTCAGTCATCATTTTTGGTATTACGGAACACGGTCAAAATCTAATCAAATTTAGAATCATTCATTTGCTATCACTGTCGTTCTGCGTGGCTAAACTTCGTCACTAAACAGGGATAGCGATATTCAGGCCGAAGTTTTTGACGCGGCCGAATTGAAGTTGCGCTCGGGGTTCGCCGGCTTCTTAACAGCTGGTAGCGTGACTGGAGCCTTTGCACTAGCTGCATCGCCATGAGATTGGGTTCCCTCCTGGCGGAATTTTGGAGAAAACGATCCTGTCTAAGGGTGGTAACTCGTTTTTCCCAGTGTGGCGCTCTGCTACATCCCCAGTAGGTAATACATTAACGTGACCACAATTAAGAAATTACGTTTTTATGTGTGTTTAGGATATCGGCAACCACGCGTTGGATAGCACTGGCTTCTAACATGCCTAGCGCTCTCATAATTTCTTCTCTGCTTATTGTTTCTACATTATAAAGATCGCAAGATCAGTTAAAGTAAAAAAAAAACACGTAACACTTGTTGAAAACGAAATAAAAGTAAATTCGTCTTGGGCAATATGAACGTTGTAAAATTCAAATCAGGGTCCCCGTTTTATCCAACTTTTGTTTATTTGTTTTCTAATTTTGAAAATAGATTACAAGGGGCTTAATTCCATATACAAACTTTTTCTAAATAGCAAATAGTTTTTAAGATAATCATTTCGAAATTAAATATCCTTATACATTGTTGATGCGGTGTATATAGCATTTTTTTTCGGTTCAGCCATTACGAAATGAAAACAATTACAAACTCACTTTCGCATAAGATATTAATATTAGCAAGTATGATTCGAAGAAAAAGTAAAGCCTTACTCAAAGTAGACTTTTTACAAATGGAACCTGTAGAAAACTTATTTAATATTATAAACTGTGTCAGTCTCTTATTGATATTTTTTTGGAAGTCTCTTATTGGAAACGAAACGAATGGTTTAAATATTAAATTAAAACTAGTCCGCTCGTCTGTTTTGTTCAATTTTTAGAGTTCCGTACCAAAATGCTAAAAACGGAACGCTATTGGTGCGACTCTGCCCATCCGTCGGTCTGTCACAAATTGATTATCTCAGCAACTGCCAAAGCTTAAAATTTTGGAAATATTAGTGGTTTACTTCAACAGTAAGTACAACCAAGTAAAAATATGAAAAAAATATTTTTATTTTGGATGTGGGTAGAAGGATCAACCAGCTGAGATGGGCTGGACACTTGGCAAGGAGGAAAGGCGGAAGATGGACGAGGGCAGCAATCGAGTAATGGTCGCGAGAAGGGCGCAGACCAGTTGGCAGACCACCAGCCAGATGGTCGGACGACATCGCGAGAGTTGCGGGAAGGCAATGGATGCGCTTGGCACAGGACCGGAGAGGATGGCGTGATAACGAGGAGGCATATACCCAGCAGTGGGTGGATGTGGGCTGAGATGATGATGATGATGGCGAATTTTATTTTCATTGCCTAAGAGGCCAAGTGGTGATGTTAATAATTTTAAATTAGGTTTACTAGATCACGTGGGTTATCATATCTTTTATATGATAACCCACGTGATCTAGTAAACCGTCTGTTAGCTTAATTTACACATTCCCAAACCATTTTTAGGGTTCCGTGCCTCAAAGGAAAAAAGGAATCCTCATAGGATTCGTTATCGGTCTGTACGCTGGCCTAAAAAATCAATTTTCTTAGTCACAACGCATTCAAAAAATACGGCTATTTATGCCGTCAAAATATATAGATTAAATTAGATTAGATAATTCTTTATACGTACAAATAAAAAATGACAACGTAAATCTATGGTTACAATATATCGTATATCAAAACCTATAGGGTACTTCCCGTTTAACCATAATCATGAAATTTGGCAAGAAGCAAGGTCTCACAGCAGAAGCAAAGGATCTAAAATCTTAAAAGGGTTAATTTTTAGTTACATCATAAAACAAAAAATGTTTACACGCGAGTCTTACTCGTTTACTCGCAGTTTTTAATATCATATAATTTTGGAGATTATGATGAAATATACCTAGTCAGGTCATACGTATTGTCACACAGTAAAAACTTTTCTTTTAGAATGCTGGCCACAAAAAAGTTTATAGAATTCGAATTTCGAATTGTTCATGTAAATAAAAATTTATACTTTTTAGAATTTTACTCATTTTTAAATATGGAGTGGACGCTTAAAGAAGACCGTGTTGCAGTTATTGCGTTGCATCGTTGCGGTTACGCGCCAATTCAAAATTTTGACAAAAATTTGAATATAACCAAAAGATTCGTTTATCGCACCATTAACGATACAATGAAGACTCTAGTGTAGATGACAGGTCAAGAAGTGGTCACCCTCGGTCTGTTAGGACTCCAGCAGTGATAAAAGCTGTGAAGGCGCGAATTCAAAGAAATCCCAAACGTAAGCAGAAACTGTTGGCCCTTCAGATGGGGTTAAGCAGAACCACGGTGAAAAGGGTGTTAAATGAAGACTTAGGGCTTCGGGCATATCGAAGAAAAACAGGACATCGTTTGAATGCTCGTCTAATGGACCTGAGACTGAAGAGATGCCGCGCTTTGTTGAAGCGGTACGCGGGAAAAACATATCGGGAAATTCTTTTTTCGGATGAAAAAAATTTTCAACGAGGTCATTTTCCATACTCGCTCATGGTATGGTTGGGAGTTTCTTATTGGGGCTTAACAGAGGTACATTTTTGTGAGAAAGGTGTAAAAACGAATGCAGTTGTGTATCAAAATACAGTCCTGACGAACCTTGTGGAACCTGTTTCTCATACCATGTTCAATAACAGGCACTGGTTATTCCAACAAGATTCGGCGCCAGTTCATAGAGCGAAGAGCACACAAGACTGGCTGGCGGCGCGTGAAATCGACTTCATCCGGCACGAAGACTGGCCCTCCTCCAGTCCAGATTTGAATCCGTTAGATTACAAGATATGGCAACACTTGGAGGAAAAGGCGTGCTCAAAGCCTCATCCCAATTTGGAGTCACTCAAGACTTCCTTGATTAAGGCAGCCGCCGATATTGACATGGACCTCGTTCGTGCTGCGATAGACGACTGGCCGCGCAGATTGAAGGCCTGTATTCAAAATCACGGAGGTAATTTTGAATAAACTTTAGTGTCATAAGAATCTATGTTTTGTTAAGTTCATTTTGGTATATAAATGGTTACATAATGAATAAACTTGTTTCAATTATTTTATATTAAACATGTGACAGAATTTATGACCTGACTAGGTATGGAAAAAAGTATAATTTCCTGTCTTATCTTCGAAATTTGCAAAGCGAAAAAACAGAAATTAATATGATTGATAGAAATATTACATGATGCAATGATTACTGGAAACATAAAACGAAGTCCTATTCTAGAACACTTGTTTAGATTTGGTTTCTGAGTCTCAAAGCAGATGGCGCTGCGCTGCTAAATGAACATAAATTGGTAGGTATGGAACCCTCTATGCTGGATTCTCACTCGTTCTTTGCCGGTCTTATTGGAATTCAAACAAGTCAGTCCGGTTTATTACATTTTTGAAATTCAGGCATCGTAATTTTCTTCTCTTTAATACTAGTACCTATATTATATAAATAATAGTACAGGTATAGTTTTATATAGTACTGTATACTTAGAACACACATAGAACAGAAGTTTCGAACAAATTTCCGTTCAAAATGTAGGCCACAAGACCATGAATGTGTGCCATGTTTTACATAACACAAGCGAACGAGTATTGAAGCAAACGGATATATCTTTTCACCGCACAAACAGCCATATTTTTTTTATTATTCTAATTTATATTTCCTAGTTCATGTTTAGATGATTATAAATCTGAGAATTTCCCGTTAGTGTTTGTTTTGTTAGTGTTCCCGTTAGTATTCCCTTTAAAATTAACAAAATCAAAATCTTATTCGTCATCTCCCAGACTATATAGTTATATAAAAAAATCCACTTCAACTTAAACAAACGAAAGACCTTCATAACAACAGCGTACGAAAACATAAATAGAGTTGTATTTGCAGCTACAACAGCATTGAGACGCTAAAAGGGTTGGAGGATTTCACGAGATTGGAGGAGTTGATTCTGGATAACAACAAGCTTGGGGACGGATTAGCGATCCCTTATCTGCCGCGATTGAAAACGCTCTCGCTCAATAACAATCAGGTGAGTAGGTTGCGTGCATTACTATTCGTCCACGTCTATTCTTAAGAGAACCTTACATATAAATTACCTTAAGGCGAATATAGTAGCTGATTGGTCTTATTTGGAGGCTTTCTCCTCAGGGAGGAATCAGTTTTATGTGCTCAAAAAAATGTATGTCATCCTTTTATCCTACCTTTTATCTGCAAAGTGAACATACAAAAAAGTTCTACCTGTATATTTACTATGAGAAAAAAAATAACAAAATGTAGCTGTTTTCGACTTTCAATTTGAGTCAACCTCTAAACGATGTAAAATTTTGTCATTTTTCTTTCACCTGAATGCGGGCAAAGACTATACCTTCAAGTTGAACTTATGATGCTGTGCTGCGACGGTCGTTCACGTGGCAATTAATTATTTTCAATTTTTCCGAATAATTAGCGGGCGTATCCTTAGAAGCTGGTTGCGCGGGCGACGGGCGGCAGTGTACCGCTGACTGTCGTATGGGAGGGTTGTGCTCGTCTGCCTCGCGCTCACCTATTTGCTGGTCGGTTAGATGCGTGTGGCGGAAGGTACAGTTGGTGCGCGGCCGAAACAATAGCTACGCCTATTCGCTCAAGGTCATCGGCTACGGTTAGCGCCTTAAAGAATTGTCTTCAATGTCAGAAATCTTGTACTTAGGTAGGTCAACGTCTAAGAAACAGCTGATTCGATTGTATGCATGATTCGATTCGATGAAGCACAACAAGCTTACTAACAAGTATTTACAAATGATACTTATCTAGCGACTAGTTTTTAGTACAAATAGTGTTCATAAACGATAAATAAACTAGTGGTTCGCCCCGAACTGAGACTTCGCGAGTCTCCCAAAACCCAAAAAAAAAATTTTTAGGGCGACTCGCGCAACAATGCCTAAACGTATATAGTGGCTAAATATGATTTAAGGAGTTGTCAAATCATACAAATACGTAAAATTTAAACGCCTAAACGTATTTAGCGACTAAATATGTTGACTAAACATGTAAGCCGGTCATGAACAACCGACAGAATTTGACCTACAGTTTCATTCAAATTACAGGTAACGGAAGTTCATGTAAATTGGTTATATTTTTTGAGGTAGATATTGCAGTTATTCTGAATTTCAGACTTTTAACCTATATTTGTGTCACTAAAGCTACACGCATACCAAATTTCAGCACTGTGTGGTCACTGGTGTACCCTGTGCATTTTGTCAAAATTCAGTTTTTATTCTTGCTACGCTTATTTTTACTTTAAAACTACGGTTTAAACTTAAAATAAAAACGAGGTCGAAATGTACTCACAAAGACCTTTTATTCGACGTGCCATTTGACCGGATAGTCTCATACTATGGAAACCAGTTAACTGAGAATACATAGGTACCTATATACTTTGTTTTGTAAATACATACCTACTAATATTGATTTAGGTTATTAGTTTGGTATATATTAGTCTATCTTTAGGTATTTATTTATGTATTAGGATTATAAGTATTTCTTTCATTTGTAAATATACTCTGTGCACTGCTGTCCATTACTGCTTCGCTCTTTACTTTCCATCCAAAGGTTGCCTGGAAGAAATCGCTTTCAGCGATAAGGCCACCCCTAGTACTATATTTAACATAAATTAGTTTTTTTTAGTATTCCTGGTGTACAATAAAGAATTATTGTATTCTATTCTACATACTGATACTTATTTTATATAGAAAAATATCCAGACCCGGAACAAATATCTGTAGATCATGCATTTGTTCCGCTGCGGGAATCGAACCCGCTACCTCTTGCGTCTCAGCCGGCTATACGCCCACTGCGCCACGGAGGTCGTCTTAACCATGATAGTTTCAAATGTATTTTCTGTTTTATTCAACATCTTTTATTGCATTACACAATGGGTGGTTATTAGCTAGATTCAATACAAATGTGTTATCATTATGCACCCTTTAGGCCAGCAATATAATAGAGGAGATAATCTTAATAACGTTGCAAAGGATCTACAGATATCATTTATAGCCGTTTTGCTAACCGGTTTCTTTGGCGTCGCTATCTTATATCCTTTACAAATGCTTTAGAAATTGCTATTCCTTGTATGTTTATGTATTTACAGTAGGGTTGCCAACCGTCCTGTTTTCCCAGGATCTACCCTGCTTTTTGGGGTGTCCTGGGCTGTCCTGGATAGTTTTTAAGAAGCGTCCTGGATTTTTAAATTCGTTTTGTCAATCGGCTGCGCCTCGCATGTAAAGGGCGTTGGTACTTTGTAAAACAAAGAAGCAACGTGAAAAGCTTTCTGTACCTTTTTCAATCAAAATCAAAATGTTTTTATTCATTAAAATCACAATGATCACTTTGAACGTTCTTTCGCGACCAAGCCAGGAAAGAAAGGCCAGAAACAAGGCTGGTTTATCTTTTAATTATCCTATTAGAATACATAACAATAAATAAAATAAATTGCGTCTAAATTGTACCATTTTTGACCGAATTGGAGCAATTTCAATCCCAAGCTTCTATCATCTAAATCAGGGATTCCCAAAGTGGTCGATATCGACCCCTTGGGGTCGATATCGGTTTCCTAGGGGTCGACATAAACGAAAACTGATTTTGGGGGTCGACGAGGTCTAAAAATCGACCCCTATTTAATTAACACAAGTTCTTATTTAAATCTTTCAAGATAGGTAGGTAGGTACTGTATTGTTTATGTTGTGTTACGTGTACTAAGAATAATTAATATTTTTGTAGGACATAGCATTGTTGTAGTAATGTAAAGTCTCAAGTTCGTACAAGATGAAAAACTCGGCAAGTCAGTGTGGACAAGTTTGTGCAAGATAATGAGTTCGAGCGTAGTACGTCTTTCAGGCGCGGTTTGACTTGCTCTCTATTTGACGCTTACGCGATTAAATACGAACGAATTCATGATCAAGTTGCAAGTCCAAACATGTTCCCGATATTTTACTATTTAACGAGCTTGCACTTAGGTTAAAAGTTCATTTGCGTTTTGAAATTCGTTGGAGCATGAACGATAATAACTCATATAAGTACTCATTTATTTCAAGAGATTACAAAGTTATAACATACTGAAGTAAAGTGATTGATAAAGAATTTACAAAATGCTGAGCTCCCTACGCGAGTTAATAGCGTAACCATACAATATCTGCAGTTTATGAAAAATTAACAGGGTAAGTACCAAACAGTTTTTATCCGGCACAGCGCATCAGCATTGCCCCACTGTGTAATAGTGATCAGTTGAGCTATGTGTAGATTGTTTGCAACAGTTTGCAGTTGCCTCAGTTGTTTCAATTGTAAAAAATTACCAGTCAATTTAACAGTTTATTATTGTTTTTTATTTAGGTAGTTCCTTATTTTTTTATTTGCAGGATTACTGAGAGTTTTATGGTGGCGGACACGAAAAAAAAATGCAGACAATACAGTTTGGACTGCATCTCCATCAAATCAACACTTGCCGATGTATCTCATATGTGAAAAAGTATTCAGTAGCGATGACATGAAGCCTTCAAAAATGGATGACCACATATTAAGAGTACATGCTGACAAAAAAAGTAAGCCCTTCTCATTTTTTTAAGCACTTAAAGAAAAACTAGACAAAAGACCATCCATAAGATCGATGTTTGCGTCATCATCTATTAAAGACGATGATGGTTTACGAGCGTCCTATAATATATCTTTACTAATAGCGAAGTCGGGGAAACCCCACACAATTGGAGAGCAGCTTATCTTACCAGCCATTGCGGAGGTCCTTAACAATGTATTGCACAAACCCGCACATGATATTTTAAAGAGAATACCTTTGAGCAATAACACCGTTCAGAGACGCATAGACGAGATGGGACGGGATGTGGAAAACATTTTATGCAAGTTCTTACAGACCAACAGATTCTCTCTCCAGTTGGACGAGTCTACATTACCCGGCAATGAAGCTCTGTTGTTAGGATATGTTCGATAAATCAAAGATGAAAATATGTACCAAGAACTGCTTTTTGCTACATATTTAGAGACTGATACCAGAGGAGAATCGATTTTTCAGGCCGTGGAACATTTTTTTACTGACAAAGCTATTCCATGGAAAAACATTGTTTCTGTTGCGACTGATGGTGCACCGTCTATGGTTGGTCGCCATCGTGGTTTTATAGATCACTTAGAGCGACAACTGCCTGATGTACTGGTCATTCACTGCGTGATTCACAGGCAGCATTTAGTAGCAAAAAAGCTGAGTCCTAGATTGCATAAGTCTTTACAATATGTAATAAATGCTATCAACAAGATTCGAAGCAATTCTTTGAACCCTCGGTTATTTGCTCAGCTATGTGAGGAAAACGACGAAGTCTTTACTCGATTACTTCTGCACACTGAAGTTCGCTGGCTATCAAGAGGCTCTTGCTTAGAAAGATTTTCAGGCATTTTTGAATCTGTGTTGGAGTTTTTACAAGAAAAAGATCCGAATTTGAAAGAAAATCTGAACAATTGTAAAACAGATATTTATTACTTGACTGATATCCTTGGAATATTCAACAAAGTTAATTTGCAGCTGCAGGGTGACGAACTTAACTTGATTTAAACAAAATCAATAATATCGGCCTTCGTGGGTAAACTAATCCTTTATAAACAAAATTTAGGCAGAAAATAATATTCGCAGTTTCCGCATTTGTCAAAATTACTAGAAATGCTTCAAGATGATGACATTTTATTATATGTCACTCACTTGGACGCATTACACAAGGATTTTACGGAGAGGTTTGAGGATCTTTTAAATTTACAAATTCCTCAATGGATAATAAATCCGTACAATACCACAGCCATAGAAGAAGCCAATGTGATAATGCAAGAAGAGTTGATTACCATCAGCACAGACGAAGAGCTTAAGCAGAAGTTCAACCAAGGCTATCAGAAGTTCTGGTTGCAACGCAACATTGAAACACAGTATCCTACATTGTGGAACATTGCTGAAAAATACCTTATCGCTTTTCCATCATCATACTTAGTTGAAAAAAGCTTCAGTGTGGTAACAAACATTTTGACGAAACAAAGAAACCGTTTGAAAATCAACGAACGTGGAGATTTAAGGCTACAACTCACCAATATTGAACCGGATGTAGCTACCACGAAGATTGGTAAATAGTCATCAGGTTCATCCATCACACTGAATGTTTTATTTTCTCTTTGCGAATTATTACTTTTTTAAATATAATTTCCTACCTACTTAAGATTCTTTAAGTACTTAATTTGTAATAATCATTATAAATTAAACTTGATATTTACTGAATTGTACCTCTTTTTATTTTGTTAAATTTTGATGAAGTCAACTTTACTCACTTGACCAAGTGCAAAGTTTTCCAATTGGTACCTTAGTACCTAGGTATTTTGTAACAATAGGAAAAAACGAAAGATATGCCCCCTTATTCATAATAGTCTGCTAACTAATTTAAAGCATTGCTAATTCTCACTCTGTCTTCTTCTATTGACCTAAGTGAGACTGAAAAATAACACTCTGTATAAGCTGTTTTAAGTTAGCGGACCATTATGAATAAGGGGGTTGATCTTAAAAGTAGGTAATTTGGCCATGGGGGTCTGAGGTAACAGTTCATTTTGGAAAAGGGGTCACTTGTCCAAAATAGTTTGGGGATCCCTGATCTAAATAATCCAACATGTTCTAAGTAGGCTTTTTTATAAAAATTTAATTACGTTTTTAAATTTGTGAATTGTCAATTTATTTACAACACTTGGGAGTTTGTTATAAAAGCGTACACCTTGCCCTGCAAACGATTAACTAACAATAAAAGCTTATACGAGATCTCATGAGGATTTCAAGCACAATCAACGTTCTGGTTTTAAACCGAAGTGTCCGGGTATTTCTATCTGCAAATACTGGATTTCAAAATTTGGAGATGGCAACCCTAATTTACAGAATGAAGCGTAGTTGCCTATTGTAAAGATACTTGTATACATAGATACTTTTACGAGTAGTGTATTTTGTGTGAATCAAACCCATTGGGAATGTTTCCATTGGGATCATTGCATAGAACAGAATAGTAAACGCTTTATTCTATAGGTTCCACACTTAATTTTTCAAATCATATTTAAAACATATATCTAGATACGCGATTGGCGTTTTTATTGCTAAAAGCGATCTATTCCAGACAACCTTTGGATGGACTACATACAGTGATTATGTACCAACAATAAACTAAGCCATATATCATATCATACAGGCTTTGCAAGAAAATGATCAACTTTTGACCACTTAGAGTCTAAGTGGTCAAAAGTTGATAATTTTCTTGCAAAAATCTTTGTCTAAGTCTTAGACTAAGATTTTTGTAATTAATTAGAAAGGTAGGTTATCTAAAACATATTGGGTTAATTAAACATACAACAAAATTTAAAAAAAAAATTTATTTTAAAAATCCTATACTAAAATTAGTAAGACATTTTTTAAACACGCGTTAAACAGTTTTTTAACTTTATTGTGGTACTAAGGTTTACATGTATAACCTACAATAACAAGATAGAAATCCTTCAAATCTTGTACTAACAAGATTAAAGGTATTATAGTTTTTATGTAACAATTATAAATAAACAGTTTTCTGTTTATCATGTTGATGAAAAAGGAAGACAAGGCTTCAGTTGTTCAGTTCAAGTTAAGGAAAAATAAGAGTGTATCGACAAATGTAAACTTCAGGAAATGCGTAAAGCTTTGTCGACATTTTGAACGTTAGGTACAAAGCTGGATTGTTTCTTTGATTCATATGAATATACCAAAACTTGGGTCGATTCGTGGATAGCCTCAAAAGATGAAGGGTTCTTTCGACGTGGTATCCGAATGCTGCCAGAAAGATGGGGAAAAAGTAGCGACTAGTGATGGGCAATACTTTGAATAAAGCGTACTGTACCGTTCTTTCACAATAAATTCGATCTATTCCCATCTAATACCAATGGTATTTGTTTGTTGTCGTAATATATTTTCTATTCCTAACGAAACGAATACTAAATTTTAAATATATAAATGAAGTACAAAATCTATTCCCAACGTATACCAAAACATAACTTTTGGTACAGTCACAGAAATAATTTATTTTGCTTTCTAATAATTTAATATTAAGATCATAATGCAATCGTAAAACTTTACAAATTCACTTCATTCAAGGCATTTTTACTTACGAGTAGCATGTGAATCACTTGCCAAAAATTTCATTAAGTATTTGTTTAATCAAATTTTTGGTTGCTGATTGATTTTGATTAAATAAATACTACTTTTTTTTATTTACTATTTTAAAAAAGATTACAATTATATGTTACAATTATAGCATCAAAAAACCAGTGAGGTTTGTGCCGGTGCTATCGTGGGTTTACATCACTAGGTGTTATTTACTTAGCAATAAAAATTATATAAAAATGTAAGTAGGTAACTAAGCAGGAGCCAGGTAAAAAATGTAAGTAGGTAACTAAGCAGGAGCCAGGTAACTTTAGTTTATGGTTTAGTTTAGTAATGTTATGAATGAGCAAGGAAAACTAGACTTGACTCATAAAGTAGTTCCTTAGTTTAAATTTTATATTTTTAGGTGTTAAATTTTATCACGTACGTCAGAGAGTAGGGTGTTGATAAACCGAGGAACAAGGTAGCTGGCCGTCCGTTCGCCGTAGGCATTATTAGCGCGCGATGTGCAAAGCCGATTGTTAAAAATGTTAGAAATGAAATGTTACAAATGTTACAGTTAGAAATGTTACATAAAAAATGTTCTCTCAGCAGTAAATAATGAACCTGTGTGTGAACTGGCAAAACTTTTCAATAAATGAATAGACCACTGTCATTTTCATGAAATGAAAATAAATTTTAACTTAAAATCATATTTAAAAGCATTTTTATTACTGACTGTATCTCATACCATTTAACTTGTTTTGGGATTCGTTTATGAGTTGTATTCGTTAGGAATAGAATATTAATTACGATAATAAACAAATACCATTGGTATTAGATGGTCTCGAACACCGCCGTAAAGTTGCAAGCCTATCGATCTTTTACAGAATACATTTCGGGGAATGTGCCCAGGAACTTTACGATCTGATTCCGCCATCTCCTTTCCATCAAAGGACAAGCAGGCGCACGGCTCAGTACCATCCGTACCTAGTTGATATACCACCCATTCGTACACACCGTTTTCGTTCTACGTTCTTGATGCGTACAGCTGAGGTATGGAACGCTTTGCCGTCGTCTGTTTTTCCTAAAGAATACAATCCGGGCCTCTTTAAGGTAAGAGTGAATAGGTTTCTTCTAGATCTTCGTGCTTCATCTTAGACCACATCATCGCTTACCATCAGGTGAGATTGTGGTCAAACGAAGATCTATTTAAAAAAAAATGGGAATAGATCATATATTCCTAATTTTTCATAACAAACGCCGGAAACTTATTTGTAAGTACCTACTCATGATAAAATGTGGTAAACTACGATTTTATTATAGATGAACTGTTTACACGCGCGCGCTCTCTTTCGCGTGAACTTAAAATTATAACAACGGCAATTATCGAAAATCGAATACGTCTGAAAACGTCGTCTAACCGTTCGGGTAGTTTCTAAACCTGAGCGCATACTACGCACCTTTTTAGGGTTCCGTACCCAAAGGGTAAAACGGGACCCTATTACTAAGTCTCCGCTGTCTGTCTGTCCGTCTGTCACCAGGCTGTATCTCATGAACCGTGATAGTTAGACAGTTGAAATTTTCACAGATGATGTATTTATGTTGCTGGTATAACAACAAATACTAAATACAATATAAAATAAATATTTAAGGGGGGCTCTAATACAACAAACGTTTTTTTGCTCGTTTTTGCTCGATATTGATAACGGCAACAGGTAGACGATTGAAATATTTACAGAATATTTAGTTATATATTCACTATAAAAATAAATAATTAAATTAAAATAAAACAAATATTTAAGGGGGGCTCCAATACAACAAACGTTTTTTTGTTGTTTTTATAGATAATGGTACGGAACCCATCGTGCGCGAGTCCGACTCGTACTTGGCCGGTTTAATATTTTTTATAAATAGTTAGGCACATAAATGATCTAACCTATCAAGAAATATATTCGACGCCACTGAAGCACGGAATCGTTCAGCTGACAATGTCACTATAAATAGGTAGGTATTTTTCTTAAATATATTATTTCGTTTCGATATCTTGCACTCAGTCGACCAAATCGGGCATTTACTGATAACATTTCGCTACTTGAGATTTATGATTTGGTGCCGAATCGGGCAATACTTTTGACCAGACACCTGGACAAGAAATAAGGATAGAAGAGGCTGGCAACAAAGGAACCTATGGCAGCCAGTAGTGGCAGATCTAATGATTCGTTTCAACTTACATTGTTGACATATAAGTGGAACTCAATTCCGGCGTCTGTTTTTCTGGACCATTAAAATCTCGGAGTCTTCAAGTCCAGAGTGAATAGGTTCTTGCTAAGCAAGCGTGGCTCTCATCTTCGAGCACACCATCACTTCCCATCAAGTTAGGGATCAAGCGCTTGATTGTCACCAATAAAAAAAAACTAGTGTGCTTTAGACCACACGACTGAAGTAAAACTTCTTTAGCTCCATCTATATGTATGTATATATTATATTATGTATGTATGTATGTACATATATGTATTTGCAGTTTATATAGTTTATGCTAATTCGGGATATGAGATATGCAACAAACCAGCTGGCTATGTGAGAAAGAGAGAAAGAAAATATGTGCTCGCACCTCTCTTACCCCTACAGTAATATACGATACGTAACTCTCTCTTTCTATCATCACTAACTTATATCTCCCTCTCAACTTAAGCTCGCACTTTTCCAGCTTATTCCGCAAGTCAAGCGTGCTTAAAGTTTTACTTCAAAAACTCTTCTCTTCTTTACTTGGCTTTATTGTGATCGTTCTTTATCAGCTCATTATTATCTCGTAGTCTCATTGTACACTGCTATAATAACGATGACTATACTTTCGCAGATCATAGAGCTGGAAGTTCTAGTGAGCAAGATATCGGAGAGCTGTCCTGCAATCTCGTACCTCAGCCTGTTGAGCAACAAGGCGTGCCCCAACGAACTGTCCGATCTCGACAAAGATGACTCAGATTATCAGAGATACAGGTACTTATATATTTTACAGCGCCATGTAGCAAGTTGAAGCATTAGCTGAGGGAAAGCCGCAGTCGCTTTAGCGTATGAGACTTTTATAGATGCAGACTCACCTAGCACTGAGAGCCTCACAGTTGAGTCAGCGGTCAATACATGTAAATCTATGGGTTACCACACAATGTTTTCCTTCACCGTTCTGGTAACTATAAATAGTCAAATCTCAAAATATGCACCCGGAGATACGTGAGTTCCTGTTATATTATAATCTAGCTGTTGCCCGCAACTTCGTACGCGTTACACTACTAAATGTGTAATTAACCTAGAAATAAAGCTAAACCCGCTGTTGCGCTGACACCCCATTTTTATCCCACGGAACCTGATTTATGGTATACAAAGTATAATCTACGTATATACCAAATTTCATCGAAATCGGTTTAGCCGTTACGACGTGATTGAGTAACAAACAAACAAACAAATAAATAAACATCCAAACTTCATATATACTATTACTATTATTACTATATAATATTATAAAGAGGAAAGATTTGTATTTTTGTGTGTATGTTTGTAATGAATAAACTCAAAAACTACTCTGCCGATTTCAAAAATTCTTACACCATTGGAAAGCTACATTCACCCTGAGTGACATAGGCTATATTTATTGCTAGAAAAGATTAGGGATCTTTACTAAAACTTAAGTAACCTAACCCAAGGTGTAATAAAAGTTCCCTAAAACGCCTTGCGTCGCATGCGCTGCGGAAACTATTGATGATAGAACAAAAGTATGTTCTACAATATTAAAGAAGATATCAATATCTACAAAAAAACTTCGGGATACCATATTACTTAATATTATAAAGAGGAAAGATTTGTTTGTTTGTAACGAATAGGCTCCGAAACTACTGGACCGATTTAAAAAATTATTTCACTGTTGGGAAGCCACACTATCCCCGGGTGACATAGGCTACTTTTTACCCAACTGCGCAGAAAGAGGGTAATATTTTTATTGAAAAACTACGCGTGCGAAGCTGCGGATTGGTTAGCTAGTTTATAATATTAGTGTGATGAATAATGCAGGACATTTCACACAGCAGCGCTATCTACCCCAAAATGATGCTTATACTATGCTTATATATATGCTTATATATATGCTTATATATATGCTTATATATATTATATATATAATCAGATATGAGGAGATTTGTAGGCAAACAAAGTCACTGATATTAGCCCAGAGGATTAGCAAGCTGAAAGACTCCTTGAAGATTAACCTCATTGAACTGAACTAGTTTTTCGCCCCGAACTAAGATCTCGCGTGTGGGAGATAAAAACAAAAAAATATTATTTGTACCTAATCTTTCACTATTAAAATAGTACCACGAAATGAATAACCAAACTACCTACTTGATCTACAGTTTCATTCAAATTACAGGTAACGGGAGTTCATGTTATTTGGTTATTCTATTTTCGAACAGTAATTGCAGTTATTTTGGATTTCAGACTTTATATTTTAGACTTTTAACTATATTTGTGTCACTTAAATTACACGCATACCAAATTTCAGCACTGAGGGGTTACTGGTGTTCCCTGTGCATTTTGTCAAACTTCAGTTTTTAATATGGCTAATAACTTAAAAACTGCAAGGTTTAAACTAAAAATAAAAACAGGGTCGAAATGTACTCACAAAGACCTTTAATAAGACGTGCCATTTAGCCAGATAATATTATTTAGTTTTTTTACCCCCTTGAACTCCAATATCTCAACCCCCCCTCCCCCCACCCCCCTTTTTAGCTAATTTAGTCACACCAAAACTGTGCCATCACTACATATTACCCGTGCGCGATAAGTTGGGACCTGAGCGCGGTGACGTTATATTGGCGTGTTTGTACCGCCCGCAAAAAAGCGAACATAACAAGCAGCCGCCCGCGGCTTCGTCTTTGTTTTTTTTAACCTAATTTATTATGTTACTCAGGGAGGACGCTGCTTTTTATCTAATCTTTTTTACACTATTTGAATAAAATAAAAATAAAATGTTTAAGTTTATACATTTATTTTATCTATTATTTTACATTATCTCATCTTCGTCACTACTTAGTGGATTTATGCCTTCTAAAGGTTGTTCTTCGTCCTCAGTCTCACTATAATCACTTGACGAAGAGGTATCCGATAAATTTACAACATTTACTATAACAACAAAAACTACAACAACAAAACAATGACACAAACTATAACAACAAAAACTACAACAACAAAACAATAACACAAACGAAAACTAAAAGAATTCCAGAGCGCGTCGTTACGTGACGTAGGCCAGTACGAGACTAAAAACCCTAGTAAAAAATAGTGATGCGAACGGTACAATACGGGCGCCATCGGGGAAGTGCAGGGGAAGCGGTCGGGGAGTCGCATTCCTAGCAGGTCCCAAGTTATCGCGCACGAGTAATAGGTACCTATATACCAAATTTCACGATGATCGGATAAACGCTTCGAAAGTTATCCTCGGACAAACAACCATACTTACATACATACAACGCCGATTTGCCTAAGTTGATATAGAGATCTCGCTTCGCTCGTTCAAAGATAGTAACGCATTTTGATAACGTTACTGACTTTTACTTCTATGTTGACCATTTTATATGTATTTTTAGTATTCCGTAGCCAAATAGCAAAAAACGCACTCCTTATTATCATTTCAATCTGTCCGTCCGTGTGTCCGTAAATGTCACGGCCATATTCCTCGGAGACTAATGCCATTGATAAAGTTTAATCAAAATCAAAAATCACTTGTTTTGTTGCAAAAACACTTAGTACAGCAATACTGCAAAACGCTAGTATTCGCAAAAGTAAGTACTTATATAGTAATACTATTAATGTGTATTTACTGTGTTGTTGCAAATAATTATGTATTCATTTCTTTTCTAAAAGTTATAAAACTGTGTCGCGAATACTAACACGAAATAATTAATTTCGGTAGAACTTTGCCACTTAAAGAAACAGTTAGAGATTATATGGTGTTAAGAGACTTCTTAATCATGCTTACCTGCTAATGCTAATCTGCATACCGCCTTACCTTTATCTGCCGCCAAATAGCAGTACTTGTGCTGCTGTGTTCCTGTTAGATGGTAATGGTATGTTCCTGTTATTACTGGCACATAGGCATACCAGCTAAGTCCTATAGTATGACAACGTATCCACATAGAGATCAAGACAACATAATATCTTGTGTAAGAGATAACATAATATCTATGTGGATATCCATGGGCTGCAGTAGCCACTTAACATCTGGTGGACTGCATTCTCGTTTGCCATATGACTTATAAAAAAAAATGTTTTGTATGTTGTAAAATGCTACAGAGCGAAGTATTTAATTAAATCTCTTCTCAAGAATGTAGGCAATGGGATTTCTGAGACTTCTTCATCATCATTAGCCAGAGAACCAAAGGTACACTGCTGAACATAGGTGTCCCTCATAGGATTCCCGTGCGTGGTCTCCGCTCGAGACCCTTTCTCCTTCAGCGGCCGTCAGTTCTCGAGCTATGTGCCCTGCCCACTGCCACTTCCACTTCAGCTTGCTAATCCTTTGTGTTATGCCGGTGACTTTGGTTCGTCTACGAATTACGTCATTACTGATTCGAATCTTCATCCTTTTCTAAATAAACAAGGTGGAGAGAACGAGTCGGTAACAAGAGAAGACTCTTCTCATACCTATAAGAGACTAAAGCGATGTGATTGATCCTATTGTATTTTTTATTTATCAACAAAATCCACAGCTCTGCTGACGATCTCAAACTAGTTCGGGGGCCAGGGTCTTATCGAGCTTGTCACATCATATATGTAACTAATCTGATAAATACAGAAGTTTAAAATATAAATTGTAAAATTTAACCACAACTGTTTAAGTTTAAGTGTTCTGTTTGTTATATTATTCTCATTCTTAAATTATTCACAAATCTATTCTAGCTCGAGTTGATTGTAAGTGTATATTTTTTGTGAGAAATAAAAAACTTTTTACCTTACTTTACTCTTAAAATAAAAGTTTACAATGCATTCATTGTCTATCCTACAGCCAAAAACGGATTTACAATTTAAAGATCTAAAATTAAATTTCCAAAACAAAAAAAAAACAAAACATACATCCATCTATTTATATTAGAATCTATCATCCAATCTATCGATGGGTGCCATAAAATACAGGATGTTATTTTTTCATATGTGTGTTTTCACACGGTGTATTTCAAAAATATAATTCAAAATTACAATATTAATAAAAAAATTTGAGAAATAATTTATTAAAATTTATAGCTACTTGAGAACTTACATTTATTGAGTACATGTTATCAGTATTATTTGATATAACACTTTCTTCTATTTGAGAATGCTCCGTATCCATTTGATCTTTTACAACGTTAACAATATTTGCATTTTCCTCAACTCCACTGGATTCTTCTTTAACAGCTACTTGATAACTTACATTTCTTGAGTACTCATTTAGAGTTACGAGCACTGTAGACGCGACTGATAATAATATGTGTTGCACACTGTCGTATGTTAAGCGAATCAATTGAATGTTTCTCGACCTGAAAGAAACGATACAGAGAGATGACACACAATACTAAATGAGAATTACCTACTTATCACATTGTTATATATAATTAAAAATGTTATTAAAAACTGAAACCCGAATACGTAATACCCATGTCGATGGTGGCATATATCACCCGGACCATAATAACGAATAGATTGGCACCTCATTCGGCAAAATCGGATGAGTAGTTTAGGCGCTATGTTTGAAAATACATCAATAAACTGTAAAAAACAAAACCCTTCTTTTTGGCTATGCTGTAGTCGGGTAAAAATGCAGATTATGTCACCCGGACCATAATAACGAATAGATTGACACCTCATTCATCAAAATCGTATGAGTAGTTTAGCGCTATGTTTGAAAATACATCAATAAACTGTAAAAAATAAAACCCTTCTTTTTGGCTATGCTTTAGTCGGGTAAAAATGCAGCTTATGTCACCCGGACCATAATAACGAATAGATTGACACCTCATTCATCAAAATCGGATGTGTAGTTTAGGCGCTATGTTTGAAAATACATCAATAAACTGTAAAAAACAAAACCCTTCTGTTTGGCTATGATTTAGTCGGGTAAAAATGCAGCTTATGTCACCCGGACCATAATAACGAATAGATTGACACCTCATTCATCAAAATCGGATGTGTAGTTTAGGCGCTATGTTTGAAAATACATCAATAAACTGTAATAAAACAAAACCCTTTTTTTTGGCTATGCTTTAGTCGGGTAAAAATGCAGCTTATGTCACCCGGACCATAATAACGAATAGATTGACACCTCATTCATCAAAATCGGATGTGTAGTTTAGGCGCTATGTTTGAAAATACATCAATAAACTGTAATAAAACAAAACCCTTTTTTTGGCTATGCTTTAGTCGGGTAAAAATGCAGCTTATGTCACCCGGACCATAATAACGAATAGATTGACACCTCATTCATCAAAATCGGATGTGTAGTTTAGGCGCTAAGGTTGAAAATACATCAATAAACTGTAAAAAATAAAACTCTTCTTTTTGGCTATGCTTTAGTCGGGTAAAAATGCAGCTTATGTCACCCGGACCATAATAACGAATAGATTGACACCTCATTCATCAAAATCGGATGTGTAGTTTAGGCGCTATGTTTGAAAATACATCAATAAACTGTAAAAAACAAAACCCTTCTGTTTGGCTATGATTTAGTCGGGTAAAAATGCAGCTTATGTCACCCGGACCATAATAACGAATAGATTGACACCTCATTCATCAAAATCGGATGTGTAGTTTAGGCGCTATGTTTGAAAATACATCAATAAACTGTAATAAAACAAAACCCTTTTTTTTGGCTATGCTTTAGTCGGGTAAAAATGCAGCTTATGTCACCCGGACCATAATAACGAATAGATTGACACCTCATTCATCAAAATCGGATGTGTAGTTTAGGCGCTAAGGTTGAAAATACATCAATAAACTGTAATAAAACACAACCTTTTTTTTGGCTATGCTTTAGTCGGGTAAAAATGCAGCTTATGTCACCCGGACCATAATAACGAATAGATTGACACCTCATTCATCAAAATCGGATGTGTAGTTTAGGCGCTATGTTTGAAAATACATCAATAAACTGTAATAAAACAAAACCATTTTTTTTGGCTATGCTTTAGTCGGGTAAAAATGCAGCTTATGTCACCCGGACCATAATAACGAATAGATTGACACCTCATTCATCAAAATCGGATGTGTAGTTTAGGTGCTATGTTTGAAAATACATCAATAAACTGTAATAAAACAAAACCCTTTTTTTTGGCTATGCTTTAGTCGGGTAAAAATGCAGCTTATGTCACCCGGACCATAATAACGAATAGATTGACACCTCATTCATCAAAATCGGATGTGTAGTTTAGGCGCTATGTTTGAAAATACATCAATAAACTGTAATAAAACAAAACCCTTTTTTTTGGCTATGCTTTAGTCGGGTAAAAATGCAGCTTATGTCACCCGGACCATAATAACGAATAGATTGACACCTCATTCATCAAAATCGGATGTGTAGTTTAGGCGCTAAGGTTGAAAATACATCAATAAACTGTAATAAAACAAAACCCTTTTTTTTGGCTATGCTTTAGTCGGGTAAAAATGCAGCTTATGTCACCCGGACCATAATAACGAATAGATTGACACCTCATTCATCAAAATCGGATGTGTAGTTTAGGCGCTATGTTTGAAAATACATCAATAAACTGTAATAAAACAAAACCCTTTTTTTTGGCTATGCTTTAGTCGGGTAAAAATGCAGCTTATGTCACCCGGACCATAATAACGAATAGATTGACACCTCATTCATCAAAATCGGATGTGTAGTTTAGGCGCTATGTTTGAAAATACATCAATAAACTGTAATAAAACAAAACCCTTTTTTTTGGCTATGCTTTAGTCGGGTAAAAATGCAGCTTATGTCACCCGGACCATAATAACGAATAGATTGACACCTCATTCATCAAAATCGGATGTGTAGTTTAGGCGCTATGTTTGAAAATACATCAATAAACTGTAATAAAACAAAACCCTTTTTTTTGGCTATGCTTTAGTCGGGTAAAAATGCAGCTTATGTCACCCGGACCATAATAACGAATAGATTGACACCTCATTCATCAAAATCGGATGAGTAGTTTAGGCGCTAAGGTTGAAAATGCATCAATAAGTAAACTATTAAAAACATAACCCTTCCTTTTGGCTTTGCCATAGTCTGATAAAAGTGAGGCTATCTCACCCGCACCATAAAAACGAATCTATTGACACCACAAAATCGGATGAGTAGTTTAGGCGCTATGGTTGAAAATGCATCAATAAGTAAACTATTAAAAACATAACCCTTCCTTTTGGCTTTGCCATAGTCTGATAAAAGTGAGCCTATCTCACCCGCACCGTAAAAACGAATCTATTGACACCACAAAATCGGATGAGTAGTTTAGGCGATACGGTGGAGCATAGGTAAGTATGAACATACACACATAGACTGTTAAAAACATAACCCTTCCTTATGCCGTAGTCAGGTAAAAATATATGTATTCCCTTCATTTCAAATTTGCTAACAATAATATTTAGGATACATTCCTTTGAGAGCAATTCGTTTATTCCACCCTATATTATGGATGTCGTAAAAGTAAAATATCTATACTTAAGAGTTAAATGCTGTAAACGCTCGTCCTTTTTGTATGGAAAAACGTCTAGTTATCGATTTTCATGACGGAGGAAGAGACAGCAAAATTGACTTTTCAAAATGATCCTTGTGATTTTAATGAATATGGAATTTGTACAGGAATGTGCTGGTTCCCAAGATGTATTTTTTCTTTACTGCTTTAACAGTAGTAAGGCACTTGTCTCACCGCCGGCGATGAGCGAGAAGCGAGTAGAACTAGAAACGAGTTAGCGAGAAGCGAGTGTGTAGCAGCGTTGCCAGGCGTCCCGATTTTGGCAGGACGTGTCGATTTTTAAATCAAAATTAAATGTCTCGCGCGGGATAGGCTCAGTGCCGCTTTTAGGGGATAATTCGACCGTGCGTGCAGCGTGCTGAGGAAACTTTAAAAGAAGTTAAATCTTCACAGAAATATCATGAGTACCTATAAATAAATTATGAACATATTGTAAGTTACAATTTGTAATGCTCACTTCTCAGACTATTGTTTGAAACACCACATTTTTCTAATATTTAAATAAAAAAAATTATTTGATTTTTGTTTATATTTTTTTTTATTCAGAAGACCAAGAAGACTCAACTACCGAACGATAATGTAAACCTGATTTAAAATATCATATTTTTATCAAAATACATTTTCTATGGCTATTTTTGTTAACTATTGCCACGTAAACGTAATTTAAAACTCAAACAAAAAGATACATATATAACAACTTCTGATTATAAGCGGTTTTTTACTATGTCCCGCTTTCGACCAAAGAATCCCGCTGTTTTCATTCAAAAAGTCTCAAAATCCCGACTTAACAAAAAAAATCTGGCAGCGCTGCTGTAGTTCCTATGGTTGTCTCGCAGGGCTATAAAGCGAGGGAGCGAGTGCGGCGGGCGATACTCAACATCTCACGGCATGTGTTCTGACCGCCAAGCGATCATCGCTGAGCGAGTGTTGTAGTCGCTTCGACAAAATAGTGGAGAGCGAGTTCTCGCCGACAGACAGTGTAAACTGCCAGCGATCAACTATTAATATACGTGTCTCTTTTACTGACACGGAATCTATATCTTTTGTTCGTTTCTTGAGCGTGAAAATTGTTGATAGCTAATCGCTTACTAGCCGGCGGTGAGACAAGTGCCTAAAGCATAAGCTTGTTCCAGCTCCATCCATGTAGTATGAAAATAAAATACAATTAAGTAAAACGCTTAATTTCTTGTTAATAAAAAAATATTAGTATGAATAGTTACCACAATTGGTTCCACAAGTGGTTTTTCAATAAAAAGTATCAAAAGTAAAGGGTCTTACCACAAATAAAATTAAACGCAGTTTATTGCTTGTTTAAAAATATCCTATACAAAAATTTATAAGGAAATTTCTGAACACGCGTTAAACATTTCTTTAACTTGTTCGTGGTAACAAGGTAAATATTTAGGTATTCGTATTATTTTGCGCTTATGAAAAAGTTATATGCATATTAATATTCTTTGAAAATTATCGCTGCGCTGCAGATATTCAAATATTACTGGCATTGAAATTCTTTGAGAAGATAATTTCTCAAATAACGTTACATGGCAAATCGCAGACGACCATTAAACTATTCTGAACCTTTAACTTTGAACCTGCGGCAGCCTTTGACCTTTGACCATAGAATAACAAATAGTAGCATCGCGCATAAACTAAGGATCTCTACTAACATATGCTGAACTCCGGAAAGGGATTTATTGTTCATAATAGAACACGATACAATCCAACTGAACAACACGGACATAGTGAGAAAACTGAAGAGAACTCAAGAACATTTTGAGTAAGGGTAGTGGTAGTGCTCATAAAGTACACAACAACGAAGTGTTCTTCGCTTAAATAGTGTAAGAAAAGTATCGTGTAGTAGAGTTCCTTGTGAAAAGGCTCGCCCGGGGAAATACTATATCTGCCGCCAAGCAGCATTGCTGTTTCGATTTTGAGGGTGAATTTACAGGCACATGAGGCTTTACACCTGTATGCCTCAAGTCGTAGGGCACATTTCTAAGGTGTGTGACCTACGAGGCAAACCTCATTTTTGTGACGAGCAAGTGACAATTTTAATAAGCTGTGTAAGCGCTCGGACTGTGACCTTTTCAGCATGAGCGTCAGTTCTATTCGACAGCGGTTTTTCATTCAATCGTGAATTCTTCAGTGATTAATAATAGTATGTTTAATATAAAATAGTATAGGTAGGCACTCTTTCTTCATTGTATCTGTAGTGTGAGATGTCGAATGGTTGTTCACATTTTTTTCTATTTCTATAGTCTCTGTTATAGGCGATGGTTACCACTTAACATCAGTTGGGCCATAAGCTTTTTCTAACTCCATGTAGCATAAAAAACAGTTTACTAATCATAACTCTTTGTATTAGACAACTAATCATAAAATTACTCATTACTCTCAATTGGCTAGATTGTAATACAATTATTATAGATTAGCTGTTGCCAGCGGCTTCGCCCGCGTTGTTCTGGGGTGCAAAACTACATTTAGAAACTTTCACATCATCTTTTTACCGCATGAGAACTGATTTATGGGATAAAGTGTAGCCTATATGTTAATCCAGGTTATAAACTACATACATACCAAATTTTATCGAAATCGATTCTGCCGTTTCGACGTGATTGAGTAACAAACAAACAAATAAATAAAGAAACATCCAAACCATCGCATTTATAATTGATCGAGCGAAACGAGATCTCTTAAATCAACCTGGGCAAATCGGCGTTGTATGTATGTTTGTTTGTTTGCCTGAGGATAACTTTCGAAGCGTTTATCCGATCATCGTAAAATTTGGTACATAGGTTGGTAGTGATGACACAAGTTTGGTGTGATTAAATTAGCTACAAATGTGGGGGGGGGTTGTTGAGATATTGGAGTTCAAGAAGGGTAAACAAAAAGAAAATGAGACTATAAGGTCAAGTGGGTGGGACGTCAAATGAAAGGTCTTCATTAGTACATTTCGACTCCGTTTTTATTTAAGTAAAGTTCTTGCAGTTTTTGAGTTATTTATTAGCCATAATAAAAACTGAACTTTGACAAAATTTACAGGGTTCACCACACTGCTGTAATTTGGTATGCGTGTCACAAATATGGGTCTGAAAAGTCAAAAGTCTGAAATCTATAACAACAGCAATTTTTACCCCAAAAAAGAGTATCCAATTACCATGAACTCCCGTTACCTGTAATTTGAATGACACTATAGGTCAAGTAATTTGATTATGCATTTCGTGGCACTATTTTGATAGTCAAAGATTACAAATAATATTTTTTTGTTTTTATGGGAGACTCGCGAGATCTCAGTTCGGGGCGAACCACTGGTATTAGTGTGATTATTCGACGACACCATCATTTACCATCAGGTGGGGTAGTGATCAAACGATTGCTTATTATAGCAAATAAAAAAAAATCTGCTTTTCAAAAATCAGTTAATCACGCATCATAACATAACTCGATCAAACATCTGATAAGATCTAAGGTGAGCAGGAATTCCAAGAAAACGTGCGAAGGCAAGCTCAAAGTCGAAATCATGAGTTTTATCTTAAAGAAAATAAATTACGTAAAAAAAACATGGATAGTATCATTTTCCGAAGCACCAGAGCGTACCTTATTTTACGTCGATTATAAAAGGAATTCGGTAACTATCCGGTATCCGGCCTTGTTTTCACTATCCGGCTGGATACCGGATAGTTAAATTAAAAAAAATCTTATTACTTTACACAAGGCAAAGCATACCACAATAAGGTATGGACACCGTTTATTTTTATAATTGCACGTCAAAAATTTTTGTTTTATTAATTAGTTTAGTACTCCAAATTAACAAGTGGCAAATTGTGGTGAATGAATACCAAATTTTCCGCATTTGTTTGGTAAGAGGCGACTCCGCTTGGCTTCGTAGACCAGACCAGCTTCTGAAAATAGCCTTTCGCTGTAAACGCTACTGCCAGGTGCCAAAAGATAAATTCTAGCTAACCTTGACAACTGCGGGTACTGATTCAAATTAACTGACCACCAAACTGATTGTTTCGTGTACCGCGATTAAACCCTGAATATCCGGTATCCGGCCAAACCACTATCCGTTTCAACACTAATTCATATACAGGCTAAGTTTGTAAACAACCAGAAATGTATCAGAATATGTTGAATATCCACCTTCTAATGCATAGCGGCGTCATTAGACAGTTTATTAATTCTGGCAGTATGATAACAAGGTTTTTGCTCGACATTCACCTAAATCGCACGCGCTCGTTCGTACCCCTTATCAGATCAGCTATGTTCCGCGCGGTCACTATTTGGATGGCATTATCAACTAAGCGCCTCCGTTGTTCCGAAGGTCACGGTAAGATTTCTGTCTCGGCAATAAAATTGGTTAAGACATGTCAAGGCCGTCGGGCGGCCTAATAGCTTCGCCTTCAAAGTTGTACGCTCATGCGAACTTACATAGTAATATACTACGTGTTTTGCTGTGTAAGACATTATATCCAAACACGGGAAGTAATATATAGGTAAAATAGGTTATTTCAGAGTCATAGAAAAATTTAAAGTCCTAAAATATTAATGAAACAGCGTGTATAAAATAGGTAAACAAATCATATTCATTCGTTATGTAAACTACTGGTACTGTTAAACTGACTAAGCGGCATCGTCGCAAAGCCGCCGCTGATTTACGTAAAAAAATGTTTATTGGAAATTATCGATTACTCGTTAAATATTCAAGCATATTATATGGTATTAAACCCACTTCTAAAATCAGAATACAATTCCGGATGTGTGTTTTAAATTAATGTCGTGCATAACAAAACAGGTTGTATATTCTTTATTTTTATTTATACTTAGATACTTTGTTTTGCTGATAAATATATTTATTATTAATTTTTTTTCTTAACGTCGTAAAGTAGAGGCTGATGTTTGTAAGTAAATTTAATAGCTGACCCATCCGCGGCTTCGCACGCGTTATTTATCAATAAAAACATTACTCTCCTTCTGCGGAGTCGAGTAAAAAGTGGCCTACGTCTCAATCCCGGTAATCTATTTATAATCCAAATATTCATCGAAATCGGTCCAGCCGTTTAGTCGTGAAAACGTGACAAGCAGACAGACAGAGTTATTCTGGAATTTATAATATTTGTATGGATAAAGGCGTGCGGAAACCGAATGTGTGCAGCTGTTATCGCAGAGTATCTACTAAAATTAACTTCTGAACCTATCACACTAATATTATAAATGCGAAAGTTTGGATGTTTTTGTTTATTTGTTTGTTACTCAATAACGACGTAACGGCTGAAAAGATATATAAAATAAATATAAATAAATATTGCTGGACACTTCACATAGCGCTATCTAGCCCCAAATTAAGCAGAGCTTGTACTATGGGAACCAGATAACTGATATCATACTTATATACCTACTATTTTTTTTATGTAAATACAAACTTATAATATATAGAAAAACACCCAGACCCACAACAAATATCTGCAGATCATGCAAACATTTGTTCCGCGGCGGGAATCGAACCCGCTACCTCCTGAGTCTCAGCCGGCTATTCGCCCATTGCGTCACGGAGGTCGTAACGGAGATTGCAGTGATATTTGGTATTATAGATAGATTATGACTTGGATTAAAACATAGACTACTTTTTTATTGACAAACCACGCGTGCGAAGCCGCGGGCGGCAACTAGTCTAATTATATTTAATGGTTTAAAATGTATATTGTGGTTTCTTTGATCGAAGTGCAAAGCAACAATCGGCAACTACTTATAACTACAAAGTTTAACCGAACAACTATTTAACTCGCAGTAAAAAGTTGGCTATCTAGGTATTGCGTTTGATGGTCATTTATATAGTTGCTGGAAATAACTTTATGATTAGTTTGCTCCACGGCTTTTTGCATTAAAGTATTTAGATACAATCTTGGATACGCTTTAGAGGACTAGTTTATGGACATACGTGACGATGGTAAGAGGCCTAAAAGTATGACTCTTATACCTTGGGAGAAGGGGTAGGCCTTTGGTGTGGGACGCCATCTCATCTGTCTGGTACAGCAGTTGGGGCCGGTGCGGCGGCAAATTCAGCCGAAGATCTCAAGCGGCGCAAATATGGAAGTCTCCACAGAGCTTACGTATTTGAGCCATTTGGGGTCGAGGCCCTGGGTCCATAGGGTACCGGAGCCCATCGCGTTTTCAAAATTCTTTCTGAGCGTCTGCTTGAAGCGACGTGTGATCCATTGCAATTCAGCGGGGCAATGCAGCCAGTGTCTTGGGGACACTTCTTGGTAATCCTGGTAAATCTGGAGCAGTTGAGCTATCTATAGATGATTCGACTGTTTCTTCTGTATTATATTGTAAATATTGTATATTCTTTCTGTTATTAAAGAAAATAAATAAAGAATTACATTTTATTGATTTTTAGAAAAACTATAATTTATTTATTCAGACAACTAGGTATCATAAGAATCCTTAATTTATGTTGTATATTAAGCCGTCCCATGTTATTTTTTAAATGACAAAAAGTTGGTCTACTGTGATCAAATTCGACGGTAAATTGCTGAAAGCTTTTTGCTGCAACATTTCCGAAACTTGTTCAATGGGGTTTGAGTCTGGTGAGTGTGCAGGCCAGCCCAAAACCGTGATATCATGTTCTCGAAGAGCAGCCATACCATTCGCGCCGTGTGTGGATTATCATGCATGAGCTGAAACTCCTGTCCAATTTTGCCTCCGTGAAAGACGATCACAGGCTCTACGACCTCGTCTCGGTATTTTAGTGCAGTCATGCTGCCTCTTATCCGAATGAGCTCGGTTCGCGCGCCAATACTAATCTCCGCGCAACCCATGATCGTCCCGCCTTGGTACGAATGGACTTCTTGTGGATGCTGGAGTCGGCTGTGTCTGACTAGAACTCTCCAAATACCTGTTTTTCGTGAATTGGGGTGGAATCCAAACCAGGAGTCATCAGTAAAGAGAACCATATGCCCATTGGTCATTGTTCTATAACAAATGTTCTTGAGCCCAAACATGTCGCCTTCCGCGATTGCCTCGTAGTACCTAGAGCTGGCACACGAAGCGGTCTACGAGAATGAAGATCAACTTCATGTACCCTTCTTCTGGCTGTTTGGTCGCTTATTAACAGCTGGTGGCGTGACTGAAGCCATTGCTCTAACTGCATCGCTATGAGATTGGGTTCCCTCCTGGCGAAATTTTGGAGAAAACAATCCTGTCTAAGGGTGGTAACTCGTTTTTTTCCTAGTGTGGCGCTCTGCTACATCCCCAGTAATACGATAACGTGACCACAATCAAGAAATTATTTTTTTATTGATGTTTAGGATATCGGCAACCACGCGCGCGTTGGATAGCACTGGCTTCTAACATGCCTAGCGCTCTCATTATTTCTTCTCTGCTTAAATGCCGACGTTCCATGACATTAAAAAGATCACAAGATCAGTTAAAATTAAAAAGAAACAGGTAACACTTGTTGAAAATAAAATAAAAGTACATTCGTATTAGGCTTCAAATCAGAGTCCCCGTTTTATACTTGTGTTTCCGGTAAAAGCACCCGGGGCACTATAGTGCCCACGGCGCATTTTTATGCAAGCGAATGCACTTTCCGCCATTTTGAATTAAAATTTTCGCGCCGCGTGGCAATTTTGTGTCTCTGGTGATTTTGTGCGATCCACAGGTCCTATGAAGTTGAGATCATTGTGTTGCCACTGAATTTACAGTGGTTTTTTTTCTAATTTTGAAAATAGATCAAAAGTGGTTTAATTCCATATTAAACATTTTCTAAATAGCAAATAGTTTTTAAGCTAATCATTTCGAAATGAAATATCCTTAGACATTGTTGATGTGTGTATAGTTGACTGGTAATTAAACTCTCTCTCTATTCATCCCACATTGTGGTGGGGTCAGCTTTCCTGCAGTTATTCGTTCACTTTGCTCTATCCTCGACATCTTAGAAAACTAGCTGCCATCATGTCCATTCGCAACACCTCTGTCCACGTGGGCACTGGAAATTAAACCTCCCCTGAATTATTCAAAATATTACAAAATAAGGAGAGGCGGAGTATAAATTATTACATTCATATTTTATGCAGATATTTTTATCGCTTGCCGATTAGGTTTATGACCGACAATCAACCTTCTGTTATTTTTTCACCTTTTCCATTTTTTTTCACATTAATATTAATGTCGCGTCATGAAATCTACGCTACGTCCGTGGTCTACGAGTAAATAACTATATTCTAGAAATAGAAGACAGAATCGCCATGCTAAACCGGCTGGTAAGCTTGTAACAATTATTTGAGGTAGTTGTATAAAATAAAATTAGTTTGAGTTTTAAATGTATATAATCAAGGAGCTTAGTCGGTAGAGCGAGTAGGTACATATTTATTATTTCTTATACATGCGGCAAGATAAGTATAGGCTATATCAAAAATGACTTGGTTCAACGATGTATCTATTTCTTAAATTAGGGCTTAAGGCTAGAGATTACAATAAAAAAAGGAATTAGAATTAGAGATTTACAGAATTATTTGAGCAGTAGAATACCGCAGTAACGTTTAGGATCTAGAGATTACAATAAAAGAAAGGAATTAGAATTAGAAATTTACAGAATTATTTGAGCAGTAGAATACAGCAGTAACGTTTAAAATAGAGTTAGCGTCAGAAAAAAAGAATAAAGTTGGAAAGGGCTCTGCCCGAAACGGATATTGGATGAGATGCACCTGTGGTATTTTTCGCCGAACGTCCGGAGTCCGCCTCGGAGTGGTGGAATGGGCTTCGAGTTGCGCAGGCGTGGTCTTGATGTCAACCGAGGCAGGAGACAGGTTGTCTAGAGAAGAAGCCTCGCGGCGGTCGATTTGTGATAGCGTTTCAGCTACGCGGCGACTCAAAAACACCACGCTTCTCGTCGGCTCCAATAAGTGTTTTACGGCGGGCGTCAGGTGTCAGGGTCCACAGTAAATTGGATAGCCCTCACAGACTTCACGAACTAGTAAAATGCTTGATTTTATCACGATCAAACGGCAAGGAAGTATTGTCCAAAACTCAGTAACTTTTGTATCGCGCAGATGAGAAGTTCTTCCGTTGAAATCAGGTGGGTCAAAGAGAGCGGGCACTGACGAAATTCCCTTTTTATAGCACCAGTAAAACTACCTTCCCCATATAAATTAAAACGAAATATTTGTTCCAACTTGTTCTAGAAAATATGATGTAATTTCCTTTACATCATACCATAGAGTCAAAACTTGACATCTATCTTCCGTCAAACTAGGCAAAGACACTTTTGCTCTCCAGCATCCATCATTCATAGACAAACTGATTGAACTATTGATTTATTATTTGAGATCTTATTTTTATTTTGTTTTTTTAAAATACGAGAAGGATTATTTGATTAGATAAATAAAGCTGGCATGAGCAATTAAAATTTTATTATCCATTATGAAGATACGTGTCAATATCTAGAACGAGTATGCAACGCCATCTGCGGCAGGCTTGGCGAACTACGTTGAAAGAGGCTTGTATATCGATGTTTGCAAATCGAGTGTTCGGTCAGTGAGTACGCCGCCCCACCGCTAGATGTCGTATAGAAGAATTGTGTGACTATCTGGTGAAATGAAGTCTGTAACGCGACATAGAGAATTGTCACGTTACAAGCTGAGCGACGTTACACCAATGCCCTAAAATGTGTGTTTCAGATATTTCGTTATTTACAAACTGCCGAAACTACGCTTCCTAGACTCGCGTCGGGTTTCTTCAAGTGAGTGGAGCGAGGCGGCTACGCGGGGGCAGTTCATGCGAGTCCGTCGGCCCCCGGAATTGGCTGCAGTCAGTCCTGTGCCCGCTGTGAAGGGTCCAGCGCTCAGACCGCTACCTGTGGATTTCGGTGCTCTGGGCAAACACAAAGGTACGTAAATACAAAGGTACAAAATGTTACACAATAGTACATTGTTATACAAGGGCTAATCGAGAATGTTATTGATCGCTTACACCCGAGTATCTTCAACTTTTCATCACAGGAGTGCGAGGAATTTTATCTGTGGACTGTAACTGATTACCTATGGATTTGAATGCTTTAGTTAGGCAAACAAAAATAAATCAAAACTGTATTGTGGCTTGATCCCCCGGGGCTTAGGGGTAGCAGGTAAGTAAGTTTTCGGATAAGGATTCTTAGTTGGCACTCGACACAATCCCTCAATTTTCTATTTAGTTTTATTTCTTTTATAGAGAAACAACATTTGGCATTTACAATAGATTATCGACATTTGAATCGCCTTAAATCGATTAAACTTTAGAATGACGACCTCCGTGGTGAAGTGGGCGAATAGCCGGCTGAGACTCAGGAGGTAGCGGGTTCGATTCCCGCCGCGGAACAAATGTTTGCATGATCTGCAGATATTTGTTCTGGGTCTGGGTGTTTTTCTATATATTATAAGTATTTATTTACAAAAAAAATACTATCAGTTATCTGGTACCCATAGATAGTACAAGCTTTGCTTAATTTGGGGCTAGATAGCGCTGTGTGAAATGTCCAGCAATATTTATTTTTTTATTTTATTTAATGGTTGATCGCGTGAATTACTATTGTACCATTTGAATTAGGCTGTCTTTCCACCAGAGATGAGCTTCGTTGCTAAGTTAAGGAATCGTATGAAATGGTGAATTTTCCTCTAATGTCAGTAGTTCGGTTGTTAATCCGGTTGACCGAACTTTGGTACAAAAAAATACCTAAAAGTGACCACCGAAAAGTATCAGTTCTTTGCTCAACCAAACTACTGACACCAGATGGATCTTTTCCTCGCACAGCTCTGGTGGAAAGCCACCCCTATAGAAGCTTTTTTTTTTATTTCAGGTGCCTACGGAAAATGCCAGTACAAATACACGGGAAAGCACTCTGAAGGGAACCGATTCATTGTTAACAGCGACTTGTAGAATTGTAGTGTACCTTACAGATAGTATTTTATTTTATAGTGTTATCCGAACACTCGGAAATTTCTAATCCTTTTAAAACCATCTCAAAAACTTGAAAGGCTTGAAAAGCTTTTGAGTTGGTTTTAAAAATACCTTACAGTTGTCGATCAGGTACTACCATACTGGGGCTATAGTGAGTTAGCGATTAAGATATCTATTTTTCAGATGATTTTTGGTAACTAAGGCACTTGTCTCACCGCTAGCGATAAGCGAGAAGCGAGTAGAGCTAGACTAGAAACGAGTAGGCGAGCAGCGAGAAGCGAGTGGTTATTTCCTATAGTTGTCTCGCTGGGCTATAAAGTGAGTGAGCGAGTGCGGCGGGCGATACTCACGCCACTTGCTGAGCGCGTGACGCGTGCGTTCCTTTCCAACAGCCAATCGAGCATTGCTGAGCGAGTGTTGTAGTCGCTGCGACAAAATAGTGGAGAGCGAGTTCTCGCCGGCAGTGTGAACGGCCAGCGATCAACTATTAATATACGTGTCTCTTTTACTGACACGGAATCTATATCTTTTGTTCGTTTCTTGAGCGATAAAATAGTTGATAGCTAATCGCTTACTCGCCGGCGGTGAGACAAATGCCTAAGACAGTATGGGTATAAAACGTCCTTCCGTATGAGGCGGTCACGTCTCTAAATGTGCTCTGACTTTTCTTATACTATCGCTAGTAAAGTGAATATTACAGTTTTTACAATTCTTAATTGCTCTTACTTTTTTAACTCAAAGCTAAATTATAACCTTATTGCATTTATTATAATCAGAAGGGTCGTTTGGAAAAAGTTTTCTGAAGTAACCAACGTAATTTGTGCAACTAAAGTGCTAACTTACCTACAGGATCTAAAAAGATAGCTCTATACAACTAGAATACTAATAGATAAGCCCTTGGGTGAAAAAAAAGTTGGCCGTCTAGGTACGCCCGGCAGATCTGAAATATCAAAGTTGATCGAGAGCGGTGGCGTAGAGGGGGCATGACGGCATAAGAGAGCGTCATGCCGTCACGGCATACTAGTCAGTTTTACTGCCAAGGCGCGCTGACAGATGTTTCACATCAAAAATTCGATTCATTCTAAGGCTGTATTTGTAAAAAACAGTAAGCCTTAATTATACGTATTTCTTTCATATAGAAATGGTGTGGTAATAGACTTTGTTAGTTCTTGCTAATCGTTTTGCACCCTGTCTAAGTTTGGAACTCAGTTAACAGTAACTTCTACGAATACTGAATAGATTTGGGAGGCCTAAAATATACTGTAGGGAGTTAACCGTAGCTTGCCATTTAAAACGTAGCTCAAGGGAATAGATGCCATAAGCTTTTTCCGATCGTCTTACAAATCTTTGAATCGAGAGTAACGAAATCCTTAGCTTAGCCGGCTCTTTGTTCATTTTGTACCAAATCATTATTTTTATAACGTCTGGTCGAAGGGTAAATATTCCAACGCGATTTTATTTATGCAATAGAACTAGTTCAAATTGTTGTCCCGAAGCGAAGTGTGAACCGAGAGTTGGCGGCTATCTGGGTCAACGCATGAGCTTTGCAATTCAGCGGGACAAAACAGTGTCTTGGGGACACTTCCGCCTGGTACAGTCATCTTCGATAGTTTGCAAAGGTCCCTAGATAGCTCAACTGTTTTTATGTAAATACTTGTAAATTATTTCTGTTCTTTGATTAGAATTGTACATTTTGAAAATGATTATAAAAAAGTTATTACAGTATTTCCATTTCTTTATTTTCTCGAAGACAGTTCTAATTTGATAGTTGTAGTGTTGTGACCAAATAAGTAATGATATCGATCGCGACAGTGACGATTCATTACATTTTGATTAAATTAAATAAATAAAGATTACCTGCCGTTATAATTATTTCGTTTCATTGTCGAGTACCTATCTTTAACTACTTATTTTACCAACAGCTTCGAAAATTTTAAAGAAGTTGGCATTATCAATCAAGAATTAATAAGTGTAACATCTTGTAATGAAATATAATATTAGTTAATAAATTTGTGCAAAAGTATCCGGCAGTAGTTTAGTTTCTTACATGTTGTAAAAAAATATCGGTTCTGTTATCGTGTTACGTTTATCGATAGCTCCATCCCTATCAGTTTCTCCGACTCTGGTATAACCTTGTACGTGCGTAAGCGTCATATTTTTATAAAATAATGCATACATAATGTAAAAAAGACGCTCGTTCAAGTTTTCACAGGAGCTGTCATCGAGAAAATAAAGAAATGGTAATAGTATAGGTAGGTACGCGAATACCCGTGCCGTCGGTATTACAACAGCCGAAACGTTGGGATAACAAATAAAAAAGGTACTTACGCGATAAATACTCGTTTTAATCAGTAATTATGTACAGAGATCGCGAAAGTTTGAAAAGTACTAATTTTGTAATGTAGGAACTTATTTAAAAAATTATGGAAAATCATGTCTAGAAATTTTTACGAATTTATTATTTGTTGTATTTAGTTATATTCTCCTAAGATTTAGAAGTGCATTCAGAACAATAACGTATTCTGAGGAAGAGCACTACGTTATTGACCAAACGTAAGCATTTTTTATGTTTTTATAAACGTTACTTATAATAAAGTTGTTTAACCTTACTGGTGTTTTTACTTTCAACCTTTATAATGCGCTTCATAACATGTTAAACTTTGACTTTTTTTGTAGGGTTCTCCCTACTATTAACAGCTAATAAAGGACAGAACTTAGAAGCAGTAACAATGGTATCGATTTAAAAAAACGAATGTGCTTTAGACCACACGACTGAAGTAAAACTTCTTTTTCAAAATATTAATTTATAAAATTGTTCAAGAACGAATTGAAATTACGAAAAATAATCAAACGAACTACTGACTGAGGCAAATTTCATGCACTGGCTATGAGAGGAAGAAAGAAAGAAAATGTGCGCGCGCACCCCTCTCTCTTGCTCCTACAGTAATATACGAAACGTAACTCTCTCTCTTTCTATCTTCACTAACTTATATCTACCTCTCAACTTCCGTTCGCACTTTTCGTAACGCATTCACCAGCTTACTCCCCAAGTCAAGCGTGCGTAAAGAAGTTTTACTTCAAAAATGTTAGAGTTCTTTTTACTCTGTAGACGAGTTCTACACATTGCCTATTGTTTAATTTTGTCATAAATGAATTTATTATACAATTAATTAATTATGTTCATATTAGATATTTTATTAATGGTCAATATTGAATTTATTGCTTACCTTTACATCTTTTTATTTTGTCTTGTAACTTGGCGTTATAAATAAAGAATTGTATAGTATTGTAGGTACCTACGTACCTAATAAGTTATGACGCTGAGGCCTGGCTTACACACAGTGCGAAATCTCAAGTCGTGAAGTCCTAGGGATAATAAATGTTTTTGTTTTATTCTAACAACTTAATTTATTTATCACAGCGTTTTTGTACCTAACATGTTTTACTGCCCCGCCGCCGTACTCGCCCTATTGATCGGGCGGGATTATGAACGGCTCGCAGTGACTTTTTAGTAATCTGTGGCATCGCACACTACGCTAGTTTTCTAACATTTTATCGTTTTTTTGAGAATTTGATGATCATACAAGAAAATTTTATGTATATATTTATATTAGATTTATTGTGTAAATTCCGTCCCTTCAATTAATTTAGTTTAAATTGGAAGACCCTGTATAAATACTGAAATTGGAAGAAAGTAAATCTACTAGTAAAACGGATGTGACTGGACAAGTATACGGACATGACAAACTACCTTCAAGCGTTCTCAAAATACTATTTATTTCTAATAATAAAAAAGTGTGTGTGTCAGCTCCGACACACGACTGAAGTTTACTCCTTACGAACGATTATAAAATATATATAGGTAGATTAAAAAATGAGGGTAAATGAAAGCATTTCTTATATTAATGAAATCATGCATAGTACATTTATTTACATTAATTATATAATTTATATTCATCAAAACACATTAGGTACATAGTCATGGAAACAAAAAACAAAAAGATGTTTCACAATGATCATGATGGATGTCCCATAAACATGAATTACTAAGAATGTTGTCATAAGCCCCTCCACACTAAAAAAAATAATATTTTATACAATAAGTAGCGCACGAACATAACGCATAAAGTAACGGAGAAAGTTTGATTTTATACCCCATAAATTTTCATACCCCGGACTTATACAGGATTTGATAAAATACGCACAGAAATGAAAGGGGTTATTTTGATGAGCATAATAAGTAAATTTGCGAAATGTTTACCATAGAATTTGACATGAAAAAACAAACACTTTATTAAACGTATGTTGTGCTATTGCATAATGCTTGCCACCTAACTACAGATACTGTACTGGTGTCCTCTCGAGATATCTCTTGTCCCTTTCTAACTCAAAACCCACAGCCATTTGCGAAAGAGATATCAAATCGGCCTTTATTTTCGGATGTCAATTGCAAGTAGCTGATAAATAGTAGTTTTATTTTTTGAGAAACCGTCACTTGAATATCGTCAGTATATTACCAAACACTGTGTATCGATACTTAAGGAGTAAACTCTATAATAATTTGTTTACTATATAATTTTAAAGTACATTTATGTTAGTAGGTAATTAGTATGCCCAAATCACATTACACTAATATTAAAAATGCGAAATTATGGATGTTTCTTACTCAATCACGTCAAAATGGCTGAACCAAATTAAATAAAACTTATATCACCAGGATTGACACAAGCTACTTTTTATTGAGAAACCCCGCGTGCGAAGCCGCTGGTGGAAGCTAGTATAGAATAAAAATAATAACACAAGTACGTTTTTGTATTCATAGATGTATTTATTTCAATATATTGAATATTATGAATGAACCAATTATATTGTAGGAATGCATTGAAGGTACAGGATACATAGAAATAAATTAAGTACTAAAATGATATTAAACATGTCCTATATATGATACAATGTTACTATAGCGGTTTATCACATAAACCTCACGTATGACCAAGCTATGTTATGTACAAAAGTAACTATCATAATATTTACATCAAGATTAAATGCAATAAAATTGGCTTGCTCTATAGTACAAAAAAAGCTTGGTGGTACAAATTAATAATTCCTTAGCTGGACAGCTAATGATTAGATACTACATTTGAGGTTGATCATATTAAGACAAACATGATATTCTTCTTATAGTCAATAAAGTAGAAATTTCATTTTGAAACAGCACAATCTGCCTGATGAACATTCTAGGAAAAGAAAATACCACTATACTGATAAACTCATAATTTTGCCTGTTTGTTTTGTCTCATTCAATCTAATTTGAAATTTACTGTCAATGCATAAGACATAATGTATAACTATTTTAAAGATAAGTTTATTAGTAACAGTTTTGCTCTTTGAGTTTTACAGTATAGTTGTTCTATCTCATGATCAACACAAATCATACTACTTGAATTAACTGTTTAATTCCAGTACTAAGATTTGTGTTTTGTTTAGATTAGTATTGAAATACAAATATTTTTCGTGATCACTATTTATATTCAACCCGCCTTCGTGTGATAGAACAACTATACCTTATATTTTTAAATATTTAATAAACAGTTCTTCAGTAATTGTTGGTCGAAATTCAATAGAATAATACGACATTATAGAACGTTTAAAGTATGATAATAAAAATGATAGTCAATTTCAATATTTATTCTTTCCTATCATCTGTCTCAATATCTTAGCAATAATAAAATTTTTTAGAAATTAATATTTAGCTTATACAGAGTGTCCCAGAACTAGTATTTTGAGCCCGAACGGGGTGATTCCGATCATGAAAATAAACAAGTCATAGAAAAAAAGTATAACTTAAACATTTTATTTTTTAGGATAAATTATTATTATTAATTTGAGTTTAAATCAGCAACCCTAAAACAGCTGATAATAAGAATTTAAACCGAAATCCGCTTTCCCAACTGATTTTAAAATAAAATCATCGAAGTTCCGAGACACCCTGTAGTATGAACGAAGACGTCTAGATCATTTGAGAGGCGCCACTGTGTTTTATTTTTACAAAATACTATCGCTATGTTATAATTTGATAGTATTATGTTTGGAAAAAATTAAACACAGTGGCGTCAGCGTCTAACTCCAGCTAGTGCGCTCCAAAAACAACGACTAGGCAAATACTTAACTGATAAAAAAGTGTTTTAAACACAACATTGAGCATACTCGATTGAGTCAGTGCAGTGTTTTGGCAGCCAGGATCAATTCATTTAAAATAATTTTACTTGAACACAAATCGTCACTTATCACAGTGAATAACTGACTTTGTGCATGCGAATACCTATATCGATGGGATAAACTGAAAGCTTTACTCATTTCAACTATTGGCCCTTCTGTCTTACAAATTTGCAACGATAGAGATCTTAGCCCGGCTTGCAAAACAATCTCTCAACTTATTTAGCGACTAAACATGTTTAAATTTAACGTATTAGTATGATTTGACAACTTAAATCATATTTAGCCGCTAAATACGTGTATGCATCGTTGCGCAAGTCGCCCTTAGAGCTTGTCCAGAAAGAGCGAATTCGCCGCTATTCTCTAGCGCGTATTACGCGCGACCGTTGCGTCCAGGAGCGTACGAACGCGCGCGCATTTGGGTTTATCCGTCCCCAAATGCGCGCGCGTTCGTATTCAGTATCACAATTTTGGCGCTCCATTTCTCTTGATACGTGCACTCGCTCTGAAGTTCGCGCGTAATCTGGACGCAACAAGGCGTCTCTAGTATCTCGACTCGCGCGTTATACGTGAGGGGACGCGATTTACGAGCGTATTTTAAATTCGCGCGATGCTTGTGGGCGCAGTGTATTGGCGCCAAGTATCTCGCCAACGCGCGTATCGATTCACGGCGAATTCGCCCATTCTGGACAAGGTCTAAGTCTCAAATTGCGCGCAACCGCATTACGTAAAATACAAACGTTGTTTAATTCATTAGTTTGGGTCGGGGACTATGCTAGATCCCACACTAAAAATTTCAAACCCCTTTCTCATTAAAACACAACGTTCCCATGGGAACCATCGACAGCACATAGATCATAGAATAGACAATAGGAGTGAATATGTTTCTTCTAGGCAAGCGTGATCCATAATAGACTGCATCAACGCTTACCATCAGGCGAGATCGTGATCAAACACAAGCCTAACGTATAAAAAATAGAGTACGGGAATGACGTAAGCAAAATACAGTTTAATATTTTTACAGGCGATTTAAAAGGTCGAATTCTTTTTAAAACGCAATAAGTAATAATTTATGTGACAACATTTGTGCACGATTAAAGCAATTTTATCTTTTACAAGTTAAGATTTAGAATAACGTTAGGCATCGACTATCACAACTATCTACAACCTACGACAATTATTATGTACCTAGTTCAGAACCTGACCAAATGCAGGTGTACAGAATTTAACAGATATTTCAGAGGCATTTCGATCTAAAATGTAACTCGACTCTAGTCTAATTAACATAACATTTAACACCGTAAAAAATTAGTCACTAAGCTTTCAGAACTCAACTAAAATTGTTTCGATATTCAAGATCACAGATATTTATTGTATAGATAACGCAAGTGCGTCAATTTGTATGAAAACCTATCATAATTGTATGCAAATACATTCGTTCTTACGAGTTCTAATGACTTGCCTAAAAAAGGTTTGTGCAGAATAACTGCGCCGAGCTGTCGATCGGTGGCGAGGCATAATGCTGAGCTGGAACCCATTAGCTGCAGTAGCACATACACACCTACTTGCCTCTTTTTAATTTTTCCCTGACTACACTGTAAATTTATTATTTCATTCTATCGTTCTTATGTTTGTTGTATGTAATTTTCTGTTTTCTCTTACTTGTGCTTTCTCTTTGATGTTATACTTTTTGATTGTATTGTGTGAATTTGTGTGTGCTATGGTAGCAAATAAATGTCTGTCTATGTCAAAATTTTTTCCATCTATTAAGACGTTCCGAGCAGTCCTTGATTAGCCTATAAGCTATTTAAGCAATTGCTTAGGGCACTTCGTCTAGGGGGGCATCAAACGACCGAGAAAAAAAACGAGCACACGAAAGTTCAAAATCCGCGCGTCTTCAATTGTCGTTGACGTTCGGTTCGGTCAGCGACACATCAATTCTTTGTAGTTCACTTATGGATAGAGGGGCCCACAGGGGTAGATTGCTTAGGGCATCAAGCTACCTTAATCCGGCACTGATTCCGAGAGTAATTTAGTGTTGGGACGCCCGCACACCGCGCTCAGCTGATCCCAAGGGACCGCGCCGGCACCGCTGCTACGAGCTACTGCGAAGCCGGCCAAGTTTGGAATGATTTATGTACCGTAAGAGTTGGGAGTTTTACCCCAACTAAGTATGCAAAGTAAGTGAACTCGCGTTATTTATTCAATACAGATCTGTGCTTTAAGATGACGGCTATATTTTCAGGATGGCAGTAACAAACAGTAACCCAGGCCAGCGCTGACTTGCTACTGGACTCGTGTGATATAAGATTTCTGTCGTTATTATAAATACGGGATTTATCACGTACCGTTATATCAGTGTATTCGAGCGACAATGTTTCGGTTCAATTCGTGAACCTTCATCTGTGTGCGATCCGCTCTGCGCCGCGATTTCTGGTTTGATTGAGTTATATCACTTCACTAAAAAACGAGTGTGCTTTAGACCACACGACTGAAGTTCAATTTATTTCTAAAATAATATTAATTCATAAAATTTAATTATAAAACGAAATGAAATTACGGAAAATAATTAAGAAATCTCCGAATAGTATTTTATTTATAGTGTTATCCGAACACATACGGTAAATTCCAAGATTTTTAAAATCATCTCAAAAATTTCAAGCCTAGACGGGATTTTTTAAAATTCTGAGAAATCTCCGTTCGCGTAACGCTAGAAAACTCGCAAACGAACTACTGACTGAGATATATACCTATATATAAGTATTTCATGCACTGGCTATGAGAGGAAGAACAGTGCGCGAGCACTGCTCTCTCTTGCTCCTACAGTGTGATACAGACAATAGGCCTGCACTATGTCTTAGATATACGAAACGTAACTGGCTATGAGAGAAAGAGAGAAAAAATGTGTGCTCGCACCTCTCTCTTGCCCCTACAGTAATATACGAAACGTAACTCTCTCTCTCTCTTTCTATCTTCACTAACTTATATCTCCCCCTCAACATCCGTTCGCCTCGCCCGATCACACTTTTCGTTACACTCGACACGCATTCGCCAGTATACTCCTCAAGTCAAGCGTGCGTAAAGAAGTTTTACTTCAATAAACTCTTAATCTCTGGAATAATTACAATGTGTTCTATTTCGTTCGAGCGTATTTGAATTTGTGATTCGCGATGTAAGTATCCGACACGAGAGTTAAGTTCTGAAAGCTTGAAATTTTTCTAATATAATTACGAGACAAAGTGAATAAACAGGTTGCGTCACCATCACAAAGATATGTCACACGAGTAGGTACAGCGTTATTTAAACATATTTATGTACACATACAAAAATATATTAACTGTTCAATAAAAATATTCCTTTGAAAAACGTAAAGGTACTTAATCATTACTGTTATGTTTCCAACGAAACTTTGGTTAAATCTCTTAGTTTAAAAGCAGATTAATAAGATAGCAGTTATATTGTACACACGGCTACACATCAAGCTATGCATTGTGTAGGCTTTTCGTAGTATGAGAGGTCAACTTATACTGGAAATGTATAGCTTGATGTGTAGCCGTGTGTACAAGGGAATGTTCGGATCACAATCGTTATATACGTAACCGGTCATATCCGCAATACGATACGCCTCGTAACCACTACGCGACAAATGTTCCGGAACACGTGTCGCGAGACACATCGTGCGATGTCGTGAGATGTTTTGTCTCTCATTTGTTATCAGTTATCACTGAAAGAGTCGCGACACAAGATGTTTGCCGATGTCGCGCGACATGTCTCGCGACACGTGCGCCGGGATATTCGCCGCCTAGTGAATACCAGGCATTATTTTATACAAATGTGCAGTTCAAAAAAAATGGCACAAAATTTTGTATCGCTCAAATCTACGAACACATGCAACTTGCACCGAATTCTATCACTATTCAAAATGCGAAAATATCTATCACATCTCTATATTAATTAGTAATTACAGGAGGTACATAATCGGAACTTTTTTTTTATCAAAGTGCCTAATTTGACTTATCCTGATGTATTAGATTTACATTATTATGTATAGTGCACCGCAATTTTGAATTGGCAAATTAAATAGTGAAAAAGCACATACAGCAGTCATAAAAACTAAACAGTTTATACACATTGACTTCACAATCTCAGGTAACTAAACTATAAACATGTTATTTATCCTTCAATTCAATAAAATAGTTTAAAAAGTCGACAGGTTCACCGGCAGCCATCACAGGGTGCCGTTACCCATCTTGTTCCATTACTTGACCAGGTACCGTATCATTGTACTGTCATCAATACATTCTTAATCAAATAAATATGAATACATTTGCAAAGTTTCAAACAGACAAACAATGAAATGGAAAAAATGCGGAAATTACTAACGGCTCAAATACAAATTTGAGTTCAGCCATCATCGGCCGAACTCGGCCGACTAAGAAAGATAGCCGATCCGAAATCGGCCGAATTTGGTGTTCGCGCTGTTTTTTACGAGTCCGTACCCAAAGGGTAAAACGGCACCCTATTACTGTCTACTATGTATACTATACCTGCAAATGTATTTTCTTTCTTTTCTTATTACTAAGGCTCCGCTGTCTGTCCGTCTGTCGGTCTGTCCGTCTGTCACCAGGCTGTATCTCATGAACCATGATAGTTAGATAGTTGAAATTTTCACAGATGATGTATTTCTGTTGCCGCTATAACAACGAATACTAAAAACAGAAGAAAATACATATTTAAGGGGGCTCCCATACAAAAGTAGATGTTTGAAATATTCACAGAATATTTAGTTATACATTCACTTTAAAAATAAATAATAAAATTAAAATAAAACAAACGTGATTATTTTGCCGTTTTTATAGACAATGGTACGGAACCCTTCGTGCGCGAGTCCGGCTCGCACTCGGTCGGTCTTTTTTCATACGTCCGATGACGGATTCCGTATACTCGAAGCGTTAATTCAACATTTGTCAGTTACTCGAGATTGCGAATTCAATTGGTACGTAGTTACATTGACTACTTTTAAGTACAAATACTTTACGTTCGGGGCATTAACAGCCACAATAATAATCTCCAGATCACAACAAGAAAGCACGTATACCATATAATATACTACACAAAAAAGTTTATAAAAATTACATTAGAAAAAATCATATAACATCTTAATAAAGCTCCGTAAATAACGTATATTTAAATACAAAATTAGCCTTTATGTGAGGCCGGCGATATTCCCTGGCAACACTTGTACGGCGCAGCCAACAAGCACTACAAGCATCGATCGGTTACTAACAAAGGTAATCTTCATCTTAATGTTACAATTTAGACGTAATTTATTTTCTGTATGGAATGAATGAATGAATGAATGAAAATACTTTATTGTACACTTCAAGAGAAACAGACTTAAAATAAAAAATCACAAAGCAACAAGTACAATGGGCGGTCTTATCGCTTAGAAGCGATTTCTTCCAGACAACCTTTGGATGGATAGGACTTTTGTGACATTACAATAATGGAGGGGGGTGTACCTACATTAACTAAACAAAAACAAAATTTTTGGAAAGCGCTGAATACTTACAATAAAATAAAACAATATACGTAAATATACCTACAACAAATAAATTAAATATATATATATATACATAAACATACATACATACATATCTATAGCGATACTACGACGTTTCTGAGAGATAAAATGTTTTCACTGTATTGTTATGTATTCTAAAAGGATCATTAAAAAAAACAACCAGCCTTGTTTTTTGCCTTTCTTTCCTGGCTTGGTCGCGAAGGAACAGGCAGTAAAATTGACGTTTCAAAGTGATCCTTGTGATTTTAATGAATAAAAGATTTTGACTTCGACTTCGATAAACTCATACAATAATCAAAGGTCGTTTGGAAGAAATCGCTTTCAGCGATAAGGCCACCCATTGTACTATATTTAGAATCAATTAGTTATTTAAGTATTCCTGGTGTACAATAAGGCATTATTGTATTCTATTCAAGTTCTTCCACATGGTCAAACTTTTTAGTCGAACTGATTTGTCCAACAGGGATAATTTTCCTTGTGGTCAAACTGGCATCTATCCCGATGCTAGGTCAAATGCTGACCATACCTCGCTTTATTATTTAAAAAAAACCTACCGACATACTGCCATCCAGTGGCAGATGGCAGTAGGTCGTTAGGTTTTTTTATGTATCCAAGTAGTTTGACCACAAGAAACATTATTTCTGTCAGACCAACCAGTTAGATTACCCAGTTTGACTATGATAAGGAAGCTGAAAAGTTCCATCTTCTGAAAACTAATTTCAAACACCGGGTCGCCAACCACAATATTTTAGAAAACCATCATGTTTCGATTGAACCACAAAATTTTTAAACATCACTGTTATAATCCTAATAATGTTGTATATTTAGTGGTTTCTAGTGACGGCGAACTCTGAGCGCAACTTCAATTCGGCCGCGTCAAAAACTTCGGCCTTAATATCCCTGTTTAGTGACAAAGTTTAGCCACGCAGAGCGACAGTGATAGCAATAGAACGATTCTAAATTTGATTAGATTTTGGCCGTGTTCTGTAATACCAAAAATGATGACTGAAAACTTGTATTTTTCTCATTGTGTTGTTATTCTGTAACTAGACGATATAATCTATGTTTCCATGATCCTATCCTAGGATACCTAAGATGTTGTTGTTTTTAATACGAAACAATTAGGTTGAAATCAGGTCTTTTATGACGTAAAAACATGCAGAATGCGATACGCTTCTATTTCATTTTAAGTAAGTATTTTGATCTAATATATGGTTGGAAACCTAGATAAATACTATTCAAATTAAAATAATATCTTAATATGGTAGAAATATGCTCCAATTAGAAATGATCTTGGTAGTACGTGTTATATGGGCGATTGTCCCTCCGGTGTCCCCTTAAGAAAAAAACTATTTAGGTGGAATGAAGGACGTGTCATTGAAAAAAAATCATGCATAAGATTTTCATTGTTAGTAACCATACCTTTCCCAACACCATGTTACTAATAAACTCGCTCTATTCTTACAGTCACACACGATCGTTCGACCGACTTGATCCGAGATCCTCGTACACGCGTTATTTATGAGTGCGATAAACTTAACTTCTGTACCTATGTACTTCAGTAGTCACTTTCGTTAGGTTTGAAAACACCTGGGAGGATACAGCGAGTTTATTAGGAACACGTTTAATATTTATCATTGAACTTGAATCAAGTCACTCCGTGTATATTCTAGCTAAAAGTACACGTAACTCGAGTAGTCCTGGGGTGTGGTATCGCGGGGGGCACGCGGCGCGCGGGGGTGCGGCAGCGAGGCGCACGGCGCAAGGGGAAGTGAGCCGTACGCCCCGAGGAATAAGGGCTACACTTGCGTGACACAGTGCGCTAGTTTCTCCACCTCTGACTGCAGGGACTGCCGCTTCTCTGATTCCGTATTTAGTTTCGACGTTAGCTCTTCGATGGCTGTTTTGAACATTGTGTTTTGTACTTCTATTAGTTTCTCCAGGTTTGATATCTGTGGAAAATTAAAACATCGTCATATCCGCGGCGAAGATGGACGGACGAAATTGATGCCTATTTACAGGATTGGTCCACAACAGCCTTAAATAGAGAAGACTGGAGAGAAGGAAGGGAGGCCTTTGCCCTGCAATGGGACACTACAGGCTCTTAATAATAATAATAACTATCAGCCACAGGACGTCCACCGCTGAAGAGCTAACTCTTAAATGCCTGAACGCTTATTCTATTTTCAAACTATGTATTCATTTCTCAATATTTAAGAAGTAAACTTGATAGAAGAATAAATGAAAACATTTATTTGACACGACAATGGACAAAATAAAACACCAAAGAAGATGGAAAATAGAGGTACTAAAATATCTTGACTTGTGGCTCTAAGAAGTAGATGTTAATGTAACAAGTAGGTACAAAACTGTCAGAAGTCAAATATTACAAGGAATTAAAATACAAGAACATTTTACGCAACTTCCATCATAATCACAAAGTTCAGAGTCGCGCCAAAATGGCGTCCGCATTATGCATATATATTTATATATATAAAATTCTCGTGTCACAGTTTTCGTTGCCATACTCCTCCGAAACGGCTTGACCGATTTTGATGACATTTTTTATGTTTATCCGGTATCTATGAGAATCAGCCAACATCTATTTTTCATCCCCCTAAATGTTAGGGGTAGTCCACCCCTAAATTTTTTTTTTTATTTTTTAGACAAAAATTTTAATTTATATTTTTTTATGATACAACATACAAAAATACATACAATCCTCAATTTTCACCCTTCTACGATCAACCCTTATTTTTTAATAGCAATTATTTATATGGCAAAACAACGTTTGCCGGGTCAGCTAGTAAATATGTATGTAATAATATATATATATATATATATATATATATATATATATATAATAATAATATATAAATATTATGTATATAAATAATAATATGTAAATTTTTATGCAACACAATACAATCTTTATTGATAATACCAAGTTATAATATTGCGTCGCTGCTGCAATATATTTGCTGGTTCAGCTGAAAATCAGCGTTGGGTGCATAACATCCAACGTTATGCTGAACTGAACGATATTTTGGTACGCAGACACATGAGTCGAACTGTCTTATTAGATTCAATTGTACCTACTGTTCTTTATAATTGTTTCATGAGACATTTTATGAGTACCAAATAATTGATTATTCTATTCTACATAAGTAAAAGAACTCACCCTGTTATTAAGTTGCGCGATCAACGCGTCACTGCCCTCGCTCTTGTCCGTTCTGTTGAGCTGCAATCGCCTCTCTAAGGTGCTCGAACCACTCTTCTCATTCACCGGCTTGTCTTCCATTTTCTCCGTTCGCTCCGACGTGCTCGTCCTTAAAAGTATTTACATCGTAGATCAACGTCAACAAATCACATCAAAATGTTTTTCTATCATTAAAATCACAAGGTACACTTTGAAACATCAGTTTTACCTGTTCCTTCGTGACCAAGTCAGGAAAGAAAGGCAAGAAACAAGGCTATTTGTTCTTTTTAATTATTCTTTTAAAATACATAACAATAAGGAAAATAAATTACGTTTAAATTGTTACATTTTCGAAAGAGTTGGAGCAATTTCAATCGCAAGCTTCTCTATCATCTAAATAGTCTCTAGTAATCTAATAGTAAAAATACAGTATTGCCACCGGCTGACTGAATTCCTTAGCAGAACAAAAGTTATGGACGTTGGTGGACGGTTTCAGTTGAAATGGAGATGGGCAGGAACCTTGGCTAAACGGGAAGACGTAGGATGGGAAAAGGCTGTGTCCGAGTGGTGACCACCAGCCCGTTGGTCAGATGATATCGAGAAAACTGTGGGATTAACATTGATGGATTCGGTAATCGATAACGAGAAGGCCTATACCCAATGGATACAAGATATTTATTTGGAGGAGGATGGATGGGGGTGATTAGATAGATAGATTTAGCACATGTTGGCTGAACATATTGGCGAGTTATGTCGTGAGGCGAGCGAGTAGCCGACACGCAAGCGACAAATTAATGCAAATATTTGATTACGATGATTCTTTGATTGATAATGAATAAAAATTCATTATTGCACAAAATAAAAATGGTATGTGCATAGGCGAACTTAATGTTAGATAGCATTCTCTTCCAGTTTAACCTTTGTGTAATGCGGACACAGTTATTGTACACCAACTCTATTATAATAACTTTTTATTGTTCCACCAAATTACAATTAATTAATCTCGTTCAGGCAAACTTTGTGTAGACCCCAAATCGAGAATCAAACTCGCCACCTATGTCAGCTTCTCGCCCACCGTGCCACAGAGGTAGTCGCTCGTCGTAGCTATTTTATTTAAGGGTAGATATTTTGACAGCTTTCAACAAAAAACTGTCAATAATGTATTTTTGAATCTCTATACAGTTTTAAGTTAATTTCTAGTAAGACTACATATAGTAGGAAAAACGTTTCGGAATTTCGAAGGCATCATTCGAATTAGTTTACAGTTCGATTTTTGTCTGATTAGAAATTCCACATGGTAAGCCTGCGCATTCAGAACACCGTACGGAAAAGGTGTTTTGCCTAGCAAGATACAGAAACAATGCAATTACAATTAGAAAAGGATACGGAATTTAGAATCGATATCCCTAATGCTGCGAATTCCCTGGATAGCCAGAAAAACTAACGTTTCAATACTCAAGACTAACTACCAGGCTATCGACCATCTGCCTCCAACAAGTCCTTGAGTACTTTAGGGCACATAGCAAGGAAATACAGTGTCAACCTGGAGAAACTCATAATTACTGGCAAAATCGAGAGGAAAAGTGCACGAGGCTGTAGCCCGATACGTTAGTCTGACCAGATACGCACAATTCTCGACTTTAAGTTTCATGATGCCATACATGTCGCCGCCAACAGACACCGATGGCGCAGTATAACTAAAGAGAAAATCACCCATGGAGGAGGGCAGGGCCCTCAGCATTGAGGATTACAACTCGTAAGATTCAGAATCGGAATTCCGACTATATGTGACCAACCTAAGTGTACTAACCTTTCAAACAAGCTGCCCGATGTCCTATTAAGAAGGGTAGAACTGATGCTATTAGAAGTGATATTCTCACTTCTCTCCGAGGAGAGGATAACTCTGTCCGTGTGGTTGGGCGCCTTCTCTATCGGTAGGTGGGGGATCTCTGCGCTCGTGCGGACGGACGCGAGCGGGGGGGAGGGAGCCAGCGGCTTCTTTATGTCTTCCAACATTGATGTTAGCGTTCGACCTGCGGAATATAAAAAACATAGTCATCATCATACCAGCCAAAGGACGGCAGTTGCTAAACATAACCTCCCCCATAGATTTCCAGAGCTACAGATCTATATTTGTGTCACTAAAGCTACACGCACACCAAATTTCAGCACTGTGGGGGTCACTGGTTTACCCTATGAATTTCTCAAACTCCAGATTTTATTATGGCTCAACTAAAAAAACGGATGTGCTCAGACCACACGACTGAAGTAAAACTTTTTCAAAATATTAATTTATAAAATTGTTCATTTACAAAATTGTCCACACGTCTGTAGGTCGATCAGTCTATGTTCATTCTGGACAGAACTCGCACATTAACGTTTAAAAATATACGAAACGTAAATCTGTCTCTCTTTCTATCTTCACTAACTTATATCTTCCTCTCAACTTCCGTTCGCACTTTTCGTAACGCATGCACCAGCTTATTCCCCAAGTTAAGCGCGCGTAAAGAAGTTTTACTTCAAAACTACAAGGCTTAATCTAAATAAGTTTTTTGTTGAAAAATTACTTTGTCAAAACAAGCTTTTATAAAATTCATAATCGGAACCCTAGTAGCCCAAACACTAGTAGCCTACTCAATCCATTCAGAAGTTCCGTTGTCTATCGTCCATCTCCATCATGAGACCACCTCCATCATATTACTGCATTGTCACCGAAGTTACATACGTATTCCAAATTTGAGCTCAATCGGTCGAGGGGAACGCGTAAAATTAAGTTGCAAGATTCCATCCGGACAAACATACCTACATATACATTGCAAGTTAATAAAAAGCTTAATAAAAAACAAAAACGGGGTCATGTACTGATGAAGACATATATATCTCTAGACGTCCCACTTGACCCCGAGTCTAATTTTGTTTTTTTTTTTACTCCTAAATCCCAATATTTCAACAAACCCCTTACAGTATTAGCTGTTTAGCCAGTTAGCTAGTATACCAAATTTCACGATGATCTGATCAACAACGCTTCGAAAGTTGTACTCGGACAAACACACATACATACATACAACGTCGATTCTTCCAAGTTTACTTGGAGATCTCGTTTTGTCGATGCATTATGTATATCCAGGCTGTTTCATTAATATTTTTAGGACTTGATATTATGTTTGTTTGAAAATTTAATTTATTTTATTGTAGCAAATTTAAAGAAAGCCAACACAATACTAACCAATAGCCCTGTTTTCATATAATGTCGTACATAGCATAACACATTGTATATGAAAATAAATTAACCATTTTTATTTACACTGTACATAGTAAATATAAGCGACGACCTCCGTGGTGCAGTGGCCGAACAGCCGGCTGAGACGCAGGATTAGCGGGTGCGAATCCCGCCGCGGAACAAATGTTTGCATGATCTACAGATATTTGTTCCCGGTCTGGTTGTTTCTCTATATATTATAAGTATGTATTTACTAAAAAAATGTATATAAGTATTCTATCAGTTATCTGGTTTCCATAGTACAAGCTCTGCTTAGTTTGGGGCTAGATAGCGCTGTGTGAAATGTCCAGCAATACTTACTACTTAATACTATTGCTTATACTCGTGTATGTTTACTTATTCTTCTTCTTCGAGTCAACGATTCACTTCTCGATCACAATAAGGATGAATAAAAATTAGCCACTTGTATTGCGTTGTCAGTGGCTAAGTTTAAGTCGTCTTTTGTGCAGGTGGTAGGGCACCGAGGACAGATATGCTAGTGGGCTAAGCTTTGAATGGGTTCCCCGCAGTCGCAGCCAGTTAATGTAGGGTCCCGGGGGGGTTACTTCTACACAGTAAGCCAGTCTTCGGAGGGCTGGTCTAATTCTCCGACATTAATGTATCATTAACACTCTCTATGTTTTCATGTGTTCGAACAGCTCCAAAATGTAACAGCTCCAAATCCGTTTTTTTTATATATATATATATATTATAGGCCTGCGTTTGACCACGATCTCGCCTGATGGTAAGCGATGATGCAGTCTACGATGGTACACGCTTACCTAGAAGAAACCTATTCACTCGCGACTTAAAGATACCCAGGTGAGCTATCAGGAAACACAGACTCTGGCAAGGCGTTCCACCCTTTGGCGGTCGAAGATAACCGCTTTGTGCGAATGGGAGGTATATCTACCATATAGCGGTGGCGCACCGCAGAGCGTCTGGTTGTCCGTTGATAGAAAGGAGATGGTGGGATCAGGTTGAAAAGTTCCGCCGCACACTCCCCGAAATGTACTCGATAAAAAACCGAGAGGCTAGCAACCTTTGATGCTCCAGGCTGAGGAGCCTTGCATCAACTAGCTCATCGTTGCCTATGAGCTTCTTGGCTCTTCTCTCAATTGATTCCAGAGCTTCATGTTGGTACTTCGCTGATCCGCCCCAGAGGTGAGAACAGTACTCCAAACACGATCGGACTATTCCTATCTATTCCGTATCTACACAGATTTTTCCTGCACCGGCCGACTTCAGTTTTATTATGTATGTTTAGTTTTATAAAATGTATATAACTTGCATATTTTTGTAACATATAACCCCATTTGGATTAAAAGAGCGGGGCATTCTAAGTCTTCTAACACAAGTAGTTTCCTACTTAAAAGAAGGTTCCAACCTTAAAAATTCTATGTACTTGTTACAGAATAAACAATTTAATGTATTGCACTGTCAGTGGTTTGGTTTAGGTCGCCTTCTGTGTATGTGGTAAGGCACAACAGACAGACGAGCATGTCAGCCATTTAACAATGTTGCGTTCCCCATCTACACAAATCCTCAAGTTAAGTCAATATGCAGGAAATGAGATAGTTACCGGCGGCGGTTGGCGAGTTTAAAACGGGAACAGGCCTGCAGGGCTCCGAGTCTCTGCTGTTCAAGTCTCTGGCGGCGGGCGAGACGTCCTTCCGAGGCTCCATTGAATGCCGGACTTTTGTTGTCTGCTAAAATTTAAAACCATATTTAAATACGAACTAAACAATTCTAAAACTTTTGAAAAATAGTATTTTTTAAACTTTTGCGATCACTGTACATTACTGATTTAAACGGATATTTATCGCGTATGTACACACGGCTACACATCAAGCTATAACTTTCCAGTATAAGCTGACCTCGCATTTTGTAGGCTTTTCGTAGAATGAGAGGTCAGCTTATACTGGATTAGTATAGCTTGATGTGTAGCTGTGTGCACCTTTCTTATTTGTTATCCCGATGTTTCGATTGTGTTGCAGCAGCCGTGGTCGCGGGCAGAAACTTCGGAATAACAGATAAAAAAGGTACTTACGCGATAAATACCCGTTCAAATCAGTAATTATTCTAAAACAATCTGTTAAAATTATTTTATTTTACTACCTCCGAGGCGCAGTGGTCGAATAGCCAGATGAGACGCAGGAGGTTGCGGGTTCGATTCCCACCGCGGAACAAATGTTTACATGAGCTACAGATATTTGTTTGGGGTCTGGTTGATTCTCTATATATCATAAATATGTATTTACAAAACAAAGTTTAGCATTATATCAGTTATCTGGTTCCCATAGTTCAAGCTTTGCTTAGTTTGGAGCTAGAGATGGCGCTGTGTGTAATGTCCAGCATTATTATTTCGAAGACGGAAAAGACAGCGGGCTTAGTTACTATCTGTCACCGCGGGTTCGCACGCGTTGTTTGTCAATAAACCCATTACTAGCACAGTCGGGTAAAAGTAGCATGTGACACAATCCCGGTCATATCATAACTATCGATATACGAAATTTCTTAGAAATCTGTCAAGCCGTTTAATCGTGAAATTGTATTAAACAGACAAGAGTTACTTTCAAATTCATAGGTAATATTGGTAAATAGATAATTCTTTATTGTTACACCAAATTACAATTACTTAGAAAACTTAAAGACTATACGTGGAGGTACAATGGGTGGCCTTATCGTTTAAAGCGATCTCTTCCGAGGAACCTTTGGATGGACGTATGTATTGAAAAAAACGTAAAAGGGAGAGTAAGTAACGGTGTTACAATAAATATCTATTTAAGTAGGATAAAAAAAATGATACCTAAAATATAACTACTGTGTTTTAATTTGAAGGGTATGGGTTGCCGGTAAAATTACAGGCACATGAGGCTCTACATCTGTGTGCCTGTAGTTGACGAACGCATGGCAATGCATCGTAGGGCACGTTTCTAAGATGCGTGACCTACGAGGCAATACTTTGTTACAGGCGATGGTTACCTAACATCAGGTGGGCCATAAGATTGATCCAATTCCAGCTCAAATAAAAAAATAAAAAAAATTACTATGGATAGTCTTGACCACTACCTCACCTGGACATCTACTCTTTTTCTCCGAAACGAAACTTCGCAAACGAACGAAAATTAAACGAAGATTCGTTTCTAACTCTACTCTAATTCATTTGCGGATTCACACACGAAGTTCGGATTCATAGACAATTTTCGTGAACGAACGGAACGAACAATATTCTGTAGGTTCTTTTTAATGTCAAGTACGCAATGTTACGGTTTTCACTTTATCTTTTAATTATTATACTGTCTTGGTTTATTTTTAAGTTTTACATTTAGCATGTAGTATATTAGGTATTTCTTGTAATGTTTATACAGAAACTTTTATAAAACCAGTTAAAATTACATTTTTGACAAAATCCACCGCGACACTATAAACAACCTTTTTACAGACATTGTTATCCGACTACTTTGAAGAGTACTATTTCATGCGAAAAATAGGTAGTAACGTATGACAACCAAAAATATCCGCTAATTACACTCAAAAATAAATAAACATGTCATTAGGATTTTTTGCTTGAATTCTTTGAAAAGTTTTCTGAAGTTTGTTTTTCAAGTGTTGTGATAAAAATCATGTATTCAAGTGCTTTTTTACATACTTCGCAATCGCGTTACACATTCCGTAAGAAAGTTTCAAGCTGTTACTGCCGCAGTGAGCATTTTGAATCTCTACAAGTTCTTTGTTTTAATTTCGGAAACTTTGTAAGTAAACATCATAATTATTTATTTTCTCACTAAAATATCGCTTTATTCTAATATTGACCATTTACTAACACTTCTTTCAGTTTAAAATGGCTCCAGCTACTCCCGAGCAAATCGACACTCTTCTCAATTTCTTAGACGAGCATAAAGATTTAGCTCGCGGGAGATTGAGGAGTGTCGAAGGCAAAGTCCAGGCAAAGAGGCTGTGGGAAGAATTATGCAACATTTTAAATTCGATGGGAGGTTGCATAAAAACAATTCAGCAGTGGCAAAAGGTAGGTACCTATGATAATTTATTCATTCGTTGTGTGACTGGTTCTTTCTTAGTCACCCAGCCTTTTAGGCCAGTGACGATTGTGGTATGATGGTCCTGAAAAGGACCAATGTTGAGAGAACCAGTGTAATGAAAGGATTCAGTGCGCCTCACAAGTATAAAAAAAATCTTATGCTTTTATAATTTACAGGTATGGTTTGATAGAAAACACCTAGCCAAGAAAGCTGCTGCTGATTCTCGGAGATCAGCTTCAGCGACTGGAGGTGGTCCATCGATGGCACCCCCACTCTCCCAATGGGAGTTAAAGGTTCTCTCTATAATGGGAGATGGGTTTGGTGGACGCCAAACCGGAGCCAGAGTGCCAGCCTTTAGTGAGGTAGTTATTCTTTGAATCCTTAATTATTCAATCCTTGTTGTATTCAAATATTTTTCAACAATAATCTATTTTATTTTTAAGAATTACATTTTTTATGTGAATTTCATCAAATCTAACTTTATTACAATATAAACATGGCTCTATTTTTTTCAGACCTATGAACAAATTCCATCCACCTCCAGTCAAGTAAGCCAATCACCGAGCTTTTCACAGCCTATAAGTTTGGATTTGCCCGAGGAAGTTGCTGTATACATCGAACATACGGAAGAGAATCAGCCCACACAACTTTTGAGTGAACCACTGCCGGTGCCACAAGAACCCTCGACTTCCAGACATTGTAAGTATTTATACAACATATGTACTGTACAATATATAACATAGGTATTGTGTTTGTATGAAATTGAAACATTTGTATGAAATACCTTTTACACTTCCGCGGCGGGAATCGAACCCGCTACCTCCTGCGTCTCAGCCGGCTATACGCCCACTGCGCCACGGAGGTCGTCATAGATATAACTAGATTGCAAGTCTATTTTGTTAAATGTAAAAAACATATTCTAGGAAAAAAACTATAATTACTGTTATTTCTATATTTACTTTGACTCATAAAATGTGTACACTTAGATAACAATATTTATTGAATCCATTCAAGTGTCTTAGGCCTTTTTTATTGGTGTATTTAAATTGGAATGTTGTTTTGCAGCCTCACAATCTGCACATCCCAGAAGGAGACGGTCAGCTTCTGGCTCTGATGTCAGAAGCAGATTGTTTCAACTTGAAGAGGGGCGTGCAGATAGGGAAACGATCCGGAACACCGAGCTCGCAGGCATCAACGCTGAGCTTGCAGGCATCAGAGCTGCTCTGTTACAGCTGTGTGGGCTGATTCAAGAATATATAACAAATCGGAACTAGTATAGGAATTATTAATTAGTATTATTTAACCTACATTTTATTTGTATTTACTTAGCTATATTTATGATAAGAAAAATGTATGAACTTGTTATAAAATCTCTTTGGCTATACTATTTGTATCTGGCTGGTTTTGGTATCAAGTGATCCTGATGGCAAACACTTATCGAACAAAATGGTACCTACATACTTTAGTTAGATGTAAATAAACTATATTAAAAAATGTGAAGAAACTTTTTCTCCAACCTAATAGTTGACATTTTTTAATATTTTTTTTCTAAATAGGTTGTTTCTAGTATTAAGGTAAATAAAACTTGATTAAAAGCTAAACATACATTTTATTTTTGTATATACGAATATTTATTTACAGCAAAGCACACAATACAAATTAAAATTGGGACAGATAGTATTAACAACAAATTAGGCACACATATTAACAAGTAGAATTGTAAACAAATAATAAATTAACAACAAATTAGAACAAAATTAAAAAAGATATAAGGTTTTTACTTTACCTATGAAATTGCCGTTATGTATATAATAAGTGAAAGTACTTATTTTTTCAAACTTTTTTATTTCTGTTATTCAAAGTAATCACCCATGCCATCGACGCATTTTTGCCAACGCATTGGCAGTTTATTGAAGCCCTTGTAAAAATCAGCTGGACAGGAGGCAACAAACTCTTCAAAGGCATTTTGTACTGCCTCTCGGGAATTGAATTTTTTACCCACTAAAAAGTTGTCTAAATTTTGGAAAAAGTAATAGTCTGTAGGTGCAAGGTCTGAAAAAGAAACTGCAAGGTCTGGAAAAGAAACGATGAAAAAAGCTCTCAGGAACATTCATTTATAAATTATCTCCTGAAACAAAGAAAAAATAAATTAGAGTAAATGTATTTTATTAAGCCTTTAAGGACATTAGGAAATTTTATTGGTTGGGTAGAACTTTATCTTACCTATTCCTTTCCAACATTTGCACTAATGCAGCTCTTGCTCTTCGACCCGCCTGTAGAGCTAAAGCTGAAGAAGCGGCTGATTGAGAGGGAACCTGCCTGCTTCTTTCAACTTGGAGTTCATCTTCTGTCAACTCGGGAACATCAATACCAGCCCTTATACATAAGTTATGTAAAACACAGCAGGCTATTATAATTTTACCTGCTGTTTCAGGACAGTAATGAAGTTCCCGAGCTGCCAAAAGACATCTCCATCGACCTTTTAATATCCCAAATGTGCGTTCTATGGTGGAGCGTGTACGCTTTTGGATAGAGTTGTATCTTCCTTCAGGAGAGTCCTCAACAGCATTATCTATAGGTGTCATCATATGCTCCCTCAGTGCATATCCAGAATCACCTAAAAATTATAAATACTTTTATTACATATGTGAATTACATTATTATTATTATAGTACCTATATACATAGACACAAACAAAAATTCAAACATGCCTAATAGATAAACTGTTTCATTCTGTAGACCCTCCATGTGGCTTCTTATGTCACACTCTCTCCAAACATAAGCATCATGAGTTGCTCCACCATACGAAGCATCCACATTTGTTATATAACAATCACTGTCACATATCTGGAAAAGAATAAAATTAATGATTATTGAAAATCACATTAAACAACAGCCGGTAGATGCCACAATCAAATCACTCATATATTGATCATGTAGGTACTCACAACTTGGGTGTTAATTGAGTGGAAATGTTTTCTATTAAAATATTGTTCCTCGTTTTGCGAAGGTCTGACTATAGCAATATGAGTGCAATCAATGCACCCAATTACACTAGGAAGCCCATATTTCTCATAAAATCTGCAACAATAATGTTATAACATTCATTGACAATACAATAAGCTGATATAATCATTAAAACTTGGATACAAGTTAGGTAGGTAGGTACTCACTGCAACTTTATAAGATTTCTATCATTTCTATTTTGCGGGAATTTTATGTACTTCCTTAGTATTTGAGGTGCATTGAGGGCAGTTGTGACCTCCTGCAAACAACGAGAAACAGTCTGTTGTGCCATGGGCCCATCCATGTTTTGGCCAACAGACCCTTGGTAACTACCTCGGGCATAAAAATTCAAAGCTGTAAGGATCTGAAAGAGATGAAGATTATGAACAGTGAAATGTTAGTTTTTCAGAATTTTATCAAGAATGTTAATGAAAAATATACACTAAGTACCTTAACTGTCGGCTCAATTCCATGACTCCTTGCCTTTGGAGGTAGTAAGGGCACTACATCTTGACACAACTCTTCGAATAATTCCCGACTGAGTCTGTAATTTCCTACAAACTCTATGTCGGGAATCAGAGAAACATTAAGTTGGTTGCGCAGGCGGCGCCGGTTTCTTCTACGCTCTAAGCGTTCTTCACGCAGAGCAGCCTCGATTAGAAGTGTCCTTGCAGACATTTTGTAAAAATTTAAGACAAAATCCTCTCTTACGAAAATCAAAAGGTAACACTTTTGGTCTCGTCAATTTGAGGTTAAAATTCCGAAAAAAGATCTGTCAAACTCAAATTTTCGTTCGAAGCAAAAACGCATTAGAGTAGGGTTACAGAATCTAAATGTCAAATAATTTTCGTGCGGACGAATATTCGGGACCGAATGGAAACGTAGTAGGAAACGTGCGAAGTTTCGATCGAAACTTCTATTTTCGTTGAATTATAGTAGACCTACTGATGGTAAGTGATGGTTTGGTCGGAGATGAAGCACGCTTACCCAGAAACTTATTTACTCTGGATTTGAAGATTCTGAGATTATAGTGATGCGGAAAAACAGATGATTATTTTAAGTTAATCGATATTTTTTTATCAGATTATAAGTGTGGGTGTCAAGTATTAATATTTATCTAAAACTTGCTGTTGCTCGCGACTTCGTACGCGTTACACTACTAAATGTGTAGGTAACCTAGAAATAAAGCTAAACTCGCTGTTGCAACTTGACTTGACACCCTATTTTTATCCCATGGGAACTGATTTATGGGATACAAAGTAGCCTATGTGGTAATCCAGGTTATAATTTACGTATATACCAAATTTTCTTCGAAATCGGTATCAGCCGTTGCGACGTGGTTGAGTTACAAATAAACAAACATCCAAACTTTTACATTTAGTGTTTTCATCATTAGTTTACATAATATTAGTGTGATATGCCTTACCTCTTCAAAACTCTCCAGTACCGACATTCTGCTGCTAATTGACGATGTGCTTTTCGACATTTCCATAGAATGTGTAGACCTCTTCTCGTCTAATCCAACATCTAGAATTCTGTAACGAAACATTCAAAGAAATTTAATAACGAGTACATAACGCTTTGTTGTAATTATCTTAGCTTATCTACAATAACAATAATATAAATCTTTATTTCAGGCATCAATAGAAAAGTACATTTCTACGGTCCATATAAATATATACCTTAGTGACTAACATACATCTTTACATAGTATAACATAGTCGCTTCCGCTGTCTGTTCGCTTAGATCTTTTAAACTACTCAACGGATTTTAATGCAGTTTTCAGCAATAGATAGCGCGATCCAAGAGGAAGGTTTAAATTTATAATACATACATATTATAGTACAAAAAAGCCGGAAACTATATTTTGTGCGCTTAAATCACAAACGCTGGCGAAACCTTACGAGATAGATCAAATTAATGTACTACGGAATTATATACTATATAAATTTATACTAATATAATTAATATCCGAAAGTAACAGTTTGTCTGTCACGTTTTCACGACTGGACCGAATTCGATGAAATTTTATATATGACCGGTATTGGGACACAGGCTACTTTTACCCGAGTGCGCAGAAGGAGGGTAATGTTTTTATTATCAAACCACGCGTGCGTAGCCGCGGGCGGGTCATCTAGTAGTATATAATACTTAAAACTATCTGTGACACGTACAGTCTGCGGAGTTATACGTCATGTAGTCATGAGTTATAATTCCACCATCTATTTAATACGCGATACAATACTACGTAGTACAAATAGTAATCACTACGTAGTACAAATTAAAGCTGCCAGAAGAACTAGGAATTATGTAAAAATATTAACATTTAACCTATGAACCCATTTTTTGACTATTCGGTGCTGGACACATATTTTTTTAAATCAAGAATAATAACTTTGGCCCTTATTTAGTTTATTAATTAGTTTTACAAGAAAAGTTTATAACAATAACTTGTAATGCCATCTATTGAGATTTGTTTTAACTAATTTTCTTTTCTTAAAGGTGAGACCACATGCCTGGAAGAAACAACTTCACTCACTTTTTTTTTATACTACCACCATCGATGTGGCTACCATCGATCGCCTATATCAAAGTATTGTCTCGTAGGTCAAGCACTTTAGAAACGTGCCCTACGATTTACTGCCCTGCGTCAATCAACTTGAGGTATACAAGTGCAAAGTGTGCCTGTAATTTCACCGGCAACCATACCCTTTATATCGAAACACAGCAATGCTGCTTGAAGGCACAAATAGGTAGTACCATCATAATGGTGGTAATACTTCACGGGCGAACCCTTTTACAAGGAACTCTGCTCTACACTGTTCACCTCCCCCAGGTGATGAGCTGCCTTGGCCAGTCTGGAAGTCAATGAACAGGCTTCTTACCCGAATTGGCCGCTGCAGACAAAACCTGTTTAAATGAGGTATAAGAGACTCCTCCCGGACTGAATGCAACTGCGGAGCACCCATTCAGTCTATATCTCATCTGGTCTCCCTGCACAAGGGATGTGCTCAACAAAGCCACGCCCAAAGCTATAGAAGTGGCAAAGTACTACTCTAAAGTAATTTAGCTTAACATTGACACGAAAGAAGAAGACTGTTCACTTGAAGAGCTGTATGTTATTATGGTATCAATCACAGTGAATGTTACCTGTCAGTGCTGCCTCCTCCCGCCCTGGTGGGCACGCCCGCGTCCGAGGAGGAGGAGACGGAGCGCGACTTGTTCTCTACGAAGCTAGTTTTCTTCGCCTGGTTGAGCTTAAGCTCGGCCATCCACGGCGCCTTGTGCTTCTCCCACTCGCGAGTACGAGGCTTTATCTCCTCCGCCGCGATGCTCGCCGCCGACTTCTCCACAGGGATCGGTGGTGGCTTTTCTGTTGGCACTGACGATACATTTTAATCAACATTATTGTCCGGTTGGTCGTCCCAAGTATCGCTGGACCGATAGGATGGAGGCTGACCTGCGCGACCTTGGAGCCGCCGACTGGCAAGAGATGGCAACGGACAGAGGAAAGTGGAGAATTCTCATGTCGGACGCCAAGACTCACTTTGGGTCCCTGCGCCAATGGAGTAAGTAAGTATATTGTGGGACAATATACTTACTTACTTACTCCATTGGCTGCTGAGCGGTCTCCCCCAAGTGCTTCCATCTAGCTACAATCTGGATTCCTCTGATGGAAGACGCGGTCGGGGTCGGCCAAGATAGCATTGGCGAACCGATGTTGTTGCCTTCGAGCAGAAGTGGTGGAGCATCGCACGGGATAGAGACAATAAATAAATATTGCTGGACATTTCACACAGCGCTATCTAGCCCTATACTAAACAGAGCTTGTACTATGGGAACCAGATAACTGATAGAATACTTATATACATTTTTTTTTTGTAAATACATGTGGTTGAAGATATTTATTTCTCAAAGAATTACAATTCACTTATAGAGAAACTTAAAAATATTATTTACTAAATTGTTGGACTGATCGTACTAATAACAAAGTTAAAAGTGATACAAAAGTTTGTACAAAATAAAAGTTAATTGCGGGTAGTTTTGTAACATTTGGCTCTCAACATCCAACTCAGTGTAAACAACTATGAAAGTGGCACAGATAAGCGCAACTGGAAGTTGCATGGACATTATTGTGATTTTGTATATTGGCAAAAGCTATGTTTATGTTAGGTAAGTATAACTTCATTTACGTAATTTTATATTAAAGTATTTTTTTTTTGCCGTTCTGAAAATAGTCTTTTTTACAAAACGTTACACAATACGTTAATATTAATACCTACCTAAATATGTATACATATAGATACGGATATACAATTAATATTATTTAGTTTAATATTTTAGATTATATTAACATAATATATGTTTTATAACGTTTTAGGTTCTTTTTACTGTCTTGTATTTTAGGTTAAACTTTATATATTTACATATATGTAAATAATTTTTTTTAGGTATGTTTAACATGAAGTTAGTGGTTTTTTACATAATATTTAAGTAATCTTTTAAATGTGGTCATAGTTTTAGCTTCTTTAATATCTTTTGGTAATTTGTTGTATAATGTAGCACCTTCATACATTATATTTTTCTTGCCATAATTAGTTCTAGGTGTATGCAGTTTTATGTCATTTGCATTTCTTAATTTCATTTTTTGTATTTGTTGTTATTTTTTGAATGTTATATGAGTGTGTATATCTTTAGTTAAAATTTTACGTACTAAGAGACAGATATTAAATAAATATGTTTGGGATATGTTCATTAGCTTTGTTTCTTTATATAATAATTTTGAAGGAGTAAGATAGTCATAGTTAAACAATCTTTTAATTTATATACATACTTATAATATATAGAAAAACATTCAGATCCGGAACAAAATATCTGCAGATCATATATACTTTGGAGTACGAGCGAGCGAATTCGAGCGAAGACGGTAAATAAGTCAAGGGTTTCATTTTAATTGATAGCCCTTGTTTAAGAATTTACTGTTCAAGATAAAAATATTCCCATAAACGTCATATTAAAATAATAACTGCGTAAATTTGGTTTGTACCTTCATGTCCATTACTGAGTCCTATTTGTTGAGGAGTGTCGTCTCGAAGCGCCTGGCTCGGCGGTCGGCGACGCGGTGCCTTTACTCTGAAACAAACAATTAACGTGACTGCCATTACCTTCACCCATGTGAATTTTTTAAATAATTATTGCCATTATCTGGGTCAGTATTCTATTCTTATTATTCAGTATATTGCGCTCTAAAACGCAAATCGCGGGTGTCGGACAGCAAGCGGGTAAACTGAAGTGGGATTGAGCGGGCCATGTCTGCCGCATGTCGGATGCGTTATGGACTAAAGCCGCCACAGCGTGGACGCTTCTAAACGGGAAACCACTTCGTGGCAGACCGCGGCGAGGATGGAGGGACGAAATTGATGCCCATTTTCAGGATTGGTCCAAGATAGCCCGAAATAGGCTGGAGAGAAGGAAGAGAGACCTTTGCCCATGAATAATTATTATTATCTGGGCCATCGCATAATCTATTCACCGAGACAAAGTTAAAATCACAAGGATCGGTTGTCGGACAAGGTTGTTTGTTTTAATGATCCTTTTAGAATACATAACAATAAAGAAAATAAATTACGTCTAAACTGTAACATTTTTGAACGAGTTGGAGCAATTTCAATGCCAAGCTTCGCTATCATCTAAATAATAAGATATTTTATAGTAGGTTTTTTTATAAAGATTTTGATCAATTACGTTTTTAAATTTGTTAATTGTCAATTTTTGTACATCACTTGGGAGTTTGTTATAAAAGCGTCCATCTTGCCCTTTAACGATTTACTAACTTTATGGAGTCTACAAGTGGCAACAGCGAGTTTATCTTTATTTCTGGTATTTAAATTATTATTATCGCTATTTTTCTCAAACAAATTAATATTTTTGTAATCATACATCCGATTTTCATAGATGTATTGGACAAGGGAATGTCATAATATTTATTTCTTTAAACTTATGGCGTAATGATTCTCTGGGGCCAATATTATAAATTGCACGAACAGCCCTCTTCTGCAGCACAACAACGGTGTTTATATCTGCAGCACTCCCCCACAACAGTATACCGTATGACATAATGCTGTGGAAGTAGCTGAAGTAAACTAGTCTAGTTGTGTCTACGTCTGTAAAAAGACGAATCTTTTTGACTGCGTATGCAATGCAGCCAGTGTCTGGGGGACACTTCAGCGGGCGGCATACAAACTCACAAACTGATATAATTATCGGTAGTCTAAGGGCGGCTAAACTGATCAAAGAAAGATATAAAACATTTTATTCAAAACACACAGTAAAAAAGAAAAATCGCCATGATTAATTGGGCACCGGCAAACTGCGAGCTTAATTTTATTATCAGTAAATCCAAAAATCAATAATAATCATTATTATAAATACGAGATTTATAACGTACCGTTTTATCGGTGTTTCAACCGATAATGTTTCCGTTAATTATGCAAACCTTCATCAGGTTTTTATAATATTGTGTGAAATAAATCACGAAAGTTTTCAAAGTAAAATCTATACTAATATTACAAATTTGAAGGTAACTCTCGTTTTTTTGTTTGTTTATTTTTTAAGTAAAACTTCTTTACGCACGCCTGACTTGGGGAGTAAGCTGGTGAATGCGTTACGAAAAGTGCGAACGGAAGTTGAGAGGGAGTTATAAGTTAGTGAAGATAAATCATATCAAATTGTATTTACTGCGTAATTTGGATAGTAACAAGGTGTTGTACAGTTTTTGTGTATGTACAGCCATATTCAGCGTTTAACGCATGCAATGTTAAAACTTTACACATTCATTTTATTATAACGTTTTTGCCTCTAAGCACAAAGTCAAGGTTATTTATTTACAATAATAAACAATTATTTTTTGCAGCTCTTACCTCATATGAAATTTAAAACAATTAAAAAGTATTAATAATATTAGTCAAAACTTAAAATAACAAATAAAATTATAATTGGTCAATCAAAATTGTCATCGGCTCCGCTAGGTAATCATTAACACTATAGTATGCTTTGATAGAAAGAGAGTTACGTTTCGTATATTTTTAAAAAGTTAATGTGCGAGTGCGAGTTACGTCTGTCCAGAATGAACATAGACTGATCGACCTACAGGCGTGTGAACAATTTTGTAATTAACTTTTGAAACTATCATGGTTATGAACACTATTTATACTAAAAACGGGATATTTACCATGATTTTTGAGTATTTGAGTATCCCGATATTTCGGCGCAGTTGCATGCGCCATGATCACGGGTAAACTGAAGTCTTTGCGAGTAGGAAGACAAGACAAAGACTTTTTACCGAGACTTTTTAAGACAGTTTACCCGTGATCATGGCGCATGCAACTGCGCCGAAATATCGGGATACTCAAATACTCACAAATCATGGTAAATATCCCGTTTTTAGTATAAATAATTTTGTAATTGAACAATTTCTTATATGAATATTTTGAAAAAGAAGTTTTACTTCAGTCGTGTGGTCTAAAGCACACTCGTTTTTTTTAAGACTATGAATAGAGACCTGGACTGAGATGTATCCTACATTTTATTGCCAAACCACGCTCGCTAAATTGCCGGAGCAACCCTAAAAGCTGTTTAATATAGAACTGCCCGCAAAAACACTATGAATGAGTGATTCATCCTCTGTATTTGGCAATATGGCAAAATCAAGATTGTTCCGCCAACGCTGAATACGCCAACGGAGTAACAATAAAAATTGATAATAATAACGGTACTGATACAATTTTAGTAATTTGAAAAACAAGTTGATGAATCCTATTATAATATTATAAACGCGAAAGTTTGTATGTATGTATGTTTGTTACTCTTTCACGCCGGAACGGCTGAACCAATTGCGATGAAATTTGGTATGTACGTAGATCATAACCTGGATTAACACATACGCTTTTTTTTATTGGCAAACCACACGCGCGAAGCCGCGCATTGGTCAGCTAGTCATCTATAATTGTTGACCTCGGATATAAATATCCACAATTAAAATAGTTTGATAGTTATAAAGCCAAGGAAGTTATCGTTAAATATTCTCACACCAATTTGTGTATAAATTGAACGAGCCCTAGCTTCGCGTGGATTTTAATCAAAATTAAACATTAGCCTACAGCAATCAGGGACAGTGAAGCTTTTTATCAGTCAATTATCTGACTCGCATCAGCTTCACACGGATTTCAATCAAAACAAATTATAGCCTTTCTTAATGTAATGAATATAATATTCAATTCATTTTCATTATAGTTGAATATATATGTATAAAGAATATAAGAATACATATATAGAAAGAATTTTCAAAATCGGATCAGTAGTTCCGAAGAGTGCCCACTACATCCAAACAAACAAACAAACTCTCAAACTTTACCGCTTTATAATATTCAATATTGAAGTACTGATAGATAATATAATTTAGTTTTCAACAAATTCCATTTTGTTAATAATTTATTCATAACTAGCTTCCGCCAGCGGCTTCGCACGCGTTGTTTGTCAACGAAAAGTAACGTGTTAATCCAGGTTATAATCTACGTAAATAACAAATATCATTGAAATCGGTTCAGCCGTTACGACGTGATTGAGTAACAAAGAAACAAACATCGCATGTACAATATTATTGTGATACACAATACATACTATTAAAATATACTACTAAAACGGAACACATAAAAACTAAATTAAAGACACACACATAACTATTTTCAAAAACATCTTTCTTTAACTTTGAGCAGCATCTATTCTGTTTCTTAAATTAAATGTACCTGTTCATTAAAGTTGGCATTGCAAAGTTTGGCACAACCTTCTTCCGCGAGATCTCAAACACTACTGGCACTATTCATAACTTTTAATGTTATGTTCTGCCCGCGCACAATCCGCTCGATTTGGTCAAAGGAGCTGGCCGGTTTTCTAAATCTTTCTGTACCACACATGTTACTAACAATTCGTTTATACACTTGCATTTAAGCAGCTTTGTATGTTTGTTTGTGTTGATGAAATCTTACGAAAAGATTTTTTCTTGATTTCCGCTATTATGGGTATTCAGTAGAAATTATCAAACGATTAATGATGACAGCGAGTTACAGACAATACAGGGGTATTTGTAAAATGCGCAAACTGTTAGGGTACGAGACAGCTCCATAAAATAGGCAAGTATACATACGCACCTTAATCCTGAAGCAACACAAGGTTCCTAGAGACTCCAATAGAATCAGTAAAAGACGCCACGATATTGTATATAAAACCCCACAATGCAGAACCAAATTTACGAATCATTTCTCTTCTTACCTAGGACCGTTTATATACAATAATATCAACAAATGTATTAATATTGAAAAGGTATCAATTTATTCGTGCAAACAAAAAATTGATAACTTTCTTATACTATTTGATTAAATGTACAGAAGGACTTATGACAGTGATATACTACGTGTGACTGCGGTAAATGCTACATTGGTGAAACAAAGCGTAACGTATCTACTAGGTTGACTGAACACATACGTGCAATGAAGAATGTTGACTCAAACAGTTCTGCAGTGGCGGAACATTCCCTAGATTCTGATTCGACGCACTACATACGTTTCGACAAGGCCCGGGTTTTAGCGAGAGAGAAGTTCTTCGTTCCTCGCAAGATCCGAGAGGCGATAGAAATAAGTCGTGTGCCGAACTTTAACAGGGATAGAGGATGGGTTCTACCGCCGGCCTGGAGGCCATGTCTTCATGATGCAAGTGACAGAAGAGTGAGTGAACCTGGTAGAGACATAGTTAGTGTTGTGTGTTTGCCTGTACCAAGAACTACAGAAAAGAGCAGCAGTGATGATAATGATGATGACACAGCGGGTCAACGCACTGTGCTTTCGTTGACCCCATCCCCACCACCCCGCCCGTCCACTCGCGCGCAGAGAGCAGCGGCGCGCAGTGCGAGGCGAGACGTTATTCGGAGCGGATCGCACTCACCCTGATGAAGGTTCACGAATTGAACCGAAACATTGTCGGTCGAAACACCGATAAGACGGTACGTGATAAATCCCGTATTTATAATAATGATTGAAATCAATCACGAAAGTTTTCTAAGTAAAAGTGATATACTAATTAGAAAAAAAAACAAATAATAAGCAATGCACAAATCTACATTAAAATTAAATACACACCTACAGAAGATAATTTCAGATTTAGACACTATTTAGATTTTTAGATACTTATCAAAATAATTATTTGATAGTAGGTATTAGTTAAAAATTAAGCATTTCACAACTAGCAGTAATTGTACGTATATTTATATAACATATATTATAGTTAACATACAATATATAAATAATGATTAGAAGATTTATAAGAATTTAACATACGTCATTAACCTAACTAAAAAGTTTAAATTCTTAAGTCGTTAGCATTATATGGAATAGCAACGACGCCCTGCCGTCATACAGTGAAAACTCATATTCAATTAACTCATTCATCATAACTGCAAACTTAAGTTTTCACTAGGAAACATGATTGTATATAGTTTAAGTCTAGATTTTAAGTTTGTAAACTTACTTTATCGAAATAAATTTTACTTTACTTTTATCTTCACTAACTTATATCTACCTCTCAACATCCGTTCGTCTCACCCGATCACACTTTTCGCAACGCTCTCGTCACGCATTCACCAGCTTACTCCCCAAGTCAAGCGTGTGTAAAGAAGTTTTACTTCAAAAACTAGACATAATTAAAACGAATACAAACATTGCCGGTGGTGCAAAACTGCAACGCCGTACCACGCACGCGCCTTGTTAACTTCATGTATGTAATACACTAGAACTACACTTAGAACTGAAGAAGTAAAAGTGCAAAACACGCAAGAGCTATGTCACAGATTAAGTAACACTAGTTCACGGCGATGCGTCGAGCCGTGTCGCAGAATAAGCAATAGTAGCCATACGCGACAGATTATACAACCGACCGACGCGAGCAAGCGGGAGTATGTTGGAAGCTTCGAGAAATTTCTGGATACAATATGCACGAATATAAAAGGACGCCACGGAGCTCGGACGGGCAGATCTACTTAGCTTTATGTGCGATTTATTCGAGTGACTTTCGAACTGTTTTAAACTATTTCATTGTGCAAATGTAGAGTGAATTAGTGTTGTGTCTAATTCTATTTTTTTTTCATATTCAAATTCTATGAAGATCATCTGCACCCTACATAGTTTCTGCACGTATTTACATACCTGCCGGCTCTCGGGTCGCTCAGCAGCGTGTTCCGTTCGATGTGGTCGAATGTGGCGGTGGAGTTGGCGGGGGTCGCGGGGGGCGCGGAGGGCCGGCTAGCGACGCCGCCGTCGAGTCGGTCCCACTCGCCGCTACTACTGCTGCCGCTGCTCGATACTGTGTTCGATTGAGACTTTTCTCTGGAAAGGTCATTTAAAACGTGAAGGTATAAAACGTATTTGACTTTGTATCCCTCTAAGCTTATTGCGCCTACGGAGGAGTGTGAGATTTGGCATGGTTAAATTTTATATGGAGAAGCGAATGCTAAAGTTAAAAAAACAACCACTATGCAATGGCTAGTAATAATCAATAATAGGAGACCCACGACCGATACCGTAAGAGGCTTTCGCTGGGAGACTGGACGAGAGTCAGATACAGGCGGTACTCCTTGATTCGGCGCCGGTTCCACCATCACATGTCTGCTGCACTCGAGAGTTGGCTTCCAAGAAGGAACTCCTCAACGGTCAACAGCACAGACACGAAATTTTGAGTACGCATTTAATTATAATATCCTGTTCTAAGTTCCACCATCACATGTCTGCTGCACTCGAGAGTTGGCTTCCAAGAAGGAACTCGTCAACGGTCAACAGCACAGACACGAAATTTTGTGTACACATTTAATTATAATATCCTGTTCTAAGTTCCACCATCACATGTCTGCTGCACTCGAGAGTTGGCTTCCAAGAAGGAACTCCTCAACGGTCAACAGCACAGACACGAAATTTTGTGTACGCATTTAATTATAACATCCTGTTCTAAGTTCCACCATCACATGGCTGCTGCACTCAGAGTTGGCTTTCAAGAAGGAACTCCTCAACGGTCAACAGCACAGACACGAAATTTTGTGTACGCATTTAATTATAACATCCTGTTCTAAGTTCCACCATCACATGTATGCTGCACTCAGAGTTGGCTTTCAAGAAGGAACTCCTCAACGGTCAACAGCACAGACACGAAATTTTGTGTACGCATTTAATTATAACATCCTGTTCTAAGTTCCACCATCACATGGCTGCTGCACTCAGAGTTGGCTTTCAAGAAGGAACTCCTCAACGGTCAACAGCACAGACACGAAATTTTGTGTACGCATTTAATTATAACATCCTGTTCTAAGTTCCACCATCACATGTCTGCTGCACTCAGAGTTGGCTTTCAAGAAGGAACTCGTCAACGGTCAACAGCACAGACACGAAATTTTGTGTACGCATTTAATTATAACATCCTGTTCTAAGTTCCACCATCACATGTATGCTGCACTCAGAGTTGGCTTTCAAGAAGGAACTCGTCAACGGTCAACAGCACAGACACGAAATTTTGTGTACGCATTTAATTATAATATGCTGTTCTATTTCGACACCTTCCAAATAGGATGGTAGGAAATAGCGACAGATAAGGATGCTTGGAGGGACTTGGGGGAGACCTTTGCCCAGCAGTGGGACGAGATAAGTTAGGGAAAAAAAAGAAGAAAATCCTGTTCTAAGTTCCACCATGACATGTCTGCTGCACTAAGGCTTGGCTTCCAAGAAAGAACTCCTCAATGGTCAATAGCACAGAGACGAAACATTGTATACACATTTAAGTTTGGAATAATTAACATATTTAACTTTTGTGACAATGCAACATTATAGTACCATGGAGGTGATCTCATGGTGGAGACGGATGCTAGACAATGAAACATCTGAATGGATTGTAGTGGGCTACTAGTGTTTGGGCTCATTTGAGTCTGCTTGCAGTTCTAATTAAGAATGTTATAAAAGCTTGATTTGAAAAAGTAATTTTTCGACAAAAAACTTATCTCTGTCTGTTTCAAATGTAGTGGTATTATGTAATGTAGTAAATAAATGAATGTCTATGACCACGACTATGAGTACATCGATTAAATGTTATATGTATATTAATATATGCTGAGTTTAAAACTCACTTATCTGATGACGATAGCATTTTATTCTTCAGTCCGCTGAACAATCCACCGACGCCTGAAGCTGGCGTCGGGCTTTTCTTCAATGGCACTGGTGGTTTCTTTACCTGAAATAATAAACAATACAAAGAATGAACACTTTTTTTCTGTATTGTTTTTGAACTGCGTCGCAAATAAGTAGGTTGTGGCAGGGACCTGTTAGGACAGGCCTCCTAACCCTGGGAAATGTCCTTGATATTCCAGGACATTCATCTCCCTCCCACTGGGGCCGCTTTAGGTAGGCATTCACTGACAGGACCGCGGTTGCATCAAACCGGGACCCCGTGGCTCTGTCAAGTGCTAGTGCAGCATCGACCCACTCATCCTAAGATGGGCGGTTTGATGAAGCACTGACACTAAGGAGATTGAAGGAATTTCGGTAGGTATTTTGTCAATATCTCATTAGTAGAAAAAAAATTCACTGACAGGACCGCGGTTGAATCAAACCGGGACCCCGTGGCTCTGTCAAGTGCTAGTGCAGCATCGACCCACTCATCCTAAGATGGGCGGTTTGATGAAGCACTAGCACTAAGGAGATTGAAGGAATTTCGGTGGGTTTTTTTTCAATATCTCATTAGTAGAAAAAAAGAAGCACTTGCTATTAGTAATCTTTTTATTTATTTTTGATAGTAGGCCTCTGACCCAATTCTACAATCAGACATATGTGAAGAATCAATTATTATTGAAATATATGGTATTGGACCGATTTAAATAAACTTGTCAATTATCAAAAGGGCGCGCGAAAGATGAACTATCCACTGATAAGTTGAACTAGAATTATATCAATCTTTATACACATTATTAATTTTAATGTGTTATTTAAATTAATAGATTCATATCCTTGATAAGTTAATCATACTATATTGATAACACACAACACAAAAGATTTGAAATCATTGTGGCGCAATTCCAAGTCCCTTACCCTTCTTTACATATCTACGTCCCTAATGGCAAGGCTAGTCCGATTAAGGGAATGATCCCAGGGAGGATAACTATAACAATTTAACTAGAAGGTCGCGCCGGATTGAGATCTATGCGATGCGAATGTTCTGGTATGTTTTATTTTATATTATTGGTATGGTTTAAGAAATATAAGAACAAAATGGGTGGAATAAAATATCAGAGAAATATAAAATACTAGCCGCCCTGGCTAAGCACGAATGTTTATCAATTTAATGAAATTCAATTTCAAAACCTATAGCATTCAGGGATAGTGTTGTTTTGTATCAATAAAAAAATTTACCGAATCAATTTAAGTTTCTGAGATATAAACAAACAACAAACTTTGACAAACAACTCGTTGACAGGCAATGCCGATATTGGAGAAAAGACAGCCAAGCTCAAATGGGATTGGGCGTGACACATTAGCAAAATGCACCCCGATAGGTGGGCTAATCTAGCCACAACCTGGAAGCCTGATGGAAGAAGCGGTCGGGGGTCGCCCAAGAAAGCGTTGGCAAGACGATCTTGTTGCCTTCGAGCAGGAGTAGTGGAGTATCGCACAGGATAGAGCAAGCTGGAAAGACTTGGGGGGGATACCTTTGCCCAGCAGTGGGGCAACATAGGATAATAAAAACTTTACCTAAAATAAACAAATATTGCTAGACATTTCACACAGTGCTATCTAGCCCCAAACGAAGCAGGCAACAACTATAACAACTTTTTTATAATATTATATCTATTACTTACTTGTCCATCAAGTGTTCCGTCAGTCACAGTCTCCGAATGTATCAACTTCTCAGATTCACTTTTGCTAGTGTTAGTGACAGTCGTTTGCGTATTTGTTTCTTTGCTCAACGTGTTTTCTTTGTGCGTGCTGTAACGTGGAAAAAGTAACATTAACTATTTGATTTCTTAGTGATATCGAACAGAATAGACCCTCCGTTTTGTAACTTATGTTTTCAGAACAGCTAACAGATGGCGGTGCTCTGTCATAAGCTGTTATCAAAAGAAGTGAATTGTCAATGTCAATTGCCGTGTCAACAATATTTTCTGAGAAACATGAAATAAAAAAACCGTCCAAGTGCGAGTCGGACTCGCGCACGAAGGGTTCCGTACCATTATCTATAAAAACGGCATAAAAATCACGTTTGTTGTATGGGAACCCCCCCAGTAAAAATTAATTTTATTTTAATTGAATTATTTATTTTTAAAGTGAATAATTAACCTCAATATTCTGTGAATATTTCAAGCGTTTACCTGTTGCCGTTATTAATATCGAGCATTTTCTTTTTAAATAAAAACTGATAAGCCCGCATTGTTATACCTTATTTTAGATGTGGTGAGTTCCTTGACCGAAGCTGTCTTTTCTGAGTACTTGTTGAGTATGGGGTATATCGGTGTAGTAGTCTTTGAGGGCGGTCGATCAGGTTTCTTCTCTTCAACTATGCTCGTAGCAACTGTAAAAAAGAGAAAATCAATATTAATTTATGGTATTTAATACCAATACCACAACAACATCCACGGGGATCTTAGAAGGCTGCTGCCATCAACCTCCTACTCCGTTATTTCGAGGAGTTAGGATGGCTGGGGTCAGGTCAGAAGTGGATGTGGAACGTCAGTGCAGATCTTAACCCCCCCTCCCGTTACCGACTTCACGGGTTACTATGTATGGACGAAAACAGCTATCGAGAATAATAATAATAATAAGTAAATATTGCTGGACACTTCACACATCGCTGTCTAGCCCCAAACTAAGCATAGCTTGTACTATGGGAACTGATAGAATACTTGTATACTTTTTTTTTTTTAAATGAATAGAATATATATAATAAATAGTAAAACATCCAGACCCGGAATAAATAGCTGTAGGTCATGCACACATTTGTTCCGCAGCGGTAATCGAGCCCGCTACCTCCTGGGTCTCAGCCGGCTATTCGCCCACTGCGCCACGGAGGTCGTCACACGGAAAATGATAGTGTAACGGGAAAGAAAAAAATCCTATGGTACTACAGGTTGAGCCAAGTAGTTGTCTCTAGGAGTAAAAGACTAATATTTTATATCTCAAATTAAAAAAAATGACCACAAATTCAATTGTACTTATTTTAAGTTTGACGAGTCAAGGGATTGTTTCATTAACCATAATGTAACCCCATATGTTATATATTATATTATCAGCCTGTAGAGTCCCACTGCAGGGCAAAGGGAGGCCTTTGCCTTCCCTCCCGTGTCCTGCCCAGTCCCACTTCAATTTTGCGGATGTCAGAGCCACGTCAGCTATCTGTGTTTTGGAGCGCAGTGTTGAGTTTTTTATACGGTCTGTGAGCCTGACTTCGAGGATGCTGCGCTCCATAGCTCGTTGACAAACACCGAGGCGGGACTTTTGAATATTGAAGAGGGACCAAGTTTGTGCACCGCATGTGAGAATGGGGAGAATGCACATGTCCATTAGTTTTCGTTTTAAAGATAGTGGCAGATCTCCTTTCATAAGGTATTTCATTGACCAATAGCTTTTCCCATGTGTGACTATTAATTTGTGTCTCATCGTTGTCAATAAATTTTTCTGATTCTATAACCGTGGGTTATCCTTACAGATTTGCACACATATTACTAAACAAAGCGTAAATCCTAAATATGTTTTACTTAGGATTAAATGGAATTAAATGTACAGCATTTTAACGACCTTATAAAATCAAGGAATTCAAGTGTGCTGATGCTTAGTTACTGGACACATAAAATAACAATAACCAAGACTGTGTAAGTAATTTAAATAATTTTTATCTTGTGTTTTTTCTTTAAATAATTTTTCTTTTTACTATTATATTCTTTAGGTAAGTAGGTATGTTTTTTGTATTTGTTCTGTTCTGAATGGTCTGTCCCGTGTGTGTGTCAAATAAATGTATTTTATTCCTTTCTTTCTTTCTTCTTAATTAAAATATTCCTGGCAGCTCAGTGCCAGTAATATTTTAATCCAATAATCTTTTGTGATACCAGACTAACATTTATAAACTGGACGCTTTATATAATACACTTTATATTTTTTAGGGTTCCGTACCCAAAGGGTGAAACGGTACTTTACTACTAAGATTCCACTGCCTGTCTGTTCGTCTGTCACCAGGCTGTATCTCATGAATAGTTAGACAGTTGAAATTTTCTCAGATGATATATTTCTGTTACCGCTATAACAACAAATACTAAAAACAGAAAAAAAAACAATATTTAAAGGGGGCTCCCATACAACAAACGTGATTTTTTGACGTTTTTAGGATTCCGTGCCCAAAGGGTCAAACGGGACCCTATTACTAAGACTCCGCTGTCTGTCTGTCTGTCTGTCTGTACGTCTGTCACCAGGCTGTATCTCATGAACCGTGACAGTTAGACAGTTGAAATTTTCACAGATGATTTATTTCTGTTGCCGCTATAACAAAAATACTAAAAACAGAATAAAATACATATTTAAGGGGGGCTCCCATACAACAAACGTGATTTTTTTGCTCGTTTTTGCTCGATATAAAAATAACGGCAACAGGTAGACGCTTGAAATATTCACAGAATATTTAGTTATATATTCAATTTAAAAATAAATAATTAAATTAAAATAAAACAAATATTTAAGGGGGAGTCCCATATGACAAACGTGATTTTTTGCTCGATATTGATAACGGCAACGCTTGAAATATTCACAGAATATTGAGTTATATTATTCACTTCAAAAATAAATAATTAAATTAAAATAAAATAAAATTTATATTTACGGAGGGGGGCTCCCATATACAATCAATGTTATTTTGTGCCGTTTTTATAGGTACGGAACCCCTCGTGCGCGAGTCCGACTCGCACTTGACCGGTTTTTTTCTTACTTCAATCTTATTTCTAACACTTTAAATACCTATACTCCGTGCTAGGCTGCTTAGCACTGAATCATTACCCAGAGGCACTGTAGACAAGCATTTATAAATAATGCATGGGATAATCCTTTATGCAGTATTGCATCAATGCTATTAAATCACTGCATCACGTCACTATTTCAAAGCACAGGTGACACAAATCCTCGTAACAATATTTCCAAGGAACGCTTGATTTTAAATTTCCTGGTGTAAAAACACACTTCATTGTTTTATAAAAAAAATATACAATAAAAATGAGAACTCACTTTCGACACCCATTTCGTCTAAAATCGAAGTTATTATAAGGATATCAGAGTGACACCAACGCGATCAATGCAGCAACTAGTTATAAAAACGCGCGGGCGAAACGGCGAAGCGAGTTATTACGCAAAATCACGAGTACGCGGCGAGACCTTCGCGAGAAATGTCAACAGAAACATAGGATCCTAATCTTCAGTGGGCAGACTGTTTACAAACCACAGAACACGCTCGTACACTAGCTGCAGTCCACGACATCACTTGCGAAGAGTTCGTAATTTGTTTAGGAGAGTCGTGCTCCGGTAATACAGTGTATACACATTGGCGCTTGTCACTCGTCGCTCGTCGAAATGTTTGTGTAGATGAGCCGACTCGCCATTATATTGGGCGCTTTTCTGTACAAGTACAAAGAATTTAATCTTTATTTTAAACCTGGGTTTTAGTGGCATTTTCATAAAACATATTATGTACCTGCCGTGAACGTATTAATTTGGTTTTGGCAACAGTTAAATGAGTCGTGAAAGTCGTTTAGTTATTACTGGACATTACACGTCCAGCAATTAGTTGGTAAATATGACTAAGAATGTAGAAATATATTACACTGTTGCGTAGTCAATTAAAAACCCATCTACAACATTATCGTAACTCATTAACTTAGGACATTTTGAACACCAATTTTACAAACTAATAATTTCGAACTAAGTTGAAGTACTTACATCGTTTATTTGACGTCACTATGTTGAACAAACAAACACAATATCGTCTATTTTATAGTTAAGTAAGAACACGCAGGTTAAAGAAGAATAAACGAGCATTGTTTTGATACACGATGGTGACCAGTAACTACACATAGTGATGATACTCATAAACTACTCTGCAATGTACTTATTCTAATACGCTCAAGGTTTTTGCGACGTTTTTTCTTATTGATTGGTCAGGTTTTTATCGTGATCTAATAGTACTTTATGCTTAGAAGTTATATTTATAATCAAAGGTTTATTACGTGCTAAGTTATGGCAGGCGTTTGGTTAGTGTTTAATGCATGCATTCAACACAGGGTTAGCCTAATTTACGAAGTTTAGATAACGCGCCTTACATAATACCTCCTTACGACTACCTCCGTGGCGCAGTGGGCGAATAGCCTGCTGAGACGCAAACAAATGTTTGCATGATCTACAGATATTTGTTCCGGGTCTGGATGTTTTTCTGTATAAGTATATGAAGTATGTATTTACAAAAAAAAGTATATATAAGTATTCTATCAGTTATTTGGTTCCCATAGTACAAGCTCTGCTTAGTTTGGGGCTAGATAGCGCTGTGTGAAATGTCCAGCAATATTTATTTATTTACTTATTTAATACTAGTGGTTCGCCCCGAACTGAGATCTCGCGAGCCTCCCATAAATCAAAAATAAATATTATTCTTAATGTTTGACTATCAAAATAGTGCCCCGAAATAATTAAACAACTTACTTAACTTACAGTTTCATTCAAATTACAGGTAACGGGAGTTCATGTTACGTGGTTATTCTTTTTTGGGGTATACATTGCAGTTATTCTGAATTTCAGACTTTTGCCTAATTTATGTCACTAAAACTACACGCATACCCAATTTCAGCACTTTGAGGTCACTGGTGTACCCTGTGAATTTTGTCAAAGTTCAGTTTATATAACGGCTCATAACTAAAAAAACTGCAAGGACTAAACTAATAATAAAAACGGGGTCAAAATGTACTAATAAAGGCCTTTCATTTGACGTCTCACTTGACGTAATAGTATCATTTTTAGGGTTAACTACTAAGACCTTGCTGTCTGTCTGTCCGTCTGTCACCAGGCTGTATCTCATGAACCGTGATAGTTAGACAGTTGAAATTTTCACAGATGTATTTCTGTTGTCGCTATAACAACATATACTAAAAACAGAATAAAATAAATATTTAAGCGGGGCTCCTACAACAAACGTGATTTTTTACAACAAACGTGTGGCTCGACGATACTTTAGACCAGGGATTCCCAAAGTGATCGATATCGACCCCTTGGAGTCGAAGTCGGTTTTACATTGGTCGACATAATAGGTTGGGGAAAAATTCTTATCGCATTATAGTATGTATGAACTTCTAATAAAATCACTTTGGCTATACTATTTGTATCTGGCTGGTTTTGGTATCATTCAAAGTTTAAATTTTAAAGAAGATAATTCCGAATTCAAATTAGGAAAATGTGTGATTTTTATTTATTTTTCGTACTGTAAAGATGAGTGGATCTAATGAAGAAATTCGATACAATTTAAAATTTTACTACAAAAAAAGTAAAAATGCAACGCAAGACGCGAAAAAAAATTGTGATATTTATGGACCTAGTGCAGTGTCTGTGAGAGTAGCACAAAGGAGAACGGGCATATGTAAGTGTATGGAAGCTGGTCTACCTTGCAATAAAAATGAGTCATATGTCAATATAAAGGTAATTCTATGTATTTTCATATGTAGAAAGTCGCATTTCTCTAAGTATTGTCCGATCTGAGTTCTACTAAAAATTGAATCTGATAATATTTAGTGCCAAACATTGAATATCGTGGTAATTAAAAAAACATTTTGTGTAATGTAATGATTTTATTTAAGTTAGGTAAGTAGTAATACAAATACAAACAACATCTTCTTAAAAAATCAAAACAATATGTTATTAAACATTATCATCATCATCATCATCGATGAGAATACTGTTAAGGAACAATGCAGGTTCATTGAACCCTTCATGACGGGCATAACCTACGTACCATATAATTGACAGTACATGGGCACAAGTACCTATAGTACGTCGCCCTGTCAAGCAGGTACAATAATATTGTGTAATATTGTTATTAATATTATTGATTAATATATAACAAAAACATTTCCTGGCTCGGACATGTCGAGACTGTATACGTCCACGTAATAGCCAAGCCTCTTCGTTGATATCATATTGTGCCAAGTCTTCTAGAGCGTTATCTCTATACGTCTCGATTATATAAAGACCATTTTGTAAGTGCTCGCTACAATATGATCGAGCGAGCTTTAACTGGTAAGTTCCCAAGGCAAAATGTATGACTTGTTCTTCACTAAGCCTTGGGAAGTTTTCTATTTCATTTGCTTCGATTCGCATGAAGTCTGCTCTCCTATAATTCAATCTCTTTGCTTCCACATAATTGTGCAATGTGTTTGGTATGTGTATTTTAGCTCTTATTGAATTCAAAAAGGCTGCTGCATGTGAACTATCTTCGATGGGGGCGTGGAAGTGGTTTAGAATGGCTGCAGCTATTTTGAAGTCAACAAACATTTTTGGCAACGTTTTATTAAAATAGTTTTGACGCAAAAGTTTAAAATCTCGCTTAAATCTCCCATTTACTACTTCCACCACCCATCGGCACATGGTGACCAAACGAGACTGATTAGCTTGTTCTGTAGTGAGTTGATTTTCTCTTCTGTCTTTAGTTGGTGGCACATGATGTTCGTAGCCACAAGCTTCTATATCCTGCAAACTATCTCTAAATCCTCTGTCTAGGATAAACGCATCATTACGTTCGAGTAACCAATGCAGCGGCTCATCTTCGTTATTCATTATTTCACTCATGATCTGGGCATCGGTTCTGGTAGCGGCAAATGGCCCTTTGACATCTAATATATAGCCGTCCGTGAATACCATTAAAAACGGCTTCAACAAGTTTTGATATTTGCGTAAGCTGTATGACAGCCGTTGAAACAAAAAGTTGGAGCTTTTGTTAATATATATATATATGTACCGTCACATATAATTATGGCTTTGATGTTTTCATCGTTTCCAAATAAAGCCCTTGGAATTGTTAAGTTTCTTTGAAGGATATCATTTCTGGTAATGTGGTCCACACCTAGATGCAGCACAACGTAATCGTTGCTCAGACATTCTCGAACTATAGGCAAAAAACGTTCTAGTTTTCGACGAGACATATGAAATAACGTTGCCAGTCTCTCATCAGAGTCTCCAGTTCTAAGTTTTGTTAAATAGATGCCTAATGCAGTTCTAGGCTGGTTACAACGTTCACTTAGTGACGGAGTTTGTTCTAATATAGCTTCGAACTGATCGTAAGTGCGCCCAGTCCATAAGTGCATCTCTTCATTAGACAAGGTGCCTCTGTTTTCGAAGTCGATTCTGGGCTGGTTGTTAGCAGCCATTCTCATCAAGTCACAGAGCGATGTAAACTGAGCGTCATTAAAATCATGTGTCACATTACACATTTGCGGCAGGTTGCTCCATTCATTATTTTGTAAGTGTTCTGTACACACCCTAGCGCTATCAGGAATAAAAAGCTTGCTCTCACAAAATACATTAATTCTTATCGCGTTTGGTATATGATTACGGGTTAATTAGCACAGTTGTTGTAAATACAATGCACCGAAGTGTTCGGTGCCCTCGTGTATTCTTGAGAGTGCAATGTACCAGGCGCTCGCGCCGCTTGCTGTGCAGGTCTATGATCACGCTCAGTCCTCTGCCAACATCGGTGACACAAGCTTCGAGTACTGTCGAACACCACCTGAAAATAATAACAATTAATACTTAAAATAAATAAATCCTATGCCTAACTACTCAATATAATAAAAATAAAAGGTAACTAACCTCCAACACAGCATGTTGTTGTATAAACGCGGCGAATTCTGGTCGTTCCCTTTGCAGGCTATCAGCCAAGATATGCTGCTGGTACCGTCCGCGGTAAAGTCCTCGACGACACATCACACAGTTTCGAAAAACTTCCATTATCGGTAGGCAGTTCAAAATTCAATAAGTCGAGCCAAAGTTAACACATTTGGGAAAGAAACAGGGTCCAAAAGCAAGCCAGGGTCAGTAAAAACAGAGAAAGAAGTTCAAACACAGCACTTTCGTAACAAGACGTGACGTAGCCACTCACTTGATGCGATGCGACTGATTATTGTAGCCGTCCGGCGCGGCGCGTACACAACCGTTCTCCTCCCCCGCGTACGCATCCCTCTCCCCACGGCCCTTACATCGCTCTTCTCCCTTCTCGCTCTTGCTACTGCATTGTATAGGAGCCTTTATGTATGGATATAGTAATCGTGAAACCGTTATTTTATGTTCTTTAAAACAAAAAAATGCTGGTGTTTGCATGGCTGTAACTCAAAACGGACAGACTTTTGGGGAAAGTTCCAATAGTATATTTTGATGTACTATTGTATGCCAATTCGAAAATGTGCTGCTCATTTTTATTGGACTGTAGACCAGGATGCCCGTTCTCCTTTGGTTTAAGCGTTTTCAATCCGGAAATTTTGATGTCAAAGATGCACGTCGCTCTGGTTAACGGATAAAATTGATGCCATTTTTGAAAAAGTGGAGCAAGATCGGCATATCAGTAGTTACGACGTAGCTGAAGAACTGGGAATTGAATACAAAACAGTTTTGGCGCATTTGAAAAAAACCGGGTACACAAAAAAGCTCAACATTTGGGTACCCCACGAGCTCACTGAAAGAAACCTAATGAACCGTGTACTCATTTGTGATTCTTTATTACGACGTAATGAAACCGAACCATTTTTGAAGAAGTTGATAACTGGTGATGAAAAGTGGATCACGTACGACAAGAACGTGCGAAAAAGGTCGTGGTCAAAGGCCGGTCAGGCTTCACAGACTGTGGCGAAACCCGGGTTAACTCGCAACAAGGTGATGCTGTGTGTGTGGTGGGATTGGAAGGGCATTATTCATTATGAGCTTTACCACCAGGCAGGATCATCGATTCTGAACTCTACTGCGAACAACTGATGAGATTAAAGCAAGAAGTTGAGAGAAAGCGGCCGGAATTAATCAACAGAAGGAGTGTGGTTTTTCATCATGATAACGCTAGACCTCACACATCTTTAGCCACTCAGCAAAAATTAAGAGAGTTTGGCTGGGAGATGTTAATGCATCCGCCGTATAGTCCTGACCTTGCACCTTCAGATTTCCACCTGTTTCGGTCTCTTCAGAATTCTTTAGACAGTGTCAAGTTAACATCACGACGACGACTGCCAAAACTACTTGTCGCGGTATTTTGATCAGAAGCCCCAAAATTTCTATAGCAATGGGATCATGTCCCTACCTACACGATGGCAAAAAGATATCGAACAAAATGGTACCTACATACTTTAGTTAAATGTAAATAAACTATATTAAAAAATGTTTTGAATTTTCTTAAAAAATGCGAAGAAACTTTTTCCCCAACCTAATATTATTTTTTTTTTATTTACTTCGCGATTTTAATGTTTTTTTTTTATAATTACCTACTTAAATATTTTTACGTAATTTGTATTAATAATTATTAATTACACTTGATATTTCACCAAAATCAAAAATCTATTATTTGTATATTACAAGAGTACAACCATTTATTTTGTTAAATTTTGATGAGAAAATGATGTCAAGTTTACTCACTTACCAACCGCAAAGTTTTTAAATCTGTAAGTATTTTGTATCAGTAGGAAAAAACTAGATTGTAGATAGAGATTTTTAAAGTAATTTGGTTAAGGAGTCAGGTATCAGTTCACTTTGGAAAAGGGGTATCTTGCCCAAAATAGTTTGGGGATCCCTGCTTTAGACGATTCGTCGTAATCTACGGTCGGTTTGTTGCTACGAGATTATAAAAAGTCAAGCAAATCATTCATAGATTTTTAAATTCATCTTAAAAATTTCAAGCCTAGACGGGAAATTTTTGAGATAATTTTAAAAATCTTGGAACTTTCCGTATGTGTTCGGATAACACTATAAATAAAATACATTCATAAGCGCGAAATGTATAACCCATCCTTAGGAGGGCAAATAGAACAATGATCTACTAATAAACACTAAGAAATTCGTATAATAGTAATATTGTAGTAAAAATCGGGCAAATAGAATATTTATCTACATACTTATAAACCTCTTAGAAATGCGTACCGTAGTACCTAATATTGTAATCAATATCTGGCAAATAAAATATTTATCTACATACTTATAAACCTCTTAGAAATGCGTACAGTAGTACCTAATATTCTAATCAAAATCAGGCAAATAGAATATTTATCTACATACTTATAAACCTCTTAGAAATGCGTACCGTAGTACCTAATATTGTAATCAAAATCTGGCAAAATAAAATATTTATCTACATACTTATAAACCTCTTAGAAATGCGTACCGTAGTACCTAATATTGTAATCAAAATCTGGCAAAATAAAATATTTATCTACATACTTATAAACCTCTTAGCAATGCGTACCGTAGTACCTAATATTGTAATCAAAATCTGGCAAAATAAAATATTTATCTACATACTTATAAACCTCTTAGAAATGCGTACCGTAGTACCTAATATTGTAATCAAAATCTGGCAAATAAAATATTTATCTACATACTTATAAACCTCTTAGAAATGCGTACCGTAGTACCTAATATTCTAATCAAAATCAGGCAAATAGAATATTTATCTACATACTTATAAACCTCTTAGAAATGCGTACCGTAGTACCTAATATTGTAATCAAAATCTGGCAAAATAAAATATTTATCTACATACTTATAAACCTCTTAGAAATGCGTACCGTAGTACCTAATATTGTAATCAAAATCTGGCAAAATAAAATATTTATCTACATACTTATAAACCTCTTAGAAATGCGTACCGTAGTACCTAATATTGTAATCAAAATCTGGCAAATAAAATATTTATCTACATACTTATAAACCTCTTAGAAATGCGTACCATAGTACCTAATATTGAAATCAAAATCTGGCAAATAAAATATTTATCTACATACTTATAAACCTCTTAGAAATGCGTACAGTAGTACCTAATATTCTAATCAAAATCAGGCAAATAGAATATTTATCTACATACTTATAAAAACTCTTAGAAATGGGTACAGTAGTACCTAATATTGTAATCAAAATCTGGCAAATAAAATATTTATCTACATACTTATAAACCTCTTAGAAATGCGTACCGTAGTACCTAATATTGTAATCAAAATCTGGCAAATAAAATATTTATCTACATACTTATAAACCTCTTAGAAATGCGTACAGTAGTACCTAATATTCTAATCAAAATCAGGCAAATAGAATATTTATCTACATACTTATAAAACCTCTTAGAAATGCGTACCGTAGTACCTAATATTGTAATCAAAATCTGGCAAATAAAATATTTATCTACATACTTATAAACCTCTTAGAAATGCGTACCGTAGTACCTAATATTGTAATCAAAATTTGGCAAATAAAATATTTATCTACATACTTATAAACCTCTTAGAAATGCGTACCGTAGTACCTAATATTGTAATCAAAATCTGGCAAATAAAATATTTATCTACATACGTATAAAAACTCTTAGAAATGCGTACAGTAGTACCTAATATTCTAATCAAAATCAGGCAAATAGAATATTTATCTACATACTTATAAAAACTCTTAGAAATGCGTACAGTAGTACCTAATTTTCTAATCAAAATCAGGCAAATAGAATATTTATCTACATACTTATAAAAACTCTTAGAAATGGGTACAGTAGTACCTAATATTCTAATCAAAATCAGGCAAATAGAATATTTATCTACATACTTATAAAAACTCTTAGAAATGCGTACAGTAGTACCTAATATTCTAATAAAAATCAGGCAAATAGAATATTTATCTACATACTTATAAAAACTCTTAGAAATGCGTACAGTAGTACCTAATATTCTAATCAAAATCAGGCAAATAGAATATTTATCTACATACTTATAAAACCTCTTAGAAATGCGTACCGTAGTACCTAATATTGTAATCAAAATCTGGCAAATAAAATATTTATCTACATACTTATAAACCTCTTAGAAATGCGTACAGTAGTACCTAATATTCTAATCAAAATCAGGCAAATAGAATATTTATCTACATACTTATAAAAACTCTTAGAAATGCGTACAGTAGTACCTAATATTCTAATCAAAATCAGGCAAATAGAATATTTATCTACATACTTATAAAACCTCTTAGAAATGCGTACCGTAGTACCTAATATTGTAATCAAAATCTGGCAAATAAAATATTTATCTACATACTTATAAACCTCTTAGAAATGCGTACCGTAGTACCTAATATTGTAATCAAAATTTGGCAAATAAAATATTTATCTACATACTTATAAACCTCTTAGAAATGCGTACCGTAGTACCTAATATTGTAATCAAAATCTGGCAAATAAAATATTTATCTACATACTTATAAAAACTCTTAGAAATGCGTACAGTAGTACCTAATAATTTAATCAAAATCAGGCAAATAGAATATTTATCTACATACTTATAAAAACTCTTAGAAATGCGTACAGTAGTACCTAATTTTCTAATCAAAATCAGGCAAATAGAATATTTATCTACATACTTATAAAAACTCTTAGAAATGCGTACAGTAGTACCTAATATTCTAATCAAAATCAGGCAAATAGAATATTTATCTACATAATTATAAACCTCTTAGAAATGCGTACCGTAGTACCTAATATTGTAATCAAAATCTGGCAAATAAAATATTTATCTACATACTTATAAAAACTCTTAGAAATGCGTACAGTAGTACCTAATAATTTAATCAAAATCAGGCAAATAGAATATTTATCTACATACTTATAAAAACTCTTAGAAATGCGTACCATAGTACCTAATATTGTAATCAAAATCAGGCAAATAGAATATTTATCTACATACTTATAAAACCTCTTAGAAATGCGTACCGTAGTACCTAATATTGTAATCAAAATCTGGCAAATAAAATATTTATCTACATACTTATAAACCTCTTAGAAATGCGTACAGTAGTACCTAATATTGTAATCAAAATCAGGCAAATAGAATATTTATCTACATACTTATAAAACCTCTTAGAAATGCGTACCGTAGTACCTAATATTGTAATCAAAATCAGGCAAATAGAATATTTATCTACATACTTATAAAAACTCTTAGAAATGCGTACAGTAGTACCTAATATTCTAATCAAAATCAGGCAAATAGAATATTTATCTACATACTTATAAAAACTCTTAGAAATGCGTACAGTAGTACCTAATATTCTAATAAAAATCAGGCAAATAGAATATTTATCTACATACTTATAAAAACTCTTAGAAATGCGTACCGTAGTACCTAATATTCTAATCAAAATCAGGCAAATAGAATATTTATCTACATACTTATAAAAACTCTTAGAAATGCGTACAGTAGTACCTAATATTCTAATCAAAATCAGGCAAATAGAATATTTATCTACATACTTATAAAAACTCTTAGAAATGCGTACAGTAGTACCTAATATTCTAATCAAAATCAGGCAAATAGAATATTTATCTACATACTTATAAAAACTCTTAGAAATGCGTACAGTAGTACCTAATATTCTAATCAAAATCAGGCAAATAGAATATTTATCTACATACTTATAAAAACTCTTAGAAATGCGTACAGTAGTACCTAATATTCTAATCAAAATCAGGCAAATAGAATATTTATCTACATACTTATAAAAACTCTTAGAAATGGGTACAGTAGTACCTAATATTCTAATCAAAATCAGGCAAATAGAATATTTATCTACATACTTATAAAAACTCTTAGAAATGCGTACCGTAGTACCTAATATTCTAATCAAAATCAGGCAAATAGAATATTTATCTACATACTTATAAAAACTCTTAGAAATGCGTACAGTAGTACCTAATATTCTAATCAAAATCAGGCAAATAGAATATTTATCTACATACTTATAAAAACTCTTAGAAATGCGTACAGTAGTACCTAATATTCTAATCAAAATCAGGCAAATAGAATATTTATCTACATACTTATAAAAACTCTTAGAAATGCGTACAGTAGTACCTAATTTTCTAATCAAAATCAGGCAAATAGAATATTTATCTACATACTTATAAAAACTCTTAGAAATGCGTACAGTAGTACCTAATATTCTAATCAAAATCAGGCAAATAGAATATTTATCTACATACTTATAAAAACTCTTAGAAATGGGTACAGTAGTACCTAATATTGTAATCAAAATCAGGCAAATAGAATATTTATCTACATACTTATAAAAACTCTTAGAAATGCGTACAGTAGTACCTAATATTCTAATCAAAATCAGGCAAATAGAATATTTATCTACATACTTATAAAAACTCTTAGAAATGCGTACCGTAGTACCTAATATTGTAATCAAAATCAGGCAAATAGAATATTTATCTACATACTTATAAAAACTCTTAGAAATGCGTACAGTAGTACCTAATATTCTAATCAAAATCAGGCAAATAGAATATTTATTTACATACTTATAAAAACTCTTAGAAATGCGTACAGTAGTAATATTGTAGTGAAAATCGGGCAAATAGAACAATGATTTACTTATAAAAACTCTTAGAAATTCTAACAATAGTAGTACTTTAATAAAAATTATGTCACTCGATTATGAAAGCCATGCCTTTAACCTTCAGAGTCGTCGGTATGTAGACACGCGCGCCGAAACGTACCAATAAAATTCAATGAAAATAACCGCAATAAGCGATTTCATCAATAATTATGTAAATTAGTTGTGATTTACTAGTTTGTTTATGATAGCTTGTCTTAGTATGACGTTGCCAGCGGCATCGCCCGCGTTGTTCTAGGGTGCAAAAATTCATATAGAACCATTGATATCCCATTAATATCCCTTGGGAACTGATTTATGGGATAAAAAGTAGCATTTGTGTTAATCCAGGTTATAATCTACATATGTACATACTAAATTTCATCGAAATCGAGTCAGCAGGTGCGACGTGATTAAGTAACAAATAAATATACAAACATCAAAACTTTCGCATAATATTAGTGGTGACTATCCCGCCCGCGGCTTGGCACACGTGGTTTGTTAAATATAAATATTCATATCTTTGCTTCTGAATCCCGCAAGATATCGAAATGGAAAATACACGAAAATTTAAGTTAACAAAACCTTTTAGTTAACAAATCCCTAAAATTTTCTTTGAAATCCGTTGAGCCGTTTCGGATCATATTCGAGACAAACTGTCAGGGGGACACACGGATACAAAATTCTAACAGCGCTAATTTATGATTAGGTATCATCCTTATTAAATAGTCGTTTTCACTTCATTTTTGGCATTTATTTTGAAATCACAGACTGACACGTCTATTTAATTTTTGGTTTTGATTGGAGATTGATAACAAACAATAATTTCAACAACTCCCTATTCTCCTTTTGCGTCAGGTTTTAAAAACTGATATAATGTAGCTATGTATCACAGGTTCAACTAGCTATTTATTTGAAAAAACCGCGTCGGAATCGATCCATCCGTTTGAGAACTATATTAGTCCTCCACATCGGTTTGTCCTCCACACACGTCGGATGACGGCGACCCCTGCTAACTAAGAAATACTTACCTAAAAATTAAATGGATATCTACTCTAAAATTATTACTGGTGGTAGAGCTTTTGTGAACGGACTCGAGGAAGTGGGCACCACCTCCTTACCTTTATCTGCCGCCAAATAGCAGTATTTGTGCTGCTGTGTTCCGGTTAGATGGTAATGGTATGTTCCTGTAATTACTGGCACATAGGCATAACAGCTAAGTCCTATAGTATGACAACGTATCCACATAGAGATCAAGACAACATAATACGTTGTTTTGAATTCTATGTGGATATCCATGGTCTGCAGTAGCCACTTAACATCTGGTGGACTGCATGCTCGTTTGCCATATAAGTAGTATTAAAAAAAATAATAAAGTGTTTTTTATAAAACAAATTATATTAACTACTTATTAGGAAATACAGACTTAGGCGTCCAACTTATAACACCCCTTTTTTGTATCGGAGTTAAAAATAGAATATAGTATACACCTGGACAATAATACGAATCGATTGACACTTCATTTATCGTAATCAGATGAGAAGTTTTGGCGCTATGGTGGAACACACGTAATTTTTTATATTTTATTCCACTTAGGAGATGGAACAAGCCTATTGCCCACCTGATGTCAAGTGGTAACCATTGCCTATAACGAAGTATTTCCTCGTAGGTCACGTCACCTTAGAAACGTGCCCTGCGTCCATCAACATGAGTCATACAGGTGTAAAGTCTCATGTGACTGTAATTTCACCGGCAACCATACCCTTTAAACCGAAACACAGCAATACTGCTTGGCGGCAGAAATAGATACGGTGATAGTACTTCCCCGGACGAGCCCTCTTAAAGTAACTTTACATACATACCATACGTAAATTGCTTAAAATATAACCTTTATTTTTCAAAATCAAATTGTATTGATTGCGTAATATGGTTAATAACAAGGTGTTGTAAGTTGTGTAGGCGCAGCCATATTCAGCGTTCAGCGCATGCAATGTAAAACTTTACACATTCATTTTATTATAACGTTTTTGCCTCTAAGCACAAAGTCAGGGTTATTTATTTACAATAATAACCATTATTTTTGCAGCTCTTACCTCATATGAAATTTAAAACAATTAAAAAGTATTAATAATATTAGTCAAACTTAAAATAACAAATAAAATTATAATTGGTCAATCAAAATTGTCATCGGCTCCGCTAGATAATCATTAACACTATAGTATGCTTTTTATATTAATAGCTTTCTCAATTTCAATATAAATAAATTTAAACTAGGAGCATCTAGCACACTCTTTGGGAGATGATTATACAAACGCACAACCATGCAGATTACACTTTTATTGTATAAAGCCGTCTTGTTTCGTGGAAAACAAATTTTATTGTCGTGTCTTTTACTTATATGGGTTATAAAAAGATCAATATTATTTTTAACAAATGTCAATGTTTCATATATACAAAAAGGCAGGGAAGCGTGAGTATCTTAAGTTCAGTGAAGTAAGGTCTGCAGCTATCAGTTTTCTTGAGCTTTCATATGGCTCTGATACATCGTTTTTGACTTATAAATACTCGGACTTTAAATGTGGAATTCCCCCAAAATATAACTCCATACCTTAGTACCATTTAAAGTCAAGGTCTTTCATTTTGAGGTTTGTCGTAGTCGGGTGAAAAATATATATCCACCAATTATTACTTTATATATTAAGCAGTCTATTTTTACTGTATTTCCAGATATTATATTGTTAAAACGATGACACAATACTTTAGAAAGTGAATGTCTTTGAATAGCAGACATTGAATTTTAATTGATATCTATAACAAGCATAGAAACTATTTATTTTATGAATAACATAATAATATATTTTTAGTTTTTACAACTTATGCTGATGTTGTTACTTTACATAATCAAAGATATATAGAGAGATAAAGCATTTATACATAACAATACTTTGTACATTAATGGATCCTATAACTTTACAGATTGCAACTCGTGCACTCACTCATCAGTGCCAGTGTGGTTCGGCAGTCGAACAGCGTGGTCACCATGGATTATCGTGTTCCAGGGCCGCCGCACAGTGAATTACCTAGAACTAGCCAGCTGGACAAGAGTCGATTCCTAGAATCGATTAAATCATAATCCTGTCTCATTAACCACACCTCAAAACTCAGAATTCCAGGTATAACACGTGCCTTACCCTTTGTAGCACACCGCCATAGTACTGGAAAGTGAGGTAATAAGGAAAATGCATTTATGCAAATAAATCAGTTGATAGTTTGCAGTGCTTACGACAACATCTTATGACCACTTGTGCTATTTATATTATTGTGAGTGTTATGGATTTTCTACTTGAAGGTATGTACTTTAAATTTCTTCATAAATTGGGATCATTTAACTTGTTGACGTTGATGTTTATAGGCTTTATAGAAATGGACATTTATATCGTGTAAATTTTTCTATTTAGTAACTTTCATCGAGTGTAACTTTTTTTATCCAAATATATCCAGGCCGTTATTTACGTATGTAATAGCCACAATATTTAACTTTAAAATGATATATAGTTTTGCCACCCCAACTCACCCCATTTTTTTTAATTATTTTTTTCAGAAGTTGTGATTTCGATTTCAAAAATCGATTTCTTTGAAGAATGGCGTAAACACAAGAAAGAGGACCGTAATTCAAAGCTCACAGAGTTTGTATTGAACAAAATCAACTGTTCAGATGTCACTCTTGATTCAAAGAAGAATATTTGTACGAAAATTTCAAGTATTTCTTCAAAATTTGCTGAAAAGTGGTCCGCATCGAAAAATACCCTCAATAGGTTTTTGAATAACAATAAGGATTGGTTAGAGGGTAATGAAATACAATTTGAAGTTCAAGTACATCGCCCGTCTGCGTCTTCGTCATCTGGACCAAGTCGGACTACAGGCAGACCCAGAAAAGAATTTGACGAATCGTCATTCAAAACCAAAAAACGGAGGGTTGAAGATTTAGTGCAATCGCGAAGTGCTAGTGAGTTAACCATAGCCGCTGAAGTAGCCAATCGAGTATCTGGTCGAAGAAATGTAGCTAGTTCAATTCATAAAATATCTGACAACTCTCCAAAAGCTAAAACAACCAATGTTGCGTGTGGTGGTCGTCAATTGAGCAGTGATGAAGCTTTAGCTCATTATGTTGATGCTAAGTGTACCAGCCATAGTTACAAACAGACGCGTAAGGTGTCATTGAAAGCGGGACATCAGATATTTCCATCTTATCATAGTGTAGTTAAGTCTAAAAAAATGTGTTATCCTTTAGATGAGTATATTTCTGTGACGGAAACGCGCGCTGAAATTAATCTACAAGGCATTTTAAACAAAACTGCTGATCGTTTAATTGAAGCGCAAAGTGATGTTATAAGAAATGTTGTGTCTTCTAATTCATCCCTTACATTAATTAGCAAATGGGGCTGTGACGGCAGTTCAGGCCACAGTACCTATAAGCAAAGGTTCGAAGATGCTAATGCTACTGATGAATTCCTGTTCATGTTTTCATTAGTTCCTTTGAAATTATGTGACGGCCAACATATTATATGGCAAAATCCACGGCCTTTGTCAACTCTCTATTGCCGACCAATCAAATTTATTTTTTCAAAGGAAACTAATGAATTCACCAAAGCCGAAACCAACAAAGTCTTGGAAGAAATATCTCAGCTTCTTCCAACTATTTGTAATGTTGAAGAATATGAAATTACTATAAAACATGACCTCTTACTGACTATGACAGACGGAAAAGTATGTAACGCTTTGACTGACACACGCTCCCCTCAAAAATGTTATATATGTGGTGCTACCCCGACAATGATGAATGGTGATTTAAAAGACGTAGTCGTTAATAAAGAACATTACGGTTTTGGTTTGTCTACTTTACATGCATGGATACGTTGTTTTGAGTGTTTACTACATATTAGTTATCGTTTGGATATAAAAAAGTGGCAAGCTAGGGGCGCTGACGATAAAATTAGTGTAAAGTTACGTTCAGAGAAAATTAAGTTAGATTTTAAAACTCAGATGGGGCTTATTGTAGACAAACCAAAACCGGGTTATGGTAACACAAATGATGGTAACACTGCACGTAGGTTTTTTATGAATCCGGAACTAAGCGGTGAGATTACAGGATTGGATGTTAATTTAATTAAAAAAATGTGTATATTACTTCGAACATTATCTTCTGGGTATGATATTAATTGCATAGAATTTGAAAAAGTTTGCTCTGAGACTCGATCTCTTTACCTTAGTCTGTATCCGTGGTATAATATGCCTGTTACTGTGCATAAAATCTTATTACACAGTACAGAAGTCATCCAAAGCTGTATTGTTCCAATCGGACAGCTATCGGAGGAGGCTCAAGAAGCCCGTAACAAAGACTGTCGTAGATTCCGAGAGCATCATAGCAGAAAACAGTCACGTATTGCCACGAATACAGATTTATTATATATGCTGCTGATAACATCTGATCCTGTAATCAACTCGCTTAGGGAAATTCCTAAGAAAAGACCTGAAAAATTGCCCGCAGAAGTGCTAAGCTTGATAGTTCCGCCTTCCATACCTACTACACATCAAGTACCACGTGAAGTTACTTTATGTGAGGAGAACGATTATGTGGTACCTGATTCGTCTAACTGTGACAGCGATGATGAATCATCTGACGATTTCTATTTGTAATTTATTATAATAGTAGATATTATTATAGTTAAGTAATTTAAAGTGGGTGTAGTAATACACCTCTGCCACCCCTTCGGGGAATAAGGCGTGATGATATGTTATGTTATGTTAAGTAATTTAAGTTAAGTTTTTTAAATTGTGTAGATACACTGCCGGCCAAAAGTTTGAGACCACCTACATCAAAGTAGGAAAATGAAATAAAACTCAAAATACAAAGCAAGAGGTTTAATTATGAATTAAAATACTTATTTCCTAATACACATACATTATGAAGAAAACAAAAAAATCAAGAAAATCAACCATTTACTTTAAAAATGTCGCTCATATTTTATACAGATTTTTCGTCGAAAAACCCTCCCTTGCATTTTATTACTACTTTCACTATTCTTGGCATACGAGCAATCAATTTGTCGATTGTATCTTGTGATATATTGTTCCAGCTTTCTTGTAAAGCCTTCCACATGTCTTCTTGCGAAGTGGGACAACAACTGCGCACATTTCTATCAAGCTCTTCCCACAAAAGCTCAATCGGGTTGAGATCCGGACTCTGAGGGGGCCACACCATGTTTTTTAAAACCCCTTCTGTTTCTTTGTGTTCTAAATAACCCCTGCATAATTTTGAACTATGTTTTGGGTCATTATCTTGTTGGAAAAAAAATCCATCTCCAATTATTCTTGAACCAGACGGAATGGCATTTTGCTGTAGTATTCGTTTATATTGCTCCTTTTTCATGATTCCTTCGACTCGTACCAAATCTCCGGTTCCATGGCCCGAGAAGCATCCCCAGACCATAATGGAACCACCACCATGCTTGACTGTTGGCACCACACAGTCTGGCATCATCTTTTCCTCGACGTTACGTCGAACAAAAATTCGTCGTTTTGAACCAAATATTTCAAATTTGGATTCATCTGACCAAAGAACTTGTTTAAAGTCTTCTTCAGTCCAGTCTCGATGGGTAAGGGCCCACTGCATCCGTTTCTTTTTGTTTTGTGGCCTTAGTAGTGGTTTTCGAACGGCGACGCGACCAAATAACTTAGCATCTCTCAAACGTCTTTTTACTGTAGTCAATGATACAGGTTCTGATCGGGATTTGTTCACTTCTACGCGGATTTCTGGTGCTGTTAGGCGTCTATTCCGCTTGCTGGTAGTGACGATGAAGTGATCCTCGCGAGAAGTAGTAGTTCTCGGCCTTCCCGAACGCGAACGATCTTGATTACTGCCAGTCTCCTTGTATCGGGTTATGAACACAAGTCTTCGACAACTTAAGTTGAGAGGCAATCGCACGTTCAGATTTGCCTTCGCCGTATAAAACAACTATGGCAGAGCGAGTTTCACTGCTAATTTCGCGAACTTTTCCCTTTTTAAGATGTCTTCACTGTAACAACGACGAGCTCAGACTAATAAGGTAGAAAATAATTTACTCCATAAAAACTTAGGTACTAAATATGTTTTAGGAAGCTAACATAACCCCTGATATCGGTTAACGCGAAACAAACCCAAAACAATAAGTAATGAGCAGATCATAAAAATATTACAATGACTCTACCACCTGGTCCTTGCGCGGCGCTCATTGATGTTTTGAAACAATAGACCTTTTTAGGATGATAACTTAAACAACAACATAAATAATGACTCTTAGAAATTCTTTAATAATAATAGAATACGCAGGTGTTCAAATTAGCTCATTATCATATGTGTACTTTGAAATATTTTGTTGGTGACAAAGATTTTTACAGTGGTCTCAAACTTTTGGCCGGCAGTGTATATAATTTAAATTATTTCGTTAATATGTATTCTTCTAGACTTCTATTTTCAATAAATTTTTATTTCGTACTAAGTTTTTTTATTTTACCACATAACGCAAAAAAAATGATTCAGTATATGTTATTATGGCTGTAGCGATCATGTGAACCCATAAAATAATTTTGTCCAGCTACCATGTTCTAGACGATTCACTGTGCGCCGGTAGGATTTTTTTTTCCCGTCACTCTAGCCGTAATGATATCATCCACCGGGCTTTTTGCAGCGTCAACGTTCCAGCCGTTCTTGAACCGAACTGTCTGATACGTGACGATGGTAAGAGTCCTGACGCTATGACTCTTATACCTTGGGAGAAGGGCAGGCCTTTGGTGTGGGACGCCACGTGCGTCGATACCCTTGCGCCATCTCATTTGTCTGGTACAGCAGTTGGGGCCGGTGCGGCGGCAAACTCAGCCGAAGATCTTAAGCGGCGCAAATATGGAAGTCTCGACAGAGCTTACGTATTTGAGCCATTTGGGATCGAGACCCTGGGTCCATGGGGTACCACGTGGCCCATCGCGTTATCAATATTTTTTCTGGGCGTCTGGTCTAAACGACGTTTGATCCGAGAGCTGGCGCTTATCTGGGTCAACGCATAAGCATTGCAATTCAGCGGAGCAACGCAGCCAGTGTCTTGGGGACACTTCTGTTTGGTAGTGATCTGGAGCAGTTGAGCTATCTATAGATCGTTTGCAACGTTATTTAGATGATTGAACTGTTTCTGCTGTATTTTATTGTATTCTTTCTGTTATTAAAGATGTACATAACATCGAACACACACATCAATTTTAACAAAAATCATCAACAACAATTATATAAAAAGAAAAACTTTATATAAAACCTAATGTGTGTGTTGCGGTGTGACAAAAAGGTCATAGTTCAGCGCATAATTTTGCAAGAAGCAAACAGTTTTTTAGCTAGGACCCTCAAGGAAAGCTAACAAGAAACACATGTAAACGAAAACAATACGACAAAAAAGATAATGGATAATCAAAGTATCATTTTGATAAAGTATCTTGAATCGCTTCGATTATTCCGCCGACTAAAATTCACGGAAATGCATGTGAATTAAGTGTACTGTCCATTATAGCGACGCGTTCGCAACATTATTACGCAATAAATTCTGCTTCCGTATAAATGCAGCCGAGCAATGTAAATTCGTATAAGCTAGTGGCTAACTAAGGGCACCCATAGCTTGACAAATTATTTAAAAATTATTTAAATTTTAACATTATACGAGGGCTGCTATTTATGTATCCGGAATAAAATAAAATAACTATCATTGACTGTTAAATATGGTTTTATTGCTTTTCAAAATATTCGCCATGATGATCAATGCACTTTTGCATTCGGTGAAACCAGTTTTCATAGCACTTTTTCCAATCGGAAGACGGTATCTCCAAAACATGATTTTTGAATGCCTCAACGGCTTCTTCTCGGGTTGAAAATCGTTGACCACGTAATTTATTCTTCACGGTTGGGAATAAAAAGAAGTCGTTGGGTGCCAAATCAGGGCTATATGGCGGATGACCCGTTAATTCCACCGTTTCACCCTCCAAATATCGGGTCGTTTCACCCGAAGTGTGACAGCTTGCATTGTCGTGATGGAGAATGATTCTGCGTTGTGGATTATTCTTCCTGATTTCTGCAAAGACTTCTGGTCTGGCAAACAAATGGTCGTGTACCACTCTGAATTAACAGATTTACAATTTTCTAGGGGTACAGTAGCCACGTGTCCATCTATACCAAAAAAACAGGCGACAATTTGCTTCAAAGTGCTTTTCGCACGAGCAACTTTTGTTGGGTTCGGCTCATGTTGGAAGACCCAAACTGTTGACTGTTGCTTAGTTTCGGGGTCATATGCATAAATCCAGGATTCATCACCTGTGTAGATATTATATACAGCTTTTGATGCACCACGATTGAATTTTTTTATAATTTTTTTGCACCAATCGACACGAGCCTGTTTTTGATCTATTGTCAAGTTGTGCGGTATCCAACGCGAACAAACTTTTTTTGCAGCCAAGTGTTCGTGTAATATCTTATGTATACTCGTCATACTAATGCCCAAGATCGCCTCTATCTCTCGATATGTCACATGACGATCTTGCATTATTAGTTTACGCACTGCGTCGATGTTTCGTGGCACAACAACTGATTTAGGCCGACCATCTTTAATTTCGTCCGTGAGCATACGACGTCCACGATTAAACTCACTAAACCAGTGATACACAGTACTCTTCGATGGTGCTTTATCCCCAAAAGTCGAACTGAGTTGATCGATACACTGCTGTTGAGTTAGACCACGTCGAAAATCATTAAAAATCATCGCACGAAAATTTTCTCGAGATAAATCCATTGTGATAATGACACGCAATTTTTGAAATCGCGCCACACAATGAAAACAATTGACAGACGGACGAAATAACTTGCATTCTACAGCCAAAGAGTTCCATTTTCAAACGTGATAATTTTATTTTTAAATATTATTTATGCAGTGGCCAGTTCCGGATTCTTAAATAGCAGCCTATGTACTAGAAAAAACATAGCTTGATCTCTGGGACAGCTGTCAGTAAAATCGCGTCTATGAAGTTCTGAATTTAACAGTACGGACAAACGTACCAGTCAATGTCATACTTTATGGGCATGCTGAGCTAATTATAGTGATAAGCGATGAATCATCGTGACCACAGACTATAAACTATCGATATTTTGTATAAAACTTAATTCAAAATTAATTTATCATTTAATTTAAAAAAATAACATTATTGAATATTTAAAAAAATAACATTATTTACAATAGTGAGTAAATAAAATCTAAATTTCCTTCCGACAACTTTAGGGTTCGAGAGAAGTTTGGCCGCGGCGTGTCTTCTTCCGCAAGATGGCGCCAACGCGCCGCCATCTTGTTTGACATGAGCCATTCTCTTCAGTACGAGTGCTAACACCTTGTATACGCCACGTGTTCTCCGTTCTCATCACTTTGTTTTTGTTACTATTGCTGTTAATTTGTTAAGTTTATTTATTATTGTTCGTTTTTATTGTTTGTTTTCATTGTTTGTTGGCATAATGCCAAAGAGAACGAAGAAAACTGTTTTGAACAGTCAAAGTCGTGAGTTTGATTCGCTTGCCTGAATATTTTGAGCGAGAAAACCAAAATGGTGGACCGCTATTACCCATGGCAAAAGTTTGTGACAGAGTTGCAGATGCTCTTGGCATTGGACGTGCGACAGTAATTCGCATCAGTAAAGAAAAATATGGCGAATCTTCAACCGCAGTAATGACTGAAGACGAGGAAAAAAAGCTATCAACGCCAAATAAAACAAGAAGAAAGGCTGCTCCTGTCACAAAAATTGACGACTTTGACGCTGCTGCGATTCGCAACCATGTATATGGTTATTATACACGGGGCGAATTACCTATATTAAAAAAACTGGCCGCGTCCCTAAAAGACGCAGACTTGTTTAAATGAAGCTTGCCGTCACTATCGAAGATTTTGAAAAATATTGGATTTTCCTACAAAAAAAGTGACAAAAGAAAAATTATAATGGAACGAACCGACATTGCTCTTGCTCGAGTGAATTTTCTCCGGAAAGTCAAAAAAATTACAAATTGGGACAAAGTTGTCTTTCTAGACGAGACATGGCTAAACGCCAATCATACCGTATCCAAAGCTTGGACCGATGATACGGCACAATCGACCACCAAAGTACCCGAAGGCAAAGGTCAAAGATTAATAATAACTAATGCTGGGACGACATCTGGTTTTGTGCCTAATTGCCTATTGGCATTCAAATCTACGAAGACCATTTCCATAAAGAAATGAATTTTGAAAAATTTCACGAGTGGTTTTTAAAATTATTAGATAATTTGAAGGAGCCACATTATATAATTATGGATAACGCCCCATATCACTCGGTCCAAAAGCACAAACCACCAACTTCGGCAAACAGGAAGTTAGAAATAATTGCATGGCTTCAAGAAAAAGGAATAGAGGCCAATGAAACAATGCTTAAAAACGAATTATTGAGACTCGTTGGTCTGCACAAATCCAGCACACCAACGTATGTCTTAGATGACATAGCCCAAGAAAAGGGTCATAACGTCCTAAGACTGCCTCCATATCACTGCCAGTATAATAGATCGAGCTTATCTGGGCCCAAGTAAAAGGTTTGTTTGCTCGAATTTCAGTTAGACAGATTCTTTATGTATTAACACCTGTATAATTTATGATATTAAAATATGTTTTTCTTTCAAGGGTACGCTGCTAGACATAAAACAACACCGCCTTTCACGGCAAATAAAATGTTGCAGTTACTAAACACTGCGGTTGAAAATGTATCTGTAGAAGATTGGAAAAAGGTACTTACCAAAAGCAGAAAATTAATGGAAGAAGATTGGGAGCGGGACGTTCGATTTGATAATATTTGCGAACAAGAGTTCATTATAAATTTACAAGATTGCTCTAGCGATTCTGAAAGTGATTCGGATATTGATTCGGGGTGTACTCCTTTGGAATAAATAAATGTATGTATTAAAATATTCGTTTATTACCCAAATCATAATATAATCCAATATACATATAATTATGGCAGACAGCCTTCGTGGCGAAGCGGTAGTGAACACGACTGCTGCGCAGGAGGTCGCGGGTTCGATCCTCGCTGAGTGCAAATATTTGTATGCATGAATATGGGTTTTGCACTGGTCTGGTCGTGCCTCGGAAAGCACGTTAAGCCGTCGGTCCCGGCTGCCATACGAATATCTAATGACAGTCGTTACGGGTTGTTGGAGCCCTCAAAAGTCTAACAATTGGTCTTACTGCAAAGCTTCTATCGATAATTACTATCGATATTTTTTTCTATATCATAACAACCCTAGGAATGTCAGTTTAACAAATGTCGCAGAGATCAAGCTATGTTTTTTCAAGTATAGGTACAACTTGCAGACCCTGCATTCCAAATCATACCATAATCGCTGCTAGCGTTTACGTAGCTATTTTGCGTACCGATTCAGTTATCGCGCTGATGACAGTGAGTGCTGTCAAGGATTGGGAACGCTCATGAACGCGCTGCAGGTCAGTGTTCCTTTAATTTCATAACAACAATAAAACCAACCAACCAGAGAATACTATTACTCACAAGCAACCAACCAACCGGCTGTCACGCCACTTTTGACAGGGAGGCTTACGGTGATATCGGTTTAGAGCAAGGACGTTGTTAGCGCAAAATGGCGGATGTAATGACGTCCTCTATGACGATTCACGGGACATCGCTGTCGCGTTCACGGTGACTTGGAACGCTTGTTAGCGCGATGATATCATTTTAGCGTGATTCGGAATGCAGCTATTATAAAACGTGTATGTCTACAACTCGATCGGTAGCGCATGTCATAAGAGTCAACATTTATGATGAAATCGTCCATCATTAGTTAAATCTAATAAATAAAAGAAAGTGGCACTCCGGGAGTGCCGACAGAAGTGAAAACTTGAAAAAGTACGTGATACAGAGGTATATACAGAGGTGTCGGTAACGATAACAGTGTCGCGAGTTCAACGGTTTTTTTTCCAATCTCAAAAAATGCCCGACGCGTCTAAAGAAGTTTTCACTTCATATACAGAGGTATCGGTAACGGTAACAGCGTCGCGAGTTCAATGGTTTTTCTCCATCTCAAAAAATGCCTAACGCGCCTAAAGAAGTTTTCACTTCAAAAATATATAAAACTAGTGAGTAAGTATGTCGGTAGGTTACCCCGCCCACCTAAGCAAATGGTGATCATCTTTCGTTGTAGGCCTTTCCTGAAAAACGAATGCGCCCGAATACAAATAGATAAATAAATAAATATTGCTGGACATTTCAAACAGCGCTATCTAGCCCCAAACTAAGCAGAGCTTGTACCATGGGAACCAGATCACTGATAGAATACCTATATGCTTTTTTATTGTAAATACATACTTATAATATTCTATATATTATAAGTAAAAACACCCAGACACGAAACATATATCTGTAGATCATGAAAACCTTTGTTCCGCGGCGGGAATCGAACCCGCAACCTCCTGCGTCTCAGCCCACTCCGCAACGGAGGTCGTCAAGACAAAGACTTAGAACTTAGATTTATTACGCGTATTTGTAAAGCGTATCGACGCTATAGTGGACGTTGAGCTTTAATTACATAAAATTTGTATCTTATGCAAATTTGTATGTTATGGTTATAAAATTGGTGTACACTTTGATGACTGTCAGTTTGCTTTATTAATTATTAATTCCGATGCATGAATTCTGAATAAATTATTGCATTCGTTTTGACTGTGATTATGAATGTCGTAATCAAAATGTAGAAATACCGATTTCATGTTGTAAGAAAATAATTCTTTGTTATAATATTTCCTTGCGGTGTATTTTACGAGAGGAAAGTGTGAATAATATTATACCCGCGTGGCATGCAATATCAGCTTCTATTCCATTCACAATAAAGTCACTAATCATAAATACCAGCAGGTATTTATACCAGCAGGTATGATCAAATCTGACTGTGAAGTTTATTTGAGGTCCTCGGCTACACAATAACAGATTTTACTTATTTACTGTCCGGGAACAGTCCGACTTGTCCGTTAATCTCGCCACTCCACCAGCCTCTGTCCGGCGCTTTCTTAAGACACCATCGTCACAACATACCTATTGAGCAATATCAGGTTTTACTCCATTAAGCTAAGGTCTAATTTAGCAAGGCAACTCACCAGCAGGCAGCATTTGTACGAAATTGTCCGGGAATAGACCAACTCGTCCGTGAATCTCGCCTCTCCACCAGCCTCTGTCCGGCGCTTCCTTAGACACTATCGTCACGATGTCCCCTTCGGCTAATGTGAGCTCATCTTCGTTCACCGCCGAGTACGGGAATAGCACGCGACATTGCTCCTTCACTGTGAACAAACAAGGGACATTAATGTCTGATTTTGGATAACTGGTGTGGAACAAGGGCATTGTTGTGCTTAAATATTATGGGAAACATACAGAATTCAGATACCTAGTATGAATTTGTTATGGTTGCCTAAATTATTATGCAAACTCATAAGTAAATAAGGTGATGATTAAATTAAAAGGTTGTTTTGGTATATTGCTACCTATCCATCGACGAGGTTATATTTATTGGTAAACTAGTTGACCCACGGATTTCAAAATACAATTTAGCTTATTAAGGTCTTGAGTTCATAAATAAATTCCAAAGAACTTTCCAGAAGTTAACTCATCTCATCACTGTCAATTGTCATCCATTTGTCACCCACCACAGATAACATAAATTGGTTCTACCTTACAGTTACATATTTTATTCTTTCAAGCATTTTATATTATTTACGTATATGTATCTACATATGTATGTCTATGTACCTGTCTACTTATTATTTTTATGCGTTCGTGAGGCTACCCATGGGTCTTATCTGAAAACCAGCGCCGCTAACTTCCTCGGATGGTTGGAAGCAATACGCTGAGACGGGGCCTGTTTGTCCCACACAGCACAGAAGACCATATTGTCTGTACCTACCTATGTACTAAATATTTATCATGTGTTTTTTTCTGTGTTTATATCTTTTTTCTTTCATTTTTAATAATTTATAATCTATATGTAAGTAGGAGACGTAGGCCAGACGTAGTGACGACAGGTGGACTAAGGCCCTAACAGAGTGGAGGCCGAGAACTGGGCATCGAAATACGGGACGTCCACCAGCGAGATGGGTCGACGACATCCATAAGACCGTGGGTCGTACGTGGTTCAGACTGGCACAGGATCGGGAAGAATGGCAGAAACAAAGAGAGGCCTATGCCCAGCAGTGGGTCGACACGGGCTGAAAATGATGATGATGATATGTAAGTAGGTATGTTTGTTCTGTTCTGAATGGTATGTTCAATGTGTGTGTCAAATATGTATTCTCTTTCATAACAATGCACTCAGGGCGTTGCTGGGGTTGGCCCGCTACTGCAGTGCATCAGGGATGTTCTCGGCGGCGCGGGTCGACTGCTTCCATACCGTCATGCGCAAGCGAGCCGCGTCCCTGGTGCGCAGGCTGCGGGCCAGTGCCAACACCGTCTTGGCAATGATAGCCGGCAGAGTAGACTGCCCCGTACACCAGACATTGCTGTCACAGGCATGCTCTCAAAAACCCTGTATAAACCTTAGCTTACCTATTGTGTTGTGCGCTTTCCTATATGAGCTGCATAATTGCTTGAAATAAATGCATTTTATTTCATTTTATTTATTTATAACACGTGCAATATAAATACGCGTGACGGCAAACATTCTTTATCCGTTCTTTTGACTTTTGACATTTATTCATACACGACCTCATACCCTCAAAATGTAAATAAAATAATAATAATATTGTCTTATCCTAATTCTATTGGATCATAAGCATACGTTCTTTCAAGAGTTGTTTCTTTCCGAACATTAAGTGCAGATTACTGTGATGAATTTGCAAGAGTCATGCAGCTTAAAAAGGATATCATTATGATTGGCGCGAGTCCCAACAGATTACCAACTTGAACGTATATAAGTACGTTATTGAATTAACATCTGCGACTCAATCATCGCATTACGAGTGAGTAAACGATGAGTAGGCCACTGCCCACAGGCATGTAGGCACTACGTATTGGTACATTTGTTTAGGTGCAAACTATGTTAATGTAATCACTGTAGCAGTTTTAATTAATTCGGGCGACATTGTCGGTCTACGGCAATGCTGTTTGTCTCTGTTTTCGCTTTACATAGTCATCATCATTATCAACCTACAGCAGTCCACTGCTGGGCGTAGGTCTCCCCCAAAGTGCGCCATTAAACCCGATCTTCAGTTTTTCTCATCCAGTCTCTGTCTGCTACAGCGCGCAAATCGTCGTTCCGTCTAGCCGGAGAGCGTCCTACACACTACGCGCACTATCGTGGTCTCCACTCCAGAACACGTTTACCCCAACGGTTCAGCTTGCTGGCTCTCTGAGCTACGTCAATCCCCTCGGTTATCTGTCGAATAACCTCGTTTTGCACTCTATACTTCAGAGAAATCCCCTTTCCATTACTCGCTGAGCGACTTTCAATTTGCGGACCAGTCCCATCGTAAGTGTCCACGTTTCGGCTGCATAGATTATCAGAAGTAGGACGTACTTGTTATAGGACTTTAGTTTTACGGCATTGCCAGATTGGCAACAAGAAGACCTAACGAAGTTTCCCAAACGCTGCCTAGCCAGCTAACTAAACTATAAGACGAAAAAAACTATAGGACCGACAGTTCACACAGGTCACTAGTTCTACGAACACTGTTATGAACTGTATAAAAGATTTGTCAAAAACGTCATGCTCATAAATCTTTAAAGTAGGTACAAGAATGGCCTAGATCTATTGCAACCTACACTTTACCCATACGTAACTACGCGTAAAACCTACGCGTCTCCATCTACGTCATCCCACTATCCCATCCCACTAATATTATAAACGCGAAAATTTATATGAATGTATGTGTGGATGTTTGTTACTCTTTCACGGCGTAACGGCTGAACCGATTTTGATGAAATTCGGTGTGTACGTAGATTATAACCTGGATTGACACATAGGCTACTTTTTTTGACAAACCATGCGTGCGCCGCCGCTGGCGGAAGCTATTAATCTATAAACCAAATTTCATCGAAATCGGTTCAACTCCTTGGTCGTGAAAACGTTACAAAACAGACAGTTACTTTCGAATCTATAATATTAGAATCATCATCATCATCATATCAGCCGTAGGATGTCCACTGCTGGACAAAGGCCTCCCTCATTGATCTCCAGGAACTGCGGTTGGAAGCGGGCTGCATCCAACGCCGACCTGCGGTTCTTACCAAGTCGTCTTCCCATCTTGTAGGTGGACGTCCTACGCTGCGCTTGCCGGTCCGTGGCCTCCACTCGAGAACCTTCCGGCCCCATCGGCCATCTGTTCTGCGCGCTATATGGCCTGCCCATTGCCACTTCAACGTGCTAATCCGTCGGGCTATGTCGGTGACTTGAGTTCTCCTACGAATCTCCTCATTTCTGATTCGATCCCGTAGAGAAACCCCGAGCATAGCCCTCTCCATAGCTCGTTGAGCGACTCTGAGCTTATTCATAAGGCCACGTGTGGGAAGTGCCAAGTGAAGGACCACGTCTCGGTTCCATATGTCATCACTGGTAACACACACTGATTGAAGACTTTCGTCTTAAGGCACTGAGGTATGTTGGACGAAAAGACGTTGCGAAGTTTCCCAAACGCTGCCCATCCGAGTTGGATTCGACGATTGACCTCTTTCTCGAAGTTGGACCTACCTAATTGGACTGTTTGTCCTAGGTATACATACACTTCGACAACTTCAAGAGCCGAGAATATAGAAATATTAGTATGGATAAATTAAATTATGACAAAGTCAATGCATCTGCTTTGTGGTTAAACTGTGGTAAGCCACATAACCCATAGATATCATTTTAAAATACGAGCTTAATATTTCGAATTTATACGACTTTAAAATAGTGTGACAAATTATAAAGAACTTCTATGGGTAAAATGTTGTAGTATGAATCATTTCCACGTTTTAATAAGATGTTGCTTTTGTTAAATGATCTAACGCGGTATCGTTTTGTTTATTATTTTCAATCCCGATCGTAATCTATCTATAACTAAATTTTATCGAAATCGATCCAGCCGAATAGTCGTGAAAACGTGACAAACAGACAGGCAGAGTTACTTTCGAATTCATAATTTTAGTAGGGATTGTAAAAGCCGGAACAAAATCTATCCAGCAATTTCTTCCACTAAGCTTATACACTGACAGACTTGGATAAATAGTTTGTTTTTAACTATGTAGGATATCTAGATGAGATACACTACTCGAATCGTATCGTAAGATGTACATACCAGGCTTGGGCGGCAATGCGGGCGCTGGTTCGATAGGCGCCGTAGCAGTCGGCGGATCCAACATGACGACGAAGTTGGAAGGGAACACGCCGACTCTGCCTTGCCTCTTGCCCTGCCACCAGCCCTCTTCCACCTGCAAGGACACCACATAATTTTACATAACTTTTTGAGGTAAAACTTCTTCACGCACGCTTGACTTCGGGAGTAAGCTGGTGAATGCGTTACGAAAAGTGTGAACGGCAGTTGAGAGGGAGATATAAGTTAGTGAAGATAGAGACAGAGTTACGTTTCGAAATATACGAAACGTAACGCACATGTGCGAGTGCGAGTTGTGTCTGTCCAGAAAGAACTGATCGACCTACAGACGTGTGGACAATTTTGTAATTGAACAATTTTATAAATTAATCATTTGAACAAGAAGTTTTACTTCAGTCGTTTTTTTATTTAAATAAATAAATAATAATAATATTTCAGAGTGAATAGGTTCTTTCTAGGCAAGCGTGCTCCATCTTCGATCACACCTTCACTTACCATCAGGTGAGGTAGTGGTCAAGCGCTTGGCTATCATTAATAAAAAAAAAACGATTGTCTAGGGTTCGTGCATAATCTTACCTGATGGTAAGCGATGATGCAGTCTACGTTAGAACAAGCTTGCCCAGAAGAAACCTGTTCACTCGCGACTTGAAGACCCCTAGGTTGGAGTTGCAGTTAGTACCTATCATTTATTGCTTTACACATACTTAATTAATTATTATTGCATACTTTGTGTTCAGGCGGGTTCGATTCCCGATGCGGAAAAAATGTTTGCATGATCTACATATATTTGTTCCTGTTTTGGGTGTTTCTCTTTCTACTTTAAGTAGATATAACATTAAAAAATATACCTATAATAGGTGTTGTATTAGTTATCTGGTTGCCAAAGAGCAAGCTTTGCTATGTCAAGTAATCGCTGTGTACCAATTGTAATCAAGTGAAGATGATTTACACAGCGGTATGTTGCAGCACATATCGCGGAACATGATTATAGAAGTCGGCTTGCCCAGAACCTTTATTAACGTCCTAGCTTTAGTTGATCGAGCGAAGCGAGATCTCTAAATCAACTTTGGCAAATCGGCGTTGCATATATGTATGTTTGTTCGTCCGAGGATAACTTTCGAAGCGTTGATCCGATCATCGTGAAATTTGATACATAGGTAGGTAGTTGATGGCACAATTTTGGTGTGACTAAATGAGCTAAAAATGTTGGGGGGTTGTTGAGATATTGGGGTTCAAGAGGAGTAAAAAAAATGAAAATGAGACTATTTGACGATATAAATAGGACGTCAAATTAAAGGTCTTCATTGGTACATTTTGAGTCCGTTTTTTATGTTTAGTAAACTCCTTATAGTTTTTGAGTTATTAGCCATAATAAAAACTGAACCTTGTCAAAATTCACAGGGTACACCAGTGACCCCACAGTGCTGTAATTTGGTATGCGTGTGGCTTAAGTGAAACAAATATAAGCAAGTCTGAAATCCAGAATAACTGTAATTTGTACCCCAAAAAAGTGTATCCAAATTACATGAACTTCCGTTACCTGTATTTTGAATGAAACTATAGGTCAAGTTATTTGTTTTTTTTATTTCGTGGCACTATTTTGATAGTCAAAGATTACAAATAATATTTTAATCGGAGACTCGCGCGCGAGATTATAGTTCGGGGCGAACCACTAGTTAGCCTTATTCCGCAAACAAGATACAGACAATAAGTGCAGTGCTAACTAAGCGGGTTTCCTCGTGTTTTCCTTCGCCGTTTACCGCGACTTCCTATTTTTGCATGTTCTGTTAATAATTCTAGGTTAACGATTTTACCACCGCACTTCTCGACACCGTAATATAGCTCATCCACATACCACCGACAATTGGGTATCGCGCACCACACGCTTCACGCGATCTTTTCTACCCCATACTACGCAAGATGTGGAATGAGCTACCATCTGAGGTTTTCCCATTAGGCTACGACATGGCACGCTTCAAGAGAAATGTAAAGAGGTTTCTACAGTGTAGGGAACGCATCGACAATACCCCGGGTGTTGCCGGTGTCAATAGGCGACGGCGACCGCTTACCATCAGGTGGGCCGTAAGCCTGTTACCCCACAAATAACATAAAAAAACGATACTACGATCCTCAGTAAGTCCGCCAGGAAATCGGACCTGCATGCTTACTACCACATAACGCGATGAGATTTTATTCGTGTCACAGGTAATTATCCAGATTGAGAAATGGTTGAGCTGTAGCAGTTTCGTATTATACCGTTGTAGCCGCCTTGCGGTTCATGGTAGACTGTTAGGCCGCTATTGTCTTTGCGATAAAACGAAGCAAAGCAACTAAACTATCACTGGCATAAAATATTGAACAGTCGACAATCAAACAAGTGAATTTCACAGCATTTTAAAGGCGCATTTAGATATAGGAGTCAAGTTCAGAACAAAGGAAGCTCTTGAATAAGATTTAATACTAAATGGCTTACTTATGGCCAGTCTAGTTTTATCGCAGAAGGTTAAGTAAAGATAGTTAGCGTTATAGCTTGGGCGTCCGTTAAATTAAAACAAAGCAGACCTCGTCAAAGACGACCTCCGTGACGCAGTCGGCGAACAGCCGGCTGAGACGCAGGAGGTAGCGGGTTCGATAACCGTCGCGGAACAAGTGTTTGCATGATCTACAAATATTTGTTACGGGTCTGGATGTTTTTCTATATATTATAAGTATGTATTTACAAAATTATTAAATAAGTATATATATAAATAAGTATATATAAATAAGTATGTATTATATTAGTTATCTGCTTCCCATAGTAAAAGCTCTGCTTAGTTTGGGCCTAGATAGCGCTGTGTGAAATATCCAGCAATATTTATTTATTTCTTAATACAAAGCAGATTGTTCCTGCCCAAATCTAGACGTGCGGTTCAATTACTTAATTCAATGTACTGACCAAGGCTGTGATTCAAATCATTTGCTTAAAAACTAAAACAATAGAGAAAAAATCAATAATTCTCACCTCACCAAGTACTTCTAGTACATCTCCAACGCAGAGCGGTAGCTCATCAGGGTTGGCTGGCTGGTAGCTGAACACGGCTCGACATCGACCCTGGACGCCACTCGGTCTGCAATGCAAATGTACATTTAGCGTTCTTATTGTTTATCAGCTACGATCAAGATATGTATATATATATATATATATATATATATATATATATATATATATATATATATATATATATATATATATATATATATTTTTATGGCTAGTATAGATACAATTCTATTAATACCCTAGTAATATTATTACAATCTAGCTATGTATAGGTTAATAAGTAATTTCATTTTGACCTAGTTTTTAGGGTTCCGTACCCAAAGGGTAAAACGGGACCCTATTACTAAGACTCCGCTGTATATCTGTCTTGTCTGTCCATCTGTCACCAGGCTGTATCTCATGAACCGTCATAGTTAGACAGTTGAATTTTTCACAGATGATGTATTTCTGTTGCCGCTATAACAATAAATACTAAAAACAAAATAAAATAAATAATTAAGAGGACTCCCATACAACAAACGTGATTTTTTTGCTCGTTTTTGCTCGATGTTGATAAAGGCAACAGGTACACGCTTGAAATATTCACAGAATATTGAGTTATATTATTCACTTTAAAAATAAATAATTAAATTTAAATAAAATTAATATTTCAGGGGTGCTCCCATATAACAGACATGATTTTTTTGCCGTTTTTATAGATTATGGAACGGAACCCTTCGTACGCGAGTCCGACTCGCACTTGTCCTTTTTATAATCTTTAAAAAAGGTTTGCTTCGAGTCTACCGGATGGTGGGGTATTTATGCCGGAAATCCGCATACATCAGACCGAGGTTCGAAAAACGATGCAGAATCTGGACGTGAACAAAGCCAGTGGCCCTGATGGTATTCCGGCAGTTGTTCTTAAATTCTGCGCGCCTGAGCTCGCTCCTGTACTGACACGCCTCTTTCGCCGCTCTGTGAAGTCTGGACAACTGCCGAAATCCTGGAAGCTTGCAAACGTGCAGCCCGTGCCTAAAAAAGGTAGTCGTGCCGACCCCTCTAACTACAGGCCCATCTCGGTCACGTCCGTCATCTGTAAGATTATGGAACGTGTACTGAACAACAGTCTCCTGGCACACCTAGAAACGCATAACCTCCTCAGTGATCGACAATATGGCTTTCGCCGAAATCAGTCCACTACGGGACCTTCTAGCGTATGCCAAGCACATATTGATCGAGGCCGTTGAGAAACACGGAGAAGCGCTGGCTGTTTCTCTTGACATCTCAAAGGCCTTTGATAGGGTCTGGCATGATAGCCTTATTAGCAAGCTTCCATCATACGGTCTGCCTAATGGTATGTGTGTCTAGATATCGGACTTCTTGAGGGACCGTTCGATACGAGTTGTCGTTGAAGGCTGCTCGTCCGATCAATTGGCGACTAACGCCGGGGTCCCACAAGGGTCAGTACTTTCCGCAACTCTGTTCTTGCTGCATATCAACGATCTGCTAAAACCCGGTACCTTTGGGTATGCAGACGATAGCACAGTTGTGGAAAGCTATACATTTAGTGCACGAGCCAATAGAGCGCAGATTCAGTCACTCAGGGATACCATGGTCGAGCGCTTAAACTTGTCCTTGAAGGCAATCTCCGACTGGGGTGATGCCAATCTAGTCAAGTTCAATGCGAATAAGACCTAGGCATGTCTGTTCTTCGCAAAACGAAGTCAATTTAATCTGACTCCTACTTTCCGAAATGTATCCGTGCCGATATCTGACCACCTCGAGCTTCTTGGTATCACATTAACCCCAACTCTCAATTTCGGCTCCTACATTGAGTCGAAAGCCCAGTTGGCTGATAAAAAACTTGGTATACTCGCAAAGGTGAGGTACTACTTCACACCGGGACAGTTGCTCAACTTGTACCAAGCACAAGACCGATCGTGTTTGGAGTACTGTTCTCACCTCTGGGACGGATCAGCGAAGTACCAACTTGAAGCTCTGGAATCAATTGAGAGAAGAGCCAAGAAGCTCATAGGCAACGATGAGCTAGTTGATGTAAGGCTCCTCAGCCTGGAGCATTGACGAAAGGTTGCTAGCCTCTCGGTTTTTTATCGAGTACATTTCGGGGAGTGTGCGGCGGAACTTTTCAACCTGATTCCACCTTCTCCTTTCTATCAACGGACAACCAGACGCTCTGCGGTAGAAATACGTCCCATTCGCACAAAGCGGTTCTCTTCGACCTTTATTATGCGCACCGCCAAAGAGTGGAACGCCTTGCCAGAGTCTGTGTTTCCTGATAGCTACAGCCTGGGTATCTTTAAGTCGCGAATGAATAGGTATCTTCTAGGCAAGCGTGTACCATCGTAGACTGCATCATCGCTTACCATCAGGCGAGATCGTGGTCAAACACAAGCCTATAACATATAAAAAAAAAGATATCAAGTACCAAGTTTGTTGTATGGGACCCCCCCCCCCCACCCCGTAAATATTTACTTTATTTTAATTAAATTATATATTTTTAAAATGAATGATAAACTCAATATTCTGTGAATATTTCAAGCGTTTACCTGTTGTCGTTATCAATATCGAGCAAAAACGAGCAAAAAAATCATGTTTGTTGTATGAGAGCCACCCTTAAATATTTGTTTTATTTTAATTTTATTATTTATTTTGAAAGTTAATATATAACCAAATATTCTGTGAATATTTCAGGCGTCTACCTGTTGCCGTTTTTAATATCGAGCAAAACGAGCAAAAAAATCACGTTTGTTGTTTGGGAACCCCCCTTAAATATTTATTTTATTCTGTTTTTAGTATTTGTTGTTATAGCGGCAACAGAAATACATCATCTGTGAAAATTTCAACTGTCTAACTATCACGGTTCATGATACAGCCTGGTACAGACAGACAGACAGCGGAGTCTTAATAATAGGGTCCCGTTTGACCCTTTGGGTACGGAACCCTAATATTTAAAAAAGTTTGTTTTATAATGTTATATACAGTGTTTTTTTTACTATAACTGTACGACAGTACCCATAAGCATAGGAGATACAGGTGCAGTTTCTTTTAAAACATCGTCTGGTTTTCGAAGAAAAACATTTTATATACATATATATTTTATTGTATCGGATGAAAAAAATCTGAACCCGCTGTTCAGAATTTTTTCATCCGATACAATAAAATGATCCTTACAAAGGACTGCATCGATCTGCATCAAAAAAATTTTTACCAACTTGATTCATTTTAAGGTGCTACTCACACTTGACCAAAAAAAATTTTACGCCAAAATGTTTTTCTTCGAAAACGAGCTGATGTTTTAAAAGAAACTGCACCTGTATCACCTCTAGTTATGGGTGCTGCCGTACTGTTACAGTTAAAAAAAAACAGTTTGTATATAGTCCTCCTCATCGATTTCGATGACGGCGACCCTAACTATATTTAAATTTAAAGAAAATGCATAAAAATATTACAATAATTTTAATTAGCCGTGTGGTCCCGGCGTAATAATAGGGCCACCCCTTCTCATCCCGCGGGAGCCGTGTGAGCCGGCAAAGGGAGTTGTTCCAGGGAATGGGCAGCAGCATTCTTCTGTGTACTAAACACCAACCACTGCGATCACCAAGCCGCCTGCCAAGCGTGGTGATTATGGCAAAACCCCCCCTAAGACAGACACAACAGACAAACGGCCCCCCGTCCCCGGCGGCTCCGTCATCCCTGGAAGTGGTAGCAACCAGGGCAGTGGCGGAGCAGGGGGTGCTAAGAATCCCCGGCAGCGATCCAGCTACCACCACCGACGACTGGACCTGGCAACGTACAACACACGAACGCTCAGGGCTGACGAGAAGATTGTCGAGCTGGAAGAAGAACTGAGCAAGCTACGTTGGGACATCCTAGGATTGTCGGAAGTCCGAAGCCAGGGTCAGGACACAATGATCCTTAACTCCGGTAACTTGCTCTTCTACCGGGAGGGAGATCAACTATCCCAGAGTGGTGTCGGGTTTCTCGTCCGCAAGTCCCTCGTTAACAACGTGACAAAAGTCGACAGTGTGTCGAACAGGGTAGCATACCTTATACTCAGAATTACCGAAAGGTATTCGTTGAAGGTCATACAGGTATATGCGCCGACCTCGACACACCCAGACGATGAAGTGGAAGCCATGTATGAGGAGATCTCCGAGACCATACATACTTCCAAGGCTCATTTCACGGTTGTAATGGGGGACTTCAACGCAAAGCTAGGCACAAAGAAAGACGATGAGCTGAGAGTGGGGCCATTTGGATTCGGGTGGCGGAACCGAAGGGGCCAGAGACTGGCCGACTTCATGGAGAAGGAGGGCCTCTTCATGATGAACTCCTTCTATGAGAAGCGGCCAGCCAGAAAGTGGACGTGGATAAGCCCCGACGGTTTCACTAGAAATGAGATAGACTTCATTATGACGACCAAGAAGCAAATATTTGATGATGTCTCTGTGATCAGCAGGGTGAAAACCGGGAGCGATCACCGCATTGTTAGAGGCACATTGAATATCGATGTTAAGCTTGAAAGGGCACGTCTGATGAAGTCTGCGCTCCGTCCAAATCCTGCCCAAATACAAAACCCCGAGAGCTTTCAGCTAGAACTGCACAATCGTTTCCAGTGCCTAGCCAGCTGCAATGATATTGACGAGATAAACAACGGGTTGGTGGAAACTGTCCAAGCGGTGGGATCTAAGTTCTTTAAGGCCCCTCGCCGAACTAAGCACCAGAAACTCTCAGATGAAACCATTAAACTAATGGAGGACCGGGATGAAATGAGATTGCAGTCTTCAGCTGATATGTCGGCATACGGCGTGCTTAATAGACGAATCTCGAAATCTATGCGACACGATCTGCGTACCTTTAATACATCTCGTATTAAGGTCGCAATAGAAAGGAACAAAGGTTCAAAAGTGTTTGTAAAGCATTCGTCTATAGGGCAAAGCCAAATGACTAAGCTGAAGACCGACAGCGGCACTATCATTTCGTCGAAACCGGAGATTCTGAGAGAGGTCGAAAAGTTCTATGGACAGATGTACACCTCAACACAAAACCCCGTTGGTCAGTTGGCTCAGGACACCAGAGCCAAACTAACCCGACACTATACCGAAGACATCCCGGACATCAGCCTGTACGAGATTAGGATCGCTCTGAAACAGCTTAAAAACAACAAGGCACCAGGTGAGGATGGAGTTACTACAGAACTTCTGAGAGCGGGTGGAAAACCGGTACTTCAAGTCCTCCAGAAGTTATTTAACTCCTTCGTCCTCGAAGGAACCACGCCAAAAGCGTCGGATAAGAGCGTGGTGGTGCTTTTCTTTAAAAAAGGTGATAAAACCTTATTAAAGAACTACAGGCCCTTGAGCCACGTTTACAAGCTGTTTTCGAGAGTGATTACGAACCGTCTCGCACGCAGGTTCGATGACTTCCAGCCTCCCGAACAAGCCGGTTTCCGAAAAGGCTTTAGTACCATAGACCACATCCACACGCTACGCCAGATTATACAGAAGACCGAGGAGTATAATCGGCCGTTATGTCTAGTGTTTGTGGACTATGAAAAAGCCTTCGATTCAATCGAGACCTGGGCGGTACTGCAGTCTCTTCAGCGATGCCAAATCGACTATAGGTATATCGAAGTGTTGAAGTGTTTGTATAGTAACGCCGTCTACAGGACCAGAGTACGGAAGCAATCCAATTGCAGTGAGGCGTGAGACAGGGAGACGTAATTTCTACGAAACTGTTCACGAACGCATTGGTGGACGATTTCAAACTCTTGGTCTGGGACAGACTTGACATCAATATCAATGGCGAATACATCACTCACCTTCGTTTTGCCGATGATATAGTCATTATGGCCGAATCGCTCGAGGAACTCGGTACCATGCTCAACGACCTCAGTAGGGTCTCCCAACAGGTGTGTCTTAAAATGAACATGGATAAGACGAAAATCATGTCAAATATCCATGTTGCGCCCGTACCGGTAGTTGTTGGGGGCGATACTCTCGAAGTTGTCGACGAATATGTATACCTAGGACAAACTGTCCAATTAGGTAAGTCCAACTTCGACAAAGAGGTCGCACGAAGAATCCAACTCGGCTGGGCAGCGTTCGGGAAACTTCGCGATATCTTCTCGTCCAAAATTCCCCAGAGCCTGAAGACTAAAGTCTTCAACCAGTGTGTGTTGCCAGTGATGACCTATGGCACTGAAACGTGGTCCTTTACTCATGGCCTCATGACCAAGCTCAAGGTCGCTCAACGAGCTATGGAGAGGGCTATGCTCGGGGTTTCTTTGCGTGACAAAATCCGCAATGAGCAAATCCGCAGAAGAACTAAAGTTGCCGACATAGCTCTCAAAATTAGCAAGTTGAAGTGGCAATGGGCAGGCCACATCGCTCGTAGAACCGATAACCGTTGGGGAAGAAAGGTTCTCGAATGGAGACCACGGACTGGAAGACGCAGCGTAGGCCGGCCCCCCACAAGGTGGACCGACGATCTAGTAAGAATCGCGGGGAGCCGTTGGGCGCAAACGGCTACCAACCGCTCGTTGTGGCGATCTAAGGGGGAGGCCTATGTTCAGCAGTGGACGTCTTCCGGCTGATGATGATGAATTTATATAAAAAACGTTTATATTTAAATTCTAGCGTGAGCCCTAATTTGGCTTGCTAGATTAAACTTAGTTTTAAAAATCCTATCACAGGTGTCACAATAGAGTTGGCCTGCTGCGTTATATATAAGTGTAAGTATAAGTGGGCTTAGGTCTTTCTTTACGTATTTGGCGCTTTATATCGAGTGTATGAAGTCGGTTTTCTACAAAAGTTTGAATGTTATTATAGATGGTAGAGCGCCAGGACGACCTGTGTGAAGCGAGCTCCTCCCAACTTGCAGGGTCAATATCGCAGGTTTTTAGATGTCTTTTGAACACGTCTTTAAAACGCAGATGCTGACCACCGTGCTTACGCTTACCCTCTGCCATCTCAGAATAAAATACCGCTTTGGGTAGACGCTGGTCATCCATGCGGTAAACGTGTCCGCACCACCTGAGCTGTCGCTGCATAAGGAGAGCTTCCATGCCGTACATACCAGACCGACGCAGGACTTCAGTATTCGGCACGCGATCCTGCCACTTAATCTTAAGGATCGATCTTAGACATCTTAGATGGTATGTGTCCAGTTTTTTTATGTCTGGCTTATAGAGACACCATTTCTCTGCGCCATTAAGGAGGACTGGGATGATTAGGGCCTTGTAGACACTAATCTTTGTCACTAACTTCAGATCATGGGATTTCCAGACACGATCGGTGAGTCGCCCGAAGTTGGCGGCGGCGTTTGCAATGCGCGATGGTATCTCTGAAGACAAGGTGTTATCATGTCGGATATTGCTCCCAAGATACTTAAAGTGAGATACTTCCTCTAGGGGTTTCCCGTCTAGATTCAATGTTGCCTTATCAGCTTCGTAGCCCGAGGTGGTTGTTTGAGGATTTGAGTCTTGGAAGCACTGATAACTAGACCAAACCGTTGACAGGATTGGTGAAGTGCGTCAACGTAGCTTTGAAGATGTATCATACTGTCTATAATATAATTTCTGTTTATAATGTTAGTAAGGAAGGATCGTATGTAACTCTAGGAATGAATGGGGAACGCCGGGCGACGTATGAAGAGGAAGATCCTTTGTTATTTTCATTTGTACGAAAGCAGCATATTCAAACAATTGATGAATGACATACTTATTTTTAGGCAATTATTTCCCACTGCTCATTTAACAATAACAATTGTTGAAAAGTGATGTATGGAAATTCTTATTGTAAGTACCATAAAAGCTAAATACATACATACAATACATGACAAATCAAATACTTATCTCTAAAGAAAGCGATTTCTTCCAGACAACGTTTGGATGGAGAGGAAAATGTATACCTACTTACAGATTTTATCAGTTAATCGTTTCAATTTGCAGATCAGCATTAATAATCGCACTTTACAAGTATTTTTTTAACTGCGATCGCTCGTTACGAACACAAATTTCATATCACTTTTATTTTCAACGGCAAAATTTGGCGAAACAAGTCCAATTATATATCCACTGGTAAAAAATATAAGCAAGGGCCAAATGCAAACACTGACTGCGTCTGCAAACCGTGTTATCGCTTATCACCGCTGATTAGATAGCATACACGATCATTATTATTTCTACTAATCGAAAAAATATTAAATGACATGTTTCTGTCAAAGGCGGTGGATAAAAACCTTTAGGTATCGTATAACTTTTGAAACTATCATGGTTTCGAACACTATTTGTACTAAAAACGGGATATTTCCAAAAATTTGTAAGTTTTTGAGTATTCCGATATTTCAACGCAGTTGCATGCGCCATGATCACGGGTAAACCGGTAATGATCAGTTTACCCGTGATCATGTCGCATGCAACTGCGTTGAAATATCGGGATACTCAAAAACTTACAAACTTACAACTTCATGGTAACAAATCCGTTTTTAGTACAAATTTAGATGTTGTAGTTGTAATATGGTTTAATTATCTTTCATTATTTAAGTGGTTACCCATTTCGGAATAGCTATCGAAGTTTTTGGGAATAAAAACATCCTAGGTTTCCCTTTTCTAGTTCCTCATTCCTATTAATATTATATACGAGTACTCATTACCTACCTGCGGCGATGTTAATTAATTAGTACAGCAATTACGGAGCTTCTAGTGATGGGATGGGGTTCATGGATCGGAATATTCGGAATCGCCAACTTTGTGGTTTTTACGCGATTCACTACTTTTAAAAGCTTTATTGCTTCAAACGATTTGCAAACCAAAAGATTTGCTTCAACTTCTCTTGTTAGCACAAGTAAGGAGTGGAACTCACTTCCAGCGCATTTTTTTCCGAACCAGTATAATTTCAGGAGTATTCAAGTCCAAAACGAATAGGTTCTTTCTAGGCAAGCGTGCTCCATCTTCGATCACACCATCACTTACCACCAGGTGAAGTAGTGGTCAAGCGCTTGGCTATCATCAATAAAACAATTAAAAAAAATATTTTAACTGTCTTGGATGTTCAATCGTCTAACTGTTTATATGCAGTCATGCGAAAACGGTGTACATCTCTGATATGCAGGATTTGGGCTAGCTCCAGCGACATCCTATTCGTATTTGCAAATAGGTTTGATTGCCCGAGTAGGAATCATTGCTGTATGATACATAAACTGACAAACAAAAATTCTTAGCTTTGTTGTAGTTTTTAGATAGGTAACAGCCGGGACAGCTGCTCAGTCTCTACAAAGCACAAGTCCGCTCATGTATGGAGTACTGCTGCCATCTCTGGATGGCTCGGCCAAGTACCAGCTTGAAGCCCTTGATTCGATTGAGCGACGTGCTGCTAGACTCATTGGTGATGACTCCTTACTGGAAGCCAATTTACAAAGTCTAGCGCACAGACGCCGAGTAGCCAGACTTTCAGTTTATTACAAGATTCATTTTGGTAAATGTGCGCAAGATCTTCATGACCTTATCCATGCTTCCCCCTTCCACCACCGGACAAGCAGACGTACCGAGAAGTACCACCCATACCTGGTCGGCATACCACCTTGCAGTACCAAACGATTTGCTTCAACTTTTCTTGTTTCACAAGTAAGGAATGGAACTTCACTTCAGGCGTATGTTTTTCCAAACCAGTATAACCTTGGAGTCTTCAAGTCCAGAGTGAATAGGTTCTCTCTAGGCAAGCGTGCTCCATCTTCGATCACACCTCCACTTACCATCAGGTGAGGTAGTGGTCAAGCGCTTGACTATCTATACTAATATTATAAAGAGGAAAGATTTGTTTGTATTGAATAGGCTCCGAAACTACTGGACCGATTTAAAAAAATCTTTCACTGTTGGGAAGCTACACTATCCCCGGGTAACATAGGCCCAACTGCGCAGAAGGAGGGTAATGTTTTTATTGAAAAACTACGCGTGCGAAGCTGCGGATTGGTCAGTTAGTCATCAATTAAAAAATAAAAAGAAATAAAGGTAGGTATACCAACATACTAACATTAGTTTATTTAAGGAATTTTAATTATATTAACACAATACCTATGCTATGATCCTAATAAGTTGAACGAAATAAATGATTAATAATAATAATTGACTAAGCACTTGACCACTTTTAAACGTGTGCGTGCAGTCTTACTTAGACTGAACATAACACGTACCATACAGCATAGTGATCGTACCAACCTACCTAATTAATAATAAAAAAATTAGGAATTTCCCCACAACTGCGATAATAATTACGAAATGTTAAATTATAACAAACTTATTTAATTTTTTACAATAAAAAAGTAAAAACCAGTTACGCCTTGTTAAACCACTTTCGCTATTATACGGTGTGGATCAACATTAACCGGACGGCATGCAGTAAAAGTTTTAAATTAGGTTTGTGAGCCATTTACGAAATACTTATGAGCGTGTTACATTTCGTGTGCATGAGGGTTTTCCTACATATTATTATGTATCTATAATATAGCTGCCCCACCTGCACGATGGGGCAAGTGATGACCTGCTCCGACGCTGCCATGAACGTGGCGAAATACTGCTCAAAATGGCTATAGTCTGGAGATATCGACACGAAAGAAGAATATAGCTGGGTATTGACACAAGTCGTGTCAATTAAACTACAGGGGTACTTAGACAAAACACAGGAAGTTACTCCTCACGGTGAACCTTAGATTCTTAATTGCATCATTCACATCCACCGCAGAAAGAGAACTGGCTTTTCATACACGGAAACTAAGATCGAAAATCTTACGTATCTACGATCGAAGATCGTGGTGAAGAAAAGAGATGGAAGTTAGCCATCGCTGCCAGATTAGTATGAGCACAGTTATTGTGCTCACAAATATAGACAAAAGTCTGAAATACAGAATAACTGCAATTTCTACTCCAAAAAAGGTATCTAATTTACATGAACTCCCCGTTACCTGTAATTTGAATGAAACTGTAGGTCAAGTAAGTTGGTTGCTCATTTCGTGGCACTATTTTATTAGTCAAAAAATAAGGCCGGCTTGCACAACGATCTCTAAACCTATGTAGGGACTAAACATGTTTAAATTTTACGTATTTGTATGATTTGACAACTCTTTAAATCATATTTAGCCACTAAATGCGTTAAGGCATCGTTGCGCCTTAAAAATATTTTTTTTTTGTGTTTTGGAAGACTCGCGAGATCTCAGTTCGGGCCGAACCACTAGTACGTCAAATTTAAACATGTTAGTCGCTAAATACGTTTAGGAATCGTTGTGCAAGCCGGGCTCATTCACAGGTTTCCTCACGGGGTTTTCCTTCTCCGTATACCTAGAGCACGTGTAACTGTAAACACTATTGGTGCACTGCCGGGATTCGAACCCATAACTCGGTCTATTATAGACTAAACGCATTTAGTGGCTAAATACGATTTAAGGAGTTGTCAAATCATACAAATACGTCAAATTTAAACATGTTTAGTCGCTAAATAGGTTTGGACATCGTTGTGCAAGCCGGCCTTATTCTTTGACTAAAAAAATAGTGCCACGAAATGAGCAACCAACTTACTTGACCTACAGTTTCATTCAAATTACAGGTAACGGGGAGTTCATGTAAATTGGATACAATTTTTAGGTAGAAATTGCAGTTATTCTGGATTTCAGACTTTTGCCTATATTTGTACCACTAAAGCTACACGCATACCAAATTTCAGCACTGTGGGGTCATTGGTGTACCCTGTGAATTTAAAGTTCAGTTTTTATTATGGCTAATAATTTAAAAACTACAACGTTTAAACTAAAAATAAAAACGGGGTCGAAATGTACTCATAGAGACCTTTTATTAGACGTGCCACTTGACCGGATAGTCTCATTTTAGTTTTTTTACCCCTCTTGAACCCCAATATCTCAAAAAACCCCGCACATTTTTAGCTCATTTAGTCACACTAAAATTGTGCCATCACTACCTACCTATGTATATACCAAATTTCATCATGATAAGATAAACGCTTCGAAAGTTAACCTCGGACAAACAAACAAACAAACATACATACATACATACAACGCCGATTTGCCCAAGATGATTTAGAGATCTCGCTTCGCTCGATCAATAATAAATAGACGACCACTCTACTAAACATTGTTTAGTCGATAAATATGTTTTGGGGACGTTGTGTAAGTCGTCCTTAATTAGAATTAAATCAGCATTATTTTCTATACTTCCTACCTTACCTACAATGATCTATAAATTGCAAAGTAAATCTGTAAGATTGTTACGTTTCCAAGACTAAACTGCTGGACCGATTTCGATGAAATTCTGTATATACAGATAGATTACGACCGGGATTGGTACATAGGCTACTTTTTACCCGACTGCGCATGAGGGTATGTTGTTATTGATAAACCACGCATGCGAATAGCTATCCGTACTTTATATTTGATAGAGCGAAGCGAGACCTAATCAACTTGGGCAAATCGCCGTTGTATCTATGTAAGTATGTACGTATGGTGTTTGTTTTTGAATGAAACTGTAGGTCAAGTTAGTTGGTTAGGTGTGCAATTCGTGGCACTATTTGGATAGTCAAAGATAACAAATAATATTTTTTATATTGTTTATAGGAGACTCGCGAGAGCTCGTGACGAACCACTAGTTACTTAGAAAACTTTCGTGATTGATTTCAATCATTATTATAAATACGGGATTTATCACGTACCGTCTTATCGGTGTTTCGACCGACAATGTTTCGGTTCAATTCGTGAACCTAAGGAAAATCCCGTATTTATAATAATGAACCACTAGTGTCCGACGTAGTTTTACATATGTGTGCTTTATATTTTTGAATAGCAAAATGTACTTTATTCTGACCGAAACGTTTAAGCGGGTAGGTAACAGAAATTTGAAAAAAGATATAAGCCCCAATGATTTCTACAAAATACAGAGCCACAAACTGAAACACGATTGAAACGATGTTAAAGCTCACATAAACTGATGTGCACCCCCGACCATCTTTGACATTACTATACCCTCCCCATCCAAAGGTTGTCTGTAAGAAATCGCTTCAAAGCGATAAGACCGCCCATTGTACTATTTTGCTTTGTGTCTTCTATTTAGTCTGTAATTCCTATTTTTTAATGTGTACAATAGTGTTTTCATTCATTCATTCATAAACTAACTGCTTTTCAGTTCAAAATTACAATTTTGAAAATAAAATAGATACTTTTTTGCAGCGACTGTACTTTATTTTCTAGCCCCTGGTACCAGAAATACTTTATTTCTTTTAAAAAAGTTGTCATCCCATCGTGCGAAGGCGCGGGCGGCAGCTAGTTTGTTATACAACTACTAATAGTAATATTTTGCCTTGAGCAAAATCTACAACTAAAGCTAATACAGGAAGGTAGGTAGGTCCTACCTTGTTGATACAATCATCCATCACATTAGCCATGTATGTCATCATTGATTGAGTTACTATACATTGGCCAAACCAGTATGTTGGATCAAATAGTAAACAAACATTTAAATGTACCGTTAGGAGTTGGCAACAAACCAGACAGAAGCAAGCTATGATCACACAACATTCTCTTCTGTGGAAGTATCGGGAATTACAAAATAAGCGGTTCTTGAGACGCACCGTCTTACTTATAAACAACTTTAAAAGAGACAGGATATTTCTTTATTGATAAATGTTTTTAAATTACATTTTATTCTTCCTCTTATTGGGTTTAACATCAAATCCTGTATTAATCTGTTGCACTAAGTTTTAAAGAATCTACTCGCAACAAAAGCCTACAACCAAACACCATACATTGGACAGAATGTAAACGAAACTCATTCATACCGAGTCCAACCTTAGATAGCTTGAGGTACAGGTTGAGGATGTAAGTGTGTAGCGAAAACACGATGCCTTAAAATTTCTGTATAGAAAATAATTAGTTGGGTGAGCGCTTGTGTCACTAAGCTCGAAGTTCCTAGAGGTCTTAGGGCGGCCTAAGATTTACTGAAATCAAGATAATCAATCTTAACTTGCTAAGTATAGTTTGACCAAAAGCGCTATACCGCTCCTTAGGAAAGTGCGCCGAGGAAAAAAGAGCAAGAGTACACATGAGATCGATATTGTCGGATATATCTTAGGATATCGTAAACGATATGGTTATTTTATACAGTGTTTTTTTTAACTGTAACAGTACGGCAGCACCCATAACCAGAGGCGATACAGGTGCAGTTTCTTTTAAAACATCAGCTCGTTTTCGAAGAAAAACATTTTGGCATTAAAATGTTTTTGTCAACTGTGTATAGCGCCTTAAAATGAATCAAGTTGGTAAATTTTTTTTTTTGATGCCTATCGATGAAGTCCTTTGTAAGGATCATTTTATTGTATCGGATGAAAAAAATCTGAACAGCGGAAGTTAGTCAAATTTGATAAAAAGTATTATCATACAACAGGACAAACAAAATTCCTTCTACAAACATTTTATTAGATTCTAATTGCACATTAAAAAAGTATTAATACTGTAGCGCTTAGGAAGTTTAGGAACTCCATGCTCTCATGAGCAATTCAAAAACATTCCGTATTTCAGAACAATTTTGAATTTCGAACATGGTTCTTGCACCTGTCGGACTTTTATATCAGTCATTGCATCATCTTACTTATCCTATCATGGCATTGTCAAAAAGTAGATTTAATTGAAGCATACTTCCTTAACCGACGAAGCCCAACTAATGCGCTGAAGTGGTATCAGGAACGCTACCCAGACCGCGATTGAGGAAGTATGCTTCAATTAAGTCTACTTTTTGCGTATTTGACAATGCCATGATAGGACAAATAAGATGATGCAATGACTGATATAAAAGTCCGACAGGTGCAAGAACCATGTTCGAAATTCAAAATTGTTTTGTAATACGAAATGTTTTTGAATTGCTCATGAGAGCATGGAGTTCCTAAACTTCTTAATCGCTACAGTATTAATACTTCTTTAATGTGCAATTAGAATCTAATAAAATGTTTGTAGAAGGAATTTTGTTTGTCCTGTTGTATGAAAATACTTTTTATCAAATTTGACCTAACTTCCGCTGTTCACATTTTTTTCATCCGATACAATAAAATGATCCTTACAAAGAACTGCATCGATCGGCATCAAAAAAAATTTTACCAACTTGATTCATTTTAAGGCGCTACTCACTCTTGACCAAAACAATTTTAATGCCAAAATGTTTTTCTTCGAAAACGAGCTGATGTTTTAAAAGAAACTGCACCTGTATCTCCTCTGGTTATGGGTGCTGCCGTACTGTTACAGTTAAAAAAAACACTGTATAACGATATGTTTATATTTTTCTATAACTAAATTATCTACAGATATTCTGATTTTCTTTATAGCTTTCTCTGTCTGCTTTTCGTTTCTTAAAATATTCGGCCACTTTAAAAATGACGGTCTTGACATCACGAGATAGCGCTCGACCCATCTTTGGATATTTATCTCGTGTGCGTCTGACATAGACCATCCGCTACAAAAGCTACCTACCGCCGTAAGCGTTGACGGCAGACTGATAGATCGGAGCGACCGACACCTCCCCTCCGTCTCGCCGCGCGCATACCTCAGGAGCGGTACAGCGGTTTCGATCAAACTATACCGTAATATGTTTGTTACTTGCCTGTTGGTTATTTTAATTTTAACTTACCTACTACATATATTATAATATTGATTTAATTTATTTTGATTGTACTTAATTTATTGTGAGTATTAGGTTAGGGATCTGAAAATTCATATTTAGGCTTTTAGTAAGAAATAAAGAAATAAAGTGTTTCAACTTTTTTGCAAAAACATCCCGAAAGGGGTGAGTAAAGTAAGGGGTTAAAATTAAAAGGTATTATTTAGATACACTCCCTATGTATAGTTGGTATATAGGTAGATTGTGACCGGGATTGGGACATGGCTACTTTTTACCCTACTGCAAAGGAGGGTAATGTTTTTATTGAAACGCTTTTTAATTTATCCTTATAACTTAAGACAATATATTGAAGCCTAAGGTCTGACTTGGCTAATTTTCATATACGAATTAAGTTATAAGAAGAAATTATATTTTAAGTTGTTTTAAAATATTTAATTCGCATTCAAAGCAAGGGTATCCCGTCAACTGTCTCAACAGACACCGCTTGACAGACCGATAAATAGCTAGGAAATATGATGGATGAATAGATAACTCTTTATTGCTATAGATACTAAATTCCAATTACTAAACCTAGAAAACTTAACTTTTATGAACATTAACTTTAACATTTTAATATCAGTTTTTTTTAAATTATTCGTAAAAAAACTGCCACCATGTAAACCTTGCGTGTAAACTCACTGTGTAAACAGTTTGTAGTCATTATTAGTTTTTATTTTTCTGAGCGGGTTCAACTGCACTTTAGTTGACTACCCTCTTTTTTGTTGCAATTTCCAAATGACCGGATAATTAACACTTTAAAACATAACATAACACTGTAAAATACATCCTACACCACACACACTAGGTACACTATACACACATAAACACACACTCACACACACACACACACTTCAAATGCGATCAGGCAAGCATTGTAGCTCAAGAGGCACTTTTTTCATTAATTTATATTCTAAAAAATGTTAATATTCACTTTTTCTTGCAAACTATTTCTTGTTAGTATTTTTTCATGTAAATATTTAATTTAAATATATATATATATATATGTAAGTAAGTAAGTATGTTAAAGTTAACAGGCGAGCTACTTTGCCGGGTCTTTATAAGTTGAGTATTACATAATGTAGATTCAGTTTGGTTTAAGTCCAGCACTATGTCAATTAGTTTATAATATATGGTAATGTAACTGTGAATCTAAGTATAAATAAATAAATAAATAATGTTGTTATAAATAAATTTCAGGACTGACCATTACCATAACTTGGCACCCATTTAGATCTCACTTCTTTTGTCGTTGAAGTCAACAAACCAAGTCATATATTATCATACTTAATATTGAACTCTCATTTCACATTTATGTTTTTGATGGGATTGATATTATATGACGCCTGTGTTTAGATTTTTCACATTAACCAATGGTTTTGTTATAATAATTATTTTATGCAATTTTATTTGGTTTTTCCTCTCGCGCGTCGAATTAGTCCTTCTTGCACTGCGGGTATATTTTAATATGGAGTGACTGAGACAGTTGCACAACAGGACTGTCATCTTCTACAGCAGGACCTCAGTAGGTTTGAAGAATAATGTTGTCTAAATAAACTTGATATCAACGTCACAAAATGTTACTCAATAATATTTACACGTAAAACTAATATAACCAAATTTATTTATACACTTAAAGGGCAACATCTTATGAACGTAAGCGAGGTACGAGATTTAGGCGTCATACACGATTCTAAACTAACTTATGAAAGTCATATTGATACTATTGCGAAAAATGCTAACAAGTGCATGGGATTTATTTTAAGATTAAGCTCTCAATTTAAAAGCATCAAGCTCATTATGACCCTTCACTGCTCATTATGTGCGTAGTATACTCGAATATTGCTCACAAATTTGGAATCCGCTTTACGATGTTTATATTAATAGGCTAGAATCTATACAACGTAGATTTATGAAACACTTACAATTTAAATGCAAAAAATATGACCGTGATTATGAATCAAGATGCAGGAGACATCATATGCTACCACTTTATATAAGACGCAACATTTCTGACGTATCTCTTTCATTAAATTAATTCAGAATAAAATCGACTCTCCCATCTCCTTTCTCAGATAAGTCTGAGAGTACCTACAAGGTCTGTCAGGCATCAGACTTACTTGCACATTCCCCCTTGTTCAACGAACTATAGGCAGAACTCGTTTTTTATTAGATCAGCAAATTTCATAAACAAACTGGATGACTCACCCGAAATTGACTTATTTAATTCATCTCTAAATACATTTAAAAACATAATCTCTTAACTGTCCGTTACTCACTTTTGTATGTCTTGTCTAAATTACATGTAATATATTTTTTTTTAACATTCAAGCTAGCAAATAGACCCAATATGCGAAAACGTCTAAATGGTGATTAGCTTTAAGTATAAACGAATAATAAAGCTTTTTTATCACTGTTTGTTTTCCGAAGAAAATAAAATAAACATAAATTAAACATAATATGACTCTTATTATGTCAGTCAGTCAGTCAGTCAGTCAGTTAAAAACCAGTTTCCAAAGCTCACTCAGACTGAATGAATAAATAAATTAACAGCGCAGTATTAGAAGAGATATTAGAATATTAAACTTACACTTAATTCAAACAGCAATTGAGAAACATACCTCATTAAGAACCGCTAAACAAGGAGTTTACAGAAGTAAGCATTGGATTAACTGTCTACCTACAGGATCCAAACAAAATCAAACACAACAGCCGCGATAAAGTTATGGAAGTGTGCACAGATTTTTACAAAAAACTATACTCCGACAACACCAAGATAACCGAAAATGTAGACTATAATAGTAAACCCGATAGTATACCATTTATAACACGTAAGGAGGTTCATGATGTTTTAAAAACGATGAAATATGACAGAAGTCCTGGAGAGGATGGAGTAACAACCGAGTACCCCCTTGACATGCATATGATGCGGACTTCCAATGTACGTCGCCGATAGAATTGTCAATCGACCATCATTAGCTGCATATATGTATGAGAATGAATTTTCTACGTAATTTTTTACGATATTTTAATAGTTATTCTGCTATTCGCTTAACAGAGGACATCCCAACTCATGTAACCCACAGTTCTTCTAAAATAATAAAGAATTTTAGCTTTTTTTTTTCGGGTCGGAGACAAACCCAACAAATCAAAGATTATAAAAATCGGTCCAGCCGTTCTTGAGTTACAAATGGTGTAACTAACCCGACTTTGTCTATACTAATATTATAAAGAGGAAAAATTTGTTTGTTTTTATTGAACAGGCTCCGAAACTACTGGACCGATTTAAAAAATTCTTTCACTGTTGGGAAGCTACACTATCCCCGGGTGACATAGGCTACTTTTTACCCAACTGCGCAGAAGGAGGGTAATGTTTTTTATTGAAAAACTACGCGTACGAAGCTGCGGAATGGTCAGCTAGTTTTATATAATAAATATTATAAAGAGGAAAGATTTGTTTGTTGGTATTGAATAGGCTCCGAAGCTACTGGACCGCTCTAAAAAATTCTTTCACTGTTGGGAAGCTACACTTTCCTCGGGTGACATAGGCTACTTTTTACCCAACTGCGCAGAAGGAGGTTAATGTTTTTATTGAAAAACTACGCGTGCGAAGTTTTTCGGATTGGTCAGCTAGTTTTATACATATGTATATATCTGTATACAGATGAACATAAGTAGTACCTAGGTACCTAATATCAACAAAGAATTGGTGCAGTAGAGGTAATTTGTACCTTTTAATACTACCATGATTTAGCTATAGCTGTCCCACTGTAGGGCAAAAGCCTCCCTTATTCTTTTTATTATTTTCCTTTGCTCTTATTATTTAGGATATTATTCTTTTTTATTATATCACTGGATTAAATCGTCTTAACCCTGATTGTAAGTAAAACAACTTACAATAACTATACTAGACTTTAAGAATTTCTAAACCTGCATCAAGTAAGTTAGAGGCTCATGTTTAAAGGTCTATAATATTATTTACTTTTGATGAAAAAGATAAATACTCCACATTGATATACCTGTGGGGTGGTGGAGGATGTATACTACCTTTTAATGGAGTGTGTTCAGAGTCAATCTATGAGAGAGGAGTTGTACAGAGCGCTGAAAGTTAACCAGATTGATGTAGGCCTGTTTCAGAGTGTGTTAGCTGAACAAACATCTGACTCAGCTAACATGACAATTATGGAACTGACATTGTCGTAAGGAACGACGCAAGATCCCTAAAAAATAGATTAAAAAATTTTTTTTTTTACAAAATGTTATCTACTGTACTGTACAAAATTACAAAGCATTAAAATCTGTTATTGGCTATTTACCCTCATTTGTGTTAAACAATTGAAACACTGATTTTCTTCATGATAAAAAATTAATTTAATAAAGTACCTGGCATTATTAGTGTCTGGCAGCACTGAAACAAAGTTGTCCGGGAACATGCCACGGCGGCCTCTCAGCTCCCCTCTCCACCAGCCTCCTGGAAGCCGCTCCACATCTCGCAACACATCTCCAGGCCGAATTGTCAGCTCATCAGCTTCCGATGCATCATACACATAGTTCACCATACATGACACTGTTGAACCAACAAGGACAGTTATAATTCCAACATTACAATTCCAGGATTGGCTTGCTAACTTAAACAAATCAACTGACTATACTATGGTCTCCTCACATCCTTAGGTAAAAATGAAAGAAATCTGTCCTCATTTACATAGTCATAGCATTTCAACATACTACTAAGTACTTTCAGCATTTGTAATCTCAGATAAAGCATATTATCATTCTGACTAATTCTTACGATGAAAAGGCACGTCGCCGGATTTATTTATTAGTATTTAGCGTACAGTGACATCACAACAATCCAATGAGTCATACTCTGTCTTAGAGATACAACCCTATTGAAGGCCAAGTCCTAAATGTTATGATTTGATTGGTGATAATTCACAAACTCAGATTTACCTAAAGACTGTTACGCGATAATTCTATGTGATAAGCAAGTGTGATTGATAAGACAATTTCGTTGTGCGACGACCAAACTATGTCAATATGTTTTAATACTACACATACACATTTAATTAACCCGTATTTTTATCCTCGTAATGCTCTACAAAAATGCTTCGTAAGATTCGGTAAATGTATGTCAACCAATCTCATGTTGCAATACTCATAGGATACAGTTATTCAAACACAAACAAGATTCATTCTTTGGGGACAAGGTACTCACCCTTCTGATTTGCATTTGTCTCCATTTCGGACATTTCACTTAAATCACATCATCACCTTAAGCATTAAAAGTCAATGATTACACCGCACATTTCACAATAAAGTTATCACAAACACTAATCGTAATTAATTTTCAATCAATTTCCTGATCAAGAAACGCATACAACAAACGTGAGCGTGTGGAGATTTCTCATTTTTGATAAATAAATGTCAAACTTTTTTTTAAACAAATCTTCGAAATGTGGCTAGGGAGCTAAACTGTATTCTACCAGCCAAACCCAGTGAAACCCTCAACGATTTGTAAATAAATATGGTACTTACGGCTAGGGTTGGGAAGTTGCTGGTTATTCAATAAACTTTATAAGAAAAAAGAGATTGTTTATCAACAATACAAAAATGAATATTATTTGTATTAGCAGCGCATTGCTAGCGCCCGTGAACCAGCACCAACCGATCGTCCATACCATGCAAACTAGCTTTCGTTGAAGTTGCATAGATGGCGCTACGCTTTGAACAGACTGAAACGGGCTTTTCACTTTTACATTGCAATCTTTAGTGCAGTGCACCAGAGTAATAGAATAGACCTTCCCTAGTGCACTAAATTCAGCATGTCGATTAAGTATGTAAAATTATTGTGTCTGGTTATGTAGGTATTTAAATAATCTATCTCGTATCACTTAGATCATATCTACACTACTATGCAATATTCAGTCTTTTTCATTTAACTATGTCTGTCTGATTAAGTAAGCCAGTTCTCTTCAAAACATCAAACTTAATTTATTTAAATAAACTAGTGGTTCGCCCCGAACTGAGATGTCGCGAGTCCCCGATTAAAAAAAAATATTATTTGTAATCTTTGACTATCAAAATAGTGTCACGAAATAAATAACCAAGTGACTTGACCTACAGTTTCATTCAAATTACAGGTAACGGGAGTTCATGTATGTGGTAATAATTTTTTGAGGTAGGTACAAATTGCAGTTATTCTGGATTTCAGACTTTTGCCTGTATTTGTGTCACATACTAAATTACAGCACTGTGAGGTCACTGGTGTACCCTATGAATTTTGTCAAAGTTTCGTTTGTATTAGGGCTATTAGCTCAAAAACTAAAGAATTTATGAAAACTAAAAACGGAGTCTAAATGTAGGTACCTACTATTAGATAAAGTCCGTGCTACCTACCTATGTAATACCTAAATTTCACAATGATCGGATCAACGCTTCGTAAGTTATCCTCGGACAAACATACATACCTATGTCGCGCTTTTCTAAGGTCAATAGCTAAACAGGGTTATGCAGGGAAAATAAGCATTTAAGTACCTACTTTGCTACAAAGTTAACACGAGTGAAATGGTGATTCGACCGCTATTGTTCTCAATCCTGTTTTGCGCATGACTTTAATGGCTTACCTAAGCTCATGAATAGCCTGGGGTCTGACTCTACAAACCTTCTCATCCTGCGATTCGGCAAGGCACCGGTCTCCGCAATGTAGGTACACTAATATTCATTCATTTCTTTTAACTTCATTGCGTACGGGTTGCGGCCTCCTGGGGATGTCAGAGTGGCGCACGCTATATTTGTACGAGGACACTGACATCCCCTTGTTAGGCACCCGGGCCGGTCATAGTGCATCTCGATGAATGCTACCATCGGTGCCCCAAGTGCTGACACCACCTCCCCTATTCAGCTGCTCCTACTTCCTAAACACTTGGCGATCGTTTCATGCATGCAAGTGGACAAACCATGCATGGGTCCTGTGACGCAGTACGCGTTACATACTATACACATGTGTCTATGTAGGTATATGGGTACCTATAGGTGAGTAGGTATTCGTATAACACGCACTACGCCCTGCTTGCGTATGCCACGCTTTTCGGCAATCAAGGCCAGGAGACCCTGGGCTCGCCAGCCCGGATCCCCTACTCTTGGGATATCCATCCCTCTACATAGTCCACGTCTTGAAGTTACCTACATTGTGTCATATCAACCAAGCTAAGTCCTGTACTCTTAAGGCTCACCAAATAGGACAAGTTATCCTCGGACAAACAAACATACTTACATCCATACAATGCCGATTTGTCGATGTTGATTTAGAGATCTCACTTCCCTCGATCAATACATAACCCCCTAAGTATTGGAACATAGTAGGATGACCCCCCCACACTAGAAGAAGACCTGTTAAAGGTTGCTGGGAGCTGTTAGGTGCAGGCTGCACAAGATCGGTTGCTCTGTTTGGTTTTTGTATATTCAGCAATAGACATGCTTTGGCTGATATGATGATGATGAAATACTAACACTGATTATCGCAGATCTTAGCTTGTGTAATAAAATAAAATGGAGGTTGAATAATTTATTATGAAAATTTATTTACTACATATTAACATTTCATACATTTCATTTACTTCTTGAGAGGGCCGTCTGAGTCCGGAGGGACACCTAGTTCTTCATCGGTCCAAGTGCTGGGGTCTACGTAGGGCCATTCACCCTAAAAATACAGAAAAATAAGATATAATACTGCAGATTCCCTAAGGGGGTGCCAAGTTTGAGGTCTCAAACAAGAAATACGATAATTTGAAATCAAAATGGTAGTTCCAATATCATTGGACTGTAAATTAAGGAAATTTTGCACGCTTTGACAAGGCAGAATGTAAAGGAGCTTTTAAACATTGTTTATGTATGTAACCTATTGTACCAACATTCTTGCAAATAAATGATTATGAATTATGATAATGACCAGCTTAGTAATGCAAAGACCTATAATACATCACTCTTAACATAATACCAACTTATTCAGTTTTAACATCTATTTAAATATTGTCCTAGGAAGTAAACATTAATAAGTAAAGCTACTCACAGTGATATGTTCATGCTCAGTGAAAATATGCCAAAAGATCCACCACCAAGCTATAGCCCCGATTCCCTCTGCGAGGTAAATCGACTTCTTTGAGGGCATTGGGGGAGGCATGCGGTAGGACCAAGTGCTGAAATTAGAACATGGAATCATGAACCAAATGACATGTCTAACATAATTAATTTGTTCTTATTGTATAACTTAATTTCTCAATAAAAAAAAACAAATAATATTGGATTAATCTCTACTAATTGAAGATTGCTTTGGACCCTTGTTGTATTATCTCAGTATTTTTCTGTATAATAGAATGACATAACACCTTACCCATGACCTGCGTTCCTTTTAGACTGTTTTAGATTATCAGCGGCATTTTTTAGAGACCTTAGAAGAATGGCCCGTGAGACAAGGGTTCTAGATAACATATTGTAGGCCTGAAAGTATTTTCAAGCCTATTTTACAATTACAAGACTTGAAAAGATTAATGGTGTAGTCAAATCCAAAAATTGCTAAATGTTTTCTTCGTGCATTTTTACATTGACAAATTTGACAACTTGGTATTTGACAATGACATTCTTTGTTGTTTATTTTTCTGTACTTTGTTTCCGATCATCCGTGGCAGCTAGTCGCGGGCTAGGAACAAAACACTTTACCAGATTTTTTTAATAGTTGATCATTTAAAAATCGACAAAGTGCAAGTTCTAATTTTAACCAACTTCAAAAAAAAGAAAAGGTTCGCAATGAAGACTTTTCACTAAAATTAAAAGTATAATTAGATTAAAAACTCATTTTTCTTCAGTTATGCTATGAAAGAGCAACGCCGTCTGTTAGCAGTTCTATAAACATGATCGTGAAATGAAATCCCCCTCATTCGATGGAATAATTTGTGTTTGAGAATACTTTTACTGGTTCCCTTAGTACAAGCTTTGCTTAGTTTGGAACTAGATGGCGCTGTGTGAAATGTCCAGTATTATTTATTTTATTATTTCTTTTAGTTTATGTACCCGTTTCCAATTTAATTTAAATTTTCTTAAGTTGCGTTTTTTGTTAATAAGTTAGGTACTTTGACAATGTCCTTGTAACTTGCAAGTTATCTTGAGTTGTTACAAAAAATCTGCAAGTACTTTTAGCAGAGATGAACCTATAAATCAATAAGTAGGTTAGGGTAAACACATAGGTAAAAAAATATATCAAATAAAAATGCTGTTTATTATTTTTACTCGACCAGTAAAACTGTAGGTAAAAACCTACTTGGATATTTACATAATTTTATTATTTTTATTATCAGCCCATAGAGTCCCACTGCAGGGCAAAGGCCTCCCTTCCCTCTTTCCACGAATCCCGTTTATTGGCTAATTGGGATCACTCTTTAATTAAAGTATGCATTCAGTTCATCCCTCCAACTCCGCCCGAGCCTACCATGCGGCCGCCGCCTGTGGCAATACCTAAGTATATCAATATTTAGACAACATTATCTATAACATAAATTGAAATGATGATGAAATTATACAATGAAATAATAGTTAAGAATGGAGTCTTCATAGTGAAACCAAATAAATTATTTATATTTGTACACATCAGGATATATTGTGCTGAATATCTGAGTATCATACATAACATAATAGTAACAGTTATAGATGTACGGCCGGTTTAAAACCGAAATAAACCATTTTTTTCGATTTAAAACGGTTGGCGTTGATGACTATGTTTTTCTTGATTTTACCGAGGTAGGGATAAAACGGAGTATTTACAACTGTGGAAGATTTTTTAAAAGTGTGATATACTGATATTGATTTATAAAATAAAAAACATAGCTTGATTATAGTTAGCCTTATGAAATAACATTGTCTCTTTCATGCACAAGTAAAACGGATAGCATTGTGTTAATGGAAGTATGTAATATTACTTAAGCTTTCGTGTATAGTGTGACCATTAGTGCTGTGCACTCCCTGAGGTATGCGCGCGGCGAGACGGGGGGGGATGTGTCGGCCGCTCCGATCTATCAGTCTGCCGTCAACGCTCACGGCGGTAGGTAGCTTTTGTACCGGACGGTCTATGTCAGACGCACACGGGATAAATATTCAAAGATGGGTCGTGCGTTATCTCGTGATATGAAATGGAAGATGAAGTTGAAACAGAATCTATGTCAGAATAACTTTCGTTAGAATATATAATTGTTTGTAAACATAAAAAATGTTCAATAAAACAAGTCCTTTGAATTATAAGTTTAGTTCTTATTTATCACCTGCATATTTTTAATAAAATATGAGTATATTTAAGTTACATTTTAATCAACTAAGTATAATATATTACAGATAGATAGCCTCCGACCATCGTCCCGCCACAAGTCTTGCCTTAGAAATGCAAACTGATATCGTAAGATATGTCCGACATGTATTGATCTCATGTGAACTCATGCAGTTTTTTCTTTGCCTCCCACCTCGCCGCGCATACCTCAGGGAGTGCACAGCACTAATGGTCACACTATAGTAGGTAATGTAGGTAGGTACTTTCTATTGATTTTCTATTCTAATTACATTTTCTAATTACATAAAACGAAACATGACGTCAAGTGACTAAAATTACCAACAATGAAGGGTAAAACACAGTTCTTTTATTTTTCCTAATTATTTTTATTTTTCCTTAATAAATTTGTAGGTGAGTTTTCAGCCGTTTAAAATGGCAACATTTTATTTAAAAAATTTAAATCGGTTGTTTTACATCTATACTAACAGCGCAGAATTTCTACTTAAATTCATTTATTCTTAGCTTGATCTTGACAGCATGGTTTAGGACCATCAGCAGGTATTCCAGTGTCGGGTATTGCTTGATCGTTAAAAGAGACATTTACTAGTTTTAGTGTATCTTCTGTTATCTTAGCCTCTGGAATAAAAAAATAAGTGTTATTTCTATGCAACATCATAAAATGTGATAATTCAGTGGTAGATTAGTCTTCAATTACCAAATACACCAGGCTTCACTTCTTGGGCCTGAATTACTTGTGTCTTCAACTCTGTCTCTACATCTTCACTGAATTTAATCATCTGAAGAAAAATTTGTTTATTAATAAAACTATTCTAAAACTAGCTAAATCATATATCTTTTTCAAATTGAAACAACTATATAACTCACAGCTTTGATTGATTCTTTGTCTTTAACATGTTTATTCTTACAATATTCCTCATTTATTTTATGTCTAGCAGCTGCTATTGCTTTTAAATCTCCAGCGAATACTTTGAGGCATGTTCTGTGCAGCTTTTTGTAACTTTGTAGGACCTGAAAATGATTTATTTAGTAAGTATTTCCATTTCTTTATTTTCTTAATGACAGTTCTAATTTGACAGTTGTAGTGTTGTGATCAAATAAGTAATGATATCGAGTGACAGTGACGATTCATCAGATTTTGATTAAAATAAATAAATAAAGACAGGTAACTGTTGTTATAATTATTTCGTTTCATTGTCGAGTACCTACTTATTTTACAACAGCTTCGAAAATTTTAAAGAAGTTGGCATTATCAATCATGAATTAATATGTGTAACATCTTGTAATGAAATATAATATTAGTTAATAAATTTGTACAAAAGTATTCGCTAGTAGTTTAGTTTCTTACATTTTGTAAAAAAATATCAGGTCTGTTATCGTGTTACGTTTATCGATAGTTCCATCCCTATCAGTTTCTCCGACTCTGGTATAACCTTGTACGTGCGTAAGTGTCATATTTTTATAAAATAATGCATACATAATGTAAAAAAGACACTCGTTCAAGTTTTCACAGGAGCTGTCATCGAGAAAATAAAGAAATGGAAATAGTGTAATTACGTTTACCAATTCAGTGTGTTTTTTAATTATAATGGTAAATACAAGTGCATACACAATGGATATGCAAGCAGTAGGTATTGATTGACACAAATAAAGGACTTTTCTGCATTGAGTATGTAACTGAGTAGGAATAACATTAATTATTTAAATCCGGGGACACTGCAGTGCCCCTGCCAAGTCAAGCGCAACGCAAACTGCCGTAATACCTTTTCTGGAATCTCTTCGGACGATTTTCGAGCCTCTGTATATTGGCACTAGGAACAATTTAAAACGTTGAATGTGTTTTCTTATCCGTTTGGAGTAGCTAAGCCAGATCCAGGTAAGTGCTCTAAAATACTTACTAGTTTCCGAGTATTGTTCATTATTTAATAAATTATGTAACGCAGTTGTCCAAGTCGATAAAATTAATTTATTTACAGCTGAAACGCCATGCCATGGCGATTTCGTCACAAGCAGAGCAATTAACCAATACAGCACAAGCTGGGCATACCAAACGAAATTGCGTTCGTTTTTTTGAATGTATCGTTGTTGAATTGATGATAATATTGGTATTCTTTTGAAAAAATATCTTTTTACACACACCACATTAGTGTTTATAAAAGAGGGAGCTCAGCTGACTGACAACTGACAACTCTGACAAGTGACTAGAGACAATGCTGGTTAATCATGAGTCTTCCACACTTCGACCATTGTTGTGTGGGAAGTGTGAGTAAGGGTTGGACTTTCGTGCTTAACCCTGGCATAACGTTAGAAACGACTATCTCTGAGTCACGGGGTGATGTCCGGAGTACCAACCATCCTGCCTGCCTGGCTTGCAGTTTGGTTGGCTTCTTAGACGTTACGTGGCCGATGTCTTGGTTAACGTTGGTCTTCTTGTGGCTTGCGCTTCTCGCACGTCCTATGGAGAGGATGGCGTGGCCACTTGCTTCCAGGGTAATTGAGTGCTGGTTTGTAGAACCAGCATTTCATTCATCATTTGTCATTGCTGTCAATTTATGACATTAAAACGTAGACGGAATCATCTCCGTCTACGCAATAAAACAACACATTATTCATGCTAAAAATACTGATTTGATTTGAATCAGAAATTGAATTCCATGAAAAACAAACATTATTTTCGTCACCAAGGAAAATTAATTTTTTCACATTTCATTTCACACATTTATTTCTTTCAGTATCCATCCTGCAACCGAAAGTCTTTAAACCAAAGAAGTTTGCAATGGCTATTTGGGGAATATTGCCAAGAAGTCTGTCATCAACTAGATAAAAATACTTCCTATATATTTGCAAATATTGGTTACATATCGTATTTATCAATGAATTAAGATTCACATTAACTGAAATGACTTTCGCAATCTGTCTGCTTCACGCAGTTGCCTTTTTGGTAAGTAGGTACCTATTAAACATGTCCTAACACTGTCTTCTGCTCATGATGAACTGACTATACCTACTGAATGGTCATTCCTTCACAGGACCTTCTTGCTGTTGGTCTCATAATACCTTTGGTGCCAAGCCATGTACGAGCTATGGGAGGAAACCACATCCATGTGGGTTTACTTGGTTCCATTTATGCTGGATTTCAGTTGGGTTCTGGACCTCTAATTGTAAGCTGATTCTTTGTACCTACTTAAAACTGCTAACAGATTGTTAGATGAATCTATATTTCGTATTTTCGTAGATGTCTGATGCCATTCTGACGAGTTGTATTATTATTTAATAACATAGAATATGCCTTACACAAATTACCTTTTGATATCAGTAGATAATAAAAATATCTTCTAAAATAGTAGTAGGTATTAAACTCAGCATGAGTAACTATTCAACACTATCATTTCTATTTTTCAGGGAAGTCTCAGTGATATAAAAGGAAGAAAGACAATTTTAATCATGACATTGTTAATTAGCAGTTTTGCTTATGCTGTGAAAGGACTTACAAATTCAATAGTTGTAATATTGATTATTAGAGCTGTTTTAGGTATGTTCAATTAATATTTTTTATATATACAATACGGATGAATAAGATGGATGCTGCATCGCCTTATTCATATTTTAACTGAAACACTCGTATCAAACTATGTGCATGTACATTAGGTGATAAATGCACAATTATACTACTTACAGAAGTAACAAAAGTGTGACCTAAAATGTAAAGCTCTTTTAGGCTGGCTTACTTGCATGTTTCACATAATTAAGGTGTTCCTCTTCCCATCTTTTTTATGCATCCAGAAACCTATTTTATAAAGTCAAATAAAAACATAAAATGAATTGACTTGAATGAACATAATATATTTATTTATATATTATGTTATTTTAGATCATTTAGTCACACCAAAATTGTGCTATCACTACCAACCTATGTATCAAATTTCACGCTGATCGGATCAACGCTACGAAAGTTATCTACGGATAAACAAACATACAACATCGATTTGCCCAATTTGATTTAGAGATCTCGCTTCGCTCGATCAATAAAAAACTTAAACCATTATTAATACCTTTTCCAGGTATGTTCAAGCAAACTCAAATGTTGACAAAGGCAATGGTACCAGACTATGAGCTTGATGAACAGAAACAGGGTGGAATATATGGCAAGATGATGGCCATTTCTGGTGCAGGTATCACGCTGGGTCCGATAATAGGTGGACATATTGCAGAAGACTATGCTGATTACGGATTTACCTTTATTGCAGCTGTTGTGGGCTGTTGTTTCCTCTTAAATGCAGGTTAGTCTATTTAACTATTTGGTTCCAATCTGAAGCTGAGCTGTCTGTTACATTATAATGGAGTTATTAAGCTGCCCATATACTTCCTACCTGGTTTGGTGGGGCTGACATCATACATACCCTCCAAAGTACAGGAGTGCTCAGCTGACAATGCCTATGAAAGTAGTGACCGTACAAGATATTGCTTTACTTGTCTATTATGAGTAACTGCTCAAGCTAATCCTTCAAGTTTGTTCTTCTTTCTATCTTCTTGTTGTGTAGGATTATATTTTTCTTAACAATTATGTCTTTGCAGGTTTGGTGTCTGTACTACCTAAAGCAGTCACAAGAAAAAAACGCAGAAAAACAAGTGCTTCTACTGAAAACTTTCTACATTCCCTAACATCTAGTCTTAAGCAGTCTTTTATTGAGCTGTATAATATAAATTGGTCCCACTATTGGGATGTTTTTCTATTAAAAGGACTTGTAGGGTTTGCAATGGGAGTCTACTATTCCAACTACCCACTGTATCTTAAAACACAATATGAGCTAACACCAAAGTATATAGGCTATATTATCTCATTCCAAGGAGTAGTAGGCTCAGTTTCTAGTTATTTCATAGGGTTTATAAACAGTTTTTATCCACATGACAAAGATTATAGTCAAAGGAATTTTCATGTATTTTTGTTAATGACATCTTCATTAATAGGTTTGATTTTATCATCCAATGTGTATATTTATACTTTATGGCTGATACCTCTAGCAATTGGGAATGCGATGGGTAGGTTGATTACTTTAGAAATGGTATTAAAAAGAAGTCATGGGGATCACCGGGGGACACTCATTGGTGCTTCAAATAGTGTGAGGTCAATAGCTGGTGTTATAGCTCCTATTGTGGCTGGGGTTATTGGAGAATTTTTAGGAATATCCTTTGTTATTTATGCTTCATTACTTTCAACCTTTTTGGGTGTTTTTATAAGTTATCAGATCAAACATAAAAGACTAAAAGTTGACTAAATAATATGAATTAATAAAAATTTTAAGTGAAGTACAGGTGTCATAACTACTTAAATTATAACAATGTTATAAGAATTACACACAGAAGGATTTTAACTATTCTTATTAGGTATATTGTTTAACTTATTTTGATTTTTTTTCTCACTTATTGTCTAAGTACCAAGATTGCGTAGAATTATTTAATAATATGGCAAATAAAACAGAATACAATTAGTAAAGACCACAATTCTAGGAAATGCAAAGGTTATGAGCTAGATGGTATCTCAAAAACATGCTCACACATCATGAATGGTTTGAGAATGCAAGAACGTAAGGGGGAGGCCTTTGCCCTACAGTGGGATCAGTCAGATTACCGCACCTATTGCTGTTGCATTTCTGTGAACTCTGCAAAGGGTAATTGATGGAAGAAAAATACAAACAATTTGAATTGTAGGTAAATTACAAACTATTTTAATAACATTCATTAGGTATGTACACTAATTAATAAACCTATGTTTGTAGTTAAAGTAAATATATATTTGCTCATCATTATTCGCCTTCCAAAGCACGTACTTGTTTTTTTCTCATATCTTGAATGAGCTTCTGAATATCCTCTCGGTCTTGCTTGTTTTCTGGCGGAAAGATTTGGCGCTTGGTGTTTGTTACCCATTCCTCAAAATACTTCGGCTGGTTGAAAATAAAGAAAAGTGCAACCGGGAACGACGTATACATCGCCATTCTGCCGACTTCAAGCTTCCAATTACCCATGATTTTGATCAGAACACTGCCAATACTCACTATCAACAAAATAATCTATCCAAATCAGTTAATCTTTAAGTATTTTCACTGTAAAAATATAATTTCTTCCAAGATTTTCACCAATTGCAGGAGAACGAAACGATCGTTGTTATATCTTGACTGACACTGACAGTTGAGTTGACACACGTCAAGTGACTTTGAAAAAACATTTGGCCACTTTAGACTCGGTATTCCACTTCCGGTTACTTACTAAAGCAGGGTTCCACACAAAAAATTGTATAAATAGATAAATAAATATTGCTGGTCATTTCACACATCGCTATCTAGCCCCAAACTAAGCAATAACTGTTAGAATACTTATATACTGTATGTACCTAGTCATATTTTCATTCGAGACTTATTACCAGTACTTACCGCGCCGCAAAGATAGGTAGCCTGTTTAAACGAAGTCTAATAGATCTCAAACCAGCATTTTAAGAGCCTAGCTAGTAGAAATGTATCTGAATATATTATTTTACTTTTGCCTAACCACAGAAATATGTAGGTAGGCCTTCATTCTACAAAATACAACCGGTATATATTTTAATGTACAGGTAGCTCTCTACCTAGTAAAGTAAGTACCTAAAGTTAATTAGATATTTTCAAACAACAATTTCCTTTTCAATTTAGCTCAGCTTTATTTTAAACTGATTTTAAATCGACATGATCTCGGCTCCTCAGTGGGCATAGCACGAGCAACATGGAAAATTGCTACGCTATTACAGGAATTTGCGGCGTGTAATAGCAGCCATTATCCGTTCTCATCGTATGCTATTTTTATGTGGAAAGCAGGTTGTCTACGACGCCGACTGACGCTTGCTACCGGTGGTCCATACTAAAATGGTACTAAATAGGTACTTGCTAAATCTTCATACAATAAATCATAATAGGTAGGTACTACCTAAGGTAAGTGCCTATCAGCCTACCTACTAGCTTAGGGTACCTATATTAGGGTTATATATATTTAGGGTTTAATCTGTAAATCCCCACCGCTACGTCCCCACCGGTGCGCAGAGGCCTCGTAACCGAAAAATGACTACAGACATACATGCTTTACACGGGCAAATTATTATCAAATTGAATGCCCCTGGATGTATGTTTGTAGTAATTATCCGGTTACGAGGCCTGTACGCACTGGTGGCGGTGGGGACGTAACGGTAGGGATTTCGAGAATATACCAAATTTAGCTTAGGTCAGACAGTACATCCAGAGAAATAATATACCTAGGTATTACGTACAGTACTAATTACAGAATTAGACAAAATTGCTTTGAGCATGCGTTCAATTGGATATCACGAGGCCCATTTAATTCGTGATTGTAGGAAAATTATGTCCCTAGAGGTAAGTCAACTATGAAGTCTGAAAAAATATATTCTAAGACTTGTTTCCTAAACTATATAGTACCTTTCTAATTCAGTCTTTTTTTAATTACAACTATATTATTTTATTACAGATTAACCTCTATGCTCAATAACTAGACAAATCTGTCCTATCTAGAGTATTATGAAAATTGAGCTTTATTAAAATATATCTGTACCTTAGAGGTAAACAATAGTATCTCCACTTTTTTCGAAATCTTGTTTTTTACACCATTTTAAACGCATCTATCTCTATCTCCTGTGCGCGTTTTATAAGTTGATCTTTATTTCTTGGTATTAAGGCACTTATATTTTATTTTTAATAATGTACTATCTTCAAGTTTTCAACCTGTAAGGACAGATCACTTCAGCTCTTAGGAAGATTTGCTTCCAAAGAATGTCGAATTATCTTCAAGCTTTCAACCCGTAGAGAAAGCTAACCTTAGCTCCGAGGCAGATGGTTTTCTCTCAGTTGAAGAATATATTCCAGACACTGATGTTGATTATACAGATTGTGAATTGGTAGAACGAAGACTGACCATTATACGTGAAGGGTAAAACAAGTTCCGTTTTACCCTTTGGGTACGGAACCCTAAAAAGACTGAGTAATGCATAAAAGATTATTCGCAAGCCTCAGGTAGGTTAGAGACATCAGCACAAGGACTAAAACTCCGTCTGTCTGTTCGTCTGTCTGTCCATCTGTCACCAGGCTGTATCTCATGATCCGAGACAGTTGAAATTTTTACAAATGATGTATTTCTGTTGCCGCTATGACAACAAATACTAAAAACAATAAAAACATATTTAAGGGGGGCTCCCATACAACAAACGTGATTTTTTTGCTCGTTTTTGCTTGATGTTGATAACGACAACAGGTAGACGCTTGAAATATTCACAGAATATTTAGTAATATATTCACTTTAAAAATAAATAATAAAATTAAAATAAAACAAATATTTAAAGGGGGCTCCCATACAATAAACGTGATTTTTTTGCTCGTTTTTATAGATAATGGTACGGAACCCTTCGTGCGCGAGTCCGACTCGCACTTGGCCAGTTTTTTATATAAGTCACTTCCAATATTTCACACCCTATAACGACAATTACAATGATCTGATGTTGTAAATAAATCTACATTTTTAAGCTTTCTTGAGAGGTAAACAATAGTAAGATATCTTAATGCTTTATTTAGTATGGTTAAGTTCATTTCACTTATGAGGTACATAACCTCAAGTCCACAAAACATACTTGTAATAACTTTATCATAATAAAGTTTCAGCCATGTTATGGATCTCTTTAAATAATAAAAAGTACAGTTTATTTGATCTCAGTACGTTTAAAACGAACGACATAAATTGCTTTTCAAAGTTTTTTTCCGCACGTTTTGCCCTCTCCTGTAAAATTTATGTTTTGGCACTTAATGCCGTTTACCTCTAAGGTGCAGATATAAAGAGAGACAATATTAAATAAAGATATACAAGAGAATCGTTTAAGAGATTTTTGCGTCAGCGCTTCCTTGAAAGTTGAAGATAATTTAGCCACCGATACTATCATTACGTTAACGTTGCAAACTGTTCCTTGTGATTTTAATTAATAAAGTATTTTGACTTTTGACTTAGATTTGCAATGTAATTTCCATTAAAAAAAATTAAACTTATTTATAGGATTTTACGTTCGATAACTGTATATAGGTATATATATATATATATATATATATACACGTACATGTGTATATATGTATTGTAAGGATCAGGAGTAGATTAAAGATAGAAAAAGAACTAAAAACCTTAACTTTATTTGAATTACAAATTTTACACAATCATACAGAAAAATAACCAAAATGGAACAAACCAACTTCAACACAAATATACAAAAAAATAGCACTGAACACTTAGAACACGAATTAACAGAAAAATAGCAAATGGCTCACGTAACCCCATTTACACAAATACGTAAGAAGTCTGAAGATGTTTTTCCATCGAGCGCCAGCGAGCAAATGTGAGGTCGCCTTTTTTTTTTGAATGGACTAATCTCGCTGTTGGCCTCTGAGGCCGTTGCAGCATAACCGAGCTTTTGGCGAGTGCAGAAGGCGCTCAGCCCTGTAATTTTTTGATGAGGCAACTAGCGCAAGGGCACCACTTAGGTACGAACCTCGGTTTGGGCTGTTGCCAGGACAGGGATAGGAGAGAAACGCCCGGGTACGTGCTTGTACCTCGTATAGGCGGCGACTGAAGGGACTCGTCGACCTCGCCGGCGAGGTCGGTGTATTTGTGAAGTGTTTGCTCTGTCTAATGTGGATGACTATTCTGCATTAGCGGAAGTGACTTCGTCATCCAGGTCTCCGAGAACGTGTCTCGGACGACAGAGGGTTTTGTGAGGTCGCCCGTGGAGCACGTCTGTTTTTATAGAAGCGATCGCTTCTATTCCGTAACGCTACAGGATTCGGCTAATAGTATATACATATATATATATATATATATATATATATAGTCATTTAGGGTGTGTATTTATTAATAGCTTTGAATTACTAAAGTACCTTTTTTCCTGTGTCACGCCTTACCTTTTTTTAGCACGACCAGGATGACTGGTAGGTAGATAATGTTATTAGCATTAACAGGTTAGCTGTCCCGAAGCAAGTTTCGATCTTCTTTGTACACGTCCTCGTAGTAAATAATGACAGCTAACGCTCATGAAGTTTCGTATTAAGTTACGTCATTCTCTTCAAGTATTTTATGATACTTTATGTGTCCTAGTGATTGAAATTAATTATATCGATAATTGCTAATGTTAGATGAGTATGATAAGAAATTAATTATTTACGTTTAATGATAAAATGTACGTTTATGTTCGTAACACTTTAGACATCTGAAAAATATCTTTTTGAAAACAATCTTCTGTTATTGAATTGCACCATTCAATTAGGTACCCTTTCGGCCACCAGTTTCCAAACAAGAAAAAAATTTAAAGAAATCAAATCTATGACGGTTCCTCACTTGAGAAAGGTCCTACGATTAGGCTAATTTCCTTTGCTGGCTTCGTTATTGTCTGGACGGCTTGTATTTATTTATAAATTTATTTTTTGTTTAAGTTCAATAATAAATTGATTGGTAGAATTTGGTTGTAGTATAATTTACTAATGCTACAAATAATATAATTATTAAAAAAAATTATCGATAGATCGATTGCATTATCTACATCATTGGCCATGAGGCACATATGCCTCATGGACGTACCAGTGCAATCACCCATGAGGCACATGTGCCTCATCGGACAGCTAACCTGTTAAGTCCTCCTAGCACTATTCTGTTTTGTGTGAAAGTATTAAATAAATAAAACAGTAAAAATCTAATGCGTTACTTAAGTACCTACATGCATTTTAAATGGCTAAAATTTAACTAATAAGACTAACAAACCAACATATCTTTACAAATAAAAATAAAACTATAACGTAATAAGCATGAGTTTTAGCTGAACTCATATTTTACAAATAACTCTAATCGTGAGCGAAAACTTATAATTATTTCGCTCTAAGTAAAGATAAATAAATGAACTTCTCTACCATCAATAGAACCTTTGTCCTCTTATACTTTATGTAACGCGAAGCCAGCAGGTCTTGGGAAAAGAAATACTTACCTCTACCGTTCCTACGAGGGCGGCACTGAAAATTTCGGGAATCAAAGAAGTGACACAACATTACTATTTAAAAATGTATTTATTGCTTTTCGAAGTATTCTCCGCGAAATTTGACACATTTTTCCTTACGATGGAACCAATCATTGAAGCAACCATTCCATTCGGAAGTTGGGGTCTCCAAAATGGCCGTTTTGTAGGCGTCCACAGCTTCTTCAGGTGATGAAAATCTCTGACCACGCAATTTATTCTTTATTTTAGGGAAAGTATAGACATCATTAGGGCTTAGGTTGGGGCTGTACGGCGGATGGTCTAGTAATTCTATGTTTTCTTGCTCTAAAAACTCTTTAGTTCTGTGCGCGGTGTGAGAACTCGCATTGTCGTGATGGAGGATGATGCGGCGGTTGCAGTTCTCTTTACGGAGTTCAGAAACGACCTGTGGCAAACAAATGCTAGCATACCATTCTCTATTAACCGTTCTTTGTCCCTCAAGAGGAATAGTCGCAACATGGCCGGTTTTGGAGACAAACGTGACCACCATTTTTTTTGCAACACTCCGTGAACGAACAATTTTTGTTGGCTTTTTAACTCATTTTCGAACACCCAAACTCGTGACTGGTTTTTTGTTTCGGGTTCGTACGCGTATATCCAGGATTCGTCACCTGATACGATGTTGTATACAGCATTTGAGGATCCTGCGTGGAATCTTTCGAGAGTTCTGACGCACCAAGTAACGCGAGCCGCTTTTTGCTCTTCACAGAGCAAATGCGGTATCCATCGGGAAAACAACTTTTTTACACCTAATTGTTCATGCAAGATTATTTGTATTTGACTCATGCCAATGTCTAAAGTTGCCTGAATTTCGCGGTATGTCACATGTCGATCTTCCCCAATCAGCTTACGCACAGCATCAACGTTTTCTTGGATGACTGCAGTTTTTGGACGACCTTGACGGGGATCATCACTTAGCTTGACACGTCCACGTTGAAATTCAGCAAACCAGCGATAAATTGTGGTTTTGGATGGGGCTTCATCACCAAATGCAGAAATCATCCGGTCAACACACTGTTTTTGTGTTACACCACTTCGAAAGTCATAATAAATCATCGCTCTTGAATTTTCTCGAGTCTTTTCCATTTTCTCAACGACTAAAAAGTTTGACAAGACCTTGTGACAAGACCGAGAATATTTTTTTAAATAAATAAATGGTATTCGATTTTTAAAACCAAGAAGTTTTCAATTAAAAAGATTTTAATATGACAGGAACGGTGGAAATATTCCATTCCCGATACTTTTAGTGCAGCCTATGTACACAGAATCGGTGGCCCCGGTACGCACCGTCCGGCGCGGCACGTCTCTACGGGCACATGCCTAATTTCTGCATAAATGTTGCACTCCCCAGAGGCCAATCTAAAACAATAGTCTTTAGAAATAAAATAAAAAATAACAAATGAGAGACGTCATGTTTTGGTTTACGCGCGTAACTCATTGCGGTTTTGCTACGATTGAAATGCAACTGTTTACTTCTGTAACGTCATCGTCGTCAGCCCTTCTCCTCTCACTGCTGGGCATGAACCGCTCTTCGTCGCCATTTGCCGTGATTGTCTTGCTGTCTTGCTTTCTGTGACTTTACGGGGATCCGTACGACCTGACGTTTTTATTGTATCGACGACCAATCTAGCCGGTGGTGGTGTGGTGGACTACATGTGTTCTATAACTGCTAACATAGGTAAGTAAGAAAGAATGTACCTCTAATATTTTTGTTTGGCTGAATCGTGGATTTATTTTACATATTTCGAAGTAAAACTTCTTTACGCACGCTTGACTTGGGGAGTAAGCTGGTGAATGCGTTACGAAAAGTGCGAACGAAAGTTGAGAGGGAGATATAAGTTAGCGAAGATAGAAAAAGAGAGAGTTACTACGTTTCGTATATTACTGTAGGAGCAAGAGAGAGAGAGAGAGAGAGGTGCGAGCACACATTTTCTTTCTCTCTTCCTCTCATCGCCAGTTGATTTGTCGCATATCTCCTATCCCAAATTAGCCTAAATTAATTATTAATAAAAACAAAACACTTCTTCATACGCGTACAATAGAGTTAATTTCGCTATAGATAAAAAAGTATTTACGACGTTTCGTATTTTGAATCTTCCAGCTTCGATTTACGAAGAAGTTCAGCTATTCCACAAAAGACGGCAGGCAGCAGCAGAAAATAACTTATGTACTTACTGTATGCGCCTCGAAATAAGGTTGACATTTCCTTAGAACATTATTTTTACTGCTACTCAGCCAGTGCGTATTACAAAATATTGTCATTATCGATAGATTCGACCCGATTTTGGGTTTGATTAAAATGTTAAAGGATACTAGATTGAGCTAAAGAAGTTTTACGTCAGTCGTGCGTGTGGTCAGCACACTCGTTTTTTTATACTGGCACGCATCAATGTAAGACTTTAAATAATTTTAGTTCCATTAGAAGTAAAATAAGGAAGTGTTATTTTGGTGACTATCTTACTTACCTACGTATTAAAAACGCCATTAAAGGAAGTTGACATAACAAGACAAGTGCCTTTTCATGTTAGGAAGAACGCGACAAAAAATAAACTCGCTAAAATATCTTAGAATATGTTATCTTACTTTATAAATACAGGATACCTAGGTTAGATTGGACCACCCAAGTTTTATTAAAGTCCCTAGGTTTATTATAGGTTGTGAGCGGCGAGCTCTTTATAAAACGTTAAGCTATTAGGCCCATAGATCGGTACCACAAAATAGATTGTCGGTACTCAGCAGCTTGATAGTGTGTGAGACTAGTTTATTGATGGAATTGCTACTTTTGTATTCGTCTCAAGAATTATAAATATTAACGAATTAGTAACAGCTTGTATTCTATAATGGACTGATTTAAGATTGATAGCTTTTGCGAAGCTGTGTGCGAATATATGTAGCTCGCTCTTGTCCGCTTTAGCGTCACCATCAGCTAGACGTGCCTAGTTGGCCATTGGTTTTCTAAACTGTTTGGTGTATCAAATTGTTGCCTACCATGGAAACATCATCAATAGTTGTTAAGTTAAGTCGTATACATTTTTCTTTAGAGATAAAATTGATTAGTAGGTAACCTATAAACAATATCTTCGAAACAAACTCCTTTATGTATCTATAGTTAGAATGCCTAACTGACTGGCCGGTTTCTGAAGTAAATAACAAGCACTTGGCTAATTTATTTTGGCCACCGGTTGGTGAACACCAGTCCCCTTTTCATCTTCTTACATAATACACATCTACCTATCAAAACATTTCTAGTAATGTCTGTATTCAGATAACAAATCGAAATCGTGCCGGGTACACATTAGCAGGCGGCACGTTCCACACGGCATCTGATAGGTAATGGCACGGTTACAGCACGGTGCTATTTTCATGTTATTACAGTTCGCTGGTGTTCCGCCGTGCAGACAGTATCACTCCATCGCTCGAGACTTGCCCTTCGCCATCCGATATCGTCCACAGAGCACTCGTGCTTACGTCCAAAACTACCTCCTTACCCTACGGTCACTTTTGAGACTACGGCAAATATTCTAGTCATGCTCGGCATGCATAAAACCCTTGTCTTATACATAAGGAGCAGGATTGAGCAGAATAGCCATGCATGTGGCATAGGTATGCATGGTTATTCTGCTCAATCCAAATCTTACCATAGACAAATCAGGAGCGTAGTTTTCTATACTTCAATATAGATTAAAAAAACGAAATTGTTATCAATATTAAATAATGATTAGGTATGTTCTCAAAGATCGTAGTATCTTCACGTTATTTTCGGCTGATCATAGTCCACAAGTCTTTTAGAATGACGCGGATGACTTTCTTCGGGATTAGGTCTCTACCAAATTTCTCAGCACTAGCATTTGAGTAACTGGTAAACAGTGGTGCCCTGTGTGCCTTTACATTTTTTTACATCGAAAGTACGAGGTAGGTAGATGGGTTCGGTCGCAAAAAATTGTACAACAGCTTATTTTTGCTTGTCTCGACTTTATTTTATCATAGCATCAAGGCTATTTAATTTTCGAGATTATGTTGTATATTGTTCTGAATAATACTTCTCTGTTGTTTAGATAATACTATGAAATCTTGACTACCCTTACAAATTTCTATATTTTTTGTTTTTTTTCTGATTGGCACTACTTTTACTCCATACAAAAACAGTTTGTCCAACTAATACACTATTATCGAAAACATGATAATACTTAACAAAACTATTGTGGTATATTACGTTTTTAAGTTGGATTTGAGTTCCGTGTTACTTTTTCAACATGTGTTTGTAAAAGATTACCATTCTTTTAGTATTAAAATAAATTTATTCAACTTCGAAAAAGTGTCCATTTTTGTTGCGTGTGTAACGTCATGACTATAACGACCTATCAACTCCTATTCTTGCCATTCTACATGTAATAATTAGACCGCTTTTGCCTTTTATTAATTGGCAACACCATTGAACAGGTAGCAACATTCAGAAAACAAAAACGGCCATGTTTGTTTGGAGGTAAAATTGATATTGTCTGTCCACGAGTGAATTGTCGCTAAAAATTTATTGTTTTCTGTTTGATTGCAGGGTCAGTATTATACATATTCTTTCGAACTATTACACGTGTTAATACAGGTTTGACATCGCATAAAACAATGAAACTACTTCTCAGTCCTTAATTATTAGCAGTACAGAGATATTTTTATTTGAAGTTATGTCGTACGCTTTTTTCTGTCATGATTGTAACATATGTAACGAAATGTGTAACGTTACGGTCATGATCGATTGTAAGGCGGAGACTACACATGCCATGTTCTAACATTTTATCTCCATGCTCATAATGTAGGATTAGTAGGGTAGGGATTAGGGATATTCTATTATATACTTGAGACCCGAAGCTTCCTTGGTTTATTATTGAGATTAAAGAGACTTTTAATAAAGTATATGAAATAAAGAATGTTCGATAAAGTAAATCTTAAAAAAAAAGACTAGTGCATTATGAATAATCATAATTTATGATTGTGAACTAAGCTCTATGTTGATCATAAATTTAACATTGAGTCATGTATGTAACGTTTGTTACGATGTCATGAATGTAACTGTACATTTTTTTACGACCTAACCCAGATAGATTAAGCACCTGGATAGTCAAAAAAAGTATCTTAAACAGTACTTCTGTCTCTATAGAGATTAGAGACTCTAGGTTGATAGGTACTTACTCCAAACTATACTGCTATACTCTACGGCTAAGAGCTCTCTACAATGTTCGTGAACAAGTTGCGTGCGGAAGCTCATAAGCCAATTATTATTTTAAGTTACTGCATCTGAATATATTAAACACACGGAAATGCAAAATGAAATCAAATAGGAACAGCTTTTACCAACATCTCAATTTCATAGTCCCCAATGTCTTAATGCAAAGCCAATAATTGTAAGCCGATTTGTACATAAATTAAGCGCCACTTAATATGACAATTTACGACCGTGTCTAACAGGGCTTCGGAGGCTGATCGCAAAGCTTGCAGCATGTACCAGGTCGGAGAAGTACAATATAAAAGACTGCTTAGTACTGGCCAGTTTTGGTAGTGGTCATCGGGAGATTTAAAAACAAGGACATAGGTAGGTAGGTAGGTACGTACAAGGCACACACACTGTGTGGTATCAAGCTGTACTTAGAGCTGTAAGAGAGCAGTTATAAGCGTTATAAGAGTTTTTTGATCAGATAGATGTCACAAAATAACCTCTTTCATCAAAGTGTCCATGCAAAAAATGCCGCCGAGGGAAGCTCCTTATTTCACGCTTCTATTAACTAAGTAACGATGTTATAGCTCTTACACTTACTCTTGTAACGTCTGTTAAGACTAGTAACTATACCTAGTCTTATCTTTACCTTGTCTGTTGCCGAGACCACGGCTAGCATTTTGCAACTTTTTGGAAAGAAAATGGAACTCAGTAAAAAACAATAAAAAATAAACGTAACGGTAGTTTCATTCAGATTAGCAGTAGGTATACCTACCTTGTTTACCTACAAATAGATCGTGCGGGTCTTCGGTTCGTACCCTAACTGTGATTAGTTCCTCCCTATCTGTTCACTCTATAGTATTTTTCCTCTCAGCATATACCGGTGATCAATTAATTCCACTCCTAGAAAGGACATCTTTATGTGTCCGCCGTGCATGGAGTTTTAACGGTTCTGTGTAATGTATCGAGCTCCACAAGTCATCTGTCAGCGAGGTATTAACGGACCAACCTATTAATATGACTACCTCAATCGTCTGCATGCACTTATCTTTATGTAATCATAGCTCTACCAGATGTACTAAGTCATCAGCTAGCCAAAGATTTTTAATCTGGACATCAATCGGTATGGTATGCCTCCTTCATAGAATGTCATGATGAACGGTCCCGAGTTGTCTCCATGCCACCAAATACCTTATCCGTTAGAAACAATGTCATCAAACCTATTAAGACTACCTAAATCGTCTGCATGCACCTATCTTTATATAATCATAGCTCTACCAGATGTACTGAGTCATCAGTTAGCCAAAGATTTTTAATCTGGACATCGATCGGTATGGTATGCCTCCTCCATAGAATGTCATGATGAACGGTCCCGAGTTGTCTCCATGCCACCAACTTCCTTATCCGTTACAAACAATGTCATCAAACCACCGACGCTAGAGGGAAGTCCTCGGGTATCTTGTACTGCAACTTTCGGTTCGTGGTCGTAATTTGACAACCGTCTTCCTAGGCGATTAGCAGGCGTCTTATAGTCTAACTTTTCCTACTTGTCTAATTTTGTGAGGTATATAAGTACCTATATAGCATGGGGATTACCTGCAAGGGCTACTAAATTGAAACAGCTACCTAATTATTAAGTACTTAACTAAGTAATAACTTACTAAGGTAGGTGCTTACCCGTTAACGCCAGCAGCAAAATGCTATGTTTTCCTGCATGCATTTTGTTACGGTATAATTGCCTAACAAAAGATTTATCATCTAATAATCGTTTATGAAATAATAAAAATTCAAGCAAAGCTTTTGAGCAGCCCCGAGACCATGCTCTGCGGGGGTCGTCGGTGTTGATTCAAAACAATTTCAATTTGTACCATTGCATAATTTGGGAAACCTTTAGAATAGGTAGGTACTATTAGAATGAATGGTTAGAGATGAATGATAAGCACTTCCCAAAATATTGCGTAGTTATTCAACCTTGTTGCACTTTGAAATCACACAGCGTGAGAATTCGCTTATGATTGTCGAACTTCGAAGGTTTAATCGAGAACTTTTTTCGATATTGATGAGAAGCATGTAGGTAGGTAGGTTCCTACGTGTTTTTTTACGACCATGATAGGCGGTTTCGCAAAAAGCAGGATGTCAAATTAGCTGTTTTGTAATAGCTGAAATTACAATACTGAATTGTACCTACAATAAACGTGGCAAGTAGCAGAAATCTCTAGGAAATGATCGCCGCTTTGTTTCCTTTCCTTTCACTGAATGCTCCGAGCTATGTTTTGATTTTAACACCTGCTTTATAACTTAATGTACCTACTCGTAGGACATCACGTGGTCTAGATCAAGGGTCTAGATTTTAATCGAAATTATTTCTGTTAATAAATGTACCTATCCCTTATAAAAAGTAGGTATTTCTCTCCCCCAAAGACCTTTTATTTTATTTTAGTTTTATTTATTTGAGACAACAAACAAATAAGCCTAAATATTATTAGACTTAATAAATAAAACAAGATGTTATAATACAGGCATAACCAGCACCGTTGTCCACAGATTACGTTAGACAGATATTGGGCATGAGTTTATACAAATACTTAGGTAGGTACTACAAAATATATAAATTTAAAAGATGAACCTATATTATGCAGGCAAGTAAGTGCCTAGGTACCTACGTATCTACACAGTACAGGTTCACATTTAGTAGGTAATGAGTAACTTAGTCGCAAAAAATAAAAAACAATATTCAGCAATTTAGGTAGGAACTTACATAGAATAAAGAAATAAATACAGACAAGAGGGTTAGTGAAAAACCGGGACAATCGGCGTCCCAATCAAGAGTGAATCAGGACGTGTTACCTACCAGACTCTTGAAAATCGGGACGTCCCACGCAAATCGGGACACCTGGCAACTCTTCGTGTAGGCTACACGAAGAGTTGCCAGATTCTAGGTATAAAAGTGCAATAAATTCTAGTGTGTAACCAGTGGACTCTACTATATTCTACCCTATAGCTCATAACTAGATAGGTAGCTCTAGCTAGATAGTCAGGTAATGTAGCGGAGCTTCAGAGCAAGAGATAAATCAGGAAGCTCGCATGTTGTGTAATTTTATCAGACCGTTGCGTTGTTTGAGGGTGCTGTAACGAGGCTTAATGCAGTATTACTTGTAACTGGACTCTTTTAATTCACGATCATTTTGAACCTCATTACATCGCGCAAATTGTTTGTAAGAACCTGCAATTTTGGCTTGACTGCGAGGAATTCATTCTACCTTAGCTTGGGGATCAGATTGATCAATAATACCTACAACAAATACGCAAGAAGATTACATAGCCATAGGTACTACATGTATAGACTAGGTATAGAGATAAAACGCGATACTCTTGTTAGGTACCTTGTTAAGTAGGTAGGTACTCTAACTGGCAAAGTTTTAACAATTCAGCTCAGTTAGAGCCAGCGATCAATTTGGTAGAGTCATCTTTACTCCGCTATAATCAATTGTTAAACTTAATAAGAAAAGAATGAGTCTTGAATCGAGCCCATAACGATATCGATCAAAACCCTTTGATATTCAAATGAGTGTAGCGATCGTCTGTCATCGCGCTATAATGAGCTGTGGAATGACAAACTACCCTATTCCATCACCGCCCACTTACGGTCAGCATAATGAACCTGGGGAACCTTAACATCCGTATCCGGAACCTGTGATTAATAAATAGTGCATAGATAGAGCTCATTGTTGTTTCGTATCCGCTTAATAATTACCAGGAAAAACTAAGAATACCTACCTACCTAGGTAGGTAGATATTGGTTAATTCTGTATGATCAGTGGTTAATCTTTGAATTCGCTTTGACCGTAGACAGTACATACAGCCGAGTTTGAAAGAATGGGTAGAGTTTACTGCTTAACTTGTTTAGTGGTAGCACAGACTAGTATATTATATTACTGGTCTCTGGTGGTAGGTACCTAGGCAGATTGATTACGGTGTTTAAAAGTCGTTAAGCTGCACCTGTATTGTTTGGGTCATATTAATTTTTGCATCCCGTTACTTGAGCTATTGTTTCATCGGTAAGTACCTATACCCAGTGTGATTGATCATCGGACCTTTCAGTACCTAGACACCTACGCTTCGATGGCGTAACTATTTGTAGTTATTCTTAGTATCAACAGTCTTTAGTTTGACAAGACCCGTCGCATAAAATCGTAAGTTGTGCCTGTGGTCTGAGTTTGGCAAAGTCCGCCAAAAGTAAATTAGCCCATACGCTGCTCGTGTAAATACCTAGTCAGGTCATAAATTCTGTCACATGTTTAATATAAAATAATTGAAACAAGTTGATTCATTATGTAACCATTTATATACCAAAATGAACTTAACAAAACATAGATTCTTATGACACTAAAGTTTATTCAAAATGACCTCCGTGATTTTGAATACAGGCCTTCAATCTGCGCGGCCAGTCGTCTATCGCAGCACGAACGAGGTCCATGTCAATATCGGCGGCTGCCCTAATCAAGGATGTCTTGAGTGACTCCAAATTGGGATGAGGCTTTGAGCACGCCTTTTCCTCCAAGTGTTGCCATATCTTGTAATCTAACGGATTCAGATCTGGACTGGAGGAGGGCCAGTCTTCGTGCCGGATGAAGTCGATTTCACGCGCCGCCAGCCAGTCTTGTGTGCTCTTCGCTCTAAGAGCTGGCGCCGAATCTTGTTGGAATACCCAGTGCCTGTTATTAAACATGGTATGAGAAACAGGTTCCACAAGGTTCGTCAGGACTGTATTTTGATACACAACTGCATTCGTTTTTACACCTTTCTCACAAAAATGTACCTGTGTTAAGCCCCAATAAGAAACTCCCAGTAAAATACATACATATAAAGTGCCTACCTACGAATAAAAAAATAGAATAAAATAAATAAATAAAGGACGGAATTAAGGAAGGAACGATTAAGAAAAGAACAGATAGAGACCAATCAAAAACAAGTTGACGACCATCCATGAAGAGTATAGAGCAGAATAAATATCTACCCACCTAGACTCGAAGCACAATAAAGGTAAAACGGAACGTAAATAAGTTATGACATTGACAATACCTTATTTGGGTTTTTATAACTGTCTGTCAGTCGTGCCGTCACCGGCATGGCCAGTGCTGCCAACTCAGTGGATTTTCCACTAGTTCTGGTGGTTTAGACTATCCATTTAGCGAATAAATATTGGATTTAGTGGCTAGTGGATTTTTCTAGTGACTTCGATTATTTCAGTTAGTGGTAAGGTAACACAACAACCACCAAACACGAATTACAAAAATACTTAAGTTAGATAAGAATGATTGAAAAAAGGGTATAATTTTTTTTTTTGTGTAGTCAGCACAACAGAACTGGAGTGGTTGTTTTCGGGAAATCCATGAAATAGTTTATCATTTTCTTAAATTATTTTGATTATGGACTTTATTTGTATGTCTACTGGGTCTGATTTGATTCAAAATATTACTGGTTTGTTTATAAATTATTCCCTGAACAGTTCGAGTCGGTGTCGGTAAACGTTACTAGTTCATCTTTTTGAAGTAAAACTTCTTTACGCACGCTTGAATTAAGGAGTAAACTGGAGGATGCGTTACGAAAAGAGTGAACGGAAGTTGATAGGGATATATAAGTTAGTGAAGATAGAAAGAGAGAGAGTTACGTCTCGTATATTTTTTAACGTTAATGTGCGAGTGGGAGTTGCTTCTATCCAGAATGAACATAGACTGATCAGCCTACAGACGTGTGGACAATTTTGTAATTGAACAATTTTATAAATTAATAATTTGAAAAAGAATTTTTATACGTAAATGAAAGCGATTCTTCAGAAGATGATCATTTTTACCCAGCTAGTAGTTTTATTTTGTGATTTAAAAATAAATTATTATATCTGTTTACAATATTGTTGTTTTATTTCCAAATAACATTTAGGGACAAGAACACTTAGCACGAAAATGGTTATGTTGGATTAGTGGTTTTCTGGTGTTTTACGAGACCGATAGGTGTAATGATTTTCTGGTGGCCCACGAGGCCACATTTGGTGGGATCGTAAAAAAATAAAGTTGGCAACACTGGGCACGGCAGCCGTGTGACGTGTGTGTTTGTTTGTAAACAAATTATTTTTATTATTTTTGTTTTACATTTTTGACCAGTTTTTATAGATTTATAAAGCGATTTTTTATATATTCACAGATCGGTTATCGCTTCAGTTTGCATTGTAATAAAGATTAGCAAAATGTCTAACCTCGACATTGTATTTGTGGACAAAATAGTCGAGGCTTGCTTTACTTTGTATAATGAAACTACTAAATCCGGAAAGCCAACAGAAAAAGAGTGGACAGTTCTATCATGTATAGTGAAATATGAACCATCTAGTAAAGAAATTGAAGTAGTGTCGTTAGGCACAGGCTCAAAATGTGTTGGGGCTTCAAAAATGTCTCCAAAAGGAGATATAATGAATGACAGCCACGCTGAGGTATTTGCACGAAGAGGATTCCTTTTATACTGCTACGAAAATGTTGATAAAGCTTTAGAAAACCAGTCTTCAATATTTAACTACAGCTGTGGGAGATTTCAACTGAAAAAAGGTATTCATTTTGCATTCTATTCAAGTCAGTTACCCTGCGGTGATGCTTCTATAATACCAAAATCAGAAAACGACGAACATATTGGTGATATAATACAGTCAAAGAAACATAAATTACAAGATTCTAATCCAACAGAACCCAAAAAATCTAAACTGAGGGATGATATACACAGAACTGGTGCAAAATGTTTACCATACTCTGAACAGGATACTAAAGAATCAGGTGCAAAATATCACATTCTTGGTCAGGTCAGAACAAAGCCTGGAAGAGGTGATAGAACATTGTCTGTCTCTTGTAGTGATAAAATATCTAGATGGATACATATGGGTATACAGGGAAGTCTCCTCAGCTTGCTATGCGATCCTATTTACATTAGTCACTATATTTTTGGTACTGGTGTACCTTATTCTGAGGAATCTTTACACAGAGCTCTCCTAAATAGGAGCTCCGATGCTTGTGAGTTGAAACCGGAGATTGTACCAGTATTCTACCAATCATCATTGAAGTTTCAGAGTATAAGATCAGAGAATGCTGTAAGGCCTGCAGCTGGTAGCATTGTGTGGGTCAAGTTGAGTAATCCGTAAGTATTTTTTTGTGTCATTTATGATCCAATGTTCCAAAGATCTAAGTTCATTAGCAAGCAGTAACTTCAACCATCAGCATGAACGTTAAACATAGGGAGTCCTCACAACCACCACAGTATGCTTCCACACAGTAAATCACCCACTAGACGGCTGTCTATACAATCCTGCAACTTCAATCACTAATATTATAAATAATGCAAGTTTGGATGTTTGTTTATTTGTTTGTTAGTCAATCAGGTTGTAACAGCTGAACCGATTTGGATGAAATTTAGTATGTACGTAAATTATAATCCGAATTAACACATAGGCTACTTTTTATCCGATAAATCAGGTCCCATGGGATAAAAATGGGGTGTCAAGTCTAGTTGCATGCAACAGCGAGTTTAGCTTTATTTCTAGGTTAGATACACATTTAGTTGTGTAACGCGTACGAAGTCGTGGGTAACAGCTCTTGGTTCATAAACTAACATTAATTAACAGTGTAAATAGATTTCTGTAGTACGAAATAACTTTTTTTATTTTATAAACACTGCCTTCATGACACTGAAAATTCATGAATGTGAAAAAAATGCCACTTACACCATTAGATAAGCTCTCAAAACTCTAATAGGTGATAACCACCTTATTTAATGTGTTGATGAAAAGTGGCATAATTTTATTCTTTTATTCCCTAAGAAGTTGCATCAAGTTATGATGAACACCAATCATTATCGTCATAACCCCGCTACTCATCTCTGGAATAATATGCCACCTAACTATTTCGAGGCTACTTCAGTGGAAGCATTCAGATTGAGAATCTATAGGCACCTTCTCGGTCAAACCGACCAAAAATTAGTAACTTAATCTTTCCTTATCACTTCTTCTAATGTTATGTATGTATTTTTATTCGATATTTGTATAGTTTTGTCTATAATATAAAGTATTTAAGTAGGTTTATTTATGTAGTATGTACCTATGTATATTATGCTATTTTTATTAGTCCTGTGCAAACATTCATTAGTTCCCTTTCCTGTGCACTACCTACACATCTTTATCTACAATAGTTCCCCTTTGTACTAGTTTTATAAGTGCAATAAAGTATTTCCAATCAATCAATCTAAATAGAGATGTAATCATAAGAATCATTTGTTCAGTAGGTACTTAACATAAGGTCCTTACAAAACTAAAGTAAGATAACTGGCCATCTCAATAGGACGTGAACCATCTTACCGTCAGGCAAATCTTTGTCTTGGCTACACTGCTTAGATTCCATAAGAGCTCTCCGGTAACGGTTGCGGAAACGTACGGAAATCGGCGGACCGTGTGGGACACACCTAAGATGTCCACTACCTTTGGCAAACGATCACACTTTTTCCTTGGACCTTACATTTATACCAAAATTAATAAAATACTGACAAGCCTCTGACAAGGAAGAAGTGTAGAAAGCTTTCTATAACCTGGCTTATCTCTCAGAATTACAATGATACTGAGAGATTACATCAACGTAAAGCAGTATGTACCTAACATCACAAATAAGACGCATATGCACTTCTAAATTACTCCACAACTACATCCATAATCATATCTGACCTCATCTACATTTGATATTGATACTTACTCTGCACACTACTCTAAACAACCAATTGCAACTTAATCTGGATATTGTTGATAAATTGATTTATTTTATTAAGTACAAGTTCGGAAGAGAACTAACCCCCACAACACAGGGTTTTCCTAGGCTGGAGGTTAGGGAACTATATAAAGTGAGACTATAACTATCTATTTATCTATTCCTACTTTACATTAGTTTAATTTTTTTTCTTTTAGCATGCTTAGTTTGGTTATAGTATATTTATTGTTGTATCATGTACCTACTGAATAAAGAGATATTATTATTATTAATTTTAGGTTCAACATATGATTGATGGGTGTTTATTGAATAAATCTGTTTTTAATGATAATAACATGCATCGAATTTTTTTTAATTATAGACTAACTGAAGTGGCAGTGCAAGGAAAAAAGTTGGGAGTCACAAAGAAAAAGGCCTCATCAATCAAATCACTTTGCATAAGCAAGTTTAATATGTACAAGAGATTTACTGATATCCTGAACAAAAGTAATAAATTAAAACAATCAATACTAGAAGATGTCGATGTGGATTTAGTACCATATAATGAAATGAAGAAAAAAGCAACAGATTATGGAAGAAAGTGGTTGAAAATGAAAGAATTTTTTTTCAAAACGTGGACTCTGAAGCCAGATATGTGGAACTTCTGTATAAAATCTAGTCAATAAAATGCAAGGTAAATTATTCATTTAGTTTTATTTCTTATTCATTTTAATTAGTTTTGTTCATCCCCAAAAATCAACAATATGTTTTCTTTATTCTTTATTGTACACAAATAGATTTACAGATAAAAATAGCTTACAAAATGGACATGTACAAAGGCGAGCTTAACCCTAATAAGAGTTTTCTTCCAGCAAACCTTTGAAGATAGAGATATTTGATTATAGTGGTGGGTACGTGCACAGAGAATGACATTGGAGTATATGAATCATCATCATCATCATTTCAGCCCGTTTGCACCCACTGTTGGGTATAGGTCTCCTCTTTATTACGCCATTCTTTCCGGTCCCTTGCGAGTCTCATCCATTGACACCCAGCTACGCTTTCAATATCATTCGACCATTGGGCGGGTGGTCTGCCTCTTGGTCTACGAGCGTCCCTTGGCCACCACTGTAATCGCCTTCGTCCAACGCCCGTCATCCCTCCTAGCCAAGTGTCCAACCCATCTCCACTTCAGCCTCGCGATCCTCATACCCACGTCCACAACCTTTGTGCGACGTCGGATTTCTACATTGGGTATGTGGTCCAAGAGTGATATACCGAGCATGGCACGCTCTATTGCCCGTTGAGCTACTCTAATCTTATGCATGTAGGTATTCCTTTGTGAGCGGCCATGTCTCGGAACCGTAAGTAAGAATGGGCAGGACACTTTGGTTAAACACCCTGGTCTTGAGGCATTGAGGGATTTTAGACTTAAGGACGTCTTCTAACTTACTAAAGGCGGCCCATCCTAGCTGGACTCTTCTCGAAATCTCTTGTTTCTGGGAAAGTGAGTCAAAGGATAAACAGTGTCCAAGGTAAATGTAGTTGTCCACTGCCTCTATTGGGCAGTTACCTACGATTATGTTAGGTTTTGGACCAGCAAGATTGGTCATAATCTTGGTTTTGGACATGTTCTTCCTAAGACCCACTTTTGTTGAAGCTTGCTGAAGGTCTGCGAGCATTCCCTGGAGATCTTCAACGTTCTCTGCTATGAGGATAAGGTCGTCAGCAAAGCGTAAATGTGATATTTTGCGGCCGTCTATGTTGATACCCATCTCACAATAGTCGAGAGTCTTCATTATGTCTTCGAGCACGCTGGTAAACAATTTAGGTGAGATGGTATCTCCTTGCCGTACGCCTCGCTGGATTGACACTGACTCAAAAAGTCTATGCATACGGACTTGAAAAGTTGCGTTTTGGTATAGTTTCCGGAGGATATCCACGTATCGCTTGTCAATGTTACAACGATGAAGAGAGTGAAACACAGCCCAATGCTCGACACTGTCGAAAGCCTTTTCATAGTCGACAAAGGCACAGCACATGGGCCGCTTGTACTCTCGACACCTCTCCATCAGTTGCTTGACTGCGTGGATATTTAATATAAATATTTAGAATAAATAATATTGTAGCGTATATTAATGTTTATAGCCTATATAAATTATTTATACAAATAAAATAAAAAATGTGATTAAGTAACTGGCCTAAGAATATTTATAGCCTAGAGAAATAAATTATAACAAAAAAAATTCAAAAATGTGGCCGACGCCCCTCAGATGTGAAACATTTAATAATAATATAATAATATTGCTGGACATTTCACATAGCGCTATCTAGCCCTTAACTAAGCAGAGCTTGTATATTATGGGAACTAGATAACTGATAGAATACTTATTTTTATTATTATTTATATATACATATATATATACTTATTTTGTTATTACATACTTATAATATATAGGAAACATTCAGACCCGGAACAATTTTTTGATAATTAAAGAAAATCGTATTCATCATCATCATATCAGCCGTAGGACGTCCACTGCTGGATAAAGGCCTCCCTCATTGATCTCCAGGAACTGCGGTTGGAAGCGGCCTGCATCCAACGCCGACCTGCGGTTCTTACCAAGTCGTCTGCCCATCTTGTGGGTGGACGTCCTACGCTGCGCTTGCAGGTCCGTGGCCTCCACTCGAGAACCTTTCGGCCCCATCGGCCATCTGTTCTGCGCGCTATATGGCCTGCCCATTGCCACTTCAACGTGCTAATCCGTCGGGCTATGTCGGTGACTTGAGTTCTCCTACGTATCTCCTCATTTCTGATTCGATCCCGTAGAGAAACCCCGAGCATAGCCCTCTCCATAGCTCGTTGAGCGACTCTGAGCTTATTCATAAGGCCAATAGTGAAGGACCACGTCTCGGTTCCCTATGTCATCACTGGTAACACACACTGATTGTAGACTTTCGTCTTAAGACACTGAGGTATGTTGGACGAAAATCGTATTAATTTAGGTTAAATGTACTCAAAACAGTGGAGAAGATCATCGTCAGCGAATCGGCATGTCCTTGAAACAAAAATTTGAACACATGTGCCATTAACGTTTTTTGACGACCTCCGTGGTGCAGTGGGCGAATAGCTGGTGTTGAGACTCAGGAGGTAGCGGGTTCGATTCCCGCCGCGGAACAAATGTTTGCATGATCTGTAGATATTTGTTCTGGGTCTGGGTGTTTGTCTATATATGATAAGTATGTATTTACAAAAAAATAGTATATTATATATGTATTCTATCAGTTATCTGGTTCCCATAGTACAAGCTCTGCTTAATTTGGGGTTAGATAGCGCTGTGTGAAATGTCCAGCAATAATTATTATTATTGGGTTGGTATTCTAATAAGCGGCGATGGGCTTGCAACCTGTCACGCGGAGCTTAACTTCTATGAAAAAATGGGCACGTATCAAACGTAATGTTTGGACTTGCCTCTGCCTACCCCCTTGTGAGATATCATCACGGGTCTGCGTACTGAGTAAGAGGTCCGAGGATGTTTGTAAAAGGGAATTAATATAGGTATTCGTGAGCTATATTTATCTTATACTAGCTGACCCGCCCGCGGCTTCGCATGCGTGGTATATCAATAAAAAAATTACCCTCCTTTTGCGCACTCGAATAAAAAGTAGCCTATGTCCTTCCCCAGAATATAATCTATCTCCTTGCCAAATTTCATTACGATCCGTTCAGCCGTTTAGTTATGAAAAGGTAACAAACAAACAGTTACTTTCGCAAACAAGTACTATGTCTATGCTAATATTATAAAGAGGTTATTTGTTTGTTGGTTTGTATTGAATAGACTCCGAAACTACTGGACCGATTTAAAAAAATTCTTTCATTGTTGGGAAGCTACACTATCCCCGGGTGACATAGGCTACTTTTTACCCAACTGCGCAGAAGGAGGGTAATGTTTTTATTGACAAACTACGCGTGCGGAGCTGCGGATTGGTCAGCTAGTATGTAATAAACATAATAAACCTTCCTCTTGAATCACTCTATCTATTGCTGAAAACTGCATTAAAATCCGTTGAGTAGTTTAAAAGATCTAAGCGAACAGACAGCAGAAGCGACTTCATTTCATACTATGTAAAGATAAAGATGAAAATGCATAGTTAATGTATTATTTGTAAATTGTATTTAATTTAGTCCTGCTCTAACTTTCCATATAGAACGGCGGTAGCTCAATGCTGAATTGAAGTTGAAGCGAAAATACATATAGCTTGGACCTTAAGAGGAGACCGGAGGGGAATCACCCATACAACACGTACTACCAAGATCATTTCTTTCCCAACCATATATTAAATCAAAATACTTACCTAAAATGAAATAGAAGCGTATCGCATTCTGCATGTTTTTACGTCATAAAGGAGACCGGAGGGGAATCGCCCATAGAACACGTACTACCAAGATCATTTTTAATTGGAGCAAATTTCTAATAAGGTATTATTTTAATTTGAATAGTATTTATCTAGGTTCCCAACCATATATTAGATCAAAATACTTACCTAAAATGAAATAGAAGCGTATCGCATTCTGCATGTTTTTACGTCATAAAAGACCTGTTTTCAACCTAATTGTTTCGTATTAAAAACAACAACATCTTACGTATCCTAGTCATGGGAACATAGAATAAATCATCTAGTTACAGAATAACAACACGATGAGAAAAATACAACAAATTTTCAGTCATCATTTTTGGTATTACGGAACACGGTCAAAATCTAATCAAATTTAGAATCGTTCTATTGCTATCATTGTCGCTCTGCGTGGCTAAACTTCGTCACTAAACAGGGATATCGATATTCAGGCTGAAGTTTTTGACGCGGCCGAATTGAAGTTGCGCTGGGGGTTCGCCGGCTTCTTAAGGGGATACCGGAGGGACAATCGCCCATACAACACGTACTACCAAGATCGTTTCTAATTGGAGCATATTTCTACCTGAATAAGGTATTATTTTAATTTGAATAGTATTTATCTAGGTTCCCAACCATATATTAGATCAAAATACTTACCTAAAATTAAATAGAAGCGTATCGCATTCTGCATGTTTTTACGTCATGAAAGACCTGTTTTCAACCTAATTGTTTCGTATTAAAAACAACAACATCTTACGTATCCTAGTCATGGGAACATAGATTATATCGTCTAGTTACAAAATAACAACACAATAAGAAAAATACAACAAGTTTTCAGTCATCATTTTTGGTATTACGGAACACGGTCAAAATCTAATCAAATTTAGAATCATTCTATTGCTATCACTGTCGCTCTGCGTGGCTAAACTTCGTCACTAAACAGGGATAGCGATATTCAGGGCGAAGTATTTGACGCGGCCGAATTGAAGTTGCGCTCAGGGTCCGCCGGCGCATTAAGGCGCAGAATTTGGGCACACAGATTTCTGATTTCACCCCCACTTCACCCCGCACGCGTCAGTATATTTACACCAAAGCAACAACTAGAGACATTATCACAAATAAAATTCGCGGAAATTTGTGGAACTAAACATATACAAAGTACTGTTAGTTACTCTCTAAAATACTAGCGCCATCTGTTTAAGAACGCGGGAACTACGTCTCATTGCAAATAACTCAACAACGTGTTGAGACGCCATCTATAAATTCACACGATACCTACGCTGGCTGTGTGCCATAGTAAAATAAATGTAGTAAGTCAGAAAATTTGTATTTTCATGGAGGTGTTATGTGAGCCTAAAAATAGAAGGTTTAATTAGTAAAAAATATTGCAACATTAATTTATATGTTCATAAGCATTTATTTACAGAAATAATATCATTGCAAGTCAATACCACAACCATTGCAAGTCGGACACATTGAAAGAGATACTGAATTATTTATTTTATATCTTTATTAATAATATTGCTCAGAACATTATTCCCCGTGTAAATACTCGGATCATACCCACAAGAGGGTATTTAGAGGCAAGTCCAAACATTGCGTTTAATACATTTGATCATCTTCAACTTCTTGAACGGAACTTGTAGCACATTTTCAAGGCTGTCCAATACATCGGAGGTCGATCTTTAAGAAACAATGAGTTCTATACTGTTTTTACACTACTAAATGTGTAGGTAACTTAAAAATAAAGCTAAACTCGCTGTTGAAACTTGACTTGACATCCCATTTTTATCCCATGTGAACTAATTTATGGCATAAATGGTAGCCTATATGGTGATCCAGGTTATAATCTACGTATATACCAAATTTCATTGAAATCGGTTAAGCCGTTACGGCGTGATTGAGTAACAAATAAAGAAACATCCAAACTTTCGCATTTATAACACAAGATCCTAAAGATCTGAACTTAAATGAGATGGTTGTGAGCAGTTTCATGTCTATTGGGTCAGGCTATGGAAGTTTAGAAGAAGTTAGTTTTTCCCTTGCAATACCATGTATGGCTGATAGTGTTTATTCAAAATGCCACGCTAAAATCTGTGAATTAGCAAAGGAAAAATGCATGGAAGAGGCTGCAAAAGAGGAATATGAATTGGCTATACAAAATGAAGACGTGGATGAAAATGGAGTTCCTATGATTGTTGTCGTTGCGGACGCGTGCTGGTCTAAAAGATCTTATAAAAAATATTATAACGCTTTATCCGGCGCCGCTGTTATTATAGGTTACAGAACAAAAAAAGTCTTATACATGGCAGTGAAAAACAAATATTGTATGATGTGCGCAAGAGCACAGAATAAAGACTTGGAAGCACCGAAACACGTTTGCTTTAAGAACTTTAATGGTTCGTCGAGCTTAATGGAATCTACCGCAATCGTAGAAGGCTTCAAAAGATTCATAGAAACACAAGGACTGATTTATTACAGACTTATAGCTGATGGAGATTCCAGCACGTACAAAAAAATCTTGGATGCCAGACCATACGGTAACATTATAGTAGAAAAAATCGAATCAATCACTTGCTCCGAAACTTCAGCACCAAACTCAACGATCTCACTCGTAACACAGCATACCCCATAGGCCAACGTAAATTGCTTACAAAAAAATTATTACGACTGCGAAGAGCCGTAAAAGGAGCCGTGAAGCATGCCGAACAAGATTCTAAAACCTTCGACGAAAAAGTACTCGAGCTAAAAGAAGACTTAAGAATTACCGTATGTCATGTTTTTGGCGACCACAAATCATGCAAGCCCTACTTTTGCAACAAAAATACCACGGGTGACGCAGAAAACAATTTCGTTCCATATATGAAAAAAGCTTACTTTTTGAAGCTATACAGAAAATTATATACAGACTCGTAAACAATGCCAAAAGCCTGGTCTTTAACGTCAATAGTAAAGTTGCAATAGTAAAGTCTTTAACAGTATTATAGCAAAATTTATAGGAGGTAAAAGAATCAACTACTCGCTCAGGCAATCTTATGCAGGACGTTGTGCTGGCTCTGTAGTTTCATTTAATTCAAAACATCCGACAACTTACCTGTATAAAAAAATATTACACAAAAGTCCGAACAAGTTAGTAAAGCGCCTGGAGATGAAACGAAACATAAAAAGGTTAAAATCGGCAACAGCAAGACGAACACTTTATACATCTCAAATAAGGAAACAGTGTGCCACCAATAAAGATGTGGATTCGGACTATGGTGAAAATTGTCAACGACCTGACATGACGGAAGATGATTATGCGTTTGCTAAGAGTGAACATATAAATAAAATTACTCTTACAGAGCAACAAAGGGATCAGCTGGAAAAGAAGACAATCTTACAGATTCCATTGAATGGCACCAGGAACGCCGGTTGCGTCTCACCGCATCTGTTTTCGGCAAAATTTGCAAAAGAGGTCTCGTGAAATGTGCACCTCTTGTGAAAACACTTATTAGTGATAGCGATAAATTAACTCACGTGAAATCGATGCGTTACGGAATCGAGCACGAAAAAATTGCTTTGAGTCAACTAGAAGCACATTTGCAAAATATCAATCCAGAAACATTCAGTCCAATAATAAAATGTGGATTATTTATTGATCCGACGTTACCTTACTTAGGTGCGAGTCCAGATGGATTGTTTCAGGAAGACAAAATTGTAGAAATAAAATGTCCCTATTCTGCCGCTGGAATGAGTGTCGATGAAGGGAAAAAATTAAAAAAAAATTACGTTTTGGAAACAAAGTGAAAGCGAGTTGGCAGTAAACAAACGTCACGACTGGTACTATCAGGCGCAGGGACAACTGCATATTACTAGAAGAAGTGTCTGCATTTTCATTGTTTGGACCGATGTTGATATGAAAATTGAGTTCATAGAAAGAGACGAAAATTAATGGAACACGGACATGAGGGACCAGTTATCAAAATTTTATTTTGATTGTTTACTGCCCGAGTTAATTGACTCTAGAATAGAAAGAAAAATGGAGATAAAAGAACCGCACTGTATTTTAGAAGGTATACAAAATAAAATTAAAATAAAAGACAGGAAAGAACAAGAAAGGAAAGAAAAAGAATTAAAAAGAAAAATTAATAACTCTGAATCAAAAAACCACAAAAATCAAAAGAAAAAAAAATCCACTTCAAAAGTGAAGAAACTGCATTATAAATTTTACCATAACCAGGTTATGCTGGAACTGTCTAGTTTGATGTGATCACTGTACCCACATAACTCAAAAATGTGAAATACCTAATATTTCTCTATAATTTTTTAAGTCATTACCCGAAAAGACGTTACATTATGGTAAATATTAAATGACATTTAGATTTTGTCTGTGAGACTTTTTATTATTCAACCGATGAAAAAACGGAGGAGGTTCTCAAATAGACGCATATACAAGGTGTAAAAGAAAGTAGTGATATTACTAAAAGGGGTACTTCTACTCATGAAACTGAACAACTTTTCCCAAAGAATCCATATTGGATTCTCAAAAAAAAAATTTGGACTTTGTATGGAGAATTGGCCAATCAGCTGACCGATCCCCATACAAAATCAATTTTTTTTTTGAGAATTTGATATGGGTTCCATGGGGAAAGTTGTTCAGTTTCATGAGTAGAAGCACCCCTTAAAGTATTATCACTCATTTATTTTACACCCCGTATATTACCAAAAACCTACCAAGTCATAACGCACATAACTCGTACCTACTATAATTTAAAAAAGTGTAAAATAAACTATAAGTATCTGCCTAACTAGGTGTTTATTAGCAAAAAATTAAAGTGCCATACAGAAGATAGCTCTGTCATCTCATTACTCTGTATTGCCGGCTAGCTCGCGTGGATGTGTGCGTGTAACTCACACTGAGACAGAGCGCTCTGTCAAATACCTAAAACTGTGCAAGCGCGCGGACACGATACGCTCTTAAAGCACTGAGGTATGTTGGACGAAAAGACGTTGCGAAGTTTCCCAAACGCTGCCCATCCGAGTTGGATTCGACGATTGACTTCTTTCTCGAAGTTGGACCTACCTAATTGGACTGTTTGTCCTAGGTATACATACCTACGCGTAGACAACTTCAAGAGCCGAGTTCTCAACCATAACTGGGACAGGCACGATATGGACATTCGACATAATTTTCGTCTTGTCCATGTTCATTTTAAGTCCTACGCGTTGGGAGACTCGGTTGAGGCCTTTGAGCATCGTGCTCAGCTCTTCCATCGACTTTGCCATGACCACAATATCGTCGGCAAACCGAAGGTGAGTGATGTATTCGCCGTTAATATTGATGCCTATTCCTTTCCATTCCAGAAGCTTGAAGGCATCTTCCAATGCGGTCGTAGAGATGACATCTCCCTGTCTTACGCCTCTTTTTAAGGGAATCGCCTTCGAGCTCTGTTCGTGTATTCGGACTGACATAGTGGCGTTTTTATATAAACACTTCAACACTTCGATGTACCGATAGTCAATACGGCATCGTTGGAGAGACTCAAGCACTGCCCATGTTTCGATCGAATCGAAGGCTTTCTCATAGTCCACAAACGCGAGACATAGCGGCAAGTTATACTCTTCGGTCTTCTGTATGACTTGCCGCAGCGTATGTATGTAGTCTATGGTACTGTAGCCTTTACGGAACCCGGCTTGATCAGGAGGCTGGAAGTCATCAAACCTGCGTTCGAGACGGTTCGCGATGACCCTTGAAAACAGCTTATAAATATGGCTCAAAAGCGAGATGGGTCTGTAATTCTTAAGCAAGGTGTTGTCACCTTTCTTGAAGAACAGAACCACCACGCCCTCGTTCCATGCTTTTGGCGTCGTACCTTCAAGCAAGACGGAATTAAAGAGCTTCTGAAGGACTAAGCACCGGTGATCCACCCGCTTTCAGAAGCTCTGAAGTGATTCCGTCCTCACCCGGCGCCTTGTCGTTCTTAAGCTGCTTCAAGGCCATCCTGATCTCATACAGGCTGATGTCCGGAATATCTTCGGTATAATGTCGGGTCAGTTTGGCTCTTGGGAACCTCAGAAACTCTCACTAAACCTGTTTGCAGTGCGGCCAACGAGGCCGCACTGCAAACAGGTTTAGTGACCGAATCGTAGAGCCGTCCATAGAACCTTTCGACTTCCCTTAACACTTCCGCTTTACTTGACGTTATGCTGCCATCTTCCCTCTTCAGCTTCGTCATGCAGCTCTGCCCAATAGAATTATCTCTCGCGAACACTTTGGAGCCTTTATTCCGCTCTATGTATCATTAATACGAGATGTATTAAAGGTACGAATATTGTGCCGCAAGGATTTCCAAATCTTTCTATTGAGCTGCCTATGTGACTGAGCATCATCGGGAGACTGCAGTTGCAAAGAACGTCGTTCAGCCATGAGGTTAAGGGTGTTATCAGAGAGTTTCTGAGGTCTATTGGTACGGGGGGTCTTAAAGAACTGGGACCCCACCGTATGGACGGTTTCTACGAACCTGTTATTGATCTCGTCCACTGATGCATCTACTTCTAGACAGTCAAAGCGATTTGCAAGTTCGAGTTGAAAGCTCTCGAGGTTTTGGATATGTGCGCGAGTGGGTCGGAGCGTAGACTTCATCAAACGGAACCTTTCAAGTTTAACGTTCATATTCAATGTGGCTCTAACAATTCGGTGATCACTGCCGGTTTTTACCCTGTGAATCACAGAGACATTATTGAATATCCGTTTCTTGTTGGTCAAGATGAAATCAATCTCATTTCTCGTGGAACCGTCCAGGACTCATCCAGGTCCATTTCCTGTGATGCGGCTTCTGGAAAAAAGAATTCATCATAAAGAGTCCTTCTTTCTCCAGAAAATTTGGCCAGCCTCTGTCCCCTGGGGTTCCGTTGCCCATATCCAAATTGCACCACTCTCAACTCATCATCGCTTCTCATGCCTAGCTATGCATTGAAGTCCCCCATAGCAACAATAAAGTGAGTTTTGTTCGTATGTATGGCTCTACTGATGTCCTCATACATAGACTCTACTTCTTCATCTGGGTGTGAAGAGGTCGGCGCATATACCTGAACGACCTTCAGCGAATATCGCTTAGATATTCTGAGTGTCAGGTACGCGACCCTGCTCGACACACTGTCGACTTGTGAACGAGAAACCCAACACCACCTTGGGACTGTTGATCGCCCTCCCGGTAGTATAGTAGGTTACTAGACTTAAGGGATATCGTGTCTTCGCCCTCTCTACGGACTTCTGATCACCCCAAAATGTCCCAGTATAATCTACTAATTTCTTCCAGCTCAAAAATCTTTTCGTCTGTCCTCAAAGTGCGGATGTTGTGTGTTACCAGGACCAGTGGTCGTCGTAGGGTTTGGTAGCCGATCGTCTCCCGGGGATTCTTAGCACCCCTGGCCCCGCCGTTACCGTGACTGCTACCGTAGCCAGGATTAGCGGAGCCGCCGGGGACTCGGGGCCTGGTTTTATGTTGTTGTATCATAAAGGGGTTGTTGCCATACTCGCCACGCTTGGCAGGCGGGTTGGCGAGCGTAGTATAGGTATTGAAAACACGAAAAGACGCTGCTGTCCATCTTTCGGAGGTATCCCTTTACATATTCCTACTGCATCCACGGGCAAGAGCGGAGGGGCAAGATTCTACTGCCGGCGCCCCACGGCGCCGGCAGTAGAATGTTGCCAGTATAATGTTTATTATTATAATATTAGTGAGATTTCATTTGTTAAAAACACAAACTTATAAAATAATACATTAAAAAACCGTTAGAAGGTTTGTTCTACGCATAACTCATAATATGCCTTTTTAGTAACTATTTGTATACAGGTAGTTGTAACTTAGTCAACGTAAGACGTGCCACCTTTTTCCTACTGTTACAAATTTTACTATGCCACTACGCCTTGGGGTCACGCACGACTTATCACGATATAAAGTATGTATGACTGTATGTAATAACTTACTATATCCACATAGTACATACCTACCTAATAATTACGATGGTTTTTTTACTTAGAAAACTTTCGTGATTGATTTCAATCATTATTATAAATACGGGAATTAAATCATATAATCATTATTATTATTATAACATTGTCGGTTGAAACACCGATAAGACGGTACGTGATAAATCCCGTATTTATAATAATGATGGTTTTTCTTACCTTTTCAGTATGCGTCGAAAGGGGCTCATTTTCATATTTCTTCTTTGACCTTAAAATAAACATAGCTTTGACTGAGAAAGGTAAAACAATCAAAAGTTATGACTTAATATTAAAATATTAACTAGGTACATAACTAAATAAAAGTATTATTTTACAAAACATATCAACAACTAGAAGGTAGAAAAACAAACTAAAAAAACTATCAAAAAACATCTAGTCCGGTAGGGTTCGAACCCGCTTACAACAGAGTAGGTATATACCTTCAGTACCCAGAACCGCTGGACTAGCTAAGCTACGACTCTATTGATGAAAATAATAATATATTTCGGTCAGTGGTCGCGGCACAGAAAACCCTGACTAGTTGAAATATTTTTCAAAATCATAGTAAGTGTTATCAAATGTCAATAAATACGCACAAATAAATGGCTTACTTACCTTTCTTTAACCATCATGTAATTCGCGCGCGTAATGCACATCTTTTCACATGATATTTGACCAATTTGTGAGGGTTTTATTTATGTTTTATTTCTGGAAAAAAGTAGCATAGGTCCATCGCCGCGGAATGAGAGTGAACACGAAGTAAAATACGCGAGCCACCAGTGGGAAGAGTGTGACATGATATTGAAGTGGCTCCGAATTAAACAATGTAAGCAACATTTGTAAAAATCATAGTTACTGTGTAAATAAAACTCTTATTCTAAAAAAATTATCAATAGTTAATTTTCTAATAATTTGAAAAATATTTTTGTTAAATATCATATCTCATTACCTTATTGTGTAGAATTAACTATGGAATGTCTTAATTGTCAGAGTTGTCTTTGTAATTTTTTTTATCGACATTTTATTAGTAATTCGTGTTTTTAGAACAATAGTTTTGTTACTTATATCCTTGGGTATCGTGTATTTAAATTTCAATACCATACAACAAGCACAATGATAATTGTTAGGGTTATTATGTTAGGGTATTTAAAGTCTGCCCCTTAAATAAGCCCTGTATAAGTCTAATAACTAATAAGATTACAGATATTTGTTCCTATCTGGTTGTATCTCTATATATTTTGTTAATGGTACATAGAGATGGATCAAGCTTATGGCCACCCTGATGTTAAGTGGTAACCATCGCCTATAACAGAGAACTGCCTCGTAGGTCACGCACCTTAGAAATGTGCCCTGCGTTGCACTGTTCTGCGTCCATCAACTTGATGCATACAGGTGTAAATCCTCATGTGCCTGTAATTTCACCGGCAACCATGCCCTTCAAACCAAAACACAGCAATGCACGTGACAGAAATCGGTATGGTGATAGTACTTCTCCGGGTGAGCCCTTTTACAAGGAACTGTAAAACTCTTAAATATTATAATACTAGCTTCCGCTAGCGGTTTCGCACGCGTTGTTTTTCGCCAAAAAGTAGCCTATGTGTTAATCTAGGTTATAATCTACGTACATATATTTACCAAATTTCATCGAAATCGGTTCAGCGGTTACGACGTGAATGAGTGACAAACAAACGTCCACACTTTCGCATTTATAATATTGTTATATTATGATAGTATTTACAGAAAAAAGTATATAAGTATTGTATCAGTTATCCATTTCCCATAGTACAAGCTTTGCTTCGTTTGGGGCTAGATAGCGCTTTGTGAAATGTCCAGCGTTATTTATTATTATTATAATGAGTCTGTCGTAAGCTAAAGCGCGCCATACACCGATAGCGTCTGCGTCAATGACACACAAACGCTGAGTCAAGGGTATTCCACTAATGGCGCGCCTGTCAACTTACCATCAAACAAGTAGCATTATGACAGACTCATTACTGCGTTTAGGATTAGACCCACAATGCTATCTGTCTTGTATCTAGTAGTTCGCGGTGTGAAGCTATAAAAAAGGCGGTGGAAAAAAATGACGCATAAACTTTTAAATTTAATGATTAATTGACAACCTCAGTGGTGCAGTGGGCGGATAGCCGACTGAGACGCAGGAGGTAGCGGGTTCGATTTTTTTTTAAACTAAATAGATCTTCGTGTGGCATACACTAGAAGGTCCCCAGTAGACAGTTTCTGGCGAAACCCATATTGACGGTCACTGAGGAGGGCGTTGTCTTCAAGGTATGCAAGGAGTTTCCTATTCAGCACACGCTCTATACATTTACACAGTAAGGAGGTGACCGAGATAGGGCGGTAGTTTGACGGGTCGGCACGACTACCTTTTTTGGGCACAGGCTGCATATTAGCTAGCTTCATGACTTGGGGACTAGACCAGTTTTCAGAGACAGGCGAAAAAGTCTTGTCAGTATTGGAGACAACTCAGGGGCACAAGTTTTTAACACTACGGCTGATATTCCGTCCGGTCCACTAGCTTTATTCACGTCAAGACTACGTAGCGTTTTGAGCACTTCTTTTTGCTGGATGTGAATTTCGTGCATAGACACTTCACATCGGGGAAGGCTAGGTGGAGATTCGCCAGTGGTGTCGAGACATGATGCTTCCGCAAATTGAGTTGCAAATAAATTTGCTTTTTCAATAGCAGAGTGAGCTAGGGAACCATCCGGTTTCAGTAGTTGAGGGAGTGAAGGACGGCTGAAGTTCGCTTCCACCGATTTGGCCAAAGACCAGAAAGCTTTACTTCCCGCGGAGTACGCAGCAAGCTTAGACCCCATTCGGCCAATCCGATCGAAACGAGCCTTCCGTATCACCTTGCTGGACTTGGCGGCCTTATTGTAGGCTTTCTTCTTTGACCGAACATCCAAGACTTTGCTGTTTTGTGCATCTACCCAGGCAAGGTACGTCGCATGTTTATGTGCTTTTGCACTGGCACACGCGGGACTAAACCATGGGCGAGCATTACCTGAAGGTGAAGCGTCTCGAGAATGGAATAAAAAATACTCCATTGCTTTTTTATCATCTCCGTAATGGCTTCAGCGCAGACTGTTGGATCAAATGAAGAAAAGCAAGTTTCCCGCCATGGATAATACGCGAAGAAATGACGCATTTCATCCCAACCTGCTGACTTGTAGCGCCACACTCGCCTGCTTCCTCTGGGAGAGGGATCAGGAGGCTAGTATGACGATACAGACCTCACAACACAGTGGTCTAAACTGCCTAAGGGAGGCAGCACTGATACTGAGTGGCGATCTGGTTCATTTGTCAGCAGAAGGTCCAAGCAATTGGCTGAGTGGCTCTCGACATCCGGTACTCTGGTGGCCTCACCAACCAACTGGGTGAGATTAAGCGAGAGTGCAAGTTTGCAGGATTCTCTTCCAGCATGGTCAGTTATCTGGTATGGGAACAACCACTCTTGGTGGTGAGCGTTAAAGTCCCCCAGAATCACCAGTTGGGCATCGGGGTGTTGTCGCTGGGCCACATCCACCACTTCACAGATGTAATTAAACAGCCTGGTTGTCTCCTGGTCTCCAGTGTGTGATCGATACAGACCGGCATAGCTAATTTTATCTAAGCCGGTGTCCACCAGAATCCACATGACGGAGAAGTTGGGCACTTCAAGGTCACGCAGACGCAGACAACAAATGTCCTCTCGAACAAACAGACAAATACCAGCTTTGGATTTAAATCTGTGCTCTAGTGCGTAGCCTGGGTATGTGAGGTATGCTGTGTCTCGAGGGCATTGTATCTGCGTCTCCGTGAGAAATAATAAGCGTGGCTTCGCGGTTTCGAGGTGGTGGTGGACCGGGTCGAGATTGGAGTGCAGTCCTCGAATGTTGGAGAGGTGCTCTTGGAGTGAGAGGACGTGCTTCCGCTGTAGGCACAACTTATTATTTTTCTTTACTTTCGTGATTTAGGAGTGAAAGGTTATAGGAAAGACGGCAGTTGAGCAAGGCACTGTTCAGTGAGCCCGGGGACACACAGTAGGCTCATCCGTAATTGAGGGACTAGACTGGAGACTGCGGGGACGCCCAAACCCCCCAAGAATGGCCATCGGGTCTTCTCGTCCTGATCTACAGATATTTGTTCCGGGTCTGGTAGTTTCTCTATATATTATAAGTAAGTATTTACAAAAAAAATGTATATAAGTATTCTATCAGTTATCTGGTTCCCATAGTACAAGCTCTGCTTAGTTTGGGGCTAGATAGCGCTGTGTGAAATGTTTATTATTTATTGGCATTTTGAGGACTGATGTTGTTTGAGAGTTAGTTAGTATGGTTAGCATTTAGTTTTTATTTAATTAATATTTATTATGTTTCTTATTTAGTTTTTTTTTATTATGCAAGAACCCCAGATTGGGGAAGGCCTCCTCCAAAGATGCCCATTTGTCTCTGTCTTGAGCTATTTGACCCCAGATTGTGCCGGCTGTTTTTATAATGTCGTCTTCCCATCGTGTCAGAGGTCTTCCTCTGCCTCTTTTGCCGTGTGGGCCTCTCCACAGCCCATTAGCACTTTAGCTTTAGTGCGTAGCTCAAGGCGTTTGTTGCTTTTGTTATTGATATCATTTTTGTGTGTCGTATTTTATCTAGTCTCTTTATTTTTAGCATACTACGCTCTAGTCCTCTCTGACAGGTGCTGACTTTTTATTTTGCCTTTGCTGTAAATTTCCACGTCTGGCATCCGTATGTCAGATGTTGTTTGAGGGTTGCAAATCGAAACGGTTGTCGGTCGCAGGGAAAATAAGATCATCATCATCATTAGCTAAAGTACGTCCACTACTAAGGTTTCCCCCATAGATTTCCAGAGCGACGGATCTTGTGCTCTCTGTACTCACAGCTCCCAGCGACCTATACCTACCAGGTTGTTTTTCCATCTACAACATAGATTAGATTACATAATTTCTTTATTGCACACCATTAAATATAAACATATAAAAGAAAGTACACTATCATAGGTTCAATGGGCGGGCTTATCACTAAAAGCGATATCTTCCTTTTGATGGCAACCTTTGAATGGACAGGATCTAAAATCTAAGTGAACAAATAAGAACGGCGGTATTAAAGATAATATTAAATAAAATGCATACCTATAATATATAAAATTACATAAATATTAATATTATCTATACTAATATTATATTAAGGAAAAATTTGTTTGTTTGTTTGTATTGAATAGGCTCCGAAACTACTGGAAAGTATAAAAAATAATTTCTGTTGGGAAGCTACACTAGCCCCGGGTAAAAGTAGCCTATGTCAGGCTACTTTTTACCCAACTGCGCAGAAGGAGGGTAATGTTTTTATTGAAAAACTACGCGTGCGAAGCTGCGGATTTGTCAGCTAATAAATTATAAAAATTTATAAATTAATAAATCGCCTAGTGAGCGATGTATGACAGATAGTGTTGTCTGACCATGTTTTTAAAGATAGGAGATATTTAGCGTGACGAATAGAGACAGGTAGGGCATTCCAGAGCCTGGTAGCCTGCAGAGTAAAAGAGTTAGGTACTATAAAATACTGAGGTATGATGGGGAGTTTTATTATGCATCACAAAATACTAATTGCTAAGAAATTAGGAATAAGGTACCTCACCTACTATAAAATACTGAGGTATGATGGGGAGTGTTTAATTGAAGGGTTTCAGAGGAGCGTAAGGAAAGGAAAGGAAGGAGGGAGGAGAGTTGGAAAGGTGAAGAAAGTCAAAGCCTATTAGAACATAGTACATAGTACGTACAATGCAAAACGCTTCGCTCACCACCTTACCCTCATCCACCATTCCAGTTGACATCTATTAATTAAGTACCTCTTGGATTGCATTAACTAAGTGACGAAATGAAACGGGCTGCTTATATGCTCGTAGATACTATTAGGGTTCTGTGGCTCAGCTACTAGTTCTACCCACTAAGATTATTTGTTTAGTAATCGCTTACCTCTGGCATTTAGGAATCACGACTATGTTATTGTGAACGCTTGTTTGATCTATTAGGCTAAGTGGTAAGGGAATTTAAAGAAAAGTCTATTGTTTTACAAACTTTAATATCTTCTTTTGGGCAGAAGACCGAATCCCGTTATTTTCTGTCAGTTGAGATATTATGTCACTCTAAAGATTAATGGCGGGTTCCTATATCCGTCGGTAACGGACTACGCCTCGTATCTCCTTGAAAAAGTGTCCAACTAGTGTCAAACTTTTGACAGGTTTTCAAGGAGAAACGTGTCGTAGCTGGTTACCGACGGATATAGGCACCCCCAATTAATCTCTCTTTTCCCGCCCGGTAGTTCATCCCATATAGGTCAGCCTATTATGTTCTAAGAATGAATCTGTAATGATTTTTGGGGAATTCGACGTCTCAACCAAATCCATTCACACTTATTGGAGTAAGTTATGATAAGTATTATTGAATTTAGTCACACGCCGGCCACAATATTCGGAATTTCGATGGCAGCAAATCCATACAAAATCGGAGAAATATTCGCAAAAATAAGGCCCTTGATTCCGAAACGGAATAAATAAATATGGGTAGACATTTCACATAGTGCTATCTAGCCCCAAACTAAGCAGAGCTTGTACTATGGGGACCAGATAACTGACAGAATACTTATATACGTTTTTTTGGTAAATACTCGAACATTCTTGTAATATATAGAGAAACAACCAGACCCGGAACAAATATTTGTAGATCATGCAAACATTTGTTCCGCGGCGGGAATCGAACCCGCTACCTCCTGCGTCTCAGCCGGCTATACGCCCACTGCGCCACGGAGGCCGTCTGAATGTATGTGGTTAATCGCTTTTTCGTAATTCTCAATGAAAAATCAAGGGTTGAATTGATCATCTCTTATTAAAAGACCTACATAGCTTAGTGAAATAAGATCCAAATTGGTAAATGCTTTTTGACGACCTCCGTGGTGCAGTAGGCGAATAGCCGGCTGAGACGCAGGAGGTAGCGGGTTCGATTCCCGCCGCGGAACAAATGTTTGCATGGTCTACAGATATTGATTCCGGGTCTGGTTGTTTCTCTATATATTATAAGTATGTATTTACAAAAAAATGTAGGTATATAAGTATTCTATCAGTTCTCTGGTTCCCATAGTACAAGCTCTGCTTTGTTTGGGGCTAGATAGCGCTGTGTTAAATGTCCAGCAATATATATTTATTATTATTGACCGCCATAACGTACCCCGTTCCTTACACACAAACATTTACAAACCAACAAGCATTTTGGTATAGGTAATAATTTTCAAACAATCCCAAGAAGCCAATTGAATGGGTATCATTTTGATTCTTTAAAATAATAACTAAAAAGTTTGACAAGACAAAGTGACCTTTGTTACATTTTAATATAAATCACGCCCACGCATCAGGTTCAAATCCCGGAAAGGACCACCGGTGCACAGTGGAGCCACAAGTCACAATTGTATGCATGCATCACCACTGCTACTTTAGGTACCTACTGATCGTGTTTTCTATGGAATTTCTTTAAAACCTAAAAGTTTAGTTAAAGTTAGGGTCAGTCTTTATTGTACACAGATAGATTACAAACATAACAAAATGCAGTCTATATCACTCAGGTCAGTAGCTTTTTGATAGCTTCTAAAGTTATTTAGTAGCAGGTTAGAACGTTTTGTAGGCTATAACGGTTCTAGTAGCTGCCCTTTGTATCCCATCCACCTATCTTCAATGGGGCACACTAAAAGTTTTGCACATCTAGCTGATAGGAACTATTTGAATTTCGAATGTTATATTTTTGAAACGTTGCAACCTAAAAAAAATTGGCGGGAAATCATTAGTCACTTGTTTTTTTATCACACATCAAAGTTCTACGTACGCAACGAAAATGGAATTAAGTCGAAAAGATTTTAGAGCGATGATTTTTTATGATTTTAAAAGTTCTCTCTTTCAGCAAGACTGTGCCGCTCGTCTTCAAAATGCTTTTGGGAGAGAAGCACCTTGTTTGAGCAGCGTAAGTCGATGGTTTACTGAATTTGAGAGAGGTCGGGTTTCTTTACATGACGAATTTCGTGAAGGGCGGCCTTCAACTGCCGTCAACGAAAATAATGTGGCTACTGTTAAGCGGCTAATTGAAGAAAACCCGCGATTTACCTATGAGACAATTCGACGACTATTGGGGATTGGTATGAGCCAAATTCAAAAAATTTTACACGAAGAATTGAAAGTTCGTAAAACTTTCAATTCTTCGTGTAAACTGTAAAGTTTTTTGAATTTGGCTCATACCAATCCCCAATAGTAGAGCCCGCGTCTGCTCCGCTGTCAGTTCACAGCGGAGCAGAAGCGGGCTCGCGTGGAATGGTGCTCACAGATGCTACTGAAGTACGACCACGGACATTCTAATGCTGTTTATGACATTGTCAAGGGAGACGAAATTTGTATTTATTGTTTTGAACCCGAAAAAACAGCAATCTTGTGAATGGGTGTTTGAAAATGAGAACAGGCCAACAAAAGTGAGGCAGGCGAGAAACGTTGGTAAAAAAATGATCGCGTTTTTTTTCTCAGCTACGGGTCCCATCTGCACAATTCCACTTGAAGATCAAAAGAGTGTTAATGCCGAGTGGTATTCTACCATTTGTTTACCCAGGGTGTTAGAAAAAGTTCGCGAAAGACGACCAAAAAGCCGCGTTCTCTTACATCATGACAACGCTTCCCCACACACGGCCAACAAAACAAAGTCATTTTTAGCTTCGGAAAAAGTACAACTCGTCACACCTCCTGTACATAGCCCCGACCTAGCACCCTGTGATTTCTGTATTTTGATTTGATGATAGGTTTCGCTTTTACCAACTCCGAAGAGGCAGTGATAGTGTTCAATCAGCACGTAGAAAACATGCCTTCAGATCTGTGGTCCTCCTGTTTTAAAAAATGGTTCGATCACATGAAAAAATGTTTAAAATGTAAAGGAGATTATTTTGAAAAGCAATAAACTTAATATTTTGGTTAGTCTAATATTTTTATTTTAGTTCTACCGGTGTGCAAAGTTTTACATCAATTGGATAATTTGCTGAGGAGTTCCAAGGAACAGCTGCTGACTCCATCATCAGATCGGAGCAATTTTAGTGTAGTCAAAAATATTCATTTTAGTTCTACCGGTGTGCAAAGTTTTACATCAATTGGATAATTTGCTGAGGAGTTCCAAGGAACAGCTGCTGACTCCATCATCAGATCGGAGCGATTTTAGTGTAGTCAAAAATATTCATTTTAGTTCTACCGATGTACAAAGTTTTATTTCAGTCGGACAACTTGCTGAGGAGTTCCATGGAACAGCTCCTGACTCCATCATCAGATCAGAGCGTTATTAAAATAGTAAAGTATTTTAATTTAAATTCTACCGGTATTCATAGTTTGACCTCAATCGGACAACTTGCTGAGGAGTTCCACGGAACAGCTCCTGACTCCATCATCAGATCAGAACGTTTTTAGTATAGTCTGGAATTTTTATTATAGTTCTACCGGTGTGCAAAGTTTTACATCAACTGGATAATTTGCTGAGGAAAAAAGTGTTTTAAAGTGATCCTTATAGATGTCCGCATATACTTGATAATTTACTAAGAAAGTTGCCTTAAGTAAGGCAACTTTCTTAGTAAATTATCAACCAAAAACAAAAAAAAAAATATTGGACGTTTTAAAGTGATCCTTGTAGATGTCGCATATACTTGAAAATTTACGAAGGAAGTTGCCTTATGCCCATACAAAATCTAAAAAAAACATGGGACATCTCAAAATGATGATGATGGATGTCGCATAAACATGAAAATTTACTAAGAAAGTTGCCTTAGGCCTCTCCAAAAACTAACATCGGGGCGTCTCAAAATGATGATGATGATGGATGTCGCATAAACTTGAAAATTTAGTTATCTCATGCCCCTCCACCAATAAATAAAATACAGTAATATAAATTTCACAGTACCCACAAGCCGTTTGGCTCCCTACAAAAACAGTATGAAAGTTACGGCAAACGAAATATTAGTCCGGTCAATCTAGACCAAAAAATGAGAGTGAAGTTGCATAAATTCCCAACAAGCTGAAAATCAGTAAAAAATTTCAAAACATGATTATAAATAAAGTTTTAAAGTTCCCCATCATTCCCGTGTATGGAAAAAAATTTACTTAGGTCAAAGGTAAAAAAATGAGTTTTTCGCAATTTTCAGCAACACGGTAAGTATTATCATAAAAGTACTCCATACAAAAATTGGAGATCATAAAATTATCTATGAAAAATATATCCACACTTTTTTGCCTACAAGCCACCGTTTCAGAGATATAAGGACTCAAAAAGATGTAAAAGTTGTTATCGTCTTAATATGCATGAGTACGCCGCGTATATACAAGATTTAGTTCAATGTGCTGAAGTTTTTAAAAAGAGTAATTCAACTCAACAAGAAGTTATCACCAACGGCATCCGCTTTCTTCTTTCTATGTACGGAGCTCCAAAAAAAACTACCTGTTTCGATAAGCATTGATATGCATGTTTCCTTATAAATACTAAAAAAAACAAGTTCCATTAGCTTATCTTCCTCCAACCTCAGTTCCTGCACATCAACATCTTTTTCGGGTATATTACCAAGTTCAAGTGTGGCTTGGTTACCAACTAGACCCTACAGACTGGGGTTGGAAGTTGGTCAACAATACATTACCAGTTCAAACTTTACTCCCATCTGCGCCGGAAAAACGGCTGAACACAATTTTTTGCAACTGCAAAAAGGGATGCAGTGCTAAATGTGGTCTCAAAAAAGTTGGTCTGTTTTGTTCTCTGGCATGCACAAATTGTCAAGGCCGGTCGTGGTCTAATGTTGAATCACCAACAGTGGAGGATTCGTTTGATTCCAACGAAGTGTCATGCGATACATCGCTATTGACGTAATTTACTTACACCAAAAATGAAGAAGAAGAAGAAGAACAAGAAAAAAATCAAGAAGAAGAACAAGAAGAATTTAAAGGTTACGAATAAGACGAATGAACTTCACGAGTTTTTTTAATTTACATCGCCTTTATTTTTTCAAATCTTTGAAAAGTTCCGTTATTTAGCAATAGTTCTAAATTAAACAGGATCACAACTGACCCGTGGAGTAGGCCTACTGGGGAAACCACGTTAAATAAACGCTCGAAGTACACTACCTCATAGGTAGCGTGGAAACGTGTGCATACCAGTATTATGACGATAACAACTTTTACAACTGTTTGAATCGTTATAGCTCAGAAACGGTGGCTCGTAGGAAAAAATGATGCATATATTTTGTATAGATAATTTATGATAAACAATTTTTGTCTGCAGTACTTTTATGATAAAACGTACCGTTTTGCTGAAAATCGCGAAAATAATTTTTTTTACCTTTGACCTTAAGTAAAAAATTTCCATACACGGGAATGATATGGAAACTTAAAAAAAATATTAATAATTATGTTTTGAACAATTTTACTGATTTTCAGCTTGTAGCGTGGGCGTGGGCGTGGGCATGGGCGTGGGCGTGGGCGTGGGCGTGGGCGTGGGCGTGGGCGCGGGCGCGGGCGTGGGCGTGGGCGCGGGCGCGGGCGTGGGCGCGGGCGCGGGCGCGGGCGCGGGCGCGGGCGCGGGCGCGGGCGCGGGCGCGGGCGCGGGCGCGGGCGCGGGCGCGGGCGCGGGCGCGGGCGCGGGCGTGGGGGTGGGCGCGGGCGCGGGCGTGGGCGTGGGCGCGGGCGCGGGCGTGGGCGTGGGCGTGGGCGTGGGCGCGGGCGTGGGCGAGGGCGTGGGCGTGGGCGTGGGCGTGGGCGTGGGCGTGGGCGTGGGCGTGGGCGTTGGCGTGGGCGTGGGCGTGGGCGTGGGCGTGGGCGTGGGCGTGGGCGTGGGCGTGGGCGTGGGCGTGGGCGTGGGCGTGGGCGTGGGCGTGGGCGTGGGCGTGGGCGTGGGCGTGGGCGTGGGCGTGGGCGTGGGCGTGGGCGTGGGCGTGGGCGTGGGCGTGGGCGTGGGCGTGGGCGTCGGCGTGGGCGTGGGCGTGGGCGTGGGCGTGGGCGTGGGCGTGGGCGTGGGCGTGGGCGTGGGCGTGGGCGTCGGCGTGGGCGTGGGCGTGGGCGTCGGCGTGGGCGTGGGCGTCGGCGTGGGCGTGGGCGTGGGCGTCGGCGTGGGCGTGGGCGTCGGCGTGGGCGTGGGCGTGGGCGTGGGCGTGGGCGTGGGCGTGGGCGTGGGCGTGGGCGTGGGCGTGGGCGTGGGCGTGGGCGTGGGCGTGGGCGTCGGCGTGGGCGTGGGCGTGGGCGTGGGCGTGGGCGTGGGCGTGGGCGTGGGCGTGGGCGTGGGCGTGGGCGTGGGCGTGGGCGTGGGCGTGGGCGTGGGCGTGGGCGTGGGCGTGGGCGTGGGCGTGGGCGTGGGCGTGGGCGTGGGCGTGGGCGTGGGCGTGGGCGTGGGCGTGGGCGTGGGCGTGGGCGTGGGCGTGGGCGTGGGCGTGGGCGTGGGCGTGGGCGTGGGCGTGGGCGTGGGCGTGGGCGTGGGCGTGGGCGTGGGCGTGGGCGTGGGCGTGGGCGTGGGCGTGGGCGTGGGCGTGGGCGTGGGCGTGGGCGTGGGCGTGGGCGTGGGCGTGGGCGTGGGCGTGGGCGTGGGCGTGGGCGTGGGCGTGGGCGTGGGCGTGGGCGTGGGCGTGGGCGTGGGCGTGGGCGTGGGCGTGGGCGTGGGCGTGGGCGTGGGCGTGGGCGTGGGCGTGGGCGTGCCCACGCCCACGCCCACGCCCTCCTTATAACATGTTGTTTTTCTAGGTTACGCATAACTTTTAGTGTGACCTACATATCGTGACGTATATCCAGCAGTGAGTCATTCCGTGCCGAGATTGTGATTATGAAGATATTGATAACTCATTTTTAAAACGTAACACTAATCCATCCATACTAAAATAATAAATCCGAAAGTAACGTTTGTTATGTTGTTACGCTGGACCGATTTCGATGAAATTTGGTATATAGGTAGATAGACCTGAAGTGAGACATTCTTTAGTTGCAATTTTTTTTATTTTAATATGATTATTTTTACTGGGCAGTTGGCCTCGTTTACAGCCGCTACAGGGAAGCGTCTACGAAACAAAATCCCCCAAATAAACAGAAGTGTTAGTTTTTAAGTTTACTTACTGATTTATGCATTAGATATGGACATTGTTATCTTATTTTGTATATGCAAATTGTTGCCTGAAATAAACTTTATATTAATATTTTTATTACGGACAAACAACGAGTGCCAAGCCGCGGGAGGAAGCTGGTAAACTATATCTTTCTTCGTGGTAAACAATGACCTGGACCACCAGGTTATAAGGGCGCTCGGATAAGAGCATTAAAGTTAAGTAAAACAAATGGTCCTACCTCGACTCCCACATATTAAACTCACGGAAAAGATTATAACGTTATTGATTACGGACATCATGGGTCCTCGTACGACATCTTCAATACTGGGACTTGTGCCGACAGGCTATCTAAGTCATTTTGTAAAATAATCAGACACATTGCTCTTATACCTACTTTCATTTATTAAGGGGAGACCGGAGAGGAATCGCCCATAGAACACGTACTAACCAGATCATTTCTAATTGGAGTATATTTCTAATAAGGTATTATTTTAATTTGAATAGTATTTATCTAGGTTCCCAACCATATATTAGATCAAAATACTTACCTTAAATGAAATAGAAGCGTATCGCATTCTGCAGGTTTTTACGTCATAAAAGACCTGCTTTCAACTTATTGTTTCGTATTAAAAACAACAACATCTTACGTATCGTTAGTCATGGGAACATAGATTATATCGTCTAGTTACAGAATAACAAAACAATGAGAATAATACAACAAGTTTTCAGTCATCATTTTTAGTATTACGGAACACGGTCAAAATCTAATCAAATTTAGAATCGGTCATTTGCTATTACTGTCGCTCTGCGTGGCTTAACTTCGTCACTAAACGGGGATAGCGATATTAAGGCCAAAGTTTTTGACGCGGCAGAATTGAAGTTGCGCTTGGGGTTCGCCGGCTTCATAACAAGGTACCTACCTATGCAATTCAAAATGTAATTTTCATAATAATTTTGGTTATTCACTTTCCTGCCTATTTATTTTAGTAATTCATTAAAATGGCATTCTGCTTAGTCGTAGCACTCTTGGCAGAGTGGTCGTGGTCGTCATGTCAGGGTTATGGCGCGCTTAATTACCCTTCGCCACTCTTCGCGCACCGCTGCTCTTCCGGCACATTCGTTCAAAGGAACATCTATGGCAGCCTTTATTTGATCCGTCAATCTCATAGGCGATCTGCCACGCGCTCCTTTGCCGTCAAACTTCCCTTGCACCACCAAGCGTTCAATGGAGAGCTCCCCGCGCCGCGACACGTGTCCAAAGAAGGTGAGGATGCGAGATTGTACCGTGGAAGAGAGACGCTGCTTGATGCCGAGTTCTTGCAAGTATGGACTGATTGGTACGGAATTCTGTCCATGATACCCCAAGCATTCTTATCCAGCACCACATCTCGAGAGCGTCTACCTTCTTTCTATCACTTTCCCGGAGAGTCCATGTCTCTGAAGCATAGAATAGACAATTTGGTATACCAATTAACAAGCACGCGAATAAATGTACCGCGAGAGATGCAGGAGTTTATAGCCGGCGGAGACTACCACCAGGAGGCCCGTCAGCTTGTGTGTTACAAGTCTTAATATATAAAAAGAAAAAGAAAAAAGTATATTTTCTAATACTCGCGCACGAAAAGTACCGTACCATTATCTATTAAATTGAGCAAAAAAAAAATCACGTTTGTTGTATGGGAGTCCCCCTTAAATATTTGTTTTATTTTAATTTAACTATTTATTTTTAAAGTGAATATATAACTAAATATTCTGTGAATATTTCAAGCGCTTACCTGTTGTCGTTATCAACATCAAGCAAAAACGAGCGAAAAAGTCACGTTTGTTGTATGGGATCCTCTCTTAAATATTTATTTTATTTTGTTTTTAGTATTTATTGTTATAGCGGCAACAGAAATACATCATCTGTAAAAAAATCAAATGTCTAACTATCACGGTTCATGAGATACAGCCTGGTGACAGACCAGACGGACAGACAGCGGATTCTTAGTAGGGTCCCGTTTTACCCTTTGGGTACGGAACCCTAAAAAACTCAAACACACATCATGATTGGAATATACATTAGGTATATCGATTAGATCAATGTTACAAATGAGAATTAAAATAATGATAAATATTAAAACATTTTAAAAATAAAAAAGATACATATTATATCTGTATTAATAAATGATAGAATTTGTAAATTATATGAGTAGTTTTCAACGCTGTCTTTTATAAAGTTGCAGTGTTTTTCATAGATGGCTTTGCGACGTACACACGGCTACACATCAAGCTATAAGTTCCAGTATAAGCTGACCTCTCATTCTACGAAAAACCTACACAATGCGAGGTCAGCTTATACTGGAAAATTATTGATGTGTAGCCGTGTATACCTACTAATCGGCTTTTAAATCATCTTCGGTCAGCACGGATTTGGTAGAGTCACTGCCTACATACAAAATGCCTATAAACTAATAATCGAAATAGTAAATCATTATTATAAACACTTACAGGATTTATCACGTACTATTTATCGGTATTCCGACTGATCATATTTTGGTTCAATTCGTGGATCTTCATCAGAGTGAGTGCGATCCACTCCGCTGCACCGCGTCTCGTCGAGCACTGTATTCTAATCTTAATTATTAAAATAAATCACGAAAGTTTTCTAAGTGAAATTAGTAAATGTTTTATTATAGAAGAATGTTATTTTGCTATCAAAAGACTTGATATGCCAGGAAGCGCCATCTAACTGTTTTTTACAAACTTTTTATTAACTTGCAATGTATGTATGTTTGTCCGGGTGAAATCTTGCAACTGAATGTGAACCCGTTCCCCTCAACCGATTGAGCTGAAATTTGGAATACATATATAACTTCGGTGACAATGAAATAATATGGTACCATGAAGGTGGTCTCATGATGGAGAGGGATGCTAGACAACGAAACTTCTGAATGGATTTAGGCTACTAGTGTTTGAGCTCATTTGAATCTGCTTGCGGTTCCGATTATGAATTTTATTGCATGTTTTGAAAAAGCAATTTTTCAACCATAAACTTATTTAAGCTTAGGGTTTGTCAAGTCGCGAGTGAAGGTTTCTTCTAGACAAGCGTACTGCATCAACGCTTACCTTTAGGCGAGATCGTGGTCAAACGCACCAACGTCGTGGACCTACGGTGCCGAGACATGGACGCTCACGCAGGAGTCTGTGTACAGGTTGAGAGTTGCACAAAGAGCCATGGAGCGTACCATGCTTGGCATCAGACTGTTAGATCGAGTTCCAAATGTCGAGATCCGTAGACGAACGAAGGTTCATGACGTTGGGATTCGAGTTATGGAACTCAATTGGTCTTGGGCGGGACTCTTGGCTAGACGTGGTGATGACAGATGGAGCAGGACAGTGACTGAATGGTGACCGAGGAGCGGGTATAGAAGGGTAGGACGACCAGCAGCCTTTAACATGAAAAGAAAAAAATAATAACTTCTGAAATACTATAAAATTAGGCTTATATTTAACAAAAGTACCAGGCTGAAACACCAAGAAGTACATAAAATATTAATGAACATAGCTTTCCTCGCAGGGCATGTGCCGACGATTATCAAACTCATTTTGTAATATAATCAGATACATTAGTCTTGGAAGTTGTCTTGGAAGCCAAATCGGCAAATGCTAACTGGTAGGCGACACGAAACGACATTAATTACATACTTAGGTACTATATACTATGTAGATTCAGCAATAGCACTCGACATTTTGCAAATTGATGATGAAACCGAACGTTCTTTGATCTTACCTAGTTTTCAGATGCTCCTGTACTACAAAATAAACATAATTGACGATAAATACATAATCCGAGCAATTTTTCTACGATCGTTGTTCTACGATTTTTCTACGAATACACGAACATTTTGACTTTTTGACTCTGCTGATTTCTACACCGTGAATGAAAGTGCAGTATATAAATTAATGTAACTACCTAATTAAATACCTTTTTATTGTTTTTTTTATTCTTCTTTGTATTCATGAGAAGTTGCTCTTTTTCTTAAGCATCGTGCGTGGCATTCCAACTATTGTGATTGTTGATTCTAAACCTCGATTGTATGCCTATTCCACCTACGGTTCCCCGAAAACCTGAATGATTAACGTTTATGGAAATCCAAATGTCAAAACAAACAGACATGCATAAGGCCATTAAAGTCAACCTGCAAATTGGTACAGTATCAATATTTCAACTGCATTCTGTTTGCATTATAATACCTACTTTAGGTGTTAATTAATTCCAACCCGTTAACCCAGTGTTGGTACTGGTATTATTTATACTGTGACAAAAGTACAGTTGACATCGGAAGCCTTTACAGTGAGTTGCAATCCTGTAGAGAAAATTTTAAGGAACTGGACATCATGACAATTATTGGAGAATTTATTTTCCAAAACGTGCTTTATGTTAGAGTATATTTACGTAATATGAAAAGAGCTACAGATGTCACATCAATACTAGATATAAAAATCGCTAAATTATACCAAAAACAAGATTATCAAAGATTTCCAAAAGCTAATATTGCACAGCAATAAAATTGTATAATAGAATACCCAAAAATGTTAAAAGTATTGCCGACAATGACTTCAAATTGTTTATCAAAGGATATTTAATTAAAAAGTGTTTATCGTTTGGACGAAGCTTTTGCAGATAAAAACCTTTTTGCTATGACATTGTAATACAAATTCATATGTCTTGACATTGTAATTAGTTTTTTTATTGAGGTTTAAAATTTATTATTTGGTTTAATAATTCAACACACTAGTGCATGATTGAATTATCCCTACAAAGTTAAGTTAGTACCTAACTGCAAATTATATGCGAGTAAACAAAGCATTTTCAATTTAACCGGGTAATACACTATTTGTAACAAAAATGAGGTTTTATGCCGCTGAAAATCCTATTAGATACATTTTTGGAATAAATAAATGTATCCCTAATTAAGACGAAATAACATTTCTTATTATCAAGTTACTTATAATTCACAATAATTTGTTATAAAATATTTGCATTTTACCACTAAAATTATAACTTTGAAGTAGGCTGTATGGCTATACAGCTTATGTAATCAATCACATTACATTTGGTGCATGCAAAAAAAAACTTTACCGCCATTTCCCATTTTTTTGTTTGTATTGCATTTATTGCTGTGTGGTAAATAATTGAAAAAATGTCAAGTTTTATTACAGAAGATTAACAATTGATAGATTTAACCCTCCAGAAATACTAAATGCAGCACAAAATGCAAATGAAAGCCTAATACCTGCAAAATCTAGAGCAAAGTACTAGCTGCTTACGATAGTTTCATACAATGGAAAAGCAACAAAAAACCCAGTCATTTTCTGAAAATGTGTTTTGGCATATTTCTCAGAACTCGCCAATACATACAAACCCAGCTCCCTGTGGTGCATCTATTCCATGTTAAGAAGCATGGTTAAGCTCAAACATTGTGTTGATATCAAAACGTACTGTAACCCACAACCATGTACCATCTCGTAGCATGAGTTATTTGGTTTCTTCCAATAATTTGTATGATTTACCTTTGTCGCCGACATTAACATAAGAAGTAAATGAAGATACCTACTAAAGAAGTGGCAAGTACCAATGTAAGACAAACTGTGAAATCGCCATCAAAAACAATCCAATATCGTTTTGAAACCAATTCACCAATTGTTTTAATAATTAAACGATTTATGCAATACATGTTTGTTTTTTTCCTCGCAAATGTGTTGAAAAAATGCGTATGAAACTTGTGAGCAACTAGCTCACTAGACACTCGGCTGATTTACTTACGCCCTCGCCTACGGCTCGGTCTGCAAACCACAGCCTCGTGTATAATGAGTAACTTAGCTCACTTGTATCATAATATACTTTGACAATGCTTTTGCAGATAACAACTTCTAATTTCATGTATTATTATTTTTTATTGTTTCTTTTGTTTAAGTAGGTATTTAATTTATCGTGTAAAATTTGTTATTCACTATTGACATCATAATTTAATTTTACCAATGTGACATTGTAATTAAGTTAATTGTTCTGAATTGATTTTTAATGGATTTTTTTTATTGTACGAACTAAGCACATGTAATTTGTCAAAAGATGAAATAATGAAAAAAAATATTTGTTCATTACCATCATTTGCAGCATTTCAGTCATGCATACTGTACTTTCAGGCGATAAACAAATCTCACTGTCCCACTGTACAAAAGTAGACGTAGATCTACTTACGATACCACGATAGATGTAGATATCTTCTTGATTGAGTCTGGTATCTACTTTGTCGCGAACCAACTCTTCTCTTAAAACTTCCAAATATTCGTTGCGTTGGTGATTGCGATGAAAGTTATTTGAGCCATTTATTATAATGAGGGCTTTTCAATTTCGATTTAAAAAGAAAAAAACTAGTTTCAACTCGCGTAAAAGACGGCGCTGTCTGGTGATGCACCAATATGGTTTATATGACGTTTCAAAGTGATCCTTGTGATTTTAATGAAAAAAGATTTTGACTTTGATTTTGACTTTATGCCAAAATCTCAGACACAATATTAGGTACAATTTGCCAACAATCTCAATTCGTCAGATAAATTAACACTAGTGTTTGTTTTTTATTTCAAGTACTTCTATATTCAAAGTCTATATTCATCTATATCTATATTCTATATTCATTAATATCACAAGGATCACTTTAAAATGTTCTTGACAATTTACTTTCTTTTGTTGTTATACGTATTTACCCGTGTTTGCGAATGATTAACTGAATTATGTATTTGTTAATCAGAGCATGACATAGCAACGCCATCTGTTGGCAGTTATAAAACATGGCCGCGAAAACCCCTCATTGAATTGTTTTATTATAAAACGTGATATTTCGATAGCTTTTCGGTATCGTTGAAGCGATAACAACGGTAGAAACACAGATCGAAGCGAATGGCGACTTCTGTTGGCGCCTGTACAGAGGCATTACCGTGACAGTAGTACAAAGATACACATGGAAAGGCCACGGTGAGCGGTGACGACTGATTAAAACTCAATCGGCTGAAGTGTTGATAAGACGGCCACGACACGTAGGGCCGTAGAAAGTGAGACTTGTTATACCGAGTGCTAATGAACAGGATTTTCGATCTCTTTTAATTATTTGAGCGTATGAAATACTCATTCAAGGTTATTGACAAAAGTACTGTAAGATAATTTGATAGAATGTTTGTTTGTTCAATTCTCTATCGCACAAATAGTAAAAATTACAAATGGAGGACTTAATGCTAAAAGCATTTTCTACCAGTCAACGTATATATTACGCTTGTTGTGCCTAGTTTTTTATAAGTCGAAATGGAAAATCACTCATTCGCTAAAAAGGCAGGAAACGAAAAAAAAAAAAATTGTTTTGTACTCTATGGTCCAATCAACGCTGTTGAAAAAAAAACAAATACGTTATGTCAATGGGATTTCTCTCTTTATGTCCTTGATTCGTCAATAACATTGATTCGTCGCGCCGGGTGATGACGGAATTACATCAGAGCAGTTACAATTCACACATACTTAATTTATTTTCTTGATTATATGTATTGTAAAAGGATCATTAAAAAGAACCAACCTTGTTTCTTGCCTTTCTTTGGTGGCTTGGTCGCGGAGGAAAAGACAGTAAAATTGACGTTTCAAAGTGATCCTTGTGATTTTAATGAATAACGAAACGATTACAAACTCTTAGTACAATTAATCGAAATGTCTCAAGAATCGGTTTTACTAGCAACCGATCTTTTAATTCTCCTCTAGTTCCCATCTCTACTCTCTGTATTTTGACAACGTCAAAAGGGGCCTTTTCGAACGATTTTAGTATAGATAGATGATCTTTGCCTTGGCATGTTGTTCGAAGTTTTCCACTTCTGTTGCAACGAGTCTATGAAGTTATGGAGAAGCTTTAGGTTATTACCCATTTGAACTTGTGCACATTAATGTGTATAAGTTCTAGGACATGACGATTTCCCCACGTTTTCCTTCACCTCTTGGGCCTTTCTGTAATTCATTATGTCGGAAGATGTGGCCACCCACTATCAAACGAACCATTTATCATACCGACCTTCTGTATTCGCACTTATTCGCATTATGCGCTTCAGTAGATCGCCTTCATGCCAAGTCACAGCTAAAATGATTACCAACATGAAGAAGTTTCACTCCTGACGAGACAATAATAGCTAGAAAGGCCAGTACGCAATACTGAAACTTGAAATCATAATATGACAGCTCATATTTAATTTACCAGAATTAAGTAGACTATTAACTGCACGTAGTTTTTAATATTACCCCGCTAATATTACCTTCACTTAGTACACACGGCTACACATCAAGCTATACATTTCCAGTATAAGCTAACCTCTCATTCTACGAAAAGCCTACACAATGCGAGGTCAGCTTATACTGGAAATGTATAGCTTGATGTGTAGCCGTGTGTACATAACTATCTTATTTTTATACTTACCTATATGTATTTTAACGATAACAATTTGTAGCGTAAATATCCTTTAACGCTGCGTCTCTGTTCATTCTGTGTCGAGCCAGTGACTAGATTGAGCCATAAGGCTTTTAAAAGTGCCGATGAAGATAGGATCCAGTGGATCTCACGGAGGTTTCATTAGTGCACAAACAAATAAGTGCGGTAGAGATATATTGCGCAAGCTGATTAATAGTGACGCAGGCCTACCAGGGTGCCCGAATCCGACACCAAGCATCGCCGCTTTTCGACAGCCCGCGCCCGGCCCGTTCCGTGTTCAGGTTCACCCACTTTCTACCGGAAGGCAATTAAAAATAATTTGCATTTCTCTTGTGAGCCTGTCAATAGTCCGCGCGAATTTGTAGCGAGTCTGTCGGAACGAGAGCAAGATGACTCCTTCGATTCCACCAATTATTCGGGCCGCTTTGTTAACTTAATGTACAGTACGACTCGGTTTAACTTTAACTTTCTCAGGCAAATAACCAATTATAAGTTTAATAAGGGTTCATCTGCACTTTACTTAACTACCTTCTTTTTTTGTTGCCATTCCCAAATGATCTGATAATTAACACTTTAAAACATAACATAACACTATAAAATACATCCCACACCACACAAGGTACACTATACACACACACACCCACACACTCCAAATGCGATCAAGCAAACATTGCAGCTCAAGGGGCACTTCTTCATTAATTTAAATATTATAAAAAATTGTTATACTCTTTTTTTTGTTGTAAACCATTAATTGTAATTCATTGTATTGTAATTTTAATTTTAATTTTTTGTAAAAATTTAGTTATAGGTAACTGGCGGGCTACTTTGCCTCGTCAAATTTATAAAAGTTTAGTATTACATAATTTTTTTCTACCTACGTCATCCCACTGCTGGGCAAAAATAAGTAGTATAATAATACTAAGTATTATTAAATAAAAAAAAAGAATGAAGTAGAGAGGGTCTGCACTTTATGGCCTCTGTTTGGATACTACGGCCGTTTGCAATTCTTTTATTTATGTACTAAAATTACTAAAATACTCTAATGTAGTGTTTGAGTTGCTGATGTTTGTAATGGTGAAGTCCTGGAGAAATTACAGGATCGTTATTTCACGAGTCAGGATGGATCGTGTGCACTACCATTTACACCGATGTGTCATAACCATAAGTACACACGGCTACACATCCAGCTATACAATCCCCGTATAAGCTGACCGCGCATTGTGTAGGCTTTTCGTAGAAGGAGAGGTCAGCTTATACTGGAAATGTATAGCTTGATGTGTAGCCGTGTGTACCTAATACCTATTGGAGTTGTAGTGACTAACGGACAAGCTGACCCTCAGTGGGATCAAAATATAAATACCTTTTATTTTTAGAAGTAGCAAAAAAGCGGGCAACCTGCTTCTGCGGAATTAAATGCTGATGTCAATCTTAAATGCCAAGTTTAGGAGATTATACATACTGTTTTATTTGCATAACCTCTTATGTTACTCTAATTTGCAAAGCTGCTGCTTTTTGCTCCGATGCCAACTTCAATCCACGAGGTGATAGGTCGTGATGAGATTGTCTACTGCAAAAAAGTTGAGTGCATTAGCACCAATGTATTTTTTATTACAATATGAACTTTTAGCGTCATTACAAGTGGGACTTCTAGAATTTTCCTTCTTGTGATGACACTGGCGAACGAAATGTGTCCAGAAATTAGTTAGACTACAGTTTTTTCTGACTCATCACCCTAAGCTATTATACAAAACCTATGATCACGGGTATTAAAGTCTAGCACTTTTATATGCAAAGTATGCAGGATACACTATTGTCTTAAACTTTCTAAATTCCACTGTTTAGCTGCTAATGTCTTAACTTTGTAACAGAGACGATTTTATTAATCAAAATGTCTACAATAATAAACACCTGCTTCACTAGCGATCCGCTCACCTGCTATGATTTATGCTCAACGCCGGCATTGTGCTGTCGGGGCTCCGGCGTAAACTATGAATGACCTAACCTCGATGTCTCGCGGTTCAGATCAACTAAACTTACGATAGTCGGATTAACTTTTCAGTTTATAAACAAGGTATTTGAATTTGCACAAAATAATATCACTATTTGCGCATTATGCTTTGTTTTTAATTGATAACCCAATTGATTGGTGCACTTTTGTTGTTACACCAACACAACAATTTTATTAAAGGTGCTAAAGAGATCTTCATTTCCGAACCAATCATTTGTAGTTGATAACAACCAGTTTTGGTTTGTTCACCTCAAATTAATAACTATCCACGTACTTAACTATTACACCATAATTCCTAAATAAAATATATCTACCAATGTAGGTACATATCCAAATAAGTACCTACATAAAGCGCTCAAAAATATTGCGTCTCCGCAATCCTGTTTCACATTTCCTACACCGTCCTACAGAGAAAAAAGGGCTTTCATAAATTAAAGCTTTTGTGTATGGCGTACAAAAAGCTAATGTTTGGGATATAGTGCTTAGGTTTCTTTTGTGGAAATTGTTATAGCAGTTTTTCGTCTGTCGCAGATTTCAAATATTAAAAAAATAACTTCAAATCTTATCCTAAAAATTGTAAATTCCATACAGCACGCTGCACCTGCCCCATCTCTCCGGATTTCCTCATCATTTCTAGAGCATTGTGCAAAGATCACAGTTAGACCGTAAATTATTGGACGGTCTTCACGGATCCCGCTATACCGGGGTGGGCCTGCTCACGACTCAATGTTTATCCACAACATAACAAATTGCCGCAGACGAATCCGCAAACAGAACCTAAATCAACGCTCTTTGTTTATAAAGGCTTACGATATAATGTGGTTTTGAGTATTTTGTAACTTCATGGTCAAATTACAAAGAATTTTTCCGCAAATCTTTAAATTCATCGGTACGTACTCGTAGTTTCTTATTCCCCATTGATATTGATAAGATAAGATACATATATTTCGGTAACAAACTTCATAACACTAGGGACTGAGTCGAAGGCATGGTCAAACAATACTCGCTATAAAATGTTAAATGTGCTTGCATAGCGGCTTGATTAGCTCTTCCAGAGACCAAGTAATTTCCACGAGGCATTTTCAACACGCATGATGTTCGTTTATACTTTTAGAACCAGAAGTTACATAAAATCTTAATACTCCCGCAATTACAGGTATTGTTCCTAGCTTATGGTTGAAGCTAACTGCTTATTTACCGTTTTTTACTTCAAAGATATATCACATTAATCGTATCTACGAGTAAGTTAAGGTTTAATCATTTAATCAAATGTATGAAGACGATGTGTTTATCAGATTGAATAAAAATATTTAGATAGGTACAGCAGTTTTCCTGTAACCAAAGGACACAAACAATCACCGTTAAAGTTATGTTTATTTGTAGGGATTGTCTTCTCTTGTAAATTGTAACATACAGTTATCCATCTGTGTGGTCCATATACAGGGATTTTAAGGGTCATTTCGTCAGATCGTTTACTTTAAATTGGTCAATATAGCGGGCAAGCGCTAGTTTCGTCCAAGCATCAGTTTGCAGATCGTTTCGTGCCCAGCCCGACGGTTTTAGGTCAAAGGTATTTATTTACCTAACAGATATATCGGTGATAGCCTTTTTCGTTGTGCCACCCGCGAATAAGTGGCTGCGTTAACACCACTCGCCATTCCAAATTAAATGGCCATTGCGTTTTGAAGACTCGGTATTTATTAAGCAGTAAATACATTTTTTATTATACAAATGCCTCATAACTTTGAACATCGTCAAAAAGCATTGCGTTAACTGTTAATCGCTATTCAATACGTTATCTTTTTGAATTGCCGTCAACTGTAATGCGGAGAAAACTCGCACTTAAAACGTACGGACTTCATTTATTTTTATTATTGCTGTTCCAAAAACGTTGACGCTTTGTATTAACTCCTCAATAAAACAAGCGCGTTACAAATAGTTGACCTCATTTGCAAGGTATATCGATTTGTTTTTGTTTTCAACATTTGATATCTTCAGCACGGTCTATATTTATAATGTGTATATTATCTACACGTAGCTAACAGTACATGTTTTATCGTTGCAAAATCGAGAATCCATATTAAGTCCAGTTTTTTATACCTGATGTTCTATTAGTTTAGTAGTAGGCAATTTAGCTTAAGCTTAAACGTGGTAATCATTTTGATGATAGGTGGTCGCACGTGGTTTTTATGTAAGTTTAATCTGGCCAGACTCAACGGAGACTTGTCAGCTTACGAAGATTTTCTGAGTATCAAGGTAGATTACATTTTGCATGCGCAGTTTTTTGCTAGCGCACTGTCATTTGAAATTTTATCGCTTTATGTTGCTGTCAGTGAATGGGGACGACTTTATTTACGTCGAATCAGTAAGAACGGGCTTTGTTTGTTTAGCAGTTTGAGCCGGAAAAAATCTTTAATACATTCGGCATTTTGCTCTATATTCTCCATGTGAGGTGCATGGAATCCTATTACAGTAAAAGTCATCACTACAATCGTTATTCACATCGGTTATAAGGTCATTACCAGAACTACAGACGTCTGTGCCATAAGCATTAGTTAGAGTGGGTCCGAATGCAATGGCAGTACAAATATAAAACAAATTATAGCACAAGAAAACGACAACATCTTTGAAGATAGATTAAAACATATACTAATGGAAAAGAGTTACTACACACTAGATGACTTTTTTAACGACAAGATATTCAATAATAATCCAAAACATAAAAACGTTCAACTTCGATTCCACTAGACCTGTCTAGTTAGCTTTAATATTGCTACACCCTTACCTGCAGGGTACATTATGATGTGCTGGACTCTAGACTAGTCCATAAGATCTGACATGTAACATTTTGTATGAATGCAATAAAATACTGAATACAGATCTTGAGTAGAATGATAAATATCGTCATTGGCACAAGTAAAGAAACGAGGCAACTAGACCATTGAAACTCTAAAAGCCTAACATATTATTTATTCTTGCATGAGCATTTAACCGTGTCACAGCTGCATTATTATTCTACATTCTATCTAACTAAAGGTGTCAGTTTATGAGACTTTGTTTCATGTAAATGGACATTAACGTATACATTATGCCGTATTCTGATTAAGTTTATGTGGTCGTTTTGATAAGCCGGTTACTAGTCCAGTGGAGCTCTGACTCGCCGACTTAGGAAGTTCTCAGTACCTAGTAACTCTTTGCTAACCCGTGGTATAAGACTTACAAGTTTCAAAACTTGCAAGTATGTTGACGGCGTCGATTCTGTTGCACCATTCTACTAGCTAGACTTTTCACGGCGCTTAAAATATATTTTCGGCCTAATAAACCGTGTTGGCTTAGTATGATGTATGTATCCTAAATTCCGATCTGAAGGCTGTGGGTTCGAATCTCGCCCGCGCAGTGGAATGAATGAATGAATGAAAATTCTTTATTCATTCCATACAAGCCATAAAAACAGATATAATGAAATTAAAAACAATTAAATGTTACCATAATGGGCGGTGTTATCGCTTAAGGGGAGACCGGAGGGGAATCGCCCGTACAACACGTACTACCAAGATAATTTCTAATTGGAGCATATTTCTACCTTAATAAGGTATTATTTTAATTTGAATAGTATTTATCTAGGTTCCCAACCATATATTAGATCAAAATACTTATCTAAACTGAAATAGAAGCGTATCGCATTCTGCATGTTTTTACGTCATAAAAGACTTGTTTTCAACCTAATTGTTACGTATTAAAAACAACAACATCTTACGTATCCTAGTTATGGGAACATAGATTATATCGTCTAGTTACAGAATAACAACACAATGAGAAAAATACAACAAGTTTTCAGTCACAGAGCACGGTCAAAATCTAATCAATTTTAGAATCGTTCATTTGCTATCACTGTCGCTCTGCGTGGCTAAACTTCGTCACTAAACAGGGACAGATATTCAGGCCGAAGTTTTTGACGCGGCCGAATTGAAGTTGCGCTCGGGGTTCGCCGGCTTCTTAAAAAATCGAGTGGATTTTTATATTTGAAAAATTTATTTAATTTTACACCTGCTCAATCTATGAAATAAATCATCATGAGGAAATACGCGGCATAATAGTTCGGTTTACTAAACGTATATCTTTTCTTGTGGTAATCTACAGTACTAGGCAAGTCCATCTACCAAGCACCTCACCGGTGGCGTTTCTTATCCAGCTAATACTGCAACTTGCCATCAGGCGCTGCATATACCATTTTTGAATAAAATATGTGTTGGGAGCATTCTTAGTCTTGTCAGAGATTTCTACGAGAGAATCGACACTACACTTAGCACGTGCTCTTTCTTCACTGTTTCAGATCAGCTCTTTATTACCTTCATTTATTACCACGATCCATGCTTTCTCTGTTGTCAGACGATCGCGGAAATTTCATGAACACTCGTTTACCAACCGACGACTAGACGTAAATAGCCTATTTGCGATTGTAATGGCTTTAATACTATTTGCTTGTTGATAATGGGATGCTATGTTTTTTTTGTATTAAAAATATAAATAAAATGGGATTGGGCCGGGCACGTAAGTCGAATGCTTCGGGAGAAATGGGCCAATATCATAACACCTTGGGTACCGGAGGATGGACAGCGACGTCGGGGTCGGCCGCGAAAGCGTTGGCGCGACGACATCAGCGGATTCGAGAAGGAATGGTGGGAATCTGCCAGGGATTGCGATAGGTGGAAGGAGTTGGGAGAGGCCTTTGCCCAGCAGTGGGAAAATGTAGGCTAGATAAAAAAATATAAACAAGAAAGTTTTGTTTCACTAGCTTCTACCTACAACTACGCTCGCGTGGTACTTGGATAAAAATAAGTATAAGTGTATTAATGCAGGTCTCAAACTATAAGCTCCTTAATATGGTTGAGGAGTTGCAGCGTAAGCAATATTTTTGAAGTGAAAACTTCTTTAGGCACGTTGAACATTCTTTGAGATGGGAAAAAACCATTGAACTTGCGACGCTGTTACCGACCGTGTAATTGTTTAAATTTTTTTTGCATAAGACAACTTTCTTAGTAAATTTTCATGTTTATGCGATATTCATCATGATCATTTTGCAAAATATAAATTTTTCTTTTTTTTTAAGTTTGCGGAGGGGCATAAAGACATCATGCTCATTTTGCAACATTCAAATTTTTTGGGTCAAAACTTCTTTAGGCGCGTCGGGCATTTTTCGAGATGGGTAAAAACCATTGAACTTGCGACACCGTTACCGTTACCGACACTGTTCCTAACGATTCAAAGAGTACAGAAGTAATTGTTGATGTTTTCACTTCTGTCGGCACTCCCGGAGTGCCACTTTTTTAATTTAGAAGTGTCGTATCATTTGACTAATACTTCTTCTGTTAGTAAATATGTGTGGATAAAAATGTAGCTTGCTTGCCTAGAAATAAAGTGTTCACTCTGGCTGCACTTAAGACTAGGATTATAATAGTCCAGAAAAACAGGCATAAACACAAAAACTTTCGCTATGTATTATAATAATAGATTAGAAATTAGATAGGATGATGTCATTAAAATTCTTAATGCCAGTGGCCAAGAATTTAATCTCGCTCCGACATACCAGAACGCTTACTATTTTCATTTTAAGTGATGCCATTCCATTATGTGTAAAGGTGGCACTCGCTAAATACACATAAATTGTATCTTAGATGTGGGCCAGCGGGTTATTAAACATACTTTTACTTTTATCAGTAGCTCACAAGAAAATGAAATCTTCACAGGACTTTTTGTCCGGTCGTTCATCCGTCAATATTGAGTAAGATTCATGCACGGCAATGTATCTAAACATATTTATACTTAAGGACCTACCAAACACTATATTTATTTCTATAGAATTTGAACTTTCTAGACTCTTTTACTCTTCTAAATGAGAGGATCGATTTGGTATGGAAAACTCTACAAAATGCATCCTTACTGCAAGAAATAACGATACGGACGCCTGTATCACATTTATTCGCGTTTATTTCTTTGTGTCTGCGGAATTGTATGGAGCAATCGATTGTTTTTAGGGTTCCGTAGCCAAATGCAAAAAAATGGAACCCTTATGGATTCGTCACGTCTGTCCGTCCGTATGTCACAGCCACTTTTTTCCGAAACTATAAGAACTATACTGTTGAAACTTGGTAAGTAGATGTATTCTGTGAACCGCATTAAGATTTTCTCAGAAAAATAGAAAAAAATAATAAATTTTGGGGGTTCCCCATACTTAGAACTGAAACTTTAAATTTGTATTTCATCAAACCCATACGAATGGGGTATCTATGGATAGGTCTTCAAAAATGATATTGAGGTTTGTAATATCATTTTTTTCTAAACCGAATAGTTTGCGCGGGAGACACTTCCAAAGTGCTAAAATGTGTCCCTGTATCTTCTAAAATAAGAGAATGATAAAACTAAAAAAATATATGATGTACACATTAAGCTATACATTTCCAGTATAAGCTGACCTCTCATTGTACAGTACACACGGCTACACATCAAGCTATACAAAACTAGTATAAGCTGACCTCACATTGTGTAGGCTTTTCTTAGAATGAGAGGTCAGCTTATACTGCATGCAAACTTCCACCGAAAATTGGTTTGAACGAGATCTAGAAAGTAGTTTTTTTTAATACGTCAAAAATCGTAAACCGCAATTTACCTTTCATTCAATCAACTCAAATATTAAAAAAGTTCCAACGAACTACAAGAACTTTTATATTATGTTAGTTAATGCTACGGAACCCTTCATGGGCGAGTTCGACTCGCACTTGGCCGCTTTTTTTTAATTTTATTACTGTATTGACAAAGTTATGTAACGATCTTGGTGTGAACAGTGAAATCCGTGTAGAGGCATGTCGGCCGTGTCGTCGTGGATACTTCGAACGTGCCAAGTGTTCCTCGCCGATGTACTCAACTTTTAAATGACTTTATCTTGGGCTTATCGCAAAACAAACGAACATAACAATAAAATCATCCAGTGTAAATACATTGCACATTACAGTTTATGTAACTTCGGATGTCGATGTCAAAACCGGGCGAGTTTTTGGCGAATTCGGTCGATCGTACCAAACGGTTTCAAAATCTCAAAGGTAATCATTTCGTATTTATCGATGACTTTATCATCGGCGCATAGCGATATATGGCAGAAAATATTCTGGGGCATGTTCAAACTATTAATAAAATTAATTGGACTGCTCTCGCAAGCCGCAGTCTTCATTGCGAAGGGGTCTCTTTGTAACACGAAATCCAACGGTCGTATTTCACGTTTTTTCTTTTTTATGTGGTGAATTATGGGCTCGCGGCGAGACAGTCTGTTGACAGTAATTTTAGTGTTCTTAGCGCCGTCGATATATCATGTCGATGTATCCCGTGCTAACTCCCCGCTGCCTCGCACACTCACCGCCCTCAACAAACTCCTAGATGCCAACCCTTAATGCGATGTGTTTGCTGACGAATGGAAGGAATTGATGCTGGTATGTCTGAGGTATTGTGAGATTGATGTATGAAAGGTCTTTAATTTAACAATTCAATTTATGATTTATGTGTGTGATTTAATAAATTTATTTATATTAATGTGTATTATTTTAATTTAATTTTATTGTTAATTTGTATACTGTGTAGATTCTTATTGTAATTTAGATTTTAATTTGACAATGGCTTATGTAATTAATGTTTTAAATATTTTATATTAATTAGTGTAATTGGTTAATCCGTTCTAATTAAATAAATAAATTAAATAAATAAATGGTCGTTGGTCATCCACAGCTTAAAGCACAATTAGTAAAACTGAATACGAGCCGCTGAAGGCCAAGGTAAAAATAACCCAGTAATTTTCATTGTAATCACAGAGTAATGAGTTATATGTATGAATCATCCACGTATTAATCATTCAATGACCGTTGAGCTTTTATTGAAGCTATTTATTTTAGATTACAGGGTTTATGAAGCGTGTATTATAATAAAGCTTCGTCCATACTGGTAGAGCAAATTGCTTTGGAAATTGATTACAGTGAAGCGATTACCAATGTAAACTAGGCTTTAACGGCGCATAAAAATAAATGACTGTCAATTATTGGCAAGGCAAAACGTCGCAGGATAGTATTTAAAATTGCAGTTTTGTCATTTTGCGAAGTCCAATGTTGGTTTAATTAGTGGCTCTGGCAGTTCAACAAAGTGTTGGGCGCTAATCGATTGACCCGATCTCTGGCTGTCTGTAGTTATTGAGTTTTGTACAGCGAAGAGGTTGCTGTAGGCACATAAACCTTCGTGACCGTCTGAACTCTGGATTACCATCTTTGCAACCGACACCATGGAAGGAACTTTACGAGTATGTTTGAAACCACTTATCGGAATGTGGTAAAATATGTAAAGAGACATCGATTACCATACATTGACTATTCTTGAACGCTAGCAAAGGTTCTGTGCGTAGTTAAAAGTTTTGAAACAAATTGCAAAATCTATAATTTTGTATAAGCGTTTGCTATTTATTTTGCAAGTATAGATTGATCGATCGACCGTGGAGGTTGCAAAACAAACGTAGCGTCTGCGAAGTTAGTAAACACGCCGGCATTGTTTTCGGCGCCAGCATTCAGTTGTGGTGCCACACTTCGCAGCAATGAAGTTCATTACTAGTCGTTTCAATCGACGTTTCTCAATGCAAATTTTTCATCTCCCCTTTGAATGCGAGTAACTATTAGCTAGTATTGTACTGGAGGTTTAGTGTTGGTACACACTGCACAGCTAGTGAGGCTGAACGATGGAGAGATATGGATCGTTTAATAGGCAAGTGTGAACAGTGCTGCCATTGTCGGGCCCATTAACAAACAAGTTTTGACACGCGAGTGTGTACTTGCGAAATGTTCAACTCACGACTATATAAATAAATGCTTATTTACATCGTTGCCTAAGAGCTGATAAGTAATTTAATTAGAACGGCTTTAATTGAATATCGGACACAATAACGAGACCGGTGTGCCGATACTGTTGCAACAAATTAATCAAAGTTATGATCCGCGCATGCGTCTCGCTTTGTTGCGGTAAGCTGACTTATTTGTTCTTGTGAAATGTATTTAGGTATGTTAACAAAGGCAATAATTTTGTAAATGTGGTAACACGGTTGTATTTGAAGGGTATTGATCTTGATTGTATTGGCGTCGCGACTCGCGGGCGGCTGCGGCCTGCGCGGGCGCAACTGTTGAATATTTCAAGTGCACTCGACTTATTTATGAAATCGATGTAGTTTCGCGATATCATATTTACTTGAGGTGGTTTTGTTGAATTTATAAATATTTTATACTGAGCTTTATTTACCTATTTCTTTATTTTATCCAAACATCATTTGGGTCCATGTAATTCTCTGGAATACGGACTATTTTTATGGCATTTCAAACTTACAATGGCGAAGTCATTGATAGATATAGTATGTAGTTGGATTTATTAATTTGGCTTAACATATTCCGTAGCTATAAAAAGCTTATCGTATGACGTCGTGATTGCATAAATACTGTGTCAGGTAAAGGTACCTTGCTGCTGTGAAGTACTGGGGAAGTTGTCGCAGTAACGATCAATTTGCGTTGAGAAACAACGTTTTTCTAAACCCAACCTTCCTTAATTAGCAGAGAAACGCTAGTGATCCAACTTCTATGCAAATGCATTTTCTTCTATTTTCGAAAGTACCATCTTTGTGAGAATTATGCACTGGGCTTATCAGTGATACATGAATTTTACTTTTATGAGAGGTCGTAGTGAAATGCAAACGAGTTGCTTGGATTCTTTGGCATATTGAATAAGAATGAATGAATGAAAACACTTTATTGTACATATTAAAAAAAAAGAAATTACAGACAAAATAGAAGACACAAAGCAAATAGTACGATGGGCGGTCTTATCGCTATGAAGCGATTTCTACCAGACAACCTTTGGATGGAGAGGATATATATATAGTAATGTCAAAGATGGTCGGGGGTGCACATAAGATATGGATGAAGGGAGTGCAACTAATAGGTACCTAAATAAAATATAAATAGACATAAATAAATTATTAAATTACATATCTAAATATAATATATATAATAATTATTATGATGTATATAATATTTATAATACATACATTAGTTAAATACGATAAATATACATTAATTTATGTGAGATACTATGACGTTTCTGATAGATATAAGCCAGAAGCCATAAGAATATATAAGAGTTAGCTATTAAAAAATTGCTTATGGTGAAAATAAAAATCTTTTCCGGCGGATTTCATATCAGACTTTGTAAGTGTTGCAGTTGCATCTTAAATTGTATCTTGACTGAAATTGTACCTAATGCATGGAAAACGTGGATAGATGGAAAATTTAATTCTCCACCGGGTTTAATATTATTAGTATCATAAATGTACTTCCCGCCTTAGATGTCTCTGCCATAAGATTTTCAATAAGGAAAATCAAATTTACCTGCATCATTTCAGTTATATTTTTGATAAATATTATCAGAAACAACAAAGGGAGCTAATGGAAGGCCAAACTATTAATAATTATCCTTGAATTTTCTATAACAAGGTAAAACCGATCGGCTTACCTCGGGCTCTATAGGCAATACTGTATTTCATGCATATACTACTTGTTTGATTATTTTAAGCTAAAAAGCAGTGGGATAGCTCAGGCGTAGGCGGAGCGGATCCAATTATGTCGCAGCGCGAACGAATTTATGGGGAAACGCGACGCGACGCGACGCCCCGCTCTCACCTTGACACGACGAAGACAATCCGTACCAGCACCCGGACCTTCTGGCTTTTCATCACAGCATCATAATAACTATAGATTTAGTTCCAAAACCTTGGACAGTTCCTTCGTCAAATAAAACACTTCAAAGAATCAATACTCAAATAAACAAACGGTTTTGAAATGTTTCTTTGAAAATTGGTCTGTGAATTTATTTAAATGTAAACACAAATGTATGCGCATATACGATCGTGGCTATGCAGTTCAGAGTCAGAGGCTGCAGACGGAAGGCTGCGCTCGCGCAAGTCCTAGCTCGAGAGGTGCCGCATCGCCGGCAGTCGCGCGGGAAACGCCGCAGCGAACGGTTGAGCACATGTCAAAATTTACTTTGAAAATTGCATTTATCGATCGTATTTACGACAACTTACACTAACTTTGACAAAAACGATCGGGCACCTTAAATGTAGTGATAGATACTTAAGTGGTTTACAAAAACAAACAACATTATGTCCGGTTAGGTGATTTTTATTGGATAAACTGTGAAAAACCAACTCTGTCCAAATGAAGATGACTGTGAATCGTATAAGGGTAGTGGTTCTAGGGAGTCCGCGCAGTGGAAAGTCAGGTTAGTAATTGCATTTCCTTGTTCAGTTTCTAGTGGTCTTCTAGCGTTTATTTGTCCTAATATAGTTTAATTTGATCTAAATTGTGATCACAGACTTTTCTCTTAACGGCTTCTTGAAGTCATCTCGAAAGGAAATAGTTAAAGGGAAATCGACTTATTCTTTTGCAGATCTTACGATTAGATACTTATAGTATTCGTATTTAAATTCAGGTATGATGTAAAAAATTCAAAAGCTTTTTATTGCAGCGCGATATTTGTCATGTTCACTGGTAATGAAATAAGAAACATAGTATTATGGTCTGGTTTTCGTGAGTTTTAAGTGCAACTCCTGCAATTTGTGACGTCCAAATTGCTTGTCCATCGTCACATGAGCTTGTGTAACGGGAAACGAGTAAGTTTGATTCAAAAAAATCTTTGTTTTTGTAAAATACTTACGCAAAATTGTAACGGCATGTCCGATATCCTGAATCACTGTTATTATGCAGGTGTAATGTGTCTGAGGAGTTTTTTGATAACTGCCCAGGAATAAATAATACCGTGATTTTATTGATATTGGATTTGTATTGAACTTATACGAGTATTTGGTTGGTTAGTGGTTGTAGTTATGCTTAGTTACCCCTAATATGTACAATAAAACATCTACTAGTAGAAAGAGGTAAATTGCTATTATACATATATGCAAAATCACATTGAACTTTCTATCCAATAGGTTATCTGCGCTTATTTCAATGCAGTATTCTAGTTTATAATATATCTTGTCGACTTTCGCAACGTTCAGGAATTGATGGCAATAAAATTACTGATCACGAGGTTCATAATAAATTTAACGCATTTATTCAGTACCACCTGAAGGTGAAACCTAAATCAAAAGTTAATTTAGTCATGCGTCTTATCAGCACATTCCTTTACTGACATTCTTCTCTGAAATATGTACATGCAAATCTCTGAAATGATAAGAACTAATAAACAAGTATTAGTATCATATTAAATCATGCTAATATAGTGCTCATTCGTAAGATTGTGCTCATAATGTTTGTAAAGTGTATTTTCTTTCATTTGTTTATTTTTAATAGTGTGCAATAAAGACATTATCTAATCTAATCTAATGTTTGATTATTAGTATCTACCTACTTATTATCTCTTAGAAGTTCTAAGTTTTTGGTTCTAGCTAAAAAAAATACATTTTCGTTTTCGGTTTGCGAGACGTCTATCATTTCCAAGAACCCTAAAATGACTATATTGCAAATGATAGTTTTGACGCCATCTTTCTCTTCATTTATATTTTATTCCTAGTTATACATATATTTTACATATAGTCCCTGGATAGCATATTTTAGCATATAGCATCATCATGACCTCAGAGTCAGAGGAGAAACAGGCGGAACCGAAAAAAAAAATGCATATAGCATATTTTTTTGTAAGACCTTTCCAGTCAAACCAATACAGTTCTAGCATTTTGTAAAGCATCCGTAAATATCTCACGTGGAGATACTGTTATTGAATAAGAACCTACAGTCACATACAAAGACTTGACTTTCTGACCCTATAAGATACTGTGTCGTGAGTATCGGAAACTACGAGAACCAAGGTCAACCATTGGTATTCGAAGTTATACAATACATTATCTCTCAATGCAAAATTGACCTCGTACCTTTGGCGCCCAGGAGTTCATTATCCTCAAACTACTTGTACTTATTTCAAAATAAATAGCTATGTGGGTATCCAATAAAACCACATACCAACCTAAACGGAATTCTGTTCTGAAGCATGTCTACAATATTAATAACAGCACTTATGCAATTAAAGGAAATTCCATTACTTCTTTAGCAACTCTCAGCCGTTAAAACGCCTTCAAGTCTTTTAGCAGAACAGGAATCCGCGTTCAGATAGCTTTTTCAATAGTATGCGTTGCGTGTGGAACAACGACCTCGACGGCTATGGCGTTAATGGGCGAAGAGTTACACAACGCTGGCGCCACTGGCGTCGCGGTCGTCGGGAAATCGCGCCGCTGACCCACCGGCCGAGTCGCGCAGCTCTACCAAGCGACTGGTTGTAATTGCACCGGCCTAATTGTCCGCCGGCTGACGGCTGACGGACCGACAATCAGCATGCGTTTGCAATTCTTTACGCCGCATCGGCCGCGCCCAGACCGCCACCAGAGGGCCGACATGCCAAATTGTTTTCAAAGCAGATCCTGTCTACGAACCGGCCACTAGGAGTGGCCCTCATCAGTCACGGATCCGCGGCCGACTAACATCGTTTTAATGTCATAGGACGGTACAGCTTCAGCTCGAAATTATTCTCAAAGCTCGTTCTTATAAATAGCTTCGAACCGAGGTGCTTTATTTACACGTTATAATGGATTCCGTTACGTGGACACTCATTAAGTAGCCGCAGCCCCATATTTATCTCCGCGTCGATATCTGGGTCAGGTTACGGCTCCGCTCTCAAAAATATGATATACGGTATTGTACTTAAAGCACCCTGTGGTTATCCGAGGAGTGAATTTTAAATCGGCACGGTTTAATTAACTCGAGCTAATAAAGTTTTCAATTAGGCAAACCGCAGCTGCTGCATGCGTATTGGTACTTTTCGCCGGAAAAGGGTTGCGTGAGAGCAATGAACTGTTTCAAAAAAAAATTATCGCGGCTTTTGTGATATACTAAAAATGATTGCATATAGCGGTATAAGGTTTAGCTGATGTATTTTTTGCGGCGTCTCGCGCTAGTGTCAAGCTGCACGTCGACGGAAGGCTTATATCGATGTCAGACGACACACGCTTGCGGAGTACGGACGGCGACCTCCTCACAGTGTGATGAATAGTCCTACTGATGAAACATTGATGTATTGCTGACATACTACTCGCTCGCCGCATGCTTCTTCTGTCATATTTGAATGTAATGAGGTTCGCAAAATTAATAAAGATGTAAGGGCACCACCATTTTAGGGAGCATATTGAATGATGGGCATATTGACATTGTGGCATTACAGTTCATTTAGATTAAGGATTTATTTTCGTTGACGTGATATTATCTTACCATATACCTGCTCCACGATATGATCAAGATAAGGGCTTGTATTTTTCAACGCCGCTAACCTCTTTGAACTCTGTCAATACCGATCATACAGAAATGCTTGCCGTCGACCATCGCCATCACGGTCAGTTCGACAGCTGATGGATGATCGAGGTAATCTATTAATTACCCATAGTTGTCTAGTCTACCATCAAGGCCTATCATCGGTTCTTCCATTGTTTCTGTTGCCGCTCCATCTATCAACCCACGTGGTGCCATGTTGTTTGATCATTGTAATTTGTCTTGTACGCTTCGGTGATTATAAAATTTTACTTTATGAGAAACTGATGGTCGAATTTGATCGATCTCTCTGATCGTTTAGGATGCGATGATTGTGTCTGTATATATTTTGCTGCAGATATTTGAATTTCTTGTTTAATTTCTTGAAGACAATTACTATTATTTGTATCTTTGTCTAAACGTGAGGTAGGCAGATTTAAACAGGTTTAGCAACTGTTTAGCGCGGTTATAACTTTATTACCTAGGTAAGGTTTTTCCGGGCATAGAGCACTTTTGCCAGTTAGATACACTCAAGTATAACTCGTGTTTATTAATTGATCAAGTTACTAATCTCGGTAGGAAATCTTTGAGGAATTGTTACAAGCGTGCAAAAAATTCAATTCCGCATGCTCCCAAACTAAGTAGATCAACGAAACTTTATCACAACATACGTAATCGTACCGCGGAGAAAGTATTGAGCTTATTACAAATACACGGATAAAAATCGAAAGGAAATTAAGAGTGTGGAATTTTGATAGTATTTCATAAACCAGCAATGTTGTAACGAACTCGAGAGGTTCTTGACACTGTGTTTTATTGATGTGACAACTATGTGTTATATCTTATCTTTTATTGCTATCGAAGTAGACAATAAACATGCACAATAATTTCTCAACAATAATTGAGTGAAATACAAAGGTTGATAAAAACTGTTGCGTAGACCATATTAAGATTCCGTAAAGTAAAAATTTTACTCGACTTAGGGAACGACTATATTCGTATAGGTTTCTCCGTTTCGGAACTACGATGCCACAGACAAACAGGCTTATAACTTATTTTCCCAACGGAGGTTAAAAATAAACAAAGCCCTTTGAATTGGGCCCGTTTTAAAATTGAACCCATTTCCTTAGACGCTTGTTAGTAGCATACGAGACCGTCCCCGGAGGCATATCCCGTGTGATCTAGTTTTCATCTGAAGGATCTGGATCACTTGGCCTCGGGGAGTACAATAAATACCTGCTTCATGATATAAATCACTGCCTGTCAAAATAACGTGGGACTTCCTTTTAGTTTATCAACATGAGTTAGCGTTTACAATCTTTCGTAGAAAATAGTGTTGTTTACTCATTTATTTATTTATGTGGGTGAGTTTAATGGGCTAGATCAGAATCTGCAACGCAGGTACTTTACCTAAATATAAAAAAGTAATAGGCTTGTGACTTAATTTTTAACGTAATGATAATAAATGAATGAAAACACTTTATTTGTGTATCATAAAAGTTAAAAACAAATAGAATATCTCGATGTTGTATATCCTATAATCGATTTCGCAATACGCAGACACGTGAAGGTGATAACCAGAGGCAAATCCATACGTTTGATGTGTGCGCACTTTTTGCACATTAAGCAGTAGATATTTATGTGATTACAAGCCCATCGTCGCGTATTTAAATACTCTCCGATGGTGCATTTTTAAGATTTTATATTTTATGGCATAATAAGTCTGGTGCCAATTGTATGAATAAAATATTTGTCTATCATTTAATACATATTAAGTTTCTTCTTATGACTTCCATCCCCTTTCTTCCGCTGAAAAAACATTTTCTGTAATATCACGAACTACCCGCCAACTTACTTTATATTTAATACACGTTTAACATATACTAATAATTAAATTAATCAAAATTTATATACTAATGTCTGGAATTCACATTCTCCATAAAAGGAATTGGGCTAGAATGCGCTCGGAATGCACACCAAGTCCATTGTCATGCCGGTGCTTTGCAGTTGTATACTGTCACAGAAGAAATATGGAATTGCGCTGTTGTGTAACAGCTGGGTCAAGGGACCGACAGATATGGTCACTCTCCTCTGGGACGATGGAATGATAGGGTTTGAATGTGAAGTACGTATTCTAGACTCGTGTAACCCATTTATTAATAAGCTTGCTGTTCGCCTATTTTACTTTAAGTTATATAACTTATAAATTCGAACATAAATAGAAAAACTTAAACAGTTGACTAAATTATGTGAAAATCAACAAAAGGCGACCTTAAAAACAGATTATATAATATTACTAACGAATAACTTTTTTATTGTATTATATTTATTTGTATCGGATTAATACACGTCATACACTTTAAAAAATAATAAGTACATTCATAATAATATGTAAAATGTAGAAAAATGTTAACAATAATCATAAAATTTTAAAATTCATTGTATTAATTGGTACTTACCATTATACTTTTGGCGTTATCAAAATCTCTTCTATTGAATAGAACTCTTTTTTAAGTGCCGGTGTTTGAAGGTATTGTTGTTGTCTATCGAAGTGATTGCAACATGGAGACTATTGAAGACCGTCGGCCCCATGACGTGAGTGAGTCTGTCGGTCTTTGCGAGTCTGCGTGGAACAGTCGCGAGCTTACATGCTCCACGGGTGTTGGACCTGTGGGAGGCTTCTTATTTGACGTAATCATTGAGGTTACTCCTGACGAAGTCTGCCACCTGTAATATCACTATAGATGTTAGTGAGAGGATACTAAGGGATTTGACAAAGAATAATAGAAATATATTTATTTCGTGTCTGTCATTTCTAAATTTTTTATTTATTTATCAACCACAAATCAGATTTATTTTTGTTTTTTTTTTATAAATTTACTTGTGTTTGACCACGATCTCGCCTGATGGTAAGCGATGATGCAGTCTACGATGGTACACGCTTTCCTAGAAGAAACCTATTAATTCGCGACTTGAATACCCCTAGGTTGTAGTTATCAGGAAACACAAACAGGCAAGGCGTTCCACCCTTTGGCGGTGCGCATACTAAAGGTGGAAGAGTACCGCTTTGTGCGTATGGGAGGTCTGTCTACCATGTAGCGGTGGCGCACCGCGGAGCGTCTGGTTGTCCGATGATAGAATGGGGATGGTGGGATCAGGTTGAAAAGTTCCACAGCACACTCTCCGAAATGTATCCGATAAAAAACCGAGAGGCTTGCAACCTTTCGACGATGCTCGAGGTTGTGGAGCCTTGCATCTGCTAACTCGTCATTGCAAATGAGCTTTTTGGCTCTCCTCTCAATTGAATCTAGAGCCTCTAGCTGGTATTTCGCTGATCCGTTCCAGAGGTGAGAACAGTACTCCAGACATAATCGGACTTGTGCTTGGTATAAGTTGAGCAACTGTCCTAGTGTGAAGTATTCAAAAAATAATACAAACTTTAAAAACAACCAAATAGGTCGTAACTTGGCGTATAGTTACAGGAGAGTCATTACTATCCGCTGGTATTCTGTGATCCTAACATGTCTAAGTATGATTCATTTTATATTTTCTAAAGCAGATCTGAATAACCGTATATATATCTTATCAATTAATCACTGCCAGATCCACATATCAAAATCATTGCTAAGTAGTTATAACTTAATAACGATTCAATGGTAAATTGAATAAAATACTACCCAAAACAAAATTACACGTTACGATCCAGTGTTAAATATAATTACAGACATCAAGCAACTACGATCGTTACTCTCCCAGCATTAGTTATATCTTTAGAAGTACAGTCGGCGGGAGAAGTGGCTTTACAACATGTGACTCATCATTATGACGGTTACGAAAGTGTTCAAAGTCGCGTCAGAAATCACTTGAGAATAGAACCGTCATAGTCGTTTTCGTCTGTGTACAAGGGTTAAATTGTGATTTGCTGTTTAGTTTATTATTGTTATGAATAAAATAGTCTACCCCTCCTTACTTATTTCGAATACCCTTTTTGGCAGCGGATATTCTTTTTAGGTAATCAGCAGGGCTACCACGGGTGCAGTTAAAAACTATTATTTACTTAGCAGATTTTTCGCAATTTTTTACAGAGGTTTAGTTAATTTTTTTATAAGGTTAGCTGTATATTTCTGTATATGTATATTTAATATGTCTTATATTTTTGATTTTCTTAATTTTTTTTCTTATTTTTTTTGTATAAGTTTGTAAGTACAAAACAAGAATTAATCTTCTTCAGTTTAAGTGTAACTCTTGCGGGGGGCATAGGCATGCCATCTCACAGGTCTTCCTAGTTTGGGTGCTTATGTGTCATATGCAACTATGTTTTAATATTTAACTAAAATATTGATTTTGATTTACCTACGCTAGTGTTGTGAAGTTGGTTATCGAAATAAATTATCTTTAAATTAAATTATATTAATAGATTTTTAAAAAAATTGTAAAAAAGATCTGAATCTTTTTTGAACATCGCAATAAATAGGTTGGTACCTACGTCTCTATTAGCAAAATTAGGTAGAGCCTGTCTAATCCAATACTGAACCCTTCTACTTCATTACGTCAAATCGAAATGTTTTTTTTATGTTATTTGTGGGGAAACAGGCTTACGGCCCACCTGATGGTAAGCGGTCACCGTCGCCTATTGACACCGGCAACACCCGGGGTATTGTCGATACGTTCTCTACACTGTAGAAACCTCTACATTTCTCTTGAAGCGTGCCATGTCGTAGCCTAATGGGAAAACCTCAGATGGTAGCTCATTCCACATCTTGCAAGTATGGGGTAGAAAAGATCGCGTGAAGCGTGTGTTCTTTAGTCACTGTTCTTTAGTTTTGCCGGTTTATCATAAAAACCTTAACATGCGTTTGAACGCATGGTTTGTTAATAAATGGGACATACCCAATCCCGGTCATAATCTATCTGTATACCACATCGCAATCGGTCGTTTAGTCGTGAAAACGTGACACACAGGCAGACAGAGAGACATGCAAACAGAGGAACAAAGTTACTTTCGAATTTGTAATATACTAGCTGACCAATCCGCGGCTTCGCACGCGTGGTTTGCCAATAAAAAGTAGCCTATGTGTTAATCCAGATTATGATTTACGTACATACCAAATTTCATCGCAATCGCTTCAGCCGTTTCGGCGTGAAAGAGTAACAAATATCCATACATACAAACTTTCGCGTTTATAATATTATAGTAGGATATTAGTAGGACTAGCTGACCAATCTGCAGCTTTGCACGCGTAGTTTTTCAATAAAAACATTACCCTCCTTCTGCGCAGTTGGGTAAAAAGTAGCCTATGTCACCCGGGGATAGTGTAGCTTCCTAACAGCGAAAAAAGTTTTTAAATCGGTCCAGTAGTTTCGGAGCCTATTCAATACAAACAAACAAATCTTCCTCTTTATAATATTAGTATATAAGTATAGAAAAATAAGTGATAGGTAGTTAAGTGTGGATTTTACATAAATTATTTTACTCTTCCAAGGAGCAACAGATTCCATATCGTATCTTTCAAATTCTGTTCTAAATCCTAAGCCACAAATTTAGATACTTTTTGCTGTTCCCAATCTGAAGTTAGAATCAGTCTAATAAAAATAGAATTATAAAGTATTGTACCTATAATATTGGCAAGGAAAGTTCTCAAGGTCCTGAACAAACTTCTTATTTTACCAACTGTACCTTCTTGTAAACAAGTAATCATGTTTTTGAATAGACATACCTTTGAAGGGCCAGGATTCTCCACACTTCATTTTGTCGGAAGCGTCAGACCTATTCAACCGACTTGCACCGTCATTATAGTTGATAACTGTTTGTATTGTGCCACCCTTGAGGGAATACCGGGAGTGAAAAGACTAATCAATGTAATGATTGCTTCTAGAAAGTTGGGGGTGATGACCCCGTAATTGTTCATCACCTAGCGTGCGTGATGCAATGGTTTCTTAGTTTTTTACTGGGTTAGGCATAGCTCAAAGGGTTTTCGATAGATGAGAAAAAGTTTAAGGTTGCGTTAGTTTTTGGTTTACGGTGTAATAAGTTTTTTGTTGAAAAATTACTTTTGCAAAAAAAGCTTCATTCAAATTCATAATTGGAACCGCAAGCAGATTCAAATGAGCCCAAACACTAGTAACTTACTATAATCCATTCGGAAGTTCCGTAGTCTACTATCCGTCTCCATCATGAGACCACCTCCATGGTACCATATCATTGTATTGTCACCAAATATGTATTCCAAATTTCAGCTCAATCGGTTGAGAGGAACGCGTTTAAAGTTCATTTACACCCGGACAAACAAACATACATACATTGCAAGTTAATAAAAAGCTTGTAAATAAGGGGTGTAATTATTGATTAAAACGGGTATTTATCGCGTATGTACCTTTTTTATTTGTTATCCCGAAGTCCGACGAAAAAGGGGTGTATCTAAAAAAAGGCTTTGCATATTATGTGTGCATTATATCCCCGAAAATGGATTTTATGCGGTTAATTACTGATCAAAACGGGTATTTATCGCGTATGTACCTTTTTTATTTGTTATCCCGACGTTTCGGTTGTGGTCACAGCCGTGGTCACGGACGGATTGGAGTACTTGGAGCTACCGTCGAGAAGTGCAGCTGCAGCAGCTACCCTCACTTGGTATTCAGAATTAGAAATGTCCTCGTTCATATTACGACACATGCATTTTATGCGGTTGTTTATTTATAAGCTAGTTTTAAATAATTACACTGAACTTTCCCATTGTTTCCTTAAATATAATTAATAGTTTGTTTCCTATTGTTGCAGCGGTGGTAGTTCGCTATCTAACGAAGCGGTACATCGGAGAATATAGCTCTACAGGAGGTGAGTTTATAGTCTCGCTTACTGTTATTTGATCTATGGTGCTGCGAAATATTATGAACATAATGTATGTTCCCTCTAGAAAGGGCGATTCTTAAAAATTAACACTGTTTGATACAAATAAAATTGAATAACAACATTTTTGTTTTTAGAAAAAGTTTTTAGTGTGCCTTCATATCAACTGTTTTAACAATTTGGACCTTCCCTAGATCTTATCTTAGATTTACGATATGTCTGAGGTAATTCATCTAAAGCATCTGATACTGTTGATATATTTTGATGATCGAAATCAACTGGTTTTGCCAAGTAATTCTTAAATAAATCACTCCGAATTTTGTTCAATATGTTAGGTACAATATCGAATAGTCGTACAACAGGTATTGCTCTTATGAGGCTCGGACTATGGCATCCGGGTCTCCCCGATCCTGCGAAGCCGTGTGTCCCGGTTGCTTCCATGTAAAAATCGGAGTCGGACGGCCTCGGATCGTGTGTGTAAAAATCAAATGTTATGTTGTGCGTCAGATTGGTCAGGGGCCGTTAAAAAACGGTCCCTGACAAGCCCGGATGCCATGTAGTCCGACCCTAAGTGAGATCAATGTTCCTCTTCCGACGAACCCTTTAAAAAGTGTATGACAGGGACGATGTCACATATTTTCTATGGGGCTCACAAAACCTATATACAACACAAACAACCGGAAACTATAGGTACAATTTCTCAGTGACATTCAAAGCGAAACGCATTAAGTTGATAACAGTATCGACTCTCATAATCATGTTGAAATGTCTTTCCTTCCGACCTTTAGCGAGTGTCGTAGGAACTGCGTCACACACATTTTATGATTATGATATTAAAATGTTAAGGTTACTTTCATAAGCTCGAACTGTGACGACAAAAACAACCTCTATAATCCCTAATTGCTATGTTGCTATGGTCATGGACACTTTGGCAAAAGAATGTCTAATTGCCTTCCTGTGGCCTAAAATTCCCCTTGTATACAGCCTTGGAGTTTTTAAGCCGTTTACTTAGCAGTGACTGTCTAAAATCTTCTAAACATGAAAAGGTGATATTATCGGGACCTGAGCATCATACAATCTAACTTATTGATAAAGCGAAGCGAGATCCCTAAATCAACTTGGGCAAATCGGCGTACAATGTATGTATGTTTGTTTGTTTGTCCGAGGATAACTTTCGAAGCGTTGATCCGATCATCTTGAAATTTAATACATAAGTAGGCAGTGATGGCATAATTTTGGTGTGACTAAATGAGCTAAAAATGTTTGGGGGTTGTTGAGATACTGGGGTTCAAGAGTGGTAAAAAAAAAATGAAAATAAGGCTTTTAGGTCAAGTGGGACGTCAAATGAAAGGTATTCATTAGTACACTTAGACTCCGTTTGTTTTTCGTAATTTTTTTATAGTTTTTGAGTTATTAGCCATAATAAAAACTAAACTTTGACAAAATTCACATGGTACGCCAGTGCTCCCACAGTGCTGTAATTTGGTATGCGTATAGCTTAAGTGACACAAATATAGGCAAAAGTCTGAAATCCAGAATAACTGCTATTTGTACCCCAAAAAAAGTAAACCACGTAACATGAATTCCCGTTACCTGTAATTTGAATGAAACTGTAGGTCAAGTTATATGTTTATTTATTTCGTGGCACTATTTTGATAGTCAAAGATTACAAATATTTTTTTTTGTTTTAGTTGTTATTGTATCTAACAAACTGCTTACACTTAGCAATGTCTAAAACTTTTCAATTTCAACCGGGGAAACTTCTCAAACAAAATTTATCGAGGTCTGTGTCAATTATATCCATTGTTGTAATCTTGCAAACTGTGTACTTAGCAATGTCTAAAACTTTTTAATTTGAACCGGGGAAACTTCTCAAACAAAATTTATCGAGGTCTGTGTCAATTATATCCATTGTTGTAATCTTGCAAACTGTGTACTTAGCAATGTCTAAAGCTTTTCAATTTGAACCGGGGAAACTTCTCAAACAAAATTTATCGAGGTCTGTGTCAATTATATCCATTGTTGTAATCTTGCAAACTGTGTACTTAGCAATGTCTGAAACTTTTCAATTTGAACCGGGGAAACTTCTCAAACAAAATTTATCGAGGTCTGTGTCAATTATATCCATTGTTGTAATCTTTTTGCAACTGTGTACTTAGCAATGTCTAAAACTTTTTAATTTGAACCGGGGAAACTTCTCAAACAAAATTTATCGAGGTCTGTGTCAATTATATCCATTGTTGTAATCTTGCAAACTGTGTACTTAGCAATGTCTAAAATTTTTCAATTTAACCCGGGGAAACTTCTCAAACAAAATTTATCGAGGTCTGTGTCAATTATATCCATTGTTGTAATCTTGCAAACTGTGTACTTAGCAATGTCAAAAACTTCCCAAAACTGAAACGGTCAAGCACAAGTCCGATCGTGTTTGGAGTACTGTTCTCACTACTGGGACGGATCAGCGAATTACAACCTTGAAGCTCTGGAATCAATTGAGAGAAGAGCCAAGAAGCTCATAGGCAGCGATGAGCTAAATGATGCAAGGCTCCTCAGCCTGGAGCATCGACGAAAGGTTGCTAGCCTCTCGGTTTTTTATCGAGTACATTTCGGGGAGTGTGCGGCGGAACTTTTCAACCTGATCCCACCATCTCCATTCTATCAACGGACAACCAGACGCTCTGCGGTGCGCCACCGCTATATGGTAGAAATACCTCCCTTTCGCAAAAAGCGGTTCTCTTCGACCTTTATTATGCGCACCGCCAGAGAGTGGAACGCCTTGCCAGATTCTGTGTTTCCTGATAGCTACAACCGCTTTAAGTCGCGAGTGAAAAGGTTTCTTCTAGGCAAGCGTGTACCATCGTAGACTGCATCATCGCTTACCATCAGGCGAGATCGTGGTCAAGCGCAAACCCATAATGTATAAAAAAAAATCGGGTAAACTTCTTATCTACAAATTTCCATACAATTTTCCTCATATTCCTTTTAAAGTCCAACATAATGATTGCCATTGATACCTCCAAAGCCCTTTTGCGAATGCAATTGAAGGAACTGTATACCGTTATTTTCTTGTTACAGATTTTCTTTATCAACACAGAGTGGCTTTCGACGGCGCCGTTTCCGAAGTTGAAATACTAGATACATCTAATTGTGCGGTAAGAAATCCAATGTCTCTAATGCCTTAGATTGTCTATCTTTAGTCGGTAAACAAAAGATTTGGCCTGTTCTGTTAGAAGCGGTATTTGTTGCCGTTTTTGTAAGCGGGAAATACCGCGGTATGCCATTAGGTATAATTGTGAGGTAAGTGCGAAATAATAACAACGTATACGCCTAACGCTTAGATAATTACTATTCGTTTTGTTTTTGATTAAGTCTGTATGGGAGAGTAATGGGGAATGTTCTGAGGAGCTATTTGATCTCATCCCGTCGTCGAGATTTTACCACCGCACTTTTCGACAACGTAATAAAGCTCATCCACATATCATCGACAGTTGGGTCTCGTGCACCACACGCTTCACGCGATCTTTTCTACCCCATACTTGCAAGATGTGGAATGAGCTACCATCTGAGGTTTTCCCATTAGGCTACGACATGGCACGCTTCAAGAGAAATGTAAAGAAGTTTCTACAGTGTAGGGAACGCATCGACAATACCCCGGGTGTTGCCGGTGTCAATAGGCAACGGTGACCGCTTACCATCAGGTAGGCTGTAAGCCTGTTTCCCCACAAATTACATAAAAAAAAGAGTCTACGTAAAGGTATTGACAAACAACGGTGCAAAGGTAACATACGAAAATCAATAACATTTCGCTATAGAAATAAGGAGGTCGAAATAGAAATAAGGAGATTCGTTGACAAACTAAGGTCATTGACCTAGCCCAGAAGATTAACAAGCAGAAGCGGCAGTGGGCGAGCATAGCTCGAAGAACTGACGGCCGTTAGGATAGAAAAGTTTTCGAGTGGATACCACGCACGGGAAAGCGCAGCGTAGGAAGTCTCCCCACTTGATGGAAAGACGCACAAGATCGGTCTCTCCGGAAATCTATGGGAGAGGCCTTTGTTTAGCAGTGGACATTCTATGGCTGAAGTGTGTGTTTGTGTGTGTGGACAGTAATAATACCGCATACGACCCATACAGTTATAGATACCGCATAAATCTAAACAGGCCTTAATGCAAGTAAATGAAGCGGTGAAATAATAGACAGGTCGAAGCTTAATTTAGTAACAATGGAGATGTTTATCTGTCGGAGGCTGATGCCCGTTGTACAATTTAATTAGACAAAGTTTATGTGCCTTGTATCGGCTTATCAGATGCAATCGTTCGCCTCGAGGCGAAATCCTACGTTCTAATATAAACCTAAGCAAGACTACGCGTTATTCTATTGCGTAATGGATGTTTTCATTAGGAAATGCTTGTATGCATCTGAATTATCCATAGGATGTAACAGGACTTCCTTTAAGCGGCAGTCAGAGGCAAGTGCAATGTATTTGGCTCACGCACAATTTATGAACGCCTATAATATTTATTGCTTTAATTTTAGACTAATCTACTCAAACAGAACCATCCGCCAAGTATCACATTTCTCAAATACACAATGCACAAAATAGAGCCAATCATCATCATCATCATCATATCAGCCGTAGGACGTCCACTGCTGGACAAAGGCCTCCCTCATTGATCTCCAGGAACTGCGGTTGGAAGCGGCCTGAAATCCAACGCCGACCTGCGGTTATTACCAAGTCGTCTGCCCATCTTGCAATATCATGAGGGGGTTGTTGCCATACTCGCCACGCTTGGCAGGCGGGTTGGCGAGCGCAGTATAGGTATTGAAAACACGAAAAGACGCTGCTGCCCATCTTTCGGAGGTATCCCTTAGCAGACTCCTACTGCATCCACGGGCAAGAGCGGAGAGGCAACATTCTACTGCCGGCGCCCCACGGCCAATAGAGCCAATAGTAACCAAGTATTCGAGCTGTAGTATTATTAACTAACTTCAAAAAGGAGGAGGTTCTCAATTCGACTGTATTTTTTTATGTTTGTTACCTAATAACTCCGTCATTTACCAACCGATTTGGAAAATTATTTTATTATTTGAAAGAATATACTTTCAGATTAGTCCCATAGAAATTTAATCGAAATCGGTTCAGTAGTTTGTTTGTTCTGTTATCTAAAGTCGGTTATATTTTTAACTGACTTTAAAAAAAGGAGGAGGTTCTCAATTCGATTGTATTTTTTATTTTTTTTATGTTTCTTACCTCAGAACTTTTGACTGGGTGAACCGATTTTGATGGTTCTTTTTTTATTTGAAGGATGGTACTTTCCGTGTGGTCCCATTTCCATTTGGTCCAATTCTGACAATGGTATCATAACCATATAAGTCTTAAATTTGTTTAATTTTATGTTTCGTTGTTTGTTAGCTCAGAACTCCGTTAAATATCAATCGATTTGGAAAATTTGTTTTTTTTTTCACTTTTACATTGATCCCATGGAAATTTTCATCAAAATTGGTAGAGTAGTTTGTATCTAAAGTCGGTTATACCTTTGTTAAAAAGTTACATGTTATACATTCATAAAACTCTGCCATAGAATAAGTAAAATTTCTTCTTTAGCTGAACTGTATGATTTTTACAATCAGGGCACAGTGGCCATTAATTACCTAACGCACCTAAACATTTCCATTTGTATCTAAACAAATTGGCTATGGTTTATTAAAATAATCGATAACGGAACCGCGATCGAAGAATCGATTGTTGTTGCGCAATCGGCGATTTTATTCGGTGCAGCGACTGGCCTCGATACTGGATTCCGTAGCGTACGAACCTCTGTGACTTCATTATTGAAGTTCACTGACTTTTTCTTACGATTCTTACGTCGCCGGTTATTTTGAGGTGTCGATAAAAATAAACGGACGGTTATCGAATTAGATAGTGTGATAGGCTTGCTGACTCAGATGCTCAGAATTAGGTTTATAGGCTTATCTAATCAATGACAGTAATCGAGTGATAGATCTTTAAGCAAAATATGAAGATTTATATAATTACCCACTTGACACGCTTCATCATCAACCACAGCCTGACTTCACCCAATGTTGGGTATAGGCCTTCCCAAGTTTGTGCCATCCACCACGATCCTGCGCTAGTCTCACCCACTGACGGCCCGCGACCTTTACGATGTCGTCCACCCATCTCGCACCATTCAGTCACTGTCCTGCTTCATCTGTCATCACCACGTCTAGCCAAGTGTCCCGCCTAAGGCCTTTTGAGCTCCATAACTCGAATCCCAACGTCATGGACCTTCGTTCGTCTACGGATCTCGACGTTTGGAACTCGATCTAACAGTCTGATGCCAAGCATGGTACGCTCCATGGCTCTTTGTGCAACTCTTAACCTGTACACAGCCTCCTGCGTGAGCGTCCACGTCTCGGCACCGTAGGTCATGGTGGGTAGAACACTTTGGTTGAATAAGCGGGTGTTCAGACACTGTGGAAATTTAGGCAAACTAAGGATGTCGTCTAACTTGCTGAATGCAGCCCATCCCACTTGGATCTGTTTAGAGGTCTCCTTCTGCTGATGCTCTTTACCAAACGATAGAATATGTCCAAGATAAACATACTGGTCGACCGTCTCCAGCCTCTCTTGACACGCTTAGTTATATAAAAATTTTGAACCTTGATAGTCACTTGGCTAAAAGGTCACATCCGTGGTATTGTTATTAATGTAGAGCTTATTGTTAATACTACGGATGTGAAATGTACAAAGTAACTAGAGATTAGTGTTTAGCCACTCAGGGCGGGTTTTGTAAAGTAGTGGGCGGACACAGCTAAGCGTTATTGACAAGCGAAGGATGCCAATGTTTTTCAAAAACGTTACGTCTAATCGTAAATGGGTACAGTTTTCAGTGACTTCAGTTGTATTCGGATAAATACATCACATGCGTTTTTTATTATCTGCAACTGTGCAACTGCAGCTACAGTAGTCTTGTCCTTGGCGCTTTCAAAATTTTTGATACATTTCCGCAAGCATTTCAACAACAACACAGTTAAGGACTCCCCAAAGTATGTATGTACAAAGAGAAATGCAGGCCAGCCACACGGCTGGCACAGATGAAATCACCTGCATCTGCTTATAAACGCTTTGCTATGATAAAAATTGCGATCGAAGACTGCAGCGTCAGACTATACTTAGAAAGAAAGATAATAGAAAAATACAATTATTTGACACACATAATTGAGTAAATATTACACGGAACAGGCGCCCTTGCTGCGACGGACTGAAAATAAAGAAAGAAAACTCATTTATTTAACACACAGAGTATACGGGATATACTAATAGGTAGACAAAACAAAGCAAGACAAAAGAAGATAGATAAGCACACTCTAGAATATCTATACATAAATGAATAACATGGCAGAAAAAGCTGCTTAGTTTGGTTGTTAATAAGGCTTTAAATCACTTTCAATAAGGGCTAAACATGTATATCATTTGGTCTGCGATAATGTCACTTAAGCCATCATATCTCCTCAGATCCGAGGCTGCCTAGCAGAACACGTGCGATGGGGTGATGCCTTCGCCGTGGTGTACTCCGTCTGCGAGCGACGTACTTTCCTCGCAGCTGCAGAACTGCTCTCTCTGCTGGAGCGGACGAGGCTGCCGGGCTGCGCGGCTGTCACCCTCCTGGGGAACAAACGCGACCTCGAACACGCGAGGTAAATACATTAGCCTTTTACATGTAACACAGCTGTACGGCAGATGCTGTTGTGTCTGGGACAGGGTTGTAGGTTTATTCCATCTTCACAGCTTAGTCAGCCTAATCCACAGGAAAGACATAGTCTATACGTGCAAGAGAATAGGGGGGGGGGGGGCTGGTCGCAGACCTCCAGCCAGATGGTCGGATGGCATCGCACGATGATAGGCAATAGATGTGCTTTGCACAAGACCGAAGAGTGGTGTGAATACGAAGCGGCCTATACCCACCTCCTTTCGATATTTTTCCAAGGTCAGTCCCTACTGATTGGTTATGCGCTTTCGGCTGTTACTTGCACTTTTAATTTATCGGCAAACAGCCTTAGTGCTGTATCAAAAGCATGCATTGTCTTTAAACTGGGTTTGATTTATGTGTTATTGTGTTTGATGGATGTGTCAGAGGAAAACGCAAATTATAGTCAAATGTGTACAGATGCTGGCTAGCTAAAAGTTTAATCCATCATTATTTTCTGTTAAGGTATAGGTATCATTGTATAGAGTCAGGGCAACATGTTTTCTTTTTTCATTCCATCTACATCGTCCTTACCAGTAGATAAAGGTAGTCCGTTCGTCGTAAGGTGTTCTATAAATATGGCTATGTCCAGCAGTTGACTTTATCCCTAATGTTAATCCAAAGTACTTGTTATTAACCCGTATATTTTCAGTTTATCTTATTCTGTTGTTAATTAGGGAGGTCCACGCAGAGGAGGGTCAGGAGTTATCCCTGCGGTTCGGATGCCAGTTCTATGAGGTGTCGGCGGCGGAGTCGTGCGCAGGCGCCGCGCTCGCCTTCCACGCGCTACTGCGAGAGGCTCGATCACTGGCGCTACTACTGCCCACGCCGAGACGGAAACTGGCAGCTTATTCAGTATCGAAGGTAGGTGATCTGTTTTAGAACTCTTCAATTTACTCGCCAAGTGTATTTGCACCTCAAATACCTCAAGTCTTGCGCCAATAAACATATCTAGTTGGATATAACGACGGATTGACGACCTCCGTGGCGCAGTGTTCGACTCCCGCTGCGAAACAAATGTTTGCATGATCTACATATATTTGTTCCGGGTCTGGTCGTTTCTCTATATATTATAAGTATGTATTAACAAAAAATAAATGTATATAAGTATTCTATCAGTTATCTGGTTCCGATAGTACAAGCTCTGCTTAGTTTGGGGTTAGATAGCGCTGTGTGAAATGTCCAGCAATATTTATTTATTTTTTCATTTTAAAACTTCCATTAGCGTAAAGTTTGGTTCTATTTTTGCAGGTTTTTTTGCAATGGCTCGAAGCCAGGCCTTTTTCTTGTCTAAGACTACAGTTACACATACCCTCAAAAAATACGTAGTTTTTGATATATTGTGTGCCATAATAAATTAACTATTTATTTTTTATTTGTTGTGTACAGGTAATCGGAACGATATTCGGCAAAAACAGTAAGAGCGTCCGAAAAAAACGTCCGTCTCTCAGCATTTAATGTGTATACTTTAGGTTACTCTAATGTTAGTTTCAAATCCCACAGACTGTTATGTAAAATATATTATAAGAAATATTATAAAGTTATATTATAAGTTAGAATGTAAAGTTAGGCCCAGCATTTATAGGATATCCATACTAAATAATAATACGTATAAATATAATGATTTGAAAGTTCAAGATTGTAAATAAGGTAAAATTGTATACAATAGACCTCGCACTAGAGTTACGACTGGCCACATATTAAAGGTTGTAAATAATACCTTATAAATAAGGCGCTTAAGGTTTATTTTACAGTTACATGCATAAGGCTTAGACAGACCTGTATATAAGTTTAATAAAGTTTTATACAAGATAGAAAAAGTGTTGTCAATTGAATACCCCATTATATTCTTCCTACTCACCTACCCACAGCAGCTTTGGAAGCTGGTGTAAGTACCTTTAATGATTAGCCGCTATTTTTGATAAATCTTGATACAGCTTTATTATGAGACGCTAGAAGCATGAATGAATCTGGACCAAACCACTGGATAGAGCTTCACGACCCCAAAATTCCCTCCACCGAACGCCAATATTACCTAAGAAGCGTTCGTGAAGCCCTCGAAATAAAGAAATATCGCAATTTTAATCGTGAGGACGGCTTTAGATTATCTGCATCGTGGAATCCAGTTATAGTTAAGTGTCCACGTCGCGATTTAGATCCGCGCGTAACTTCAGATACTGCTAGTATTGTGTGTCGAAACAGTGATACGTGCGATTCAGAAAACAAAGTGCGGGTAGTTGGTGACAACATTCGCGCTGCCCGGCAATGACACTCGCCCGTTTTCAGTCTCTCGACCACGGCCGATGTAACTTGGCCGAAACGTCGAGGTTAGTCAAAATTATGATTTTGATATAAATCTGTGCGCGAAAAATACGCTAGAAGCACTTACTTATGTAATGTAATTATGTTATTCTAAAAAGGGTGCTTCAACGCATAATATGAATAACTATTATTAAAATGATAAATTAAAAAAAAACATTGGCAAGACTTGGCCCAAACGAGATAAATAATCGTCTACAATCATCTTCATAGACAATGTAAAATGGCTGATATTTAAAAAAACCCATACTATTATTATAAATTGAAAAGTAACACTGTCCCTCTGTTACATTTTCACGACTAAACTTAGAATAGAATCGAATAATCATTTAATGGCCTCCTGACCAAGCTCAAGGTCGCTCAACGAGCTATGGAGAGGGCTATGCTCGGGGTTTCTTTGCGTGACAAAATCCGCAATGAGGAAATCCACAGAAGAACTAAAGTTGCCGACATAGCTCTCAAAATCAGCAAGTTGAAGTGGCAATGGGCAGGCCACATCGCTCGTAGAACCGATAACCGTTGGGGAAGAAAGGTTCTCGAGTGGAGACCACGGACTGGAAGACGCAATGTAGGCCGGCCCTCCCCACAAGGTGGACCGACGATCTAGTAAGAATCGCGGGGAGCCGTTGGGCGCAAACGGCTACCAACCGCTCGTTGTGGCGTTCTAATGGGGAGGCCTATGTTCAGCAGTGGACGTCTTCCGGCTGATGATGATGTGATGATGAATCATTTATTTGGTACACACAAAATGACACATGAAACAATTATAAGGAACAGTAAGTACAATTGAATCCAATAAAACAGTTCGACTCAATTACCTGCCTAAATGGCGTTCAGCTCAGCATAATGTTGGATGTTAAACACCCGACGCTGATTTTCAGCTGAACTAACTTCTAGACCGACTTCGATGAAATATGGTATATAGATAGATATTAAGAACGGCATTGGTATATAGGCTACTTTTTACCCAACTGCAGAAGGAGGGTAATGTTTTATTGACAAACCACGCGTGCGAGGTAAGTCTAAATTATGTGAAACATAATATAGGTAAAATACTATTGTAAGAATTTACAATTAATAGTATGTATAAATTGTATGTATAATTTCATTCTATTATGGTGTATGGTATTCTAGCCTGGGGAAATGCCTCACAGTCCAATAGAATCTTCATACTGCAAAAGAGAGCTATTAGGTCCATATTGCAAATGAATAATATAGAGTTTTGTAGGGAAAAATTCAAAGAGCTAGGAATTATGACGATGATTGGGGAATACATCTATCACAATCTAATGTTTGTTAAATTAAACATAAACAAATTTGAGATGAAATGTGACATTCATAACTGCAATACAAGAAATAAAAATAACATTTGCCTTCCAAAACATAGACTGGCCAAACTTGGAAAAAGTTTTGTTTGTATGAGCATAAGGTTGTACAACAAACTGCCTAAAGAACTGCGGAACTGCGATCCTATTCATTTTAGTTTAAAGATGTTAATAAATTGTTAATGACAAAATCTTATTATACCCTTGACGATGCACTCGCTGATGACCTAAATACATAATTGTATTGTATTTTTTTTTACGTAAATTGTTTATTTGTACTGTTCCTTTTTTGTGTGTGTTTGTGTTTAATTTAAAACTGTTATATTATTTTTACTTGTTACGTAAATTACGTATAGTACCTAGAGGAAGACTGCCGACGCTGCAGTTGCATCGAGCGGCACGTTTGTCGACGCAGCATTGACGTCAATCGACCGAGGACTGCAAAATCGACATAGCGTTGCACACTTCTAATTCTTACTTCGAATTGGTTGTACCTAGGTTAGGTTAGCATTAAGTTTTCATGTAATTTTATATTTTTTATAATTAAATATCTTTGAATAATTTCGGTTTTTTTTCGGACCTCCGAGTGTCGCAAACGTATTTGGCGCAGCCGGTAGGATATTCACGGGAATTTCGCGAAATCGGGACCTCAAAATCGGGAATCCCCGTCGCGAGCACCCGGGTTGCTATCAAGCTCCGTAACGAATATCCGAACAACGAACCTACGGGCCTGCGGCATACAAGGAGGAGAATCCAGACATCGATTCACGGGGAGAAACCGGAAAATAATGTATATGTAAGTACACTTGAATACTTCTCTTGTGTTGCTTCCTGGACCTTAGTATTTCTTAACCTTCAAGATTTACCATCCCAGAGCCTCTAGGTCGCGGGCGCCTGAATCAAATCAGAGCCGCCGTCGAGTAGTTGATAGTCTTAGGAATACAAGTAACTTAGACCTAGATTTAGAGTTAGACCAACTATTCAATTTAGACATGGCAGTAGACCCAGATTTCGAAAAAGATTTTAACCTAACAACTCACGCGTCCAACGTAGCAATTGGAGCTATTCTTTCACAAGGTCCAGTTGGATCAGATAAACCAGTTTGCTACGCATCTCGAGCTTTAAACGAAAGCGAAATCAACTACAGCACTATTGAGAAAGAACTTCTTGCCATAGTCTGGACTGCGAAGTATTTTAGACCTTACCTTTTTGGGCGCAAATTTCAAATCCTTACTGACCATAAGCCCTTACAATGGATGGTAAACTTAAAAGAACCAAATTCACGCCTCACTAGATGGCGTCTTAAAATGAGTGAGTACCAGTTCTCTGTTAGGTATAAAAAAAAGGAAAGTCTAATACAAATGCCGACGCCCTTTCTTGCGTCGAAATACATGTTGGCGAAACATTGTCTTTAATAGAGGAGATTGATGAACTAAACTCCCTTCTAGACAACCCATCCGAATGTATACCAACCCAAATTAATTCATCCACTGAAACAGTTCATACCAGTAACGAGAATCCTATTTTAGAAGTACCTATTACAGATGAACCACTTAATAAATTTCATAGACAAATTCACTTTACAATAAAATGGTAAACGACGTTAAAAAATGACGGACCAGGACTATTACCTTACAAGCTTGGATTTATGCGACTAACTACCCACCATCATACATTCATACAGTACGTACAGTTGAACGACATCGAGGACAATGTTAACAAATTATACACTCAATTACTTAGTTATACAGAGCGAATGACTAATTACACTTACTCACTATATGAAATTTAAATTCATTATCTTATTGGAAAAATGGATAAAGTTCTCATTCAGTTAAAATCTCTAGAGCCCAACAGAGCCAAGAGAGGTCTCGTAGATGGCTTAGGTTCAGTTCTTAAAAGTATAAGTGGAAACTTAGATCACACTGATGCGATAAAATATGATGAGGCAATTCGAACTCTAAAGAACAATCAGGATAAAATTTCCTCTGAATTCAATAATCATATTAGTTTGAGTAAGGAATGGATGTCAACACATAATAATGTATTGGTACAGTTAGTAGAAAACCAAAGTGAAATTAATACAACCATTGAATTAATAATTAAAGGTAACGCATATAGAGAACATGATTTAATTAAATACGCTAAGTTTGCTCAACTATTAGAAATAGTGGGCGAAAATATAGCAGACATTATGAATTAATTAATTAGGATAGAAAATAGTTTAGCTTTTATTCGTGTCGAAAGTACGCACAATTCTATGATAGATATAAGCACTTTAGGAGCAATGATTGATAAAATTAAAATTATCTACGGCAAAGAGTACATTTTAGACTTAGAATTAAAAGAATACTATGATATTATTAAACCGGGATACTACTATTCTAAAAATCAGATAGTATTCGTTTTTAAGTTCCCGATAGTTTCTAAAGATACGTATGATTTATTTAGGTTAGCTGTAGTACCTAATAGGCATGCACAGGCTCTCGTCCCATCCTTCCCCTTCATAGCAACTACCGAGATGTCATTCGTGTACATAGAGGCAGAATGCCCGAAGATAAAAGGCCGGTATCTCTGTGAGAAGGAGACAACGAACCAAGTTCGGTCCAAACCAGACTGCATCAAAGAGCTGATCATCAATCAAGTCCTACAGGAGTCCTGCAAGTTCACCAATGTCACCCTGTCGAGAGAAGCTATGGAAAAATTAGACGATAAACACTATATACTGTCCTTCCCCCACCAAACGAAAGTACAACTCTTCTGTAATCGAAACGATTATACTACACTTCAAGGAAGTTTCCTCACTACTATTCCTATCGGATGTCATCTTAAGTCCGAAGCATTCACCATTGTTAACGATAACGATGCTAGCCAAGGCACCCCCCTTAAATTAACGAAAATACCCTACGACGTCGAGAAACAGTACGCAGACTCTCCAACCCATATTCACCTCAACTCAATCAATCTTCAGGGACTACACAGCATCCAAGACAAGATCACGATACAAACACCCCTACAATTGGAAGATTTCAAAGCAGACCCACTGTACCACACTACAATCCCATTCTATGCAGTTATAACAGGTACAGGTGTACTCGCCTTCATTTTCATTGTCCGGCGATATCTGAGCAACCGCAAACCAGCCGAGAAAAGGAACATGGAACCACCAACTATTCCCCTCTCTATAGACCCCGGGAACGTTCCAGCGACATTTTCACTAAACGTTTTAAAATAGTCGCTGTTCTGAGGATGGAGGAATTACGTATAGTACCTAGAGGAAGACCGCCGACGCTGCAGTTGCATCGAGCGGCACGTTTGTTGACGCAGCATTGACGTCAATCGACCGAGGACTGCAAAATCGACATAGCGTTGCACACTTCTAATTCCTACTTCGAATTGGTTGTACCTAGGTTAGGTTAGCATTAAGTTTTCATGTATTTTTATATTTTTTATAATTAAATATCTTTGAATAATTTCGGTTTTTTTTCGGACCTCCGAGTGTCGCAAACGTATTTCGTACGTATTTCATAAATTGTAATGTTTATTGACTTTTCCAAGTGTACCTACAGTTGTATCGAAGTGGAATAAACGGATCTGAATCTGAATCTTAGCTGATAACTAAGAAACAGCTGATATGGTCTACTATACTACTACAGGCATATGCCTGAATTCCGGTCATAACTGATCGAGCGAAGCGAGATCTCTTAATCAACTTGGGCAAATCGGCGTAGAATTGTTTTAATGTATGTATGTTTATCCAAGGATAACTTTCGAAGCGTTGATCCGATCATCGTGAAATTTGATACATAGATAGATAGTGATAGCACAATTTTGGTTTGACTAAATGAGCTAAAAATGTTGGGGGGGTTATTGAGATATTGGGGTTCACGGGGGTAAAAAAAGTTCAAATGATACTATTAGGTCAAGTGGGACGTCAAATTTATTAGTAGGGTTCTTTATTAGTAGGTACATTTAGACATAAAGTCTTTATAGTTTTTGAGTTATTAGCCATAATAAAAACTGAACTTTGACAAAATTCACAGGATACACCAGTGACCCCACATTGCTGTAATTTAGTATGCGTGTAGCTTAAGTGACACAAATATAGGCAAAAGTCTGAAATATTCTGAATAACTTTAATATGTACACCAAAGAATTGTAACCAAAATACATGAACTCCTGTTACCTATAATTTGAATGAAACTGTAGGACAAGCACTATGGATTTTATTTCGTGGCACTATTTTGATAGTAAAAGATTAATATTATTTTTTTGTTTTAATCGGAGACTCGCGAGATCTCAGTTCGGGGCAAACTAATAGTTTATCTATACACCAAATTTCATCAACATTGGATCAGCCGTATAATCGTCAAAACGTAACAAACAGAAAGATAGACAGAGTTACCAATGTTTAATATTAAGTAGTAACCTTAAACTTACACTAATTGATTTTTCTCAGTATTTTAGTTCAAATTTTTGTCTGTGTTAGTACCAACTGCAAACACTTGTTTTAAGCATGTACTTATACATGACTAGCTGTTGCCAGCGGCTTCGCACGCGTGGTTTGCCAATAAAAATTAGCCTATATGTTAATCCAGGTTATGATTTACGTACATACCAAATTTCATCGCAATCGGTTCAGCCGTTCCGGCGTGAAAGAGTAACAAACATCCATACATCCATACATACAAACTTTTGCGTTTATAATATTAGTAGGAAGTAGGATTAAAACAAGTGATGGCTAGGGCAAAGTACTAGGCCTTTACTAGATATTACAAATTGACGTCATCGTTAGGTATATTACTAATGCACGCTTGAAATAACAAAACAGACATTTGTAATACATACTAATTACATTTACAAAAACCGATTTGTAGTTTTAAGAGGGCATTTGTTGTCCGCAGTTCCTAGAGATCAATGAGGGAGGCCTTTGTCCAGCAGTGGACGTCCTACGGCTGATATGATGATGATTTGTTGTCCTCGGATTTAGTAATATTTTAGTTATAACTAGTGTATTTTTGTAGATTTTTCTCTTCGTGCACCAGCGCATAAATACATGCTTAAAATAAGTGATGGTTCTCAAATTAGAAAGCCACTTCAAGTAAAACTGCTTCTATTTACGGAGTAATACTGCCTATTAGTAACACAGACACCCCGTGGCGTATCACTATACATGGTCCTATTAAAGGAACTAGTGCACATACTCTGTCAAAATAAAAGCTCGTTTTCTTTGATCAAGGAGCACCTTTCGACTTAACGATGTTAACTTCCTCTGGTTACTCAGTATTATAGGTTTACTTGTTCGCGACATGTTGCGTACTTCAACATCATCATCACAATAGCAGCAACAGCACCTCCACTGCTGAACATGGATTTCCAGAGTGACCGATCTTGTGTGGACTGCACCCAACGGCTCCCAAACAACATTTAATAGGTCGTCTATCCTTCTATAGAATAAAATAGAATAATCATTTATTTGGCACACACAAAATGACACATGAAATAATTTAAAGGAACAGTAGATACAATTGAATCCAATAAAACAAGTTCGACTCATGTGTCTGCGTACCAAAATGGCATTCAGCTCAGCATAATGTTGGATGTTAAGCACCCAACGCTGATTTTCAGCTGAAACCAGAAGCAATAGGTAGTGCAGCAGCTACGTAGTAAAATAAAAAATAAATAAAGAAGTGATTAAATAAAAGGTGTGTATAGTTTTATTTAAATGTAAATATAAATTTTATATACATACTTTTCTAAAATAATATTATATACCTATATACCTAGTCAGGTCATAAGTATTGTCACACAGTAAAAACTTTTCTTTTAGAATGCTGGCCACAAAAAAGTTTATAGAATTCGAATTTCGAATTGTTCATGAAAATAAAAATGTATACTTTTTAGAATTTTACTCATTTTTAGATATGGAGTGGACGCTTAAAGAAGACCGTGTTGCAGTTATTGCGTTGCATCGTTGCGGTTACGCGCCAATTAAATTTTTTGACATACTGAAAAATTTGAATATAACCAAAAGATTCGTTTATCGCACCATCAAACGATACAATAAAGACTCTAGTATAGATGACAGGTCAAGAAGTGATCGCCCTGGGTCTGTTAGGACTCCAGCAGTGATAAAAGCTGTGAAGGCGCGAATTCAAAGAAATCCCAAACGTAAGCAGAAACTGTTGGCCCTTCAGATGGGGTTAAGCAGAACCACGGTGAAAAGGGTGTTAAATGAAGACTTAGGGCTTCGGGCATATCAAAGAAAAACAGGACATCGTTTGAATGCTCGTCTAATGGACCTGAGACTGAAGAGATGCCGCGCTTTGTTGAAGCGGTACGCGGGAAAAAAATATCGGGAAATTCTTTTTTCGGATGAAAAAATTTTTACCGTAGAAGAGAGCTACAATAAACAAAATGATAAGGTGTACGCACACAGTAGTGAAGAAGCGAGCAACCGTATTCCGCGTGTCCAACGAGGTCATTTTCCATCCTCGCTCATGGTATGGTTGGGAGTTTCTTATTGGGGCTTAACAGAGGTACATTTTTTGTGAGAAAGGTGTAAAAACGAATGCAGTTGTGTATCAAAATACAGTCCTGACCAACCTTGTGGAAACTGTTTCTCATACCATGTTCAATAAAAGGCACTGGGTATTGCAACAAGATTTGGCGCCAGCTCATAGAACGAAGAGCACACAAGACTGGCTGGCGGCGCGTGAAATCGAATTCATCTGGCACGAAGACTAGCCCTCCTCCAGTCCAGATTTGAGTCCGTTAGATTACAAGATATGGCAACACTTGGAGGAAAAGGCGTGTTCAAAGTCTCATCCCAATTTGGAGTCACTCAAGACATCCTTGATTAAGGCAGCCGACGATATTGACATGGACCTCGTTCGTGCTGCGATAGACGACTGGCCGCGCAGATTGAAAGCCTGTATTCAAAATCACGGAGGTCATTTTGAATAAACTTTAGTGTCATAAGAATCTATGTTTTGTTAAGTTCATTTTCGTATATAAATGGTTACATAATGAATAAACTTGTTTCAATTATTTTATATTAAACATGTGACAGAATTTATGACCTGACTAGGTATATAGCTAGTCAGGTCATAAATTCTGTAAAGTAAAATACATATAAAGTAGCAAGTTATTCCAACATTCACCATTACAATATAAATCACTTATATATATATATATATATATACATAAATACTCGATAGATATCCTTTAGATCACGTTTTCTGTCACAAAACTTAAGCAATAAGTAAGCAACTTGTCAGTCGCGACTCTCTGAATATTTTATAATGCAACAAATATTAAAAATAAAAGGTAAACAGTGTTTTAAATTTAGTTTACTTGTTAGTTACATGTACTTACTGCACATAATTATGAAATTATGGTTTTGACGTAGTTAATTTCATGCTAAAATCGTGACTTTTTGATGAATTTTACTATTCGTTTTATTCGAATTATCCGAATATATTGATCGACACTATCCGGATAGTAAAATCAGACAGATATCTGAATAATACGGATATTCGGATATCCGAATTGCAAGCCCTAGTACTGATGGATTCAGATAGACTTAAATTTGGCTCAGACATAGGAGAGAGGACTGTTTACAAATGAAAGGCAGGCATAGAACTAAGTATACCTAAACCGTTGAAGTAGGAACCAAACTACTTAATGTGTTGAAGATCCTTAGACTGTGGCGCGAGTAAATCTTTACTCAAGCATAGGTTATTGGGGTTCTTTCTCGTGGTCAAAGTTTTTAATCGAACTGATTTGTCCTTGTAAAATTTTCCAGTAGTCAAACTGCTGGAATAGATAGATCAAATGCTGACTTGGTAATGTTTGAAAACAAACACTTGCTATGTTATAAATAAACAACGATCTACCTGCCATCCAGTGGCAGATGGCAGTAGGTTGTTTGGTTTTTGATCACTATACAAGTAGTTTGACCATTTCATGAATCCATGAAAATATTCCTGTTTGACCAACCAGTTAGTCGACTATCCAATTTAAATACGACGAAGAAGCTGATTTTTTAAGTACACCCATAAAAAAATGTCGGTCGAAGCACCGATAAAACGGTACGTGATAATTCCCGTGTTTATAATAATGATTGAGATAAATCACGAAAGTTTCCTAAGTAACGCTGATTATTCTCAGTTTTTTCTTCGGAAACTGTTTGTTTTACACTCGTAACTGTCCATTGTGTGATAATCCTACACTTACAGTGACACATAAGCTCCATTAAATAACGCCATTACTTCACCAGGCAGGCTACGCTAAAAGGACTTCTGACAAGGAAGAAGAATTTCTAACTAAATTTATTCCAACCACAAAGAACAAAAATATATAACCATAAGATAACTCTTTATTGTACACCAAAGTAAAATACAGAACATAATTCTTACAAATATATTTAGTACAATGGGCTGTCTTATCGCTAAAAGCGATCTCTTCCAGACAACCTTTGTATGGACAGGATCAAAATGTAACACATGACGGCGGTGCATCTATATAAATTTAAAAACATATCTACATACTATAAACCTAAATTACCAGTAATAACACAAATTTAATTCAAATAACAATTAATTAATAATTCATTAAATTTAAGTAACAATGAAACTATATTGCATTCAAACTACAATTAAACTTATAAAGGAACTCAGAAAATACATTCTGATGAAGCAGTCTTTGCACAGAAATAGGTTCATACAGGCTTACCTAACAAACTCTTAATAAGCAGAGGTAGTTGCCCTAGAGCAGACAGATACCAATCTCCACCTTCGCCCCGCCCTCTAGCTTGCCAGTGGAACGTTGGCGCCAGCAATGCGATCAGATTTATTGCTCATATCTTCACATCGGTACTTAAAGCTGTATGCATAATTGTCTACCTAATCTCAAAACTTAGTACACTATGCGATCTTTTACATTCGAATAGTAGAAAATAAAAACGACCGGCCAAGTGCGAGTCAGACTCGCCCATGAAGGGTTCCGTAGCAGCAAGTAACATAATATAAAAGTTCTTGTAGTTCGTTGTAACTTTTTTTTATATGAGTTGATTGAATGAAAGGTAAATTGCGGTTTATTGAGGTTTACGTATTTAAAAAAACTACTTACTAGATCTCGTTCAAACCAATTTTCGGTGGATGTTTGCATGGTAATGTACATTATAATACATTATAATTGGGGAAAAAGCCTTTTCGCATTATAGTATGTATGAACTTGTAATAAAATCTCTTTGGCTATACTATTTGTATCTGGCTGGTTTTGGTATTATTCAAAGTTTAAATTTTAAAGCAGATAACTCCAAATTCAAATTAGAAAAATGTGTGATTTTAATTTGTTTTTCGTACTGTAAAGATGACTGAATGTAATGAAGAAATTCGATACATTTTAAAATTTTACTACAAAAGAAGTAAAAAGCAACGCAAGCCGCGAAAAAAATTTGTGATGTTTATGGACCTAGTGCAGTGTCTGTGAGAGTAGCACAAATTTGGTTTAAGCGTTATCAATACGAAAATTTTGATGTCAAAGAGGCACGTTGCTCTGGTCGCCCCATTACGGATACAATTGATGCCATTTTTGAAAAAGTGGAGCAAGATCGGCATATCAGTAGTTACGACGTAGTTGAAGAACTGGGAATTGACCGCAAAATAGTTTTGGCGCATTTAAAAAAAATTGGGTTCACAAAAAATCTCGATATTTGTCCCCCCACGAGCTCACTGAAAGAAACCTAATGAACCGTGTACTCATTTGTGATTCTTTATTACGACGAACCGAACTATTTTTGAAGAAGCTGATAACTGGTGATGAAAAGTGGATCACGTATGACAAGAACGTGCGAAAAAAGTCGTGGTCAAAGGCCGGTCAGGCTTCACAGACTGTGGCGAAACCCGGGTTAACTCGCAAAAAGGTGATGCTGTGTGTTTGGTGAGATTGAAAGGGCATTATTCATTATGAGCTGTTACCGCCAGGCAGGACCATCGATTCTGAACTCTACTGCGAACAACTGTTGAGATTAAAACAAGAAGTTGAGAGAAAGCGGCCGGAATTAATCAACAGAAGGGGTGTGGTTTTTCATCATGATAACGCTAGACCTCACACATCTTTAGCCACTCAGCAAAAATTAAGAGAGATTGGCTGGGAGGTGTTAATGCATCCGCCGTATAGTCCTGACCTTGCACCTTCAGATTTCCGCCTGTTTCGGTATCTTCAGAATTCTTTAGGCAGTGTCAGGTTAACATCACGAGAGGACTGCCAAAACTACTTGTCGCGGTATTTTGATCAGAAGCCCCAAAATTTCTATAGCAATGGATCATGTCCCTACCTACAAGATGGCAAAAAGTTATCGAACAAAATGGTACCTACATACTTTAGTTAAATGTAAATAAACTATATTAAAAAATGTTTTGAATTAAAAAACTATCATTCTTTTATTTTCACTTTATCATTCTCTTATTTTAGAAGTTACTGGGTGTGTGTGCGAGGGGGGGGGGGGGGGGGGGGCACATTTTATCAATTTGGAAGTGTCTCTCGTGCAAACTGTTCGGTTTAGAAAAAAATAATATTAGAAACCTCAATATCATTTTTGAACACCTATCCATAGTATGGGTTGGATAAAAAAAAAATTTTGAATTCTAAGTAGTTCTAAAATTTGTGTTTCAGTTCTAAGTATGGAGAACCCCCAAAACTTATTGGTTTTTTTCTATTTTTGTGTGAAAATCTAGATGCGGTTTACAGAATACATCTACTTACCAAGTTTCAACAGTATAGTTCCTATAGTTTCGGAAAAAAGTGGCTGTGACATACGGACGGACAGACAGACAGACATGACGTATCCATAAGGGTTCCGTTTTTGCCATTTGGCTACGGAACCCTAACTAGTACTGAACTAGTACATAAAATTTAGCAATATTTAAAGAATATGTAAGTACTAGGTACTCTCTTAGATATGGTCACCAAATGATTATTCTTTTTAATTCTTATCCTTTTACAGAGCTAAGCGAAAACCAAATGCACCTGCCGACCTGTCTCAATTCGATCCGACATCGGAGTGTACCGCTTTACACTGAACCAAGAACATTGCATAACCACAATTACCTAGGTTATTGCACGTGCCACGGTTCATTTCAATCTTAGTATCTACTTTCAAACTCGTGCTCTTGAACTTGATAGGTTTATCTCCGCTTCCGCTGGTTCTGTGGGGCTAGCATACGTTTTTGACGCTACCTAGTACCTACTGATTCACTAGGGAGTCTGACGCAAATTTCAAAAACAACTAGACTTCTTGAAGTTTGTAGCTCACTTCGGGTTTGACAATGAATTTATATCATATCCCAATATTAATAAAATCGCATATTTGGAATATTTATGTCGTGTCTTGTCTCTTTCGTTCAGTTATAAAACTGTCTATTGATGCAAATATGAATTCCCTATTATAAAATAAATAAATAAATATAAATATTGCTGGATATTTTGACGCGTCCTGCCTTTCAGCCGGCTATTCGCCCACTGCACCGTAGCGGGTACGATTCCCGCCGCGGAACAAATGTTTGTTCCCGGTCTGGTTGTTTCTTTAAATATTATAAGTAGGTATTTACAAAAAAAAAAATGTATAAATATGAATATTCTATCAGTTATCTGGTTCCCATAGTACTAGCTCTGCTTAGTTTGGGGCTAGATAGCACGGCGTGAAATGTCCAGCAATGTTTATTGATCGAGCGAAGCGAGATCTCTAAATCAACTTGGGCAAATCGGCGTTGTATGTATAATAATAAAATAAATAATATGTATAGTATGTATGTGGTTTATGTATGTATGTATGTTTGTTTGTCCGAGGACAGCTTTCGAAGCGTTTATCCAATCAGTGTGAAATTTGGTAAGTATATAGATACGTAGTGATGGCACAATTTTGGTGTTACTAAATGAGCTACAAATGTGGGGTAGGGGGGGGGGGGGGTTGAGATATTGGGGTTCAAGAGGGATAAAAAAAGCAAAATAGAACTATCCGGTCAAATGGCACCACTTCTAATAAAAGGTCTTTGTGCGTACATTTCGACAGTCTAAATGTATATAAATATATATAAAATATAAATGTCCCACTTGACCTAATAGTCTCACTTTCATTTTTTTACCGTTCTTGAACCCCAATATCTCAACAACCCCCCAACATTTTTAGCTCATTTAGTCACACCAAAATTATGCCATCACTACCTACCTATGTATCAAATTTCACGATGATCGGATCAACGCTTCGAAAGTTATCCTTGGACAAACAAACATACATACATACAATGCCGATTTGCCAAAGTTGATTTAGTGATTTCGCTTCGCTCGATCAAATAAATAGAAATATATATATATATATATATAAAAACATCCAGACCAGGAACAAATATCTGTAGATCATGTTCATGTTCATTTATTCCGCGGCGGGAATCGAACCAGCTCCTGCGTCTCAGCTGGTTATTCGCCCACTGCGCCACGGAGGTCGTCATTACATTACAATACTACACGATTGAGTATTTTAACAAAGTGTATACCTAAATGATACATCTAGAGACTCGTATCTCGCTCCAGGCTTAACATTTTAATATATATTTTATGTTTTACTGGGTTCCACCAGCGGCTTCAAACGCATAAATTGATAATAACAAGTAACTTTTTCGCAAAAATATAACCGACTTCAGATAACTATAAAACCAAACTACTCTACCAATTTTGATGAAATTTTCATGAGATCAATCTAAAAGTATCCTTAAAAATAAAAAAAACTTATTTTCCAAATCGGTTGATATATAACGGAGTTCTGAGCTAACAAACATAACATAACATAAAAACTTTACTATTTTATTAGTTACACTTGGTATATTTCGTTTTATTTGTTTATGAGTTATGTACACATTTATGTACACATTTATTTACACATTTATGTACACATTTATGTACACATTTATTTACACAATTATGTACACATTTATGTACACATTTATGTACACATTTATGTACACATTTTTGTACACATTTATGTACACATTTATGTACACATTTATGTACACATTTATGTACACATTTATGTACACATTTATGTACACATTTATGTACACATTTATGTACACATTTATGTACACATTTATGTACACATTTATGTACACATTTATGTACACATTTATGTACACATTTATGTACACATTCATGTACACATTTATGTACACATTCATGTACACATTTATGTACACATTTTTGTACACATTTATGTACACATTTTTGTACACATTTATGTACACATTTTTGTACACATTTATGTACACATTTATGTACACATTTATGATTCTTGTACACGCACCTACCTTTAAAATCATCTCTCTCTCTCTAGCCTCAAAGGTTTGCTGGAAGAAAACTCTTCTTAGGGTTAAGCTCGCCTTTGTACATGCCCTCTATTTCTGTACTGTTTTAATATATTTTCTTGTGTAGCTTTCAAATAAAAAAAAGAATCATCAGAATCGGTTCACCCATTCGACAGTTTCGAGGTAACATAAAAATACAGTCGAATTAAGAACCTCCTCTTTTTTAAGTCGGTTTAAAAGTAGGCAATGTAGTATGTATATTAGTATGTTTCAATCCAGACCATAATCTATTTATCTATATACCAAATTTCATCATAGCAATTACGACGTGATTTCTTCAATTTCCAAAAGGTTTAATTATGTTTTAAACATTCATTTTCATTTATTAATCGAATGTCATCGACCATTATTGGTTATACTCATTTGCGACTACTAATTTGACAATGCTAAAAACTTGTACTAATCCTCGCAATTCTGACTTCTGCACTTGCATCGGCTTTCACATGTTATAGCGCAAGTTACATAGGTTCCTGTATCAGACGTTATCGGCCGATCGAACGTGGGCTGGGATCGGACAAGGCCGTCGTGATACACTCTCTACCCGGACAGGATTGTCCGATCGATATTAGTCCGACACGCCGGACGGCCGGACACTTCGCGAGTGAAAACATAAACTCATTAGTGCTTTTAGCGACAACGTAGGTGCAAGCGATATGTGACGCTATCTTAGGATCTAAGAAAGTGTTTGGAGACACCCGTATCGATTTAACTGCTTTGAAGAGTGATCAGGGTACGGCCGGTGCTATTTACGGAGTGATATGATAATCATTTAATTCAGGCAACAATAAAATAGTTACAGAATAGGAATTAACTTATTTGACGGCCTTATTTTTTTTTATTTAGTCTACATTTTCCCACTGCTGGGCAAAGGCCTCCCCCAACTCCTTCCACCTATCGCGATCCTTGGCAGATTCCCACCATTCCTTCTCGAATCCGCTGATGTCATCGCGCCAACGCTTTCGTGGCCGACCCCGACGTCGCTGTCCATCCTCCGGTACCCAAGGTGTTACGATGTTGGCCCATTTCTCCGGTAGCATTCGACTTACGTGCCCCCAATCCCACTTGAGCTTCGCGGTTTTGTAACCCACATCGGCAATGCCAGTTAATGAACGAAACGTGGTATTCCTCACCTGATCGGTTCTCCGGAATCCTAGGACGTTGCTTTCCATTGCCCTTTGGCAAATCTTGAGCTTGTACTTCTGCAGCTCGGTCAATGAGTATGTTTGCGCACCGTAGGTTAGGACCGGCGGGATACACATGTCGATGAGTTTGCGCTTCAGGCTCGGAGGAAGGTCACCCTTCATGTGCGCCTTCATGGACATGTAGTACCTATTTTCTGCCCATCTACCTCGACCCTACGTTTCGTGGCATTGGTCATTTGCGTCTTCGACCGGTTCATTTCGGTCCAACCTCAAGACTTGCTGCGCTCAGTTATACTATAATAAAAACTTATATTTATTATTAGAACTTTATTTCTTATCTTATACAAATTTTTATCTTTCTTTATTCTACCTACACGAGAAAACAAACGAAAAGGCAGAATTAGAAGTCATAGAATAGAATATAACAACTCTTTATTGTACACCAGGAATACTTCAAAAACTAATTTATGTTAAACATAGTACAATGGGCGGCCTTATCGCTGAAAGCGATTTATTCCAGTCAACATTTAGTTCATGTAGGTAGGTACTATTTTACACAGGTGATCTTCTTCCTGAAAAGTTCCAAAATTAGCATACATAAGTTTCTATATGTACCTACATATAATAAAACTACAACTGAACAAAATTTAAATATTTTTTATGATAATTTTCTTAGTATCGAGTGCAAAATTGCGCGTCATAATTTTTTGTAAAATGACCTACCATCATTTTATAAAAACGTGATTGAGAAGTCATTTTGAAGTGCAATTACATAAAGTTAATAAAAAAACTTCACCCCGGCAAAAACTTGCCTTCAGGCTCTGAAATCCGCAAGAACAGTGTCACTAATTCCACCAGAAGAGGGTCAAGAACAGATGACCCCACTCAGCGATATTTGGCGTCAATTAAAGAATTTAATGATTCACTGGAGAAAGCTAGATGTAATCAGAGAAACGAAATTTCGATGAGTGCGTATTGAATGTCCATTGGAAAGATCACGGCACTAAAGATGGGTAAAATGCTTAGGTATTTACCGGTGCATTACTGTCCACTCTCGGCTGAAATTGACTTATATTTTATTACGATGCTAGAGTATATAATACATATAATGATGTGGTCGTAGCAATCCAGCATTAACAAGCAATTTCCTTTATTCTTTATTGCACACAAGAAAATACATTTTAAAATACAGAAATAGAGGTCATGTACAAAGACAAGCTTAACCCTAAAAAGAGTTTTCTTCCAGCAAACCTTTGAGGCTAGAGAGAGAGATGATTTTAAAGGTAGGTGAGTGTACAAAAGCTGCAGCAAATAAATATATATACCTAAAACTAATATTAACTATACCTACGGTTAATAAACTTATTCCCAAAAAAGAATTATGCATTCACTTAATATGAGAACTTAAAAAAAACTAAATAGGTGCTGAAAACAATGACAGTATGCGAGCGCATTAAATCCTACTTAATATTATAAACGCGAAAGTTTGTATGTATGGATGTTTGTTACTCTTTCACGCCGGAACGGCTGAACCGATTGCGATGAAATTTGGTATGTACGTAGATCATAACCTGGATTAACACATAGGCAACCACGCGTGCGAAGCCGCGGATTGGTCAGCTAGTTAACAATAAAATTAAGTACATTATTTCTGTTCCTTTAATACTTGTATGTACTTGTACGTAGGAGAACTCAAGTCACCGACATAGCCCGACGGATTAGCGCGTTGAAGTGGCAATGGGCAGGCCATATATCGCGCAGAACAGATGGCCGATGGGGCCGAAAGGTTCTCGAGTGGAGGCCACGGACCGGCAAGCGCAGCGTATGACGTCCACCCACAAGATGGGCAGACGACTTGGTAAGAACCGCAAGTCGGCGTTAGATGCAGGCCGCTTCCAACCGCAGTTCCTGGAGATCAATGAGTGAGGCCTTTGTCCAGCAGTGGACGTCCTACGGCTGATATGATGATGATGATGATGAATACTTGTATGGAGTGGGTAGTTTTGTTTAATCTAACAAAAACACACCACTACGTTCTGCGATGACATTTCGGTTCCAGCGAAGTGTAGTGAGCGAGTTTAGATACCTAAAGTATGATATAGTATTATAATAAATAAATTATATACAATAATAATACATATACACCTATAGTAATATAAAATTACAAAGACAGATAGTGCTCTTTAAGTTTCCGTTTGAAAATGTTGAGTGATGGGCTAGCGCGAACTTCATGAGGAAGGGCATTCCAAATTTAACCGATGATGTTCGATCAAAGGACCGCAGACAATCAGGTGGGTAGGTAACTTTTACAAAATTGTGGTACTTAGATTTGGTAGGAGCTACAATTCTTGTAGCAGTATTAGAGATATTTCCATAGCATCTTACAATGCAATCGTTGGCTGTTAGACGTCCTCTCCTGGACATGGCCATTTAATAACTCCAATAACTAACTATAATAGTTCCAATAACTCTTTATTCTTTAATATTTATTGTACACAAGAAAATACATAATAAAGTACAGAAATAGAGGACATGTACAAAGGCGAGCTTAACCCTATAAAGAGTTTTCTTCCAGCAAACCTTTGAGGCTAGAGAGAGAGATGATTTTAAAGGTAGGTGCGTGTACAAAAATCATAAATATGTACATATATCTTAAACAAATAAAACGAAATATACCACAAGAAAGTAATAAAATGAATGAATATAATAAATAAATAAATAGACTAATATATACAAAAATAAATATATACCTACAATAAAATAAAATTACAGAGAAAGATAACTCTTTAACTTTCCGTTTGAAAATGTTAAACGACGGACTAGCGCGAACTTCATGGGGCTCTTCTTACATAAGTTTAACTAAATCAATATATTTTAAATAGTTACCCATATTTATTAATATATATAACCATTTACCATAACCTTATAATTCGTGAGTTCATAAGTTATATGTTTATACCTATATATAGGTATATAATATTATTTTAGAAAAGTATGTTTATAAAATTTATATTTACATTTAAATAAAACTCTACACACCTTTTATTTAATCACTTCTTTATTTATTTTTTATTTTTCTACGTAGCTGCTGCACTACCTATTGCTTCTGGTTTCACCTGAAAATCAGCGTTGGGTGCTTAACATCCAACATTATGCTGAGCTGAACGCCATTTTGGTACGCAGACACATGAGTCGAACTTGTTTTATTGGATTCAATTGTATCTGCTGTTCCTTATAATTGTTTCATGTGTCATTTTGTGTGACCCAAATAAATGATTATTTTATTCTATTCTATTCTTAATACCACAGGGAACAATCTTGGGCTCTTCACCAATGATCGATTAATCTAGTGAAAAGGTCTGTGGTGTCCGCCTTATAGTGGATTTCAATAGGCACTAAAGGGGCGCAAAGAAAGGGCCTCCCCGAGGCGCACTTCGGTAACATCTAGGCACGGTAACGCAGATACACCTTTTTATTGGTATCGAATACATACACATCATACAATGCACTGATACGCATCTAAATTAGGTTAGATGTGGGAATAAAACATAAACCACATTCCTTTTTAGGGTTCCGTACCAAAGGGTCAAATAAGAACCTATTACTAAGACTCCGCTGTCTGTCCGTCTGTCACCAGGCTGTATCTCATGAACCGTGATAGTGAGACAGTTGAAATTTTCGCAAATGATTTATTTCTGTTGCGGCTATAACAACAAACAGTAAAAACAGAATAAACTCCCATACAACAAACTAGATTGTTTTGCTCGTTTTTGCTCAATATTGATAAGGGCAACAGGTAAACGCTTGAAATATTCACAGAATATTGAGTTATATTATTCACTTTAAAAATAAATAATTAAATTTAAATAAAACAAATATTTAAGGGGGGCTCCCATACAACGAACGAGATTTTTTGTTCGTTATTGCTCGATATTGATAACGGCAACAAATAAACGCTTGAAATATTCACAGAATATTGAGTTATACTATTCGCTTTAAAATAAAGAATTAAATTTAAATATAATTAATATTTATGGGAGGGCTCCCATACAACAAACGTGATTTTTGCCGTTTTTATTGATAATGGTACGGAACCCTTCGTGTGCGAGTCGGATTCGCACTTGGCCGGTTTTGTTATTAGATCTAGTCTAATCTTACTACCACCAAAACAACAGTAGTCACTGTTCTATTAGGTGCTTAGAAATTTAAGGATATTGCAGCATTTGAAAAATTACAGGTTGATGATACAATCAATAGCAGCCTGATTGTATCTGTTGACGTAAATCTAATCAGATTATTCGATACGTATTCGTAGCGTGATGATGAATGACGAAACCAATAGTACAGCGATAAATTCGATGCAACTCAGTGACAAGAGTATGACATGGGGAAATAAGTCGCAATGTCTTGCGTCCAGCCGATGCAGGAGATATAGGGGAGGGACTCAGGATCAACCCACAGGGTAATGAATTGGCTTGGCTGGTAAAAAAACATCTTTCAAGCGCAGGCCGATAAAAATGTAAATCAAATCAAAAACATTTATTTGTGAACAACACCAATAGTACAACAGAACAAACACACACAGGAGACATAACAAAAAGATTAAAGAAACAATAACTACAAGATTAAAATTAAATAAAAATGCAAAATATTGCAGTGTGTGTGTCTCATCGTACTCCCTGCATGTGTCACAAAAAGGCTTTAACTCAGCATGTGCTGGGTTGCACTGGCTACTCAGCGCTGGTCTTCCGTTAGAGCCTCTTTGAGTAGACCCCGGATACCCGCCCACTAACATAGCAGTGTACAACTAAATACAAAAAGAAGGTAAACAAGACTATGCCAGGGCTTCGAAATAAAGGCTGAACTTCACTTGGCTATTAAAAATCAGATAAAAAGGTATGCAAAGTTGATCGTAAATTAGGGAAACTTTAAATTGATTTTGTATACTTATTTGACGAACACCGTGGTGCAGTGGGTGAATAGCCGGCTGAGACGCAGGAGGTAGCGGTTTCGATTCCCGCCGCGGAACAAATGTTTGCATGATCTACAGATATTTGTTCCCGGTCTGGTTTTTGGTAATACATACTTATAACATATAGAGAAACAATATGTTATAAGTATGTATTACCAAAAAAAATGTATATAAGTATTATATCAGTTGTCTGGTTCCCATAGTACAAGCTCTGCTTAATTTGGGGCTAAATAGCGCTACATTTACATACATTTTTTTTTGTAAATACATACTTATAATATATAGAGAAACGACCAGACCCGGAACAAATATCTGTAGATCATGCAAACATTTGTTCCGCGGCGGGAATCGAACCCGCTACCTCCTGCGTCTCAGCCGGATATATATTCTAAAGCATCACTATGGTTATATTTCTTGACAAAAACAATACATTCCATGACGTTCTGCATTTTTTAAACAGTCGAATTAACAAAACTATCAATCAACACGTGACACACCTGACTATTATCATACCGTTGTATCCATTGCAATGCAAACAAAAATATTTTTGTTAGCATGGAAACCATACCAAGAAACATTGCTTTATTGTTGCTGTGATTATAGAAAGGTTCCTGTACCAAGTTGCAGCAGAGGTATGAAAATCTAAAACGTTCGTGAATCAATTGTCGTACTTATAACTAGATTTTTTCCAAACCATCACATGCATAGGCTAATTTCCATATTTTACATATAGATGTCGCTTATTAAGGCTAATTTTACTTTAAATGTTTGCAACACTATTTGTATTTAAGCCATTTTTGTTTGTATATTTAATAATTTTCTCTTCTCCTGTGATGATTGTAAATGAACACATGTTCGGTTTTCCACAAAGCTGAATAAAAGCTAAAAATAACTAACTTCCACGCCTTTTATTATCCATGCGTGTGGTGGTCCTTCGAGCCGGATATTAACCAGCGACCTATGGATTATAAAAAAAGGCGTGGTATGTTGTTCATTATTCTATTTTTGTTTTTTGAACATATTTAGTCAAATTCTAGAATATCTAATGGATGGCTAAATAACATCACATAGAGTAAAATAACCAATTGGCATATGGAAACAATTTTCTTTAAAACAAGCACTTTATTTACACTTATTTACATATAAGGGCGGACAACATAAGGAATATCTTGGTCTAATACAAGGCTAAGAATCATTTTCAATAATTCGGTTACGACTAGATAGAACTACTGAGAACAAAATACGATAAATTTACGACTAGAATTAGTAAGAATGCAAAGGCTTCTTGCTCCAAGCCTTCATCCCTGCTCCCTAGTTGAGTCCCGAAGCATCATTGACAATTGATAGGATATATTATGAATGGACCCTGTTGGTTACAACAATATTATGGAGAGAGGAGGATGTCATTGTTCTTGCTAGGTAGGTATATTTATTTTAAAATAAAAACATTCAAATCTAATTGTCAAGACCTCCGTGGCGCAGTGGGCGTATAGCCGGCTGAGACGCAAGAGGTAGCGGATTCGATTACCGCCGTGGAATAAATGTTTACATGATCTACAAATATTTGTTCAGGGTTTGGATGTTTTTATATATATTATAAGTATGTATTTACAAAAAAAGTATATAAGTATTCTATCAGTTATCTGGTTCCCATAGTACAAGCTCTGCTTAGTTTGGGACTAGATAGCGCTGTGTGAAATATCCACCAATATTTATATTTATTTATTTATTTAAAGTAAGTAGTAGGTAAATATCTAACATTTGTCGTTAAAATATTCGTCAAATTGTATTTGGTTTTAGTAGTAAGTTTAAATTCGACAAATTTGCGTCTAGAATTAGTAAGAATGCTTTAGAGATACATATTTTGCCCCAATCCTTTCCCTAACTGCGTCCCCTAGTATTTTATCATCCACTTTCATCTGAACGTTTAGATGAAACGATTACCAGTTTAGTATAATTGCTCGTGTCTAGTGGAATCATTGAGACTGATGCATGACTGGAGCTGAACCTGTAGCTAATGATACTGGTTTTGCGGTTAGATGCTGTGAGAAATTAGAATTTCTTGTTTGTAAAATATTTGATTAGCAAAGAAATCTATTACTTAATTTGTTTTGCCTAATTCTAATTTTTCTAATTCTAGGGTGGGGGGAATAATAGATCCACACTGACGTCCCGCATTGGGGTGTATTGTGCATTACCCCCCTTCTAACCTGACCCCAGCCATCCTAACTCCTTGAAGTAACGGAGTAGGACTTTGGGTTGGTGGCAGCTCCTTTCCAGGGTCCCTGTGGATGTTAATGTAGTAGTGGTGTTAGTGGAACATGAGGATTCGATGACTCCTTGCAGACCCGTTCTTAGTCTTGCGTCGTTTGTGCGCAAGTGCAGCTGAGTATCACGTGCTCCACAGTCTCTTCCTCTCGAAGGCATCCGCGATTGTTTTGGCTAGTGTTGGTAAAAAAATATTACGGTTTCAGTCGAGCCAATCAGAATATCTACTCCAAAATTAATGCCTAGTATCAGTTGTCCGATGATCGTGTTGGTGAGTGTAACCTGACTGACGGTTGCTAAGAAACAAGTGAGAAATACAGGAAAAAGAAAAACTAATTGTCGACCTTTAGGCACTCGTCTCACTGCCGGCGATGAGTGAGAAGCGAGTAGAGCTAGAAACTGGAAACGAGTTTTGGAAACAGCGAGAAGCGAGTGTTTAGTTCCTATAGTTGTCTCGCTGGGCTATAAAGCGAGTGAGCGAGTGCTGCGGGTGATACTCATCATCTCACGGTGTGTGTTCTGACCGCCAAGCGAGCATCGCTGAGCGCGTATTGTAGTCGTTGCGATAAAATAGTACTGCGATGTACGGAGCCAGGTGAACTATGTGATACGATGTTGCCCGTATGCCCCGGTTCGGTCCCGGCTTCGTACATCTGGGTGCGCTGGGATTCGGTGCTTCTGCCTAGGGTGATGATAGTGATGAGAGCTTGAGATGATACTCCAGGAGAGGTTTGACTGCTTGAGGCTTGGCGCTGTTGCTAGGAGACGACTGTGGTGGCTTGATGCTTGGTATATGATTTTTCCAGAAAACTGCTCTCAATATATGGCAAATCGTCTCCCCGCACTAGCGATGCCACCCCAAGCGTATTTTATTGGCTCAACTAATCATATGCTTACATCGTTATTGTGACCTTGGAATCCTTCGACCTTTCATGTCCTTGATGACAAGTTTATTGACCTCTTTATATTAATTTATATTTCTCTTTATATTATAATATAATAATATTAATTTGCTGCCAACATCAAACTACTACCTAAATTACAGGATTATAGCTGGGATAGTCTATATTTCTACCTTAGGCCAATCAACAATAAGCGAGTTCTTACCGGCAGTGTGAACGGCCAGCGGTCAACTATTAATATACGTGTCTCTTTTACTGACACGGAATCTATATCTTTTGTTCGTTTCTTGAGCGAGGAAATAGTTCATAGCTAATCGCTTACTCGCCGGCGGTGAGACAAGTGCCTTACGAGTACTGCTGAGTATGCTTCTTCTAATAGGTCGGACTGATGAGATTTTTCCGTCTCAGTAGCCACGGGCAATCGGACTACTGAGCCTTTTTGGAAGACTCAAATAACCTATAGAACTTCTGATAAAGCTATAAATAAGTGTATATTCATTGTTGATTAAACCGGGTATTTATTGCATATATACCTACTTTTTAGAGTCCTGTAACCAAAGGGTAAAACGGCACCCTATTACTGAGGCTCCGCTGTCTGTCTGTCTGTCCGTCTATCACCAGGCTGTATCTCATGAAGCGTGATAGTTAGACACTTGAAATTTTAACAGATGATGTATTTCTATTGCCGCTATAACAACAATTACTAAAAACAGAATAAAATAAATATTTAAGTAGGGCTCCCATACAACAAACGTAATTTTTTGCTCGTTTTAGCTCGATATTGATAATGGCAACGCTTGAAATATGCACAGAATATTTAGTTATATATTCACTTTAAAAATAAATAATTAAATTAATATTTAAGGAGGGGGCTCCCATACAACAAACGTGATTTTTTTGCCGTTTTTATAGATAATGGTACGGAACCCTTCGTGTGCGAGTCCGACTCGCACTTGGCCTGTTTATTTTAATGTTTTGTGTTCCTGTTTGAGTAAAATAAACGTATCTTTTTTCATACTAGTTGGAGACTGGCAAAACCTTTATGATATTTATTTTTTACTAACAGAATGGTTATACTGACAAATAAATTGAAATAATAACAGTGTGTTAAGTATTAAGAACAGTGTTAAACACTGTTTTATATATCAATTCAATGTAGGTACTTATTTTTAAGTAAAGTGTACGAAATAAAGTTGCCGTTATCAATATGAATATCGAGCAAAAACGAGCAAAAACATCACGTTTGTTGTATGAGAGCCCCCCGAAAGCCATTTTTTTTTCTGTTTTTAGTATTCGTTGATAGAGTAGCAACAGAAATACATCGTCTGTGAAAATTTCAACTGTCTAATAGTCGATTGAAAAGTTACAAAAAAGTTATATCGAAAAATATAATTTTTTTTTCTCGAATTTCTAAACATTTTCACTTATAACTTTTTTATTTATAGTTCTAAAACAAAAAGTTACTATACCAAAGTTGTAGAAATATTAATTTGCAACAAAAAATGTTTACAATTTTTTTTTTATCAAATAAACAGTTTAAGAGATATATCGTAAAAACAATTTCAATCCCTATTTTCGATATGGCGGCCGTGGGACATGGGTGGCGACCCCACAAACTTTTAGCTTTAAACTGACCCCCCCCCTACACATCAAAAAATAAAATTGCGTCCTCTAAAAAACGCAAGGTAAGGCCTAAAAAATGTAACCTTTCAATGGACTATAACTATTACGGTTTATGAGATACAGCCTAGTGACAAACGTATAGACAGACAGACAGCGAAGTCTTAGTAATAGGGTCCGTTTTACCTATTGGGTACGGAACCCTAAAAAGGAGTAAAACAATAGAACACAAAGTATTAACAGTTAGTAATTTAGTCAATAATTTAGTTCTTCCTGCAATACGACTCATAAGGGAGTAGCAAAAGCTTTATATTACAACATAGGAAGGTAGTAGCATATTGATTCTATCAGCGTCCACTAAATCCTATATTCTGATAACCCTACCAGCTACCAGCACCCAACAACTTCTAATCTTCTTATCTGATAGAGCCTTAAGTTATCGTCGAGCATCAGAAAACATTCGCTTAGTTTTATTGGTAACATTGTCATGACCAAGATTCTTAGCATAGATTAGGAGCCTATCTACTTTACTTTGTGTATCACACCACAGAATAGATATAGTCTGAAGCAGTACAGACACTGTGGATATATTTATTCAAGAGATCCGTTAATATTAAAATCGATTTCAATAAACTAAGCAGTACTTGAAAACTATGAAATTAAAACTCTCGAGTTATAACCACCAACAATGCATTGAAAAAAGGTCACATCACGTAGGTATTTAAGACAGTTTGGGTCCATTGATCGATTACTTACACACAACCATCGCATGGTGGTATACGACTAATGCCGGTCTACTCAGGGTCTCCAGTTACTCATAGAAGTGGCAGTAACGTAATAATTACAAACGTCAAAATGTTTGGTAACACGCCACAACGAACAGCTTCTAGAGCTGTAAACAATGGTAATATTATTAAAAAATGAAAAAAAACGAGTGTGCTTTAGACTGAAGCAAAACTTGTTTATCAAAATATTAATTTATAAAATTGTTCAATTACAAAATTGTCCACACGTCTGTAGGTCGATCAGTCTATGTTCATTCTGGACAGACGCAGTACACACTCGCACATTAACGTTTAAAAATCTCTCTTTCTATCTTCACTAACTTATGTCTCTCTCTCAACTTCCGTTCGCACTTTTTGTAACGCATTCACCAGCTTACTCCCCAAGTCAAGCGTGCGTAAAGAAGTTTTAATTCAAACGTATTATGTATTAATGAGCCACTATGGCTGAATATGGTGAAACCATTTAATTTTGTAACATCTGTATAATTTTACCCATGTTTTGGCAAACACTTAAATCTTTATCTTTATCTTCGCCTTATTAAGTGCTCAATTAGGCCTTCCTGCAGCCTAAAACTCTTACTTTTTACTTACTAGTGTCTTTACCGGTTGTACAGCTACTATTGAGACTGTGCTCGCTAGACTACAGACTATCACGGCGTGCTCCGGCCACAAAACCGCAAGGGATCCTTGTGCGCACCTTGTCCGTAACTTTATGCAATGTTCGCTACATTGTAGGTATTAAATCCATACCACTATAAATTCAAAAGTAACTCTGTCTTTCTGTCTGCTTGTCACGACTAAACGGCTGGACCGATTTAGATTAAATTTGGTATACAGATAGATTTTGGCCGTGATCGGAATTTTTTACTCGACCCGAAGAAGAAGGGAATTGTTTTGATTGATTAACAACGCATGCGAAGCCGCGGGCGGATCAGCTAGTAATTCATATAATAATACCTTAAATAGATAGATAATCTAAAGTCTACACCAGTAATTAGGTAAAATAAAATGCAGGTTGAACATGACATTTTGATGCCTCTACAAATTTTTAATTTAGGTTCGACTTTTAAAATTACAAAATGTAGAGTTTGTTCTTTCTCTTCTCTTGTTTCTTCTTTCTCTTTCTTTCATCAAAGTACAAGCAGGCGCACGGCTCAGTACCATCCGTACCTAGTTGATATACCACCCATTCTCACACACCGTTTTGGTTCTACGTTCTTGATGAGTACAGCTAAGGTACGGAACACTGCCGGAGTCTATTACAATCCGGGCCTCTTTATGGTAAGAGTGAATAGGTTTCTTCTAGATCTTCGTGCTTCATCTCAGACCACATCATCGCTTACCATCAGGTGGAGATTGTGGTCAAACAAAGATCTATACAGTTAAAAAAAAACGTTCTACACAAAGTACGATTTGGTACGAGGACGTCTGCATTCAATTGTTAGTTGTATATGCTGGTGATTTTGCGCATGTATTTTGGGTAAGCGTTTTTGGCCAGAGTCACACTCTATACATATTTGACCCTCAGAGCAAGGAATAACATAGCACAATATAGTGTATGATAGGCTTAAAATATCTATTGAATATTTTAAACTGCTTTTCATTAAATTGATCGTAAATCTCGCTTTATTACATAATCTATACTAATATTCTTGTGGCTAGGATTATCAGCATTTCAAAATTCTAGCGATTCAAAGCCAATTAACTCAACTAACAACATTTTGTATTCCAAAATTACAACAGCAATAAAAACCAAACGAGTTACAAATTGAATCATCAACACATAAATCTTAGTTTCGCAATAGTAGGTAACAGTAAAAATTACAAGATTGAATTGTATAATAACCAGACGCGTAGGCCTGTGTCACTCTAAAGACACTAAACATGAGTCTTTGTAAAATTAGCTTTATCAGGTTACATTACGGGGCAATCACTCTAATTGATCGAGCGAAGCAAGATCTCTAAGTCAACTTGGGCAAATCGGCGTTGTATGTATGTATGTATGTTTGTTTGTCAGAGGATAACTTTCAAAGCGTTGATCTGATCATCGTGAAATTTGATACATAGGTTGTTGAGATATTGGGTTTCAAAAGGGGTAAAAATAAAACAAAATGGCAGACCCGGTCAAGTGGCACGTCTAATAAAATGTCTTTGTGAGTACATTTAGACCCCGTTTTTTTTTTAGTTTAAACATTGTAGTTTTTAAGTTATTTAAAAAACTGAATTTTGACAGAATTCACAGGGTACACCAGTGACTCCACAGTGCTGAAATTTGGTAAGGTATAGCCTTAGTGACAAAAATATAGGCAAAAGTCTGAAATCCAGAATAACTGCAATTCGTACCCCAAAAAAGGTTAACCACTACATGAACTCCCATTACCTGTAATTTGAATGAAACTGTAGGTCAAGTTACAAGGTTATGGATCTCGTGGATTTTGATAGTCAAAGATGATAAATATTTTTTTTTATTTAAATTAAAATTTAAATTAAATATTGCTGGACGTATTATACAGCGCTATCTAGCCCCAAACTAAGCAGAGCTTGTACTATGGGAACTAGATAACTGATAGAATACTTAAATACTTTTTTGTTTGTAAATAAATACTTATATATATAGAAAAACAACCAGACCCGGAACAAATATCTGTAGATCATGCTAACATTCAATCGGAGACTCGCGAGATCTCAGTTCGGGGCGAACCATTAGTATTATAAATGTGATGTGGAAGTCTCACACGGTGCGTTTCACCAGCTCATTTATTCTACGTACCTGCAAGATGTGTAATTACCTTCCTCCAGAGGTTTTCCCGGTGGGCGTCAAAATGAACGCCTTCAAGAGTGGTGTAAATAAGGCATTAAGTTTTAGGCAACGTGACTGCAGTACCTCGAGTCCTGCAGGAGTTTAACACCACTTAACATCAGGAGGCCCGTCAGCTTATGTGTAATAAAAAAACAATAATTATGTGTAATAATCTATGCTAATATTATAAAGAGGAAAGATTTGTTTGTTTGTTTGTATTGAATAGGCTCCAAAACTAATGGACCGATTTAAAAAATTCTTTCACTGTGGGAAGCTACACTATCCCCGGGTGACATAGGTTACTTTTTACCCAACTACGCAGAAGAAGCGTAATGTTTTTTATTGAAAAACTACGCGTGCGAAGCTGCGGCTTTGTCAGCTAGTATATAATACAAAAAAAATGTGATAGTTTGGATGTTTGTTTGTAACTTAATCACGTCGTAATGGCTGAACCGATTTCGATGAAATTTGGTGTGTTAATAGAATATAACTTGGGTTCAAATATAGGCTACTTTTGGTTGACAAACAACGCGTGCTAAGCCGCTGGCGGAAGCTAGTTATACAACTAAAAAATTATATAAAAAAATTTCACTACGACCGACGACTTGTGTATTTGCTATTTAAATGAACTTAGCAGTTGTTTCATTATGGAATAATATTAAAAATTTAAATTTTTACATCAACTCTTCGACCCCCGCAGGACTAAGATTAGATTTTTTACTAAACTTAATTCTAAAGGTTGCCTGGAAGAAATAGCTTTCAGAAAGGTTGCCTGGAAGAAATCGCTTTCAGCGATAAGGCCGCCCACTGTACTATATTTAACATCAATTAGTTTTATTTTAAGTATTCCTGGTGTACAATAAAGAATTATTCTATTCTATTCTAACTTTGGTATTCGATTTTTTTGTGAGATTTGTTAATCAATTATACACCTCTCTTCACCTTTAGTTCGTACTAGCTGTTGCCCATGACTTCATACGCGTTACACTACTAAATGTGTAGCTAACCTAGAAATAAAGCTAAACTCGCTGTTGCAGCTTGACTTGACACCCCATTTTTATCATATGGGATCTGATTTATGGAATAAAAGGTAACCTATGTGGTAATCCATGTTATAATCTGCGTATATACCAAATTTCATCGAAATCGGTTCAGCCGTTACGACGTGATTGAGTAACAAACAAACAAAAAAAAAGGAGTGGGCTTTAGACCACACGACTGAAGTAAAACTTCTTTTTCAAAACATTATTTTATAAAATTGTTCGATTACGAAATTGTCTACACGTCTGTAGGTCGATCAGTCTATGTTCATTCTGGACAGACGCAACTCGCATTCACACATTAACGTTTAAAAATATACGAAACGTAACTCTCTCTCTTTCTATCTTCAATAACTTATATCTCCCTCTCAACTTCCGTTTGTACTTTTCGTAACGCATTCACCAGCTTACTCCCCAAGTCAAGTGTGCGTAAAGAAGTTTTACTTCAATAAATAAATAAACATCCAAACTTTCACATTTATGGTATTAGTGTGATGAACTATGGATTGTTGATCTATAGTGACTAACTGCTGTGTCATCTGTGCCTACGCCTACGCGGATTGTATCGAATTAAGCACTGTATAAGCACTTAATGGATTTGTAATCCAGATCTGGTACCTGTCCTCTGATGACGAATGAGCTGCTGGTGGTGTAAAGAGAATCGCGGGTGAAAGTGATACGCTAAACGATTTAAAGATGCTGGAAATGATTTGGTAGAGGTTGTGTTCTTACCTTCAAAATTTTTTTTATACAACTTATATGGCAAACGAGCATGCAGTCCACCAGATGTTAAGTGGCCACTGCAGCCCATGGATATCCACATAGAATTCAACTCAAGGTATTATGTTGTCTTGATCTCTATGTGGATACGTTGCCATACTATAGGATTTAGCTGTTATGCCTATGTGCTAGTAATTACAGGAACATACCATTACCATCTAACCGGAACACAGCAGCACAAGTACTGCTATTTGGCGGCAGATAAAGGTAAGGCGGTGTTGCCCACTTCCTCGAGCCCGTTCACAAAAGCTCTACCACCAGAAAACTACATAGCACTATTTAATTGAGTTTAAAGTATATTTTAGGTAAGAATTTTCCCATAAAGACTGATTAAAATAATTGCGTCTGGTTGTTTCTCTATATATTGTAAGGTATTTACAAAAAAAAAACTGGCCAAGTGCGAGTCGGACTCGCGCACGAAGGGTTTCGTACCATTATCTACAAAAACGGCAAAAAAATCATGTCTGTTGTATGGGAGCTCCACTTAAATATTTATTTTATTCAATATACCATTTTATTTGTTTACCTTATTTGAGGTTGGTGCCGATTAAGCTAGTCCTCTAAATTGTATGAGCGCCCATACAACTCGGAAGACTATCTTAATTGACGTCAGCTATGTAGGTATGTATGGGTAGGGATGTATGTACCCCTTTAATTTACAACATTTATTTTTTTGAATTTTCCTGCTTGTTGCCAAATTTCATGATTCTAGGTTAACGGGAACTACCATATAGGTTTTCGACCCAAAACCTATAGGGTACTTCCGGTTGACCTAGAATTGTCAATTTTGGTTAAAAGCAAGGTCTTACAGCACAAGCAAAGGGGAAATTCCGAAAAATAACAAAGTTGTAAATTATAAGTTTTGGTACTTACAAGGTTTTCGCGATTTTTATACACCTAATAGGGACTATAGACCTCAGTATCTAGTATAAATTTCATTTTGCTAGGTCCACCCGTTCCTGAGAAAATCGGTGGTGACACACAGAGAGGCAGACGGACAGACTGACAAGAGAGGGGTCTTATAAAGGTTCCTTTTTTACCTTTTGAGGTACGGAACCCTAAAAAGGTACTTACACGATAAATATGTACTCGTTTTAATCAGTAATTATACCACTCAAAATATTTAAAACGCTCCATACTGTAGTTCCTGTATAATTTACAAGATTTTTAAATAAAATTTCTTTTATGTTGGCGCAGGACTCTCAAAAAGGCATTTTATAGCTGCCAACAATGGCTGCCTACGAAATTATTTCATGTTTAATTTGGCTTGACGTAACAAAATTTCATTTATATAATTTGAATTGTAAAAACCCAAAAAGGCGTTATATTATCTTGTCACGAAATCGAACGATTCTAATTTTGCCTCAAGTGGGCGGCGGCGGCGCGACATCTCATCCAGGTATTTTTTTTTTAATATTGCTTGCGTTTTACTACATTCTCGCCTGATGGTAAGCGATGATGCAGTCTACGATGGTACACGCTTACCTAGAAAAAACCTATTCACTCGCGACTTAAAGATACCCAGGTTGTAGCTATCAGGAAACACAGACTCTGGCAAGGCGTTACACTCTTTGGCGGTGCGCATAATAAAGGTCGAAGAGAACCGCTTTGTGCGAATGGGAGGTATTTCTACCATATAACGGTGGCGCACCGCAGAGCGTCTGGTTGTCCGTTGATAGAAAGGAGATGGTGGGATCAGGTTGAAAAGTTCCGCCGCACACTCCCCGAAATGTACTCGATAAAAAACTGAGGTATCTACAAATTTACAGTCTCTATCGTATCCATTGAAGCTACGAGTACGTCTTTGGATAGGTAGTAATGTTGGATGTCCAAGCAAGCCTGTAGATAACGCTAAACAGCTAATTTGTATTTGTGTTCATGTTGCATAAATCGATGGGCCCTGCGTATAAGGGCTAATCTAGCATTATTTGCGACTTTTAAACGCTATTCAAATAAAATACATATATTTATCAACCTATCTTTACCTGCCAATGGCGAAAAAATACTTTGATGTAATCTATTGTTTTTTTCAAATGTATATTTTGAGATAAAACATTCACTGTTTAGGTTTTTTTTTATTGATGATAGCCAAGCGCTTGACCACTACCTCACCTGATGGTAAGTGAAGGTGTGATCGAAGATGGAGCACGCTTGCCTAGAAAGAACCTATTCACTCTGGACTTGAAGACTCCAAGATTATACTGGTTTGGAAAAACATACGCCGGAAGTGAGTTCCACTCCTCACTTGTGCTAACAAGAAAAGTTGAAGCAAATCGTTTGGTACGGCAAGGTGGTATGCCGACCAGGTATGGGTGGTACTTCTCGGTTCGTCTGCTTGTCCGGTGGTGGAAGGGGGAAGGAGGAATAAGGTCATGAAGATTCACCAAAATGTATCTTGTAAAAAACTGAAATTCTGGCCACTCGGCGTCTATGCTCTAGACGGTGTTTTGATGGGCCTTGACATACTGGACACAGTGGGGGGGGGGGGGGGATGAGTAAAAGCGCTATCTAGCCCCAAACTAAACAGAGCTTGTACTATGGGAACCAGATATCTGATATAACACTTATATACGTTTTTTTTGTAAATACATCCATAAAATACATAGAAAAACATCCAGACCCGGAACAAATATCTGTAGATCATGAAATGCACACATTTGTTCCGCGGCGGGAATCGAACCTGCTACTTCCTGCGTCTCAGCTGGCTATTCGCCCACTGCGCCACGGAGCTCATCAATGTCGCAAATGTGCGCGCACCTCTCTCTCTTGCTCCTACAGTAATATACGAAACGTAACTCTCTCTCTTTCTATCTTAACTAAATTATATCTCGCTCTCAACTTCCGTTCGCACGTTTCGTAACGCATGCACCAGCTTACTCCCCAAGTCAAGCGAGCATAAAAAAATGTTACTTCAAAAAATAGAAATACTGGACATTTCAGACAAATTGTAGGTGTCATCATAATAGCTCTGAGCAATTCATTAATCATATTTATGTGAGAACTCTCAATAATTATGTTAGATTTTTCTACTTTGGACATTATACACGATACTCGTAAGAAATACCTATTGCAATCAAGTTATGTATATTAGATAGGTATGTATGTAATGAGGCAGCCGGTAGCTACCGTAATACTTTGACAGCCAAACAGATATTATGACAGTGAATGATACGAAAGTGAGATTCGTACGGTATTTTATCGAAAGTTCAGAAGTTTGTTTACTGTTTGTTTTGATTGCATAATCTGCTAAGGGCTTCTTCCACCTTCAGATAGTGTTTGATGCCTGTTAGGTCTTTATCATAAGCATATTAAATAAGGCAATTCCCGTAATGAAACTTTCAAATTAAACATTTAATATCTTGATGCTTCTCAATGAAACATTTGAAGGTGATGTTGGCTATACATTTTATACTGGTAGATCGTATAGCGACTGAAATTAACTGAAATAGTGCTCTTCTAAGTGTAATCGAAGTCTATCGATGTTCATAGATTGCGCACGGCAAACTCGTGACTATTGGCGATTATTATTATTATTATTCGTGATTATTATTCCTATATCTGTCAAAAGTTTGACACTTTTTTAAGAAGAAACGAGTCGTAGCTGGTTACCGACTGATATAGGAACCCCCAACGTGAAGCTTATAACGGAAGACCAGAGCTGGTGGTTACAACCAGCAAATGCTGAGATAAGGAACTTTTCGCAATCACTAAAACTTTAGTTTTGTTCGCGATTACGCTAAACTCTAGGCTCAATTGTTCTTCTTTACGATGTTGTAATTCTACCAAACCACGTGATTATATAGAACTTATTTCTATTGGAAGTTATATTTATGTTCTGTTTACCCGCACCTCGAATTATGTAAAAAAGATATACGCCATTACACGCATTGTGGTAACCAGACAAAGATCTCTTTTAATTCAAAAATATCCTGAAATACATCAAAAAAGTATCCAGTAACTAGGCCAATCGTCGAAATAAGTACCTGGCAACGCACAGTAGGTACAAGTTTCTTTTTTTTTAAGTTCTGTTTTGTTTTACTTATGTGTTGGAGGGCGCTGGCACTGCTCTCAGTTTTATGTTACTTCTGCTGTTGCCAACGTTTTTTAATATGCTTGTAACTTAATATTTTGTAATATGCGTGGTAAAAAAAAAACACAATAATTTTTTTTGTTGGCGACTTGGTGTTGTTCATCGTCATCATCATGATCATCAGCTCACATTAGTCCACTGCTGGACATAGGCCTCTCCCAATACGCATTGGTGTTGTTGCTAATAAAATATGACTCTATTCTATTTTTATGAGCTCTTGCGGCAGCATTTGGAACTATTTAGACGGGATAGCTCCACGATGGTATATAAAACTGTAACTTTTGTCGCGGGTTTGCAGTGCTTTACAAATATCTAACTTGGGTAGACAGTAGACACCTAATCCTGGTGTAATGCCCTTTTAAGGTAACTTAGCTTTGCAAAGCTAATGAATATCATTGTGGAAAATGTAACCGTCATGTTTCTTGCGAGAAAGAGGGTTTTCAGAATTACAATGGTATTCGTTAATATTTTGTAAAGTATTATAACAATTACGACAATTATCAAAAAAGTGGCACTCCAGCAGTGCCGACAGAAGTGAAAACTTGAGCAATTACGAGCTATTTATATACAGAGGTGTCGGTAACAGTGTCGCGAGTTCAATGATTTTTTTTCCATCTCAAAAAATGCCGAACGCGCCTAAAGAAGTTTTCACTACTTATAAACAGAGGTGTCTTAAATGTCTTTTATAAATAAATAAATAATATATATTGCTGGACATTTCACAGAACGCTATCTAGCCCCAAACTAAGCAGAGCTTGTACTATGGGAACAAGATAACTGATAGAATACTTATATACATTTTTTTTGTAAATACATACTTGTAATATATAGAGAAACAACCAGGCCCGGAAGAAATATCTGTAGATCATGCAAACATATGATCCGCGGCGGGAATCGAACCCTCTACCTCCTGCATCTCAGCCGACTATTCGCCCACTGCGCCACGGAGGTCGTCAAATGTTTAATTGTTTTTGTTTATTACTAATTACCACATCGTTGTTATATCTCATAGCAACGGAAATGGGATTTTAGTTCTAAAGGATTTGAATCTTGTCTATTTACAAGACTTGTCTATGCTTGTGGGAGAAACTGATATCAAAGGCGCTCTTAACACAACACCATTCTTTTAAAATAAATAATGACATGAGGAAAGACTTGACGCATCCTGTGACGTAACTTGGATACCTAGAAATTAACCAATCAATAGCTAGCTTTACAAATAGAAAAAAGGATAAATTGATACTGTAACTAGAAAGAATAGGGAATTACTTTATGGATCAGTTTTCTCCGTATTTACAGTTAGTTTATGTACATAGCGAGTCCTTGTGTACTTCTCAGTCAATATTCACTTTTGGATTTAGACCTTACAACCTTTATCTCCTTTTGCTATGATGCCATCGGTTCATCGAGTGGATAACCTTCCATCTTCCAGTTCGTGGTTGCCATTCAAGAACCTTTACTCTGAAGTGGTCGTCTGTTCTGTCAGCTACATGGTATATTGCCACTTCAATTTGCTAATTATCCGACAATCCTGTATAGTGGTGGGATGGTGGGATGTGACCAGTTTCGTCAATTTCAGAACTCAACTTCAGAACAAAAAAAAAATTCAGAATTACGATCACTCGTAGAGATAATTTACAGTTGTGGTTTGCGAGCAAAGTAACATAGGAAGCAAACTAAATACACAGGAAGCACGAAATAAAAAGCAGGTCGGAGAACTGGAAAAACAATCAAGAAGTACTCTCCAAACACAAAATACCTTTCAGCTCTGTTAGCTCGCCCTTGTCGACTGGTGCTGATCTGTGGACCCAGACTACAAATAACGGGTCATTCCCAACTGCATCCAAGGCTATACTCGAAAAAAATATAATTTACTAGCTGTTGCCCGTGACTTCGTACGCGTTACACTACTAAATGTGTACTAAACCTAGAAATAAAGCTAAAGTCACTGTTGCAACTTGACACCCCATTTTTATTCCATGGGACCTGACTTATGAGATAAAAAGTTGCCTGTGTTAATACAGGTTATAATCTACGTACATACTATATTTCATCGAAATTAGTTAAGCCGTTACGACGTGATTAGGTAACAAACAAACAAACAAAACTACTACATAACCTAACAGTGAACAGAGAATACAGCGTAACGTAGTATTATTTGTTCAGTCATGCCTGACTTTTCAAGGTCTAACTAATGAGGACATCTCTACGCGCGCGTTATTGTTGATTGCTGCTGTTGACTATATAGTGTTCAAAAGCTATGAGATTAAACATGATTTACAACAAAAAACCCATGTGCTCTAGAGCACACGACTGAAGTCAAACTTCTTTACCTCCATTTAGTATCCTATAACATTTAATCAAACGCAAAATCGGGTCCAATATATCAATTATGACAATATTTTTTGGCTGAGTAGCGGTAAAAATAATGTTTTAAGGAAATGTCAACCTTATTTCGAGGCGCATACAGTAAGTACATAAGTTATTTTCTGGTGCTGCCTGCCGTCTGTTGTGGGATAGCTGAACTTTTTCTTAAATCGAAGCTGGTAGATTCAAATTATGAAACGTCGTAAATACTTTTTTTATCTAAAGTAAAATGAACTCTATTATACAGCATGAAGGAGTGTTTTGTTTTTACAGTTTGTATAATTTAGGTTAATTTATGATAGGAGATATGCGACAAATCAACTGGCTATGAGAGAAAGAGAGAAAGAAAATGTGTGCTCGCGCCTTTCTCTTGCTCCTACAGTAATATACGAAACGTAACTCTCACTCTCTTTTTATCTTCACTATCTTTTATCTCCCTCTCAACTTCCGTTCGCACTTTTCGTAATGCATTCACCAGCTTACTCCCTAAGTCAAGCGTGCGTAAAGAAGTTTTACTTCAAAAATTTGTACAAATATTGATAACGATTGTATTAAACACGCTTTAAACAGTTGTTTAACTTTTTTGTGGTAACAAGGTAAGTTTCTGTAATTTTTATCTTTCTATTCAGCCTGATGGAACCCACTGCTGGATACCTATTGGCCTCCAGCTCTCTGTTACGTCACTCCTCATCCATTCCTGACCGACCACGCTAATTATGTGTTCCGACCATCATTGGGCTGGTGGTCGTCCCTTGGCCACCATTCCGTCATCGCCTGATTTAATTTAAGTAAATTTAATGCAGTGGATTCAGCTTGGAAACTTTTTTGGATGCGGTGGGAATATCCCCATATAACAGAACCCACAGATTAAACACAGGGCGCACAAGGGACTGCACTCTCAACGCCTTGATGAAAGGACGTATGGATCTGCAAGGTCTATTTATTTTGAGGATATTTGTAAAGCATTTCTTAAAATTCGTTTGCGCTTTTGAGCATATACTTCATCGTGAAAACTGGTTTCCTTTAAATGTTAATTAATTTGTTCTGATGTTAAATATATTTTTATACAATACTAAAGTTACAGAATCGTCATCATCATATAGGCCTAAAAAGTCCACTGAACGTAGGTCTTCTCATCAGTCTCAGGTGATAAAAGTCGACTTGATAAAGGTCGCTGGGAGCTAACGGCTCCCAGCGACCTTTATCAAGTCGACATTCCATTTAGTGAGGGCTTACAATGAGCTTTCCAATGCGTGGTCTCCACTGCAGAAGCTTTTTGCCCCAACGGCCGTCCGTTTTTCTACGTGCCCGCCCTCTGCCACTTAAACTTGCTAATTGTCTGGTCTATGCCAGTGACTTTGGTCTACGCATCTTCTCAACTCATTTCCTCATTAATGTTACAGAATATTCAAATTAAAAACGTAGGATGACTTTGATTGGATCGTCTATCATTATAAATCACTCTGTAGGTAGGTAGGTATACGCGAGTCAAAATACGAGAATGACCTCACTAATACTTTAAAATATGCGAAAACTCTGCCTCTTCTCATAAACAACTTTTACTGTGCTATTGGTTAAAACGCAATCAAGCCAAGGGCCACATTTCAATTTGTTTTGAATACTTTAGAGCGTTCTAAATCAATTTCTCCTCAGTCATAATTTAGTTCATTACCGAGTAAAATTTTAAATAACAGTTGTGTGTTGACGCCTAGAGCAGCGATATTATCACTCACACGCACAAAACGGCGGCGCCAACTTCTATTTGGTACCTATTTATTGCAAGTCTCTCCCGAAGACGACGTAATGCATCACAACTCCTATTACACTGATATAGAGGCGACTTTCAAACCAACTTTGTTACAACGTTCTCTCCACCGCACAATAAATCTATCGCTAACAACAACACTTTAAACCTTACATTTTGCATGGTAAAGTTGAGTTTTATTTAAATTTAGTTTTGAAATTATAAAATATGCCCACAATTTTGCTATCGATTCCCGACATCCGCTCATTACAAGGTGGTGGAATGTTGTTCAACACATTTTATAATAAGAATTGTTAGTTGTTGTGAGGAAGAGTGAAAATAACCACAATTTCATGGTATTTTTGCTCTATAAGTAGATAGATTTATTCCTCAGATTGAGGTTCTATTATTATAGATAGGAGTGTATCCTCCAAACAGTGTTTTGTTTTTTATTCGCACAAAAAATCATAATACAACATTAGTTTGTGACTCCATACTTAACTTTTACATTCCAAAGCTTACTATGAAGAAGAAGAAGCTACTATGAAGAAATTATGGCCATATTTTGTTATGAAACTATAGGAAGATTAAAATATCAGAGCTTCGAGACAGACGCATAGCAAAAACCATAGCTTTTGATATTCTAGGAACGTGCTACCAAATTCTTAGTTGCTTCAACTAAATCTTATCATTTAGTATTTCTCGGTATAAAATCAATCGGAACAAAAGTACGGTAAACTTCATCAAACACGATAAATGGTCACAAATGCCTCAATATTATTGACGCACACTTCAAGTTATTAAGTCTAATATTGATGTAATAAAGATATCAGTTGATTGCTGTATTATTAAGGTATGATTTACGAGAGTGTAGCGCAAATATTAACTGGCTGTGTAATTATGATATCGATAAAGTAATTGGTTTAGGTAGATTAGGCTGGGAATACACGGATAACTCGAGAGGTATATCACCGGATAAGATATAAGTGAGCTTGATGCTACCTGCAGACGATGCACTAAATCGAACCACAGTCATAAAGATTTTTTTTTTCATAGAGACAAACAAACACGTTGCGTTGACACAAAAAGTGAAATAGACGCTGACCACTACAAAAAAATAAACTCGCATAATCTTTGGAATAGTTACAACGGGTTTTGTCTGTTTCGATCAGAATTGAAACTAACTTTTGTTAGCTCACACTTTTATGTATAAAATACTTCTTAAATTAAGGAAGAAATCTATGCAAATCCTTTACACATTACATTTTGTTTGCAATCGAAGAAACTGCTTTGTGAATCTTTTTTGATTAAGCGTCAAAAAAAGTTTACTCGCAGTTGCCCTGTTTATTCCTGGCCTTAGACATTATCAACCAAACTTGATTGTGTTTTTCGACTATAATTCTAATTAAGACCCCTATTATTTGCGAATAGATTCTGCAAGAGATAAACGTAGTTTACATTTAGTATGGCATAATTTCAATTATCTACGGACCTTCCATATATTATTTACGTATACATAGGTAGATAGATTTATATAGACAAAGTAGGGTCGGTGTACCTATACCTATACATTATATCTATACTTCTATATACATATATTTAAATATCTTGGGCACGTTGTCACTACCGACCTCAAAGACAATGAAGACATCGAACTGGAGCGGAGGGCGCTGTCCGTGCGTGCGAATATTATTGCTTGCAGGTTTGCGCGTAGTTCAGAGGGGGTTAAGCTGACTTTATTTCGGGCGTACTGTACCTCTCTGTACTCGTGCAGCCTGTGGGCGAAGTATACGCAGGCGGCGTACAGCGCACTCCGCGTCCAGTATAACAATGCACTCAGGACGATGCTGGGGCTGCCCCGCTACTGCAGTGCATCAGGGATGTTCGCGGCGGCGCGGGTCGACTGCTTCCATACCGTCATGCGCAAGCGAGCCGCGTCCCTGGTGCACAGGCTGCGGGCCAGCGTCAACACCGTCTTGGCAATGATAGCCGGCAGAGTAGACTGCCCGTACACCAGACATTGCTGTCACAGGCATGCTCTCAAAAACCCTGTATAAACCTTAGCTTACCTATTGTGTTGTGCGCTTTCCTATATGAGCTACAAAATTGCTTGAAATAAATGTGTTTTATTTTATACCGACAGTGCTAATACCCTGCTTGCTTTACTCCAATAAACCTTGTCTACGAAATGGCCTAAATAATAAAAAAAAAAATTGAGATTTAACGTCTCTACTGTACCAAATTGTTGTGTACAAAATTAAGCAGGTTGGCCTTAATGAACTGATAGGTAGGTACTATTTGGACGTACGTATATTTAATGCTAGCCCGTTACTGGGCATCCCCCAATACTTCCATTCCGCGAACTTTGGCTAATCCCCCAATAGGTATTCTACAAAACAATAAATGGTCCAATCGTGTCACAGTTTGACTTTTATGATTTTTCCTATAAAATCACCGTTACTCATTGAAACCTTTTTCTAGGAGGATTCACGACGGGTCACATCCAGTATCACAGTGAGCCATAAGTCTTCTGCTGAGAATATGCATAGATTTTCAGTGATCTCGTATTGCCTGAAGCTTTCAGAAGCCTTGGCTGCCTTTCCACCGGAGATGATCACCGAATAAAGCGTAGCACAGCTATATTGCTTCATTAGATAACCCAGCTATTGGATGGTTTTTTTTTATAGCTGGACTTTTCACACAGCGCTATCTAGCCCCAAACTAAGCAGAGATTGCACTACGGGAACCAGATAACTGATGGAATACTTAATCGTTTACATTTTTTTTTGTAAATGCATACTTATAATATATAGAGAAACATCCAGACCCGGAACAAATATCTGTAGATCATGCAAGCATTTGTTCCGCGGCGGGAATCGAACCCGCTACCTCCTGCGCCTCAGCCGGCTGCGTCATTTATGCCTCGATCACTGCGATCCACTTAATCGTTCCTTATCACTACTTCTATTGTTATGTATACATGTATTTTTATTTGATAATGGTATAGTTTAGTATATGATTTAAGGTATTTAAGTAGTATATACCTATGCTCTTTTTATTAGTTCTGTGCAAATTTTTCTTTAGTTCCCTTTCCTGTGCACTACCTACACATCTTTATCTACAATACACAAAGGTTATCTGGAAGAGAATGCTCTTTAGCATTAAGTTCGCCTTTGTACTAGTTTTATAAGTGCAATAAAGTATTTTCAATCAATCAATCAATCTTCCTTGAACAGCTCCAGTGGAAAATCACTCCTAATTTTGACAAAACCAGCTGTTCTATTTAATCTGTGGCTATGATTAGGCAGTATTAGATGTTCTTTGATCATTATGTGAAATATATACCTACTTCTATTCACCTTGGACCAATGATAAGCTCATTGTATAATATCATACACACAACTATTTGCAACTTGCTATGTATTACTCGTGCGCGATAACTTGGGACCTGCTAGGAATGCGACTCCCCGACCGCTTCCCCTGCACTTCCCCGATGGCGCCCGTATTGTACCGTTCGCATCACTATTTTTTACTAGGGTTTTTAGTCTCGTACTGGCCTACGTCACGTAACGACACGCTCTGGATATCTTTTAGTTTTCGTTTGTGTTATTGTTTTGTTGTTGTAGTTTTTGTTGTTATAGTTTGTGTCATTGTTTTGTTGTTGTAGTTTTTGTTGTTATATAGTAAATGTTATAAATTTATCGGATACCTCTTCGTCAAGTGATTATAGTGAAACTGAGGACGAAGAACAACCTCTAGAAGGCATAAATCCACTAAGTAGTGACGAAGATGAGATAATGTAAATAATAGATAAAATAAATGTATAAACTTAAACATTGTATTTTTATTTTATTCAAATAGTGTAAAAAAGATTAGATAAACGGCAGCGTTCTCCCTGAGTAACATAATAAATTAGGTTAAAAAAAACAAAGACGAAGCCGCTGGCGGCTGCTTGTTATGTTCGCTTTTTTGCGGGCGGTACAAACACGCCAATATGACGTCACCGCGCTCAGGTCCCAACTTATCGCGCACGGGTAATATATGTATGTAATTTCCACGTATTAACGTTTGCAAGCATTTGCGATATTATAATGAATGACCTCGTAACGACTTACGAAATTAATTTCGTAAATAGTCAACAAAAGCTTAATTATTGTATTCATTATTATGTATTATTTAGTTTGGTACTCGTACGCAATTATACACCATCGCCATGGATATAAGTCACTTTCAATATTCAAACAGACTAAATAAAAAAAAGCTCCTAATTCAGACAAGCGTAAAAATACTTAGTTATCTTAGGTTAGGTTAGACATTTTTAGCACATTTGGTCGCACCAGGATTGTGCAATCACTACCTACTTACATATATACGAAATTTCACGATGAGCGTATCAACGCTTCAACAGCTACCTGTAACACATTGCAGGGAGGCTGGACTTCGACTGTCCCTTCATGGAACACTGGACTAGAGCGCACACTGTGCACGTCTAGTGTCTCCATACTCCAATGAACGTTTTTATTAGGATTCAGTACCCAAAGGGCACCCTATTACTGAGGCTCCGCTGTCTGTCTGTCTATCTGTCTGTCCGTCTGTCACTAGGCTATATCTCATGAACCGTGGTAGTTAGATAGTTGAAATTTTCACAGATGATGTATTTCTGTTGCCGCTATAACAATACTAAAACTAAAAATAGAATACAATTAATATTTAAGGGGGCTACCATATAATAAACATGTTATTTTGCTCGTTTTAGCTCGATATTGGTAACGGCAACAGGTAGACGCCTGAAATATTCACAGAATATTTAGTTATATATTCACTTTAAAAATAAATAGTTAAATTAAAATAAAACAAATATTTAAGGGGGGCTACCATACAAAAATCGTGATTTTTTTGCCGTTTTTATAGATACGGATACCTTCGTGCGTGAGTCCGACTCGCACTTGGCCGGTTTTTATGTTATTTTTTGTTATTTACTTATTTTATTGTTTATTGTATACTAGCTTCCGCTAGCGGCTTCTGTCATATGTGTATCCAGATTATATTCTACATACATACCAAATTTCATCGAAATTTTGTCAGCCGTTACGACGTGATTGAGTAACAAACAAACAAAAAAAAAACAAACCCTCGCATTTATAATGTTAGTATGATTGTTGTATAGTATTTAATATGGACTAGGCCTTGCATGTTAGTGCTACTCTGAAATAGAGAAATTGAATTGAATTGAAAGTTATCCTCGGACAAACAAACATATTACAGGATTAGGACAGGCTTCGACAAAAGTATTGGGACGATGACCTCTTACAAGAGACGAATGAATCGCAATTAATTGTAAATTTATCGGATACCTCTTCGTCAAGTGATTATAGTGAGACTGAGGACAAAGAACAACCTCTAGAAGGCATAAATCCACTAAGTAGTGACGAAGACGAGATAATGTAAATAATAGATAAAATAAATGTATAAACTTAAACATTGTATTTTTATTTTATTCAAATAGTGTAAAAAAGATTAGATAAAAAGTAGCGTCCTCCCTGAGTAACATAATAAATTAGGTTAAAAAAAACAAAGACGAAGCCGCCGGCGGCTGCTTGTTATGTTCGCTTTTTTGCGGGCGGTACAAACACGCCAATATGACGTCACCGCGCTCAGGTCCCAACTTATCGCGCACGGGTAATACATACAACGCCGATTTGCCCAAGTTGATATGGAGATCTCGCTTCGCTCGATCAAAAATTGTAGAACATAAAATTAGCGAAACATTTTGTTTAAATTTTTTCCATGCGCTTAACCTTTATAGTTAGACACACTCATTTTACATCAGAGTCAAAATACTGAATTTATTTTGCATGCATTTAGTGAACTGAGTATTTCATTGCAAAGTGTAAATACATTTACTTTAGGTATCACGCAAAATACTTATAGCACCTACAAAACAATAAATTTAACCGCAATTGAACATTTATCACCAAAATCCCTACATCATTTTTACTCCAAAATTACGAACGACAAAGGTCGTTAATATTAAAAGTAGTCCATCCACTTTAAGTCTGCAAAGCGCTAAGAACGATACCTAACTTATAATAATAATAAAGCCTTTATTAAACAATCTTATAAACACATGTTTCTTACTAAAATAAAATATTTAACATAGACACTAGTTTCGCGAAGATTGTCTTGCTACTCAGCATAGGCCTCCCCTAAAGCTTGTCATAAATCGCGGTCTTGTGTCTTCCTTCTCCATCTGACGCCTGCTATTCTTTTTACGTCGTCTTCCCATCTCCGACGCTGTCTCCCTCTCTTTCTTTTGTGTTGTCTTGGATACAATTCGGTCACATCCTTTGCCCACTTGTCTTTTTGCTTTTCCTTTTTCCTGAACCAAAAGCTTATAGATACTTAACTTAGATTTAATAAAATTTCAGCTCGACTACCGGTGTTTTCAACTACTTAAGTGTCACAAAATACTAGCCCTACTCAGCGGTAACGCTAACGCAGTAACGCTTTGTTACGCGTTACTGAGTTACCGCGTAGCACACTTACAATCGAGTAAAAACTTTATTGTCGAGATTATATGACGTTTTTTTATTTAGATTAAAGAATCATATATAATTTACGGTCGCGTTATCAAGACAAAATTGCAAAAAAAAATTCAAATCCCGCCATGACAGACTGACACGTTCAGAATCCTAATTTTCCTTATATATATCGCTACGCAGACTTACCGTGGCAGGCCTATACGCACGGTATACCTTTTGCACTTGAAACTGCATTGAATGTCGTTGCATCTAGTTTATTCCCGCAGGAAGTGTAGGACGATGCGTATCGAATAGCCTGATTCTTATCACAGTAACACCAGATAGTACCCGCCTGGTTGATTGCACTAGTGTGATCGTAATGGATCAATGGTCATCAATTTTAACATGGACATTCATTTATTTTCTACATAGGCACACTACAATGATAACATTTATTAATACAAGTAATATACAATTATTTACATTATTAAAAATACACAAGAAACAGTTGAATCATCTAAAGACCATTGCGATCAATATATAACTCAACTGCTTCAGATCACTATCAGGCAGAAGAGTCTCACAAGCCACATTCTCTGAATTCGTCAATGAGGCTTGACGAGTATGCAGTGTTGACCAGTATGTCGTGAATCAATTATTTGTGTAAAATGGGCACAATACAAATCAAAAGTATGAGATTCTAAAAAGGGGGCAAAAATCTACAATTTGTACATAATAATCCACAAAAAAAGGGCAAGTCACAATCGATAAAAAAATTCCAGTGTCAAGTTTGTCATTTTGTACAAAGCAAACTCAGTTTTGCGCTGTTACGTGAATTAATTGGCCGATTTTAGGCAGTCGTAATTAACTTCCTTTTAAAATCATTAATCTTACATACAAATAAGCCGAAAACTTAACAATTTACTCTTAAAATGACACCCTCTACAAGGCTACAACATTCTTCTTTTTCACTGCATGTTCCCACTTTAAGTTGGGTCTGCTTTCCTAATTTTTCGGTGCCAAGTTAGTCTGTATTAGGTTGTCGGGTCAGGTAGTTCTTCCTGTTTTTGGTGGTCCACAATGTCGATGGGGGACGTCCTATGCGTCTTTTGTGTTTTGGAAGACACAGTGCTGTTTTGACCACATATTCTTTAGGTCTTCTCATGACGTGGCTATACCACCTCGGTCGGCTTTCAGATAGCTTATCAAGACTGTACAAGGATAGAACATTGAAGTTCATGGAAATTCTGACAAAATGGATTACCATTAAAACTGCTTCCATTAGTAGCGCGATTCAGGGGCCGGTAAGGACCAGGGTCCAGATGTACCGGCCGGTATTTACGGGTGTCCCGGGGCTCCGCTATCGGTCGATCGCGGCCGCAGAGGCAGGATAGAGGCTTCGCGGGACGCGCTTATAGACTGGTAAGGTTTCAAGTACTTATAAAACACTCACACAAAAAGCCTTCTATACAATAGACGAATATTTAATAGACAAATTCCAATGACTTGACATATTTTTAATTGATTTATAATGAACTGTTATTTAATGTATAATATTTGTAATACATTTTGCATGCTTGTATGCTGATCATGGCTGTACCTAGATTATTTTATTACCAATTAGCTGACCAATCCGCAGCATCGCACGCGTAGTTTTTCAATAAAAACTAACGCCTCCTTCTGCGCAGTTGGGTAAAAAGTAGTCTATGTCACCCGAGGATAGCTTCCCAACAGTGAAAGAATTTTTTAAATCGGTCCAGTAGTTTCGGAGCCTATTCATTGCAAACAAACAAACAATCAAATCTTTCCTCTTTATGATATTAGTATAGACTAACCAGAAACCCATGAATCACAAATAAATTAATCTTTATAAAAACTAGCTGCCGGCCCCGGCCTGTCATGCGTGGTTTGTCAATAAAAACATTACCCTCTTTCTGCGTATTCGGGTTCTGATAAATGCCAATTATCTGCCAAATGATCTGATAATTAACACTTTAAAACATAACATAACACTATAAAATACATCCCACACCACACACACTAGGTACACTATACACACGTAAACACACAGACACGCTCCAAATGCGATCAAGCAACCATTGCAGCTCAAAGGGGCACTTCTTCATTAATTTAAATATTTAATAAATTTGTAATACTCACTTTTTTTTGTAAACCTATTTCTTGTAGTTTATTATTTTTGTAAAAAATTTAGCTTTAATAGGTATGTTAAAGTTAACTGGCGGTCTATTTTGCCGCGTCTAATTTATAAAAGTTTAGTATTACATAATGTAGATTCAATTAGGTTTAAGTTCAGTATTATGTTATAAGAAGACGAAGTAAGACGGTCATCGTCCTTACACGTCTTCAAATTGAAGGTGAAACATCATTACCTGACGATGTCATCTTCCTAGCGTTATTTATTTACTATTTATGTACGTATTTTATCTGTTAGTATAGTTTGCTATATGTATATACCTATATATTAGTCTATTTTATAAGTATATTAAGTATTAGGATTAAAACTTCATATTATTATTATATCTTAGAATATAATTATTATGTGTAAATGTAATGTATCCGCCAAAGTACACCGCACTCCGTAATTTTTAAAAATTTCGCTCCATCCAAAGGTTGCCTGGAAGAGATCGCTTTTAGCGATAAGGCCGCCCATTGTATTGCCTTATTTATTTTAACCCAGTACTTATTTTTTTTTATTATTTCTGTTTGTGTGGTAATTCAATAAAGAGTTATCTATCTATCTATCTATGTTAAGAAATGTATGATATACGGTAACGTAACTGTGAATCTAAGTATTTTTTTTACTAGCCCATACTGTCCCACTGCTGGGCAAATGCCTCCCCCTTTTCCTTCCACTTATCACGATCTAGAGCCATATAGTCTTTAGGAGTCCATATGCTTGTCTTCTTGGCCCACCTATCGGGTTGCATACGGGAGACATGACCCGCCCAGTCCCATTTCAGCTTTACAGCCTTGATGCCCACGTCAGCGATGCCGGTCTTCGAGCGCAGCCAGGAGTTTGGAATTCGGTCGATCCGCTTTACACCCAAAATGCTGCGCTCCATCGCTCTTTGGCAAACTCTTAGTTTGAACTTCTGAGACTCGGTCAGTGACCAAGGCTGGGCACCGTAGGTTAGGACAGGCAGAATACACATGTCAATGAGTTGGCAAGTATTAATAACTAAAATAAATTAAAAATAAATAAAAGTAGCCTATCTCCTACGCAAAAAGAGGGTAGTATCAGTAACAGCTATATCTGTCTGTGGCATCGTAGCTCTCATACGGATGGACCGATTCGGATCTAGTTTTTTTTAAATAAAAATCTTAACTAGATTGATTTTTAGTTATTTGATAAAGATGAAGTGATTTGAAGGGATCTCAGCTGTAAAATGGAAACTAATTACGAGTTTTTTTAAATTTGTCATATATACTGGTGTTCTCTCAATGTTTACAGATTCTTGAGGAATCTCTAGGTAAGTTTAAGATTTCTCTCTCAGTGCCTGGTATTTTAAAGTCCAGCATGCCTGCATACCCTGCGGATACCTTTCACACAAGCTTGCGTGCAAGCCAATGTATGTGGGTGAACACTTGGCAAATGCTCTGCGATCCGATACCTAAATTATCGCATACAATTGTATTTTATTTATAACTCGTGTATTTGTTTACATAAATGTAGCTGGCAATTTTTTTGAAAAAATCCGGCTAAATGCGAGTCGGACTCACGCACGAAGGAGCCCCCTTAAATATTTGGTTTATTTTAAGTTAATGATTTATTTTAAAGTGAATATATAACTAAATATTCTGTGAATATTTCAAGCGTCTACCTGTTGCCGTTATCAATATCGAGCTAAAACGATCAAAATCACGTTTGTTGTTTAGGAACCCCCCCTTAAATATTTCTTTTGTTCTGTTTTTAGTGTTTGTTGTTATAGCGGCAACAGAAATGCATCATTTGTGAAAATTTCAATTGTCTAACTATCACGGTTCATGAGATACAGCCTGGTGACAGACGGACAGATAGACATCGGAGCCTCAGTAATAGAGTGCCGTTTTAAACTTTGGGTACGGAACCCTAAAATACGTAGAGTTACTTTAAACGTGGAACTTTGATGACGTGCTCATGTATATAATGCTAACTATATATTTAAGCACTATACACTAGTAGGTACTACTTTACTATGTATACTATAATCACGTCATCAAAGTTCTACATTTAAAAAATAACTTATGTTTGTTCTGAATTGCCAGCTAAAATATTCATGTAAATACTTACCTATGCAATTGTATAAGTACTAGGCATTTGTCTCACCGCCGCACAGTGAATCGTCTAGAACATGGTAGCTGGACAAAATTATTTTATGGGTTCACATGATCGCTACAGCTATAATAACATATACTGAATCATTTTTTTTGCGTTATGTGGTAAAATAAAAAAACTTAGTACGAAATAAAAATTTATTGAAAATAGAAGTCTAGAAGAATACATATTAACGAAATAATTTAAATTATATATCTACACAATTTAAAAAACTTAACTTAAATTACTTAACATAACATAACATATCATCACGCCTTATTCCCCGAAGGGGTGGCAGAGGTGTATTACTACACCCACTTTAAATTACTTAACTATAATAATATCTACTATTATAATAAATTACAAATAGAAATCGTCAGATGATTCATCATCGCTGTCACAGTTAGACGAATCAGGTACCACATAATCGTTCTCCTCACATAAAGTAACTTCACGTGGTACTTGATGTGTAGTAGGTATGGAAGGCGGAACTATCAAGCTTAGCACTTCTGCGGGCAATTTTTCAGGTCTTTTCTTAGGAATTTCCCTAAGCGAGTTGATTACAGGATCAGATGTTATCAGCAGCATATATAATAAATCTGTATTCGTGGCAATACGTGACTGTTTTCTGCTATGATGCTCTCGGAATCTACGACAGTCTTTGTTACGGGCTTCTTGAGCCTCCTCCGATAGCTGTCCGATTGGAACAATACAGCTTTGGATGACTTCTGTACTGTGTAATAAGATTTTATGCACAGTAACAGGCATATTATACCACGGATACAGACTAAGGTAAAGAGATCGAGTCTCAGAGCAAACTTTTTCAAATTCTATGCAATTAATATCATACCCAGAAGATAATGTTCGAAGTAATATACACATTTTTTTAATTAAATTAACATCCAATCCTGTAATCTCACCGCTTAGTTCCGGATTCATAAAAAACCTACGTGCAGTGTTACCATCATTTGTGTTACCATAACCCGGTTTTGGTTTGTCTACAATAAGCCCCATCTGAGTTTTAAAATCTAACTTAATTTTCTCTGAACGTAACTTTACACTAATTTTATCGTCAGCGCCCCTAGCTTGCCACTTTTTTATATCCAAACGATAACTAATATGTAGTAAACACTCAAAACAACGTATCCATGCATGTAAAGTAGACAAACCAAAACCGTAATGTTCTTTATTAACGACTACGTCTTTTAAATCACCATTCATCATTGTCGGGGTAGCACCACATATATAACATTTTTGAGGGGAGCGTGTGTCAGTCAAAGCGTTACATACTTTTCCGTCTGTCATAGTCAGTAAGAGGTCATGTTTTATAGTAATTTCATATTCTTCAACATTACAAATAGTTGGAAGAAGCTGAGATATTTCTTCCAAGACTTTGTTGGTTTCGGCTTTGGTGAATTCATTAGTTTCCTTTGAAAAAATAAATTTGATTGGTCGGCAATAGAGAGTTGACGAAGGCCGTGGATTTTGCCATATAATATGTTGGCCGTCACATAATTTCAAAGGAACTAATGAAAACATGAACAGGAATTCATCAGTAGCATTAGCATCTTCGAACCTTTGCTTATAGGTACTGTGGTCTGAACTGCCGTCACAGCCCCATTTGCTAATTAATGTAAGGGATTAATTAGAAGACACAACATTTCTTATAACATCACTTTGCGCTTCAATTAAACGATCAGCAGTTTTGTTTAAAATGCCTTGTAGATTAAATTCAGCGCGCGTTTCCGTCACAGAAATATACTCATCTAAAGGATAACACATTTTTTTAGACTTAACTACACTATGATAAGATGGAAATATCTGATGTCCCGCCTTCAATGACACCTTACGCGTCTGTTTGTAACTATGGCTGGTACACTTAGCATCAACATAATGAGCTAAAGCTTCATCACTGCTCAATTGACGACCACCACACGCAACATTGGTTGTTTTAGCTTTTGGAGAGTTGTCAGATATTTTATGAATTGAACTAGCTACATTTCTTCGACCAGATACTCGATTGGCTACTTCAGCGGCTATGGTTAACTCACTAGCACTTCGCGATTGCACTAAATCTTCAACCCTCCGTTTTTTGGTTTTGAATGACGATTCGTCAAATTCTTTTCTGGGTCTGCCTGTAGTCCGACTTGGTCCAGATGACGAAGACGCAGACGGGCGATGTACTTGAACTTCAAATTGTATTTCATTACCCTCTAACCAATCCTTATTGTTATTCAAAAACCTATTGAGGGTATTTTTCGATGCGGACCACTTTTCAGCAAATTTTGAAGAAATACTTGAAATTTTCGTACAAATATTCTTCTTTGAATCAAGAGTGACATCTGAACAGTTGATTTTGTTCAATACAAACTCTGTGAGCTTTGAATTACGGTCCTCTTTCTTGTGTTTACGCCATTCTTCAAAGAAATCGATTTTTGAAATCGAAATCACAACTTCTGAAAAAAATAATTTAAAAAAATGGGGTGAGTTGGGGTGGCAAAACTATATATCATTTTAAAGTTAAATATTGTGGCTATTACATACGTAAATAACGGCCTGGATATATTTGGATAAAAAAAGTTACACTCGATGAAAGTTACTAAATAGAAAAATTTACACGATATAAATGTCCATTTCTATAAAGCCTATAAACATCAACGTCAACAAGTTAAATGATCCCAATTTATGAAGAAATTTAAAGTACATACCTTCAAGTAGAAAATCCATAACACTCACAATAATATAAATAGCACAAGTGGTCATAAGATGTTGTCGTAAGCACTGCAAACTATCAACTGATTTATTTGCATAAATGCATTTTCCTTATTACCTCACTTTCCAGTACTATGGCGGTATGCTACAAAGGGTAAGGCACGTGTTATACCTGGAATTCTGAGTTTTGAGGTGTGGTTAATGAGACAGGATTATGATTTAATCGACTCTAGGAATCGACTTTTGTCCAGCTGGCTAGTTCTAGGTAATTCACTGTGCGCCGGCGAGTAAGCGATTAGCTATCAACTATTTTCTCGCTCAAGAAACGAACAAAAGATATAGATTCCGTGTCAGTAAAAGAGACACGTATATTAATAGTTGATCGCTGGCCGTTCACACTGCCGGCGAGAACTCGCTCTCCACTATTTTGTCGCAGCGACTACAATACTCGCTCAGCGATACGAGCTCAGCTATGCTGGCTTGGCGGTCAGAACACACGCCGTGAGATGATGAGTATCGACCGCTGCACTCGCTCACTCGCTTTTTCGCTGCTCGCCAGAACTATAGGAACTTCTCGCTGCTCGCCAACTCGTTTCTAGTTTCTAGCTTTACTCGGTTCTCGCGCATCGCAGCGATGAGACAAGTGCCACATCTTTGCTTGCCGCCATGGGAACAACGTATGTAACAACGAAAGTTAGAAACGTATTTTTTTCATCTATTTAATATAAGTTTGGTGATTTTTTTTAATTCAGCTACTTATGTTTGTTTAAAAAGTAAACACGCTCTAAAAAGTTCAATATACAAGTGTTTAAGAAGTGGTTAACCACGTTTCAATTTGTCTATTGCATTGATTTTTGTATTTTCTTTTAACCTTGAGTTTATTATAGCTATTGTCTTCTTGATATTTGATAAGAACAAATGAAACAATCGATCACTGGAAGTGGTATTGAAAAATAACAATAACCAGCTTTTCTAATTAATGACAAACAAATCTGATAACTGGGTATATAATTTACATTCTGTTAATGTCTGTTTAATGTACATTTCTGTTTGTGTGGTAATTCAATAGTTATCTATCTATCTATCTATAATTGAATATCTGACTTTTGTACTAATAAAAGTATATGATTGTTTAGACGTAATAATTAGTATTTTTGCAGTTAAATAGTAATATAGTGGTTTTACTGCCGATTATGTCACAATTATTGTTAAAAACACTCAATAAAATATTAGCTTATTTGTGTACTTGTTCGTAACAAAATGAGCGCGTTCATGTATTTTGTACTGAACATCAGATTTGGATATATTTATCTAAATAATAATACATTAAATGTTTCGTTCTCATCGTAAATAAACAAACAGTTATAACATATAATTGAATTACATATTAATCTGGTTGATTCATTATTTTTAATAAGTTGTAGACCTGCGAGAACTGAGTTTTTTTTTTGCAAAAAAGACGTCGATCAAATAAGTGGATCCATTTGCACTGTATGTAATTTGTCATTGGGATTCCCTTCTGACGATGTTAATCTCGTTGGCACCAATGTTATACAAATAAACATTGTCCGACGAAAAAGGACGTAAAGTAAAAAAACATACTGACACATTTTCCAGGAAAAACTTAACTTATGCATGCTGAATATTCTGTTTTTATACTTTTTATGCATTTAAAAACAGTTCAGATTTAAGGCTTATTTAAAGAAGGACGGTTTAAAAAAATTAAGGATACCCTCTTTAGATCATTAAAAAAGACTTATTTAAATAATGGTCTAATTTATTGTGTTGTGGTTTTTTATTATTAGTAATTAATTTAAATAAGTTTTAATTAATTTTATTTATTTATTATTGAATAATGATTTAATTTTAATTTATTAAAAGAGACTTATTATTATTTTATTAACTTTTATATATGTATGTTATTTTTTTTTAAATGAACCTTTGTACCTAGATCAGTACGGTGCAGAATCTGTTTACTTATTGGGTGATTTTAACGCGAACCCTTCTGAACTATTTTATAGCGAACTCATACATTTCTGTGACGATCAGCGATGGTCTTGTATCGATGTTGACTTTTTGGGACTACAGTCCGATACCTACACATTTGTTAGTGACGTATATGGATCATGTAGTTGGCTAGATCACTGTATAGTGACTCAATCAGCAAAACATTCTGTAACTAAAGTGTATGTTGATTATGATGTTGTATGGTCACATCATTTTCTTCTTGTAATTAAATGTAATTATAGTATGTTAACCCCGAGTCTACCACAAATATTAACTACTTATAAGAATGTACTTTGGGGGGATTAGAACAGAGGACGAAATTACTTTGTATGACAATGAATGTCACATGAGACTGAAATGTATTGACTTTCCTGCTGAGTTCGTAGAATGTGGTGATCGTTTTTGTAATGATGCTGACCATAGGCGTATTCTTGATGGGTTGTATTCTGACATCGAGACTGCCCTTTGTACCGCTGCCACAGCTAGTCGAAAGAGCACCGTAAAGGGTAAAGTGAAGTCTCGTAAATTTGGTTGGAACTGTGTGTAAAAGTGGCACATAGGGAGGTCAGGTCTAGTTTTCGAGAATGGGTCCTTTGTAATAGACCTAAATCTGGTCTTGTTTACGAAAAGATGAGCGAGGGCAGAAGGGTATTTAAATCGCGTTTAAAGTGGTGCCTAAATCATCAGGACCAAATCAAAATGGATGACTTGGCCAGAAAACACAGAAGTGGAGATTTTCGTGATTTTTGGCAAAGTACTAAAAAGGTTAATGCTCGGCCGGGTCGGCCAATGAGTGTGGAGGGGTTGAGTGATCCTAAGGGTATTGCCGACATAATTTAGGGAACAGTTTATAGTCAAGTCGCCGCTAGGACCTGAGCGGGAGATGTCCACTGCTGATATGCCTAAAGATAACGTTGAATATAGATTTACGGCTAGGAATGTTGCGAAAGTAATAAAAACGCTCTCGCTCCAAAGGTAAATCTGCAGGACACGATGGCCTCGGCATTGAGCATCTCCAACATGCTGGCCCTCTACCGGCTGGCGTCTTGGCCATGTTCTACACCTTGTGTGTCGGTCATTCCTACTTGCCAGTTGATTTAATGAAGACAGTTGTAGTACCCGTAGTAAAGAACAAGACTGGAGATATGGCTTACAAGTCCAACTACCGACCCATATCACTGGCAACTATTATTGCAAAAGTGTTTGACGGTATGATTAATACGCAGTTAGATGAATACCTATCGTTGCATGATAATCAGTTCGGGTTCCGCTCTAAACTGTCCACTGAAAGTGCTATACTGTGTCTTAAGCATACCGTCAGATACTATATAGATAGAAAGACTCCAGTGTTCGCCTGATTTCTCAACCTGTCCAAGGCCTTTGATCTGGTTTCCTATAAAATCTTGTGAGAGAAGCTTGAGAGCATCAACCTACCTCCTGAGCTTGTGAACATCTTTAAGTATTGGTACAGGAACCAGATAAATACCGTACGTTGGGCGGGCGCAATGTCAGAACCTTATCGGCTGGAGTGTGGAGTGAGACAGGGGGGGGGGGGGGGGTTGACCTCTCCCGCTCTCTTTAACCTTTATTTGAACGAGCTGATCATGGCGCTCAGCAGCCGGCATATCGGATGTCATATTGATAGTGTAAATAATTTGAGTTATGCTGATGATATGGTGCTGCTGGTGCACCTCGGTCTGTGGATTGAGAGAGCTGGTGAGGACGTGTGACGAATACGCCACTGGTCATGGGTTAAAATATAACCCTAAAAAGAGTCAGTTCATGGTCTTTGAGGCAGGTACGAAACGTCTTGAAAGTGTCCCAACCTTAAGTCTTAACGGGATTATCTTAGACAGAGTATATACATTTAAATATCTTGGGCACGTTGTCACTACTGACCTCAAAGACAATGAAGACATCGAACGGGAGCGGAGGGCGCTGTCCGTGCGTGCGAATATGTTTGCTTGCAGGTTTGCGCGTAGTTCAGAGGGGGTTAAGCTGACTTTATTTCGGGCGTACTGTACCTCTCTGTACTCGTGCAGCCTGTGGGCGAAGTATACGCAGGCGGCGTACAGCGCGCTCCGCGTCCAGTATAACAATGCACTCAGGGCGATGCTGGGGCTGCCCCGCTACTGCAGTGCATCAGGGGTGTTCGCGGCGGCGCGGGTTGACTGCTTCCATACCGTCATGCGCAAGCGAGCCGCGTCCCTGGTGCACAGGCTGCGGACCAGCGCCAACACCGTCTTGGCAATGATAGCCGGCAGAGTAGACTGCCCGTACACCAGACATTGCTGTCACAGGCATGCTCTCAAAAACCCTGTATAAACCTTAGCTTACCTATTGTGTTGTGCGCTTTCCTATATGAGCTACATAATTGCTTTAAATAAATGTATTTTATTTGTTTTGTTGTCTGTATAAAAATGGAAAGACCACCTAGGTGGGGCGACACTAAATCGTTCACAAAAATGATGACGGATGATGAAGTACCTATCATAACCAAACGACATAATGAAACGTATTTAATAAAATTGCACCTAATCATGACTATTCCATTCATACAATTACCGAGTAGTTTGTATGAATAGAACAATGTTGCGCAATTTTCTCATTACGTTATTGATTTCACTGAATTTTGTTTAGGGGCTCCCCGCTGGGTCCACGGGCTGCAGACACGCTACAAACTGTACACTCTTATTGTGTGAAAAAGTAAAGGTTGTTGGTACCACTACGGCGTGTACCAGAATATGCATGTTAACTTGAAAAGAACATACATATATAAATAAAGAACCTTATCCCAAAAAGATCGAGAACAGAATCCATTCTTGCTTTGTATGTCTGTCACAGGCGTTTTGCTCGTAAACTAAGCTACGGCAGTTCAAATCAAATGCGTGCGCGCGTATGAAATTCTAATCACTGTATCGAAAAAGTGCTAAAATTTATAAAGTAGCTAAGTTAGCATCACTGGCGAGCGCGTTCGCCCGCGCTTGTCGAGCATCGCTACTCTTCACCGTTGTGTTCACACCGAGTGAACGCGAGCGAGCGTGCGGTGAGCAACAGTGAAGCCCTTCGCTAGCCTTCGCTTGCTGTCGTTCGCTTGTTCTGTACCCGGCATAATGAAGATGTAAGACTGCCTACGTGACGGCTTCATAACCCCGCTACCGCGCCGCCACGTACGATGTGACGCACATGCATTCGGTTTCCACAGGCATTTCAGAGTCGTAGAAATGTTTTATTACAAATTTACTAGTGGTTCGCCCCGAACTGAGATCACGCAAGTCTCCCAAAAACAAAAACATATATATACTAGCCGTTGCCCGCGAGTTCGTACGCATTACATACACTACTATGACATGTGTAGGTCATAGTAGTATAACGTAAACCTAAAAATTAAGCTAAACTCGCTGTTGTAACTTGACTTGACACCCCGTTTTTAACCCATGGGAACTGATTTATGGAATAAAAGGTAGGCTATATGCTAATCCAAGTTATAATCTACATATTTTATCGAAATCGGTTCAGCCGTTACGACGTGATTAAGAAACAAACAAACATCCAAACTTTCACATTTATAATTAACTAGCTGACCAATCCGCGGCTTCGCACGCAAGGTTTGCCAATAAAAAGTAGCCTATGTGTTAATCCAGGTTATGATCTACGTACATACCACATTTCATCGCAATCGGTTCAGCCGTTCCGGCGTGAAAGAGTAACAAACATCCATACATACAAACTTTAGCGTTTATAATATTAGAAGGAAGTGTGATAATGTTTCGACTTAAAAATAGTGCCACAAAAAGTAACCAAAGTACTTGATCTACTGTTTCAATCAAATTACAAGTAACGGGAGTTTATGTTATTTGGTTACTGTTTTTGGACGTGGAAATTGCAGTTATTCTGGGTTTTGGACTTTTCCACTATTTTTCCATATCGGACTTTGTGTCACTAAAGCTACACGAATACCAAATTTCAGCACTGTGAGGTCACTGGTGTACCCTGAGAATTTCGTCCAAGTTCAGTTTTATTATGGCTAATAACTCAAAAACTTCAAAGATTGAACTAAAAATATAAACGATGTCGAAATGTACTACTCAAGACCATTCATTAAACGTCCCATTTGATCTAATACTCTCCGTTTGATTTTTTTACCTCTCTTGAACTCCAGTATCTCAACAACCCCCTAAAATTTTTAACTCATTTTGTCACACGGGATTTTGCTAACACAACATAAGTACATAAATACAACAATTAGGTAGAGTTTAAGAAAATATATCCCCCACAACACAGGGTTTTCCTAGGGTAGAGGTAAGGGAACTATATAACGTGAGACTATAACTATCTATTTATCTATTCATACTTTACATTAGTTTTCTTTTAGCATGCTTAGTTTAGTTATAATATATTTATTGTTGTATCATGTACTAAATAAAGATTTTATTTATATAAATTTCAAGGTTCATATTAGTCATTATTGATAAATATGAACCTTGAACCAATAATTATTTAAATTTAAGACATTAAAGACAATTAGACTATGCATATTCTTTAGCACTAATTTAAACGAACAAATTCATGGTTGGTATATTTTGAAGATACCGGCATCTTTTCCTTTGAGGAAAACATAACTAATTTTTTCTCTCACATTCACGAGGAAGCCAATTAAGAACTAAGATATTTCTTACAACATTTCTTAGAAAACCAAGGCTTTTGTCAGATTGTCGAAAGCAACCATTAGACATTTCGCAACACGAAGTCTTATCTTTAATACAAATCGCTTTGACAACAAATAGATTTAATTTATTATCTCAATGGAAAGAAAGTTGATGAATGAAAGCTGTTTTCACACTATCAAATAAAAGTCATAATGCTACAAAGCGTAGATTTAGATTTGCATAATTTTATGCTCATGCAGTACCAAACAAAGAATGTTAAGGTTTGGTTACATTGTGGAACTGTTGGACACGCATATATAAAACAATTAAAAAAACCTCCCATACATAAAAACCCATTTATATCTAACATTCCTTCAACAACAAGTAACGCATGACAAATATATAACCGACTTCAGATAACAGTAAAAATTAAACTACTCTACCAATTTTGATGAAATTTCCATGAGATCAATTTAAAAGTAAAACCTTTCAAATAAAAAACGGCCATCTGTTCTGCGCGCTATATGGCCTGCCCATTGCCACTTAAACGTGCTAATCCGTCGGGCTATGTCGGTGACTTGAGTTCTATTACGTATCTCCTCATTTCTGATTCGATCCCGTAGAGAAACCCCTGGTGAATAACGCCTTATAATCGTGCGGTCAGCCTACGCTTAGAATATAATCCTCCAGACATTTTATTAATTTAATTATACAATACTGAGGCGTTGAATCGAGTATTCAATTATTATCTTGTTGATATAATAATACTCGGAATCGGATGACGATTTATTAGTATTTCGTGATGTGGAAAATGGTTTAACGAGTTGTATGCTAACTGTATTGTATTTTTTTTGACATATGTAATGGTTATTCTAGCGTAGCAAACAGGAAGACGAAAACAAAATGTTCAAGAGTATGTCGAACCATGCACAGTTAAGGCTTCCGTAGCCAGTTCGGCTGTATCTTTTAACAGAACAGCTTCCACCAGGGCACGACCTGTCGTGGCCAGTGTGGAAGTGCTTAAATAGGCTTCGCACACGGGTCGCTGCAGAGTCAATATGTGCAAACGGAGGTTCAGGGATCCCATACAAACGCAATGCGACTGTGGTGACCCTGCACAGTCGATGAATCACCTGTTAATGTGCCCTTTGTGCCCGAACACCTGCACAATGGTTGACCAAGTACTTATCTAACACAATATAAGTAGAGTTACTGACACGCTAAGAAGAAGAAGACAGACGGACATACCGACAGACGAACAACGAAGAGATCCTCTAAGCGTTCCTTTTTTTTTGAGGTACGGAACCCTAAAAATACATATACGGAATTAGCCGTGCGCGAGAGGCGCACTTGTCCGGTTTTTAATGTAAAATTTAGCCACATCAATCTATACTATCTATACTAATATTATAAAGAAGAAAGATTTGTATTTTTGTGTGTATGTTTGTAATGAATAAACTGAAAAAAAAACTGTGCCGATTTCAAAAATTTTTTCACCATTGGAAACCTACATTCACTCTGAGTGACATAGGCTACTTTTTACCCAACTGCACAGAAGGAGGGTAACGTTTTTATTGAAAAACTACGCATGCGAAGCTGCAGATTAGTCCGCTAGTTGCTTATAAAACAAGTTTTGGTTTAAAGTAAACATTTCGTTGACCGAATTCGTGTCGAAAAGCCTTCTAAAGGCTATCCCATTTATGTATTTGATAACCTTTTGTAAAGTGGCGAAACCGAATTGAAAGAACTAGTCCGTGAGCAATATTTCACGAGGATCCGATAAGAACTTACAAAAAGCTCCGTGTCACAACACCAGCTCTACCCTCACTCCGGAAAGTAATTTCGACACAGAGAAGGTAAGGAAACGTCCTTCTTAGAGATGCCAAATGAGTTTGTCAGTGTTTATGTTTTTTAATTTAGTTTTTCATATATCTACGTATCATCATCATCATATCAGCCGTAGGACGTCAACTGCTGGACAAATGCCTCCCTCATTCATCATCATCATCATCATATCAGCCGTAGGACGTCAACTGCTGGACAAAGGCCTCCCTCATTGATCTCCAGGAACTGCGGTTGGAAGCGGTCTGCATCTAACGCCAACCTGCGGTTCTTACCAAGTCGTCTGCCCATCTTGTAGGTGGACGTCCTACGCTGCGCTTGCCGGTCCGTGGCCTCCACTAGAGAACCTTCCGGCCCCATCGGCCATCTGTTCTGCGCGCTATATGGCCTGCCCATTGCCACTTCAACGTGCTAATCCGTCGGGCTAAGTCGGTGACTTGAGTTCTCTTACGTATCTCCTCATTTCTGATTCGATCCCGTAGAGAAACCCCGAGCATAGCCCTCTCCATAGCTCGTTGAGCGACTCTGAGCTTATTCATAAGACCAACAGAGAAGGAGCACGTCTCGGTTCCATATGTCATCACTGGTAACACACACTGATTGAAGATTTTCGTCTTAAGGCACTGAGGGACATATCTACGTTTGTGCCTGTTGAATTAAATATTATATTTCTATCTAATTACATTAATTAAATCGTGCTCCTTGTAATATACTGATTGGACATAACTTTCTCAGTAAAAGGGTGGTTCACAATTAGAATTGTTGTTTCTGCTACTTCAATAAACTCATTTAAAATTAGATTTTTGTTGAAAAATTACTTTTTCACAACAAGTTTTTATAAAATTCATAACCGGAACCGCAAGCAGATTCAAATGAGCCCAATCACTAGTAGCCTACTATAATCCATTCAGAAGTTCCGTTGTCTAGCATCCATCTCCACCATGAGACCACCTTCATGGTACCATATTATTGCATTGTCACTGAAGTTACATATGTATTGCAAATTTCAGCTCAATCGGTTGTGGAGAACGACCCCCTTATTAACTGAGCCAAATTGCTGTCGTGTCGCTATTGCTAGTCAGGCCATCCCTTTCAAACGTGACGTACGTACTATGAAAGGGATGAACTGTGAAATTTATTGGGTACGTATGAAAGGGATGGCCTGACTAGTGATAGGGACACGACAGCAATTTGGCTTAAGTCTTAACGGCCGGGTTTTAAATTCAGTTGCAAGATCCCATCCTGACAAACACACATTGCAAGTTAATAAAAAGCTTGTAAAAACACGACAACTGGCTACGAATTAATGAGACAATGCTGCAAAAGTGAATATTAGCAATAATGCTGCACGTCTGTAAACAAAACAAAATTAAATAAAAATGAAAAAAATGAATAATTGTCGAATAGGATAGGAATAAAGACGAACAAATCCTTCGCTTGTGGAATCCATGTCAAGGATTCTTAGGGTTAAGCTCGCCTTTGTAACTATATACATACATGTCCTCTATTTCTGTACTTTTTAATGTATTATCTTGTGTACAATATATACCTATAATAAAGGTTTTCCCCAGTGACTACAGTACGGCGTTTTAAATTTTTTAAGGGTTGGCATTGCGCGAATCATTCTCTTGGTGTTACAAACGTAATCATGGCGTTATTAAACACCTAATCACATCACACTAATATTATGAATGCGAAAGTTTGGATGTTTGTTTATTTATTTGTTTGATTGTTTGTTACTCAATCACGTCGTAACGGCTGAACCTAATTTGATGAAATTTGGTATATAAGTAGATTAGAAACTGGATTACCACATAAATTACCATTTATCCCATAAATCAGTTTCCATGGCATAAAAATGGGGTGTCAAGTCAAGTTGAAACAGCAGGTTTGACTTTATTTCTAGGTTACCTACACATTTAGTAGTGTAACGCGTACGAAGTCGCTGGCAACAGTTTATTATTAATATTGTGTGGACCACAACCCATGCTAAGTTTATTTTTTAACAATAATAGATACAATTATAGTTATTTGAACAAGATGCGTTTTTAACCTAAATTCGTATCTATAAAAGCGTCGCAAAAACCTCCTGTTGCTTTGCGTTCGAAGATTACCACATTGACAGTTCCTACCTTCGAGAGTTGAAGGACATCTCAAGTGGAATGTGGGATAGCGATCATCTCTAGATGTCATTATTATGGCAATTGTCCCTGAAATAATCAATGATTTAGATCAATTAATTGGGTACTGGTAAAGGACTGCTAAAAAAGATTTTCAAAGTCATTTTAAATATTTATTTAATCATGTGGTGATTTCACGGTACAAAAGTAGAAAAAAGCTACAATAAAATGTAGGGTAAGTATTAATTTTCCATAGACTCCGTTTTTATTTTAAGCGTTGTGGTTTTTAACTTATTAGCCCTACTAAAAATTTTACTTTTACGAAATTCACAGGGTACAGTAAGCCAGTGCAGAAATGCGCTTCAATGACAAAATATAGGAAAAAATAATTTCGCAAAGTTAAGTAACACACACATAATTACATTACATTGTAATTACAGTACATGCCACTATTTTAATAGTAAAATATAATATTTTTGTTTGATTTTATGAGAGATTCACAAAATTTCAGTTCGTGGTGAACCACTACTAACATATTGTTGGATCTTTGCTCAAAAAAAATATAAGGTAGATGAATTCTGTTTATCATCCGCTTTTTCTACGGCTACCGTCGTTTTGGAAAAAGTTTGGATAGGAGGTCGGCGATAACTGCCGTGCCTCGCCCCGCGCGCTCCTCCGCGCCGCTTCTTGGCAGCGCGGGCGCCGAGCAGTTGACTTGCACGACTGCACCATGCTGGCCGCGTTCTTACCTTCTGAAGAAACTATTCCTTGAATAGACAAGTTTTAACTCTATTTTGTAAATCCTGTGAACGAGACGTTCTCGTGAAGTGCTGTGCATTTTTCAATTGTGCTTCAAAAGATATTCTGTCATCAGGACACTGTGCTGAACAAGCCCACGTCTTGAACGTGCGGTTTGAAGTAATTAAGGTGGGTGGCATTCCTTGTTTGTCTACCTTGTATAATTGAGCAAAGATTCTTTTTCATATAGCATACCTACATGTATTCTACACTTATCATTTCAATTTAAAAGTTCCTTCGATATTATTTAAACTCATTTACCAGCGCCCTATATTATTCCCCAACACATATAGATATTGAAAATAGAGAAAAATAAATCTTGGTAGAACAATAATCTCATGGTTGTCTTTATTATACATTATAGGTTTGCGTTTGACCACGATCTCGCCCAATCGATACAATATTTTTGTTTGTTTTTATGAGAGATTCACAAAATCTCAGTTCGTGGTGAACCACAACTAACATATAGATATTGAAAAGTAGAGAAAAAGAAATCTTGGTGGAACAATAATCTCATGGTTGTCTTTTTTATACATCATAGGCTTGCGTTTGACCACGATCTCGCCCAATCGATCGATCGGTTGTATGATAGCAAAGTTCTAAAAGAAAAAAAACGAGTGTGCTTTAGACCACACGACTGAAGTAAAACTTTTTTTTCAAAATATTAATTTATAAAATTGTTCAATCATAAAATTGTCCACACGTCTGTAGGTCGATCAGTCTATGTTCATTATGGACAGACGCAATCGCACTCGCACATTAACGTTTAAAAATATACGAAACGTAACTCTTTCTCTTTCTTTCTTCACTAACTTATATCTCCTTCTCAACTTTCATTCGCACTTTTCGTAACGCATTCGCCAGCTTGCTCCCCAAGTCAAGCGTGCGTAAAAAAGTTTTACTTCAAAAGTCGGCACACTTCATATTATGAAAATATACATATTAGCAAAATTCTACTGTAAAACTTCTGCAAAACATTGTTCACCCGTTATGCTCGGTGGTTCCATCGCGCTAGGTTCAACACGCGCAGGTGCGATGTAGTATGTCAGTACTCTGGAATGCCGAAACTGCACATTCTGTCACATCAATCTTCGGACTGCACTCGAAGGCCCATATGCGTTAGAGTAAGTACGTAGATGACTTACGTAGCAAGCAGGTTTCCGGCGTTTGTCAACCGGTACTGTGTTTATTGTAAGTTGCTTTTCCATCACACACTTAGGTAAAAAGAAATAAAAACAACGACAACATAGCACACTGACTAACACATATTTTGTTATGTGGCCAACATACAACACTGTTTCTAAATTTAAAGAAAAACGGTTGGAAAAAAACCAAAAAAGAACCAACAAAATAATAATTAATAAGTTTTAACCGTTCCAGCTGAAAATTTTCAACATTAAAAAATCATAAGATACAAAGAAACTTTGAAATAACACTCAGCTTAGCGTAATGTATACAATAATAATATAATAACGTTTTCTTCAGGCAACAATGTGCACATACAAAATATGATGACAAGGCCCATTTCTATATATACCTTATAGACTAACATACATAAAACAATATACTTAAAACTAACACTTTTTTTTTACACATTTATTTAGGGGATTTTGCTTCGTAGCCGCTTCCCTGTAGCGCCTGTAAACGATAACGACTGGCCAGAAATCTGGATCAAGTAGCACATCCATATGCTTCGCCAGGATCTGGAGAGTGTAGGACTTGAAGTCAGTTGTCCTGCTGGACTCCACTCGCTGGAGAGTCATTTGGAACGTGCCTGTAATCCGGCCCTGGGTCCCCTCCCTCATGAATCTGAGTACATCATCTCCTGAGCTACTCTCATCTATTCGGGAGAGGTTGGCTCCACTGCATGCAGTGTCGTTGACTCAGTCGGTACCGTACCGGTGCCGCGTTGATTGCGGGACGATCTTGGTCGACAATGTGGTATGCATTACGTACGCTAAGCCGAGTGACGCAAATTCAGCTTCCCGAAAGTTTAGCCAAATGGGGCTAAAATTTTCAGGTAAGCTTATTACTTCATCAGCCGATAAATCATTTATTAACCTACATCTAAGCCAAGATTGTGAAAAATATTTTGGAAAAAATATCTTGCTTTTTATGCAAGATGTACTATGCTGCGGATGTACGTTAATTTGTGTCAGTTGCCGGTCGGTCAGCAACCTGCATAATATCCAAATGCGACCTTATTTTGCATTCCTGCCGATGTAGGTCACTCCACTACTTTGCTCCATTATGCCGTAACTTAGCCTCCGGCGCTTCACGGACGGATCAGAACAGATTCTTCGTGCTACCGTTTTCTAGAAAATTGCGTTTCCTGAGTGAAAGTCCGTTAATGATGGGGCGCAGGACACGAGTTCTAAGGGCGGTATTGCACAAGCGGAGTCAACTTTCTAAACTTTGCTAGCTTCTGTTCACGGCTTTACTCAAATCGTACAGTCGTCAGCAAAATGAATGATCACCGACCGGAGATCGATCGTCCATGGATTTACTCAAATAGTACGGTAGAGTTCAAAAGAGATAACATGCATTTTGCATTATAAGTATTTTATAAATATTTCTTAACGCTACGATTAGAGTAGAGTTTTACGTGTACCATAACTCTTTCTAACAAAAACACAATATGGTTACCTAAAACAAAAAAAAATTGGTTGTCTGTAAAGTCATTTTACGGACGATAATTTTACGTGATAACGAGTGGAAGAGAGATAGATGCGTCACAAGCCGAATGCTTAGGCTGATCGTGCCTCTCTATCGCTTGTTCCAAGCTCTCGCTTGAACGCGCGGCTCAGGCGGAACGTGACACTTTTTGTGCGTGCAGCCGGCGTTCATCGATTTATAAGACGTTTATCACTTCAAAAACAATACAGGTAAGCTAAAACGTTGTAAGTAATTTGTTCAATGGCGGGTTCCTATTTCCGTCGGTAATTGACTACTTACGACTCGTATCTCCTTGAAAAAGTGTCAAACTAGTGTCAAACTTTTGATACGTTTTCAAGGAAAAACCGCCGTACCGACGGATATAGGAACCCGCCGTAAGATGGCAGACTCTGGTGTTAATCTCGGTATTTTTTGGTTGCCGTGCCGCGGCCTTATCGCTCTAAAATGGCTGGATAGTTAACCGGTGGGCAGTTGTCCAAAAGTTTTTGTAGTCGTCTTCTTATATTTAGTATCTACAAATGTACAAACTTTTGCATTTATATTATTTGTAGGCTAAGATTATATAGGCAGTTAGGGAAACGCGCATCTTTAGATAATTACCCGCAGTCACCACTTTTATTAATTCCAAGCGTTTCTATATAATTTATTCGCGTAATGATACGTAACGGTTTAAGAAAGTCTAAAGCTTTGCCATTATAATTATTGTTTTAAATTAAGATAGGTTAAGATTATAAATAAAATACGGCCAAGTGCGAGTCGGACTTGCCAGCGTTGCCGTTATCAATATCGAGCAAAAGCGAACAAAAACTCACGTTTGTTGTATGGGAGCTCCCCTTATATATTTATTTTACTCTGTTTTTAGTATTTGTTGTTATAGCGGCAAAAGAAATACATCGTCTATGAAAATTTCAACTGTCTAACAATCACGGTTCATGAGATACAGCCTGGTGACAGACGGACAGACAGCGGAGTCTTAGTAATAGGATCCGTTTTACCCTTTGGGTACGGAACCCTAAAAATTATTTAAGTTTCGCATGCGTCGATTACTGGAGATAGTATAATTTTATACTACACTAATACTACACGAGGTAAAACTCGTTGGGGTAAACGTGTTCTGGAGTGGAGACCACGTCTAGGCAAGCGAAGTGTAGGACGCCCCACGGCTAGATGGAGTGACAATTTGCGCTGTAGCTGTCAAGGATTGCATGAGAAGAGCTGAATGGCGCACCCTGGGAGAGAACTACGTCCAGCAGTGGACTGCTATAGGTTGACGATGAAGATGAAGATGTTAGTTTGTAATGGGAAATCGGAACTACTGATCGGATATTGAAAATTATTTAGACACAGACATAGACAATCATTTATTTGCCAAATAACACTCATACATTTACAACTAATGAATGAGACACAAGATAGTACGAAAGAAAGATGATTTAAAATAATGAACATAGTTACAGACCACATTCAAAATTCTTACCTACATGTTGGACTTTACACACTGCTTACTTTCATTATTATTATCTCTAGCTTGTAATTTAGATTTTAATTGTATATATAGCCAAACAAAATAGGTCAGTTGTTATTTTTGTCTGACCAGAGTCCGAAGCGAATCACTGTAATCCTCACAACACAGGCCCGCTAGAGACCTAGTGTGAGAAACAGAGCTACGTCAGGTACTCTGCTCGAATATAATAGCCTTACATGCCACGTAAAATTGTCATCTGGTCATTGTTATTTGCTAATCTAGGCTAACATTTCATGCAACCTATAACAATAAAAAATTAAACAGTACATGCAAAAACGGAAACAAATACTTATATAATAATTAATTTTAATCTTAATGTAGGTATGTTGTGTGGTCTAGCAGCAATAAGGCCTCGACTCAGCATTATGTCCACTGGGTTAGCAGTGGACGCTGTTATTCTGCTGAGACCGCTTAATCACTCACTAGACCAGTGATGGGCAAAGTACGGCCGGCCCGCCGACGGTCCTTCGACATGCATAGTATAAGGCCCGCGATAATTATATTTTGACGGTCGAGAAGTTTTTCCTATAAACTATACCTAGTCAGGTCATATGTATTGTCACACAGTAAAAACTTTTCTTTTAGAATGCTGGCCACAAAAAAGTTTATAGAATTCGAATTTAGAATTGTTCATGAAAATAAAAATGTATACTTTTTAGAATTTTACTCGTTTTTAAATATGGAGTGGACGCTTAAAGAAGCCCGTGTTGCAGTTATTGCGTTGCATCGTTGCGGTTACGCGCCAATTAAAATTTTTGACATACTGAAAAATTTGAATATAACCAAAAGATTCGTTTATCGCACCATCAAACGATACAATGAAGACTCTAGTGTAGATGACAGGTCAAGAAGTGGTCGCCCTCGGTCTGTTAGGACTCCAGCAGTGATAAAAGCTGTGAAGGCGCGAATTCAAAGAAATCCCAAACGTAAGCAGAAACTGTTGGCCCTTCAGATGGGGTTAAGCAGAACCACGGTAAAAAGGGTGCTAAATGAAGACTTAGGGCTTCGGGCATATCGAAGAAAAACAGGACATCGTTTGAATGCTCGTCTAATGGACCTGAGACTGAAGAGATGCCGCGCTTTGTTGAAGCGGTACGTGGGAAAAAAATATCGGGAAATTCTTTTTTCGTATGAAAAAATTTTTACCGTAGAAAAGAGCTACAACAAACAAAATGATAAGGTGTACGCACACAGTGAAGAAGCGAGTAACCGTATTCCGCGTGTCCAACGAGGTCATTTTCCATCCTCGCTCATGGTATGGTTGGGAGTTTCTTATTGGGGCTTAACAGAGGTACATTTTTGTGAGAAAGGTGTAAAAACGAATGCAGTTGTGTATCAAAATACAGTCCTGACGAACCTTGTGGAACCTGTTTCTCATACCATGTTCAATAACAGGCACTGGGTATTCTAATAAGATTCGGCGCCAGCTCATAGAGCGAAGAGCACACAAAACTGGCTGGCGGTGCGTGAAATCGACTTCATCCGGCACGAAGACTGGCCCTCCTCCAGTCCAGATTTGAATCCGTTAGATTACAAGATATGGCAACACTTGGAGGAAAAGGCGTGCTCAAAGCCTCATCCCAATTTGGAGTCACTCAAGACATCCTTGATTAAGGCAGCCGCCGATATTGACATGGACCTCGTTCGTGCTGCGATAGACGACTGGCCGCGCAGATTGAAGGCCTGTATTCAAAATCACGGAGGTCATTTTGAATAAACTTTAGTGTCATAAGAATCTATGTTTTGTTAAGTTCATTTTGGTATATAAATGGTTACATAATGAATAAACTTGTTTCAATTATTTTATATTAAACATATGACAGAATTTATGACCTGACTAGGTAAAACCTATAAACTTTTTCGACCATGAAATTGCGGAAAAACTCAATCAGAAGAAGACTTGATGAACACCTTTTGCGCTGCTGAAAGTTACTTCGTCCCAGCTCGAATCTGCGTTCAAAAATGTTATGGCAAATCAAAAGCAATTTCTTAGGTCTCACACGCCTACCACGGCAGGGCCTTCGAATAAAAGTTAAAAGCTAATTTTTAACATTTGTGCAAGTGTGTAATGTTGTAATGTATTATATGAATAAAAGTTTCGACACAAAATGCATTTTTCCTATAATTCTGGCCCTCCTCTAAAATTTCTTAAACTTTCTGGCCCCCATTAAGAAAGTTTGCCCACCACTGCACTAGACCCTGTGAGCACAAAATTATATTCTTATCTATGATGTCAATAATGATTACTTAGGTGTAACATAAATAAAAAAATAATGTCAAGTGAATTGTATATCAAATTAAATGAATGAGTTACAAAAATAGTATTAAACAATAAAAAATAAAATTAAGAATAATAATAATTAAGAAAACTACCCTAAACCTATTTTTTTTTAACTGGTTAGATATTCGTTTGATCACAATCTCACCTGATGGTAAGCGATGATGTGGTCTAAGATGAAGCACGAAGATCTAGAAGAAACTTATTCACTCTTACCTTAAAGAGGTCCGGATTGTATTCTTTAGGAAAAACAGACGACGGCGACGGCAAAGAGTTCCATACCTTAGCTGTACTCATCAAGAACGTGGAACCAAAACGGTGTGTGCGAATGGGTGGTATATCAATTAGGTTCGGATGGTACTGAGCCGTGCACCTGCTTGTCTTTTGATGGAAGGGAGATGACGTCATCAGATCGTATAATTCCTGGGCACTAGCAAGTAAAAGGGGCGTTCGCACTAGCAGCCTACTCAGCTTTCATTATTTGAAAGCTACACTATCCCTTCGTGCTATATTTTATTTTGATAACAATCCGGGCAAAGCTAGGCCGGGTCAGCTAGTCTTTAAACGAGGTCCATCATCATCATCCTCATCATCAAATCAGCCGTAGTACGTCCACTGCTGGACAAAGGCCTCCCTCATTGATCTCCAGGAACTGCGGTTGGAAGCGGCCTGCGTCCAACGCCGACCTGCGGTTCTTACCAAGTCGTCTGCCCATCTTGTAGGTGGACGTCCTATGCTGCGCTTGCCGGTCCGTGGCCTCCATTCGAGAACTTTCCGGCCCAAATGGCCATGTTATGCATAGATCTTCTTTTGACCAAAATCTCACCTGATAGTAAGCGATTATGTTGGTACAAGATGAAACACGGAGATCTTGAAGAAATCTATTTAAACCTATTTGAACCTTAAAGAGGCCCGGATTGTATTCTTTAGAAAAACAGACGACGGTAAAGTGGTCCATACCTAAGCTCTGCGCATCATGAACGTAGAACCAAAACGGTGTGTGCAAATGGGTGGTATATCGACTAGATACGGATGGCACTGAGCCGTGCGCCTGCTTGTAATTTGAGGGAAGGGAGATGGCAGGGTCAGATCGTATAGTTCCTGGGCACATTCCCCAAATGTATTCTGTAAAAGATCGATAGACTTGCAACTTTACGGCGGTATTCGATACTTTGGTTCTCGACTGGAGACTACGCACGTACGTGAGACGTCCTTCCATTTCCCACGGCCCAGTTCATTATGAAGGTGTATATAGCAGCATGTTTAATCTTTGGATCAGTGAATGTTCATATTTTTTATAAAATAAATATGGAATATTTTTAAAATAAGTAAGTAATATGATCCTGTCAATAAATTGCGGTAAACGGGCGAGTGGTACACACGGCTACACATCAAGCTATCATTTTCCAGTATAAGCTGACCTCTCATTCTACGAAACGTCTACACAATGCGAGGTCAGCTTATACTGGAAATTTATAGGTTGACTTACATTGTTGTATACTACTTTGTAAGGAAAGTTAAATCGGTCGCGGAACCTTCACTGCAAATTAATTAAGTTGCTCTGAGGAACTTTCAATACCTTGTTTATTTCGATTTAGATAAGTTATATTGAGCTGATAATGGACATATCAAATAATTGTATCTGCAAGTGAAAGATTATTTACCTAAAGACCATCTACTTTTAGAAAAGAGTAGAGGAAATTAATATGTTTCTTCCGGGTTCTTTGTGTAGTATATATTTAGGTTTAATAATCATTTATGGTTTCATAAATATTAATGGAACCGAGACGTGGTCCTTCACTATTGGCCTTACGAATAAACTCAGAGTCGCTCAACGAGCTATGGAGAGGGCTATGCTCGGGGTTTCTCTACGGGATCGAATCAGAACTGAGGAGATACGTAGGAGAACTCAAGTCACCGACATAGCCCGACGGATTAGCACGTTGAAGTGGCAATGGGCAGGCCATATAGCGCGCAGAACAGATGGCCGATGGGGCCGGAAGGTTCTCGAGTGGAGGCCACGGACCGGCAAGCGCAGCGTAGGATGTCCACCTACAAGATGGGCAGACGACTTGGTAAGAACCGCAGGTCGGCGTTGGATGCAGGCCGCTTCCAACCGCAGTTCCTGGAGATCAATGAGGGAGGCCTTTGTCCAGCAGTGGACGTCCTGCGGCTGATATGATGATGATGATGATGAATCATTTATTCTCAAAGAGATAACAATTATCACTTACATGAGAATCAGTTCACATGAAAAGTTGTAATTCGTTCAGGTTATGTAGGTAGGTACTCAATTAACGCATTCAGGTAGATCGTTCGTTAGTTATATAACTGGGTACTTAATTTATTGCATTCATATTTCGTGGTTAACACATTCACTGCGTTACGGGAAGTATTTGGTTGTAATTGAATTTTGCTCTGTGCGGCAGCTAGTTGTCCTTGTTATGCACTCCGTGCGGGGGGGATTTTTTCAAGTATTCGTACAAGTAAAAAAGAGACACCTATATTGCCGGTGTCTTTGCTTGAAGTGTATTGAAATTTACGAATAAAAATGTACGAGAATTGTTTTATCGTAATGCACAGAAAGGTAATTATTTTACAATAGTGCGATACGGGAACTATTTGGACGTATCCTAAACCCCGTACCGCACTGAACGTGCGCGCGCGCGGTGCTTCAGTTAGGCGTAGTGCTGTGCCCCGCGATATTTTATTCGTCACGCGTAAGTAATTGAATTGTACTTAAACAATGAAACGTTCACGTAAAAAACTTATTATGGGAAAAGGTGTACAGACAGAAGGTGAAGAGGCTAGAAACATTATCGTGCAGAGTAGTGGTTCCAGTTTATCGAATCCCAAACCATCTAGTACAAAAAAACTCTGTTAAATTTTTTTTAAGTCCATCGTCAGGAAGGGAATTTAGTATATTAGAAGAAGTTATAATTAAGAAAATAAAGATTAAGAAAAATATTTTACTTATTACACCCCATCCCTAGCAACATGACTGTTGTATGCGCCACGACAAGTATTTTCCCGTAAAATCAACCATTTCCAAAAATACCTATAACTTTTAAGATATTACTTAGAACCCCGTGCGACTGCTGCTGTGTATACACAAGGATGTAACCTATTGATTGGTACAACAAAAAAATCAGCTGTGGACTTTCCATGTCTCTCTGGAGGTTTGAAGTTAGGACTACGTACCGGAAAATAGACGTCGTAACGCATATCAGGCATTCTTGATACGGAAAGTATGTGACTTGTACAGCACTGGAAGTAAGTCTTTATCTAGCGCAGCCGCAGGGAACGTGTTAAATCAAATATTAGCATTGATAGAGCGAAGCGAGATTTCTAAATCAACTTGGGCAAGGTGTGACTAAGTGAGCTAATAATGTTGGAAGGGGGGGGGGGGGGGGGATATTAGGGTTGTACAGGGGCAAAAAATGGGACGTCAAATGAAAGGTCTTTGTTAGTAAATTTCAACCCTGTTTTTATTTTTTGTTTTGAAGTTTTTCAGTTGTTAGTCATAATAAAAACAACACTTTTACAAAATTCACAGGGTACACCCCACAATGCTGAAATTTGGTATTCGTGTAGCTTTAGCTAAAAGTGTGAAATCCAGAATAACTGCATTTTGTACACTAAAAAAAATAACCCTATTCATGAACTCCCGTTACCTGTAATTTGAATGAAACTGTAGGTCAAGTTAAGTTGGTTATTTATTTCGGGGCACTATTTTGACAGTCAAAGATTACGAATAATATATATTTGTTTTTCTGTGAGACTCGCGAGATCTCAGTTCGGGGTGAACCACTAGTCTGCATAAAATATATATTAAAATACCCAAGCAACCTTTGCCGAATATCTGAACCTGTGGGATCAATCCTACTGGCCGGTCCGTACCTATACTATAAATCCCAATTTCCGTTATTTTTGTGTTTAAAATAGGTAATGATGACCAACCCTATCAGATTATAATATTAATTAATAAAATTAATTCGAGTTTTAATACTTTTCGCAAAGTTTTGACTCATCAAGTTCTAATCGACTGTATAAAGGACACACAGAAATGTTCAATTTTAGAATGTCAAATATGCGGTCGACTGCCTGACGATCTGCACACAGATAAGGGGGCGTCCATAAATTACGTGAGGTGTTTAAGGGGGGGAGGGGGTCGAGTCAAATCTCATCTAATCTTACGTTGGAGAGAGGGGGGGTCTCGGCAAATATCACGCAATTTTTTTTCTGATTGAAACAAAAAAAAAATTATACTATTTTGGTCAATTTAATCCAGATTGTACATACATAAGATTTGCAGAGCACAGGCGATCAGCCCACATTGCACCAGCTAAGCAAGCGCGTATGTTCCGAAAAGTGCGACCCTCACGGATTGTCACAAGACGAGCTAATGAATTACTTTGTACAAGTGCCAATGGCTTAGAGTGGCTAGATCAGAACGAATTTGAAGGATCAGATGATTTTACTGAAAATCATATGGACATGTTGGTTCCAATAGTCACTCTTGAGACCGTGCATGATTCTCCATGGACTGAATTAGAGTAGATACTCTTTTTTAATCTAAGTAGTTACGATTTAAGTATTCTATTGTTAAATTTTTATTACACTTATAATTAAACTCTCAGCAACATTGATTACTAGTCATAACTAGTCGTAAATAAAAGCACGAAGCAAATTTGTTTTTTTCTTTTTACAATAACAATCCAACGCGTTTACGTAAGAAACTCACATTTTGAAAAATCTCACGTGAGATTGGGAGATGGGGGAGGGGGTTGAATAAAATCTCACGACATCTCACCAGGGGAGGAGGGAGGGGCAGAAAATTAAAAAAAACACCTCACGTAATTTATGGACGCCCCCTAAGTCACTTGGCGTGCAGTGGCAGATAAGAAGTTGCAGTTAGGCAAGTCATTGATATAATCTAATATTATAGCCGCGGGTAATAATATATGATGCGACATCGCCTCCGTCACGCGGTCTCTGGGCGGCGCCAGTTCTACTACCGTCGAGCGGTGCCTGACGCAATGTCAGAAGGAAAGACATTGCGAGTACATCAATCCCCATGATGGACATCCTCGGATCTCTTCAGTACACAGACCCGCGTGACAAGTTGCAAGCCCATCGCCGCGTAACTGCGTGACATACTACGTGGTGCAGTGGGCGAATAGCCGGCTGAGACGCAGGAGGTAGCGGGTTCGATGCCCGCCGCTTATAATCTTTGAATCATTTATTTTCATAATTAAATTGTAGGTATATGTTTCATGTTCAATGTCTTGTCCCACTAGTCCCACTAATATTATAAACGCGAAAGTTTGTATGTATAGATGTATGGATGTTTGTTACTCATTCACGCTGGAACGGCTGAACCGATTGTGATGAAATTTGCTATGTACGCAGATCATAACCTGGATTAACACATAGGCTACTTTTTATTGGCCAACCACGCGTGCGAAGCCGCGGGCGGAAGCTTGTCAATGTGAAAATGTCTTATACGTCTTTTCTTCTACAATCAATTGGTGTTTACGTCACAGGATCAAATATTTTGTAAATGAAATGTGTTTTACGTTGTGTTTTTTATTTTCTTAGTTTTAGACAAAAAAAAACAATGATAGTAAACGACATTTTTTTGGGATTAGCGGAAGTTTAAATACACCGATCTATAGAGCGAAAACAAATAAACAAAACTGCATTTTTAACTCATTTTAGTTTACGACCTTTGAGGCCAGAAGGGTCGATATGTTTGCCAACTTTCAAGTTTACAAACCCAAGAACCACGGTTTTTCATACAACCGTAAAAACATCTTTTGATCCCCTTAGGGGATGAATTTCCAAAAATCCGTTCTTAGTGTTCACTTTCAAACCACAAAGAACATACCATCCAAATTTCGACAACGATTCTTATATATTAGATGTCTACTATTTCGACGGCAAAACGAAGATTGGTTAGCCTTCTTTCGCCGACTACAATGCCCTTATCACTATAATTAGGTGTCAACATTTTAAAAGCTTCTTGGAAAGTGGATGTAAAGAGTTTTGGGGAAAGGAGGAAAGGGGGTGCCATACTTAACTCCTCGTTCGACATGAAAAGACGGTCCTATTGAAGCTATTTTAATGGATGCTGTACTATGGAGTTATATTTTCTGTAATAGCTCAATGTATGTTGTAGGGGCTTCGTGGTAAAAATATAATTAAATAAAAAAATTTATGTAAAATTTTAATCAATAAATTATTTAAAAAAAACCAAAGGAAACGTATTTGTTTTTAAATAAATATTATTTAACGTTAAATTTTTTTATTGGAATGAAAGGATAGATGAAAAAAAATGAAATTTGATTTGATTACATCTAATAACTACCGAATGTTTTACGCTTAAACTACAGTGACAGAAAGCTCACAACATGACATCTATTTGAAGAAGTGGACTAATAAAACTATTTAGTTCGCTGACATGCACAGAACATAAAAAAAAACAATTGTTTTTTGTGTTCTGTGCTGACATGAGCTGATCATTAACCAAGATATTATAGTTAGCAATATGTTAAGTGTAACATCAAACGTTACCAATATTATTATAAAAAAACTTCAAAGTGAAATTTATGAACTGCTAAAATATGATAGCTAAAATCAATCAAAGTGGCACTTTGGAGGATATTTAAATTTGATTTATCCTAATGAAATATCCAATGTTGTTTTAATTCATATAAAGTGGACTATAAATACCTACACCTCAAATCGTATATTTTCATCTCTGACCCGATAGCGAGTCTAGTCCAAGTCCATCACATCTCCGTGGCCCTCTCAGAGTCACGGCGAGATCATCCGACCCAGAGGGGATCGTAACTAAACAAACAGTTCAGGACTTGAATCAGTCTTGTCGCACGAAATATTTGAAGCACAGCCTTGGCTTACGTTCGCAAACGGTAAGGCCGACAGAGGAGCGCTAAGCGTCGACAAGTCCGGTACAGATAAGCGAATAAGAGATTCAAAATGTTCAAAACGTAATTATGTGAATTCATCGTTTTGCTATTTATTTATTACTAGCTGACGAATTCGCAGTTTCGTGCGCGTAGTTTTTCAATAAAAACATTATCCTCCTTCTCCGCAATTGGGTAAAAAGTACCCTATGTTACTCAGAAATATTGTAGAATTATAATTGTGAAAGAATTTTTGAAATCGGACCAGTATTTTTTGAATTTACTCTTTTCAAATATACAAATCTTTCGATATAATATTAGTATAGATTTAGGCTGATTAACGAAATTTATATGACTCCGTGCTTATTTACTAGTTATTGATAATCATCATCATCATATCATCATATCAGCCGTAGGACGTCCACTGCTGGAAAAAGGCCTCCCTCATTGATCTCCAGGAACTGAGGTTGGAAGCGGCCTGCATCCAACGCCGACCTGCGGTTCTTACCAAGTCGTCTGCCTATCTTGTGGGTGGACCTCCTACGCTGCGCTTGCCGGTCCGTGGCCTCCACTCGAGAACCTTTCGGTCCCATCGGCCATCTGTTCTGCGCGCTATATGACCTGCCCATTGCCACTACAACGTGCTAATCCGTCGGGCTATGTCGGTGACTTGAGTTCTCCTACGTATCTCTTTATTTCTGATTCGATCCCGTAGAGAGAGAAACCCCGAGCATAGCCCTCTCCATAGCTCGTTGAGCGACTCTGAGCTTATTAATACTTATGCTTATAAACATGGCTCAAAAGCGGGGTCTGTAATTCTTAATCAAGGTGTTGTCACCTTTCTTGAAGAACAGAACCACCACGCCCCCGTTCCATGCTTTTGGCGTCGTACCTTCAAGCAAGGCGAAATTAAAAAGCTTCTGAAGGACTAAGCACCGGTGATCCACCCGCTTTCAAAAGCTCTGATGTGATTCCGTCCTCACCCGGCGCCTTGTCGTTCTTAAGCTGCTTCAAGGCCATCCTGATCTCATACAGGCTGATGTCCGGAATATCTTCGGTATAATGTCGGGTCAGTTTGGCTCTTGGGTCGTTGGCCGCACTGCAAACAGGTTTAGTGACCGAATCGTAGAGCCGTCCATAGAACCTTTCGGCTTCCCTTAACACTTCCGCTTTACTTGACGTTATACTGCCATCTTCCCTCTTCAGCTTCGTCATGCGGCTTTGCCCAATAGAATTATCTCTCGCGAACACTTTGGAGCCTATATTCCGCTCTGTCGTATCTTTAATACGAGATGTATTAAAGGTACGAATATCGTACCGCAATTCAAACCGATTTTCAAATCTTTCTATTGAGCTGCCTATGTGACTGAGCATCATCGGGAGACTGCAGTTGCAAAGAACGTCGTTCAGCCATGAGGTTAAGGGTGTCATCAGAGAGTTTCTGAGGTCTATTGGTACGGGGGGTCTTAAAGAACTGGGACCCCACCGTATGGACGGTTTCTACGAACCTGTTATTGATCTCGTCCACTGATGCATCTACTTCTAGACAGTCAAAGCGATTTGCAAGTTCGAGTTGAAAGTTCTCGAGGTTTTGGATATGTGCGCGAGTGGGTCGGAGCGTAGATTTCATCAAACGGGACCTTTCAAGTTTAACGTTCATATTCAATGTGGCTCTAACAATTCGGTGATCACTGCCGGTTTTCACCCTGTGAATCACAGAGACATCATTGAATATCCGTTTCTTGTTGGTCAAGATGAAATCAATCTCATTTCTCGTGGAACCGTTGGGACTCATCCAGGTCCATTTCCTGTGAGGCGGCTTCTGGAAAAAAGAATTCATCATAAAGAGTCCTTCATTCTCCAGAAAATCGGCCAGCCTCTGTCCCCTGGGGTTCCGTTACCCATATCCAAATTGCCCCACTCTCAACTCATCATCGCTTCTCATGCCTAGATTTGCATTGAAGTCCCCCATAACAACAATAAAGTGAGTTTTGTACGTATGTATGGCTCTACTGATGTCCTCATACATAGACTCTACTTCTTCATCTGGGTCTGAAGAGGTCGGCGCATATACCTGAACGACCTTCAGCAAATATCGCTTAGATATTCTGAGTGTCAGGTACGCGACCCTGCTCGACACACTGTCGATGGTGATAATGTTGTTGATGAGTGACTTGTGAACGAGAAACCCAACACCACCTTGGGACTGTTGGTCGCCCTCCCGGTAGTATAGCAGGTTACCAGACTTAAAGGATATCGTGTCCTCGCCCTCTCTACGGACTTCTGATAACCCCAAAATGTCCCAGTGTAATCTACTAATTTCTTCTTCCAGCTCAACAATCTTTCCGTTTGTCCTTAAAGTGCGGATGTTGTGTGTTACCAGGGCCAGTGTCCGTCGTAGGGTTTGGTAGCCGATCGTCTCCCGGGGATTCTTAGCACCCCTGGCCCCGCCGTTACCGTGACTGCTACCGTAGCCAGGATTAGCGGGGCCGCCGGGGACTCGGGGCCTGGTTTTATGTTGTAAATCCATGAGGGGGTTGTTGCCATACTCGCCACGCTTGGCAGGCGGGTTGGCGAGCGCAGTATAGGTATTGAAAATACGAAAAGACGCTGCTGCCCATCTTTCGGAGGTATCCCTTAGCAGACTCCTACTACATCCACGGGCAAGAGCGGAGGGGCAACATTCTATTGCCGGCGCCCCACGGCAGTTATTGATAATGAAGACATGAAATTTTATTTCAAGATATTTTTTCCGAAACGCAGACGTAGAGTGCTTGTGTGCTATGCTTACCTTTGTACAGTATAGAGAGCACGGTTCGTACCCACATTAGTTAGCATATAACTTGTTTATTGTTGCTCTTAGGTATTGCCAATAATTTTATTGTTAAAATTGTCCTTGAAACCGCTGAAATTAAAATCGTGAATGCACGGCCAAGTTCATAAAGTGTCCATATAAAGGCTATGGTTGTTCATGATGAATTACCGTTATAAAACCATAAAAGTATATAAACAGTTTAATTATATTTAATTAATAACAGTAAACGTTATTAAGGTCATCCAATGAAAGTTTTAATTTGAACATGAGTTTACAAAATCATCAGTCGTACACTGCTGAAAATATCGAACTTTGCCACAGTTAATATTAATATAAGAAGTTCAAACTAGGAGTTGGCCAAAGAATAGAATAGAATAATCATTTATTTGGTACACACAAAATGACACATGAAATCATTTAAAGGAACAGTAGATACAATTGAATCCAATAAAACAAGTTCGATTCATGTGTCTGCGTACCAAAATGGCGTTCAGCTCAGCATAATGTTGGATGTTAAGCACCCAACGCTGATTTTCAGCTGAAACCAGAAGCAATAGGTAGTGCAGCAGCTACGTAGAAAAATAAAAAAATAAATAAATAAAGAAGTGATTAAATAAAAGGTGTGTAGAGTTTTGTTTAAATGTAAAAGAGCGATGCACCGCAGCATTTTGGGTGTAAAGCGGATCGACCGGATTCCAAACTCCTGGCTGCGCTCGAAGACCGGCATCGCTGACGTGGGCATCAAGGCTGCAAAGCTCATGGCCGGTCATGTCTCCCGTATGCAACTTGATAGTTTTTTTATATACATATTATAGGCTTGCGTTTGACCACGATCTCACGATCTCGATGGTAAGCGATGATGCAGTCTACGATGGTACACGCTTGCCTAGGAGAAACCTATTCACTCGCGACCTAAAAATACCTAGGTTGTAATTATCAGGAAACACAGACTCTGGCAAGGCGTTCCACTCCTTGGCGGTGCGCATAATAAAGGTCGAAGAGAACCGTTTTATGCGAAAGGGAGGTATTTCTACCATATAGCGGTGGCGCACCGCAGAGCGTCTGGTTGTCCTTTGATAGAAAAAAGATGGTCGGATTAGGTTGAAAAGTTCCGCCGCACACTCACCGAAATGTACTCGATAAAAACCGAGAGGCTAGCAACCTTTCGTCGATGCTCCAGGCTTTGGAGCCTTGCATCAACTAGCTCATCGATGCCTATGAGCTTCTTGGCGCTTCTCTCAATTGATTCCACAGCTTCAAGTTGGTACTTCGCTGATCCGTCCCAGAGGTGAGAACAATACTCCAAACACGATCGGACTTGTGCTTGGTACAAGTTGAGCAACTGTCCCGGTGTGAAGTAGTGCCTCACCTTTGCGAGTATACCAAGCATTTTAGCAGCCAACTGGGCTTTCGACTCAATGTAGGAGCCGAAATTGAGAGTCGGAGTTAATGAGATACCAAGAAGCTCGAGGTAGTCAGATATCGGCACGGATACATTTCGGAAAGTAGGAGTCAGATTAAATAGACTTCGTTTTGCGGAGAACGTCGCATTTAACTTGACCAGATTGGCATCACCCCAGTCGGAGATTGCCTTCAAGGACAAGTTTAAGCGCTCCATGGCCTCCCTGAGTGACTGAATCTGCGCTTTACTGGCTCGTGCACTAGATGTATAGCTTTCCACAACTGTGCTATCATCTGCATACCCAATGGTACCGGGTTTTAGCAGATCGTTGATATGCAACAAGAAAAGAGTTGCGTTGAGGTGGGCCAAGAAGATAAACATATGGACGGAAAGCGGAAAGCGACGTCGAAGAAGGCCTAAAAAGCGCTGGAGCGATGACTTGGACGTCTTCCAAAGAGACTGGCGGGATATGGCTCTAGACCGTGATAAGTGGAAGTAAGAGGGGGAGGCCTTTGCCCAGCAGTGGGACAGTATGGGCTAGTGAAAAAAAATATTAATACATATTTTTTTCTGATTCTGATCTTGAAAGTTAATTTTAGGTTGATATGAAAGTTATCGAAATGCAAAAAGTCGTTGACCAAATATTGATGAAATCTGTGGCGCAGTGGGCGAATAGTCGGCTGGGGCGCAGGAGGTTGCAGGCTCGATTCTCGCCGCTGAACAAAAGTTTCCATATGAGCTGCAGATATTTTTTCCGGGTCTGAGTGTTTTTCTATAAATAAAACGTATGAATTTATAAAAAAATATAGAGCTACAGCTTGGCTTAATATACCGCTGCCTGAAATGTCCAGCAATATTGCTCTATAACTAGCTTCCGCCAGCTTCTGCCAGTTTGTCAACAACAGGTACTCGTAGCCTACGTTTGAATCCAGGTCATAATCTATCAACACACCTAATTTCATCGAAAGCGGTACAGCCATTACGACGTGATTGAATAACAAACAAACATACAACCTTTCACATTTATAATATTAGTGTGATGATCTCGTGACAGTGTTGATCTAACAATGAACTTATGGGTATATACACATTTATTATTTATTATTTTACTTATTTGGGAAGATAAACAGTCATACATTATGAAGTAAAACATAGTGCTAATACCTAGTCAGGTCATAAGTATTGTCACACAGTAAAAACTTTTCTTTTAGAATGCTGGCCACAAAAAAGTTTATAGAATTCGAATTTCGAATTGTTCATGAAAATAAAAATGTATACTTTTTAGAATTTTACTCATTTTTAAATATCAAGTGAACGCTTAAAGAAGACCATGTTGCAGTTATTGCGTTGCATGGTTGCGGTTACGCGCCAATTCAAATTTTTGTCATACTGAAAAATTTGAATATAACCAAAAGATTCGTTTATCGCACCATCAAACGATACAATGAAGACTCTAGTGTAGATGACAGGTCAAGAAGTGGTCGCACTCGGTCTGTTAGGACTCCAGCAGTGATAAAAGCTGTGAAGGCACGAATTCAAAGAAATCCCAAACGTAAGCAGAAACTGTTGGCCCTTCAGATGGGGTTAAGCAGAACCACGGTAAAAAGGGTGTTAAATGAAGACTTAGGGCTTCGGGCATATCGAAGAAAAACAGGACATCGTTTGAATGCTCGTCTAATGGACCTGAGACTGAAGAGATGCCGCGCTTTGTTGAAGCGGTACGCGGGAAAAAAATATCGGGAAATTCTTTTTTCAGATGAAAAAATTTTTACCGTAGAAGAGAGCTACAACTAACAAAATGATAAGGTGTACGCACACAGTAGTCAAGAAGCGAGCAACCGTATTCCGCGTGTCCAACGAGGTCATTTTCCATCCTCGCTCATGGTATGGTTGGGAGTTTCTTATTGGGGCTTAACAGAGGTACATTTTTGTGAGAAAGGTGTAAAAACGAATGCAGTTGTGTATCAAAATACAGTCCTGACGAACCTTGTGGAACCTGTTTCTCATACCATGTTCAATAACAGGCACTGGGTATTCTAACAAGATTCGGCGCCAGCTCATAGAGCGAAGAGTATACAAGACTGGCTGGCGGCGCGTGAAATCGACTTCATCCGGCACGAAGACTGGCCCTCCTCCAGTCCAGATTTGAATCCGTTAGATTACAAGATATGGCAACACTTGGAGGAAAAGGCGTACTCAAAGCCTCATCCCAATTTGGAGTCACTCAAGACATCCTTGATTAAGGCAGCCGCCGATATTGACATGGACCTCGTTCGTGCTGCGATAGACGACTGGCCGCGCAGATTGAAGGCCTGTATTCAAAATCACGGAGGTCATTTTGAATAAACTTTAGTGTCATAAGAATCTATGTTTTGTTAAGTTCATTTTGGTATATAAAGGGTTCCATAATGAATAAACTTGTTTCAATTATTTTATATTAAACATGTGACAGAATTTATGACCTGACTAGGTAGTTACATAAATAAATGCATGACCCACGACATCATCCACAGATTAAAATAATGCCATAGTACCCTATATTCAAAAATTTCTCGTAAACGACCAGTGTAGCTCGTTATCTACAGCAAATGGCTACATATTATTTAAAATTGTTTGTGAAATAAGATTTATTCTATTCGTGAATCGTGACGGTCGGCTGGTGATAAGAATTTGCTATTGTTTAGTAAAATATGGACGATATTTCGAGAGCTAGAGAACTAGAATTGCAGTATTTTAACTACTTTGATACAATCAGCCGGTCCAAAGGCTTAGTGGCTTAGTGTGGAGTGATGGAGTCTACACGTTTTAGATCCTTCTCTTTTTTAATTTCAATGTACTAATCTCGCTGTTGACCTCTGAGGCCGTTGCAGCGTAACCAAACTTTTAGCAAGCGCAGAAGGCGCTCAGCCCAATAAGTTTTTGAAGAGGTAACTAGCGCAAGGGCACCGCTTAGGTACGAACCTCGGCTTGGGCTGTTGCCAGGATAGGGATAGGAGAGAAACGCCCGGGTACGTGCTTGTACCTAGCATAGGCGACGTGTGAAGGGACTCGTCGACCTCGCCGGCGAGGTCGGTGTATCTGTTAAGTGTTTGCTCTGTCTAATGTAGATGAATCAGAAATCTCTTCCGCATTAGCGGAGGTGATTTCGTCATCCGGGACTCCGAGAACGTGTCTCGGACGACGGGGGGTTAAATAGATCCTTCTCTTAAAATTCCCTTTGTATTTATATGAAATCCTCCGAAAGGGACAGAGCTATCCCAAACAGTCTCGGGCCAATCAGATAAATTTGTAGTTGAACGCAAGAAGTCAAGTTAAGAACACGGAAATAAAATACTGTCCAGATCTCAAGTCTACCACTTTCCGACCACACAAGTCCGAAGAACATCGTAGGAGCTTCAAACCTCACGAAAATTGCGCATTACTCCACCGGGACATTTAATTGGCTGCCTTCTATTAGCGCCCCCTGAACAACGTAGCCCCGGAGCACCTTGGCATCTCTAAGGCGGTGCGGTAGAATTCTGAAGATGTCTACCCGCGCGCCCTGCCGCCATAAACAATGCTAGCGCGAGCGATTAGGGTTCCTTTGTCTAGGTCATTAATTAACGAATTACATTAACTTTTCTATGTGTACTGATTCTCATGTAAGTGATAATTGTTATCTTTTTGAGAATAAATGATTATTAAAACTAGGTCGCGAGTGACGTCAGCGGTTTAGATAAATAACATTTTCTCAAATGGTGAAGAAAAACATCGTGATGGTAAGAGTAGTAGGGGTTCTTGTGTAAGTTCTCGTCCGTAGAAGTACTATCATACCTCCATACCTATTTCTGCCGCCAAGCAGCATTGCTGTGTTTCGGTTTGAAGGGAATGGTTGCCGGTGAAATACAGGCACATGAGGCTTTACACGTGTATGACTCAAGTTGATGGCGTGTCCTACGAGACAATACTTTGTTATAGGCGATTGTTACCACTTAAAATCAGGTGGGCCATGGGGTATAAAAAACCGGCAAAGTACGAGTCGGACTCGCGCACGAAGGGTTCCGTATCATTATCTATAAAAACGGCAAAAAAATCACGTTTGTAATATGGGAGCCCCCCTTAAATATTTGTTTTATTTTAATGTTTCATTTTTAAAATGAATATATAACTAAATATTCTGCGAATATTTCAAGCATCTACCTGTTACTGTTATCAATATCGAGCTAAAACGAGCAAAAAAATCACGTTTGTTGTATAGGAGCCCCTCTTAAATATTTATTTTATTCTGGTTTTTATTTGTTGTTATAGCAGCAATAGAAATACATCATCTGTGAAAATTTCAACTGTCTAACTATCACGGTTCATGAGATACAGCCTGGTGACAGACGGACAGACAGCGGAGCCTTAATAATAGGGTGCCGTTTTACCCTTTGGGTACGGAACCTTAAAAAAAGTTCAAACCGGCATGTCCTAGAACCAAAACTACGAAGGCATGTGATCGGGTATCGATGTCAAGCGAATGCTAAGCTACTGAAAAGAGAGCATGTCTAAAGTAGCCGACTTGGGTCGTAATCTGCAGACGAGATTTCCGTGTGTCGTGAGTACAAAGTCTTTGATCAGTGTGTGTTACGGGTGATGACGTATAGTACAGAAACGTGGTTTTCGACTATGGGCCTCATGAGAAGGCTCAATGTTGCACAGCGTGCTGTGGAGAGGGCTATGCTTGGTGCTCTACGAGATCGAATCAGAAATGAGGAGATTCGTAAACGAAAAAGTCACCGACATACCACAAAGATTAGCAAGCTGAAGCGGCAGTGAGCAGCGCACATAGCTCGAAAAATTTACGGCCGTTGGGGCAGCGTAGATCGGCCCTTCACTTGATGAAAAGAAGATCTGATAAAAGTTGCTAGGAGACGTTGGGTGCAGGTCGCATAAGATCGGTCACTCTGGATATCTATGGGGGAGGCCTATGTTCTTTGACGTTCTTTGGCTGTTAAGATGATGATAAGAAACCATGAGTACCGTCCACGTTACCTCAACACCCACAGAGGCGGTTGTACTTATATCATTTAAATTTAAATTCAAAAAAATGTATTAATCACACACATAAAACTCCCACCCACTATTACCACACACCACAGAATAATTATTTGGATAGCTGTTGTTATTTAAGAGGTTTTTAAATATGTAACTCGGTGACAGAAAATGTTAAGTCTATTTGCGGATAAGCGCAAAGTTATGTTTCATGTTTGCAACAAAAGGCATAAAATATCAATTTTACAATTTACATAGCGATAAGAGAACAATTTATTAAAATCGGTCGCATATTGATGATCGGTAGGTTTTCTTATTCCAATCCATTGAAACTCCTTGTTGCAATATTTGGAATCTACGAATGGGTGAATGAATGTAAATTCTCTATTAAACCTTACAAGCTTAGATACAACAGAATGAGAGACAAATCATTCTATAATAAGATGTGGAATGAGCTACCATCTGAGGTTTTCCCATTAGACTACGACATGGCACGCTTCAAGAGAAATGTAAAGGGGTTTCTTCAGTGTAGGGAACGCATCGACAATACCCCGGGTGTTGCCGGTGTCAATAGGCGACGGTGACCACTTACCATCAGGTGGGCCGTAAGCCTGTTTCCCCACAAATAACATAAAAAAAAAAAAAAATGCACGGTCTTATCACTAAAAAAGCGATCTCTTCCAGATAATATTTGGATGTTGTTGTTAAAGGTGACCAATTTCTAAGAACCTAAGTTTAATTTTATTTGTTTTTATAATAAAAAATCCTATCTTTGCGCCGTTTCACGATGACGTCTGCGAATGAAACTGTCTACTTACTACCTGTAACAACTTTGTAACCGTGTGAAAGAAATAAATGTATTGAATTGACCTTAAAATATCTCCATAGAACCGAACAAGTGCGAGTCGGACTCGCGCACGAAGGGTTCCGTACCATTATCTATAAAAACGAGAAAAAAAATCACGTTTGTTGTATGGGAGCCACCCTTAAATATTTGTTTTAATTTTATTTAATTATTTATTTTTAAAGTGAATGTATAGCTAAATATTCTGTGAATATTTCACGCGTCTACCTGTTGTCGTTATCAATATCGAGCAAAAAAATCACGTTTCCTGTATGGGAGTCCCCCTTAATTATTTATTTTATTCTGTTTTAGTATTTGTTTATAGTTTATGTTATAGCGGTAACAGAAATACATCATCTGTAAAAATTTCAACTGTCTAACTATCACGGTTCATGAGATACAGCCTGGTGAAAGACGGACAGACAGACAGCGGAGTCTTAGTAATAGGGTCCTGTTTTACCCTTTGGGTACGGAACCCTAACAATTACGAACTATACGGGGTTTAATATGAACCTAGACTCCATAGTTTTCTCTTTATTAGATCTAAATTAATAGATATACTTAATACACACCTTCATTCGTGTAAACTGGTGAAGCATAATGATTTTATAGCTAACAAGATCAAAAACAGGCTCACAACTTGAACTGGTTGATTTGTATATTACTACAGCCAAAACTCGCTACTCAAGTCATCTCAGAGCGCACCAACGAAATCGAACAGGAACAATGTCGCCGTAGATCGTACATGCTTGAAAGACATCATCACCAGAGTTTTTAAGGCGCTGCGCAAACGTAGACAGTTTTGTCTGCAGGTTCCCATCACGGGAAACCGTGGTTTTTGTAACTAGTCTGTCAAATGAAAGTAGACCCTGAAAAATCGCGCCAAATTCAAAAAATATCAGCGTGGCAACCCAAATATTAGGAAATAACTAGCTGACCCGGCAAACGTTGTTTTGCCATATAAATAATTGCTATTAAAAAATAAGGGTTGATCGTAGAAGGGTGAAAATTGAGGATTGTATGTATTTTTGTATGTTGTATCATAAAAAAATAGAAATTAAAAATTTTGTCTAAAAAATAAAAAAAAAATTTAGGGGTGGACTACCCCTAACATTTAGGGGGATGAAAAATAGATGTTGGCCGATTCTCATAGATACCGGATAAGCACAAAAAATTTCATCAAAATCGGTCAAGCCGTTTCGGAGGAGTATGGCAACGAAAACTGTGACACGAGAATTTTATATATTAGATAATGATGCCACACTCCGATTCTCATTTTCCCTAATCTGTTGAAAACAAGTCAAGAGTACCTACCTACCTTAAACGACGACCTATTTGAAGAATATTAAGAGAGTGACTGAAACGAAAGAAGTAAGTCAGATTCATGGGAAATGGTCATCCGTGGTTCCTGCCTACATCATCGGGAAAAGGCATTTTTTGACTATTTTTCCGGTTCAGAATGACAAAACCTATAAAATAGTTCAATCAGCAGTTGATAAGAGTGGGTTACAATTCGTTATTATTATAGTTATTTATAGTACGTGCAATTATTATTTTATAGGGAGGGGGAGGGGGAGGGGGGCAAAAATAGTCAAAAACGTCTCACGTAATGAATGTGCCTTTTAACTTGTTACGAACTTACGGTTTCGTACGCGGCCAAACAGTAGTGGTTGATTTAATAAAATAAAATATTTACTGATAACACAAAAGTATCTACCTTTGCGCAGCGCCTTAAGTAGCCGATGTGTGATTAAGGACCAGAGAAATCCTTACATTTCACATATTAACAAAGCGCTTTAAGCTCAAAACAAAAGATGATTAATTGTGCTTTCTCCAGAGGCGCGATGTACTGCATTCATTTTTGTGGCGTCCTGTCATTTATTAAACCTCATTTTAAATGAAAGAAAGTGCATTTAAACGCATAGGAACGCATAATCTGTTATATGAAGCACAACTGTCAAGGCCACAACTTTACAATCAAAAACAACCTCTAATTTAAAAGATGAAGGTTTAAAATCCTTAAGGTATGTATTTGGAACTGATCTTATAGGTAATTTGTGGGATAAGCACGTGTTTGTAAGATTAATAGTCGGGTGTTTGTAAGCTGTTGACTATAATGACTATGACTATCTATTCATAGGCTTTGATGCCCAGCGATGATTCACGTACGAAGGGCCACCACGCACAAAACCCATGCTGGGAAGATATGCTTCATGATTTAATAATATTAAACAAAAGGTATTTTATTTCTTACATACCCAATGTAGAAACCCGACGTCGCACAAGGGTTGTGGACGTGGGTATGAGGATCGCATTGCTGAAGTGGAGATGGGCTGGACGCTTGGATAGGAAAGATGAAGGGCGTTGGACGAGGGCGATTACAGAGTGGTGGCCAAGGGACGTTCGTAGACCAAAAAGCAGACCACCAGCCCAATGGTCGAATGACATTGAAAGTGTAGCTGGGTGAGACACGCAAGGGACCAGAAAGAATAGCGTAATATAGAGGAGTCCTACCCAATAGTGGGTGCAGACCGGCTCAGATGATTATGATTTTATTTCTTCATTTTAGATGTTTCTATAGTTCTTGGCATTTACAGAAAATAAAAATACTTGAAAAATAAATCATAATCAACGTCATTTAAGTATATTTTACTGATAAGGCAGAGCACTTCAGTTCTTCGGTACGGCTATAGAAGTTGTAGAGGACTTCGGATGGCCAAAGCACTTCTTTAACAGTTTTGGTCACTAGATCTTGGACTTACATCAAGCAATGTGTTGAGTTTTATCGAATTATTTTTAACAAGCTGGCTCGCCCCGGCTTCGCACGGATCATCATCAAAATAAAATATAGCACTCGGGGATAGTCTAGCTTGGTATCCGTGAAAAAAACTTTAAAATCGGTCGCTTGCATCATGAAGACATGGCCTGGCGGTAGAACCCATCTTCTATCTCTGTTAAAGTTCGGCACACGGCTTATTTCTATCGCCTCTCGGATCTTGCGAGGAACGAATAACTTCTCTCTCGCTAAGAGCCGGGCCTTGTCAAAACGTATGTAGTGCGTCGAACCAGAATCTAGGGCATGTTCCGCCACTGCAGAACTGTTGGAGTCGACATTCTTCATTGCACGTATGTGTTCAGTCAACCTGGTAGATACAGTTATCTAATGTTTTATTGTTAATTGGTACCGGGAACGTAATAGCGAATCAACTTACGCAATGTAAAATAATAAAAATAACGGCCAAGATGACTGACTCTTTAAAACAAAATAATTTAAACGAAACTGTTGATATGGATTGTTTTGTTTGTACACATGGCTACACATCAAGTTATACATTTCCAGTATAAGCTGACCTCTCATTCAAGGAAAAGCCTACACAATGCGAGGTCAGCTTATATTGGAAATGTATAGCTTGATGTGTAGCCGTGTGTACGTCATAAACATCAACAGGTTTTTTGTTGATAAAATCCAATTCAATTCAATTATTTTATTATATTTATATATAACTTTATATATAAAACTACTACAAAAAATACATAAATATTATATAATTGTATTAATACTACATCTTAACAAAAACTTAGACAAAGAGAAGAAAGAAGGCCGGCTTGCACAAAGATAACTTAACGTATTTAGCGACTACATATGTTTAAATTTGACGTATTTGTATGTTTTGATAACTCCTTAAATCATATTTAGCCACTAAAAAATAAATATTATAAAATAAAATAAATTTAAAACGGTATAAAAAAACAAACAACAGATAATTATACAAATACAATAGGGACCTACAAAAATAATAATGGATACTATAATCCATTTAGAAGTTCCGTTATCTAGCATCCGTCTCCATCATGAGATCACCTCCATTGTACCATATTGTTGCATTGTCACCGAAGCTACATTCATGTATTCCAAACAGCTCAATCGGATGAGGGAACTGGTATAAAATTCAGTTGCAAGTTTAATAAAAGCATCTAAAAAGACTATTCTTATAAAATTATTGATTAAAACGGGTATTTATCGCGTATGTACCTTTTTATTTGTTATCCCGATGTTTCGGCTGTGTTGCAACAGTCATGGTCACGGGTTGACTAGTGCAACACAGCCGAAACGTCGATATAACAAATATTTAATCAATAATTATGTACACACGGCTACACATCAAGCTATACATTTCCAGTATAGGCTGACCTCTCATTCTACGAAAAGCCGAAACACAATGCGAGGTTAGCTTATACTGGAAATGTATAGCATGATCTGTAGCCGTGTGTACAGTGATTGCGAAAGTTTGAAAAATACTATTCTTAAAAAGTTCTTTTTATTGATATACTGAATTACATTATAGGTAGAATTGTTATATAGAAAAAAAGTGGCATTCCGGGAGTGCCAACAGAAGTGAAAACTTGAACAATTACGAGATACTTATATAAAGAGGTGTCGGTAACGGTAACAGTGTCGCGTTGTTCAATGGTTTTTTCCCATCTCAAAAAAAAATGCCCAACGCGCCTTATTTAAAATTATAAATTTTCACTTCAATAACCGATTTTTCCAAAAAATAAAGTTTTTTTAAAATATAACTATAATAAGTTGTAATACCAATAACAAATAACCTATCCCAAATAAACAGAGCATTTGATAATATACGCACAAAAATGAAAGGGGTTATTTTAAAAGTATAATAAATAATGTGAAATTCATTTTGACATGTAAAAAAAAACAAACACTTTATTAAACTCATGTTGTGCTATTGCATAATGCTTGCCATCTAACCACATATACTGTATTGGTGACGTCTCGAGATATCTCTTGTTGTCCCTTTCTAACCCAACATCCGCAGTCATTTCCGCAAGAGATATCAAATTCGCCTTTCTTACTTAAAAGAAAGTTCCAACCTTAAAACACTATGTAAAAAACTATCTGTTACAGAAATAAAAACATTATGATTTGATTTGGATTTGATTTTGGATGTTGATTGCAAGAGTAAGCAGTAAGTTTTATATCGAATTAATCCTAATTTTAGTAGATTTTCTTTAAAATTTGGTAAAATAACTAGTAGGTAGTTTTTTTGGATGTCTTTTTTTTTGTTTTCAGAAACCGTCACTTGAATATCGTCAGTGTATTACCAAACACCCTGTATATTCCACCATATCTAGTACAAGATCGAATTAAACTTTTGAAATCGACGCTTGTTCTCTCAAGAGACTAGCACAGATAAACTCAGGGGCGAACGCTAGTCATCCATAAACCACATTATTAAATCACAAGCGATAGCAAATCACAGATCGTATTCGCAGATAAGAATACGATCTCTAGATTGCCTAAGAATAACAATTTAATAGAAATGTCATTGTAGAAGGTAATTATAGAGTGTAACCAGTAAAGAAGTTGAGAGTTTTCTTAGAAAGGCGTGGCATAGTATAAAAATAGCAGTGATTCATCTTCATACAAGATTAAACAAAAGAAAAGAGTAAACATACATGAGTGACGAACTCTTGTCACAGCGTATTTTGTCCTTGGACTACCTTGTAGTCCATCAATAAAATTATTTAATAAATACGGCATATATATATTTTGAATACGATAAATCGCATAATTTGTGAACATTAGCGATCGTCCATCATTTACGTGAGACACTTTTGTCGATTTTTTAGTCGCCCCTGGTGAGATGTTGCGAGATTTAGTTTGATCCCCTCCCCCCTCGCATTTTCTCACGTGAGTTTTTTCAAAATTTGTATTAATAGGGTAAATGCGTTGGACTATACTATACATCTAGTATCTCGTAAATCGAAGCTGGTAGATTCAAAATGAAAACGTCGTAAATACTTTTTTTGTCTATAGCAAAATCAACTCTAATATGAAGGAAGGAATATAACATGAAGGAGGTTTTTGTTTGTGCAGTTTAAATAATTTAGGCTAATTTGGGATAGGAGATATGCGACAAATCAACTGGCTATGAGAGAGAGAGAAAGAAAACGTGTGCTCGCACCTCTCTTTCTTACCCCTACAGTAATATACGAAACGTAACTCTCTCTTTTTCTATCTTCACTAACTTATATCTCTCTCTCAACTTCCGTTCGCACTTTTCATAAAGCATTCACCAGCTTACTCCCTAAGTCAAGCGTGCGTAAAAAAGATTTACTTAAAAAAATACGTGATATTTGCCATACCCCTCACCCCCACGTGAGATTGGGCGAGATTTGGTTCAACCCCCCCTGAACACCTCACGTAATTAATGGATGCCCCCTTAGTGTACCATAAAGTTACATAGTACGGTCGTAAATAACATGTTGTGGGTTGCTTCTCTACATTTGCTAATAGCCTGACTTCTACCATCTCCTAATATTTATATCTATACTGAAAAAACAAAAGCACATAATGTTTTTAAAAACATTTCTAACAAAGATCTCTATTTAAAAAAAAAAAACTTTTTTCCTTTTGTCCGGCGTCATCTTTAATCGGGTCCGTGAGATTCCCGATGCTTTGTAGTCCGAGCCTATCAGACTTCACATTGTTGCGCTACTGTTCCGACTCATTATCAATGTCCTTACAATTGGGTTGGTTATTATTGAAAGCGTTCAGATTGTATCGCCTTTGTTAGTTATTAGCCGTGTTGATTTAGTGCTGCGCTCGGTGCCTTAGTACGACCACCCTCCACTAACTTAATACGACCACCATAATCATTATAAACTGAAGAGACGTTATAGAAAGTGCATTAAATATAAATATAAATTAAATATATAAATATTGCTAGACATTTAACAAAGCGCTATCTAGCCCCAAACTAAGCAGAGCTTGTACTATGGGAACCAGATAACTGATAGAATACTTATATTCTTTTTTTTGTAAATACACACTTATAATAAGTAGAAAAACATCCAGACCCCGAACAAATACCAATCTGTAGATCATGCAAACATTTGTTCCGCGGTGGGAATCGAGCCCTCCTGCGTCTCAGCTGGGTATTCACCCACTGCGCCACGGAGATTGTCTAACCTAGGTCGAGGTCGTCGAGGTTTTTTATGTTCATAAATAAGCATAGTACATAATAATTATCATATTATTTTCAGATTTTGAACAATTTAATACGACATTTAAAACTTCAATTGCTTCTGCCTATTTACATAGTGACTGATGTGATGATGCTCATGAATTATTTTTAACTTCCAACGCAAACATAGTTGTGTTATAACTTCGACGCATTTAATTAAGTAATTCATTTATTTCAGACAACTTAGCCCATAATTATTTTATATTTATAATACACAGTTAGGATTTTACATACTTAAATTAATAGCTAATATCAATTTCAAATTAAACAATACAGGAGCAGAAGGCAATTATCTAAGTATCTAAGTATTTTTCAAACTTTCGCGATCACTATACATTACACTATACATTATTAATATTTATTAATTTTATGATAATATTATTTAATATAATTAAGCATTTTATTTTATATTAACTATATTTTTTATAAATTGTAATATATGCTTGTTTTAAAAAAAAAAAAAAAAAAAAAAACTGATTCTAAAAAAATCTTATGCCGCCGTCCTTATTTGTTCATATAGATTCTGTCCATCCAAAGGTTGCCTGGAAGAGATCACTTTTAGCGATAAGGCCGCCCATTGTACCTATGATTTGAAATTGTATTTTCTTTTATATGTTTGTATTTAATGGTGTGCAATAAAGAAATTATCTAATCTAATCTAATCTAATCTACACTAGGGACTAAAACCCAAAGTCTCGAACACCGCCATAAAGTTGCAAGCCTATCGATCTTTTACAGAATACATTTTGGGAAATGTTCCCAGCAACTATACGATCTAATCCCACCATCCCCCTTCCATCAAAGGACAAGCAGGCGCATGGCTCAGTACCTAGTTGATATACCGCCCATTCGCACACATCGTTTTGGTTCTACGTTCTTGATGCGTACAGCTAAGGTAGGTATGGAACACTTTACCGTCGTCTGTTTTTCCCAATAAATACATACGACCCGGGCCTCTTTAAGCCAAGAGTGAATAGGTTTCTGCTAGATCTTCGTGCTACATTTTAGACCACATCATATTGTGGTCAAACAAAGTTCTATCATGTTTAAAAAAAATACTAACCGTGATCTGTCGTAATATGAACGAGGACGTTTCTAATTCTGAAGACCAAGTGAGGGTAGTTGCTGCAGATGCCATCACTTCTCTATGGTAACTCCAAGTACACTAGTCTGCCCGCGAGCACGACGATAATGAAGATCTGGTCAGACGATCCGAAGATTATAAGCATTTTCCCTTGTGGTTTTTGGTAAAGGGATTTCAGCTGTAAAAAAGAAATTGATAACCAGTTTTTAATGTGTCGGGGGCTTGTTTATTTTTAACCCATTAGGAGGTTTTTTCAAATGTTTGTTACCTCAGATCTCTGTCAACTATCAACCAATTTAGAAAATATGTTTTTTATTTGAAAGGATATACTTTCAGATTGGTCCCATAGAAATTTCATCAAAATCAGTTTGTTTTTCAATCAAAACTTGAAAATATATGTTACCAATGTAAACGAATTTGCGTATTTTCTGAAGTCTGTTATATTCTTAAACGACTTCAAAAAGGAGGAGGTTTACAATTAGTCGAATTTTTTTTTATAGGTTATGTATGTATGCTATTATTTGAAGACGCCTGGACCAATCCGAGAAATCCATTTTTTGAAGTGAAACTTCTTTACGCACGCTTGACTTGGGGAGTGAGCTAGTAAATGCGTTACGAAAAGTGCGAACGGAAGTTGAGAGGGACATATAAGTTAGTGAAGATAGAAAGAGAGAGATTTACGTTTCGTATATCTTTAAAAGTTAATGTGCGAGTGCGAGTTGCGTCTGTCCAGAATGAACATAAACTGATCGACCTACAGACGTGTGGACAATTTTGTAATTGAACAATTTTATAAATTAATATTTTGAAAGAGAAGTTTTACTTAAGTCATGTGGTTTAAAGCCCACTCGTTTTTTATTTGTTTAAAAGGGTATACTTCCCAGGTGGTTCCATTGGCACCATGTCAGGATCAGATGATGGGATTTCAAATATGGATAGGGACACATAATGTGTTTTTAAAATTATCAAAATATCCAGTTATTTTTATTATACAGTATATATACATATATTATATAGTATAACAGTTATATATTCGATTTTCTGAAGTCGGTTATATTTTTGTTAAAAAGTTATTTGTTTAATTTATTTTACTAGTTTTTAGGGTTACGTACCCAAAGGGTCAAACGGGACCCTAAGACTTCGCTGTCTGTCTGTCTGTCCGTCTGTCACCAGGCTGTATCTCATGAACCGTGATAGTTAGACAGTTGAATTTTTCACAGATGATGTATTTCTGTTGGCGCTATAATAACAAATACTAAAAAGAGAATAAAACAAACGTGATTTATCTGCCGTTTTTATAAATAATGGTACGGAGCCCTTCGTGCGCGAGTCCGACTCGCACTTGGCCGGTCTATTTTTATTTCTTAGGTTTAGTCTTACCTATCTTCTTTCGAATTCAAAAACGGATCTTTTTCAATTGAGCTCCAAACGAGTCTCAAAGATCATGGTAAGGTTTGTATACTTAAATTGTAATGGCTTATTAACTCCGTCAATATCTCACAGACATTAAATCTCGGAATTTACTTGTGTACTTCTAGAATGTTTGCTAAAGGGTAATGTTATGTGTTCTCTTAAAAACTGTCTTGTTTTTTTCTCTTCATCAAATCAGCTAGAGGTCGTCCACTGCCGAACATAGGCTTTCCCCATAAATTTCTAGAGCGACCGATCTGGTGCAGCCTTCAGCCAAAGGCTCCCAATAATCATCAGGGGCCTTATCCAAAAAGCATTCGCTTAGAATCGATTTGTTTTCTACATTAATTTATTTTAATATAAATTTTAAAAAATACTTCATGAATACTCTCGAGGAGAGCTAACAAATAATTGAAACATTACTTATGCTTAAAATATATGTATGTTATATTTATAATTAAAAATATATATATTTATTGTTGTTTATTTATCTTGTATAAGTATTTTAGAAAAGCAAGTAAGCGGTTAAGTAGGTAAGTATTACTCGTGCGCGATAACTTGGGACCTGATAGGAATGCGACTCCCCGACAGCTTCCCCTGCACTTCCCCGATGGCGCCCGTATTGTACCGTTCGCATCACTATTTTTTACTAGGGTTTTTAGTCTCGTACTGGCCTACGTCACGTAACGACGCGCTCTGGAATTCTTTTAGTTTTCGTTTGTGTTATTGTTTTGTTGTTGTTATAGTTTTGTTGTTGTAGTGTTTGTTGTTATAGTTCTTGTTAAGTGTTTTTGTTATCATTATGAAGGGTAAACCTTTGCATAGCGGAGAAAGAAACCTCGTGCTAAAAGTGTTAGAGTTTTTTGAAAACGAAAAACGGAACAAACAGTTTTGTTTACCTGTCCACTAAGTAGTGACGAAGATGAGATAATGTAAATAATAGATAAAATAAATGTATAAACTTAAACATTGTATTTTTATTTTATTCAAATAGTGTAAAAAAGATTAGATAAAAAGCAGCGTCCTCCCTGAGTAACATAATAAATTAGGTTAAAAAAAACAAATCCGAAGCCGCGGGCGGCTGCTTGTTATGTTCGCTTTTTTTCGGGCGCGGTACAAACACGCCAATATGACGTCACCGCGCTCAGGTCCCAACTTATCGCGCACGGGTAATACCTATTTAAATAATGTTGTGCGGCTCGAGTGTCTCTAAGCACCGAGACAAACTTAGGTTTTACGACGCTTTATGTATTAAATAGTAGTTGTATGTTATTTTGTCCAATAAATTAAAAAGAAATGCTATCACACTCACAGCAGTGCCAAGGCGTGTGACGAGCCAACTAACAATATACACATTACAGAACAATACAATATATGAATAAAAATCAACTGGTATTGACGACCTCCGTGGCGCAGTGGGCGAATAGCCGGCTGAGACGCAGGAGGTAGCGGGTTCGATTCCCGTCGCGGAACAAATGTTTGCATGATGTACAGATATTTGTTCCGGGTCTGGTTGTTTCTCTATGTATTATAAGTATGTATTTACAAAAAAAAAGTATATAAGTATTCTATCAGTTATCTGGTTCCCATAGTACAAGCTATGCTTAGTTTGTCCAGCAATATTTATTTATATTTATATTTATTGCTACTAAATACAAAATGCCAAGTTAAATTAATAATAATTAGAAATTTTATCAATCAAATTAAGAATAAGTAAATAACTAGGTAACTAAGTATAATAAACATTCAAAATTTAATATAATAAATATCATGTCAAATTATTAATACTTAAATTAACTAACACAAAATTTAACATAGAATATGTCAAAGTGAGGGCGATGAGCAACCAAGGCATGGTACATAGGTTTGTTATTAGATTACGTGATATTTCTATATCAAGAATTAATGAACGAATGAAAATACTTTACTATTGTACACTTCAAAAGAAACAGACATAAAAATAAAAATTCACATAGCAACAAGTACAAAATATATTAAATAAATATTGCTGGGCATTTCACACAGCGCTATCTAGCCCCAAAGAAAGAAAATTCAAAACATTTTTTAATATAGTTTAAACACATTTAACTAAAGTATGTAGGTACCATTTTGTTCGATAACTTTTTGCCATCTTGTAGGTAGGGACATGATTCCATTGCTATAGAAATTTTGGGGCTTCTGATCTAAATACCGCGACAAGTAGTTTTGGCAGTCCTCTCGTGATGTTAACCTGACACTGCCTAAAGAATTCTGAAGAGACCGAAACAGGTGGAAATCTGAAGGTGCAAGGTCAGGACTATACGGCGGATGCATTAACACCTCCCAGCCAAACTCTCTTAATTTTTGCTGAGTGGCTAAAGATGTGTGAGGTTTAGCGTTATCATGATGAAAAACCACACCCCTTCTGTTGATTAATTCCGGCCGCTTTCTCTCAACTTCTTGCTTTAATCTCATCAGTTGTTCGCAGTAGAGATCAGAATCGATGGGCCTGCCTGGTGGTAACAGCTCATAATGAATAATGCCTTCCAATCCCACCACACACACAGCATCACCTTGTTGAGAGTTAACTCGGGTTTCGCCAGAGTCTGTGAAGCCTGACCGGCCTTTGACCACGACCTTTTTCGCACGTTTTTGTCGTACGTGATCCACTTTTCATCACCAGTTATCAGCTTCTTCAAAAATAGTTTGGTTTCATTACGTCGTAATAAAGAATTACAAATGAGTACACGGTTCATTAGGTTTCTTTCAGTGAGCTTGTGGGGTACCCAAATATCGAGCTTTTTAGTGTACCCAGTTTTTTTTAATGCGCCAAAACTATTTTGTGGTCAATTCCCAGTTTTTCAGCTACGTCGTAACTACTGATATGCCGATATTGCTCCACTTTTTCAAAACTGGCATCAATTTTATCCGTAGTAGGGCGACCAGAGCGACGTGCATCTTTGACATCAAAATTTCCGGATTGAAAACTTAAGAAGTTCAAACACAGCACTATCGTAACAAGACGTGACGTAGCCACTCACTTGATGCGATGCGACTGATTATTGTAGCCGTCCGGCGCGGCGCGTACACAACCGTTCCCCTCCCCCGCGTACGCATCCCTCTCCCCACGGCCCTTACATCGCTCTTCTCCCTTCTCGCTCTTGCTACTGCATTGTATAGGAGCCTTTATGTATGGATATAGTAATCGTGAAACCGTTATTTTATGTTCTTTAAAACAAAAAATGCTGGTGTTTGCATGGCTGTAACTCAAAACGGACAGACTTTTGGGGAAAGTTCCAATAGTATATTTTGATGTACTATTGTATGCCAATTCGAAAATGTGCTGCTCATTTTTATTGGACTGTAGACCAGGATGCCCGTTCTCCTTTATGCTGCTCTCACAGACACTGCATCCATAAACATCGCAATTTTTTTTCGCGGCTTGCGTTGTATTTTTACCTTTTTTGTAGTAATATTTTAAAATGTATCGAATATCTTCATTAGATTCACTCATCTGTACAGTATGAAAAACAAATAAAAATCACACATTTTCCTAATTTGAAGTTGGAATTATCTTCTTTAAAATTTAAACTTTGAATGATACCAAAACCAGCCAGATACAAATAGTATAGCCAAAGAGATTTTATTACAAGTTCAAACATACTATAATGCGAAAAGACTTTTTCCCCAACCTATTATTATGAAATGAAATGAAATGAAAAATATTTATTTGACACGACGACTATGATGATCTACACGATTATGTAGATAATGCAAACATTTGTTCGGCTACCTCCTGCGTCTCAGTAGGCTATTCGCCCACTGCATCACGGAGGTCGTCAAATGACCATAGTTTTGTCAACAAAACGACAATGGGCGGTCTTATCGCTTAGAAGCGATTTCTTCCAGGCAACCTTTGCAAAGTCTAACATATAGCTGATTTGAAGTCAAACTAAAAAAACGAGTGTGCTTTAGACCACACAACTGAAGTAAAACTTCTTTTAAAAAATATTAATTTATAAAATTGTTCAATTACAAAATTGTCCACACGTCTGTAGGTCGATCACTCTATGTACATTCTGGACAGACGCGACTCGTACTCACACATTAACGTTTAAAAATATACGAAATGTAACTCTCTATACCTTATAGCTCTCAACTTCCGCACTTTTCGTAACGCATTCACCAGCTTACTCCCCAAGTCAAGCGTGCGTAAAAAAGTTTTACTTCAATAAATTCAAGAATTTTATCCCGAAACAAAATGTTTAAATTATGCAACACCCTTCTTTCTTTATATTTTACTGATCATTTCTATCTGTTATGTTTAACCTAGTTTAATAATAACCAGTCAAGCAATACATTGCCAACAAGTTAATCTAACCACTGACAGCTACAGTCGGCACCTCAATGTTCATGTTCAAACTAATATCAAACGACAGCCTTTGGGTCAATACCTGTCAAAAATTAATTGTATCTGACACCTGTATTTCCATCCCTCTCTGCCCTCAATACTTAGAAAGGGATAAAGCTTCACAGGTGTGCACGTGAATGGATTTGGTTAAGATTACGTTGCTTGTATTGCATAAGGCACTATGTTCTAATAATGCATTGTCGCAAAATTATTACGGTCTAATTATGATACAGCAAACTTTGGCATTGGCGGTTTTTTGATTGTTGATTGACGTTTCCTAAATGTTGCAAAAAAAAACATTCGACGGGACTGTTTATGTTATCACATCGAAATATTTCTTAACAAAATTATATCATGACGTCATAAGCAACAAAAGAATGAATACGAGGGCTGTAAGCGATCAATTATACCCGTGATATTTTGGCTTACGAGGAGGAATGCAAGCGAGGACGCTGAAGAGTTTGCTGGTATAATTGATCGCTTACACCCGGGAATAACAAACAGTTTTTGCACCACATATGCGAGGATTTTTTTTAATAAATTAATTTTTATCGTTACTTGAATACATATTTTCATAACAGTTGGCGTTCCTGGTTGTTCGTTTTCTTTCACGGCCAGGCTGTGGCCTTTTCTATTTGTAAATAATTGTATTAGAAGAGAAGGATTTGTCATGGAGGTTGTATTTCATTGTAGCATATTATTAAGAATTTAATAAGCTTCGATCGAGATGAGGCATTTTCTAATTGACAATATCGAGGCGTAAGAAGGCGTTGCAATTTAAACTACAAATGACGGATTTTTTGTGACCATAATAATATACAAAAACAGTTTTTTAACATCCCAGAAACTTTACCGTACGCACTCTGGTTGGGTCTTGACCGGGCCAAAGTATTAAACGAGTGGGGTTGTTGAACCGCTCGTCGTAACTTTTTAGTAATCTGTGGCATTGTACAATACGCTAGTTCTCTAAGATTTTGTCGAGCAGCATTTATAGTTTTTGGCGAGATTTTTGATAATAAAACAAAAAAAAAATTATTATTTTTTATTTATTGTGTAGAAACAGTTCCTTCAACATAATTTGTTTAAACTGCAACACAATATATTTTATTTGCTTGGGGCCTTTATTCGTCATTGCACACAAGAAAATACATTTAAAAATACAGAAATAGGCAAAGTACATAAATACATGTACAAAGGCGAGCTTAATCCTAAGAAGAGCTTTCTTCCAGCAAACCTTTGAGGCTAGAGAGAGAGAGAGAGAGAGATGATTTTAAAGGTAGGTGAGTGTCATTAGTTTTGGGCATATACAGGGTTTCCCAGAAATGGTGGATAATCCTGCACGTGCGTGTGCGGGGGGGGAGGTGGGGACCCACATCCCAAAAAAAAAAATTCTATTCCCAACAGTCCGCGGTCTACGAATTTTTTTGTAAAATTTAGAAATTTCCCAGTTTTCCTCACATTTGTGGGCATCACGTCCGCTACATGAGGCCTATTTCGGATTTTTTTCTTTTAAAGTATTCCCTAATAATGGTATTCCTAAATTACCTTTAAAAAAACGCAACTACTTAGGATAGTAGTTAACTAGTAGTCCCTAAACATAAATTTTATTTCTGAAATTTATTTTACTGCAAAGTTTGAGCACCTCTGCTGTAAAAAAAATGTATTGGAGTTTTATAGCCAACCACATAAAAAAATTACCTACATCATAAGGATTCTAAAACAGTAGCATAAGTACCTACTTTAATGGTAAAATTACTGAGCTATAGCTACTAATGTGTAAAAGTAGGCGTTTCATTACAAAATAGCAAAATTATTTGCAGATATTTTTTTTTAGTTTTTACCAGTTAAGTAGCGCTGTCGACCCTAAAATTAGACTTTACTACCTGCTCGGCACATTCAGTTGAATTCTAAGCTGTGTGAGCGAGACAAAACTGTGCTTGGGAATATTGCGAGTGAAAGGGTCAACAAATCTCCTTTGTATGGTAGAATTCGTGTTTGGTTATTGTTTTGTCTCCGTAGTTAAAACTATTTTAATTTTAGTGCGTATTTCGACGTTCTCGACATCGCATGTGCTCTTGTTTTTCTGATTCTCGGTGACAAAATTCTACATTGGCATTCTACTGGACTCGATTTGTGCATTTTGATTGGATTTTGTTTGTTTGGTGATAACTGCGACGACTCGGCATTCTACTGGACATTTGTTCTGTATATCAACAGGACTGTGTGATGTCACGAGAAATTTATACACCCCAAGAGTATTCCAATATGCATTACATTTACGGAGAATGTAGTGGCAACGCAAGTGCTGCCGCAACACTTTATCGGGAGAGATACCCGAACGCGCGTCACCCCGACTATCGAGTTTTTACAAGAGTGCACCAAGCTTACTCAGAGGGCAGAATACCTGGTACTGGCGTTGGTGGCCCTAGGAGCAGAGGACGACCCCACAATCCTGTAACTGAAGATATTGTCCTTGACATGGTGGAAGAAGATCCCAGTATTTCGATGCCAGATATCGAACGCCGTACGGGAATATCAAAATCTACAGCACATCGTATTGTGAAAAAATTTAAACTGCATCCTTATCACGTGACACGTGTACAAACATTGCTACCACGAGACTACCAAGCACGGATTGTTTTCTGCAATGAAATGTTAACAAGAATTCAAGAAGATCAAGATTTTTTCAGAAAAATTTTATGGAGCGATGAGACTACATGTAAAAGGGATGGGTATCTTAACCTTCATAACTTGCACAGTTGGCAATTGACAAATCCACATTTGATGAGAGAAGATAAATCCCAGTATCAATTTAAAATAAATTACTGGACGGGCATATTAAATGGAAAAATTATAGGCCCATATGAATTGCCGGGCAACCTAAATGGCAACAATTATTTACAATTTCTTCGAAACCAGTTGCAAATATTATTAGAAGATGAGCCACTAGCCATCCGGCAAGGAATGTGGCTCCAGAACGACGGTTGTCCGGCACATTATGCTGTGCAAGTAAGAAATTATCTAAATGATGCCTATCCCAACAGATGGATCGGCCGATTGGGGCCAATACTGTGGCCACCACGGTCCCCAGACCTAAATCCTCTGGATTTTTTTTATTGGGGCTGTTTGAAGGAGCAGGTTTACAAGAAACCAATAAACTCATTAGAAGAACTTCGACTTCGCGTCGCCGAAGCAGCCAGAATTATATCATCAAAAAATTATAATAACAGATTACAAAAATCTTTTATAAAAAGGTGTAGAGCTTGCATAAGGGCATCAGGAGCCCAATTTGAACATTTACTTTGATTATTTTTATAATAAATACTTTTTTGGTCATTACTTGTTTTATTTTTTTCTTTTGCAATTTTGTAATGAAACGCCTACTTTTACACATTAGTAGCTATAGCTCAGTAATTTTACCATTAAAGTAGGTACTTATGCTACTGTTTTAGAATCCTTATGATGTAGGTAATTTTTTTATGTGGTTGGCTATAAAACTCCAATACATTTTTTTTACAGCAGAGGTGCTCAAACTTTGCAGTAAAATAAATTTCAGAAATAAAATTTATGTTTAGGGACTACTAGTTAACTACTATCCTAAGTAGTTGCGTTTTTTTTAAGGTAATTTAGGAATACCATTATTAGGGAATACTTTAAAAGAAAAAAATCCGAACTAGGCCTCATGTAGCGGACGTGATGCCCACAAATGTGAGGAAAACTGGGAAATTTCTAAATTTTACAAAAAAATTCGTAGACCGCGGACTGTTGGGAATAGAATTTTTTTTTTTGGGATGTGGGTCCCCACCTCCCCCCCCGCACACGCACGTGCAGGATTATCCACCATTTCTGGGAAACCCTGTATATATATATATACACATCCTTGATTAAGGCAGCCGCCGATATTGACATGGACCTCGTGCGTGCTGCGATAGACGACTGGCCGCGCAGATTGAAGGCCTGTATTCAAAATCACAGAGGTCATTTTGAATAAACTTTAGTGTCATAAGAATCTATGTTTTGTTAAGTTCATTTTGGTATATAAATGGTTACATAATGAATAAACTTGTTTCAATTATTTTATATTAAACATGTGACAGAATTTATGACCTGACTAGGTATATTGGATATATATTAGGGTGTCCCTTATATACGTGAAATTTTTTTTTTCGGATATCGAAATGCATACCCCGTAATTCTTTTTAAACTACCCAGATCTACTTAAATACAAAATTTTATCTTCCTATGTCAACATTAACCCGTGCCGACAAGGCCGTAAAGATTTTGAAAATAGCTGCCTTTGACCCTTTTCGATATTCAACTAAACAAAATGAAATATTTATATTTTATAAAAACAATAATAAAAATTTAGTAAGAAAATAGGTATTTATTTATTAAAAGAACATAAAATTACAGATTAGCAAGGATATTTTCTTTTAAGGGTCTCTTTGTTACAGTCTGGATAAAGATTTCTGTGTACACAGCGTAGTAAAAATTGTTTCTGTTCTTCCTTTGCAGTAATTAAACCATGAAAATCTTGCATAAGTTTTACAGCTCTTTCAGCTGTATCATTCACTGCCCTTAAAGAAAAAACCTTTCTTTTTGCCTGTACATAGGCAACATCTTCTTCCCACGTAGAAACAGGTTTCTCCAAGAAGTTATCATCAATTTTTAAACGAGAAAATAATTTTCTGCTCTTGATAGACACAAAATCACTCAATGATTTTCCTGTAACAATAGACAAGACAGTATTATTATCAGTTTATTAAAACAATTTAAGACATAGTAAAGTAAGCTTAGCGTTAGATCCTTTTACATGTTTTTTTTTAATTAATGATTAATAGCTAACTTTAACATAAAATTAAGTATTCCCACTTACCATGCAAATAATCAGACATATCTTCCTTCGATGGAATGTATCTCTTCCCAGAATCGTACAAACTCTCTCTTTGTAAGTTCTCTACGATACTTCTCTTGGTTGCTTCATCAACTTCATCATCAAAGAGTGACAAAACAGTAATTTCTTCTGACAAGTACCAAAGATGTTGACTAAACTTTTTCAAAGCTGCTTGGGAGATCTCTTTGTTAATAGTTTCGTATTCCTTAAGCCTTTTTAAAAAGGACAAATCTTGATTTGGTGCCTTCACCGCCAGACTACATCCCAGCCATGATTTCACATATACAACTGCAATGAATAAACAAATGTCTTGGAGTGCTCGTTTATCTTTGGCGCTAATTTTGAATTGAGATTGCAGCAAACATATTTTCAAACAGTAAATAGCTCTTGCCATCCACCTTGCTTGATGCATTGCTCCAGGAGGTCTTATTTTAATTTTTTTCTCACTATCGCCTCCTAAGAAAATAATAGACAGTTCAATCAGTTCTCGATAATCGTCACGTACAATAGATTTTTGCAGTTCTTCATTATAAAATGTCAACAGTTCTTTAATTTTTGTATTACAAAAATGTTGTGTGACGATGTGGCTGTGTGTTTCAATAGCAGCAGAATTAATAGTATTCCAGCTGTCTCTAAACTTTTTAAACATCGGGATATCAGGGCTATTTGTTATTTGGTGGATTTTTGTTTCAAATACACACTTTAAAACCAGTTCGTAAACGTGATGGCGGCAAGCAAAGAGTAATAATTCCCTGTCTAGCTTTTGTTCCAAAAGTACACAAGCTTCTTTCAATCGCCCTGTATTAGATGCAGTTGTATCACAGCACATTATTTGTACTTTGTCCTCGAGGTTCCAGTCATAAAGTGCGTTTAACACAGCTTTAGCTTGATCTTGACCAGAAGAGCTCTCCAGCTTAGGCACAGCCAAAAGTTGTTCCTTTTCTTCAAATGATATAAGGATTGGCAGGCGTTCTTCTTTAGAACTTCTTACGTCCAGTCCAGGTAATAATTTTCCATCCCAATGAACGGTCACACTTTCAGGTAAATTATTCTGAAAATCTGATTTTATAGATTCCGCTCTATCTTTTCTAGTCTTTGTACGAATGCGTTGAATAGACGACTTGTTTATCGGGAAATCATCACTACTAAGATCTAGGGCTTCCACTACAGCCTGAAGTATATATACGGAATCTCTTATGCTTAATTGACATCTATCCAAAGCTGCAACTAATTTAGGAGTGATGAAATCTTTCCTTCCCCTTTTTGTAATACTTCCAGAACTTACCGTTTGAGATGTCGACGGTAAGGGTTCGTCGATGCTTTCATCAGAGCTGGTAGGTTGATCGGGATATCCTGGTGTCTCAATAAGATCTTGTGTAGTTAAAGATAAAGATAAACTCTCGGAACAGATTTGATCATGTCTTTTTTTCTCTTCTTTTAATTTTCTCTGTCTGGATCTTTCTTCTTTCTCAGCTAACTTTTTATCTACACCGGCTAAACATCCTGGACGCCCTGGTTCTCTTTGCTTTTGTAAAAAGATTTTATCTTCTTCTATTTTCATCCATTCCAAAGCATTAGCGTGTGCTATGTCGAATAAATTATCTAAATTGTTTTGCAAATGTCCTTCTCACGGTGCTTGTAAATATCTTGTGTTTTTTTGGAATTTTTTTGCAACTCTCTCCAAGCATGGTGAAGATCCACAAGTTTCTTTACGCAGTTAGGAATAGCTCTGGTAGGGATTCTAGCTTTTTCCCAGAATACACTCTCGAACGACGAGATTTGCGCGTTCACTAACACTCAATTTAACTTCACGAATGTTAAAAAAGAGGACTGCAAGAACTTGACGGTTAGACGGTAACTTTGCCCCAGTTATTTGATAGTTCAAGTCACCTACTAAGAAAATACTTTTTTTATTGCTTCTTAATTCCACTGCCATTTTTTAACGTAAAACAATATGTGTTCATCACGAGATTAACTAATAACAAATGACAAATACGGCGAGTACGCGCCGCTATTTCCGCGTAACTTGTATGAACATGATTCGATGCAAGTCGGCACGGGTTTCCGTTCTCCAAATAAGGTAAAAATTAATTCCCGAGTGTTTTAGGTACTAATGAACAAAACTAAGACCTATGCGTTAAAAAATATAAACTTTGAAAAATAAGGGACACCCTAATATATATATATCCAAAACTATGTATGAGTTGTATGTATGTGTGTATGAGCTATATGTACCTAAAGTATGATTTAATATTATAATTAATTAAATAATTATATTATAATTATATTAATTTAATAAATAAATTATATAGAATAATAATATATATTATAACTAATATAAATATATACCTATATTAATATAAAATTATAGAGAGAAGATAGTTCAGAGAAAGATAGTGCTTTTTATCTTTCCGTTTGAAAATGTTGAGTGATGGGCTAGCGCGAACTGTATAAGGAAGGGCATTACAAATTTTTACCGCATAAACGGTGAAGGAGCCACCATAGCGGCTAGAAGTGTGTTGAGGTGTTTTGAGGAGAAGAGATTTGGATGACCGATATGGCACACTGCGAGGGACAAGAAATTCAAAACGCTTAAGGGCCTTGTGTTTTATAATATCGTAACTTTGCCTCACAACTTGTATCAAACAAATCGAACCCAAGAAAGGTATTGTGCCTATGATTCCTGCGCAGATAATTTTTCAATAACATGTTGTGCTTTATGTTCCATTTACACACAAAAATTGTGCAACAGCACAGCAAAATATGACACCAAACAATCCATTGAACTTTGATACCCAATTCGACCGAACAATAGCAGTATGTCAAGATTTCCTTAACTTACAAGTCAATTTTCAAAGGTGTTGGCAAAGACAACAAAGGTCGGGCATTTACGTAACAGTCTTGACATTTGCAGGGCTGCGCAGGAGTGTGGCGGACGTCATAACTACGTCATTCTGTAAGTAAATGCAGTCCTCGGCTGTTGCTGTAGCACATGAGCATGCAATCGTAGAGTTTTTTGAGTTTGTAGTGTTTAGTTGTATTTAATGAACTTGTTCCTCACAAGTCGATGTCCAAGTAGAACTTGGCCTATATGTCACTGTATATAAGGTTTTATGTTTTATATTTTTATGGGCCGTAAAATAAGTTAATTAATATCCTGTAACTATTTTATTGTTTCCTGAATGAAAATATTAATTTTTATTATCGTATTTTGCTCGACTCCTGGGATAAACAGGTAGCCCCGGCACAATTCTTCAAAACGGAACACAGCAATACGAGCGTGCATTTATTGTTACCCCCCCCCCCCCCCCCCCCCCACCCCCCCCCACCTGCATTATACTCGTATATTGAAATAAAAACTTGATTTCCAAAAAGTTTGTTTATTAATTATAGATTTTATTCAAACACACGACGTGTACTAAATACTTGTTGTAATTCCCTTGCTCTTGATTTGATGATGCGATGACACTATAAAATAAATTAAACAAATACGATAGTTTTCTTTGTCACCCTACTAATGAATCACAGGACAATAATGATCCTAAACAAAAAATTCAAACAACTTCATGTTGAGATTTTAGAAAAATATATAAGAGTAAAATTTTTACGATGCGCGCGCACACCGACAGCCAAAAAGCGACACGATGAAGTTAGCTGATGACTGTCTTATGCTCGCGCACACCGACAACCAAAAAGCGACATGATGATTAGCTGATGACTGTCTTATGCGCGCGCACACCGACAGCCAAAAAGCGACATGATGATTAGCTGATGACTGTCTTATGCGCGCGCACACCGACAGCCAAAAAGCGACATGATGAAGTTAGCTGATGACTGTCTCTCAAGTTTCCGTGAAAACTCATAACTATATTTATTAGTTTATCATTCTTTTTACAAACAAAGAGTTGTGGCATAGGGGGCGTTCAAGTATTACGTAACGCAGTTTGGGAGGAAGGGGGTCTTAAAATGTTACGATGCGTTACAGGGGCGGAAGGGGTATTCGAGCAACGCGTTACGTAATATTGTTGATTTTGAAGTAAAACTTCTTTACACATGCTTTACTTGGGGAGTAAGATGGTGAATGCGTTACGAAAAGTGCTATCGGAAATTGAGGGGGAGATATAAAGATAGAAAGAGAGAGAGTTACGTTTCGTATATTTTTAAACGTTAATGTGCGAGTGCGAGTTGTGTCTGTCCAGAATGAACAGAGACTGATCGACCTACAGACGTGTGGACAATTTTGTAATTGAACAATTTTATAAATTTATATTTTTGAAAAACAAGTTATACTTTAGACGAATGCACACACGTTTTTATTTAAATAATTTTTGTTTTATATTACCGCAAACGCGACTAAAAAATAACAAAGGTATTTAAGCGGCTTTCCGGTACTTTGCGCGGCACAATTGTGACTTTAGGATAGAAATTGTTACTTGGGTGTTTCGTAACGTTTTAAAAAGGGAAGGGGGGTACATAAAAACGTTACAGCATTATACATGGGGAGAGGGGGCTAAACTACAAAAATTGCGTACAAATAACTTCTTACGTGCGTACATAAGTACACACACACGTTTTTTTCGCTAAAACGTGATATTTACCATGAATTGGAGTTTTTAAACGCTTTGTCCATAATTTGCCATGGAAACACCCCAGTAGTACACTTTTAGTAATTCTGTTTTTCTCAAGGTATTCCCTGTTACGTCACGTTGTAAATACTCGGTCAGTGTGTGACTGTTCGGTTTGCTGAGTGATTTGTTCTTCGTAAGAAATTGAAAATTAACTCACTTTTCTGCATTGACAGATTTGACAAGTGTCAAAATACTATCAATAAACAGTAAAACTAAATGATACAACATTGCAATATCATCCTGTTGAAATATTGATCCAGGATTAAATAGTGGTTCTACGTGTAATTTTTCAAGAAAAAGTAAAACTTGGCGCATATTAATTTACTTATACGATTTTTTATGAAATTACAAGAAAGGTGAGATATTTGTAATATGTAGGTATTATTTTTTTAAGGTTCCGTACCCAAAGGGTAAAACGGCACCCTATTACTTACTGAGGCTCCGCTGTCTGTCTGTCCGTCTGTCACCAGACTGTACCATGAACTGTGATAGTTAGACAGTTGAAATTTTCACAGATGATGTATTTCTGTTGCTGCTATAACAACAAATACTAAAAACAGAATAAAATAAATATTTAAGGGGGCTCCCATAAAACAAACGTGATCGTTTCTGCTTGATATTGATAACGACAAAAGTTAGACGCTTGAAATATTCACAGAATATTTAGTTATATGTTCACTTTAAAAATAAATGGCTCCCATACAACAAAAATGATTTTTTGACATTTTTATAGATAATGGTACGGAATCCTTCGTGCGCATGTCATTAGTCATTTATTTTCCTCTTTACATATTTTACATGCACTTAGATAAGTCAGAAAGTTTGTTGATTATGTAAATTAATTAATTCTTATATACTAACACAGATTAACATTACTACAAGTTAATATCAAATTAATATTACAAATTATATTATGGTTAATTAAAATAAAAATTATCAAAAAAAATTATAAAAAATTGTTTAAGCAATTACTACTTAGTATCAACTACAAAACTATAGTCATTCAACACAAAAAATGTATTTATCGGACAAAGCCTCGTCAATATTATAATAACTTAAAGTAATAAATGTTTCTTTATACAATTAAAAAATTCAACGTCTGTTTTTTATACATTTCTAATGTCAATGGGAATTTTATTATACAATTTTATAAATACATACATAAAGCTATTTAATGTTTTGGCCGGTCTACAACGAGGGGCGACAATATTTTCCTTATTTCTTGTATTATATTCATGGGATTCGAATTTTCATGTCATATGTTTCAGATTTTCGCGTATGTATACCATATTCTGGTATATAATCCTCTCCAATCATAGTCATGATGTTTACCTCTCTGAACCTATCTCTACAGGAGTCTCTATATTTAAGGCCTAAAATATACCTAACCGAGCGTTTTTGCAAGATAAAAACCCTTTTTGATTCTGCTGCAGTACCCCATGTCCAACTCGCACTTGGCCGGTTTTTTTTATTATAAGCTGGGTTTGACCACGATCTCGCCTGATGATAAGCTGTGATGTAGTTTCAACAGCCATAGTACAGATATAAGTTTAACAGTATAACAATAATATGCTGACTAAATACCTACCAACATTTATTTTATAAATATTTCCTTCAAGTAAAATCTCTTGCTTGTTTCGCTATATTTTCGAGTCTGTACCAAAAATACGCGCACGTACATTTTAAACGTATAACGCCATGTTTTTGCGCGGGTTCACTCCGTTCAAGTTCGAGTTGTTTTATCTGAGTTAGTACTTGGGCATGTTTCCAACAGAAGTAGCTTAGCAACCTAGCCATACAAATACGCCTGTACACTTAGAATCAGCCCTCAAGTACTACTAATATATACTGCCAAATTTTTCTATGCTTTAATGATTTCTTGAAGTGCGATGTGTTTAAAATAGTAAATTATGAAGAGTCAGTCTTGTATTTGGTTTTTGATGCTAATGTTACTCAGACCTATAGGCCTACTGAAAAACTGATCCGATTTGTAAACTTTGTAAACTTCTGACAAACTATTTCAGATAAAAACGTAAAACTGACATATCTAAGAACGACATTAGTTAAACTACCTTTTTATTAAAAAAAACCCGCGTCCGAATCGGTCCATTCTGATATACAGACACTCAGACCGACATAGGGGTCAAACTTATAACATTCGTCTTTTTGCATTGGGGTTTAAAAATACATATTATTGTTACAAGCTGAGGGTTTGGGATAAAATAATTAAAATGAATCTAACCAAAATAACCATTTTATTTAACACTTTAATTTTATATACACGAACTTAATCACAATTATTCACAACACACTAATTCACAACACTATCGCACAATAAACCACTAAATGTCTCCGCACTATTTATACCGCGCATTATTTCCAGAACCTTCTCGATGTTTCTACTAGTTACTAGAAAAGTGTAGGTATTTCGACTGACTACTATTTCTTAATCTGTGCAACTGTAGGTAAAAACGTGGTATGTATATTCCATACCAAGTATTACCTCTTCCTTAAAAATGCGCGCTATACAAAGTGCTCATATCAACTTTTTTAAATAAGTATTTTTGGAAAAATTTTGGCTACATAAAATTAAGAAAACTGATTTAAAAGAGTTACTCTCATAAATACTAATTTTATCAAAAAACTTATAAAGGTGCTATAGCCTGCTGAGTTATTCCAGGTTAAGATACTATTACGCTAAACTGTGTTTAGTTGTAATACGCTGTAAACATATATGTTCAATAAAGACTTTTTAAAATAAAAACAAAACCTATTCTGTGACACAGTAGGTATAACTTCGAGAAGCTGACTATTACTTTACTATTACTTATTCTGTAACAGCCTCGGCGTAACATTATCTTCACTTCTCTTTAATATTAGCGATTATATAGAGTCCGAGCGTATAAACGGACACGGAAAACTTACAACAACAAACAAAAACAAACAATACAATTTTTTTATGTTATTGAGGGGAAACAGGCTTACGGCCCACTTGATGGCAAGCGGTCACCGTCGCCTATTGACACCGGCAACACCCGGGGTATTGTCGATACGTTCCCTACACTGTAGTAACCTCTATAAATTTCTCTTGAAGCTTGCCATGTCGTAGCCTAATGGGAAAACCTCAGATGGTAGCTCATTCCACATCTTGCAAGTATGGGGTAGAAAAGATCGCGTGAAGCGTGTGGTGCGTGATACCCAATTGTCGATGATATGTGGATGAGCTTTATTACGCTGTCGAGAAGTGCGGTGGTAAAATCTCGACGTAGGGATGAGATCAAATAGCTCTTCAGAACATTCCCCATTATACAGGCGGTAGAATACACTGAGCGATCCGATGTCACGGCGTTGACTCAGCGGTTCCAGCCTGTCGGCGAGTTTGGGATCACCGATGATTCTAATGGCTCTTCTCTGAAGGGAGTCAAAACGAAGCAATTGGTATTTTGGAGCTCCGTGCCAAAGATGGGAACAGTATTCTACGTGCGGCTGAACTTGCAACAACTTCGTGCATCACTGTGTATTTGGTTTTGGACGGTTGAGTTGCTCAGACACATCTGACAGCGCATATACTTACCAACAAGGGAGACTCCAGAGGCGCAAGAAGGCTCGGACATTCTACCAGTTGTCGTAAATGGCGACACTCGGCTCTTGAACCTTAAACTTGCGCAATCGAAATAATCGAATTCAGTTTCGTGGATCTAATTGATGGCAATCGATTTCTTTGCCATAACAGGAACTAATTATGTACACACTGCTACACATCAAGCTATACAGTTCCAGTATCAGCTGACCTCGCATTGTGTAGGCTTTTCGTAGAATGAGAGGTCAGCTTATACTGGAACAGTATAGCTTGATGTTGATGTGTAGCCGTGTGAACCTGCTTTTTTATGTACAGTGCTTGCTGGTATTTGTCCAGCATCGATTAGTTCGCGATACAGCTCGAGAATTAGTAAGATGCTAAAACTCCCACAAAGTTAAAGTTGGTCGTGCGTGGTTTAAGTCATTCCTATATTTTAACGCATACATAAATAAATTAATAAATATTGCTGGACATTTCACACAGCAATATCTAGCCCCAAACTAAGCAGAGCTTGTACTATGGGAACCAGATAACTGATAGAATACTTATATACTTTTTTTTGTAAATACATACTTATAATACATAGAAAAACATCCAGTTCTAAAACAAATATCTGTACATCATGCAAACATTTGTTCCACGGTGGGTATCGAACCAGCTACCTCCTGCGTCTCAGCCGGCTATTCGCCCACTGCGCCACGGAGGTTGTCAATAGTTATAAATAAATTTATTGAAAGGTTTTCTCTTTATTACGATATACTTAATTATATACGGTGAAATTGTAGATACGGCTCGTTAATACGGTTTACAGTAAAATTGAAAAAGATCGACAAATTTTGAGAAACTACTCTGCTCATGATCCAGAAGAATAAACTATTTTTATTACTATCCAATACATAAAAAAAAACTGACCAAGTGCGAGTCGGACTCGCGCACGAAGAGTTCCGTACCATTATCTATAAAAACGGCGAAAAATCACGTTTGTTGTATGGTTGTGAATAATATAACTAAATATTCTGTGAATATTTCAAGCGTGTACCTGTTGCCGTTATCAATACGTTTGTTGTATGGGAGCCCCCCTTAAATATTTGATTTATTTTAATATAATTATTTATTTTTAAAGTGAACATATAACTAAATATTCTGTGAATATTTCAAGCGTCTACTTGTTGCCGTTATCAATAGCGATTTGTTTTTTTCTATTTTAGTATTTGTTGTTATAGCGGCAACAGAAATACATCATCTGTGAAAATTTCAACTGTCTAACTATCACAGTTCATGAAATACAGCTTGGTGACAGACAAACAGACAGACAGACAGCGGAGTCTTAGTAATAGGGTTCCGTTTGACCCTTTGGGTACGGACCCTAAAAATGGAAGGTTCCTTACAGAAAGATTTTCTAAAGATGCCGCAATACAAATATATAAATACAGTGTAAACTCTATATAACGACACTCAAGGGACTGAGCATATTTTGACGTTATAGAGAGTTGTCGTTAAATGGAGGGAAGTAAAATTTGTATTAGAAAAAGAAAACGTTTATTTCTGATTTGTCTTCTTAAATAGTACCTACAATAAACATCTGTTTTAATTTGAACGCTATTGCGTATAGTCTGTTATTTTCGTCTGACGTCTTTTGCTACTAAGAATATGACAACGTATAGATAAAATCCATCACTTCTACTAACAACAGACTGCAGCTACACGTGCAAGCAATCCCATTTTGTAAACAAAAGAACGGATTTCTTAGAAAGTTTGGTGTGTATGATGCCGACAGTCGAGTTTATTATAATTTAGGATAATAAAACGACAAAAGAATATACACAGCTACGCAGTTTTTACTAATTTGGCAACTTAAAAAGAACTTTTTATTACAAATTGTTGTCGTTATTGAGAGTGGATGTAAAGAGCTATACAGAGTGTACCATTGTATGCAAGACAAGCTAAACCGACCAAAGCCGAGTGATTTCGACGCTTTAGAGAGTTTGTCGTTAAAACGAGTGACGTTACATGGAGTTTACACTGTATATAAAAAGGTGGATTTACTAGGTTCAGTAGGTTTGGAGCGTGTATCCACTAAAACGTAGAACGAAGATAGGTATAGTAATTCTGTTGTATTACGCTGTTTATTGCATCATCGCAAACACGAATCTGCCAACAAATATCTAGATCGATCTCACACGAGATCAACTGTGTTAAAGTGAGAAAGGACAATTAACACAACCGACGCATAATTTCTGCGATGGCAACTTATAAAGCGGATCCTTTCAATAGGCTATTAAATAAAAGAAAGCATTTTGTAAGAGCATATGAGTGTTAACTGCGACTTTGTTTGATATAGCTGTGGTATAGTTTTATCACAAATGGATTGCTTTTGGGATGAAAGTTTTTTTTATACAACTTATATGGCAAACGAGCATGCAGTCCACCAGATGTTAAGTGGCTACTACAGCCCATGGATATCCACATAGAATTCAAAACAAGGTATTATGTTGTCTTGATCTCTATGTGGATATGTTGTCATACTATAGGACTAAGCTGGTATGCCTATGTGCCAGTAATTACAGGAACATACCATTACCATCTAACCGGAACACAGCAGCACAAGTACTGCTATTTGGCGGCAGATAAAGGTAAGGCGGTGGTGCCCACTTCCTCGAGCCCGTTCACAAAAGCTCTACCACCAGAAGGTGGGATGTTATTTGATAATCTATGCTTTAATCAATGCCAAATAATCTTTAGCGATGACGGTTTTCCAGCATGAAAACTATTATCTGTGGATCTATAAACATCCATCCGAATAAACAAACTTTCGCATTAACATTATTAGTACTCGTAGCTTAGCATTTCGGAGTTGTGCGGTCATAACAACAATTTTGCTGTCTACTGCAGTGGATTTATCGTCACTAGAATCATCGTAGGGGCGTGCATAATGCGGGCAACAACTATTTTATGCTTGCTTAGCTCCATTCCAACATTTTATGCTACAATTTGAAGTGTTTACGTAGGCTACAATTCGTTTTGTAAAAGGAACGTACCAGTGAGACTTGTAGCGATGTTTGCACGTTTTGGCTTAGACTATACTTTATAGCTTAGTTTCTTGGGGTACGGCTCTTTTAGCTACGATGTAACGCATTCAAAATATGACTTGATTTTTTTTTATTTATTTAGAATAACCAACGGTGAAACTATTTGTTTGGATATATAGCTTAGAACTAAACATAAGGCTATAGTGTGACCATTAGTGCTGTGCACTCCCTGAGGTATGCGCGCGGCGAGACGGGGGGGAGAATCGGCTGCTGCGCTCTGTCAGTTCGCCGTCAACGCTCGTGGCGGCAGGTAGTGTTATTTGTATCGGACTGTCTATGTCAGACGCACATGAGATAAATATTCAAAGATGGGTCGTGCGTTATCTCGTGATATGAAGTTGAAACAGAATCTATGTCAGAATAACTTTCGTTAGAATATATAATTGTTTGTAAATATAAAAAAAATTCAATAAAACAAGTCCTTTGAATTATAAGTTTAGTTCTTATTTATCACCTGCATATTTTTAATAAAATATGAGTATATTTAAGTTACATTTTAATCAACTAAGTAAGTATAATATATTACAGATAGATAGCCTCCGACCATCGTCCCGCCACAAGTCTTGCCTTAGAACTGCAAACTGATAACGTAAGATATGTCCGACATGTATTGATCTCATGTGAACTCGTGCAGTTTTTTCTTTGCCTCCCACCTCGCCGCGCATACCTCAGGGAGTGCACAGCACTAATGGTCACACTATAATAAACAGGTTTCTACGTTTGGACAGAAAGATGTCGGGAACAAAAACAAAACAAAAACAGCTTATTTAGCCTATTTTAGAGTTACAATCAAAATAGTATTTGTAGCTTGTACACTGCACCTATAATAACAGGAATCTAATGTGAATGATTGTGTTTTATGTTGTATAAACCATGAAAATAACATGAACAGAAAGCAAATAACTGAAATGTAAATACCTACTTGTTTATTCTTTCGAGTTTGTTTTGTACATAAATATGGCTATTAAATCATAACTACTAAGTGATAACCAGCCGTAGCTATCACTCAGCGTGTGTATAAATTTAACAAGTTATTATAGGTACGTTCGTATGGTCTAACTAAAGGTCAAACTCTGACAGAAGGTTTGTTAGAAATTAAATAGGGAATTAATATAGGAATATATATATATATACCTAGTCAGGTCATAAGTATTGTCACACAGTAAAAACTTTTCTTTTAGAATGCTGGCCACAAAAAAGTGTATAGAATTCGAATTTCGAATTGTTCATGTAAATAAAAATGTATACTTTTTAGAATTTTACTCATTTTTCAATATGGAGTGGACGCTTAAAGAAGACCGTGTTGCAGTTATTGCGTTGCATCGTTGCGGTTACGCGCCAATTCAAAATTTTGACATACTGAAAAATTTGAATATAACCAAAAGATTCGTTTATCGCACCATCAAACGATACTATGAAGACTCTAGTGTAGATGACAGGTCAAGAAGTGGTCGCCCTCGGTCTGTTAGGACTCCAGCAGTGATAAAATCTGTGAAGGCGCGAATTCAAAAAAATCCCAAACGTAAGCAGAAACTGTTGGCCCTTCAGATGGGGTTAAGCAGAACCACGGTGAAAAGGGTGTTAAATGAAGACTTAGGGCTTCGGGCATATCGAAGAAAAACAGGACATCGTTTGAATGCTCGTCTAATGGACCTGAGACTGAAGAGATGCCGCGCTTTGTTGAAGCGGTACGCGGGAAAAAATATCAGGAAATTCTTTTTTCGGATGAAAAAATTTTTACCGTAGAAGAGAGCTACAACAAACAAAATGATAAGGTGTACGCACACAGTAGTGAAGAAGCGAGCAACCATATTCCACGTGTCCAACGAGGTCATTTTCCATCCTCGCTCATGGTATGGTTGGGAGTTTCTTATTGGGGCTTAACAGAGGTACATTTTTGTGAGAAAGGTGTAAAAATGAATGCAGTTGTGTATCAAAATACAGTCATGACGAACCTTGTGGAACCTGTTTCTCATACCATGTTCAATAACAGGCACTGGGTATTCCAACAAGATTCGGCGCCAGCTCATAGAGCGAAGAGCACACAAGACTGGCTGGCGGCGCGTGAAATCGACTTCATCCGGCACGAAGACTGGCCCTCCTCCAGTCCAGTTTTGAATCCGTTAGATTACAAGATATGGCAACACTTGGAGGAAAATGCGTGCTCAAAGCCTCATCCCAATTTGGAGTCACTCAAGACATCCTTGATTAAGACAGCCGCCGATATTGACATGAACCTCGTTCGTGCTGCGATAGACGACTGGCCGCGCAGATTGAAGGCCTGTATTCAAAATCACGGAGGTCATTTTGAATAAACTTTAGTGTCATAAGAATCTATGTTTTGTTAAGTTCATTTTGGTATATAAATGGTTACATAATGAATAAACTTGTTTCAATTATTTTATATTAAACATGTGACAGAATTTATGACCTGACTAGGTATATATAGGGAATAAAATAAGAAATTAATTAAGTACTACAGGATTTATAGTTTTAGATTCAAAGACTGAAATAAAATGATACTGTTGGAGTTGGATGACGCATATGTTACAAAAACTTGCCGGAGAGAAAAATGCTCTGTATTCAATGAGCATACCCAGAAGCAGATTTAAAAACATGACACGCTCCAAATTTATTTGAAATAGCGTTTACCTTACTTGCCTTAAAAACAATTTTTGACAGTTTTCCCTGTAGGCCGGCACCAACATAACGGTCCCGAGTAAGAATGACTGATGCATTGTGCGTGTATGTAACTTGCCGTCAAAATTACGAATTTCGCGCCTTTTATACGAATACTGTGTTATTAAGTTAACGGTATTTTCAATTTATGAACAAATCCCACTTTCTTGCTGTAATATACCCACAAAAAATCAATTGAAACCTGGCGGCAGTACGTTTTCCATATCATGGTTATTTTATTACGCTTTCTACACCATATAAGTACTTAACAACTGCCAAAAGTTCGTTTTATTACCATGCAAATGCACTTCGACAAAGTTAATGGTCTTTAAAAGTTTTAGGGTGATTCGGTCTATGGTCAGAAGACTTCAAATTTAAATTTTTAATCTAAATGGTTTCATTTGCCAACGAAGCATAACTTCCAGATATTTACCTAAATTATTGAGTCTGGAACAAGAAAAGCTTTCAAAACGGTAAACTCAGAATATCAACAAAACAATAGCGAAAAAACTAAACATAATTATGATCAATCAATTCATCATACACGCATAGTCAAGACATCATACTTGTTCAACATGTTTCAAGAGTATAAGTTAACATTTTGCACACTGTAATTAAACTTTGAAGACCACAAGTACATTCAACTAACAATTACACAGCGTTTTACTGCTCTAACAAAGGCATTGTCCAGGCTTCACTACTGACTTGCCTAGAGTAAACTGTATTCAGTATTCACATAGAAAACAGTTTCTCAGTTCAAGTTTACCAGTAATCGGTAATGCCCCGCTTTCGACAACGATGATGGTTATTTATTAACAATTTTGAACAATTTTACTTAGAAAACTTTCGTGATTGATTTCAATCATTATTATAAATACGGGATTTATCACGTACCGTCTTATCGGTGTTTCGACCGACAATGTTTCGGTTCGATTCGATGTGCGAGGCGAGACGTTATTCGGAGCGGATCGCACTCACCCTGATGAAGGTTCACGAATTGAACCGAAACATTGTCGGTCGAAACACCGATAAGACGGTACGTGATAAATCCCGTATTTATAATAATAATTTTGAACAAAGTGGAACCTATCTTATGAAGAACTAGCTGATCAATCCGCAGCTTCGCACGCGTAGTATTTCAATAAAAACATTACCCTCCCTCTGCGCAGTTAAGTAAAAACTAGCCTATGTTACTCAGTGTAGCATTCTAATGGTGAAAGAACTTTTGAAATCGGTTCCGTAGTTTTTGAGTTTATTCATTACAATCATACACACAAAAATACAAATCTTTCCTCTTTATAATATTAGTACCTATAGATAGTATAGAAGTATACGGACTTGAACCGAATCCATCAACATGTCGTCGCTGTTCTAACAAAGTGACGTAACCGACATTTTAGAAAATATTACTAAAAGTCGTAAGTGTACTTAGGACACTTCGAATGATTTATAATTTTAAGTTCTTACGTCAAACATACATCTAGACATATGTAGAAGATACAGATACGCCGATTATACAGATCGGTTCGTCTTTAAAAGTAGATAAAAGTAACATTACAAATGTCAGTTACGCCAAAATGTCGGTTAAGAACCATTAATCGAAGATGGAAAACATTTTCGCTGTTCTGACTAAGTCGTCACTTAGTCAGAACAGCGAAAATGTTTCCTGTGTCTATGATGCGCGATGTGCCATTAGTTTGAGATGGTTACAGTAAAACCGTCTCTTCAGTCCTCAAAACCATCTGCGATTAATGGTTCTGCAAGTACCTACGTAGTACAAAAAAGAATAGCAGGCGTCACATGGAGAAAGAAAGAAAGAAAAGAAAGAAAGAAAAATATTTATTCAGACCACCACAAATGGACACAGAAACAAATGACACAAAAATATATTACAACAAATCATGTTGCCATACTGCAGCGCTGGTATTCTGCTGAGGCCAGTGTTGACCTCACGGACACCCAGACATTTATACAACTATAAGATAGCACCTTCTACAGATCACTAACTCAAAAAAGTAATACAAACCATGACTGACAATTTTTTATTAAGAAGACACAAGACCGCACTTAATGGCAAGCTTTAGGGCAGGCCTATGCTGAGTAGCAAGACAATCTTCGCGAAACTAGTGTCTAAGTATGTTAAATATTTTATTTTAGTAAGAAATATGTGTTTATAAGATTGTTTAATAAAGGCTTTATTATTATTATTAAGTACCTACGAGTAGGTAGCGAATTAATTTTCAACATTTGTGTGTGGGATCGATCTTTATTTTCGAATTATGAGTTTCCTTTACTACCTACCTTTGCTGACTGATTAGTTTGTAGCTTCGAAAAAAGATTTGTAACAGATGGTAAGAGTCATACCCACATCATCTAGGATACAAATAACCTAATACTGCCAGTTTACTGTCTGAATGCAGTATATAACTTCGTATAGCTTTTACTTTGCTGTCTGACCTCCAACTGTCAATCGTAACTTTTATTACACACTCTAAGCAGCAATAATCATAGGTGGCCTCTTAAAACACAAAAGGACGATGCACTAAATTTGACTCCATTTCTCTCTTGCAAATTATTATGCGTGAGTTTGGACCGCAGTTAATTTAGATAAATTGATTTCGGAAGAGGGCAGTTTATCCATGCACAATTTCTAGTCTAGATAATTTAGGAAATACTTATCATTAAGCTAAATGTTAAGCATTAGATAAAGATCTTGTTTTTTAGAGTTCCGTACCCAAAGAGTAAAACGACACCCTAATACTAAGGCTCCGCTGTCTGTCTGTCCGTCTGTCTGTCTATGTATCTGTCTGTCTGTCCGTCTATCACCAGGCTGTATCTCATGTACCGTGATAGTTAGACAGTTGAAATTTTCACAAATGATGTGTTTCTGTTGCCGCTATAGCAACAAATACTAAAAACAGAATAAAATAAATATTCAAGGAGGGCTCCCATAAAAAAAGTGATTTTTTTGCTCGTTTTAACTCGATATTGATGGCAACAGGTAGACGCTTGAAATAATCACAGAATATTTAGTTTTATATTCACTTTAAAAGTAAATAAATTAATTAAAATAAAACCAGTATTTAAGGGGGGATCCCATACAACAAACGTGATTTTTTGCTGTTTTTATAGATAATGGTACGGAACCCTTCGTGCGCGAGTTCGACTCGCACTTGGCTGGTTTTTTACTTCTAGCTATGATGTATGTATTTAAGTCGAGGTGCTATTTACTAACCGATCATAGGCCTTCCCATTAGTCGCCGCCTACACGAGGTACAAGCACGTACCCGGGCGTTTCTCTCCTATCCCCGTCCCGGCAATAGCCCAAGCCGAGGTTCGTACCTAAGTGGTGCCCTTGCGCTAGTTGCCTCATCAAAAATAAAATTATACGGCTGAGCGCCTTCTGCGCTCGCCAAAAGTTCGGTTAAGCTGCAACGGCCTCAGAGGCCAACAGCGAGATAAGTCCATTCGAAAAAAAAAAAAAAAAAAAAAACTAACCGATCATAATTTGGGTACGTTGTGTATAGAACGGTGATGTTCGAAGAACTCTCTACCACTTTTCTATGCAAAAGCAGTAGTGTCATCTACCAAGAAGAAGTGGATACTTATACTGATAGGATATCAAAATAAACTTGAAATAACACTTATATACTCATTTTGCAGCTAGCATTTTAATAAATCAACGAGAATACGTATACGACAGTTATCACAATGATTCTGGAATCACATAATGTGATCTACAGTAGCTACGGAGAGACAAGCGCGGTGTTCTAATGGCGATGTATTTGATACGAACGCGGCAGGGCGCCGACTATGAGAATATTTTAACTAAAGAAATCCACTCCGACGTTGAATCAACCTGCATCACTACGAATGGCACTCAATGTAAAATGAGCTTTATAGTCACAACTCTCAAGATATAAATATGATTGAATAAGGGATACAATTTCCTATTCAATTTCCATATATAAACATAAAACACATAAATAATTAAAACCAAACACAGAACAACAGAGATTAAAAATAATGTGTCTATATTATTTTTTACAGAATTTGCATAGTGGTCGGTTATTTGGTAATGGCCACCACACTAGTATTTTGAGGCCTGTATCGTGGGAACCATTTCATGTTAAATAACACAGAAAATATATAAGACCAGAGCCTACATAAAAATATTTGTTAACTTGGGTAACTTGCACGGAGAAAAGAGTTCAAAAACTTGCCAAAGAATATTTTTAGTAACTATTCTGTGTAACTCAATCGCCTCTTTGCTATAAGTCGAAGTCATTACAATACCTATACTTAGGTTAGTTTTGAAATGTTTTATTTTTAACCTTATATTTAGTCTAGCCGGTATAGGCACGTCGTTTTAAAATGTATTAAATATTATAATAACATGTTTAGGATTTGACAACGCAGAGACATGGACCGGTCGAGTCATGAGTACCCTTGCTTAGTTACTCATGAATCGCCCGGTCCATGTCAACTCGAAGTTGATAACCAAATACATACTATGTAGAACTACCTACCCGGGAGGTTTTACTCGATTCTAAATCAACGGTCTAATCAAGCAAAGCGGTTCTCTTCGACCTTTATTATGCGCACCGCCAAAGAGTGGAACGCCTTGCCTGAGTCTGAGTTTCCTGATAGCTACAACCTGGGTATCTTTAAGTCGCGAGTGAATAGGTTTCTTCTAGGCAAGCGTGTACCATCGTAGACTGCATCATCGCTTACCATCAGGCGAGATCGTGGTCAAACGCAAGCCTATAATGTATAAAAAAAATCAGATTGATACAAAGAGGATGGTTTAGATAACCATCGTTGGAGTGAAGCTTCCGTATGGTTGTGCGATTTCTCTCTGCTATCCAACAGCGATTCCTTTTGTTTATTGTAATGACTAGAAACAACTGCACAACATGTCAAAACATTTGTTTTGCACTCTTCGGTCATTGGTATTAGAACAACGTCCACAATCAGAACACATGGCGTAATTTGTTCAACAATTCTCGCTGCTCTGCTTAATTATATTTTACTAAGGTTCATTGTTTCTGAATGTTTTATCTCGTTCCTTGAATATTTTTTTATCGTTGCCTATAAATTCTCCACAATTTTAAATTCGTTTTGCAAATTATAGTATGTCGATTATCTTTTGAATATTTTAACCGGTCGAATAGTTGTTATGTTCTGGTTTAGCATCGTTATATCTTTGAAGAATATTTATTTTGTTCAAAGGAAATAATTTCACTTGTTGATTTTATGGTTTTTCTGCCCAATTCTTCACATATTACCAATATGGAACTGTTATGCTTCTATCGCACATTATTTTTACCAGAATAGCTAGAAAAATACTGATCGTAGTATAATGCAGGATCGTAGGCACATTCCCGGCTTTGCTTCAAGATGTACTCAACCATCTCTGCAAGAAAGTAGAAATGCCACAGAAAGCTAAAACACAACACATACAAACGCACTTTGCATCTTACTTCTCGTAGCAACAGAGCAGAGAGAGTGAGAACAGATAAGATCGGCACATATACACTCCCGTATGCCGATGCAATGGAAACTTCAATTGTATGGTACCTTGTGCAGTCTCAAATTTGAAAACTATCGGGTTGAATCCATCCCCCCCTCCTGGCTACTTCTTATCTAAATTACGATTATAAAGAATTTACCCTGAAACTGGATATCTGATCTGATTTTTTAATAAACCTGCCTTATCATGTTCATACGCCTAGTTTTATAGACAAGCTCAGTATCCAATATTACCTATTATCTAGCTCGATGCTTACACAATCGAAATATAGCGTCGAAAGTGATAGTTGTTAACAACATAAATTTTAATTTGAAACGGAAGTTAATTTATTAAAATGTTACACCCAGTTTTGATTTATATTAATGTCCGGAAAGAATCAGTCATCTTCAATCAGAAGCCTGTCGGATCAAGCAATAAAATAATGAAAACAAAATAATGATATTAGCGGAAAATTTTTACGACTTTGATGACTAATGTCGGAGTGATTGATAACATGTTTTAATCACTCTTGTAGTTTAAACTTTGTGTATGCAGTTGGTACTGAAACATTTGTAAGAATTGATGACGAAATCAAATGTTTTTGTAGAGATCGAATACGGCAAATTATCGAACATAAATTAATGGTTGATAGAAATAGCACGTAGGTAATGAGTACACACAAAAAAAAATAATCGAGTCCAATCCCAGAGTCTAGTCTCATCAATAGAATCCCAACGCATCGGAAAGTTATTCAGTTAAGTGTTGCCAGTGAGCCAGAAAAAAAACGCCCACTGAGCTGTCCTAGTCACATAGGAATTTATCATGATTCATCAGAACATTCTATCGGGGTATTCGAAGAGGGCTGTGTCACTCGAAGCCGGGGTTCTATGCCGAGTTCCTAATGAACTTTAGCGCGATGTGTTTAGATCTATAGTAGCTCGCATATGCTCCACAGTTTATTAACATATTCCGTCGGTTTTATATCAGAGTGGTTCTATAAGCCTGTGTATTTTGTGGTACGAAAACAATGTAAAAACGACATGGGTTGTGGTGAAGTCATCGTCCAATAATGTCGTTTTGTCTTTTGCAACGTCTAGTCAGACAGGGCTAACGACCACGATACATATCAGATTCGTGCTTCTGGCGAAAGTTCTGCGAAGTCTGAATGTCCCGAAATTGATGGGCCTGTCAGAGGCTGCCGGAATCGAATCTCTTGCCCATCGCACGCGAGTACATCACGCAACTCGGTCCTTCACCTCCAAATTGGGCAAATGAGAAGCGGTGGCTCAGTGGGAGACACCCCTGTTCTGATAAAGGTCACAGCTTCGAGTCTTGGTAGTTAGTAAATATTATCTTGAGTTCAAAACAGCTAACAAACAAAATATTTTTCATTCTTAAATATATCATGTGGCTTTATTTCGTGACTGTGGCTAAAAGACGTTTTCCAGAATTAAAGCATATTTTGTACAAAAAATTGTAGGTTATTTAAAGTAGGTACTCATCATCATAGTCCAACGCCTGAAATAGCATACAGGTACATCACAAAATATGTTCGATACTGGACTTCCTATGGCTGATAATGATGACAGCAAAAACAAAAGCGTAAGCAGAAGCCAGTCAATAATTATACTGCCAGTTGATGACGGGTGAAACTATTTCAGAGACGTGCCCCACTTTCCACTTTTTGGCTTAATTACTAGTTACTTTAAGGAGTATATTAAATTTTGCACGTGTATTTTCCCCATGAATCGCGTAAATGTAGAACTTTGGATGGATTTCTTTTTGATTGAGCGAAGCGAGATCTCTAATGGCGGGTTCCTATATCCGTCGGTAACCAGCTACGACTCGTTTCTCCTTGAAACCTGTCAAAAGTTTGACACTAGTTTGACACTTTTTCAATGAGATACGAGGCGTAGTCGGTTAAAGACGGATATAGGAACCCGCCATAAATCAACTTGGCCAAATCGACGTCGTATGTACCTATGTATGTTTGTCCGACGATAACTTTCGAAGCGTGGATCCAATCATCGTGAAATTTAATACATAGTGATGGCACAATTTTGGTGTGACTAAATGAGCTAAAAATGTTGGAGGGCTGTTGAGATATTGGGGTTCAAAAGGGGTAAAAAAAATGAAAATGAGTCTAACTGGTCAAATGGGACGTCAAATGAAAGGTATTCATTAGTACATTTAGATTCCGTTTTTGTTTTTCGTAAACTCTTTATAGTTTTTGAGTTATTAGTCATAATAAAAACTGAACTTTGACAAAATTCACAGGGTACACCAGTGACCCCACAGTGCTGAAATTTGGTATGCGTGTAACTTTATTAACACAAATATAGGCAAAAGTCTGAAATCTAAAATAACTGCAATTTGTAAGTACCCCAAAAAAGAGGTACTAATTTACATGAACTCCCGTTACCTGTAATTTGAATGAAACTGTAGGTCAAGTAATTTGGATATAATTTCGTGGCACTATTTTGATAGTCAAAGATTACAAATAATATTTTTTTGTTTTAATCGGAGACTGGCGAGATCTGATTTCGGGGCGAACCACTAGTTATCTTCAATTAAACATGGTTTCGACATACCTTCATTCAGACAGTTTTGTGGCCAACATGTTGCTATCGTAAAAGCCTGACACTAATTTCAGAACAGATCAAAGGTTTTTTAAGGTGCAATATGTTTTATCTGCAAAAAAAACATGTTTGTTGTTTCTGTCACGATACCACGGCTTGTCTCGCAATAAATCATTTAGTTGTATGTAGTGTCGTGTCCTCTATTTTTTCTTTTGTAAGAAAAGCTCAGACACATAGTTGTACTAGTTTATTTCTTTATAGAAGATAATAATTCTACGAACACCGCCTTGTACTTGCTCGGGTATTCGCGCAACCTAATAATTTTACAAATTATACGTATTAGCATGGATTTCTCTATTTTCAACATCATCAGGTTCTTATATGAGAGCTATTTCAACTGATTCTAAAAAGAAAATCTGATTTCTTATGTAGTTTAAATTGAATAGTCTGATTCAGAGAAACACAAGATCATGGGAAGTTTGCACAAAATAAAGGAGACTTATACCAAACAGTGGGTGATTCCGGGTTGAAATGTTTACTCTTAATAATATGTTTTTCATCCCCCCATCTCGGAAAGAGTATTTTTGCTCTTCGATATCTGAGTGCAAAAGCCGTTTTTATCCGCTAGGGGATAAAGTAAATTGAATTTAGAACATCGTGTGCACTAAGTTTGTGAATTCAAAACATCAATAAACCTATTTACTTCTACCTCCATGATGCCGAATTTAACATACAACCTTTTTTAATTTATTAAAAACTCAGTCTCGGAACCTTCTTGGTGTATTACTTTTATTAATTTGCTTTACGCGCGCCATTTTCTTTTCACGTCATACTGTTAAAACCTTAGGTTGAAAACAAGAAACTTAAAAACAAGTGAAAACCCTAAAATGAGTGGTTCTAGCGACGAGGAAGTTTATTTTTTTTGCATTTAGTCAATTCCTCGCTGAGGTGGGATGAAAAGATATGTGTTGTACTCGAGTGCAAAGATTTTTCAACTCGTGCTCCTTTGATTCCCTCGCTAACGCTCATGATTCTAATTTTTGAATCCTTCGCTGGCTCGGTCATCAAAATTGAGCACGCGGTTAAAAAGCGACTTTGCACTCTTATATAACAAATAACTATTAAAAGTTTTGAACAATCAAAGTCTCTACGTAAACTGTCGGTCTAGCTTTAATCGAGATTTTGTTTGTCGGGACTGCATGGTACAAACTAGTGTCGGGTCTTTGTAAACATATAACATAAATACGTAAATCATAAACTTTACTTATTATATATTCAATACATTGGATAGTTTGTATATAACAACAAATGAAAATACTTTATACAGCATGATTTTTCAGTAACCGGGTTTTCGTTTTTGAATTTACTTTTTAAGCCAGTGGGCAGCGTGCCCAGAATGCTGGCTGCATTGCCACGTTGAATAGCAATGCTTGATCGTTGGCCAAAATATAGGCCCGCATTTTGGTCACGCGTCGCCTCGACCAGGCGTTTTGAAGGTCATTATAAATTTTGTGGGCGCTCGGTCCCCACGGACCAAAGGTCTCAAATATATAGCATGTGTTTATACTACTATATTTGCGCCTTTTGAGGTTTTCAGCCGATTCAGCCGCCGCACCAGCCTTATTTTGCGTACCGGAAAGATGTGACGGCGCTAAAGTGTCAACACAAGTGGCGTCCCACACTAAAGGCCGTCCCATCTTCCACGGAATTAGTGTCATTCCGTAAGGTCTTTTACCATCGTCACGTACGAGACCACTTGGTTCCAAAATGGCGGCGCAGTTGGCGGTGGTAAAAGCCCGCCCGACGTATGACATCATTGAGACTGGCGTGGCGGGGAATTCTTCCTGCGCTTCTTACGCAGGAAAGACCGTGGTGACCAAGCTGGTCGACGGCAGTACCGCACTGGCAACGATGTGGGGCACACCATGGTGCTCCAAGGCGAACAGATGCTGCAATGCGAAAAACACAACAGTCAATCGAAGTACCTATATTGCGTGAAGGGAGAGCCCTGAATGAGACCAAAGTCCTGATTCCTACTCAGAAACGGCTATATTCAATTAACAATAAAAAAAGAATGGCAGCACATTCAAGCAAGGGGGGAAAAAACTAAATGCGCTTTAAGTCAAAACTCAAAAGTATTAGAGACTCAGATCAAAAACAAGATAAAAATCTTTAACCAATACGAAACAATCGTAAGTACTCGTAAAAGCGGTAAAACGATCTCTATCCCAATAAACTATTTAGACAGCCAGGTCAGTTATGTAAACAATACCACAATCAACAGATCCTGCTCAATCAGAGCATGTACCGTGATTGGTGCTGACACAGACAAGCGGCTAGCGGGTCAGTAGTAATATATGTTTGAATCGACTAGGCTTTTACCGCAGCTTCGCTTGTTGGAACTAAGATTTAAGCGGTATAAAAAGTAGTCTTCACTGTTTCCACTGATGATAGCACATTGCAGAGTGGTGACCAATTTTGTTGCCTCATTTACAGTTTATAGTTTTAGTTACATAACTTTAAGTATTGTTTGTGGCGCTAAATAAATATTTTATATTTATAGGATAGGCAGTGTGTGATCGATATCATGAATTTGGACATCAAAGTGTCACCGTTTGAAATACCGCAGGTAGCTAGTACGTATAAAAGTGATCTCAGTTCGGGGCGAACCACTAGTTTTTTTTAATGTTATTTGTGGGGAAACAGGCTTACGGCCCACCTGATGGTAAGCGGTCACAGTCGCCTATTGACACCGGTAACACCCGGTGTTATTGTCGATGCGTTACCAACCCTGTAGAAACCTCTTATCATTTCTCTTGAAGCGTGCCATGTTGTAGCCTAACGGGAAAACCTCAAATGGTAGCTAGGTACCACATCTTGCAAGTTTACTACGCAAACAGACAGATGTACTAAAGTTAGATGCAAGTTAAAGAAAAGAAAATCCGATGCATTTCTCCAGCTGATTGGAAGTGTTAGACCTTTGACCAGTTCATTGTAATAATCCGTACACTGTGATTGACTACCTTGAAAAGTTTACCGTTATTTTTACAGAACAAGAACCATGTAACAATAATTCGATACCATCGAAATTCAACCTGTGACCTAGATCTTCAATAATTCTTTTGATTTGATCATGTAATACTTAGATTAAAAAGTTTTAAATCAAAATTCTAGGAGTTTTTTGGATTTCTCTATTCATAGTTTTGTGCTATGTTTAATTACAAGTTTTATAGAAATAAGTATCTGACTGATCCACAGTCAATTATTATGTTTCCTCATAACCATCGATAAGGAATCTTTTCCCTTAATGACTACCTCCGTAGCGCAATGGGCTAATAGCCGACTCAGACGCAGGAGTTAGCGGGTTCGATTCCCGCTGCGGAACAAATGATCTACAGATATTTTTTCCGGGTCTGGATGTTTTTCTATATAATGATAAGTATGTATTTCCAAAAAAACGTATATAAGTATACTATCAGTTATCTGGTTCCCATAGTACAAGCTCTGCTTAGTTTGGAGCTATGTGACATGTCCAGCAATATTTATTTATTTTATTTTATTCTTAAGGCACATAAAACAGAATACAACCAATCAGATACAAAATATAGTCATCGACTCTTAGACCTAGATTGTATCCCAAAGCATGTGTACACAGCATGATAACTCTAGCGCAGTTCTGTGTAGACCAGCGGAAGGGAAATATTCACTCAAATAATTTATACTCATTGCCTGTCATTTCTTTGGATGACTACCTTGCAACTCGCCAGTTTTACAAGTCACTCGGTATTTAGATCGTCTTAACAAATGTAGGTAGATGGGTAAGGTATAAAACTCTTAAATTGATGTAAGTACACTAATGAAACAACTAGAGAGTTCAATTCGAGCGTCGTGAGTTTAATATGACAACTTGATTGGTTTATTTTCGCTATATATTCGAAGAGAAATCAAAAATATGATTAAATCTTAAAAATTAAGATTTAGGGCCACTTGAGCAACGATGCCTAAACGTATTTTTGGCTAAATATGGCTTTAGAGAGTTGTCAAATAATACAAATATGTCCAATTTAAACATGTTTTTACGTTTAGTACGTAAAAACGTTTAGGGTTGTTGTGAAAGCCAGGCGTTTAAGAAGTATTGGTATAAGTATAAGGATTCGGTACGAAACCTTGAACAAAAGAGAAAACCCCAAAAAAGCCTAATAAGTTCTTATTGACAGAAAAGATAAATACGCTAAATTATGTCTTACTTTCAATTAAAACATCATCTACACATAACATAAACATTCGCTACATCAAATCTAGGTTTTTTGTGTTGATAAACTCGTTTAAGCTCTAGACAGACGGCCTTCATCTGAACTACACGCTGCAACAATCTGCGCAGTCAGTTTGCCGTTGGCGTGCAGTTAGCGAGCAGTTCTTACGGTTGGTAGTTTCGATGCAGTGCAGTTATGATGCTGTCCGTCTATCTAGACCCTTATTCATGTTCATTATTACACGTGTTGCAAAACAGGTCACGCCTCGGTCTCCTTTTCTGGCACAATATCGTAGATACTTCGTTGTACCAGCATAAGTAGTACAGAAGAACACGTTTCCTTTTGTGATGTAACCTTTCTGTTTATAAATTATCTAGTGAGTCTATGTCAACACTAGTATCGGTTCTCTTGAATGCCGAAATATGGTGTTTTCTTATGTGTCACTTTAGTATGAAGTATTTTGCATAAAAATCATTAATTGTGGAAACTAGATTAGATTCTTCTTTGTTTAAAGTTCTTTGTACTTTTATATCTATCAATCAGTTTTCAAAAAAAAATATATAAAACTTTATAACTAGATCTATTTTATTCAGAGTCGAGCTGTTTTAAATCATAAATGATTTTGTTTTGCACTGTTTTGATTTTTATCAGAAAATTTATTCTAATTTTAAATCGAAAACTGTTGCGTAAGATTCTTTAAAATCAAGAGTAGTGTGCGCAAGTAAATTGCGTCAATATTAAAATTTATGATACATTTTATACAACTTAGTACCTACCAACCAGTCTCTCGTGACCACGGCCGATGTAACTTGGCCGAAACGTCGAGGTTAGTCAAAATTATGATTTTGATATAAATCTGTGCGCGAAAAGACCCGTTTTGTCTTAAAAATATAACTCAGTACCTTATTAGATATATATTGATGGTTAATAAGCAAAAAGAAAAAGCAACAAATATGTATGGTGATTCTAGGTATCCTAAGTAATTCACTTTCTCAAGAAATTAGTTTCATAGTAGATTTTTAAGTTTCTCCCCAATGCAGAATGAGGGACACACCAAACAAAATAAATATACAAAGAAATACACAAAAATAAAGGTACCTAAGTACAATAGACGGTCTTATCGCTAAAAACGATCTTTTCCAGACAAACTTTGGATGGACAGGACATCACAAAATCAAAAAGGCGGCGGTGTATCTATGATCATAAACCTACATTAACTACCTATACTTACTAATAAACTAAATATATACAAATATAAAAAAATACATATACAATATGTAACAAAAACCCTGTCAGATCCTTGTGGGTGTGATAAAGTATCGATGTTTGGTCACAATCATGTAATAGTTTACCAGAAAAAAAAATATACGACCAATTTAATTATTTGGCGCTCTAAACTTAAAACTTACCTCTGGCAACACCGGCGGGGCTACGCTCCGTGCCGGAGCGGTGTGGAGGTGTCATAACATAACCCACGTACGACATTTTACGACGTAAAAAATTTGCCCATTTTTGGGATAAAATTCAGATTAATCTCGAAATTAAAAATTATATATCTTTTAATTTATTTGATGCAGATGTTTTTTAAACATCTGACTTTAATTTCTATGGATCTGACAGGGTTTTTGTTACATATATTTTACTAGTTGACCAATCCGCGGCTTTGCACGCGTGGTTTGCCAGTAAAAAGTAGCCTATGTGTTAATCCAGGTTATGATCTACGTACATACCAAATATCATCGCAATCGGTTTAGCCGTTCCGGCATGAAAGAGTAACAAACACCCATACATCCATACATACAAACTTTCGCGTTTATAATATTAGTAGGATAAGCTACAGTAAAGGGTATAAGTTTGATGCCTATGTCTATCTTAGGCCGTCCATCGCCACCGTCACCGGGACGTCACCTAGAACGAGATTACGGCGCCGATTTAGCGATACATACATTTACTATAGGCCGTGTGTTCACCGCACCGCGCCTGACACCCGAGAGCCGGTGACGATGGCGGTGGACAAACGGACTTTGTGGCATCGTAATTACCTAACGGATGAACCGTTTTGTATGCTGTTTTTATACAAAGCTGTTTAACTGTCAATTTTTATCCCACGACGCAAAAAGAGGCGGGATTTTTTTATTTACTTGTTGGTTTTAGATCACAGAGAGTCAAAGACTGTGTAAAGTTATACTTTACTTAATACTAAGCCGTAATACTTCTCATTACGTGATGTCGTGTAAAATCTAGCATAGTAAAGCTTTATGCTAAGCCTGCAGTTTCTAAGCTGGGTTTGCCTTCCTAAAAATTTAAAATCCTGATTAAAGTGCTTAAGGCTATAAAGAACGTTAATGTTCTAAGCGTCAATCGAAACTTAATCATAGATTTCTCAATATTGGTAGCGATTCTGTTGTAAACTAATAAAAATTTCGTGGAATACGTAATTATTTCGTCTACGCTAAAGAAATTAGCATGACATTTAAAAGGACGCGTGATTGCGGATTCCTACAGATTGTACCATAGTCTACATCAATTTTATACGCCAATTTAGTTTAACTAATTTAGGGTTGCCGTCTCCAAATGTTGAAATCCAGGATTTGAAGGTAGAAATACCTGAAAATTTCAGTTTAAAACCAGAACGCACTATTGTGTTTGGAATCCACATTAGAGCATGTAGAAGCTTTTATTGGAAAAGGTACGGAAAACTTTCCACTTTGTTTTTTTGTTTCAAAAAGTGTCAACGATCACACTTGCGAGGCGCGGGCCCAGTGAAAAAAGAATTGGAGATAGTAGTGGTGCGTGAGTTTACCACAAACTTTAAAAAAGACGCTACTTAAAAACTATCCAGGACAGCCCAGGACACCCCAAAAATAAGGACATGTCCTGGGAAAACAGGACGGTTGGCAACCCTAAACTAACTTAATTTTAGACATTTCACTGCAAATTATATGTTAATTTGGTATCTAGCTTGAACGTTTGAATTTTAGTAAATTTTAGTTAGGAAATAACTGCATTGCCACCTATATACTATAAAATTACCTACTGAATAAAATATATATCTTCTAGCATTGAGTTTAGTTCTGAAATTCAAACCTGACTTGGATAAAGTTAAACTTACTTAATGAGATATTCTCCATGATCTACAAGCGATCTACATTTCCTACCTCATTGCTCCCAATAAATAAGACAGGGCATTCAAGATGGACGTCTATCTAACTCCATCTGAGACGGGTAGGATTGAAGTTGCTGTTTTTAATTAACCTCTGGCATCACAGCCGTGAGTTATTGCTTTGGTCGAACTATTGCCAGCTTTAAATGGCAATAGTGGCTAGATTATGAATAAATAAATCATGCGGGAAATTTACACAGCGCTATCTAGCCTTAAACTAAGCAAAGCTTATACTGCAGGAACCAGATAATTGATATAATACAGTTTTGTATCGTAATATATACTTATAATTGTAGGGAAAAATCCAGACCCGGAACAAATATCTGTAGACCATGCAAACACTTGTTCCGCGGCGGGAATTGAACCCGAACCTCAAGCTCTGCACCACGGAGGTTATAAATACCAAATCATTTCTGCAAAATAGTGAAAGCTTCATCTATATTCATGACATAAATAAAAATAATAAGAATGATGAACTTTGTGAATCGCCGTGGTACACACGGCTACACATCATGCTATACATTTCCAGTATAAGCTGACCTCTCATTCTACGAAAAGCCTACACAATGCGAGGTCAGCTCATACTGAAAATGTATAGCTTGATGTGTAGCCGTGTGTACACTCTCGCCGGTTTCTTTATGCAAATTTTTTGTCAAAAAAATATATCTCGGGAAATGTATTTCATGTGAAAAAGTTGTTGTAGTTATTTTACCCTGGAAAAAAATCTTTGAATAATACAAAAAACAGAAAAAATTGAAACTTAACTTAACTCTAGGTAGGTTCCTAATTTTTTCACAAGTTGTTTCTTTTAATCAAATTGTTTAATTTACTGGTGGTAGAGCTTTTGTGAACGGGCTCGAGGAAGTGGGCACCACCGCCTTACCTATATCTGCCGCCAAATAGCAGTACTTGTGCTGCTGTGTTCCGGTTAGATGGTAATGGTATGTTCCTGTAATTACTGACACATAGGCGTAATAGCTAAGTCCTATAGTAAGGCAACGTATCCACATAGAGATCAAGACAACATAATAGCTTGTTTTTAATTCTATCTGGATATCCATGGGCCGCAGTAGCCACTAAACATCTGGTGGACTGCATGCTCGTTTGCCATATAAGTAGTATAAAAAAAATCATCCCCTTTCGAGTGTTCCGAACATATTATACATATTCTAATATATATTACTCAAAACTTCACCTTGTAGTTATTAAAAACAATTTTTAAATTTGTTAGATTTATCCACAACGTGAATATTAGTTAGAAACACTAAATCGACTCCAGCTACAGATCTGACTTATTAGATTAACTCTATCTCGAGTTCCATCTCAGAGCTGCTGCGCTTATGAGCTTGCAATATTTTATACCTTGCATAAGTGCTACAAGTACAGTAATCCGCAGCTTAGAGGTTCTAATACCTAAGACAGCTCTAAAAGCATTAGATATATTCCAAGCCAAAATTATGGGTCCTTTCATCGAGTCTAATTTAAATTTACTCAAAAGTTTCATTTCAAACTAATCTTTTTGATCGCCACAATCAAATATTGCTCAGCTTTGACGTGATAAAATGAAGTGGTGGGGCGTGCAATTTCAGTTTAGGCGATCTTAGAAGGTATTATCAAACACTTATTGATAGGTCAACACAGTTGACAAAATTATGCATCGGCTTGATATTTAGACTATAATGAAAAACTACATAAATCCGCGTCCGCGTCGCGTTTAAGCTGACTACGGGCTAGTGACTAGTTAGTGATTTACTAATAACTAGCGACACGCCCCGGCTTCGCACGGATGCAATGCTGATACTAAATATACTACAGAATGTCTTTATATAGGTATACAGCGTTCACAGCTTTTTTGTCATTAGACAATACAAACATGTTTTCTTTAGAGGTTACTCTTGAAAGAGTATTTAATTGAAAGAGTATTAAGAGTATACACGACAGCACATTAGAAATGTATAAATTTTTTTCTTTATTATACTATGCATGTATTTATACATAGAAAACTTCCTCTTGAATCACTATCTATTAAAAAAACCGCATCAAAATCCGTTGTGTAGTTTTAAAGATACATAGGGACAGACATGGGGAAGTGACTTTGTTTTATACTATGATAGTAATGGTTCATATCAATGATCTGCTTATGCTCGGTATCATTGGGTACACAGACATCAGTACAGTTGTGGAGAGGTATACCTCTAATGCTCGAGCCAGCAGAGCTGAAATTCGGAAGCAGAGAGACGAGATGCTGCAGCGTTTGAATTTGACACTTAAGGCCGTCTTTGACTAGGGCGATGCCAATCTCGTCAAATTCAAAGCTTTAAAAACGCAAGCATGTCTCTTCTCGGCGAAAAAGTGTCAGTTTTCCCAAGTTCCCATTTTCTGAGATGTACCGTTATCTGTAAAAGGTCACCTCGAGCTTCTAGGGGTTTCGCTCTACTCTCAACTTTAGCTCATACATCGAGTCTAAGGCAAAAACAGCTGCCATGAAGCTGGGAATCCTCAAAAAGGTCAGGAGATACTTCACACCAGGACAGCTTCTTAGTCTTTACAAAGCTCAAGTCCGGTCTGGTATGGAGTACTGCTGCCACCTTTGGGATGGTTTGGCCAAATACCAGCTCGCTACCTTAGACTCGATAGAACGTAGGGCTTTTAGGCTTATAGGTGAGCAACATATGGCAGAGACTAAGACCCAAAGTCTCGAACACCGCCGTAAAGTTGCAAGCCTATCGATCTTTTACAGAATACATTTTGGGGAATGTTCCCATCAACTATACTATCTGATCCCACCATCCCCCTTCCATCAAAGGACAAGCGGGCGCACGGCTCAGTACCATCCGTACCTGGTTGATACACCACCCATTCGCACACATTGTTTTGGTTCTACGTAATTGATGCGTACAGCTGAGGTATGGAACACTTTACCGTCGTCTGTTTTACCTAATAAATACGATCCCGGCCTCTTTAAGGTAAGAGTGAATAGGTTTCTTCTAGATCTTCGTGCTACATCTTAGACCACATCATCGCTTACCATCAGGTGAGATTGTGGTCAAACAAAGTACTATCATATTTAAAAAAAAAAATTAACAAGTAAATGTACCTCTGAATTGGATCTTACTGTATTACAGAGCAGGCATACGATTATCAGCGCCAGATATGGACTTGACCGACTGTTTTGATCTATTCGTGTCACAATAAACCTGTCTCAAAATATTTATACAATAACTTCGAAAAATCGATCTGAACAATCTTACGATCAGTTACACAAACCCTTTAACCGGACAATAAACGGATTAAGAAATCATAAATAATTATTTTATGCAACCGTTGTAACGAAAGTGAGTTGATACGTAATTTCCATACGTACGACCTCGCACTTCGAAAACAGACTTACCAAGTCGGTTTTCGAAGTGCCTACTTCAAAAACGGACCAATTGGATGTTTTATAGAACAAAATACACGTAATTTATTAGTGAAATAATCAACTTTTAAATAAGTAGTATAAGTAGCAAATTAATGTAATAAATACTCAACTTTTGGCTTATGTTTTCGCTATTTATCATTTCGTTTGTTATTTAAAATCCCGTTTATTAATTGGGCACATTCACACTTAAACCAGGCAGTTACAAATGATCAAAAAAAAATACAAAGTGTTTTTATTTCTGTAAAATATAGAACTTTAACAAAGTTGTTGAGATCTTCTTTTAAGTATATTATACTTGTGTCAGAAGACCCCGCTCTTCAATAGCCATACAATTTATTTATATAGGTTACAGATTTTTACATGGAATAGGTTATCCAACAGTAGCGAGCACATACGGTGTATGTGGGTAGAATGTATATGTTCGTGTGTGTATGTATGATAGTTGGTGTGTTTGCGTGTCTATTTGTGTGTAAGTGTGTATGTATATGCGAGTGTGTGTTTTCATCTATGTGTGTGTATGCAATAGGGGGGTGTGTGTTTGTGTGTCAGGGTACGTGTACTGTATGAGTATAGGGAGTAAACGAGTGTGAATTGTGCGCATGCGTGTTTTGGTGTAAAGCTAGACATACATACTTTTTTATTATTATTATGATGTATTACTCGTGCGCGATAACTTGGGACCTGCTAGGAATGCGACTCCCCGACCGCTTCCCCTGCACTTCCCCGATGGCGCCCGTATTGTACCGTTCGCATCACTATTTTTTTACTAGGGTTTTTAGTCTCGTACTGGCCTACGTCACGTAACGACGCGCTCTGGAATTCTTTTAGTTTTCCTTTGTGTTATTGTTTTGTTGTTGTAGTTTTTGTTGTTATAGTTTGTGTTATTGTTTTGTTGTTGTAGTTTTTGTTGTTATAGTAAATGTTGTAAATTTATCGGATACCTCTTCGTCAAGTGATTATAGTGAGACTGAGGACGAAGAACAACCTCTAGAAGGCATAAATCCACTAAGTAGTGACGAAGATAAGATAATGTAAATAATAGATAAAATAAATGTATAAACTTAAACATTGTATTTTTATTTTATTCAAATAGTGTAAAAAAGATTAGATAAAAAGCAGCGTCCTCCCTGAGTAACATAATAAATTAGGTTACAAAAAAACAAAGACGAAGCCGCGGGCGGCTGCTTGTTATGTTCGCTTTTTTGCGGGCGGTACAAACACGCCAATATGACGTCACCGCGCTCAGGTCCCAACTTATCGCGCACGGGTAATATACTATCAAAATACAATATAAATCTAGTATCGAAACTGATGACTTTTGAAAATACATATATGTTTTTATGAAAGGATTTCACTTTGTACGTAAGTTGTGTTCTTAATTTATTACTGCTGTACTGCTGTTTAAAGGCACCGTTCAATTTATTCCACCCTTTTCAATGTTCAGCATTTAAAAATTATGTTTTCAACTGTTGTTACATTTTACCTAATCGTGCCCAAAAGCGCGCTTTCGCGCCGTTTCGTAAGTTAACTGAAACGCCTTGTGTTGGTCTAGGTTCGGTAATTTATTTATTTTAATACTTTAGAACAAAAATACAAATTACATGTACAAAAGGTGGGCTTAATGCTAATAGTTTTTTCTACCTGCCAACCTCAGAGGTAACAAAAAACCGGCCAAGTGCAAGTCGGACTCGCGCACGAAGGGTTCCGTAACATTATCAATAAAAACGGCAATAAAATCACGTTTGTTGTATGGGAGCCCTCCTTAAATATTTGTTTTAATATAATTTAATTATTTATTGTAAAAATGAATAATAACTAAATATTTTGTGAATATTTCAAGCGTCTACCTGTTGCCGTTATCAATATCGAGCTAAAACAATCAAATAAAACACATTTATTGTATAGGCGCCTCCCTTAAATATTTATTTTATTCGGTTTTTAGTACTTGTTGTTATAGCGGCAACAGAAATACATCATCTGTGAAAATTTCAACTGTCTAACTATCACGGTTCATGAGATACAGCCTGGTGACAGACAGACAGAAAGACAGCGGATCCTCAGTAATAGGGTGCCGTTTTACCCTTTGGGTACGGAAGCCTAAAAAGGTTGGCGTGCTAACTTAAAACAATATTAACTTATTGATACTTAAAAAAAACAAAAGAAATAACATTAAACTCCGATCACAGTAAGAATAAATACATAAACCTACATGATATAATATAAATAATAATTAGAATATATTATATATATATGTATATATATATTTATACATATTTTGTTGTATTTGTTAAAAAGTTTTACTTGAACAAAAAAATACATATAAATACACATACTATGTTTGTAGGGTACCTACCTACGGTTTGTAAGTGTGGTACGAGTACGTTTATGTATCATAGAATTTTTTAATCTTCTTCAATTGGGTTTATGGTACAATAACTGGTTTACAACATTTATTTATATGTACCGATGGACAGTCAGTGAAAACCTGCTTTCTTTGTTAAAGTGTCGATTGACGGTTCAAGTAAGACCAGCGTCTTAGGGAAAGTAAATTTGTAGGGGTTGTACATAAGTTTAATTGGCGTCATGTATTGTGCCACTATGTGAGAATATTTCTCTTTATTTACTTACCTAAGTGATTGAAGTGGCAATGGGCAGGCCATATAGCGCGCAGAACAGATGGTCGATGGGGCCAGAAAGTTATCGAATGGAGGCCACGGACCGGCAAGCGCAGCGTAGGACGTCCACCTACAAGATGGTCAGACGACTTGGTAAGAACCACAGGTCGGCGTTGGATGCAGGCTGCTTCCAACCGCAGTTCCTGGAGAACAATGAGGGAGGCCTTTGTCCAGCAGTGGACGTCCTACGGCTGATATGATGATGATGATGACTGACCTAAGTATTCGTTCATGCAAGGAGCTCCTACTACAGGTATATATCATGTGACCATGCGTTTAATAATAATATTATTTATTTATCCAGATCAAATCTATTATAGTGTGACCATTAGTGCTGTGCACTCCCTGAGGTATGCGCGCGGCGACACGGGGGCGAGAATCGGCTGCTGCGCTCTGTCAGTTCGCCGTCAACGCTCGTGGCGGCAGGTAGTGTTATTCGTATCGGACTGTCTATCTCATGTGCGTCTGACATAGACAGTCCGATACAATTAACACTACCTGCCTCCACGAGCGTTGACGGCGAACTGACAGAGCGCAGCAGCCGATTCTCCCCCCCGTCTCGCCGTTCGCATACCTCAGGGAGTGCACAGCACTAATGGTCACACTATAAATAAAAATTAATTGACGTGCGTCTCGCTAAAACTCAAAAACGGCTAGACCGGTTGTAATGATCTTTGATTTATTGGATTTGTCTTCGCCCCGATTAGAAGAATAACTATTAAATTATCGGAAAAAATCACGCAGCTATTAATGACCGATTGATAATTCTACCGTACGTCACGGTAAAATTGGCAGCCCCCGTCATATGCATGTCAAGGCGGTACGAAGTTCTCTGGGTCAACTAGTCTATACTATACTATCTATACTAATCTATACTATTACTATATATACTAATATTATAAAGAGGAAAGATTTGTATTTTTGTGTGTATATTTGTAATGAATAAACTCAAAAACTACCGGTCTGATTTTAAAAATTCTTTCACCATTAGAATGCCACATTATTATTGAGTAACAAAGGCTACTTTTTATCCTACTTAGCAGAGGAATCGTAATGTTTTTATTGAAAAACTACGCGTGCGAAGCTGCGGATTGGTCAGCTAGTAATATTATAAAGAGGAAAGATTTGTATTTTTGTATGTATGTTTGTAATGAATAAACCCAAAAACTACTGTGCCAATTTCAAAAATTCTTACACCATTGGAAAGCTACATTCACCTTGAGTGACATAGGCTATAGTTATTGCTAGAAAATATTAGGTAATATTATAAAGAATCGTAATATTATAAAGAGGAAATATTTGTTTGTTTGTTTGTTCTGAATAGGCTCCGAAACTACTGGACCGATTTAAAAAAATGTTTCACTGTTGGGAAGCTACACTATCTCCGGGTGACACAGGCTACTTTTTACCCAACTGCGGAGAAGGAGGGTAATGTTTTTATTAAAAACTACGCATGCGAAGCTGTGGATTGGTCAGCTAGTATTACATAAAGTAGGTGCAATATATAATCATAATTCTAGGGCGGGGGGAATAAGATCTGCACTGACGTCCCGCATTGGGATGTACTGTGTTACCCCCCTTTTAAACTGACCCCAGCCATCCTAGCTCTTTGAGATAATAGAGTAGGACTTTGGGTTGATGGCTGCAGCCTTTCAAGATCCCAGTGGATGCAGTTGTGGTGGGCAGATGAGGATTCGATGAGCTTCTGCAGACCCGTTTTCAGTCTTGCTTCACTTGTGGCCGTGAAGCATCACGTGCTCCACCGTCTCTTCGTGAAGACCACTGGCTACAATGCGTCTGTGGCTCCGGTCTTCAAGAGGTGATGGTTAAGTTTGCCGTGTCCCGTGATGGTTCCTACCCTCATCCTCAGTTCTTCTAGTTTAATTTTAAATAGATTATTTGTTGTTTTTCAAGTCTTTGCTTGATTAACTTAAACTCTGCGTTCTCATTCTTTCTGTTGCTTCTTTTTGAAGTTCATCCTCAGTCTATTTTTGATTTCTGCAGTTGGCGGCTTGGAGAGGTTGTTATCATTAGTGTTTGGTGGTTGCTTGGCACTTTTCTTTGCTATGGAGTCTGTCTTGTTGTTCTCTGGACAAGAGCCGTGAGCTTATGTCCATCTGATGATAGCACTGTGGTTTTCGGCCCATTTTTGGAGAGCACTATAGCACTCCGTGATATATTTTGATCAAGTATCGGGTTGTCTGAGCACGTTAATAAGTGCCGCGCTGTTTGTTGTAAAAATGTGTTTAGGTATAGTTTTGAACACTAGCTCCCACACTAGGATCCCCTGTGTTGTGGTAGCTAGGCTCTGCCCAAGAACAATTTGGTAGGAGTTTACTATAGTAAGATAAACTCTTTTTAAATACAGTTTTTATGTAGCTGTTATGTCGCCTATGACGACTAACTAATTGAAAACGCATGACTATAGTTTCAGATTCATCTTTACGACAAAGATAGCCGTGATTCTGTAGTTAAAAGCACCATAACATAAATCTTATCTAACCTATGAAAGTAATGGGTTAATTTTCCATTTACTAGCCATTAAAATGGTCACAGGCCATTATGCAAGGGCCGCTGGCGCCGGCTACTGTACTGACGTTGACGCGTTTCCTGAACTTCGAGTAATTGAGTTACGATATTAAAATTGACTCTAATCATAGTTTAATTACCTATTAGGATCGCCTGTAGCTACGCTTGACCACATGCAACTCTAAAACTTGTAGCCTGTCAATGTTAAGTGGGTATATCTTGGTGTCTGTTAATGTCAATAACGCGCATGACTATAAAATTATAATTATATTTTTAGTCATGCGCCAATTAAGTCAATATATCAAAAAAGTTGATCTCTAAGCTTCAGGAGGATTTTTAATTAGCGTGTAGTCATGCGTAGGTAAAGACGCTAGAGCATTATGTAATTGGCCATAAGTTACTGTTATAATGAGCATCAGGAAGCTATTAATATTGGCTTTAGGTCTGCGTATTAGATAAGACTACACGTTTGAAGGGGCTGTATAGATATTGATTACATTGTAAATCGTCTTTACATGCGAGAGGATAATAAAGTCTATGTGCTTGCATAATTAAAATATTAAGTACATATAAAACTCTACCTACTCATTATCTTAGCCAGAAACTTCAATGGTTTAGCTGCTGCTTAGCAGATTTTTATAGCTAAACTGAATCTTTAATTCAATGAAACTATACCACTTAATGTGAAAGTTTGTCTAGCATACTTTTGATCTAAAAAAATAATATTGAAGACACAATTTTCATAAAATTCTGGATACAAGCGCTTTGTAATAATGTATGTTAACATGTCAATTGTAAGGGGGTCATGATGGCCTTCTCTTACAAGAATATTTGATTTGGTAAAATGAGGTTGGTACCTACCTTTCAGATCCGCCCCCTTATTACCTAAGCCAAATTGCTGTCGTGTCGCTATCGCTAGTCAGGCCATCCCTTTCACACATACAGTACGTACCTCACGTGTGAAAGGGATGGCCTGACTAAGCAATAGCGAAGCGACATCAATTTGGCTTAGGTAATAAGGGGACGGATGTTTTGAAGAATTACTTGATAAAACAAGATAACAGAGTAGGTGTTATAATAAGCGAGGCGAAACGGAAGAAAATGCGAATTTAGAAGTGAATTGTAATTTTTTTTCGTCTTCAAAATTATCTCCTTTCCCATTGGCATTTATATTTTGCAGTATATACCTATAGGTACTTATTACATAAAGTTACGTTAGTGTTGAATACTTATCTGAAAAACCAAAAGCACATTCGTCTTATATTGTACAAGCATCTATCGAATCGTACATATATAATTGAGGAGCAATGCCCCATTGCCTCAATCAGACTGAATGTATAAGTCATCAGTCATGCATGCCACTACGACTGCATCCTTTGAGGTCAGCCTGACATTGGCATTGCTTTGTCAGTGCCACACTCGCAAGATGATGTTGGATGATGCTGTCAGAATAGAGTTTTGCAGACGAGCAACTTGTTAATAATCTTCCAGTATTTCTGGGAACCAGTATAAGAATTGCACACTCAAATACATAATACGTGGAAAATAAAAAGATACTATAGATAAGTCTAGAGGAAAAATGTTCTATTTAAGCAACCGTGTATCATCTTTGACTACATTACACTTACCATCAATTAAGGTAGTTGATATACGATTATCTATAACTAATTAAAAACAACTACACTTGTTTCTACTGCCACAATATAACAGAAGAGTAAGTATTTACAGACTTTGTTGATAGAGCAAAGCGAGATCTCTAAATCAACTTGGGCAAATCGGCGTTGTATGTATGTATGTTTGTTTGTCCGAGGATAACTTTCGAAGCGTTGATCAGATCATCGTGAAATTTGATATAAAGGATGGCACAATTTTGGTGTGACTAAATGAGCGAAAAATGGGGTGGGGGGGGGGGGGGGGGGGGGTTTGAGATATTAGGATTCAAGAGGGATAAAATAAAACCAAACTGAAAATATCCAGTCCAATGGCAATTTTAATGAAAGGTCTTGTAGTTTTTAAGTGTTTAGGCTTATTAAAAACTGAATTTTGTCGAAATTCACACGGTACATCAGTGTTCCCACAGGGCTGAAATTTGGTATACGTGTAGCTTTAGTGACACAAATATAGGAAAAGTCTGAAATTCAGAATATCTGTAATTTCTGCCCCAAAAAAGAAATCCAAATTACATGAACACCCGTTACCTGTAATTTGAACGAAACTGTAGGTCAAGTTATTTGGTTATGCATTTCGTAGCACTATTTTGATAGTCAAATATTACAAATGATATTTTGTTTCGTTTTTATGAGAGGCTCGCGAGATCTCAGTTCGCGGCAAACAAAAAACATAGTTATGTTAAAGTGACCAAATTGTTCCACAGATTTTTCGGTTTTTTACTACTAAATTTTTATTATGGTGTGCAATTAAATTATAAATATCTATATTTCTTTTGCTAAATTATATAATCTGACATGTTGTCCGTCTGTCCGCACAAATATCCAAGTTCAATCGAAGTGTCAGTTCCCGTCCGCGCCTGACATTGCATTCGCGCGATGAATAGCTTTGTTAAACTACCCGCGTTGTCGGACAGGACAGGAATATCGCGGCTATGTGTTAATAATGGGGTTAGGGAAGCTAGATACCGGCTCTAAGACCCTTTTCCGGCTAAAAGTTTGCTTGTTGAAAACGGTTATACATTTTTTTTTGAAAAGCTACGTAAATCTACCGCTAAAGGTTTTCCTTGTAAGTTTTTTACTTTATATAAACATCTAATTTTTGATGGAAATATTTTTTTCTTATAATGATGGTGTACCGTGGCCCATCGCGTTTTCAATATTCTTTCTGGACGTCTGGTCGAAGTTATCTATAATCTGAAAGCTGGCGCTTATATGGATCAACGCATAAGCATTGCAATTCAGCGGGCCAATGCAGCCAGTGTCTCACTTAGGGACACTTCCGCCTGGTAGTGATCTGGAGCAGTTGAACTATCTATAGCTCGTTTGCAACGGTCTTTAGATAACTCAACTGTTTCTTCTGTATTTTAGTCTTGTAAATATTTGTATAGTCTTTCTGTTTTCGTAAGAGTATTGATAAAATGGGTATGTTTGTGGTTTGGTAAACGTTTGCTTAAAAAAGACAAAGGAGTAGCGCGTTGAAGTCTTTTCTTCTGAGACAATAAATAAAATAATATATTGGCCGCGTAGATTCCTTTCAAAAGATATTTGTTAATTTTTTAAATGTAACAAAAAATACTCTGATGTCTAACTATGACCAAGTTAACTAATATTATAAAGAGGTATAGTTCGTGTGTTCGTATGTTTGTAGCGAGTAATCTCTAAAAATATTTTCTATCAGTCAACCGGGACAGTTAAATTTATCCAATTTTATCCAGGTTGACGTGCTTAACAAGGCATTAAAAGAAAAACGAAACAAAATAACAAAAAAACGTAGGAAAGAGCAAATATAAGTAATAGCTCATCCATACGCATATGACAAATTCGAAAGTAACACGTCTCTCTGTTTGTAACGTTTTCAAGACCAAACGGCTTCTTGACTGGTTTAGATGAAATTCTATCTACTACATTATGACTAGGATTGGGACATAAACTACTTTTTTCCAACTGCACAGGAGGGTCTTCTTCTGGCAAAAGGCCAAGAGGCCGCTCACCAACTAGATGGACAGACCAACTAAAAGATGCCCAGAACTCAACGACTTTCTATCAAATCGTCAAAATTGCTACCGACAGAGGTCGCTGGAGACAGTTCATCCATTCCCGTATGAAATCACACCATGGCCACGATCTTCAGTCATGAAGGACCGACCAGAGAGAGAGAGAGAGCACAGGAGGGTAATGTTTTTATTGAAAAACCACGCGTGCGAAGTCGCGGGCGGCAGTTATTACAATAAAGTTATACTAATGGCTCGCCCCGAACTGAGATCTTTCGAGTTTTCCGTAAACACAAAATAAAAATATTTGTAATCTTTGACTATCAAAACAGTGCGACGCAATGCTTAATCATAAGAATCTTGACCTACAGTTTCATTCAAATTACAGGTAATCAGAGTTCATGTTATTTGGTTAATCATTTTTGGGGTAGATTCTGGACTTCAGACTTTTGCCTATATTTGTGTCACTAAAGCTAAACGTATACCAAATTTCAGCTCTGTAGGGTCACTGGTATACCCTGTGAAGTTGAGTTTTTAGTATACATAACAATTAAATATTGTTGGACATTTCACACAGCGCTATCTAGCCCCAAACTAAGTAGAGCTTGTACTATGGGAACCAGATAACTGATAGAATACTTATATCCATTTTTTTTTTGTAAATACATACATATAATATATAGAGAAACAACCAGACCCGGAACAACTATCTGTAGATAATGCAAACATTTGTTCCGCGGCGGGAATCGAACCCGCTACCTCCTGCGTCTCAGCCGGCTATTCGCCCACTGCACCACGGGGGTCGTCAAATGACTATAACTAATAAGTAATAACTCAAAAATAACAAGGATTAAATTAAAAATAATAACGGGGTTGAAATTCACTAATGAAGACCTTTCATTAAACGGCCCATTTCACCTAATAACCTCATTTTGTTTTTTACCCCTCTTGAACCCCAATATCTCAACAACCCCCCAACAGTTTAAGCTCAATTAGTCACACCAGGATTGTGACATCATTACCTACTAATATACCAAATTTAGCGATGATCGGATCAACGCATTGAAAGGTATCCTTGGACAAACAAACATACATACATACATACATACATACTTAAATACAAACATACATACAACGCCGATTTGCCCAAATTGTCTTGGAGACCAGGCCTCGCTCTATCAATTTTTTTTTATTGATGATAGTCAAGCCCTTGACCACTATCTCATCTGATGGTAAGTGAAGGAGTAACAAAGATGGAGCACGCTTGCCTAGAAAGAACCTATTTATTTACTCTGGACTTGAAGACACCAAGATTATACTGGTTTGGAAAAATATACGCCGGAAGCGAGTTCCACTCCTTACTTTTGCTAACAAGAAAAGTTGAAGCAAATCGTTTCGTACGGCAAGGTGGTATACTGACCAGGTATGGATGGTACTTCTCGGTACGTCTGCTTGTCCGATGGTGGAAGGGGGAAGCAGGGATAAGGTCATGAAGATCTTGCGCACATTCACCAAAATGAATCTTCTAAAAAACTGAAAGTCTGGCTATTCGGCGTCTGTGCTCTAGAAGTCTAGACTTTGAATGAATGAAGAGCTAAGGAAGTGAATATTAAAAAAATGACAATGTACAGAACGTTTGAAATCTGGTTTTTTTTGGAATGTTATTTTTTGTTATGGAATTATGCTCGCGATTCTAAGACAATTGGTCAACATCATCATATCTTTTACTGCTGGATATAAATATATGCCTGCCTGCATAGATTTTTACCGACTTTTTTCCTTTTATGTATTTTCTCATAGCATCCCTAAACATGATATTAATGCCTTTTCCTTCTCCGCCTTTTTGCACATAAAATACACAATAGGCTTAGTTACAAGAAACACAATAGACATATCCGTTCTTTGGAAACGCTATAAGTACTAACATGGTAATTTTATTGCTGTGCTCATGGTTCGGTCAAAGACTTAGAGGAGTCTTTAAATATTACCTATAAGTTCGTACCTACGACAAATGCATAAGGCTCACTAGGTATGATTTGAAATTTCCACACTTAATATTATTTTAAAGTAAGGACGTATTCGGTAGTTTTTTTTAATCCTTGAAAAGGGCTTTGTCGTACATGCGATTATGCCGGCCTGATAGGTAATCTAAATTAATGATTTAGTAACTAAATTTAACCTTAACTAGCTAGTTTGTAAAGTGTTCTAGCTGAGTCCGAAAGTGGTTCAGCTAGAACACTGTTACAGATCCCTATTTCTCTAAATCTTAAAGATAGGGTATTTCTGATAGCTTCGTAGCGGACACACTTCATTAATATTTGATATTCGTCATAGTGTTAGAAAGCATAATTCTCTGTATAATAGATAATTCTCTGTAGGTGATTTTTTCATCAGATGTAAAAACTTTGCATGGGATCCATCCCATGCAATAAGTTTTTACATATATATTCTACATATATATTATATATGTTGATATATTATTTGAAATTATCGTCATATTCGTGAAACAATAATTGATCGAGCGAAGCGAGATCTTCAAATAAATCGGCGTTGTATGTATGTATGTTTATTTGTCCGAAGATAACTTCCAAAGCGTTGATCTGATCACCGTAAAATTTGGTATATAGGTAGGCAGTGTTAGCACAATCCTGGTGTTGATAATTGAGCTAAAAATGTTGGGGGGTCAGTTGAGGTATTGGGGTTCAAGAGGGAAAAAAAAATCAAAATGTGACTATATTGATGAGATATTTTATTCAAAATGAGATATTAGGTGAAATGGGCCCTTTAATGAAAGATCATATTAGTGAATTTCAATCCCGTTTTTATTTTGACTGAAATATGATAAAATTCACAGGGTGACCAGTGACCGCACAGTTCTGAAATTTGGTATTCGTGTAGCTTTTATGACACAAATATAGGGAAAAGTTTGAAATACAGAATAACTGCAATTTCTATCTCTAAATAGTAACCACAAAAAATGAATTCTCGATGCTTGTAATTTGAATGAAACTGTAGGTCAAGTTAATTGGATTTTCATTTCGTGGCACTATTATATTAGTTTAGGTTTATTAGCCCGCTTGCACAACGATCATTTAACCTATTTAGCGACTAAACATGTTTAAATTTGACGTATTTGTTTGATTTGACACCTGCTTAAATCATATTTAGCCACTAAATATGTTTATGCATCGTTGCGCAAGTCGCCCTAAGAATATTTTTTTATGTTTTTAGGACGCTCGCGCGGTCTCAGTTTGGGGCGAACCACAAGTTATTTAGTTGTATTTAATTTAATGTTAGCTCAGTGTTGTTCTTATGTGTTAGGGATAATAAAATAAATACAAAAGTCAGAAACTGGTGGTACACCCTACTAAAATAATGATTTAATACCATGCTACGGGTTCACTTCTCGCCCGGTGCAAAACTATTAGGGTGCTACTACGGCTCAAAACGCTAGCTTTTCCTAGCGTAAGTTATTTTTTTTAGGATTTTTGGTAAGATAACTGTATATACATATATATTATAGTTATTATGTTAGGTATTTATTGTTATTTTCTCATTTAGTTATTTAGGGTATGTATTTATAGTTTCTGTATATCTGTCCATTTTTTTTGTAGCTTTGAAATACCTTTTCTCCTGTGTCACGCCTTACCTTCTTTTAGCACGACCAGGATGACTGGTAGATAATGCTATTAGCATTAAGTGCTCCTAGCACTATTCTGTTTTGTGTGAAATTATTAAATAAATAAATAAGTCAGCACTGTAATAATAATTGGTCAAGAGCGTGTCAGACCACGCACAGTGAAGGGTTCCGCAGTCAGCAGAGATGTTTCTCAGTCATTTTAAAATACAATATAATTGTGCAGTTGATTTTGGTCATTTTGTATGAATTCAATGAACTTTTTACAAACATAACCACAGATATAAGTCGGTCGTAAACTGTGGAGTCTACGCAGCATTAAACATTTTTTATAGTACAGCATTTTTGCTACTATTGATAGATACTTTTTAGATAGATGAGTTTAGTGTAAAAGTTAACGATTAGCTGGAAGGGGGGAGATACATGACAACTACAAAAATGGTAATTTTGTAGTTTTTTCGTATACGGGCTCATGTATCAAAAATAGTGCTGAGAAAACCTTATAGTGTTTTTGAAAGACCTATTATAAAATACCACAGACGAGGGAGAGAGTGAATTAAACAAAATACCCTTTACTTTTATACAGAAGTCAATTCAGAAAAATGTAGCGTCACGCAAAATTTCAGCTTTAAAGCACTATTAGTCAACGAGTTAGACGACCTCTGTGTCGCAGTGGGCGAATAACCATCCGAATAGAAGTTATGGGTTCGATTCCGAAACAAATATTTGCATGATTAACAGATATTTGTTCCAGATCTGGTTGTTTCTCAGTACCTATATAACAAGTATGTTATTACAAAAAAAATGAATATTAGTATTCTATCAGTTATCTAGTTCCCATAGTACAAGTTTTTCTTTGTTTAGGGTTAGATGGCGCTGTGTGAAATGTCCAACATTATTTAATTAATTATACGGCTATAACTGGTCAGACAGACAGACAGGCAGACGGACCTGGTGAAACTATAAGTGCTCATAGTTCAACTACAGAACCCTAACAACTGAAGACCAATTTATGTAACTCTCTTCTTCTCCCTTTTCCCACATTACGTGGGGTCGGCACAACATGTATTTTTCTTCCATACCTATCTATCAGCTGTCATCTCTATTGTCACTTCTTTCTTTACAAAGTCCATCCATCTCTTTTTCGGTTTTCCCCTACTTCTATATCCATTCATAACTACTTACGTTAACTGCACTCTAGACGCCCAAGATACAAGCTCCATGCTTAGTTTGGGTCTCGCTGTCAACCTCTTAATTTTTTTTGTATCTGGTTTAAGTAACCTGCCAAATGATGTATTTTTATTTTGGGCAAAAAACATTTTTATCTAACACTCTACTAGTCACAGGATTTCCTCCTTCTGTATGACATGCCCATACTACACTAGCCTGTTACACCTTAATTTTTTTATCACGGTTATAATTTATATAACTCTATTGCTAATAAATAGTGATCAAACAAAATATATACAATTTATGAGTATCCCAAGAAACACGACTTTTCTCTTTTCAATCGTAGGCTCATGGTCAATAATTAACCAATGATTTAAGAGCTTGTCGGTTAAGGACGGACGGGGAGGCTGCTATGACTGTTTTATTAATAAGCAGGCCTAAGGCGGCACTATGTATGTACATATTATTCTAATAGTCAAATGTCGGTTTAACATTAAAAGAAAAGAGCTTCATGACGATTTAAAATTAAAATCTGAAGAATATTTTTTTTATCTTGCACGAAAATTTGTTATTCCAATTAAGAAGGTAATAAAGGAAATGTTTTTAAACCATTGTCATTGTAGCCTCCAAACGAATGGATTGATTTCAAAGCGTTTTCTGATTCAAAATCTTATATTATCGCATAGAAGCGATTTCTATAATATAAATATTGCTGGACAATTCACACAACGCTATCTAGCCCCAAACTAAGCAGAGCTTGTATTATGGGACCCAGATAACTGATAGAATACTTATATACTTTTTTTTGTAAATACATACTTATAATATACAGAAAAAAAATCCAGACCCGGAACAAACATTGTAGATCATGCAAACATTTGTTCCGCGGCGGGAATCTAACCCGCTACCTCCTGCGTCTCAGCCGGCTATTCGCCCACTGCTCCACGGAGGTCGTCAATTTATTTCAGACAATCTTTCGATAAAAACGATTTCTTTCAGCCAAACCTTCGATGGAAAAGATTTTTAATGATATTTAACTATTGATCCGTAGTCAAGCAATAACCAAAAGATCCAAGACTGCCTTTGTAATTGATATTTATTTACTAGATCTGCTCGCAGTTTTGCACACGTGCTTTGTAGCCTATATTTCATAAAAAAAGTAGCCTATATTTCAATCCAGTTCATAATCTATCTATAAACCAAATTTAATTAATAGCGGTTCAGTCGTTACGAGAGTCGTTGATTGAGTAACAAACAAACATCCAAACTTTCGCATTTATAATAATAAAGATATTTGTTTATTATGTATAATTAATTATATTATTAAATACGACGGCTGTTGGGGCAGAATGACTCTTAAGAGAAAACCAGGCACTGGAACGCGCAGCCGGTCCCCCACTAAATCGAGTGACGTGTTATTATAAAAATCTCGAGAAAATCGTTAAAATGCTGGTCGACGAAATGTTAGAGAACTAGCGTAATGTTAGAGAGCTGGTTGCAGCTCGCGTGTTTGTTTTTTGTGGAAGAAGCAATCAAAAAGGATATCGAAGTGAAAAAGCACTCAAAAAGAACATTAAAGTGGAAGAAGCAATCAAAGAGGATATTGAAGTGAAAAAGCAATCAAAGCCGATATCGAAAAGAAAAAAGCAATCAAAAAGGATATCAATGTAGAAAAAGCAAATAAAGAGGATATCGAAGTGGAAAAACCAATCAAAGAATAGAAGATATCCAAGTAAAAGCATTAACCCAAGAGGATATCGAAGATGAAGAAGCAATCAAAGAGGATAACGAAATTAAAAAGCAATCAAAGAAGGTATTGAAGTGAAAGAAGCAATCAAAATGTATATCGAAGTGGGAGAAGCAATCAAAGAGGATATCGAAGTAGAGTAAGCAATCAAAGATAATATCAAAGTGGAGTAAGCAATCAACGAGGATTTCATAGTGAAAGAAGGAATCAAAGAGGATATCGAAGTGAAAGAAGCAATCAAAGAGAATATCGAAGTAGAGTAAGCAATCGAAGAGGATATCGAAGTGGAGTAAGCTATCAACGAGGATTTCGGAGTGAAAGAAGGAATCAAAGAGGGTATCGAAGCGAAAGAAGCAGTCAAGGAGAATATGGAAGTAGAGTAAGCAATCAAAGATAATATCAAAGTGGAGTATGCAAACAACAAGGACTTCGAAGTGAAAGAAGGAATCAGAGGATATCGAAGTGGAAAAGAAATTTAAAGGATTATCGAAGTGGAAGAAGCAATTGATTATAAAATAAAATAAGTACTTACCAACATGCTAGGAACATAAATTTTGCCGTTGTACTCGTTTCATAGTACAATAAAGTATTTTCAATCAATTACTTATTCGTTATTTTTGGTCTCAAAAATATACTCCGACGTGATCGGAATAATCTAATCTGAATCTGAATCTAACAAGACGGTTACATACAATTTTACCGAACAATAATTTTACCAATACAGTGTGGTATCGTAAAAGTTCTATACTCATTACCTTCATTGGTCTCTCAGACTCATAAATATTTGCCAATCAGAAATAATACTAAATGTTACTACATTTCACATTCACACTTGGTTTATGGAGATTTCGCGTTTTTTATGGTTCATATATACAAAATAATACATTGTTTGTTTGTTGAAACGGGTCTTTGACATTGTTTAGGTATCTACCTACCCAAAACATCAACCACATAAAGTAACAAAGCTCGACGACACCGATTGCCAAGCAATTTATTTATTTTGCAATTTATTTTGTGGTCCTATAAACTAGTACATATGTATACTTAGTAAAGTAACAAAATTATGATTAGCACCTAATATAATTTACCTAGGATAATTTTAGTTTGTAATAAATATCTTCATGCAGTTTGTTTACCTTGCCACGCCCTTACAGGGTACATACTAGGGAATGCAATCCCGACTCGAGATTGCAAATTCGAGATCCCGCGGGATTAGAAATATCAATCCCGCGGGATCCCGGAATTTTCGGGATCCCGTCTAGTTTAAAAAAAAATTAAATTCGGATGACTGAAAAAGCTAATAACTGCTTGTTTGTGATAGTGAGATTAACTAAAATAACATATTACTCAAAAGAAAATAAAAATCTTTATTCTTTAATCTTACCAACTAAATAATTATCGTCACCTGTCGCTAATATTCGGAAATAGTCGGAATAGTTTTCTAACGCTGTTTGGCGTTCCTGCCGCTCGCGGCCGTCAGTCAGTCAGCGCGCCGCTTGCGCCCCGAGTGGACGTGTGTAGCGTCGCTGACTACTGCCGCCCAATCCCGTCAATCTCGAACGGGATCTCGTCATATGATTCGTCGGGATTGATCCCGGAAAATTACTCGAGATCTCGCGAGATCGGGATCGGGATTGCATTCCCTAGTACATACTTCTATAGATTACTTTTATGAAACCTGTGATGTATGTTGCATTGAAATAAATAAATACTAAATACTAGTTGCGGAAAAAACAATAATAAAATAAATATTATTAAAAAATAAATTATAATAAATAAGTGATATAATTAATGTAATAATTTAGAGTATCATAACTACTATTGTTAAAAGAAGGGTTAAAAAATTAATAAAATAATATATAAGTTGCCAGCGCACAGCGGTCGCACGAAATTCGACCGTAATTCGTACATATTTAGATTAATTTTAGCATTCGCCTCCTCTTCTCGAGAGGTATAGTATCACCAAAAAATATGCAATAGAAAATTGTATTTAGCTATATTGATATACGCAATATACATATTTTGAACACAACCCAATATAAAAAATAATAGAAAATTGAAATATTAATAATAATTTTGTGGTAAAACGTAGGTGAGACCGCGTGCTCCCACTAGTATTTATAAATAATGTAGCGATGCGATTCATTTCAGTGATAATAAAGAACTTTACCAGACAAAGAAACTTGCAATGTCTGATCAAAGAACAATCCATTCAGTTCATTAATATTTCTGTCCTTCAGTTTATAACACGGTTTAACTCTGGCATGGTTTAGTTTCTATTAAATTTGTTTCTCCTGTCTGTCAGAAAAAGGAGCAATCTATGCCAAGGCTAAACCTCGTTTATAAAAAGTGTATCTCAACAATAAAGACGTAAAGTCAAACATTTTTGAATAAAAACAGTCATCATCAGCATCATTTCAGCCACAGGACGTCCACTGCTGAACATAAGCCTCCCCCATAGATTTCCAGAATGACCAATTTTGTGCGGCCAACAACAGCTCCCAGCAATCTTTATCAGGTCTTCTTTCCAGTGGGATCTGTCCTACCTTACGCTTTCTAGTGCATGGTCTTCACTCTAGAACCTTTCTGCCCCAACGGCCGTCAGTTCCCCTCTGCGGTCCCCAGCCTTGCCAATTGCCACTTCAGTTTACTAATTCTCTTGGCTATGTCTATGACCTTGATGGGTCTACAATCTCTCTTCAAACAAAACAGTAACTCGATTAAATGCGATTAAATTTCTACTTCGACGCTGGAAAGACGAAATGAGCTTGCTTATATAATGCAGGACATACGCTCCAAGGGTTGTCTGGTAGAGATCACTTTAGGTCAAGTGATGGTAATTTGGTATAACATTAAAGAATTATCTATGTATACAAGAATTCCTTTTGTAGTCCTTTGCTCGGACATAACTGGCGATGGAAAGGGCTAGACGAACATCTTTGGAGGTTATCCCCTCTCTGATGAGTGAATTAAACCTATGAAAGAATAAAGACTATTTTAGTAACTCAATATTTTTCATTGAAAAAACGAATGAAAGAAAGTATTTGGAAGTATCTTTAACAACAGAACGAATATACAATTATTTACAATAAAATGCAGAAGAAACAGTTGAATCATTTAAATACCGTTGCAAACGATCTATACATGGCTCAACTGCTCTAGCTCACTACCAGGTGGAAGTATCCCCAAGACACTGGCTGCATTGCCCCGCTAAATTGCAATGATAAGATAAGATAAGATAACTCTTTATTGTACACCAAAGTAAAATACAGAACATAATTCTTACAAATAGATTTAGTACAATGGGCGGTCTTATCGCTAAAAGCGATCTCTTCCAGACAACCTTTGTATGGACAGGATCAAAATGTAACACATGACGGCGGTGCATCTATATAAATTTAAAAACATATCTACTATAAACTACTATATATCATACTATAAACCTAAATTACCAGTAATAACACAAATTTAACTTAAATAAGCATCTCTAAAAGTGGTTATGATGAATTAACAAGCAGCTACAACTTCAACACAAGGACAGATAATGGGTGTGCACTTTTGTTTTAAAATTACTAATATACTTGGATGTTCTTATAGAGAGGGGCAAAGCGTTCGTACGGCTGTTACAGTGAAGGATCGACTATAAAACTCTGTCGTATGGACAGGAGTTTTAAGTTGGAGGAAATCTTAAGAACGCAAATTGCGATCATTAGCCTAGTGGAGAAACTCAAAACGCTCCTTAAGATAGAAGGGCGAAGAAGGGTTAAAATGGATGTTACACAAAAGGGACAGTATGTGTGCATTCCGGCGAAGACGGATGGGGAGCCACTTGAGCTTTGTGCGAAAATCAGAAATATGGTCATACTTTCGCAAGCCAAATATGAACCGAATACAGAGGTTTTGAAGGCGCTCAAGTTTGCTCAGTTGGTCTTCAGTGATGTCAAGATAGCAGGCGTCGGCGTAGTCCAGGATTGGGAGTAAAAGGGTCTGTACAAGCGTAACCTTGGTAGCAGTCGGCAAGAAGTTACGAAGTCTCCGTAAAGATCCAGATGATGCAAATACCTTGCGGCTAATTTCATTGATACAGGGAACCCAGGATAAACAGGTATCCATCTGTATTCCTAGATTTTTCACTGACTGGGTGATGTCTATAGGGGTTCCGTCAAAAACTATGGATGGTAGTTGTGCAAAATTGATTTTGAAGATCTGTATGGAGCTATGCTTATTCGTTGACCCAGATAAGCACCAGCTCTCGGATCACACGTCGCTTTGACCAGACGCCCAGAAAGAATTTTGAAAACGTGATGGGCCCCGGTACCCCTTGGACCCAAGGTCTCGACCCCAAATGGCTCAAATAAGTAAGCTCTGTCCAAGACTTCCATATTTGCGCCGCTTGAGATCTTCGGTTGAAATTGTCGCCGCACCGGCCCCAACTGCTGTACCAGACAGATGAGATGGCGCAAGGGTATCGATGCACGTGGCGTCCCACACCAAAGGCTACCCTTCTCCTAAGGTATAAGAGTCATACCGTCAGGCCACTTACCATCGTCACGTATCAGATCGTTCGGTTCGAAAACGGCTGGAACTTTGACGCTGCAAATAGCCGAGCAGATGATATCATTAAGGCTAGTGTGACGGGAAATCCAACGACTGCTTTAGAACACGATAATCCATGGTGACCAAGCTGTTCGACTGCCGAACCGCACTGGCACTGGCGCAGCACCGTACACCTAATCGTAAACAAGTTGCAATCTGGAAAGTTATAGGATTCATGCTTGAAAAAACTTCAAAGGTCGGGGATTTTTTCTGAAATAACCACATATTTCGAAGCACCGTGTTTAAATCAAATAAGTTTAATAGGGAGAAAGTCGGGGATATTCTATAAGGTAATTTTTTTTAAATAACTTATATGGCAAACGAGCATGCAGTTCATTAGATGTTAAGTGGCTACTGCAGCCCATGGATATCCACATAGAATTCAAAACAAGCTATTATGTTGTCTTAATCTCTATGTGGATATGTTGCCATACTATAGGACTTAGCTGTTATGCCTATGCGCCAGTAATTACAGGAACATACCATTACCATCTAACCGGAACACAGCAGCACAAGTACTGCTATTTGGCGGCAGATAAAGGTAAGGCGGTGGTGCCCACTTCCTCGAGCCCGTTCACAAAAGCTCTACCACCAGTAAATCTTTTCTTGTGTTTTATCTCGTGAACTTAGTTTACATCAGACGCCATTAAAAATGCTCGCGAGTTCAAAATTATCGCGTGAAAATTCGTAGTTAATTTTCGAACCTAAAATTATCATGTGACATAACTTTGTCGGACGTAACGAACAGCCCGTAGCTGACACGCAAAAACTAAAAGGTCAAGATAAAGGAATAAGTAGCAACATTTAATTGACCACTTTCGAACTATGTTTGTACAATTCGCGACAAAAGTTGCTTAATTTTACAACACATAACTTTTACGGTATAATTGATTTTCTATTCTAATTAGACGTAGTAAATGCATAAAGATGCATTTGTTTAGAAATCGATGTTTTATTTAGCTTTCTACTGAATCTAACATATATTAACTTTTTAAACTTTGATTATTTAAAGCCTATTTTGTACTAAACTAGTACTAGACACTATTTTACAGTGCCTTTCAAAAGTATTTATTAATAGCTTTTTTTTTTTATTTATTTTTAAAAAAACTTATGCTTATAAAATTAATACACTTATAAAATCTTAGTAGGTTTGTCCTAAGTGAGAATAAAAAAACTTAAACTTGTCATGGCTAGTACTATCTAATAAATGATGATCTTCTAAGATAATTTTAGTGTTTCAAAACTCTTAAATAAGATCTAAGTAACAAAACAATGAAAGAGCGTTTATTAAAATACCACAAAATTTTACAATAGAGATCCAACCGAGGTTAGGAATGCAAAACATATAACGAAAAAAGCGGACTACTCTAACTCGAGTAGTCTAAGGGTCAACATTTTTGAAGTATTTTAAACGCGATATAACTACAATATAACAGTTTTCGGATTGTTTACTCTAACTATACGGGTGTATACTGACGATATTCAAATGACGGTTTCTCAAAACATAAAAAAGACTACTAGTTATATTATTTCAAGAAAATTTTTAGGTGTTTAATTTAGGATATAATGATAGGATAATAAGAAGAAGTTTAGGTGATTAATTCGATACAAAACTTACTGTCTACTCTTGCAATCGACATCCAAATATGAATTAATTTGATATCTCTTTCGGAAATGACTGCGGCTTTTGGGTTAGAAAGGGACAACAAGAGATGTCTCAAGACGTCACCAATATAGTAGCTATGGTTAGATGACAAGCATTATGCAATAGCACAACATAATTTTAAAGTGTTTGTTTTTACATGCCAAAATAAATTTAACATTTCTATGGTAAACGTTTACCAAATTTATTTATTATGCTCATCAAAGTAATAAATAAATGTTGCTGGACTTTTCACACAACGCTATCTAGCCCCAAACTAAGCAGAGCTTGTACTATGGGAACCAGATAACTGATAGAATACTTATATACATTTTTTTTGTAAATACATAGTTTAATATATAGAGAAACAACCAGACCCGGAACAAATATCTGTAGATCATGCAAACATTTGTTCCGCGGCGGTAATCGAACCCGCTACCTCCTGCGTCTCAGCCGGCTATTCGCCCACTGCACCACGGAGGTTGTCAAAATAACCCCTTTCATGTTTGTCCCATCAAACGCTCTATATAACAAAATATAACGTAATGCACGCTCATGATCATTTTAATAATATTTTGTTCAATAATATTACTGTTCGAACAATTTTTGAGTTTGTCCTTTTTTATTAATGCCCCAAAACATAAGATTATTCTTTAAACTTAGTCTGTAACCGACTTGTGAACTAGAACTGTATCTTAAACAGCATAGTCAGCTCTAAATCTTCCTGAAACAAATGATTACTTTACGTAAATTATACATTAAAATAGTTACCACTTTCAGGAGTGGGACAGTGTTTAAATTACTTGTAATTAAAATACAAGCACGTATTTTATATTTGCAATTCATTATTTCGTAAAAATGTAATTTGTAATTGGTATTTCAAATACAGTGTAAACTCTATATAACGACACTCAAGGGACTGAGCATATTTTGACGTTATAGAGAGTTGTCGTTAAATGGAGAGAAGTAAAATCTGTATTAGAAAAAGAAAACGTTTATTTCTGATTTGTCTTGTTAAATAGTACCTACAATAAAAATATGTTTTAATTTGAACGCTATTGCGTTTTACAGTTTATGTTTACAATTTGAAAGTTTGTGAGCTACTAAGAATATCACAACGTATAGATAAAATCCATCACTTCTACTAACAACAGTCTGCAGCTACACGTGCAAGCAATCCCATTTTGTAAACAAAAGAACGGATTTCTTAGATAGTTTGGTGTGTATGATGCCGACAGTCGAGTTTATTATGGCCTAGGATAATAAAACGACAAAAGGATATACACAGCTGCGCAGTTTTTACTAATTTGGCAACTTAAAAAGAACTTTTTATTACAAATTGTTGTCGTTATTGAGAGTGGGTGTAATGCTATACAGAGTGTACCATTGTATGCAAGACAAGCTAAACCAACCAAAGCCGAGTGATTTCGACGCTTTAGAGAGTTTGTCGTTAAAACGAGTGACGTTACATGGAGTTTACACTGTACCTGATACTGAGGTGTATTCTAGTTAGTATTTCAAATACTTATGGCTTCAAAATTCATCTGAACATAAATACATTTAGCAATGTTATTAATGGTGCGTTCTACAGAAAATACGGCGCCCGATAGTTTTGTAATTCGTAAGCAAAATGGCGACCACTAAATATGTCAATCATTAAAGTTCTCAACACTGCACCTGTACTGTACATACGTCAAATTCTCAAGTACCTACGAGTAACACCTGACTGTATTTTGTAATTTGTATTTAAAATAAATATAGTTAAAATACTGTATTTTGTATTTGTATTTTAAATAAATATAGTTAAAATACTGTATTTTGTATTTAAAAAAAAATAGTTAAAATACTGTACTTTGTATTTTATCCGTACTAATATTATAAAGAAGAACGATTTGTTTGTTTGTTTGTTTGTATTGAATATGCTCCGACACTACTGGATCGATTTAAAAAAATCTTTCACTGTTGGGAAGCTACACTATCCCTAGGTGATATAGGCTACTTTTTACCCAACTGCACAGAAGGAGGGTTATGTTTTTATTGAAAAACTACGCGTGCGAAGCTGCGGATTGGTCAGCAGTATTTCATATTTTGTATTTCGTATTATTTATAAATACGTGCGAGATAGTATTTTGTAATTTAATTAATGTATTTTTCCCAGCTCTGGCCACTGTTACCAGTCATATTGTTGAAACTATTGTAACGTATATTTTAAACACATATTGTAATCACGCGACGAACTCGCGTCGAGCACACTCACAAATCGCCTCACTCACAACACGCTCGCAACTCACCAGTGAAAAGAAACTCTTTATCCTTTATTTACATCGTTCCAACTGACTGTACCAATATTTTATTTAAATAATTTGAGTTCGTGACGTCATTGCAGTAATTAACAGCGTGAAATGGAACGTCATCCAATATTTCACGCGATCGAAGGATATGTCCGGCTTCATTATACTGCTTTTTAATTTGCATACCAAAGGCAAAGAATAAATTATAGTTGGTATTAAATATCTTGTAAGCTCACAATGGAATTTATTGATTAGACAGGGAAAGCCTAAATCGAATCGTTTCAAATTTAAACAATGTAGGCTTGGCTGGGCACCCGATGGAAACATGGAACCTAAATTGAGGGGCAATAATAATATATGAATAAAATCATTTATTTTTACATAAAAATCCTTTATTTAAAATAATTTCAAACAGTTAAATGTCATTTATTGAATCGAATAATAGTTTTGAAGATAGGAAAATAAAATAATTAGTCAGCGCGTGTCGGTTCATGCACAGGGTTCCGTAGTCAGTAGGTACGGTTGTATCTTAGTAATTTAATAAGTAAAAATTGTATGAAGATCATACTAAAAACAACTTACAAATCCAATTACAGATATAAGTTCTTCTACTGCTTCATAACGTAGAGTCTACTAAAGCTTTAATAATTATTCTTACAACTACATAGTTTATACATTAAAATAAACTTTTTTTAGAAGTTATTTCATAAGGCGCGCACAGGCGTAAAATCAATAATAGCTGGCAGAAACCAAATAAGTAAAAATGGGAAAAATCCCGTTTTAAATTGTTATAGCCAACTTGCACAATAGATAAGGCCAGCTAATTGCGCTTGCTCCGTTTAGGTAGAAGCCACCGAATGGACGCCATCTTAGTCCAAAGTTTGATTTGTTAAATGGCGGATGTGTTTTGCTTGATTTTGGCGCTACTTCAAGTGCGTTAAATTGTGACTTAAAGTGAAGTTCTTGGTGTATCAACAATGGATGCTGTTCCAGGAGATAATGATTATGCATCTAAGTAGTATTCAAGATTTCTAACTAAAATTTTACATTTGTTATGATTTTTATACGAAATGTCAGTTTTTTGAAAATAAAATTATTTCTCATAGCTTAAATGTTCAATTTCCTCCCATACAATTTCTTATAATAATGTTTATTCCACGCTTTGTTTATCCCTTAATCAATAAATGTTACTCTTAAAGGCGACCGTTGGCGACGCTTTAACTAAATATGCATTTATACGCGAAAAAATGTTGAGTAGATAATTTGTGTAGTGTGTATTTAGGTTTAGTTTTTGTATTTATTTATTAAATATACAGTAATCTATTTATCCTGCTTACAGTGAATTATATAGTGTAAATCCAAAATATTTAATAATGTTAAGATTGACTCTTGTAGGCTATTACAGAGAGTCTAGCTCAAAGAATGATGCTGGTAGAATGGATTACTTGTGTAACAAGGTTCAAACACCGACATAAAAAGCGTTTTAAGCAAGATGATCTATGATTACAAACAAAAGCTTAAAAAATCATATAAAACTTCGAACATCATCAGCGTTTATTAAACAAATGAGTCAAATATAACTGTAGGTTTATGCCAGCTTTTAGCGATTTTCCGCCTGTGTGAGGCGTTACAAATATGTATCATCATGTCAAATTTTAACTTTACATCATTATTAGTCTACGAGTGAAACGGCTGTAACTGGTTGGACAGACAGACGAACATGGCGAAACTATAAGGGCTCCTAGTTATACTACGGTACCCTAAAAAAATAAAGTTGTCTTGTACATTACTCTCTTGATAGGTTCATGTTATACATATAGAGAAAGCCATGCATTTTTTCGAAAATCAGTGTTGCAAAAGCTTGAATATTATTTTACGGAGATAGTAGACCCGAAATCTCGGAGCAACCGCACTCCATTTTCTACCATCACTTACCATCACGTGAGATGCTACCTCACGTGATCAAGCGCTAGACTATTCACAATTAAAAACTCTTTTTTTAATATATGAGACTAGCCGACCCGCCAGCGGCTTCGCACGCTCAAAGATCAAAATCATTAACACCACACTTTTATCCCATGAGACCTGGTTTATGAATAAAAAGTAGCCTATGTGTTAATCCAGGTTATAATCTACGTAAATACTAAATTTCATTGAAATCGGTTAAGCCGTTACGACGTGATCGAATAACAAATCAACAAATAAATAAACAAACATCCAAACTTTTATAATATTAGATTGAATATTAATGTCATAACAAACAATTGTACTTAAATATTACTAGGCTTAATTATTACATGGTATAAAAGATGTTCTACAGGTTAAATGTGCAAAAAAAACCACTAACAATTTTGATCCACACCAAATAGCTCATAAACATGAAAAAAATATAGGAATCTTAATCATCACAGAAAAAACAAATGCCTAATAATACCAGTCTAACACACCACATCACGAGAAGAAACACGTGAGCTTTCGCTAAAATTATCCCTAAAGGCCGATTTAAACCAAATGAACATAGAGCTCTCGTACAAGAGCATTCGTTCTCGATCTTTTAGTTTAAACAAAAGATCGTTCTTAGCGTTTACACCAAAATATCAACGAGCAAGAATGAGAACCACGAACTAGAATTCTCGCACGATAGATGTTTAGATCAGCCGAACGAATGCTCGATGAGTATATATTCACAAGAACACAAGAAAAGTTTGAAACGTCAATATTACTGCCTTTTACTTCGCGACCAAGCCAGGAAAAAAAGGCAAGAAACAAGGCTGGTTGTTTTTTTATTGTTCCTTTTAGAATACATTACAATACAGGAAATAAACTACTTCTAAATTGTAACATTTTGAACGAGTTGGAGCAGTTTCAATCCCAAGCTTCTCTATCATCTAAATAATCCGATATTTTATAGTAGGCTTTTTATAAAGATTTTGTTTAATTACGTTTTTAAATTTGTTAATTGTCAATTTTTGTACATCACTCGGAAATTTGTTATAAAAGCGAACACCTTGCCCTTTAAACGATTTACTAACTTTATGGAGTCTACAAGTGGCAACAGCGAGTTTGTACTTGTACAAGAACACAAGAACAGTTTGAAGAGACCACTCCGGGGATCGAACACGTTCAAACACGCAAGAATGCTCTAAGCAATTGTTCGCACCCTCTAGTACCGTTTACATCGAGCAAGCGAGCATTCTCTTTTTATTATAAGTGCAGTGTACAACTGAATAATACTACTTTGATTGTTACTTTATAATAGGCTAACTATTATAGGCTGTTTTCTTTTGTTTTGGTTCCCGATATCTTTTCTTTACAATGTTCAAACGTAGAAACCTGTTATTAGCCTTACGTTTAGTTCTAAGCTATTTAACCAAACAATTTGTATCGCCGTTGGTTTCTCTAAATAAATAAATAAAATAAAAAATTCTTAGCATATTCTATAGAATTTTTGCGAACGCAGATAAAACAACGAAAGAATGCTCTACGTCTGTTTACACTAAAATAATTTGATAGAATGGGGATAGAATGAGCATTCGCTCGCTTGATGTAAATCGACCTTAAGAATGCAAACGTTTTATTAATTGCGTAGATAGATCGGGATAGAGCGAACGATCGGTAATTATCTAGTTTATTCAGCTTATTGGTAAAGTAGATAGAGTTGGTTCGGATCGGTTTTGGATAGGTGCGTCATGGGTTTCCCATTGTGCGATCTAATTGTTTATACCTTGAGACCACTCCGTTTCTATTTTCAGAGATGATTCAGGATTAGTAACCCTCAGTTTCAGTTTCATTTATTCACAAACTATACATAATTTTTATGTTAAAACACTTACAACTACAGTAAAAAAAAAATAACCGACCAAGTGCGAGTCGGACTCGCACACGGGTACCGTATCTATAAAAACGGCAAAAAATCATGTCTGTTGTATGGGAGATCCACTTAAATATTTATTTTATTCAATGGCACAATTTTATTTATTTACCTTATTTGAGGTTGGTGCCGATTTAGCTAGTCATCTAAATTGTATGAGCACCCATACAACTCAGAGGACTATATTCTTAATTGGCGTCAACTATGTTTGTATGGGGACACCCTTAACTTTTTTTTTAATATTTTCCTTTATTTGTTCTGTACGACCTTGCTTTTTGCTAAATTTCGTGATTCTAGATCAACGGGACCTACCATAATTATAGGTTTTCGACCCAAAACCTATAGGGTACTTCCGGTTTACCTAGTAGTTTTGGTTAAAAGCAAGGTCTTAAAAGCACAAGTAAAAGGAAAAATATAGGTAAATTTTTGTACTTACAAGTTTTCGCAAAAATCTAAATTTGCCCATATATTTTTGTGGTGTTGACTCAGGACCTTGATTTTTATACACCTAATAGGGACTATAGACCTTAGCATCTGGTATAAATTTCAACATGCTAGGTTCACCCGTTCCTAGGAAAATCGGTGGTGACACACGGACAAGAGAGTGATCTTATAAGGGTACCTTTTTTATCTTTTCAGGTACGAAACCCTAAAAAAATAGGGTTACAATATAATGTTATTATGTCTGTGAACATCATCATCATTCTCAGCCTGTGTCGACCCACTGCTGGGCATATGCCTCTACTTGTTTCTGCCGTTCTTCCCGATCATGTGCCAGTCTGAACCACGTACGACCCACGGACTTATTGATGTCGTCGACCCATCTCGATGGTGAACGTCCCGTCATTTATATGATAATTAATAATAATGTCAGATTATAAATAATTACTTTAACTTAATTTTCATAATGTTTCCAAGAATCCTAGTTGTATATATCTAGGAAATATTTTGTAAATGGATTACTGTATCGAAATAATGTTAATGAAATCTCGAAGTGTTTTTGGATGACTTGTGGGAATATCGAACGGATTTTAAAAGGATAAAAATACTACCAACGAATGAACCAAATGTAATGGACATTAGAATATTGTCTGTCGAAATATTAATCCAGGATTAACTAGTGTTTCCTTTAATTTTTTATTAATCTATTGCTCAGTTAATGCCCATGTCTGGCAACCATATGTCAAGCATGGTAGTATGCACATATTGAACACCTTCCGCGTTTTTTTTATTGCCAGTTCTTTGTCATTCATGACTTCGCTAAGTGACCAATTTACAACAGCAACAGATAAATAAAATAATGGTCTGTCAAAACGGAGTAGAAAAAAGTGTAACTGGTATCAAGAGGAAAGACAGAGTAAGGCTGAGCAAAATAAAAAACATTACGAATTTCAGAGACGTAAAAACCGTATGTAAAAAGTTAAAATGACAATGGACAGGACATATCCTTAGAGAAAGAAAAGAGAAATGGACCAAATTAATAACAGAATGGTACCCTAGAGACGGTAAAAGACAAAAAGGTAGACAAACAAGACGTTGGGAAGACGACCTGAAGAAAATAGCCGGTCCAGAATGGACGAGAACAGCCAGAGACAGGATAAAGTGGAAATCCTTAGAGGAGGCCTTTGACGAAGGACAAGCTGTTATATATGATAAAACATTATTTAAAGCGTTTGCCGATAGCATAATGTACTTAGGTTAAGAACAGTAATAAAGGCTTATTTTAATTTATTATATTTTTAACTAGTGTTAATGAGTGTAATTTTTCAATGTTAAGTGAAACTTGGTGCTTATTAATTAAACTCATTGTTATAGTTATACTAGCTGATCCCGCATACTTTGTTCTGCCATAAAAATTTATTCAGTTCACTAGCTGATCCCGCATACTTTGTTCTGCCATAAAAATTTATTCAGTTCACTATTGGTTGTATGGCCTCTGTGGCTAGTTGTTGCCACATCTATGCCAATGTCAAGTTGACAGATTAAAAACGGTAAAACGCTGGAGTTCCGAGTATTGAAATGGATGACCAGTGTTTACAGAGGGAGACTCAACCTGAATTTAAACTACAAGGTGATTTATTTATACCTAAAAGGCAGAGACAACACAATTAGGGACATCATATAAATTAAAGAAATCAAATAGCAGAATGAAATGTCAAAGTGACGCGACACTTCATGTAAATGACTTCACGCCAATGAACGACGGACGGTTAAATTAAATGGATATTGTTCGTACAAAACTACTAAAACTGCGATTATAAAATGGGGGGGGGGGGGGGGAGGAGGGTGAAATACTTTACAATCTATTCTCATACCGAATATACACAAAAAAAATCATAAGAATCGGTCAAGCCATTTCGAAGGAGTTTTGTTACAAACACTGTGACACGATAATTTTATATAATATTAGATGTATTAGCATTAATTATATGGTTAATTTATCGATTTCTTGTGTAGTTCGGTAAAACATAACACGAAAAGTTAATCTTTTTCTGTAATTTTATTTTATTGTAGTTATATATTTATTTTTATATATATTAGTATATTTATTTTATTTATTATATTCATTCATTTTATTACTTACTTTTGGTATATTTCGTTTTATTTGTTTAAGATATTATGTACATATTTATGATTCTTGTACACGCACCTACCTTTAAAATCATCTCTCTCTCTCTAGCCTCAAAGGTTGGCTGGAAGAAAACTCTTCTTAGGGTTAAGCTCGCCTTTGTACATGTCCTCTATTTCTGTACATTTTTAATGTATTTTCTTATGTACAATAAATAATAAATAAAGAAAGAACGGCATTCAAAATGATAGAGGTTAAATCGGACTTATTAAATATCTTTTGGTGTAAAAATAAACACAAAAATTTTGCTGAACATTTCACACAGCGCTATTTAGCCCCAAACTAAGCAGAGCTTGTACTCTGGGGACCAGATAACTGATAGAACGCTTATATACTTTTTTAAAACTATTTCTAAATAAAAAAAACCCAGACCCGGAACAAATAACCGTAGATAATGCAAACCTTTGTTCCACAACGGGAATTGAATCCGCAATTCCTGCGTTACATTCGCCCACTCCGCCATGGAGGTCGTCAAATGTCAACTATGTACAATAATGTCAACTATCTACAATTCGTTTTTTATACGATTGTAAAAATAACGTTCTTGTGTTGTCTGGTCTGATGACTTTTGCACTTGTTGCCAGATATATGACATTAATTTGTCTTTCACAGCGGTATTTGTGTCAAAGGATTCATCATCATCATCATCATCAGCCGGAAGACGTCCACTGCTGAACATAGGCCTCCCCCTTAGATCGCCACAACGAGCGTTTGGTAGCCGTTTGCGCCCAACGGCTCCCCGCGATTCTTACTAGATCGTCGGTCCACCTTGTGGGGGGCCGGCCTACGCTGCGTCTTCCAGTCCGTGGTATCCACTCGAGAACCTTTCTTCCCTAACGGTTATCGGTTCTACGAGCGATGTGGCCTACCCATTGCCACTTCAACTTGCTAATTTTGAGAGCTATGTCGGCAACTTTAGTTCTTCTGCGGATTTCCTTATTGCGGATTTAGTCACGCAAAGAAACCCCGAGCATATCCCTCTCCATAGCTCGTTGAGCGACCTTGAGCTAGGTCATGAGGCCATGAGTAAAGGACCACGTTTCAGTGCCATAGGTCATCACTAGCAACACACACTGGTTGAAGACTTTAGTCTTCAGGCTCTGGGGAATTTTGGACGAGAAGATATCGCGAAGTTTCCCGAACGCTGCCCAGCCGAGTTGGATTCTTCGTGCGACCTCTTTGTCGAAGTTGGACTTACCTAATTGGACAGTTTGTCCTAGGTATACATATTCGTCGACAACTTCGAGAGTATCGCCCCCAACAACTACCGGTACGGGCGCAACATGGATATTTGACATGATTTTCGTCTTATCCATGTTCATTTTAAGACCCACCTGTTGGGAGACCCTACTGAGGTCGTTGAGCATGGTACCGAGTTCCTCGAGCGATTCGGCCATAATGACTATATCATCGGCAAACCGAAGGTGAGTGATGTATTCGCCATTGATATTGATGCCAAGTCTGTCCCAGACCAAGAGTTTGAAAACGTCCTCTAATGCGTTCGTGAACAGTTTCGGAGAAATTACGTCTCCCTGTCTCACGCCTCTCTGCAATTGGATTGGTTCCGTACTCTGGTCCTGTAGACGGACTGACATAGTGGCGTTACTATATACCTATAGTCGATTTGGCATCGCTGAAGAGACTGCAAAGGTTTGCTGGAAAAAAACTATTATTAGGGTTAAGCTCGCCTTTGTACATGTCCATTTTGTAAGCTATTTTTATCTGTAAATCTATTTGTGTACAATAAAGAATAAAAGAATAAAAACAAAAAAATATTATTTGTAATCTTTGACTATCTAAATAGTGCCACAAAATAAATAACCAAATTACTTGACCTACATTTTCATTCGAATTACAGGTAACGGGAAGTCATGCCATGTGGTTACATTTTTTAGGGTACAAATTGCAGTTATTCTGGATTTCAGACTTTTGCCTATATTTGTGTCACTTAAGCTATACGCATACAAAATTACAGCACTGTGAACTCAATGGTGTACCCAGTCAATTTTGACAAAATTTAGTTTTTATTAAGACTAATAACTCAAAAACCAAAAAAAAATTACGAAAAATAAAACGGGGTCTAAATAAACTAATGAATACCGTTCATTTGAAGTCCCACTTGACCTAGTACCCTCATTTACATTTATTTACCCCTCTTGAATGACAGGTCAAGAAGTGGTCGCCCTCGGTCTGTTAGGACTCCAGCAGTGATAAAAGCTGTGAAGGCGCGAATTCAAAGAAATCCCAAACGTAAGCAGAAACTGTTGGCCCTTCAGATGGGGTTAAGCAGAATTACGGTGAAAAGGGTGTTAAATGAAAACTTAGGGCTTCGGGCATATCGAAGAAAAACAGAACATCGTTTGAATGCTCGTCTAATGGACCTGAGACTGAAGAGATGCCTTTGTTGAAGCGGTACGCGGGAAAAAAATATCGGGAAATTCTTTTTTCTGATGAAAAAGTTTTTACCGTAGAAGAGAGCTACAACAAACAAAATGATAAGGTGTACGCACACAGTAGTGAAGAAGCGAGCAACCGTATTCCGCGTCTCCAACGAGGTCATTTTCCATCCTCGCTCATGGTATGGTTGGGAGTTTCTTATTGGGGCTTAACAGAGGTACATTTTTGTGAGAAAGGTGTAAAAACGAATGCAGTTGTGTCTCAAAATACAGTCCTGACGAACCTTGTGGAACCTGTTTCTCATGCCATGTTCAATAACAGGCACTGGGTATTCCAACAAAATTCGGCGCCAGCTCATAGAGCGAAAAGCACACAAGACTGGCTGGCGGCGCGTGAAATCGACTTCATCCGGCACGAAGACTGGCCCTCCTCCAGTCCAGATTTGAATCCGTTAGATTACAAGATATGGCAACACTTGGAGGAAAAGGCGTGCTCAAAGCCTCATCCCAATTTGGAGTCACTCAAGACATCCTTGATTAAGGCAGCGGCCGATATTGACATGGACCTCGTTTGTGCTGCGATAGACGACTGGCCACGCAGATTGAAGGCCTGTATTCAAAATCACGGAGGTCATTTTGAATAAACTTTAGTGTCATAAGAATCTATGTTTTGTTAAGTTCATTTTGGTATATAAATTGTTACATAATGAATAAAGTTGTTTCAATTATTTTATATTAAACATGTGACAGAATATTTGACCTGCCTAGGTACATACAACGTCGATTTGCCCAAATTGATTTAGAGATCTCGCTTCGCTCGATCAGTTAATAACAAAGGTATGTACAATAAGAATTTTTTTATTATAATAGTAAGATTAAATCAGATCATGCAAACGTTATTTGTACTCGTAAATTGTCAGTAATGTTTGCGTGATCGGTGCGAAAATCGAGCACACTTGCGCCTCAGCCAATTTGACAAGTAGAGAAAAATGTTCAGAATATTTCTTCCACCTATAGGTATACATTTTTTTTTATACCACATAGAGACGGAACAAACTAATGGCCCACCTGATGTTAAGTGGACCATCACCTTTATCAAATCAGGCATACAGGCTTCATATACCTGTAACTTCACCGGCATCCATACCCTTCAAACTGAAACACAGGAATGCTGCTTGGCGACAGAAATAGCTATTGTAGTTCTTCTCTTTCACACTGCTACTACTACTAAACGACTACTATCCTCACAATTCTGCGTAGAAATGAACTAAAGTTTTCCATCACACTTCACACTAATATTATAAATGCGAAAGTTTGGATGTTTGTTTGTTACTCAATCACGCCGTAACGGCATAACCGATTTCGATGAAATTTGGGATATACGTAGATAATAACCTGTATCACCACATAGGTTACCAATTACCCTCTAAATCACTTTCCATGGGATAAAAATGGGGTGACAAGTCAAGTTGCAACAGCGATTTTAGGTTAATTTCTAAGTTACCTACATATTTAGAAGCGTAACGCGTACGAAGTCGCGGGCAACAGCTAGTAACCCATTAACTTTTTTCAAAAATGCTTTTCCTATTGAATCTAACGCTACGACGCTTTATTATTGTACTTACGCAGTTACGCGAGCAATTCAGTGGCGAGAATGGAACAGCTCACGGTTGCTCCACTCCTGACTGCGGAAGGTCACTCCTGGATTTATGGCTCACGAGCCCTTTGTAGCGCCGCCGACACAGCCACTCTTCACTACTCTAACGGACCCTGTTGAGCTGAAATACTTATTCGAAACGTTATCATATAGTGGATAAGCTGGTCAACTTTGAACGGGGAAAATTGTCACAAGCTTTTACAGTGCTTCTATTAGTAGCATTTCAAGAATGTTTTCGTCATTTTGTCAAGCTATAAAAACCTTTGTATCTGATTAATCAATATGTATGTGATAACTTTTTAAATTATGGCATCGCTTATAAAATTCTTAATTACTACCACTAGTAGGTATTGCATTTCAGGTTATTATTTGATAGGCCTAGATCTCTAAATCAACTTGGCCAAATCAGCGTTGTATGTATGTTTGTTTGTTTGTCCGAGAATAACTTTCCAAGCGTTGATCCGATCATCGTTAAATTTAATATATAGGTAGGTACTCGTATTGATGGCACAATTTAGGTTTGACTAAATAAACTAAAAAAGAGGCTATTATACCAATTGGGACGTCAAATGAAAGGTATTAATTAGTTCATTTAGACTCCGTTTTTTATTTTTAATGAATTCTTTATAGTTTTTGAGTTATTAGCCATAATAAAAACTAAACTTTGACAAAGTTCACAGGGTACACCAGTGACCTCACAGTGCTGTGATTTAGTATGCGTATAGCTTAAGTAACACAAATATAGGCAAAAGTCTGAAATCCAGAATAACTGCAATTGGTACCCCAAAATATGTAACTAAATAACATGAACTCCTGTTACCTGTAATTTGAATGAAACTGTAGGTCAAGTGATTTGGTTTTATTTCGTGGCACTATTTAGATAGTCAAAGATTACAACTAATATTTTTTCGTTTAAATAGGAGACTTGCGAGATCTCAGTTCGGGGCGAACCACTAGTTTAAATAGATTTAAAGAAAAAAACTTTCTAAATTCATGAACGTGATGTGGTTCCCATTTCTCGTAATTTGAACTTTTTGGTCGCCTGCGTTGTTCTGGGGGGCAAAATTATATATAGAAACATTGACATCCCATTTTTATCCCATTGGGTGATTTATGGGATAAAAAGTAGCCTATGTGTTAATCCAGGTTATAATCTACGTGCATACCAAATTTAATCGAAATTGGTTCCGCCGTTTCGACGTGATTGTTCATCATCATCATCATCAGCCGGAAGACGTCCACTGCTGAACATAGGCCTCCCCCTTAGATCGCCACAACGAGCGGTTGGTAACCGTTTGCGTCCCAACGGCTCCCCGCGATTCTTACTAGATCGTCGGCGGGGGGGCCGGCCTACGCTGCGTCTTCCAGTCCGTGGTCTCCACTCGAGAACCTTTCTTCCCCAACGGCTATCGGTTCTACGAGCGATGTGGCCTGCCCATTGCCACTTCAACTTGCTAATTTTGAGAGCTATGTTGGCAACTTAGTTCTTCTGCGGATTTCCTCATTGCGGATTTTGTCACGCAAAGAAACCCCGAGCATATCCCTCTCGATAGGTCGTTGAGCGACCTTGAGCTTGGTCATGAGACCATGAGTAAAGGACCATGTTTCAGTGCTATAGGTCATCACTGGCAACACACACTGGTTGAAAACTTTAGTCTTCAGGTCTTTCGACGTGATTGAGTAACAAACAAATAAACTAATATCCAAACTTTTGCATTTATAATATTAACTGTGATAGACACTAAAAGAACGTTAATTCTAGAAGATGATCTTTCAGTTACGTCAAACGTTGCATTGACGTTGATAAGATCAGTATAATAACGGGAATTCACGACTACCCTAATTTCTTTAAATTAACTGCCTACTTTAGTTTATATTGTCACTTGTTTACTTATAGCTACACTTCTACCTTAAACTGGAACTCAAACTCACCTTGTTGTGGAGGAGGGCGTTGCTATCTGCGACACAGTATTACTACTTATGCAGGTAACATCGTTCTATTTTTGTAATTAATCTTATGTTTATTATTCCTAATACAGATTTAATAAAAAAAAATTGGCTACGTGAATATTCATTACACCATTTTAAGTCTTAAAAAACTTAATTCTGTCCGTCCGTCTCATTTCTGGTGCGATCCATAAATAGCTTTCCCCAATCAATTGTCAAACCGTGCTATTTCCATGCCGGTTTATCAGCAGTATCGCAAATCTTGCGTAAGTGCCGTATCGTCGTCCTTATCATCCCCTTTATCGAACATTTCTCCGTACAGCACAACTCCATCCGAAACTCCTACTTGTGAACTAGTAGTATATAGAGGATGATTTATAAAACTTGGATTATTAGAGCCAATTGCTATTCTTAATTTAATTCAATAACCTAAGTCCTCAGTATTATTAGAAAATACAGGGGTGTGATTCGAGTGAAAGATAAGGGTTTCTAAGATGCGTTCACTTGTACCATCTTTGCTTGATTTATGTACAGTGAACCATCCTGTACACTCTCCGTAACATTGGCAACGATCGTTCATTTAAAGCAGTTCTCGTGTTTTCCGTCGAAAGCATTCGTGGTGTTGAAATAAATCGGAAACCGAACCTTTGCGCGATTTATTAGGTTAAAGAAATGTTAGTTCAGTAAGATTACATTTTAAATGTCATGTGAATTACCGGTTCGTTCCGAAATATTGTTAAAAGATGCTGATGCAAGCTCCAGTCTCTGAATATTATAAGAACATTACGTAACAAAAGATGCTGGAATTTTCAACTGCTTTTATGATCGAAGGTTTTGAACGTTTAGAATAGTTTTCAGTCATTATATCAACACGTAACTGAAAATGACGGACCAAAACTGGAGCTAATTCAAACTGTTCCCAAATTATATAGTTGAAATTGGATTATAGTATTTTGGGGATCAAAATGTCTTGAGCTAAGCAATTACATGCGGCGTTACACCTGTTTGCCTCATGGATGCAGGAGTGTGATCTACGAGGCAATGGTATATGGTAATGGTTACCACTTAACACCGGGGGGAGGGGGGATTTGTTTTTTTGTTCCATTTCCATGTTGTAAAAATAAAATCAATTATATCAGCTGCTTTTGTTACATTATAGGACCAAGAATTCCAATCTAGTCTATTCACATCATAGGTTTTGACATGACTATAAAGACAGAAAGATGAGACGACAAACCTCGAGATTTTATAGCGAGATTGTTCGCAAATGAGCAACAACAGGGGATGACTGGCATCAATATTCAAGCATCATATTACATGGGATAACTCTATTTTAAATGGGATTACATGACGGAGTTAAAAGAATCCGGCTTTTTAATCCTTACCTTTATCTGCCGCCAAATTGCAGTACTTGTGCTGCTGTGTTCCGGTTAGATGGTAATGGTATGTTCCTATAATTACTGGCACATAGGCATAACAGCTAAGCCCTTGAGTATGACAACGTATCCACATAGAGATCAAGACAACATAGTACCTTGTTTTGAATTCTATGTGGCTATCCATGGGCTGCAGTAGCCACTTAACATCTGGTGGACTGCATGCTCGTTTGCCATATAAGTTGTATAAAAAAATCGCCTATAACAGATATCTGCCTCGTTAGTCACGCACCTAAGAAATGTGCCATACGCTGCACTGTCCAGCGTCCATTAGATTGAGGCATACAGGTGTAAATCTTCATGTCTGTCATTTCACCGGCAACTATACCTTTCAAACCGATACACAGAAATTCTTAGCGGCAGTATGTTAGTAGGTATGGTGGCAGTACTTCCTCCGGGTTAGCCCTTTCACAAGGAACTCAACTACTATTATTTATTTTGTAAGTTAACCAATTTATAGATGAATAGAATATTAGAAAAAATATAAGATACTAGAACTGTTGGGGAACCGGGTAGTCGGAAGGAACTAAATGACGCAGTGTTGGAAGGCCACCTATTGATACGCCGATCATATCGTGATAGTTATGAGAAGTCAGTGGTTGAAACAGGGCCAAGGTTGTTCGTCGTGGCACTCTTTCAGGGAAACCTATGTCTAAATTAAGAGTTTTAGGAAATGTATTCATTTATAAGTATGATGCATGAAACTTCGAGACTTTTTTTACAAAGTATACGGATATATGTCTATTTTTATAGATTCTCCGGCTTTTTTAAACGTTGCAACTACAACCTTACCATAAAACATGACAGCAGATGATGCAGATAGTCACGATCCAGAGAAATTACGTGTCAGATTTGCTGTGGAGGATATTCTTTGCATTGAATCGTTTAATATCTCATTTGGAGCCATTACCTATCTAATTGCACTATAAGACTTATTTTACTACTTCATCGTGATGTAATATAAGCTTTTTTGCTTGAGGCCCTTTGATATATTATAATATAAAAATGAATCGCAAAATGTGTTGGTAAGCGCATAACTCAACCACGCCTGGACCAATTTGTCCAGAGGAATTGTCAGGAGAAAGTTCTTATGAAAGAAAAAATTAAGAAAATTGCGCGCAAAATTAGAAAATTTAAGAACACTTAACCACCATATAAAATTATTTATAATCTAACCTTAGCGCTTTTATAATGTAACCTTATGACGTTTGACATAGAATTGACAGAATGCGTGCTGCAAATATCGTCAAAGAGGAAGTAAAAAAAATGAATATCGTTTGAAACAGATGCTTTGGTAGGAGTTATCCAGAGATATATTGTCTATATATATAAAAATTAATTGCTGTTCGTTAGTCTCGCTAAAACTCGAGAACGGGTGGAGCGATTTGGCTAATTTTGGTATTCAATTATTTGTAGAAGTCATTCATTTTCTCATACATAATGATGGCCGGGGACAACAATTGACAATTCTACCAGGGTGACTTATATTGACAGTCCGTGTTATACCTATGCATGCCAAGCCGATACGAAGTTCGGCGGGACCACTAGTATTAAATAAAATTAAATGAGCATAATCGTACGTCATACTTTAAGCTGGTCACTGACCGACCAAGAAAGAATCAGTGACAGATACGAAATTATATGAAATGGTTACAAAATTGCTTACAATAAGAAATAAAATTGAACTTTTAAATAAGATAATGCAAAATAATTCACAGAAAAATAAATGTGAAACTATTTTCAAATCAATGAGTTAAATTGAAGGTCTGGGTGTGGCCGTACGGCTTCGCACAAGTATCCAAATACAATCTTTAATGGTGCAGCTAATTGTGATATGCAGATAAACCTCGTAGGAAGTTGTAATAATATTCGCCTATTTATGGTATAGTAATGGAATATAATAAGCTTAGAGAGCGTGAAGATCTCCACAAATGATTTTGTAAAGCAATTTTACTATCAAGAAGGGCCTGGTAGTCTGGCTCACTTATTTCACTCTATTGAGCCTTTATGTATAATCAGTTTGTTGGGTAATTTTTGTAAAAAATGCTTGAGGAATAAATAAATATATATAAATAAATATTGCTGGACATTTCATACAGCGATATCTAGCCCCAAATTAAGCAGAGCTTGTACTATGGGAACCAGATAACTGATAGAATACTATTTTTTTTTGTAAATACAATAATGTAATATAATATATAGAAAAACACCCTGACCCAGAACAAATATCTGCAGATCATGCAAACATTTGTTCCGCGGCGGGAATCAAACCCGCTAGGAATAGGAGCTAAAAATTATCCCTATTGTCGAACTTGATAATTAGACAAAAATCTTAGCCGCAATAGAGACCGCTCGAAAACTTCTGATTGTTTTAGCGCAGCTAAATTTATGCAAGGGTCAGCACGGCACAATATAGGTTAAAACGCGAGGAAATTAATTATCTTCAGCTCTTTTTATTCATGATCATTACATACCTACGTTTGCGAATACATAGTTATGTAGAGGAAATTTGCAACCTAGAATTAGTACCTACCCTTAATGTTTGAGATATGGTGAAAATAATTAGCGGGAACAGTCATGTTCCTCTTAATTGGCTCTTGTCTTTGAATTGAGTCTAAGACGACTTGTTTTCTATTTTCCTACAAGATGTTCTATTACAAGTGAACACTCCATCCTACGAACTCCTTAACATGAGTAATGGAAAGGATCAGATAATTCCCCTGCCGGCTGGCGTGTCGATAGACTGATACCCACCCTAGTCTAGCGGTGAACTTACGAACCCTGCCATTGGCGTATCATAAAATATTGCTGTAACTGCTTCCTCTAAGGCTATCACTTGGACTTGGCTTTGAGGCATTCGTGAAAAGAAAGCAACTGGATAAATTTTAGGTAACGTTAAAAACTTCAACTTAGGTTAGACTTTTTCTTGTAAGGATACCTTACCGTAGGCAGATCTATTGGTTTTATGCCTTTAGAATCATGGTCGCCCCTTGGTGACCCTACCAATGGGGCTATTATGAACCGTCAGAATACTATCGGATCGGTCCGACAGTTTTTCCGGATTCGATTTCTAATCAGAGAACGCTATTTTGTATACTATCAATCTTTGAATCCATGTCGGAAAGATCCGAGCTTTATGTTTAATCTAGTTTTAATTGCGTTTTGGATTATAAATCGAGTCCGAAAAAAATGTCGGACCGGTCCGACAGCTTTCCGACGTTCTAAAATAGTTCCGCAGTAAAGTTTTCGTCTCCTCCCGAAACTCAAACCATTTTTATTTCATGGCAGGCAATGAAACTCCCTGAAAATGGTTTCAACATGGTTCAAAAAAAGTAGGCAGGTCAAGAAAAACTTGGCGTGCAGACATAACATACTGAAAATCTGTAAATCTGCGAACACAGTTTTAAAAGTACAGATATTATTGTTTGTATTCATCTTTAACGGCTTATAAAAACACAATATCAAAAAGTACAAGGACTTATTACAAGTTTGTATGTGAGATTATGCGAGATTATGAGTTACAGCAACTAACGGTACTGTGCGCTTTTAGTCAGAGTTTACTGAAATAGCGGCACCGTTGTATAACGGTAAACCAATGCTCACTCTTAATACAAACTATCATCATATTTCATATATTATTAGGTGCATAATAATTGCAACAACTGTACTACAAAGAATTAGATGACACATCAGTGCAAGTGTTATTGCATTTGCCAATCGAAAAATGGACGTTTAGACGAGAAGTCGACGCAATTTTAACTATTTTGTCGAATTGAAGCGTCATTTGTCGACCGACTAGTACTGCACATGCCAGTTTATCTATCTTTAAATTCGCTAAGTAAGTAGCACTTGCACTGTAACGTCGAAAATAAAACATCTATTACTTACCTCCTATAAAATGTATTACTAAATTAACACCTGCCATAAATACGTCATCTAGTTAATATTGGTAATTTGCCCTGAACTGGTGAGCAAAGCGAGCCCCCTATGCGTGCCTGAGCAGCGAGCTAGTGTTCCGCCTTGGGGAGTCCCACTCTGTGCACCAATCTCTGAGCGTACTGTCGCTCGACAACAGCCATTTGCCGTGCTCAAACGCATCTGAATGAGCTTATAAAAGTACACCCTGATGTTAACATATTTGCGGATGCATTACATTCTATTGACAGGGTTTGTCTCAGTTTTTGTGAATTACTAAGTATGTAATTATTACTGAGAGACATACCTTAATTGCTTTTGTAAAGTTTTATATATATATTGATTAATTTAGTATTATATTTTTGTGCATTTGTTGATTGTATTTTAATTGTTTATTATTTTATTTTTCTGTTTGTATAACTTTTTTTTGTTCGTTTTGTTTTTATTTATGAGAGTTAAACTGTATGTTTCATTTTTTTCATTTTTGTTTGTAGTAGGTATAACGTATTGGTCTTGTGCTGTAAAGCTGTACATTATTTTATTGAATTAAACTGAATTTAAATATTACATACACAACGCGCCAAATACCGTTACCGCTATCTTCAGACTCTTTTCTGTACCTCCAAGAAATAAAAACCGTTTTACAAGACGGATTACGGTGTACTTTAGCAATTAGTCATGCGATTACTTCTCGTTACTCAATACAAAGCCGTTCGCAAGTAGCTGATGCCGACGTAACTCACAGTGCCTGTGCCCTATCGAAGGGCAGTGCTGCATGCCAGAGAAGGTACGTGGGCTAAATATTTAATTATTTCCTAAGCACCAAATTACTTTTAAATAGTATTTTATTTGTACAGTGTTATTCGAACACTTACGAAAAATTCTAATATTTTTAAAACCATCACAAAAACTACAAAGTCGAATGGAACTTGAATCCGTAACCTTCCTCTTGATACGAGGATGCACTGCCAATTTGTGCTACAGACATTTAAATAGCGAGCAAAACAAAACTAACGAAATAAATAAAGAAAGTTATTCAAAAATATAAAGAAATTATTCGGTAAAATTCATCATCATCATCATCATATCAGCCGTAGGACGTCCACTGCTGGACAAAGGCCTCCCTCATTGATCTCCAGGAACTGCGGTTGGAAGCGGCCTGCATCCAACGCCGACCTGCGGTTCTTACCAAGTCGTCTGCCCATCTTGTGGGTGGACGTCCTACGCTGCGCTTGCCGGTCCGTGGCCTCCACTCGAGAACCTTTCGGCCCCATCGGCCATCTGTTCTGCGCGCTATATGGCCTGCCCATTGCCACTTCAACGTGCTAATCCGTCGGGCTATGTCGGTGACTTAAGTTCTCCTACGTATCTCCTCATTTCTGATTCGATCCCGTAGAGAAACCCCGAGCATAGCCCTCTCCATAGCTCGTTGAGCCATTCTGAGCTTATTCATAAGGCCAATAGTGAAGGACCACGTCTCGGTTCCATATGTCATCACTGGTAACACACACTGATTGTAGACTTTCGTCTTAAGGCACTGAGGTATGTTGGACGAAAAGACGTTGCGAAGTTTCCCAAACGGTAAAATTAAAATAATAAAAATGAACACCTCGGAGTACCCAAAGTGTTCGAAAAAATTCCTATAATTTAAAAATATCTTTTCGTTTATATATTTTGCTCCTTTTTCTATAGGAATGGTGCATGTCACACTGATGTCATGGAAATATACTGTTTCATAGATTTTATTGTCAGCTTTGGGTGACCCTGACACTACTCACAACAGGGTTACTCTCTAAATATAGTCTCATCTGAACTTATTTCTCTTTACAAGTACCGCTTCACAAAAAATCGAAGGGAGGCATGAAGCACTAGATTTTAACTGTGTTATAAGATTTTTTTATATGCGTTTGTTTCCTTTGTTACCTAAATAAATAAATAAGACAGTTACACTGGCTCTGCTAACGGGACCTCCAAGTCTTGTCTTCCTTTACCTTCTTAGAATGCAATTCGAGTTACTGATATATTTATTATCTGTATCAGTTTCTCGAAGCGTAAATCGCGCATCCACTGGAGCATCTTACATTTCTCGCACTTGCTTTTTAATTATTACTCTTGGAATCAAGTTATTGGGCACTTGAGATATAAGTCGTAACACTAGATGGTACAAACGATACCCCATAAAATAGTGCAGTCAGTTATTTTTACGTATTTGTGTAAATTTAATTTTAACGACAGGATTTGTCTTTAATAATAAATAATCTGTAGAAAGACGGCCTCCGACTAGTTTGAAATACAACCTTAGGACCTTAAGAATAGCCCCTCCCTTTGTGTACTTAGGAGGATAAGATATATTTATAAACTTGAAACAAAATGAAGGTTTTTTTATCATCATCACCAAGTTTGTGCCATTCACCACGATCCTGCGCTAGTCTCACTCACTGACGGCCCACGACATTAACGATGTCGTCCACTCTTCTCGCTGCTGGACGTCCTACCCTTCTAAACCCGCTCATCGGCCACCATTCAGTCACTGGCCTGCTCCATATGTCGTCACCACGTCTAGCCAAGTGTGCCGCCCAAGACCATTTGACCTCCATAATTCGGATCCCAACGTCATGTACCTTCGTTCGTGTCTACGGATCTCGACGTTTGGAACTCGATCTAATAGTCTGATGCCGATCATGGTACGCTTCATGGCTCTTTGTGCAACTCTTAACCTGTACACAGCCTCCTGCATGAGCGTCTATGTCTCGGCACCATTTTTTTTATAAATAAACAATATTATTAACAATATTTAGTTATTAGAGATTACAGTTTTGCATTTCTAGACAGGTACAATTAAAAGATATTTCAAATGTATCTGTACCTAATCCTGGTGACTATAATTGCCATAAAAAAATCCTCCGATCTTTTACTCAGTGCGCCAATCTGTAAAGATATTTTACGAGGGAGTAGTCAGAGGCAAACCCAAACACGTATTTACGTGTTTTTTTTTTTGCAAAATAGCGTTTCATACATCGACGTACATTCGGTTACAACACATAATTGCGGCTAATAAGGATACTAATCGATGTCACATGGTTTTGAATTTTTGGTTATAGGGCATACCGCTCTCCTCGCGATTATGTGATTTGATAAAAATAATCGACCGAAAACCAAGAAATAAAGTGTCTTGTTATATGCCACAATCTATTTTCTTCCCTAGTTCATGAATCAATTTACTTTTTAAGTGCTGTGGTGTCGTCACTCCAATTGCAACGTACGCGTCTTTGTTCCGCTAAGTTTAGAACCTTATTTTAAAATCCTCTTTAAGGGGGCACCGGAGTGGCAATCGCCCATACAACACGTACTACCAAGATTATTTCTAATTGGAGCATATTTCTACCTTAATAAGGTATTATTTTAATTTTAATAGTATTTATCTAGGTTCCCAACCATATATTAGATCAAAATACTTACCTAAAATGAAATAGAAGCGTATCGCATTCTGCATGTTTTTACGTCATAAAAGACCTGTTTTCAACCTAATTATTTCGTATTAAAAACAACAACATCTTACGTATCGTAGTCATGGGAACATAGATTATATCGTCTAGTTACAGAATAACAACACAATGAGAAAAATACAACAAGTTTTCAGTCATCATTTTTGGTATTACGGAACACGGTCAAAATCTTATCAAATTTAGAATCGTTCTATTGCTATCACTGTCGCTCTGCGTGGCTAAACTTCGTCACTAAACAGGGATAGCGATATTCAGGCCGAAGTTTTTGACGTGGCCGAATTGAAGTTGCGCTCAGTGTTCGCCGGCGCGTTAATCTAATGAGTCAATAAATTGATCAATTTATCGCTTCTGTTCTAGTGCATAATTTACTTCTTGTTAGTTTCGCAGTTTATGCACTGTTTGTATCGATTTAGAAGTGCGTAGGCTTACTCATTACGTCAATATAATTGCATTATTAGAGTTTCGTACCTCAAAAGGTAAAAAAGGAACCCTTATAAGATCACTCTCTTGTCCGTCCCGTGTGTCACCACCGATTTTCTCAGGAACGAGTGGACCTAGCAAGTTGAAATTTATACCAGATATTGAAGTCTATAGTTCCTATTAGTTGTATAAAAATCAAGGTCTTGAGTCAACACGATAAAAAGATATGGGCAAATATAGATCTTCGCGAAAACTTTATCAAAATATACCTTAATTTTAATAAAATTACCGACGCGGTATCTAGGGACAACATCATAAACTTTCCGCACGTCTATTCAACAGCAAAGCTATCTTTGAGCCGGTATCCATGCAAACTGAGCGGAGAGATGTGTAAAGGAGTTTGAGAATTGTTGTATGGAGACTGGCATAGAACCCGCAATTTTTTTCACAGTTGCGTTGCGTTAAAGTACTTTTATATTAGGATTGGGGATATTTTTTCAGAAAGGTTCCGAAATGCACTTTGCCAATCACTTTGCCATCTTTATGTTAGTATACATTCTCTATAACGTGACACTTTAGGACATTAAGGAATATGTAATTTTATTGTTCATCTATTTTGTCCCCGATCCAAATATAAAAGTTTAAAACTGAGATGAGACTGAAAAAACAATACTAAACGACTATTTCAAAAGTTTTCAAATCTCATTACCGTAAGCGTAAAGAAAGTAAGCAAGTAAGAAATAATATCATTTTGACGTGAATCTATTGGTTGTCTCGTGCGCGATAACTTGGGACCTGCTAGGAATGCGACTCCCCCGACCGCTTCCCCTGCACTTCCCCGATGGCGCCCGTATTGTATCGTTCGCATCACATTATTTTTTACTAGAGTTTTTAGTCTCGTACTGGCCTACGTCACGAAACGACGCGCTCTGGAATTCTTTTAGTTTTTGTTTGTGTTATTGTTTTGTTGTTGTAGTTTTTGTTGTTATAGTGTGTGTCATTGTTTTGTTGTTGTAGTTTTTGTTGTTATAGTTCTTGTTAAGTGTTTTTGTTATCACTATGAAGGGTAAACCTTTGCATAGCGGAGAAAGAAACCTCGTGCTAAACGTGTTAGAGTTTTTTGAAAACGAAAAACGGAACAAACAGTTTTGTATAAACTTAAACATTGTATTTTTATTTTATTCAAATAGTGTAAAAAAGATTAGATAAAAAGCAGCGTCCTCCCTGAGTAACATAATAAATTAGGTTAAAAAAAACAAAGACGAAGCTGCGGGCGGCTGCTTGTTATGTTCGCTTTTTTGCAGGCGGTACAAACACGCCAATATGACGTGTCACCGCGCTCAGGTCCCAACTTATCGCGCACGGGTAATATGTATGTTTGTCCGGGTGGAATCTTGCAACTGAATTTTGAACCCATTTCCCTCAACCGATTGAGCTGAAATTTGAAACACATGTAACTTCGGTGACAATGCAATAATATGGTACCATGGAGGTGGTCTCATGATGGAGGCAGATACTAGACAACGGAACTTCTGAATGGATTTTAGTAGGCTACTAGTTTTTGGGCTCATTTGAATCTCCTTGCAGTTCCGATTATGAATTTTATAAAAGCTTGTTTTAACAAAATACTTTTTAACAAAAAACTTATTACTTTTCGATCAGCTTTGGTGGATGGCCTTTAGAGTATCAGTCCAACTCAGGGGTTAGATGAGCCGCTTGAACGACCTGATTTTTATAATCGTTCCAATGATTATTTTTTTAGAAAGCTTTTGTGATTTATTTCAATCATTATTACAAATACGTTAATTATATTAATAATAATAAATCATTAGCAGTGCGAGGCGAGACGCAGTGCGGAGCGGATCGCACTCACCCTGATGCAGATTCACGAATTGAATGGAAACATTGTCGAATCACCGACAAAACGGTCCGCGATAGATCCTGTATTTATATTAATAACTAGCTGACCCATCCGCAGCTTCACACGCGTAGTTTTTCAATAAAAACATAGCCCTCTTTTGCGCAGTTGGGTAAAAAGTAGCCTATGTTACTTAAGGTGAGTGTAGCTTTCCAATGGTGAAATAATTTTTGAAATCTTACCAGCAGTTTTTGAGTTTATTCATTACAAACATACACACACACAAAAATACAAATCTTTCCTCTTTATAATATTAGTATAGATCATTTGACTAATCATCACCATAATACTTATTATTATAAGGAGTGGGGAAGGATTGTCAAGCGTGCCACTGCCCCCAAAGTGTCTCGACCACTCTGCCAATAGTGTAACGACTGAGATGAAGAAGAACTTATTATTATATGTATTTATCCTAAAAAGAACCGAATCTTACTGTTAGGTAAGCTACGACCAAACTGAGGAAAAACTAGATAGTTTTTGTTAAAAAAATCCTAATTTTATCATATTTTCAATATATTTGATATTAACTTATTTAATAAATAATCATCATCATCATCATCATATCAGCCAATTATAATAAAAATATGATTTTATTATATTGAAATCCTCATTAGATTAATCTAAGCCTTTATATTGTCTTTCATCTGCAAGATATCCTGATTTCAATTTAATTGTTTTAGTATTTTCTTTCCTTATATTTAAAAAAAAATATGTTTTCGTTTATTGTTTCAATATCTTTAAAACTTTGAATAACAGGCTTCCTGATTTTCATCTCATCATCATCATCATATCAGCCGTAGGACGTCCACTGCTGGACAAAGGCCTCCCTCATTGATCTCCAGGAACTGCGATTGGAAGCGGCCTGCATCCAACGCCGACCTGCGGTTCTTACCAAGTCGTCTGCCCATCTTGTGAGTGGACGTCCTACGCTGCGCTTGCCGGTCCGTGGCCTCCACTCGAGAATCTTTCGGCCCCATCGGCCATCTGTTCTGCGCGCTATATGGCCTGCCCATTGCCACTTCAACGTGCTAATCCGTCGGGCTATGTCGGTGACTTGAGTTCTCCTACGTATCTCCTCATTTCTGATTCGATCCCGTAGAGAAACCCCGAGCATAGTCCTATATAATAAATAATAATAAATAATTATTGTTGGACATTTCACACAGCGCTATCTAGCCCCAAACTAAGCATAACTTGTACTATGGGAACCAGATAACTGATAGAATACTTATATACTTTTTTTTTGTAAATACATACATACTTATAATACACAGAGAAACAACCAGACCCGGAACAAATATCTGTAGATCATGCAAACATTTGTTCCGCAGCGGGAATCCAACCCGCTACCTCCTGCGTCTCAGCCGGCTATTCGCCCACTGCGCCACGGAGGTCGTCAAATTATTCTTAATTCAATTAATTCTTCAATTAATTAAAGTTCAATTTATTCTTAATATTATCTTATTTATACTTCATATTATCTTATTTATACCTCTAACTAATTATAATATTTATCACTTATTTAATAACCTAATTGAATGGGTCAGACGACCAACTTGTAGGCTTTATGTTCCGACTTTCCGAGCTTTGGTTTCTTCCATACAGGCTACGCTTTGTGTGGAAACCGATAGAAAATACTACAGATATAAATAGTGTATGCAAAATTCATGCATCTATTACTTATACTAAATATGTACCTTACCTAGTTATTATTTCTCTTTGCTAAGCCACTTAGACTAGCTCATATCTCATATTGTAAATTGTTTGTGTTTTTTGTAGTAATAATAAAATATTTTCATTTCATTTTCATGTACTAGAAATCAGTATGGTTGACTGACCTTCTTCCAATAGTCTAAAAATACACGCAAACTCAAATTATACCAACTTTGATTTTGCGTAAACCATTACCTGCTTTACCGTAGCACAGAGAAGAAATAATAGTAGGTAGCTGTGGTCCGCTAGAGGGCGTGTCCGCAGATAATGTCAGGCGCCGGCGTCGCGCCGTATTTATGACGCTCACTCATGCGCACATTGTGTTCCTTTAGATAAACTTATCTAGCAATTGTTACTGCAATGTTTATTTGTTCTGTGAATGCTTAGACGGTGAAGTAAATGTTTTTAAGACAATGTACCTAACTTAATAAGTAAATAATTTGAGAATGATAATATGATGATAGCAAATGATAGCTGGAAGAAAATGCTCATTAGAATGAAGTTCATATGTACCTATAAGTATTATAGGATTTCGTATCTATGTATGTACATATATAACAAGTGATTTATTTAGAACTTAAGGAATCAACCCAAATTATTTCTTGGAAAATTTGGAAAAGAAAAGTTTTTAATTTTTTCTATCATTACGACCTCCGTGGTGCAGTGGGCGAATAGCCGGCTGAGACGTAGGAGGTAGCGGGTTCGATTCCCGCCGCGAAACAAATGTTTGCATGATCTACAGATATTTGTTCCGGGTCTGGTTGTTTCTCTATATATTATAAGTCTGTATTTACAAAAAAAAGGTATATAACTATTCTATCATTTATCTGGTTCCCATAATACAAGCTCTGCTTGGTTTGGGGCTAGATAGCGCTGTGTGAAATGTCCAGAAATATTTATTTATTTATTAATCTATACTTGAGTCTTGCTTGAGTTCTAGATTACGGATCTAAGCATTTAATCTCTAAATTTTCGTGGCCTGTTGGATGCTCTTAGAATCGAATCTAACTTGTGAGACCTTAAAATAATAATTAATTATAATGAGTGCATCCTTTGATAGAACTAACGATAACTATACGATGAGCTCTAGAGCACAAAATTTCATCACTTACTTACATCAACCAATAAATATCTCAGTAGAATGCAATCTGCCTACGGTACGCGGCTAAGTGAGAGTGCGTTGAAATCTGCTCATAACTTATTTTAAATACTTTGTTTGAAAGAAATCAATGAAATCAGAAGAGAAACTGAAAGTAAGAATTATCGCTTGAACGCTGACAATACAGTGTTGACCTTTCGTAAGACACGAGTACGCCAATAACTCAGGAAATATTCAATACTCAACTTTTGATATCGTTGATACTTGTAACAAAAGGATATTAAGCTTGCACAATGGAGAAATCAACGTCATTAAATTGTTAAGGCCATATGGGAATGTATAGTGATCGGGTATTTGTCTATGTTAAAACAATGCGGTCAGCAGATGACATAGATTGATCCGATATAGCCCTATATGTTCTGAATGTCTTTTATACACTTTTACTACTTTTAACATCAGAATCAGCCAGTTAGTAATGCATTTTTGATGTTAAATATGTAGAGATATACAATAATTTATACTTCACTTCGCTATCAGTTTCTGGGTTTCAGTGGAAAAACAAATAAGGAAGTTTATAAGTACCCAGCACAGTGCCGACGGGCTGAGATGATGAGTTTACGTACGACTTTATTTTCTACCTAAGTTACATATGAAGATTTCTACCAAAGTTCGAAGATTCTTATTATCATCGCCACATATCATGTCTAGAGTACTGTTCTCACCTCTGGGACGGATCAGCGAAGTACCGGCTAGATGCTCTAGATTCAATTGAGAGAAGAGATAAGAGGCTCATTTGTAATGACGAATTAGCAGTTGCAAGGCTCCACAGCCTTGAGCATCGTCGAAAGGTTGCAAGCCTCTCGGTTTTCTATCGGATACTTACATTTTGGAGAGTTTGCTGCGGAGCTCTTTAACCTGATCCCACCATTCCCATTCTAACATCGGACAACCAGACGCTCCGCGGTGCGCCACCGCTAAATGGTAGACATACCTTCCATACGCACAAAGCGGTACTCTTCCACCTTTATTATGCGCACCGCCAAGGAGTGGAACGTCTTGCCTGAGTCTGTGTTTCCTGATAACTACAACCTAGGGGTATTCATGTCGTGAGTGAATAGGTTTCTTCTAGGCAAGCGTGTACCATTGTAGACTGCATCATCGCGTACCATCAGGCAAGATCGTGGTCAAACGCTAGCATATAATTCATTAAAAAAAACTCGATGAAGACCCATATCTATACAGAAAATGTAACAATTCTGTGGCTAGGTACAGATCCCCAAAATATTCTGGTATTCAAAGAATTTTTAAGGAATGTGTTCTTCTTTGCTCCCCGCTGACGTCCTGGCAGCTGTCTAATAAAGCTCTCATAAGTGCCTGTCTGGATATTCTGACTGGCCGACATCCGGTCGCGTGACATCCACCCATTATGCAGTATACGCGCAAAGATTCCTTAATATGCCAAGTATCTACATTTAGTCAAATATTTAGCAATGGTTTAATCAGATACGGGTATTCTGAGCTACCTTACCTCCTGCATCGGATTGTGAAAGAGGCGTGGCAAAATAAAAAGACTAAGGGCGACGATGCCTAGTCGTATTTAGTGCCTACATATAATTTAAGAGAGTTTGAAAATCATACAAATACGACAAACTTAAACATGTTTAGCCGCATATTACGTTTAGGGATCGTTATGCAAGCTTATGCAACTTTTAGTAAAATAACTATATAAAATACCGAAATATTTTGATAGCAAATACTTCAGTGCGAGTTCTACTTTGACTGTAGTAATCCTGTAAACCATAATTTACTTACACATACCCCATCGTTCTTACCTTCGAGAGACTCGCAAACGCAATTTGTTTGGGCCTATTCCCTGCAAAACTAACGCTGGTGAGCGCGCACCCATAAACAGAATCATGAAACAACACAATGATCTCTTTACTGGTATCGAACTATTGGCAAACCTCACCCGGCTCTTTCTCTGATTTATGTCTGTCCTAAAGTATAAGTTAAAATCTTGTATGTATGTAACCTACAGATATTATTTGCCCTTGTAATTTGTCGACCCAAATTGGGGACACCGGCGGTGATTATACAAAACGTACCTACCTTATTTAGTATTAGTATTATGTAACCATATTGTGTAATTGTTTGTGGTCCTTAATAAAGAAAAACAAAATTAATAATATGGCGTTTTCTGAATGCCTATTTTCGCACAGTATTACGGTGTTTTATCTGATTGGATCGCTCGATAAATAAATAAATAAATATTGCTGGACTTTTCACACAGCGCTATCTAGCCAGCAAACTAAGCAGAGCTTGTATTATGGGAACCAGATAACTGATAGAATACTTATACAGAGGGCTTTTTTTAACAAAATAAATAATATGGCGTTTTCTGAATGCCTATTTTCGCACAGTATTACGGTGTTTTATCTGATTTGATCGGGTTTGAAACTATTTATATTCAAAAGACGGTGTAACTGTGCCAACAATAATAAATAAATAAATATTGCTAGACATTTTACACAGCGCTATCTAGCCAGCAAACTAAGCAGAGCTTGTATTATGGGAACCAGATAACTAATAGAATACTTATACAGTGTTTTTTTTAACAAAATAAATATTATGACGTTTTCTGAATGCCTATTTTCGCACAGTATTACGGTGTTTTATCTGATTTGATCGGGTTTGAAACTATTTATATTCAAAAGACGGTGTAACTGTGCCAACGATAATAAATAAATATTGCTGGACATTTCACACAGCGCTATCTAGCCAGCCAACTAAGCAGAGCTTGTATTATGGGAACCAGATAACTGATAGAATACTTATACAGAGTGTTTTTTTAACAAAATAAATAATATGGCGTTTTCTGAATGCCTATTTTCGCACAGTATTACGGTGTTTTATCTGATTTGATCGGGTTTGAAACTATGTATATTCAAAAGACGGTGTAACTGTGCCAACGATAATAAATAAATAAATAAATATTGCTGGACATTTTACACAGCGCTATCTAGCCAGCAAACTAAGCAGAGCTTGTATTATGCGAACCAGATAACTGATAGAATACCTATACAGAGTATTTTTTTTAACTGTAACAGTACGGCAGCACCCATAACCAGAGGAAATACAGGTGCAGTTTCTTTTAAAACATCAACTCGTTTTCGAATAAAAACATTTTGGCATTAAAATTTTTTTGGTCAAGTGGGAGTAGCGCCTTAAAATGAATCAAGTTGGTAAATTTTTTTTTGATGCTAATCGATGCAGTCCTTTGTAAGGATCATTTTATTGTATCGTATGAAAAAATCGTATCGTATGCCGTGGGGTGCCGGCAGTAGAATGTTACCCCTCCTCTCATGCCCGTGGATGCAGTAAGAGCCTGCTAAGGGATACCTCCGGAAGATGGGCAGCAGCGTCTTTCCGTGTATTAACATCCCGTACTGCGCTCGCCAACCCGCCTGCCAAGCGTGGTGAGTATGGCAACTACCCATCATGGAGTGGAGGCCTGTGTTCAGTAGTGGACGTTTTACGGCTGAAATGATGATGATGATGTATGAAAAAATCAGAACAGCGGAAATTAGTCAAATTTGATAAAAAGTATTCTCATACAACAGGACAAACAAAATTCCTTCTACACACATTTTATTAGATTCTAATTGCACATTAAAGAAGTATTAATACTGTAGCGATTAAGAAGTTTAGGAACTCCATGCTCTCATGAGCAATTCAAAAAGATTTCGCATTTCAGAACAATTTTGAATTTCGAACATGGTTCTTGCACCTGTCGGACTTTTATATCAGTCATTGCATCATCTTATTTGTTCTATCATGTCATTGTTAAATACGCAAAAAGTAGACTTAATTAAAGCATACTTCCTCAATCGCGGTCTGGGTAGCTCCTGATAGTGTTGGAGTAGTTCCTGATACCACTTCAGCGCATTAGTTGGGCTTCGTCGGTTAAGGAAGTTTGCTTCAATGAAGTCTACTTTTTGCGTATTTGACAATGCCATGACAGGTCAAATAAGATGATTCAATGACTGATATAAAAGTCCGACAGGTGCAAAGAACCATGTTCGAAATTCAAAATTGTTCTGAAATACGATATTTTTTTGAATTGATCATGAGAGCATGGAGTTCCTAAACTTCTTAATCGCTACATTATTAATACTTCTTTAATGTGCAATTAGAATCTAATAAAATGTTTGTAGAAGGAATTTTGTTTTTCCTGTTGTATGAGAATACTTTTTATCAAATTTGACTAACTTCCGCTATTCTGATTTTTTTCATACGATACAATAAAATGATCCTTACAAAGGATTGCATCGATCGGCATCATAAAATACGCAAAAAGTAGACTTAATTGAAGCATACTTCCTCAATCGCGGTCTGGGTAGCGTTCCTGATACCACTTCAGCGCATTAGTTGGGCTTCGTCGGTTAAGGAAGTTTGCTTCAATGAAGTCTACTTTTTGCGTATTTGACAATGCCATGACAGGACAAATAAGATGATGCAATGACTGATATAAAAGTCCGACAGGTGCAAAGAACCATGTTCGAAATTCAAAAATGTTCTGAAATACGATATGTTTTTGAATTGCTCATGAGAGCATGGAGTTCCTAAACTTCTTAATCGCTACAGTATTAATACTTCTTTAATGTGCAATTAGAATCTAATAAAGTGTTTGTAGTAGGAATTTTGTTTGTCCTGTTGTATGAGAATACTTTTTATCAAATTTGACTAACTTCCGCTGTTCTGGTTTTTTTCATACGATACAATAAAATGATCCTTACAAAGGACTGCATCGATCGGCATCATAAAAAAATTTACCAACTACCGACATTTTAAGGCGCTACTCCCACGTGACCAAAAAAATTTTATGCCAAAATGTTTTTCTTCGAAAACGAGTTGATGTTTTAAAAGAAACTGCACCTGTATCTCCTCTGGTTATGTGTGCTGCCGTACTGTTATAGTTAAAAAAAACACTCTGTATACTTTTTTTATAAATATGTACATACTTATAATATATAGAAAAACATCCAGACCCGGAACAAATATCTGTAGATCATGCAAACATTTGTTCCGGAAATGAACCCGCTACCTCCTGCGTCTCATCCAGCTATTCGCCCACGGCCGGCGTCAGTTAATGCGAGTGTATTAGTATTTTGCTAAAAGTATTTTATTCGTTCCAAAAATAATTTTGTATAATAATTTCAGTTATAAGGTAAAATGTGACATTAAATTAATCGGCTATATAATTAATGTGATTATATAGTATTTAGGTTTTCAGAGTAGACACCGAATATAATTATTGTGATTCAACCATAACCATAACCTACTTATAAAACTCTATATAGGGAAAAGACCGTTACCCTTAATCACGACACAACTGTAAAACTCTGAACATTGCGATACTAGTTTCATTTCAGAGTTCCTTTTAAAATTACAGTAAGCGTCAAGTTTGGGTAATATTTTTTGATTTAATATGCACTCCTGCCAATAAACTTTTTGTAAGGAACTCCAGGGATCATTAATAATCACTCTTGACCGGTTATTTGCATAATTTGGTTCATGAATCTGATGGACTGATGGAGATAAATGCACGTACGATGACCCGAGAACACGAATTTGACGTTGAAAATTAGGACAGGTTTCAGAAAATACTATACTAACCTACTTTATGACTATGCCTGCGAGAAGTGGGTGCCGGTTGGTGATTAATCAATAAAAGAAACGAGGAAAGTTGCAGTTTAAAGCCTAACAAATAAGTATACATACGGATAGTCCAGGTGGTAGTAAACTTATCATCAGAAATGGTATAATTTATCTTCGTGTCAAACTCTAACCAACACCATTTATTTAATCACACATTTATACAAAGTGGTGTCAGTTTATTAAAAATACTCGTAAAATAAAAATAATAACTTTAATAATAATTTGACTGGTGGTAGAGTTTTTTGTGAACGGGCTCGAGGAAGTGGGCACCACCGCCTTACTTTTATCTGCCGCCAAATAGCAGTACTTGTGCTGCTCTGTTCCGGTTAGATGGTAATGGTATGTTCCTGTAATTACTGGCACATAGGCATAACAGCTAAGTCCTATAGTATGACAACGTATCCACATAGAGATCAAGACAACATAATAGCTTGTTTTTAATTCTATGTGGATATTCATGGGCTGCAGTATCCACTTAACATCTGGTGGACTTCATGCTAGTTTGCTATATAAGTAGTATAAAAAAAATTGCTGGTCATTTCACACAGCGATACCTAGCCTCAAACTAAGCAGAGCTCGTACTATGGGAACCAGATAACTGATATAATACTTATATACTTTTTTTTTTCATACATACTTACATAGAAAAACATCCAGACCCGGAACAAATATCTGTAGATCATGCAAATATTTGTTCCGCTACTTGTTCGGGAATCGATCCTGCTACCACCTGCGTCTCAGCCGGCTAAGTGCCAACTGCGCAACGAAGGACGCACAAGTAATTTTTTTATACTTTTCTATGTGATAAAACGAAAATGAGGAAGAGTACTTAAATCAAAAATGTATGTTATTTATTATCTGCGGTAGTAAATAACATTTGTTGTGCGGCAAAATGGATGTTGAAGATGGCAATAAAACCGGTCCATCCCGTCTAAAATTAGTTCCAGAGCTTTTTTCATTTTGGACGTCTATATGATTAAGATTGGCTACCGAATATCCTGGAGAAATAAGATACTCAGGACTCAGCGGGACTTCGTGTCACGATCAACTCTATTGAGTTCGATTGGTTTGTATACTTCAACTGACACTCATTGGCCCTAATTCTTTTAATTTAAAATGAAACTGGACATTTGTTACTGGGGCACGCAAATGAAATTCTTTTAAAATCTCAGGGGTAGTAAATGGTATTAACATAATCAAACTAAGCTCATAAAGTGAGTCACCTCGTTTTTCACTTTCAATCAATCTGTCTAAGTGTGTTTGCGGAAACACAACGAATATCAAGGGAACCGGGTTATGGGACCCTTATCGACGCCAATATAGCAACGATAAGGTTGATAAGCTTACGGGTCAATATGATAATCCTAGACTAAATATAGACTTCAAGTAAAGGTGCCACTTTTATCACTAATACACCACTATCAGAACATGGTCAATACAAGTAGGTAGACACTGATGGATGTACTCCCGTTTGAGTATAAACTAGATCGAATTTGTTGTAAATGCAGGGCTATCGATTCGATCCTGTTTTCGTTATTTTCCTATCATTATTCAAAGCCTTAAGTAGGTCCACAAACATTTCCTACAGTATGATTCATTTTATTTGTTTATGTAGAACGACGAAGAATTAGTTGGTTTTCAGTTGTTCTTGTTATTGACCCAGAAGATTATGGACTAATTGTCTATTTCAATATATCAAAAAAAAATTAAACGTGTTTTTTTCGGTGCATTTTTATTCTGTGACTATTTTTATACATAACTGAACCTACGAGTGATTATATTATAGATGATATAATTATGATGAAACCAACAGTCTTTTTTGGCCTCTTACGTACTCTCATGTTAGGTATTGATAACCGTAATGTATCAAGACTTTCTACTCTCGTATACGGTTCCTGAGAAGGCGAGGGGAACGGGTAACCGCATGAAGTCCTACAATCACCGCAGGTGTCGTCTGCCTCATCTCCGCTTACATTTTCGATACTTGTTGTAGGAATAAAGACTTTACCGACGAATTCACTTAATGCACCTACGGTTGGGTGAGCACAAGAGATTAGCTTGAAGGATCATGTTATATGGAGCCTTTATTTTCATGTAACTTCAATCTGACATGAAACTTTAAGTTAGGTTTAGTCAACTAATAATAACTAGCACATCAATCAAGGGATGTGACAGTTTATTAGCCTAAATAAAACAAAATATTCCAAAGAGAAAGAGCTTGTTAAAATGCCGCCATAGAAACTTGAAGTCGAACGTCCGCTTATTCAAACAAAGGAGACAATGGAGTCTTTTGAAATAAAAACCCTTGCAGAACTAAAAGTATGAATGAATTAATGAAAAATCTTTATTGTACAAACTAAAAATACTATTTACATAGGCAAACTTCCAGTTAACCTTTGTGTAAGGTAGACAAATAGTTATTGTAGGTAGGTAGTGTATATTTTGTGGAGGGAGAATAATATAATATTTGCCTTAAAAATTATAGAAATTTGTTGTACTGGAAATTAATATTTATATTAGTAGAAAATAACTAAATGTCTATATTGAATGATGCAATCAGACCCAACTCTATCACTTTAGCTCCAGAAAGAGGTTATGGGTCAAGGGTGTCCTTTATGTTACCAGTAAAATTACACATTCCAAATTCTTTCAAACCTAATCCCACCATCTCCATTCTATCATTGGACAACCAGACGCTCTGCGGTGCGCCACCGCTATATGGTAGAAATACCTCCCATTCGCATAAAGTGGTTCTCTTCGACCTTTATGTGCGCACCGCCAAAGAGACGCCATGCCAGAGTCTGTGTTTCCGGATAGCTACAACTTGGGTATCTATAAGTCGCGAGTGAATAGGTTTCTTCTAGGCAAGCGTGTACCATCCTAGACTGCATCATCGCTTACCATCAGGCGAGATCATGGTCAAACGCAAGCCTTTAATGTATAAAACAAAAAAAAATGCCAATTAACTGAATGCATGATAAATGAATGTTGTATCACGTTAAGATAAAACTCTTTCAGTTTGCAGATTGAGTCCACTATCACAGCATCTAACCGTAATACCCATGATCGTTCGGATCAGTTTTTGTCGCGATAAAACTGTCTAGATCCCTATCAGCTCGCGTCAAACATTTCAATTCACCTTACCTTATACGTTTGTCATTACCAGGGATTAATCTAAGTTACAATGCCACAAACGTATTCTTGACCTAGTGACGACCGACGTCAGCGTCTTCAGCTTAAGAGCCCGAAGACGTGTGGGTATCTAAGAGATAGTCCTAGTTTTGTCGGGCTAAACTAGTTTGTAGCACTATAAATACCTACATATCATTAATTGGGATGTATTGCCATAAACCTTAATTCGCTTTTACAGGCATGTTAGGAATTTTTAGAACGCAATTATCCTAATTAATTCTGAACGGTAAGTTTTAGAGTTATTACAGCTTATACAGATCCTTGTCTAACGCGATTAGTTCTTAGTTATAATATTGTGAAGCATTTGTAAGTCTGCAAAGGCACTGCCAAGGAAAAATGTTATGTCAGTCCAAGGTTTTTCTTCGCCTCTATAATAGGTTTATTAACAGGGCATATCTATACATTTTTTGGTGGACTTTAATGATAATTTTACGTTATAATCACAATAAATTAGGAACTTACATAAAACCCTAAATCTTTGTACAGATAATTCAAAATTTACCTGCTTTATTTATTCACTAGCTGACAAATCCGCAGTTTCGCACGCGTAGTTTTTCAATAAAAATATTACCCTCCTTCTGCGCAGTTGGGTAAAAAGTAGCCTATGTCACCCGGGGATAGTGTAGCTTACCAACAGTGAAATAATTTTTAAATCGGTCCAGTAGTTTCGGAGCCTATTCAATACAAACAAACAAATATTTCCTCTTTATAATATTAGTATAGATAAAATCATTCTTCAGGAACATGATAAAAATATTAGAATTTTACAAAAGATACGAATGTTTCCTTGAACATTTTAGTTGAAACACTCCAGCCGTAGATACTCGTAGACTCACATTGCGCAGTAGACATACTCATTCATCAAACAACGACCATGAAAACCCTAACTAAAAACAAAAATGCATTTGCAGTCAGTCTCACACACGGCTCAATTTAATAGACGTGCCTGAATGCGAGTTGCGCTAATTTCGTTGACGGCAGTCGCTCGCTAGCAGGTGTCTCGTGCGCGCGTGCGTCCACCATCTTGCATAACAGCTGATCCGCGATCGCATAATTTGAATTTTCAATTTATAACTGGACAATTTGATCTTTGAATTCGAAAGAGGCTGGTAGCTGTATGCACAGACGTTTCTAGTGCTTAGTGTTTTTAAAAGCGTACTGATGAAGATGACAGTCAATCGAATAAGAGTCGTAGTGCTCGGGAGTCCACGATGCGGGAAATCGGGTAAGGATTTTAAAACATGCATGATTATTGATTAGATAGATGTCAAATAGTTATTTGTTATACAAGAGTGCGAAGTTGCTTTTTAAGTGTGCTCAATTTTGATGACCAAGCAAGCGAAGGATTCAAAGAATCCTGAGCGTTAGCGAGGGAATCAATGCACGAGGACACGTAACTTTCATCCCACCTCAGCGAGGAAATGACTAATTGAAAAAAAGTAATACACTAAAGGTTCTGAGTGAGTTTTTAACATATTAAAAAAGGTTGTATGATAAATTTGGCACCATGGTAGTAAATAGTTTTAATGATGTTTTGAATTCACAAACTTAGTGCACACGATGTTCTAAATTCAAATGACTTTATCCTCTAGCGGATAAAAACGGCTTTTGCACTCGGACATCGAAGAGCAAAAATACTCTTTCCGAGACGGGGGTATGAAAAACACATTTATTTGCTATTAATATCAATACACATAATAATACAACAAAAACAATACAATACAGTAACACAAGAAAAAATACAACACATTGCAAGTTCAGGAATAACAGATGAAAATAATAATGATATAAGAATTGCAAGAAATAGAAATAAAACCGGTAGATGATGTACGTAAACATGAATAATTTAAGTATTTTTACTACTAATTAGCATACGCCGGATTCACAGTCCCTATAATAGAAAAGAATTTAATAAACACAAAAAAAATCAAGACGTTTAAGTAGATATAAAACCATAATGAGACATTAAAGTTGAGGGACGTCTTTGGGTATCGCCTCGTTTAATTCCCTAATCTTTGTACACACGGCTACACATCAAGCTAAACATTTCCAGTATAAGCTGACCACGCATTGTGTAGGCTTTTCGTAGAATGCGAGGTCAGCTTATACTGGAGATGTATAGCTTGATCTGTAGCCGTGTGTACCTCAAAATGGGCAGCTAAATTAACTTTCAACGACGCACTAATAATGCTTTCTTGTTTGGTGTTCACCGAAATCAATTATCTCTAATGGCTTAGGGAAGAGTTCCTTGATTTATTTTGGGAATGCCTCGAGGTGGCAATTAGGATTATTAAATTAATTACAACAGAAGTTTTATTTCATGATAATTATTGAGCGGCCTTTGTCCAGCAGTGGACGTCCTACGGCTGATATGATGATGATGATTGAGCGGTATTTCGTGTGCTTGATTCAGCACCGCTCGATTGTATAGCACCCAAACTTAAACGACAAAATTTTAAATAAAGGAAATAAAAAAAAATCGGCCACGTGCGAGTCGGACTCGCCCATGAAGGGTTCCGTAGCAGCAAGTAACAGAATAGAAACTTTTTTTTTATATTTGAGTTGATTGAATGATAGGTAAATTGCGGTTTACGATTTTTGACGTATTAAAAAAAATACCTACTAGATCTCGTTCAAACCAGTTTTCGGTGGAAGTTTGCATGGTAATGTACATCATATATTTATTTTTAGTTTTATCATTCTCTTATTTTAGAAGTTACAGGTCCCTCCTGTAACTTCTACACACATTTTACCACTTTGGAAGTGTCTCACGCGCAAACTATTCGGTTTAGAAAAAAAAATATTAGAAACCTCATCATATCATTTTTGAAGACCTATCCATAGATACCCCACACGTATGGGTTTGATGAAAAGATTTTTTTGAGTTTTAGTTCTATTAAGGGGAACCCCCAAAATTTATTGTTCTTTTCTATTTTTGTGTGAAAATCTTATGCGGTTCACAGAATACATCTACTTACCAAGTTTCATCAGTATATTTCTTACAGTTTCGGAAAAAAGTGGTTATGACATACGAACGGACAGACAGACAGACAGACATGACGAATCCATAAGGGTTCCGCTTTTTGCCATTTGGTTACGGAACCCTAAAAAATCAAGACGAATAAGTTTGATTTCGATTACAATGGATAGTGCAAGGTCTATCTGGAAATCTATTGGGAAGAATGTTCAGCAGTGGCCCATGGCTGGTTTTGACGATGATGGTATAAGAGTACTACGGTTTGGATGAATGTTTTTAGTTGTTACTTGCAATAGTAAAATGCTTTTGATTATCCGGTTGTTTTACGAAAAAAGCCGTAGGCAGTAGCTAATCATTTAGTGCTTAAACTCAGCTTTAAATGGTCTTGTGTAAGCCCACATAATCTCATCTGCTTTCGGTTAAACGACTATGGCTTCTTTTTGTCCGATAAAATATGAGGCAGAGGAGTGTCTAATCTATTTACGTATACCACGATCAGCGATAACATCTATTCAATATTCGAAACCCTATTAAATTTATCTTAAGTTATATTTATTGGGTCAGGTATGTCGTTGTCGACCTATATGGAAATTCCCCACTATGTTTGATACGGGGTTTGTTTATCAATTCAAATTTACGTATTATTCGCAGCGCTGTGGAATGTATAAACAAACTCTGAGTTATGCACTTCCATATCGTAACTCAAAACAATGTTATCGTTATTTGCACGGGATTACTTGGAATCCCTTGTCACGTTGACACAGTTCAGTGCTTATTAATATATCGTCCATGTATCCATGACTGATAAGAGCCGTTTCTCGGAATTGCGCACGTAACAAAGAAAATTACAAACAATTGAGTCAGATTCGAAAATTTTATAAAATATTTGATTCTATAACAGCTAAAGAAAGCAGTTGGACCAAACCTGTATGTTTAAATCTGGGACATACATTGCACTAAGTCCATATGGTGTCCATCCGGGATGTACATGGAACATAAGTACACTACCTCGCATCGATGCTCAACTACGAGTATGCCCTAATGGCTGATCACCGGAAGAGTGCTACCATAACCTCGTGGGAACGAAACATCTTATCGGAAAAGCTTAGACAAAAACGAAGTTCAACCATCTTAATAAGTTGGATCGCTTGCTAAACTCTTACACACATTTTGTGTATAGTCTTCGTAAGTATAATAATAATAATAATATTACTGGACATTTCACACAGCGCTATCTAGCCCCAAACGAAGCAGAGCTTGTACTATGGGAACCAGATAACTGATAGAATACTTATATACATTTTTTTTGTAAATACATACTTATACTATATAGAGAAACAACCAGACCCGGAACAAATATCTGTAGATTATTCAAACATTTGTTCCGCGGCGGGAATCGAACCCGCTACCTCCTGCGTCTTAGCCGGCTATTCGCCCACTGCACCACAGAGGTTATGACCATGTCTCGGAGTTCCGTTGTAAGTTGAAATGGCTCCCAATTAGGGCAAGGAGAAATTTAAGAATACTATGTCCCCTGTTCTCCATTTTGAGAGACCCAGACTCTCTTCATTACCTAAAATCAAGGTTTACTTTCCTAGCCGACATTCACGATCGTAATCTTAGGTGAACAGATTCTCTCTGCCTAGCCACTCCTAAACACTCCTCTGTCTACCGTGCCAACTCTTTTGAAGTTAAGTCAGTGGGCTTATGGAACGCTCTTCCCCTCAGTATTAGAAAAATATCATTGAAACCAAATTTCAAACGTTCTGTTCATAGTCACTATTTAAATTCTACTTCCACTTGAACTTTATTTATTATTTAATATTAGATTTATTTATTATATATATTAATTACAGCTAGGATGGGCCGCCTTTAGTAAGTTAGAAGACGTCCTTAAGTCTAAAATCCCTCAATGCCTCAAGACCAGGGTGTTTAACCAATGTGTCCTGCCCATTCTTACTTACGGTTCCGAGACATGGCCGCTCACAAAGGAATACATGCATAAGATTAGAGCAGCTCAACGGGCAATGGAGCGTGCCATGTTCGGTATATCACTCTTGGACCACATACCTAATGTAGAAATCCGACGTCGCACAAAGGTTGTGGGTATGAGGATCGCAGAGCTGAAGTGGAGATGGGCTGGACACTTGGCTAGGAGGGATGACGGGCGTCGGACGAAGGCGATTACAGAGTGGTGGCCAAGAGATGCTCGTAGACCAAGAGGCAGACCACCCGCCCGATGGTCGAATGATATTGAAAGCGTAGCTGGATGTCAATGGATGAGACTTGCAAGGGACCGGAAAGAATGGCGTAATAAAGATGAGGCCTATACCCAACAGTGGGTGCAAACGGGCTGAGATGATGATGATGATATATTAATTTATGTTATCTATTTGTGTATTTTATAAATATATTGTATTTGTGAGTGTTATTATATTTATGCAGACAATTAGTAGTTTTTTTTATTTCTATTTGTATTTTTTGTTAGTACCAACCTGGTTAAGCACGCCAACCCAAGTTTTTTACCTATTACAGTTGACTGGTAGAAAATGCTTTTAGCATTAAGTCCTCCATTTATACATTTTTATTTTTATTCAGTAATGAATTAAAATATACAAACAAATTAGTTTAATATAACGTTTTGAACTGTATGAGACACGATTTAAATGTAGCATAATTGTAATGATGAATGATAGAACACTAGCTAATCAGTAAGCACTAGTGGGAGGCAAAGAGGCGGTGAACTTAGTCACTCACTCACATGAAATAGTGTTAAAGCATGTCATACAATTATAAATACCAATATAAACGAATAATCCGAGCAACATTCGCAGACAGTTTTTTATGGACCTGACAATTTGCCAAATTCTCTCAAGTGCAGAAAAGGAATTTTGCTAAAAAAGAACTAGCTAAGGATGAAATTTCAGAAGTTACATAATCGGATGTTACTTGATTTACTGCGAAGCCCATCAAAGGTAGGCTTAGAGACGTAATATCACGTAACATTGAATTACCCGCGCGGAAACAATACAAGGACTTTGAACTGTTTTCAGCATGTTTAATAACAAATTAAAAAAACACAACTGGTAGGTATATACGACTATATGTCCATTTTCATCGTGTTTATAAACAAGCAATACCTACCTCTTTGTCTATTAACGCCGAAAATAGTACTTATTCGACAGTTTCAACTGCGCAGAGGAATAATGACTAGCTGAGACAAGAAAATTTCAATGAGTCATTTTCAGGTGGTGATAATTAGATGTTTGAGGGATCAAATTAGATCAGATTTTGATTAAAATACTATCTACTACTTTATCCGATCGAAACTCTATTGGATTGGAGCTTATTATTATGAGCGTTAAAGTTCTTAATTCTGCAGCCAGCTTCACCCTTTGCTCTGGAACAACAGAAACAGACTATATTATTCAAAATTCATTTCACAGTGACTCATGTACCGTATATTAAACCTGTAATAAATCAATGATTAGTAACGGACGTACAGAATACTGAGCGTTGCCTCCTGGCCATGTGCAGTGGGAATACTTGAAGCAGTAGGTAGGATACCAAACTCATTCCCCACTTTGATGCTGCTTTATTTATTAGGACTGGTTAAATTCGATTGCTGATTTGACCTCCATCATGCTCAATTACATACCTCTTATAGGTCATCTAACTGTATATGACAATCGAGCGAATGTGTCTCAGTTATTGTGAGAGTATTTAATTAGTTATGTATACTTGTCCCTATTGTATTTGTATGTCTGTTGTGTTTTTTATGTACCTTTTTATCCTAAAATATGTAAGTTTGAAAATGAATGTATATTATAATTGGTATTTTTTCTTGTAGTTGTGTTAGATTCATTCTGTAAGGTTATATTTAAGTGTAAATAAACGAATTTGAATTTGATTGTGAAATGTAACTAAAAATGCAACACTTGCATTGAATTTATAGTAAAGTTGTATTTCTACCTAATTACTCCTGTGTTACGCTAGATCGCATTTCTTTGTGGTTTGTGGCGTGAGGTAAGGTAATCTTATACTTCAATTGGGACAGATATTTGGACGATGTTTTTCTTAATGATAGATACAATTCTTATTTTTAATTAAACATTTGAGATAGGTATTTTAAAATACTTTTTTGACAGGTCACAGTTTGCATAACACTGATGATAAGTTAACACCGCCTCCACAAAGAGCTGTCGTAGATGCAAATTAAAATAATCTAATAAATCATTAATTGACTTTAATGGTTCATTACTACTACAAAACCCTATCCAATTAATATTTGTTAAGAAGCAGTGAGGCTACTTAATTTACTAAACTGCGATGCAATAGAAAGTTAAAACAATATCTTAGCGAAAGCTTACAAGTGAAATTGATTTATGACTGTGGCGACGAGCTGTCTTTTTTGGGAAACACTTCAATACATTAACATAACAATTATAGAAAGATTAGGTAATACGATTGACGGTTTTGGGCAACAATTACGGCAACACTTGAATTTCAATTGCTGGTCACCGAACTTGCTTATACTATAAGCAAGTTCGGTGACCAGCAATTGAAATTTATACGAGCTTTAATTTAATAATTTGCCTGAAAATATATACATATAAGATAATATATAAAAATATAGCGATAAATTTAAATCGCTTAATATTTACATTCCATTGTTTTTTTTATTACATAATGAAAAATCTTTTTTATGGGCAATATTAATAATTAATACGTAAATAGACCAGGAGATTCAGAGCCAACTGAGGGTAGATATTTATTGCATGGAATATGAAAGATACAAATACCCACACTATAAAATCATACACATAACATACCAAAAACTAGATAGCAAAAGAAAACAAAAAAATAACATACAAATGTAAGAATGGCGATCTTATCGATAAAGCTTATGGACTGTTAACTTCATACTTTTAGTTAGTTTTAAAAAAAAAGATGAAAGCAATACATTTTTAAGGTTCCGTAGCCAAATGGCAAAAACGGAACCCTTATGGATTCGTCATGTCTGTCTGTCTGTCTGTCCGTATGTTACAGCCACTTTTTTCCGAAACTATAAGAAATATAATAATAACTTTAACTATACTGTGTAAACTTGGTAAGTAGATGTATTCTGTGAACCGCATTAAGATTTTCACACAAAAATAGAAAAAATAACAATAAATTTTGGGGGTGCCCCATACTTAGAACTGAAACTCAATTTTTTTTATCAAACCCATTGGTGTGATGTATCTATAAATAAGTCTTCAAAAATGGTATTGAGGTTTCTAATATTATTTTTTTCTAAACCGAATAGTTTGCGCGAGAGACAGTTCCAAAGTGGTAAAATGTGTCCCCGGAACCCTTCATGAGCGAGTCCGACTCGCACTTGGCCGTTTTTTTTCTTATAGAAGTAGATTAAAACATATTCATCACTTATCGTCTAAAACACATTTACCTAACACACAAAAATACATCATGTCAAGTTTCGCCCTTGTCCTTAAAAGTTCATCCTAACTCTTTCTGTGGAAAATCTTTACAATATTCACTTATCTAACTGATGCGTTTACAATGTATTTACATGATTTTTAAATGATGATGAATCGAGAATACTTAAGTATTTTCTTTTTGGCATTTTTATTTTTATTATTTTATCAACATCCAGTGTACACTGCGCTATATCTATTCGCTGTGAACTATTTACAAACAAAATTTCAAAACCCACCGTCTCATTTGGCTCGAGGCACAATAACAAAAGATGCGTTGAGCTTTCGACCCGTCAAGGTGTGCCGGCACAAACTACATTAATTTAAGTAAAGCACACCATTACGCAATTATGTAAGGCAGAGGAAGTCAGACAATCAATCAAGCTTGATCGCATGTTGATTAAGTTAACATCAGTGCTATATAAGGCTTCCACCATCGCGAGCGCCGCGGACGCTTTAGCGTTTAGCGGTGAGAAGATATCATTGTCATTTTTGGCAATATTTAGTAAAGCAACGATAAAATAAATAAATAAATAAATATTTATGGACATTTAACACAGCACTATCTAGCCCCAAACTAAGCAGAGCTTGTACTATGTAAACACCCAGACTTGGAACAAATATTTGTAGATCATGCAAACATTTGTTCCGAGGTTGGAATCGAATCCACTACCTCCTGAGTCTCAGCCGGCTATACGCCTACTGCGCCACGGAGGTCATTTTATAAAAGAAAAAATATAAATCACTAGCTGTTGCCAGTGGCTTCGCACGCGAGATTTGTCAATAAAAATTAGCCTGTGTTAATCCAGGTTATGATCTACGTACTACCAAATTTCATCGCAATCGGTTCAGCCGTTCCGGCGTGAAAGAGTAACAAACATCCATACATACAAACTTTCGCGTTTATAATATTAGTAGGATTTCGCAGAATTAGACTCATTGTAAACTGGATTCCTTTCATGCAGAGTCATCTTCATACATTTCCGCATAATCGTGTTTATTAATTACACAATATTTTTGTCTTACATTGCCGCTCACGCTGCGCCGTTAAAAGACCGAGGTCTTAGTCCCACTCATTGCCTCAGGCCAGAACGGCTTGTGACGTGTGCCTATAATGAATTTGTAATAATAATTACGAAAATAAACACTAAGAAGCATTTCACCAGTATTTAGTAAGCAAGAGTGATGATAGCCTAGTTGGAAACACTTTTATTTTGCAATATTATACATTTGTCAACAAACGAAAGTAGCGGTAAATAAATTAAATAAAAGGCACATAGGTATGTTTTTACCTCGTTATCTCGCGTAGACGCTAAATGGAGTTTCACAAGGGACAATTCTAGGCCTTGTGCTTTAAATCATACTTTAATTGTTTCTAAAATTGATTCATATTATATACGATGAGTAGAAAAGCTAAATCGAGCTGGAAAATGTCAACAAAATAATTCTACCAATAAGTAGGTACACTTCGAAGAAATGAGTATTATTTATCAATATAAAATTGGTCAGCAGCTAATGCTATGGATGATATGAAGGTTCGTTTTGGTATCGAGAACGAGTAAAATGTCAACTAGCTCGTATTTAAAGCCGCAGCCCGCGAACAGCGTGCCAATGAGTCATCGCAAACGTCTGCCGGGACACCCGCTCACGGCTCACTTACTCACTCACTCTACAACTCACGAAATTCTCTATCGCACAGTCACCGATCGAAATAACCGTTTTACAAATAGAAAATATTTTTAGCCGTGAAAAAGTAAATAAAACACCGGGAATTGACAAGTTTAATAGTAGATTATTAAACGAGGGGGTAAAGCAGTGGCTTGCGTCACGGGCGCCATATTGAATCCCGAACGTAACGAAGGAGTCTAGAGTTAACTCACGAGTGGAGCGAGGGAGTATAAGCACGCACAAGATGCAGACAGCTTTATCCACGAGGAGAATACTCTACTTTTCACACTTTCTGCGAGACAATAAAAACCAAATCTAGGTTGGTGCATTCTGTGCAGAGGTTAGTTCGATTTACGAATAAGTTTTTATTGTGTGGGTCTCTTTTGTTCAAATTTTAGGTTTAGGTTTAATAATCATTTATTCTCAAAAATATAACAATTATCACTTACATGAGAATCAGTTCACATAGAAAAGTTGTAATTCGTTCAGGTTATGTAGGTAGGTACTAGGTACTCAATTAACGCATTTAGGCAGATCGTTCGTTAGTTATTAACTACTTTATTTAGTAAACATTAGTTGTAATATGTTAGCGAGTTTAATTTTAATACAGATGAGGTTCCAAATTCAAATTACAATATGGCATAATTCAATTCAGTACAACTGTACTCCCGGCTCAGCTGTAGGGATTTAATTACCTGCTTTCGGTGAGGTTTACATGACATACAAATTTGATATTGTCCAGCAAGTGGTGTGAAAAATAGTTAGGTTTTCACGGTTTTCAATATAGCGCCCGTGACGCAAAACACTGCTTTACCCCCTCGTTTAATAATCTACTATTATTATCTCTTAAGTACATTATTTGAATTTGATGTTTCCTTTCTTGGATTCCTTACCCGAATTCAACTGTTTTTGTTACTCATTTTGTTTGTTTTACGGAACTGTTACGCTTATTTCTTTTTGGGAATTCTCGTCTTCAGCTTGTAAAATATGTAACCAATTTGAATGTACTCGTAAATCATTTCTAGAGCAGCAGGTCAAACAAAGCTCATCAGAGTCACACTTCAAAATCTCGGATGAGTGAAATCCTAATTAACATGTCCGGCTACTGTCAACATAAGGAGAAAGCTGCATGAAATCTTCAAACATGCGATGGGAGAGCATTTAATCAATAACGTTTTAATTTTATAATCCGCAGTAAAATGAATGTCAAACGGTAGTCATTGATGAAGAAAGAAGTGCTGTTTAATTAAGTGGCGTTTACAGATAGGTTTTAAAGATGGAAATGGAAACTGTCGGTGTCCAATTACCGAGGCGTGGAACGGAGGGGAACGCGGTGTGATCACCTCCGCTGATGCTCTTAATTAACATTTAGCTTTTGCTACCGTATTCGTTCGTCGCTTAAACCCCCTTTCCCGGGTCCCGTTATGGTCCTCGTTACCGGCAAAATTCAAGCAGAGTTGGAAAATAAATTGCAGTTTTAAAAGTTGGTCGTACGTGAACGCTTCTCGGTTAAGATCTTAATAGGTGCCCTCCATGTATAAAAGCAGTTACGCCAGTAATAACAGTAGCTGGAACATCGACATTGTATAAATTATCATACTTTCCATCATCCATACTAGGAAAATATTTATTTATAATTATTGGGTCTTAATATTTGGTATCTCGAAATCCTTAGTAATTACGTGATCGTAAACAATTCATATGTTATTGTTATTCGTAAATAAACTCTTTAACTTTTACCTTCTTGTTATATCATCACCATCAGCAATCATCCACATCAGCAATCATCCACATCAACACTTTCCATCGGGTGGCTAATTATGTAAAATTAGCAACAGTAGTGCTATAAGCCATCGGTCGCGAACGTCACGGTTGACTCTTTTTAGTAGAAATAGAAATATATTTATTGTGACCATAAAATGTTACATAGCTGAGTTGTGTCTCTGTTTCCCAGAAAAGCGTAAGCTGTATAAGTAGAGCATCCTTTGATAGAAGTATTTATGAAAGGAAAGGAGTTTTATATGAAAGGACTCGTCTGGAGTAATACTACCGCAATACTATCTATTTCGAAAGGAATGGGTGCTGGTAAAGTTACAGGCATATGAAGTTTTACACCTGTATGCGACCAGTTGACGGACGCAGTGCGTCGTGCATAGGACACGTTCTTAGGATACGTGACATTATGTACGAGGCAGTGCTTGGTTATTGGAGATAGATACCACTTAACATCAGGTACGTCCATTGCTTGTTCCATCTCCAGGTAGTAAAAAGACCTCGTTGCAACAGCGACCCAGTTCAGTATTATCTAAAAGAGTAATGTTCTTCTGGATCACCTTGAACTGCTCACTATCAGACAGTGAAAGTCCTCGTTAGCGGAGGTAATTGGTGCGTTGTACCAGTCCTGTATCACTGCAATTTAAATGTATAAACATTCAATAGGTTTGAGTGCGAATGATTCGAATTCTGAAATATTAAATGGCCTGCCAGCGCTGATCGACTGACTTTGGAATTGAGATATCTTGCGCTGACTGATTAGTGATTATTCATGAATGTTTTATTCAAATTCATTCTAAGTTATTTAGAGTGAAACTTTTATACATTTAGTATGTACTATTATGTCTTCTGTTGTTCTACCAGTTATTTGCACGATTTGATAAGAAACTCAGATTCTGCAATAAGTCCAGCTGAAGTACGCTTAGAAGTTATAAACGTGACTGGCCAATTAGTTAAACTGGGTTGGTTTACTCCGAGTATTGCGCCTTCTGGAAGTTCGACTTCGTCTAAAGTCTTGTATTGTATATAGTTTGATATCGTATTGCATTACTTTGTTATTGACGATGATGTTAGTTAAGTTTCTTATGATAAATCAACCCACCTTAATCAATAAATCTATCTAAAAAAATATCTAAATCGTAACTGCTAGTTAGTGTTTATGTTATTTACCCTCTTTATGTAGTGTAGTTTATTTATATATTATTTGTATGTATTAAAGTTTATATTTATTAGTATAATCAATAGGTATATTTATTTTGTGGGTTTTGTTAATGTCTGTACTTTTACACCGCCGTCTTTTGATTTTGTTTATCCTGTCCATCCAAAGATTATTTGGAAGAGATAGCTTTTAGCGATAAGACCACTTATTGTACCTCTATTTATTGTTTATTTCCATTATTACTGTATTTTTGTTTGGTGTGCAATAAAGAGTATTTCATTCAATAGAAGAGTAGCTATGACAGGATACTTCTGCAAACATATATTCACGTTAACTACACTGGGCGAGTACATAAAAGGAAAGTGCGACAGCCTCAATAGATAAACGTGAAATCGCAATTAGAAGACGTCGATTGTTTTAGCTTTATTGAATCAGGGTTCAAGAGCATCATTCACTGGCCCTGACCCCAGGCACAGCTTAATCTGAATTCAAACAGAAACCCGTTCTCACCGGCATTCTATTATGTCCACGTCGTAAACCGCCGCAATAATATTGATGAAATGACAAGTTTATCTCACCATGAAGCCGCATGCCTGTCTGCTCTACGACACGGGAGCAAAACCATAAAACCCAGCCTGATGAGATGCGACTTAAAGATATCGTTTCATGAACCATTCTCTCCGTTTATTATCATCGTATTTCTATGTGATCGTCTCCGTGCATCAAAAGCTTTCAGACGTAAATACCTGCACGACTTTACGATATTAACTGTCAAATGTTACAGGTATATTTTTGCAATTTGATAGCGTATACGTAGCAAAAGGAACATAGGAAGTTTGATGTCGAAATAATTTACACCATAGATTCCATAACGGAGTAGACGATCTTTAGTAGGCGGCAAATAAAATATTTCACGATATGCAATAGGGAAACTTTACACTTTTTACTTATATTTGTATCGTATTTCATGCAAATATTCGTATCGTATTTATGGGTACTATTTAGCGGCGATAACACTAACATGCTCCACTGTACGTTCTAGAATTACCACTAACTTATCCAATTCCGTTGGCCAACACCTTCGATACGCATTCTACGCATAGCATCTATCTGTATATACGTGCTGACAGTTGCATAGTTAACTATTGTGAAATAGAGCTTGTTATTTAGCTCAGTGGTATTCCCATTTTTTCACTAAATAGTCTTGTCAATTTTTATTAGAAATTCAAATCAGCTTCAAACTGCAGTCTCTGTTTCTCGAGACTGCAGTTGCAGTAGAAGCAAGTTCAATGTGTTCAACAATGTTATTTAACAATCTTAAACATTCATGGCGCTCCACGCAGCGCGCTGAGAAACTTATCATTACAGCAATTTACAACAATTTTGAAATACTTCGTTTAAACTTTACAATCTTTGTATCGTTTTACTATTTAATTGGCCTTAGTTGTATGTCGCTTTATACCGTAGGTACCGTCGCGTTTATTAAATTGTATACAGCCCTTTTGTCTGCTTTCCCTCTAATTGAAGCTTGTAGTTATAAATTCATTGTAGGATACAACTTTTGTAACACCTCTTGCCGATCAGTTGCTAATTGCAGCTTTCTCTGTTTTCAAGTTGTTTCAATTGCGACGAAGTGTTTCATCGAGGAAGATAAAGTGTATACTACAACCAGTTATTATAATTTCATTTTCACAGATAGTAAACTATGAATCGCTTGCATAAAGTTAATGATTTTCCGGTTGTTTCAGCCGTGGTCGTTCGTTACCTGACGAAGCGGTACATCGGGGAGTACAGTTCGACAGGCGGTAAGTTTATCATCATCATTTAACTTTACAATATAGTTATGGCGTAAATAGTGGGTTATATAATTTATATGGCCGTTGTAATAGATAACCATCCCAACTGGCATCGGTCCTGTAATCGTGATTACCTTGTTGATATGCTGAGAATGCCAGAGTGGACTGAAAGACAGAAATACCGATGGAGACGAGCCCTTACTGAGGGCACTTACAAGATGCCAAGCGTCGAGTGCCAATGGACGGTTTATTTGCGATATTGGCAACACCACGCGGAGAGCCAAGGCTGAACTGGCGCCCGGCCCGGCCGATGACCTTTTACAAATATTTTGCAAAAAATTACACTCGTTTTCTTATCGTACAATCTGGACACCTTATACTTAATTACTTCCTGTTTTAATTAAAACTTGGTTTGCTCTATTTACAAAGTCTTCACTCAAAGTAACGGCTTCCGTTCTGTTGGTATAAAGAAATACATAGCTGCCGAAAGCAGAATTGGAAATAAAATATCAGACTATCAGATCAGAGAGAGAGAGATCAAGTATACGTTCCAGAGTTTAGTTAATATAGCTTACTAGACTAGGTTGATCGTCTCCATCCAAGACTTAAGTATCAATTAATTATAATTTGTTACTGTCAGTCGGCTAATAGCAACGCAATTGATCTGCCGTATTCGATCAGGTGCATTACGAGCTCATGTGACCTACTTGGGAGAGACCTACAGAAAGCCGATACATTAGCATGATCCGAATGCAACAGTGTTATGTAAATTATGTATGTACCTAGTACTTTTTAGGGTTTCATGTAATCGAACTAGGTGTATTTGTCTGCTAATAACTATGTACATACTTATGCTTTCTCCAAATGACATCTAAATGCCTGCGATATTGACCCTGAAAGTTGCGAGGAGCTCGCTTCACACAGGTCGTCCTGGCGCTCTACCATCTATAATAACATTAAAACTTTTGAAGAAAACCGACTTCATACACTCGATATAAAGCGCCAGATACGTGAAAAAGACCTAAGCCCTCTTATACTTACACTTATAAACGCAGCAGGCCAACTCTATTGTGACACCTGTGATAGGATTTTTAAAGCTAAGTTTGGTCTAGCAAGCCATATTAGGGCTCATGCTAGAATTTAAATATAAACGCAGTATAATTAAAATTATTGTAATTTTTATGCATTTAATAGCATTTTCTTTAAATTTAAATATAGTTAGGGTCGCCGTCATCGAAATCGATGAGGAGGACTATATATGGGTATATACACACTTATAAAAATTCCAGCTTACACCGTGATCGTGGCTCATGCGACTGGTGCCAAATATCGAGAACGTTAAAATCTCACAAACCATAACCATACAGTATTAAGAATGTTGTTCGTTTCAGATTTCTTGTACCAACACCGAGCAGCTGTTGATGGAGCTACGTCGGAAGTGGAAGTCTTGGACACGTGTGGATGTGCGGTAAATATTTTTGGCAGCCGTATAATTGCAAAGACCTTAAAACTCAGTTTAGACAGAACAATAGCTGCACCTATGACTAAACTGGGCTAAGTTCAGTAGCTACTACATATTTCACTTAAAGCATATGGCTGCGTCCTAACGTATAAGCTCATACAGATGATATCATCAATCCTCTGTCCTATACTTTACTAGTTTGATGATATTTCCACAAGGCTGTAGAAAAACTAGCCAAGTACGAGTCGGACTCGCGCACGAAGGGTTCCGTACGATTATCTATAAAAACGAGCTAAAAAATCACGTTTGTTGTATGGGAGCCCCCCTTAAATATTTATTTTGTTTTAATTATTTATTGTTAAAGTGAATATATAACTAAATATTCTGTGAATATTTCAAGCGTCTACTTGTTGTCGTTATCAATATCCAGCAAAAAAACTCACTTTTGTTGTATGGGAGCCCCCCTTAAATATTCTTTTTCTGTTTTGAGTATTTTTGAGCGGCAACAGAAATACATCATCTGTGATCATTTCAAGTGTCTAACTATCACGGCTCATAAGATACGTCCCGGTGACAGACGGACAGACAGACAGCGGAGTCTTAGTAATAGGGTCCGTTTTACCCTTTAGGTACGGAACCCTAAAAAATACTTTGACATATGAATATGCACAATTTTATTTTATTTGTACCAAAAGCGGGATTTTCGCCATGATTTTGGTATCCTGATATTTCCCGTTTTTAGTGCAAATAGTGTTCATAACCATGATAGTATCAAAAGTCATAACTTTATTTCATTTTATTTATTAAGGAATAACAAACAACTGCAACTTTATCGTATTTCCAAGTAAAATAACCTCCCGCAACATTCTGGGACATTTTATTTATATAGTCAAAGGTATTCAGCGTTACATTTCCTTGATCTAGAAACGTGGATGCCTAGCGGAGCACTTGCGGTGGGGCGATGCATTTGCCGTGGTATACTCAGTATGCGACCGACGCTCATTCTTGGCGGCAGCTGAATTGCTGGCTCTTCTGGAACGGACCCGGCTGCCAGGCTGTACAGCTGTCACGTTACTGGGGAACAAACGAGACTTGGAACATGCCAGGTCGGTTTAATATTCACATCAAATAAAGTTAACGCATCTTTTCTAAAGAACTTCTAGAACTCATTGAATTTGTTTTTACATTGCTTGTGTTATAGACAAATCACCATTAGACAAGTATATTCCGTTATTTAGTCTCTGGAATATGCAAATCTTGCATATGTTTAAAGCAAAGACTCGCAAATAATCTTTTTCAAAATCCTGTGGGCCTTCGTTTTTGGAAGAACTCCAAAAAAAATTGTAAATACTTAAGAATTCTAATTCTAATAGGGATCTATCTTGTTTTGAACAGAGTCGTCAAAGCGGAAGAAGGTCAGGAGTTATCCCTGCGGTTCGGGTGCCAGTTCTATGAGGTGTCAGCGGCGGAGTCGTGCGCAGGCGCCGCGCTCGCCTTCCATGCGCTACTGCGAGAGGCCCGGTCACTGGCGCTACTGCTGCCCACGCCGAGACGGAAGCTCGCAGCTTATTCAGTATCGAAGGTACTTTATCTCACTTGTCTTGTTGACAGGCACTCTAATCTATATCAACTCCACATTTTTAATTTGTATCACTTTTGTCACTAAGTTACAGTTGATGGTCCAGTCAAACTTTTCTATTGACCTATTTGCTAAGCTTTTGGTGTCTTGTTTTTTTTTTATGTAACGGGTCAGGGACTTTTACGAAAGTCTTACTACTATCCCTAGCCTAAATTCTAGATATCAACTGTTGGATCATGTCAATAGCGACGTGTATTAATGATCCATTTTTATCCACCAGGTGATCGGCACGATTCTCGGATTGAGCAACAAAAGCGTCAGGAAGAAACGACCTTCGCTGAGCATATGATGCGTCCGTCGCGCCACTTGAGACCCTGTTCACTCCGTGATAGGAGTTTTGTTTATTTCTGTATCGTACAGAATGCTTTGTTATCTCTGCCGATGTCGTATCGCGGAGATTTGTCGACTGGGGGAGGCTCGGGAATGGAGTTATCAGATTTGAGTTTCTGACTATGGAAGCTGGAAGAGATGCGCTTGCCGAAGCGAACCCTATGCTATTTTATTGCCTATCAAATATATTATTGTAAGTAGTTGTACAATAGCTAATTTTAAAGACTTTTACTCCCACATAATCGTACGTCGAATAGACTTTTATTTGAGAGGTTATTTCAAAGGTAATATGATGTACGTTGTATATTATCGTACGTTAAATAACCTATTTCAGATTGCACATAGGTAATTTGTATCATATTGATGCATAGTTTATGAAAAAATAAACGTTTTATCTACATTGAAAACTATCTTACAGGAAAAGTACTTGTTGATTATTTAGCTGTACGATCAGGAGGTTGAAATTTAAAATATTTTTAAGGATTGTAATTTAGAATATTGGTAACATAGGTATTGGTTATGATAATAATTGCTTTGGTCTATCATTGTTTATCAGACGCCGGACTTTTTGTCAGTAGCACTGAGCACTGAGCACAACATTTACGATTGTTATTTTTGACAAGAAATGTAATTGTATTTGCGAAAGATTGGTGCCCTTAGTGTATCATTTTAAAAGACATAGAATTAAACTCACTGACTATGTTGTTTAGAATTAAACTCACAACATAGTCAGTGCCTTCTTTTAAAAATTCATCATGTGCCTTGTATAATAATTAACATTTAAAATCGTGTCTAAGGCACTTGTCTTACCGCCGGCGTTGAGCGAGAAGCGAGTAGAGCTAGAAACTAGAAACGAGTTGGCGAGCAGCGAGAAGCCAGTGCGTAGTTCCTATAGTTGTCTCGCTGGGCTATAAAGCGAGTAAGCGAGTGCGGCGGGCGCCACTGCTGGCTGAACGCGTGGCGCGTGCGTTCCGTTCCGCTGGTTCATCTCACGGCGTGTGTTCTGACCCCTAGTCGCTGCGACAAAATAGTGGAGAGCGAATTCTATCAACTATTAATATACGTGTCTCTTTTACTGACACGGAATCTATAGCTTTTGTTCGTTTCTTGAGCGAGAAAATAGTTGATAGCTAATCATTTACTCGCCGGCGGGAGGTGAGACCAGTGCATAATAAGACTGTTTTGATAGCTTAAATAAATAAGCAATGTGCTTAATGATCTACTGTTGTTTTACCCTTTCCATGTGCCATTTTGAATTTTAATATCTGTTCCGAATAAATTACAAATTTATCTTATCCTGTATTTTATTTCAACACCTACGTGCAATGCTTTGATTTCTCTCCCGACTTTGTTGTATTTAAAACTGATAAGAGATAACATCGTAATTATAAAAAGCAATATACAGGAAATCAAGATATCAAAATTGCTGATCTAAGGATACATTGTATTTACTTACTAAGTACAAATGAGATCACGTAACACCTTGCAAAGTCTAAATATACGGTGTCCCTTAAATCACTTTCCCAGAACAAACGTAGCTTAGAACATGGCCTACTAACAGTTTATAGCATCAAACAAGAGAAAAAAAAATTTAGACTTTCTCAAATAACTCTAACTTTGTTCAAAAACTAGCCGTGACATAATGTTCATTGGCACACTAGCCGTACCTTACCTACTATTATTATTATTTTTGTGGCGATACGGCGGCATGTTGTAGGGCGTAACGTTAAAATAGACGTTTTAAGTTGTTTTTGTTTTGTCATGTTTTTCAAAGACTGATTTCATTTTTTTTTAATTTGAGGTTATAAACCCTTTGTAGAGCATTGTCTGAACAAAGTTTGTTCTGGGAAAACAGCGATTTACAGGACACCGTGTATAAAGCCTGCGATACAAAATGCGTTTCCGAACCATAAAAGCAAACACATCTGCAATAAGATTTGCATGATGGAGAATAAAGCACGTTAGTAAGACTGCATGTCAGCAGATTGAAGATGATTTTAAGCATGCAAGTAGCAGAAGAGAGATATGGAAGGATCAGGCAGGTTGGCGTTTACAAAGGCAGACATTAACAATAATCCAGGGTACATTCTGGGATGTGGATTGAAGTACAGATGTAGGACACCAGCGTGCTAGCGCTTGACTGGTGTGCAAGTTGCTGTCTTTTAATATAAAATGCAAGTAAAAACATGCAAGCAATTTTGCTTACAGTTACTGGCACATGTATTTGTCCACACCTTATCCACGCCCTTCGTTAGGCGTTTGCAGATAGCTAACACATCCTTAATTAAAAGGGAACTTTATATGGCCGTGTTTTCTGCTAATGTACGATATCAGGCTTCTGTAAACATACGGTTTAGAATGAATTTACATAACGCGTCTTATTAGCATAAAACAGCACCGTTTAAAAATATTTAGCAGAAAGTATGTGTATTTATGTAAATCGAGATTACATCAGAGAAAATATCCTTAGATTTATTATGTATCTAGGAAACAATAATTTATCATTATTCTAAATACGGTATTTATCACGTACCGTTTTATCGATGTTTCGACCGACAATAATTTGTGTTATATTATGACATAACGACTGAATCATCTAGTTATACAGATTTATTTATTTAATTAACTAGCTGACCCGCCCGCAGCTTCGCACGAGTGGTTTTTCAATAAAACATACCCTCATTTTGCGCAGTTGGCTAAAAAGTAGCCTATGTCCTTTCCCGGGATATAATATATCTCCTTGCTAAATTTCATTACGATCCGTTCAACCGTTTAGTCGTGTAAAAGTAACAAACAAACTAACAAACAAACAGAGTTATGTGTGTATTATACATATAAACCTTCCTCTTGTATCACTTTATTGCTATCTATTGCTGAAAACTGCATTAAAATCCGGTGAGTAGTTTAAAAGATTTAAGCGAACTGACAGCGGAATCGACTTCATTTTATACTAGGTATGTAAAGAAGAAGATTATTAAAATATTTGATTTAAGGGGACACCGGAGGGACAATCGCCCATACAACACGTACTACCAAGATCATTTCTAATTGGAGCATCTTTCTACATTAATAAGGTATTATTTTAATTTGAATAGTATTTATCTAGGTTCCCAACCATATATTAGATCAAAATACTTACCTAAAATGAAATAGAAGCGTTCTGCATGTTTTTACGTCATAAAAGACCTGTTTTCAAACTAATTGTTTCGTATTAAAAACAACAACATCTTACGTATCCTAGTTATGGGAACATAGATTATATCGTCTAGTTACAGAATAACAATTTAATGAGAAAAATACAACAAGTTTTCAGTCATCATTTTTGGTATTACGGAACACGGTCAAAATCTAATCAAATTTAGAATCGTTCTATTGCTATCACTGTCGCTCTGCGTGGCTAAACTTCGTCACTAAACAGGGATAGCGATATTCAGGCCGAAGTTTTTGACGTGGCCGAATTGAAGTTGCGCTCGGGGTTCGCCGGCGCGTTAACTTAAAGGGTAGTAAAACAAAACTCATATATGTTTCAGTAAGAATTGCATGTCTATTAAAGTGGGGAGCAACGACCCTTCTCGAACCTGGAAGACATTGTTGACCTTGACGACCTCCGTGGCGCAGTGGGCGAATAGCCGGCTGAGACGCAGGAGGTAGCGGGTTCCATTCCCGCCGCGGAACAAATGTTTGCATGATCTACAGATATTTGTACTGGGTCTGGATTTTTTTAAATATTATAAGTATGTATTTACAAAAAAAAGTATATAAGTATTATATCAGTTATCTGGTTCCCATAATACAAGCTCTGCTTAGTTGTGGGCTAGATGTATGTATTCCCTGAAAGTTGTCGTATCTAGACATGACTATTATTTAGTAGAAATGTCTCATAAGAAAAAAATAGACATGATTAGACATCGATCAATTCAGTGTTCCGTAAATAAAACATTTAAACAATAAAATCATTACCTATATCTACACAACGCCACACAAAAACGAATCTAAACAATGACGAGGGATATTTTTAGATGATTTCTAGTTTTTTTGTCATGCCCGTTTGGCTATAAATAATCCTGCTTATTCACAAGCGCTGACGCCTTTCACTACCAAAGATCGACTTTTCTAAACCCAAGGTTCTCTATCAAAGCGAAACTAGCATGTAACATGGTGATATTGTGAAAAATTACGCTTAAATAAGACATTTACAAGCTGTAAAATGATGCTGTTCTAGTCATCTTACTATCAAGATTAGGTACGTGTTTAGACCAAGTTGATGCGAAAAACGACTTTGAGTCGTGTAAGTTTAATAAATTCGAAATTAATGGCGCTCTTACAAAAAAAAACCGTCCAAGTGCGAGTCGGACTCGCGCACGAAGGGTTCCGAAATCTATAAAAACGGCAAAAAATCATGTGTGTTGTATGGGAGCCCCACTTAAATATTTAGTCTATTCAATAGCACAATTTTATTTATTTACTTTATTTGAGGTTGGTGCCGATTAAGTTAGACCTCTAAATTGTATGCGCGCCCACATAACTCAGAGGACTATCTTAATTGGCGTCAACTGTGTATAGGGCACACCCTTTAATTTTCAACTTGTTTATATTTTGGATTTTTTCCTTTATTGTCGTTTGCATTACTTTTTGCCAAATTTCGTGATTCTAGGCCAATGGGAACTACTGACCCAAAACCTATAGGGTACTTCCGGTTGACCTAGAATTATCAATTTTGGTTAAAAGCAAGGAGTAAAAGGAAAATTCCTAAAAATAAAAAGTTAAAAATTAAGGTAAAGTTTAGTACTAACAAGTTTTCGCAAAAATCTAAATTTGTCCATATCTTTTTATCGTGTTGACTAGGACCTTGATTTTTATACACCTAATAGGAACCTCAGTATTAGGTGTAAATTTCAACTTGCTAGGTCCACCCGTTCCTGAGAAAATCGGTGGTGACACACGGACAGACAGGCGGACAGACGGAAAAGAGAGTGATCTTATAAGGGTTTCTTTTTCTACCTTTTGAGGTACGGAACCCTAAAAACTAACCTTGATTCACTCAACGCCTTATAGTTGTAGGTATGGCAGATTAACTCTCTCTTAATTGCTTGATTTAGAAAACCAAACATAAAACATGATTGACAATACCAAACGATGCTTTTCTCGGATTTTATTCTAAAGATTTAATTTTAGAAATAATAAGATTTAGAAATTTTATTTTTTTAATTTTTTTTTGGACTACTTTTCTACGGGGTTAACAATATTTTACACTATTCGTTTAATAATATATTTAATAATTAATGATTTTAATTTAGTATCTATTTTTATTTTATACGACGAAGATTTTATTATATTAAAAAGAATGCTATTAAATAAGAATATTAATATGATTAATTTTTTATTATCCACTTATTAACCTTTATATTTTCGTTGACGCATTTTGAATGCCAAATGATTAATATTTATTAAGCTGTAGTTAAAATGTGTGAGGTTGAAATTAACTGCGGACTTCTTGTAAATTACAAAACTGGCACACTGAAAGTTCTACGAAGCATAATATTTATTTATGAAAAGTTAAAACTAGCTGGAAATAATAATGAAACATTATTTCCATTTCTCATATAAGTTGAGTTTTATATTTTTTATAGATTAACTATTAAAAATATTGTGCTTAAAACTCTACTGAGTTTATGCTCCAATGTATGCCAAGTTAAAAAAAATAATTTGCCAATTTCGAATAAAGTTGTAAAATGAGTAGGTATTTTGCACAGAACATTTAGATACAAGTAGATTTTTTTATATCCTACAAATTGACGATACAAGTAGGTATATTCAAAGACATGTAAAAGTAACAATACCTAGCCAGACCAAAATTCAAAATACACAGTGTCCACCAGTATTGAAATCCTGGTTCAGACAATATCAGCGGATACTAAAGACAGGATAAATGTTCAGCAATTAACACTTCGCTGCATCACAGCTTATAGTTAACAGCTTGTTCAAACAAATCTCTCAAAAAATTGCTCTCTGTTATTTTATTAATTTTATTTTTATGGTGTACAATAAAATATTTTCATTCATTAATTTTATTTCCTATTGGGCCATTAAAATTAAGAAATACAATAAATTTATTAACTAGATATTTAACACGAAATAAGAAGAAACAAACTTCTCTCATTTGTCGAGAACACAGCTCGAGACTTAGTATGAGCTGGTGCGTGAATTGTCAGGGTTTTGAGATCTCGTAAACTTTTCTGGTTTTGAGTATGAAAGCGGTCAGATCTAAATGCCATTAGCGATCTTCCACTCAAGAAGTCTAGTTGATCAACGTTATATCAAGCAAAATCATGATTTTTTTTTAACTATCTTCGTTTGAACACAATTTCACCCGATGGTAAGTGATGATGTGGTCTAAGATAAAGCACGAATATCTAGAAGAAACCTATTCACTCTTACTTTAAAGAGGTATTGTATTCTTTAGGAAAAACAGACGACGGCAAAGTGGTTCATACCTTAGCTGTGCGCATCAAAACGGTATGTGCGAATGGGTAGTATATCAACTAGGTACGGATGGTATTGAGCCGTGCGTCTGCTTGTTCTTTTATGGAAAGGAGATGGCGGAATCAGATTCTTCAGATTTCCTGGGTATATTCCCCGTAATGCATTCGGCGGTCTCCGCCATATATTGCTCACCCTTAACTTAAGCTCACCCTTAAGTTTGATTGGTGTTGAAGTTATATATCTATCGTGGCGAGCATATAAACTACATGACGCAGCAACTGTCTATAACGATCGACGCGAGACGATGCAATGTATGACAAGGTAAATTTTGAAGCAAAGTATCAGATTTCAAAAATAGGGTTTATTCCCAGGCAATGCCTAATTTCTTCCCAGCTTATGCGACGTAATAATTAAATAATAGTTAAGGTACACACGGCTACACATCAAGCTATACATTTCCAGTATAAGCTGACCTCTCATTTTACGAAAAGCCTACACAATACGAGGTCAGCTTATACTGGAAATGTATAGCTTGATGTGTAGCCGTGTGTACACAAGTTAGTTCCAAATAATGCGATGACAAGCTAGTACAGTCAAGTACATGATTTTGAGACGTCAGACGTCGTCAGAGACGACACCGAATACTAGTTTACACTAGGTAAGACCTACCCGATATAATTCCAAAGATTGTTTGATATACCTCAGATTTTTACATGAGCATTTCCTATCTGTATGTACTAAATGTTCAAGCTGACCTTTTAGTAAGCTGCGGCTGCCTATTCAAGTTCTCTCAGGATTGATGGTGGAACCACCCACCAGATCAACGAAGGGATTTAAATTGCTTACATTCATCAGGTGTCTGTGCTCTTCATGGAGATGATAAATGTGCGCTTTTCAGTCTCAGCTTTGAGAGACAGGGATAATTGCGAAGGCTCTATTCAATGATGCCCTTTTTTGCCATTTTCTATGGTTAGATGTTAAAGGTGCAGGCCAGCTTAGCTTGGAGTATTGTGAATGTTGCTATATTCATTAATATTATGTTTTTTTTTTACACAAATAAATGAATAAATAATATATGTATACTTACCAATATTGTAAATTCAAAAGCACGTAATTGGTACGAAAGCACGAAATTTGGTATTCTAGGGTGGGGGGAATAAGATTTGCAATGACGTAAATTGGTATACTTATAGACAGATTATGATTTGGATTGCTACTTTTATTGACGAACGCGTGCGAAGCCGCGGGCGGAATCTTGTAGGAAATATATTTAAAAAATTTGGTATTTTATATTATAATAAAAATATGATTTTATTATATTGAAATCCTCATTAGATTATATTGCCTTTATATTGTCTTTCATCTGCAAGATATCCTGATTTCAATTTAATTGTTTTAGTATTTTCTTTCCTTATATTTAAAAAAAAAATATGTTTTCGTTTATTGTTTCAATATCTTTAAAACTTTGAATAACAGGCTTCCTAATTTTCATCTCATCATCATCATCATATCAGCCGTAGGACGTCCACTGCTGGACAAAGGCCTCCCTCATTGATCTCCAGGAACTGCGGTTGGAAGCGGCCTGCATCCAACGCCGACCTGCGGTTCTTACCAAGTCGTCTGCCCATCTTGTGGGTGGACGTCCTACGCTGCGCTTGCCGGTCCGTGGCCTCCACTCGAAAACCTTTCGGCCCCATCGGCCATCTGTTCTGCGCGCTATATGGCCTGCCCATTGCCACTTCAACGTGCTAATCCGTCGGGCTATGTCGGTGACTTGAGTTCTCCTACGTATCTCCTCATTTCTGATTCGATCCCGTAGAGAAACCCCGAGCATAGCCCTCTCCATAGCTCGTTGAGCAACTCTAAGCTTATTCATAAGGCCAATAGTGAAGGACCACGTCTCGGTTCCATATGTCATCACTGGTAACACACACTGATTTTCATCTAAACGGAACTATTGGTTTTTAAGTGATTTTTAATTACTAGATACCTACTTGCCTAATATGTTTCTATAGTGCTGAAATATCGTAGATTGTTTGTATTTATTGAATAGAACAATATCAATGAACAGATGATTAGCAAGCTGAAGTGGCATTGGGCGGGGCACATAGTTTGAAGATCTGATATCCGTTGAGGCTGAAAGATTCTCGCGCGGAGACAACGCACTGCACAAAGCGTAGCATAGAAATAGAGAAAGACCTATGTTCTGGAGTGGACGTCCTATGCTGATAAGATAAGAAATATCTAATGCTTCTAGGAAGTAAGCTCAGTCTACACAGTACACAGAATTCGTGCTTGCAATATTCGATAGGTTGCAGTTTCTAAGAATGCAGACATTTGGTTACGTAACATTATGGCTAAAGATCCTATTTCATTTTACTAGTCAGATTACTTTGAATCATATGTTGTTTCACTTTTAGTTCACAAAATAGAAGATTATATTTCTTGCATATTTTGTCGTTAAGTAGGGAATCTTAGGGATTGAGTTTTGGTAGAATCTAAAAAGGTTATTTGAACGTTCTAACAGAAATAATAATAGAACGAAGCCTGATTAACCATACTTAAAAGATCATCTTAGTTAAGCAATATCTTGCAGTCAGTACTTGGATGTGTGACCACTTTTCAGCTAGGTTCTTTCGTAGTAAAATCAGGGTCTTGTAAAAGTCGGACAGCCTAAAAGCTTTGACAAATTATACGAACTTATTTACATAGTTATCATCATCATCCACAGCCTGAGTCCATTGTTGGGTATAGGTCACCCCAAATTTGTGCCATCGACCACGATTCTGCGCTAGTCTCACCCACTGACGGCCCACGACCTTTACGATGTCGTCCACCCATCACGCTGCTGGACATCCTACCCTTCGAAACCCGCTCCTCGGCCACCATTCAGTCACTGTCCTGCTCCATCTGTCATCACCACGTCTAGCCAAGTGGCCCGCCCAAAACGGTTAGAGCTCCATAACTCGAGTCCCAACGTCATGAACCTTCGTACATAGTTTTATTAAATCTTTAATAATCTATTAATATCGGATTATTTTGATGATAGTGAAGCATGGGATTGAAATTGCTCCAACTCGTTCAAAATGTTACAATTTAGACGTAATTTATTTCCTGTATTGTTATGTATTCTGAAAGGATCATTAAAAAAACACAACCTTGTTTTCTTGCCTTTCTTTCCTGGCTTGGTCGCGAAGGAATAGGCAGTAAAATTGACGTTTCAAAGTGATCCTTGTGATTTTAATGAATAAAAGATTTTGATTTTGACTTTATTCAAATAAGTAATAAATAAATAAATATTACTGGACATTTCACACAGCGCTATCTAGCCCCAAACTAAGCAGAGCTATGGGAACCAGATAATTGACAGAATACATATATACATTTTTTTTTGTAAATACATACTTATAATATATATAAAAACAACCTGACCGGGAACAAATATCTGTAGATCATGCAAACGTTTGTTCCGCGGCGGGAATCGAACCGCAACCTCCTGCGTCTCAGCCGGCTATTCGCCCACTGCACCACGGAGGTCGTCAAAAATAAAAACAGTATATTGTTATTCTATATTAATACTGTGGTGTCTCTTCCTAGGTACATTTGGTTGATTATACCCACACGGTACAAATATGAAAGCCTATGAAAATTCTAGGTAGGAAGCAAGTGGGTAGCTAACGGTGTAGTTATTAGGTAACGTGTAATGAAATAAACCTGGCGCTTATTTTCCGACACATAATGTCTTATTTAATTTACCTGCACCTATAATATTAACTGATTTAATATTATTACTTTCACAGCTTTACTTAAGTTACCGCGCAATATAATGTTTTTCAGTGCCGTGTCTACACATCCAAGAGAGAAAAGCGGCAGATACAGCCTTGTCCATGGAAATCGATGTGACAAAAAGGCTGGTGAAGACTTGACATTGATAGAGAGATCAAAGACGACCCCGTGGTCCAGTGGGCGAATAGCCGGCTGAGACACAGGAGGTAGCGGGTTTGGTTCCCGCCGTGGAACAAATGTTTGCATGATCTACATATATTTATTCCGGATCTGGTTGTTTCTCTATATATTATAAGTATGTATCTACAAATAAAAGTATTTAAGTATTCTATCAGTTATCTGGTTCCCATAGTACAAGCTTTGCTTAGTTTGGGACTAGATAGCGCTGTGTGAAATGTCCAGCATTATTTATTATTATTTAGTTTTTATAATTGCTGGTTGCCAGTGCACAAAAATGGAGATTCAATAGTAATACATATTTTTTTCTTTGCATGATTTAATCGTTCGCCCTCCTTCTACTTAATACTATATAAAATACATATAACTATGACAAATCACACACTCCCCCGTGCGAGCGATTAGCTTACCTTTAAAAAAGGGTACTTTTAAAGTTTTGTCGTACTCGTTTCGTTTCGTTCTCGTTTTACATTTTTCTTCACGTATTTATTGATCGAGCAAAGCGACATCTCTAAATCAACCTGGGCAAATCGGCATTGTATGTCCGAGGATAACTTTCGAGGCGTTGATCGGATCATCGTGAAATTTAATACATAGGTAGGTAGTGATGGCATAATTTTGGTGTGACTAAATGAGCTAAAAATGTTGGGAAGGGGGGGGGGGGGGGCTGTTGAGATATTGGGGTTCAAGAGGGGTAAAAAAAATAAAAATTAAGCTAACTGGTCAAATGGGACGTCAAATGATAGGTATTATACAAATTAGGAATACTATATAGCTATATATACTGGAAATGTATAGCTTGATGTGTAGCCGTGTGTACCTAAAATTTTTTACAAATGATATGCGTTGTACATTAGTACATTTATATTCCGTTTTATTTTTCGTATATTCTTTATAGTTTTTGAGTTATTAGCCATAACCAAAACTAAACTTTGACAAAATTCACAGGGTACACCAGTGACCCCTCAGTGCTGTTATTTAGTATGTGTATAGCTTAAGTGACACAAATATAGGCAAAAGTCTGAAATCCAGAATAACTGCAATTCGTACCCCAAAACACAGTAACCAAATCACATGAACAAGGAACATGAACATCCAAAGGTTGCCTGGAAGAAATCGCTTTAAAGCAATAAGACCGCCCATTGTACTATTTGCTTTGTGTACAATAAAGTGTTTTTATTCATTCATTCTTTCATGAACGCCCGTTACCTGTAATTTGAATGAAACTGAAGGTCAAGTTATTTGGTTATCTATTTCGTGACACAATTTTGATAGTCATAGATTACAAATAATATTTTTTTGTTTTAATCGGAGACTCGCGAGATCTCATTTCGTGGCGAACCACTAGTTATATAGATTCTGTGGCATTGTACACACGGCTACACATCATGCTATACATTTTCAGTATAAGCTGACCTCTCATTTTACGAAAAGCCTACACAATGCTAGGTCAGCTTATACTGGAATAGTATAGCTTGATGTGTAGCCGTGTGTACCTAAAAAGTGACATTGGTAGAAACACTCTACATTTAATATATTTACTTATTAGGTACATATTTGAGCACACAAAACCAAATACGTAACATATAAAAAATAGAATGTAATTATTTTATTAACAGAAGTAATATACGATTATTTACAATAAAATACAGAAGAAACAGTTGAATCATCTAAAGACCGTTGCAAACGATCTATAGATAGCTCAACTGCTCCAGATCACTACCAGGCAGAAGTGTCCCCAAGACACTGGCTGCATTGCCCCGCTGAATTGCAATGCTTATGCGTTGACCCAGATAAGCGCCAGCTCTCGGATCACACGTCGCTTCGACCAGACGCCCAGGAATAATTTAGAAAACGCGATGAGTCCCGATACCGCATGAACTCAGGGTCTCCACCCCAAATGGCTCAATCACGTAAGCTCTGTCGAGACTTCCATATTTGCACCGCTTGAGATCTTCGGCTGAATTTGCCGCCACAACTGCTGTAACAGACAGATGACATGCCGCAAGGGTATCGACGCACGTGGCGCTCCACAGCAAAGGCCTACCCTTCTCCTAAGGTATAAGAGTCATGCCGTTAGCCCTCTTACCATCGTCACGTATCAGACTGTTCGGTTCGAGAACGGCTGGAACGTTGACGCTGCAATAACCCGGCCTCCCTTCAGTTCAATTTGGGCCTCTTTAAGGTAAGATAGATCTTCGTGCTTTATCTTAGACCACATTATCGCTTATTATCAGGTGAGATTGTGGTCAAACGAAGTTTAAAAAACACACAAAAAATAGAAAATAAAAATTGTAGTACGAAATATTCTTATGCATATTGTGTCCTCTTCCCTCAAAGGACAAGCAGGCGAACGGCTCAGTACCATCCGTACCTAGTTGATATACCACCCATTCGCACACACCGTTTGGGTTCTGCGTTCTTGATACATACAGCTAAGGTATGGCACATTTTGCCATCGTCTATTTTCCCTAAATAATGCAACCTGGGCCTCTTTAAGGTAAGAGTGAATAGGTTTCTTCTAGATCTTCGTGCTTTATCTTAGACCACATCATCGCTTATTAGCAGGTGAGATTGTGGTCAAACGAAGTTTAAAAAAAACACACATCCTAATAATTGTTTTCTGTTGTACAATTATAAATATATATAATATTATACAATTATACAATCTCAAATAATAGAGACACCTACGTTTGATAATCACCAAGAACATTTATTAAACCGAGCTACTGATCTGAATGGATAAAACAAAATCTTACGTAACCGACACCAAGTAAGTAAACGTAAAAATTTACAATCAAAAGTTTTGAAATACATTGTTTAGTCGATTTCGCTTTGGGAAGTTTCTATGGCCGCCATAACATTACCATAAAACCACGAATTCGCTGCCCACTCGCGTGACTTTATTCCAAATATTCTCGATAAACATCTACCTAATGGATTACTGGATCTTCTACGTACATATTTGGTAACTTCGACAAGAACCAACAATAGATAAAGATTCCATTGATAACGGATCCCTACTTATGCTTCAATGAATGCATACTATAAAAGTGTTTGATAATATACGCAAAAATAAAAGGGGTTATTTTGATGAACATTATAAATAAATTTGTGAAATGTATATTTATTGAATATAAGAAATACATAGAAATGTGAAATTTATTTTGGCATGTAAAAACAAATACTTTAATAAACTTATGTTGTGCTACTGCATAATGCTTGCCATCTAACTACAGATATTCGTATGTGTGACGTCTTGAGATATCTCTTGTTGTCCCTTTCTAACCAAAAACCCGCAGCCATTTCCGAAAGAGATATCAAATCGGCCTTTATTTTTGGATTTCGATTGCAAGAGTAGGCAGTAAGTTGTACATCGAATTAATCACTTAAACTTAGTCGATTTTCTTTAAAATTTGATAATATAATTAGTAGTTTTTTTCGAGAAGTCTTTATTTATGTTTTGAGAAACCGTCACTTGAATATCGTCGGTATATTAGCAAATATCCTGTATAACAAAGATAAATGCATTTTGGTAACTTTTTGAGAGACTGCGGTGTTTTTGATGGTCTTTGGATTGGGCTTGTGATCGGATAATATTTTAGGATTTGATCATTGATATAAAGTTTTTTAGCGACGAGGTCAATTGATCTTCATACGCCAGAGCTCAATGTATGGTGAGCGCATGGTGAGTTGTGACTTTTACAGTTTTTTTTTCTGTTTATTTAAGGACTTTTAAACTATGTTTATGTCAGCCCTATAATGACAAAATCATATATTTAACAAACTAAAAAAAAACAACTCCCTAGTTGAAATAAACATAACTTAGTTTACACAGTGCGCAAAACAGACGCAAGCGCGCACCCCTCGATGTATCTATCGACAAGTACGCATCTGCATACATTCTACGCACCTACCGAATCAACAAAACTATAAATCAATTTGGCTACTGTTGAGTTAGGACGCGATAAAATGCTGTGAAAAATTCCAACATTGACAATAGTTATACCCAACTCAACAAGAAGCATACGCCTTTCAGCTTGGTTCCGGACACACTCCATTAAAATATGGTGCACATCTTCTGGTGTATCACATTCTTCACAATTAGGCGAAGATACCTTTCTCATTAAGTATGTGAACTTCTTGAGCGGCATGTGTCCGGAACGAAGCCTGTGTGCGGTAACAATTTGTTTCCTACTTATATTTCCCATAAACCACGGCAAACGAGGAGGTTGACTTTGTATAATTTTATACCAAATGACTTTTACAGTTGTAATAAAGGTGACTCCAGGCGGCTAGGAAATAGTGAAAAATATCGAGTAGTTTCGCCTTAATATAGTTAAGACATCCAATAACATACCCAGTCTACTTTTGATGAAATAAATAGCACGTTTAGCAACCTACATTTTCGAAATATTGTTACTAGATATTATAAACTCGTGGCGTAGTATTTCACCAACTTTACGAGATAAATACCCTGCCTCATGCACGTCTTTATTACGAAAGAATTCTCTTAAAATAGAAGTATTGGTATTTGAATATTAAAACAGGCATGCCTTATGAGGGCATCACTAGCATTCCAGCATTATGATAATGTGCCATTTTCAATGTGCGCATCGTATTCTCATACAGCGCCATATCTGGCGCCGGAGGCTCTAAACCTGAAAAGCCTTACTCACATTTCTTCTTCATTTAAATATACACCTAACTGTTATAAGATTAGGGTGTTTTAAAGCAAAGGTAAGACTGTAGACAAAACTGCAGCGATCCTGAAACACGTTTGCTAATCGAGTCAATAAAGGTTTTAAGCGCGAAAAGTAGCATTATATTTTTTGAAGGAACATAAATATGTGTTATTTATAATGGCATACATGCCGATGATTTCAATAAACGTACTATGAAGACCTTCTTTGAAGAAAGAAGATAATATTTATGAAGATTATCGAATGCTGATGCTTGCGATGAGTGTTTTACATAGCTTTTGTATACAATTAAAATAATGAATCGTTTTCTGAAAATATTCGTTTGAAGGTTAAATATTGTTTGTGTGCGTGAGCCTCAAATTATGTTATTAAAAGTACAAGATGAATATGCCCAAGACGAAGGTGCTCTCGAATGTCTCCGGTGTCACAAACCCCATTGTAATAGTGGGAAATGAGACCAATATGTTTATCTTGGACATATTCTATGGTTTGGTAAAGAGCATCAGCGAAGGAGATCTCTAAACGGATCGAATTGGGATGGGCTGCATTCGGCAAGTTAGACGACATCCTTAAGTCGCCTAAATTGCCACAGTGTCTGAAGACCCGCTGATTCAACCAATGTGTTCTGCCCACCACCTACGGTGCCGAGACGTGGACGCTCACGCAGGAGGAGAGTTGCACAAAGGGCCATGGAGCGTAACATGCTTGTCATCAGACTGTTAGATCGAGTTCCAAACGTCGAGATCCGTAGACGAACGAAGGTTCATGACATTGGGATTCGAGTTATGGAGCTCAAATGGTCTTGGGCGGGACACTTGGCTAGACGTGGTGATGACAGATGGAGCAGGACAGTGACTGAATGGTGTCCGAGGAGCGAGTATAGAAGATAGGACGACCAGCAGCAAGATGGGTGGACGACATCGTAAAGGTCGTGGGCCGTCAGTGGGTGAGACTAACGCAGGATCGTGGTGGATGGCACAAACTTGGGGAGGCCTATACCCAACAATGAAGTCAGGCTTTGGATGATGATGATGATGAAGTAAATGCATTAAAAAACAAGGACAAACTACTCGTCAACAACTTCGAGAGTAGAGTTCTCAACTGAGCCTGGGAGGGCCACACACCTTCCCTAACCCTTCTAGCGATTCTGCGATGACTACGATATCGTCGGCAAATCAATGTGAGGAATGTACTCGCTGTTGACATTGATGCCCAAGTCATTGCCATTCCAGGAGATTGAAGGCGTCCTCTAGAGTGTCAGTAGACAGTTTCGCAGATAAAACTAACATCTCCCTGTCTTCAAAAGGATGCCATTATTGCCATACATTTCTACTTGGGCGGAGATATTAGCGTTGATAATTAGGATCTTAATTCTTATTTAACTTACGTCGCTGACTCACACACAAGGTCTAAATATCAGATGTGAATGTCTAGATTTACCAGCTAGCATTATGTATGGAGTAGCAGTAGATAAATCACAGGAATGGGACGCAATACAGTATCTAACACAAGGTGAGCGCTACTTACATGTCGCAATCTCTGTAATAAGGTCGCGTATTGTTTAAATGTTCAAAGGATCATCTATAAACGCAAAAGGGCCACAGGTCGTCCTCTGCTAAAAATATGCCTCCCCCACCGATCTTATGGAAGCAACGGCTTCCAGAAACCTTCATCAGGTCGTATTTCCATCTTTGTGGTGTGCCGTCCTACGTGTGTGTAGTGTGTGGTTTCCTCCACTCAATAATCTTTCTGCCCTAACGACTACATTTAATGATTAATTTGACTACCTCCGTGGTGCAGTGGGCGAATAGCTGGCTGAGACGCAGGAGGTAGCGGGTTCGATTCCCGCTGCGGAACAAATATTTGCATGATCTACAGATATCTGTTCCAGGTCTGGGTGTTTTTCTATATATGATAAGTATGTATTTACAAAAAAAAACGTATTAAGTATTCTATCAGTTATCTGGTTCCCATAGTACAAGCTCTGCTTAGTTTGGGGCTAGATAGCGCTGTGTGACATGTCCAGCAATATTTATTTATTTATATAATGTCAAACAATATCCAAATTAAGTATTACTGCGTGGGGCGAAATTTTACCACATTGAGAGCAGCTACCATTTCTTTTGTGGTTAGAAGTTTCTTGAAAAAATATAGGTATCTTTAAAAAAATAACAACCGCGTTTTCGGATATTTGAAAAAAATATAGTGCCTGCAAACAAAACAAATTTTCACATGTGTCATAAAAACAAGCTGGTCTTATTCGAATCTCGGTTTTTTAAATGCCAGGTTAAAATTTAATAAATAAAAGAAGCTGTCCAGTGTTTTACGGATATTATGTTAAATAGAACCTACGTATAGATTTCTTGTAAAAAACTAAAATAGCGCTTTGTTCAATTTACATCGCAGAGATGTCGTAATTTAGCAAATGATACGTATCTCGACAAATAAAGGTGGCAAGAAAACAAAGTTCATTGCCGCGAGGAATGTTCGACATTAAAAATCCATTATAATATCGCAAAAACCAGTATCACAGCCAGCAAATAACGTATACCTTTCTGAAGTTTCTGGAGAAAAAATATGAAGGGATAGCTTCTACGAAAGTGTTTAGCGGCCGTTTTTAAAAAATCTATTCACGGATAATAAATTGTTATGGAATCTTGTGAATTGTAATGAATCGAGATATGGAGCTCAAATGGTCTTGGGCGGGACACTTGGTAAGACGTGGTGATGACAGGTGGAGCACGGTAGCAACTGAATGGTGGCCGAGGAATGGCTGTAGAAGGGTAGGACGCCCGGCAGCGAGATGGGTGGACGACATCGTTAGAGTCGCGGGCCGTCAATGGGTGAGACCACAGACTACCGCTGGATCGTGGCGGATGGCACAAACTTGGGGAGGCCTATACCCAGCAGTGGGTAAAGTCGGACTGTGGATGATGATGATGATGAAATTGTTATACAAAGGCTATATGTAACCTTTGCCGTGTGGTCCCGGCGTAATAATAGGGCCACCCCTTCTCATCCCGCGGGAGCCGTGTGAGCCGGCAAAGGGAGTTGTTTCAGGAAATGGGCAGCAGCATTCTTCTGTGTACTAAACACCAACCACTGCGATCACCAAGCCGCCTGCCAAGCGTGGTGATTATGGCAAAACCCCCCTATGACAGACACAACACACAAACGGCCCCCAGTCCCCGGCGGCTCCGTCATCCCTGGAAGTGGTAGCAACCAGGGCAGTGGCAGAGCAGGGGGTGCTAAGAATCCCCGGCAGCGATCCAGCTACCACCACCGACGACTGGACCTGGCAACGTACAACACACGAACGCTCAGGGCTGACGAGAAGATTGTCGAGCTGGAAGAAGAACTGAGCAAGCTACGTTGGGACATCCTAGGATTGTCGGAAGTCCGAAGACAGGGTCAGGACACGATGATCCTTAACTCCGGTAACTTGCTCTTCTACCGGGAGGGAGATCAACTATCCCAGGGTGGTGTCGGGTTTCTCGTCCGCAAGTCCCTCGTTAACAACGTGACAAAAGTCGACAGTGTGTCGAACAGGGTAGCATACCTTATACTCAGAATTACCGAAAAGTATTTGTTGAAGGTCATACAGGTATATGCGCCGACCTCGACACACCCAGACGATGAAGTGGAAGCAATGTATGAGGAGATCTCCGAGGCCATACATACTTCCAAGACTCATTTCACGGTTGTAATGGGGGACTTCAACGCAAAGCTAGGCACAAGGAAAGACGATGAGCTGAGAGTGGGGCCATTTGGATTCGGGCGGCGGAACCGAAGGGGCCAGAGACTGGCCGACTTCATGGAAAAGGAGGGCCTCTTCATGATGAACTCCTTCTATGAGAAGCGGCCAGCCAGAAAGTGGACGTGGATAAGCCCCGACGGTTTCACTAGAAATGAGATAGACTTCATTATGACGACCAAGAAGCAAATATTTGATGATGTCTCTGTGATCAGCAGGGTGAAAACCGGGAGCGATCACCGCATTGTTAGAGGCACATTGAATATCGATGTTAAGCTTGAAAGGGCACGTCTGATGAAGTCTGCGCTCCGTCCAAATCCTGCCCAAATCCAAAACCCCGAGAGCTTTCAGCTAGAACTGCACAATCGCTTCCAGTGCCTAGCCAGCTGCAATGATATTGACGAGATAAACAACGGGTTGGTGGAAACTGTCCAAGCGGTGGGATCTAAGTTCTTTAAGGCCCCCCGCCGAACTAAGCACCAGAAACTCTCAGATGAAACCATTAAGCTAACGGAGGACCGGGATGAAATGAGATTGCAGTCTTCAGCTGATATGTCGGCATACGGCGTGCTTAATAGACGAATCTCGAAATCTATGCGACACGATCTGCGTACCTTTAATACATCTCGTATTAAGGTCGCAATAGAAAGGAACAAAGGTTCAAAAGTGTTTGCAAAGCATTCGTCTATAGGGCAAAGCCAAATGACTAAGCTGAAGACCGACAGCGGCACTATCATTTCGTCGAAACCGGAGATTCTGAGAGAGGTCGAAAAGTTCTATGGACAGATGTACACCTCAACACAAAACCCCGTTGGTCAGTTGGCTCAGGACACCAGAGCCAAACTAACCCGACACTATACCGAAGACATCCCGGACATCAGCCTGTACGAGATTAGGATCGCTCTGAAACAGCTTAAAAACAACAAGGCACCAGGTGAGGATGGAGTTACGACAGAACTTATGAGAGCGGGTGGAAAACCGGTACTTCAAGTCCTCCAGAAGTTATTTAACTCCGTCGTCCTCGAAGGAACCACGCCAAAAGCGTGGGATAAGAGCGTGGTGGTGCTTTTCTTTAAAAAAGGTGATAAAACAGAAAAATAAAGAACTACAGGCCCATCTCGCTCTTGAGCCACGTTTACAAGCTGTTTTCGAGAGTGATTACGAACCGTCTCGCACGCAGGTTCGATGACTTCCAGCCTCCCGAACAAGCCGGTTTCCGAAAAGGCTTTAGTACCATAGACCACATCCACACCCTACGCCAGATTATACAGAAGACCGAGGAGTATAATCGGCCGTTATGTCTAGCGTTTGTGGACTATGAAAAAGCCTTCGATTCAATGTAGACCTGGGCGGTACTGCAGTCTCTTCAGCGATGCCAAATCGACTATAGGTATATCGAAGTGTTGAAGTGTTTGTATAGTAACGCCACTATGTCAGTCCGTCTACAGGACCAGAGTACGGAACCAATCCAATTGCAGAGAGGCGTGAGACAGGGAGACGTAATTTCTCCGAAACTGTTCACAAACTCATTGGAGGACGTTTTCAAACTCTTGGTCTGGGACAGACTTGGCATCAATATCAATGGCGAATACATCACTCACCTTCGTTTTGCCGATGATATAGTCATTATGGCTGAATCGCTCGAGGAACTCGGTACCATGCTCAACGACCTCAGTAGGGTCTCCCAACAGGTGGGTCTTAAAATGAACATGGATAAGACGAAAATCATGTCAAATATCCATGTTGCGCCCGTACCGGTAGTTGTTGGGGGCGATACTCTCGAAGTTGTCGACGAATATGTATACCTAGGACAAACTGTCCAATTAGGTAAGTCCCACTTCGACAAAGAGGTCGCACGAAGAATCCAACTCGGCTGGGCAGCGTTCGGGAAACTTCGCGATATCTTCTCGTCCAAAATTCCCCAGAGCCTGAAGACTAAAGTCTTCAACCAGTGTGTGTTGCCAGTGATGACCTATGGCACTGAAACGTGGTCCTTTACTCATGGCCTCATGACCAAGCTCAAGGTCGCTCAACGAGCTATGGAGAGGGCTATGCTCGGGGTTTCTTTGCGTGACAAAATCCGCAATGAGGAAATCCGCAGAAGAACTAAAGTTGCCGACATAGCTCTCAAAATTAGCAAGTTGAAGTGGCAATGGGCAAGCCACATCGCTCGTAGAACCGATAACCGTTGGGGAAGAAAGGTTCTCGAGTGGAGACCACGGACTGGAAGACGCAGCGTAGGCCGGCCCCCCACAAGGTGGACCGACGATCTAGTAAGAATCGCGGGGAGCCGTTGGGCGCAAACGGCTACCAATCGCTCGTTGTGGCGATCTAAGGGGGAGGCCTATGTTCAGCAGTGGACGTCTTCCGGCTGATGATGATGATGATATGTAACCGATTTATTACATCAGAGTACCATTATCGCAACTTTTAATCACGAATGCAAGGAAAATAAAGAACAAGGACGTGTTCAAGTCCCACGTAGGCTTTAAAGTTTTTGAGATGGTTTATAATCTTAGAATGTTACGTAAGTGAACACCACTATAAAAATAAAATACTATTAGAAATGAAAGAAGTTTCCAGTTTGTTGCTGGAAGAAATTTTTCGTTCCCGTTGTCCGTTGTTTTTTTAACAACCGGACTGTGGCCTATTTAATTTTTAAATAGAAATAAGGATTTGTCTTGTAGATTATATGTCATTAGCTTATTATGAATACAATGAACCTCATTCTATTTTCTAATTTATTTACGGCTGTATATCTTTTAGAGTATAAGTGATGAAAATGTTTTTCTTTTAACACGTTCCCAGCGGCACAAATTTATCTTTAGGTACTTTCCATTACTGCGTTACGGGTCGTTTTAAACCTTGTCCTAAACCAGATATTGTGGCGGCATGAGGCATATTAAATCCCACCGCCCATAGGAGACCAAAATCCTTTTTTTGGCGACTAATAAGACAAAGTGTACTGTTTTTTTTTGTGTGCGGCACAAGGTCTAAGAAACCCGGCTTTGAGGTTGGTATACCATATAACTAGGAATCAATAGCACATCTCAAATATATAGTTATATTTTTCCTACACTGAACCAGATGGAAGTTATGCTTCCCGCACGACAGAGACGTTTAAGTTTTTTCTTACCGCTATAAAGACGAGACACGGACAGGGTGTTTCAAGCCCTGTTTCGCACTTATCGTGTTAAAAAATAACAATCCCTTAAAACTGACTTACATTTATGTCACTGTCACGTAGTGTCATTTAGTTTTGTTTCGTTTTGAAAGTAAAAAAAAATACTAAACACTTAGATGTTGCTCCGAAATATAAATACCCGAAACCCGAATACAGTTGATTCTGTCCTTTTTATCATACATATAAAAAATAATTAGTGTTTTTCTAATAATTTATAGATATTTTAAACCTCCGAAGCAAAAAGTGTGGTGTTTTAAGCGATGTTAAGACCCCAAATCCTAAGTTTCTTAGGAAACTTAAGAAGACTTAAGAGAAAGTTCTTAGGAAAATCTAGAATAACTGCAATTTATACCCCTAAAAAAGGTATCCATTAACATGAACTCCCGTTACTTGTAACTTGAATGAAACTGTGGATGAAGTTATTTGGTTGTGTATTTCGTGGCACTCAATGACGTTCAGTGGCACTATTTAATTAGTCAAAGATTATAAATAATATATTTTTATATAGATTTTTTTTAGAAATATCAGTTCGGCGCGAACCACTAGTCTTAGTAAAGTCAATGACCCCTTTCGAGTTAATACCTAAACATATATCGGAGCATCCTATAATAAACCAGGTGCGTCATTTTGACTATCAGTCAACTGTAGTTTGACAGGATAATTATGTATTTAATATTGTGTTTTCACTAAAAACGAGATATTAACTCTGGATATCGGCCTATGTTCAGCGGTGGACGGCCTATGGTTGTAATAATGATGTTAACCTATGATCTGTCTGAAGCAGGCCTTAGATAAGCTAATGACTCAATGTAGCTACTGTTATAGTTAGCAACTAGAAACGTATTTATTACCTTAATCTAGTTCAAACTAGAATGAAGAGAACGTTTAATACAGTTGTAGGCGTACTATAATTTATAGATAAAATATGACACATTTGTATTAAGTCAGATTGGTAAAACAGTGCCCGCCAAATAATTTTACATCTGCATTTTTCTGGTAGATAATAAAATACACTCAGTTTCATTATATTTTTTAATCAGTTTTTATAACAGAAAGAATATACAATAATAACAAATAAAGAATATACAATAAAAAACAAAAGTAACAGTTGAATCATCTAAAGACCGTTGCAAACATACATAGCTCAACTGCTTCAGATAACTACCAGGCGGAATTGCCCCCAAGATACTTATGCGTTGACCCAGATAAGTGCCAGCTCTCGGATCACACGTCGCTTCGACCAGACGCCCAGAAAGAATATTGAAAACGCGATGGGCCCCGGTACCCCATGGACCCAGGATCTCGACCCCAAATGGCTCAAATACGTAAGCTCTGTCGAGACTTCCATATTTGCGCCGCTTGAGATCTTCAGCTGAATTACAAATAAATTAAAGCATTTTATTAAACGGAACCTATGTTAGGTTCCGTTTTAGTTAGGAACATACAATTTTGTTTTAGATATCTGTAAATTGACCTTCCTACCTATCTGTTTTGTTTTTAATGTCAATCAGCAAAATTACTTGATTAAATAAAAAAATCTCGGATTTAATCAAAATATCCGAGTTACAAGAATATTGTGTTTTGAGTTACAGATTTATTGGGATCTAGAAAGAAAATAACGAAGTCATTTATTCACATTTACTGCACACCAGAAGCAGACGCGAACACATAAACGGACATAATTATACAAAAGATATACCTATATAAAGCTCTTAATTCCTTATTCAAAAATATAACTGATTGTACCTACTTATTACAAAAGTAATGGAGATAAGGACTTCACATTTTAATGAAAATTTACGATTTTGTTGATGCTAGAGTGAGGATATTGATCAGGAAAGGAAGAGGTTTATCTGTGAGAGTTATCAACATGAATAAGCAAAGTCATAAAATACAATCAACAGTGTCATCATGATCTGAACCTGATTTTAGATTTCCTGCTTTGAGAATATCCGTAATTATTATCTCTTCTGTAGTAACAAGGTATTGGAGCTCGGTTTTACCTGTGTTCTTTCTGGACATCCAGAATTTAGGTTAAAAATGGTCTATGCTATAATTTTAGGCAAAAGTAGTATTATATTGATATGGTCAATACGTACAGAACTAGCTGAGCCGTAGATTGCCTCACAATGTTTTTCTTCACTGTGCAGACTGACACACCTATCCAAAGTGTCTTCGACAGCATTATAGGATTTTTTTTATACTATTTATATGGCAAACGAGAATGCAGTCCACCAGATGTTAAGTGGCTACTGCAGCCCATGGATATCCACATAGAATTCAAAACAAGCTAGTTATCTTGATCTCTATGTGGATACGTTGTCATACTATAGGACTTAGCTGTTACGCCTATGTGCCAGTAATAACAGGAACATACCATTACCATCTAACCGGAACACAGCAGCACAAGTACTGCTATTTGGCGGCAGATAAAGGTAAGGCGGTGGTGCCCACTTCCTCAAGCCCGTTCACAAATGCTCTACCACCTGATAAATAGGATAAAGTAGAGATAAAGGAAAAAATAGTAGAGACCCTTGTTTAAGGGTACGACCAGAGAAGTACTACCATTGCTCTGTAGTAGGAAGTGGGGTATGGTTGCCGGTGAAATTACAAGCACATGAGGTTTTACACCTGTTGCCTCTAGTTGATGGACGCAGGGCAGTGCATCGTAAAGCACGTTTCAAAGGTGCATGACCTTCAAGGCATTACTTTGTTATAGGTGCTTGTTACTACTTAAGAGTTGACTATACCTCAGACCAAACTCGAATTCCACCCCCGCTTCTCCGCGCGCCGCTGCACGTTTTTTTATCATTCAGTCCCTTCATTATCTTGTTGTGCTTATTTCTCATTACCTACTGAGTCTTTACAAAAACGAACTTAATATGAATTCCACTTAAGAATTACGTGTTTGTTTGGAGCGACAAGCGTCACGAGGTACCCCATCTGAAAGCCGAGGCCAGACTGAATCGCGGACCGGGCATCCGAAGCGAATGGTTTCATTAGTGCAAAAGTTAGGTATTTTCATTTTATGGTAAAGTTAAAAGGTATTTTGAAAGTTTAAAACACAGGTGCACTTATTTATGTTGCATAGAATTCCTGTATAAAGTTTCAAGATCTAAATTGAAGTATTCATCGCATAAGAACGGTTTTAAGATAAATTTGAAGTCATCTTTTGATTTTTTTCTATAGAGTAAATTTTACGAAATCATGTTTTCACAACACAGGCGTTCTAGAACATATTCTTAACTATAACATATATGAATTACAAATTTAAAGCACAAAATTTGTTAAACAAAAGATTGTTTCTCCATAAGCGATTTATCGTCTCCCCAGGTATAGTGCGCCCTTAATCATATCCTTGCTCTAAGTAGAACAAAAAAAACCAAAAAAATTCCCAGAAAAGGATGCAGCGCTTGCTTCCAGATGCTCGTTGTATAAATTATCTATATATTGACCAACTATTAATATTCATTTTTTTAAAGAATACGTAAGTAACAGTACTTTTGACGTGCTAAGACAAACGAACAGACTGTTTCACCTTTATTTATTAGTAAGGATAGTTTTATATTTTTTACTAGAAATTCGATATTCATGGGTCGACTCCTATAAACAAATCTGGGAACCGATTTATATTCATACTCGTATCTTATTGGATTTATAAAAATAGTTCAAAACTTACTTTCACATTTTGGTAAATAAATAAGTTCGTGGGAATGTAATCATCATCATCATCAGCCGGGAGACGTCCAGTGCTGAACATAGGCCTCCCCCTTAGATCGCCACAACGAGCGGTCGGTAGCCGTTTGTATCCCAACGGCTCCCCGCGATTCTTACTAGATCGTCCGTCCATCTTGTGGGGGGGGGGGCGGCCTACGCTGCGTCTTCTAGTCCGTGGTCTCCACTCGAGAACCTTTCTTCCCCAACGGTTATCGGCTCTACGAGCAATGTGGCCAGCCCATTGCCACTTCAACTTGCTAATTTTGAGAGCTATGTCGGCAACTTTAGTTCTTCTGCGGATTTCCTCATTGCGGATTTTGTCACGCAAAGAAACCCCGAGCATAGCCATCTCCATAGCTCGTCGAGTGACCTTGAGCTTGGTCAAGGAATGTAATGTATTATAATTATTATTAGGAGCCTGTAGTGTCCCACTGCAGGGCAAAGGCCTCCCTTCCTTCTCTCCAGTCTTCCTTATTTTGAGCTATTGTGTACCAATCCCGTAAATGGTCATCAACTTCGTCCCTCCATTATCTTCAATGTAATTTATTGATCTATATAAATAAATAAATATTGCTGGACATTTCACACAGCGCTATCTAGCCCCAAACTAAGCAGAGCTTGTACTATGGGAACCAGATAACTGAGAGAGTACTTATACTTTATATACTCTATATACTTTTTTGTAAATACTTACAAAAGTATTTTGCAAGATAATGTTGAGGCATCCTTTGATTTGAAAGCCTGTCCACATTCTTTCCCGGTAGATATACACTGCTGAGTAGGTATAAGACTTCTCTCGCTCCTGTCAGTGTCCTCGATCGCTTCTCTGGTCCAGGTGATCCCCACGACTTTTATTGTCGTCTATAAACGAGCTGTTGGACTACCAGGGCGTCTATGACCAGTTCTTGGCAGCCACTCCGTCAACGCTTTACTCCTACTCACTAAGGCTAGCCAGGTGTCCCGCTCAGCTGCATTTGAGCTCCAATTGATCTGAACGTCTTGGACATCTGACGACCTTAGAGTTAGAAACTCGGTCTAGAACATATCTTTCAACTTCCTAAACGCTGCAAACTCATACAGACAACAGTCGGGCAATGACATCGAAGTACAAGTCGACTAGACTAATATCCCTATTCGATACATAAAGCCTGTAGATGGTTATTACCTACAGAGTTGGGTCTAAATGCTCCCATCTTTTAATGCAGCGTGACTCATGCCCTAGTATTGGAGCGGAGTTACCTAGGACATTTATCTAGTACAGCCACATAAATAAGATAGAACATAGTCGATTGCAATGCAAAGTGGCAGCTATGTAATGGAGTGTCATTGTTTCTGCATCTGTACATGTGTAGGTAACGATTATAGTTTTCATGTGAAGTAGTTATTACAGTGAACATAAATGAAGAATTTGATGAGAGTGAATGAAGCAAAAGAGCCACTTACGTCAGGTATCTGCCCACGCTTTATAGAAACAGGCGTGAAATGGTTTAATCATAATTCTTAGCGAAATAATACGAGCTCATGAAGCAGAGTCAGTTTGTATTAACACTTAGGAAATTGAACTCGCAAATCATTCTCGTCAAAGATGTTTATGATGATGTTATTAAGATGTTATTTATGCCCATTGTGTTATTCAAACTTTCGCGATCATTGTACATAATTACTTATTTAAACGGATAATTATCGCGTATGTAACGTTTTTACTTGCTATCCCGACGTTTCGACTGTTTTTCAACAGCCGTGGTCGCGGGCAGACTCTCACTTGGTCTTCAGAATTAGAAATGTCCTCGTTCAGATTACGATATTACGACACACTACACTAACCGTATCGACGCACTGAGACGACACGCGTAATGAGCACACCTAGTAATCACTGGGTTCCAGGACATGAGAGTCTATAGCCATCTTCCCGATTGAAATTTGGAAATTTCTTGATTTTAATCTCTTCACGAACCATTCTCTTGTAAATCCCGTTTAACCCACTAATTATGACCATTGTGATGTTCATTTAAGAAGAAACTGTTTTACCTACCAGAAAATTTCAAGATGACGCCTACCAAAATAGTCTTACAAATATGTCAAAAAAAGATGGCTGATTAATATGAAATTATGCTATATAATAGGTCAGGAATTTGATTAGTTACGTTATAGGGGGCCTGGCATTAGTTTAGTGTGGTGCTAGTGCTATGATTTACGAGGAATGAGTAGCGACCACATTACAACCATTAGAAGGAGCATATAGATGCGCAACTACAGTTTGCCGAGTAGACAAAATTACCATTTCAGTATGTCGGGTATGCCAAAGGTGACCATTTTTTTTGTTAGAGCGGGACGCTTGCGGAATTAAAATAAACAAAAAAACTTGTATACTAGGTATTCATTAAAAAAAGAAAAGGACATGAAAAACAATGAGGTATGTATATTAATATTATATTTTATCATTACATTTGCAGTAGAAGACGCATGTGTCTTGTATTTGTCGGTGAAGCAAATTAGGTTTAAAGTTTAGGTTCTAGTTTTTAAGCAGGAATTGAGCTTATGACATGATTTGTCGATGTTAGTCTTTGTAATTAAAATGGCTTTCAGAACTGGGACACTTTGTCCCTTTGTAAAAGCGGGACATTTTTAATCTGGTTGGGGACAACGGGACAGACAGTCTGAAAGCGGGACTGTCCCGCCCAAAGCGGGACAAATGGTCACGTTAGGTATGCCGCCAGCTCGCCTTGCCACTTTTTAATTAGAAGTTTCAAGTACCGAGTATTTATAAAAATACCTACATGCATATCACAGGAGCATTTCCTACAGTAGGTAAAAATGAAAGATCGAAGATTTTTAGAGCCCTAATTCTTGAAAAACTGCTGCTGCTGGGTCACTGTAGGGCGCACCAGATCGTCTAAATACGCTTGTGACAACTGTTAGATTAGGTACTAACTGTTATTCTAGATATTGGTTGACAATAGTGTATGGCCACAGTGCTCGGATCAAGCGTACAGCTGAGCAGAGGCGTTTAACGTCAAACATTTGCATAGAAGTGTCTTGAGTGTAGTCTGAGGCGTTTTCCCGCTACGCCGCCGGCTACACGCTCCGAAGAACGCCTTCCGCTCAGTTCGTACACTATAAGTTTCATTTCTAGTTACTAATAGATATCTATTCCTATCCGAGTAGTGAAGCGACCACTGGTGGTAGGAAGCAATTAATAGCACGCGTTATTTATCACGTGGTGTCGCAGCAGGTGACTGCGCGGGCGGTTCCGGGAACGCGCTCATGAGGCGGATGAGAGCTATGAGGTTTGATTAATACATCGAAAACTTTGTATGCAAACCGGTGGCTTAGTTAATTCTGCACGGATTTACCTACCACGTATTTTCTTCAGATTAATTTAAAATATTGCTTCATGTCCAGGGCACTCTTAACTTAAATTAAAATACTGTTCTAAGCAGTTCAGCGGCTGCGTGCTTCAGGCACTGCTGTATTTACCTAACCATCATTTTGAATGAATTATGTGAAAGTCAAAAGGGCTGTTTTACGAACGGCATAAAAATATGTAATGATGATCTAACCCACCTATGTGACTTAGTGGCTATTTCACCATCGCTGATCCAACGGATAAAATATTTATACGTCTGTTGGTCTCACATAAAAACAGATAAAGAGAGAATGAGTTTATCCGTCACTTAAAGTTAAACAGAGGTCGTAAAATAAGGACTTAATGTGACAGATGATTTTTTTTTATTTAATAGTGATAAGCTTTTGACCTAGACCACATCATAAAAATAACAGTAGTCGACAAAATATAAACAAAACATTTGTAGAGTTACCCTCTTGCACGGATACAGTTACAAGTTACCAGTAGCTACTGTTTCCAGCAAACGGTCATCAGGTTGTATCTATTACTCGTGCGCGATAACTTGGGACCTGCTAGGAATGTGACTCCCCGACCGCTTCCCCTGCACTTCCCCGATGGCGCCCGTATTGTACCGTTCGCATCACTATTTTTTACTAGGGTTTCTAGTCTCGTACTGGCCTACGTCACGTAACGACGCGCTCTGGAATTCTTTTAGTTTTCGTTTGTGTTATTGTTTTGTTGTCTGGAAAAAAGAAGTCAACCATGTGGAAAGGCTTCGACAAAAGTATTGGGACGATGACCTCTTACAAGAGACGAATGAATCGCAATTAATTGTAAATTTATCGGATACCTCTTCGTCAAGTGATTATAGTGAGACTGAGGACGAAGAACAACCTCTAGAAGGCATAAATCCACTAAGTAGTGGTGAAGATGAGATAATGTAAATAATAGATAAAATAAATGTATAAACTTAAACATTATAATAGTGTATAACAAATAGTGTAAAAAAGATTAGATAAAAAGCAGCTTCCTCCCTGAGTAACATAATAAATTAGGTTAAAAAAAAACAAAGACGAAGCCGCGGGCGGCTGCTTGTTATGTTCGCTTTTTTGCGGGCGGTACAAACACGCCAATATGACGTCACCGCGCTCAGGTCCCAACTTATCGCGCACTGGTAATAGGTGTTGGTTACACTATTCTTAGTAGCTGTTGATTTTGGCAACAACACTACTGCTACTATCTATTAGGAATTTTGATATTCGTGCGACTAATGGACTATACGAATCTGACAATGTTCCTATCTTACATTTTAGCTGTATGCATCAGATTTGTCGTTTGTTTTCTTTAGATAAGTAAACAAATAATGCTAATTACCATTAAGTTCGTCTTAAGTATTATTTTATTAGTGCAATAAATAATTTGGTAATCTAATCTAATAAGAATATAATAGAATAAAAAAACACTTTACTGTATACCACACTAAATATAACAAATCATATTTAAAACAGTTAAAACCAGATACGCGATAGTACACACGGCTACACATCAAGCTATTCATATCCAGTATAAGCTGACCTCTCATTCTACGAAAAGCCTACACAATGCGAGGTCAGCTTATACTGGAAATTTATAGCTTGATGCGTAGCCGTGCGTACAATTGGCGGTCTTATCGGTAAAATAGATCTCTTCCAGACAACCTTTGGATGGACTGGATTTTACGAGAACGTTATTAACATTAATATAAGTCCAGTATTGTTTATTTATTTTATTTTTACTGTAAACAGCCATCGCTTTTAATCGATATCTAGTATATCGATTAAATGTCTATTTTAAAGAGATATTTAGTTCTTGGTAAATGTTTAATTACCAATAGGTATGTGTATAAAAATATGATGAACAAAACAATTTATCCTAGCTGTGTTGTACATATAAATATTTATAAATTGAATATTAACTGAAAAGTAGTGTAGTTTACTTAGTCGTTCCTAAGTCCTAACTTCATGGATGGGTGACTGCTAGGTATTGACTGAATGCTTTCGTGTTTCAGATGGCACATGTCGATCCGGCTATGAGTCGTCAACTTATGTAGTGTGATGTTTGGCAGTTTGAAGGTCTGCTTCAAGTCTTGCATACGTTATTTTTAATAAAACATTACCCTACTTTTGCGCAATCAGGTAAAAAGTAGCCTATGCTCTTCCCCAGGATATAATCTATCTTCTTGTCAAATTTCATTACGATCCGTTCAGACGTTTATACTTATGAAAAGGTAACAAACAAACAAACAGTTACTTTCGCAGTTAATATGTATGTATTATACATATAAACCTCCCTCTTGAATCACTCTATGTATTGCTGAAATGTGCATTAAAATCCGTTGAATAGTTTAATAGATCTAAGCGAACAGACAGCGGAAGTGACTTCATTTTATACTATGTAAAGATTTTAATTCCTTTCTAGAATCACCTTAACCAGTAAATAGTCAGTCTATTTACTCTGTGCATCACTTAAATCGTGACAGCCCTGAATAGCGGTAAGGCTATTTATCTAGGAAATGTAAAATATATCCAAAGGTTCGCGTGCGCATCTGTCTCGATGCATGCTTGTAGGTATATACCATCCATCATATTCCATACGGTACAGGATACCGTTATGTACACTACCTCATTTCATAATGTTAAATCGCTATTTTGAATTTCAGGCCAAGTAAATCTAAATTATTAAACAGATTTCTGCAGCGAGCTTCTTATAGAAACTTACAAGCGGAGAATAACTAGGTAAATTATGTTAAGTTTGTATTCGTTAACGGCCTACCCTGTGTCAGAGTTTTTTGGTCACCTGAAAGCTCACTTTGACGCGACGAGACGTCTTTTGATTGTAGCCTTATGCCCTGAACCTTATGACTACTGAGTCGGGTGGCGAATGAAAGTTTTAACAAAAATAAATTTATTGTAATGATGATGATGTCGCAGCCTGTCAAGTCAACACGCTGGGCCATCGTTGACGCAATCCCCACCACCGCACCCGTCGCTCGCGCGCAGAGGGCTGTGGCGCGCAGTGCGAGGCGTGACGTTATTCGGATCGGATCGCACTCCCTGATGAAGGTTCACGAATTGAACCGAAGCATTGTCGGTCGATACGCCGATAAGACGGTACGTGATAAATCCCGTATTTTTAATAATGACATGTCATGTCACTTATTACTAACCTAGAGAAGTTTATGTTTGGAAAGGAGAGTGGGAAGGTGACAGTGCTGTCATTACTTGATTTCAGCAATGCCTTCAACAACGTCGATTTCGACATACTTCTGGGTGTATTAAGCTCTCTTAACATATCTTCAACGGCTATTGACTGGTTTCGTAGTTATTTGTTTGGACGCCGGCAGCGCATCCGTATTGAAGATAATTACCCTTCATGGTGCAGCCTTCCTGCTGGTGTCCCACAAGGCGGCGTCTTATCTCCTCTCCTCTTCAGTGTTTTTATTCATTCAATATCTCAAAATCTTTCTTCTTCCTACCACTTGTATGCAGATGATTTACAAATTTACTCACAAGCCCCGATTGACAACATTAACGGAGCTATCAGTTTAATAAACTCAGATTTGGACAGAATTTGTGACTGGAGCAAATCCTTTGGTCTTACCGTAAACTCTAAAAAGACACAAGTGATCCTAATCGGTAGTCACAAAATGATTCCTAGGCTAGATTTTGCACAACTCCCACCTGTACTTTTTAATGGAACACAAATAGCTATCAGTCAGACGGTGAAAAACTTGGGAATTATCATGGACACCAAGCTATCATGGGTGCCGTGTATTGCTGAGATCAGCCGCAAAATGTTTGCTTCTGCAGCTTCGTTGCGTAGACTTCGTAACTTTTTACCGACCGCCACCAAAATTACGCTTGCACAATCCCTTCTACTCCCTATCTTAGATTACGCCGACGCCAGCTACCTCGATATTTCCGAAGTCCGAAGTGAGTAAACTTGAGCGCCTTCAAAACCTTTGTATTCGGTTCATATTCGGCTTGCGCAAGTATGACCATATCTCAGAATTCCGCGCAAAACTCAAGTGGCTCCTTATACGTCTTCGCCGGAATGCACATATTCTATCACTTCTTTATAACATTCTCTATAATCCCACTTCACCTTCTTATCTAAAGGAGCGTTTCGAGTTTCTGTATCAGGGACACTCTCAAACCCTTCGTTCTTCCGAAGCTCTACAGCTTCGAACTCCCATCCATAGTTCACAATTTTATGGTGACTCCTTTACAGTACAAGCTGTGCGACTGTGGAACGCCTTACCTTTGTCTGTAAGGTCGTCCCAATCTCTTCCTATTTTCAAAGTCAAGGTATACAACCATTTCCTTTCGTTGTCTCGTAGCTGCTAGTTAGTGTTTATGTTATTTATCCTCTTTATGTAGTGTAGTTTATTTATACTTATATTATTTGTAATTGTATGTATTTAAGTTTATGTTTATTATTATAATTAATAGGTAAATTTTATTTTGTGGGTTCTGTTTATGTCTTTAGGTACTCTTACACCGCCGTCTTTTGATTTTGTTTATCCTGTCCATCCAAAGGTTGTCTGGAAGAGATAGCTTTTAGCGATAAGACCGCCCATTGTATCTTTATTTATTGTTTATATCCATTATTACTGTATTTTTATTTGGTGTGCAATAAAGAGTATTTCATTCATTCATTCATATACCTACTAACACAAATGAATTTGTAATATTACTGTTTGTACGAATTAGTAAGTCAGAATGTTATACGAAGCACGGAAACTCGCAATTGCAAAACTCTCCTGCGGTTACCCATCCATGGAACGATACTTAAGATAGCTGTTAAGAACGATTAAGCTGCAAGTTTTACTACAATAGGTGCTTCTAAAGATTGTGGATACTTTTGAACGAAATTAATAGGTAGTTAAGTATTTAATTTTGACACTTATTTCAATCTTATTTGAAGTTAACTAAAACTACTAAATGTATTTGTTTTATATGAAAAAATAAGTAGTTATATAGGTCAAGATCAAAATTATAATACAATCAGAAAGCAGATAAGCGTATAAGTAAAGTTGTTCCAACTAAAGGTTTGTTAAGATAAGCATAATAAGACGCACCTAGTTTATATTAAGATTTATGACTAGTAAAACGCTCCCTGCTTTACTAGAGTCGAGTTATTCGTAAGAATTTATTTACAGTCAAACCTGGATAAGCGAGAGTTCAAGGGAGCACAATCTCATTCACGCTTATAGAGGTTTCTCACTATAGTGTGACCATTAGTGCTGTGCACTCCCTGAGGTATGCGCGCGGCGAGACGGGGGGAGGGAGAATCGGCTGATGCGCTCTGTCAGTTCGCCGTCAACGCTCGTGGCGGCAGGTAGTGTTATTCGTATCGGACTGTCTATCTCATGTGCGTCTGACATAGACAGTCCGATACAATTAACACTACCTGCCGCCAAGAGCGTTGACGGCGAACTGACAGAGCGCAGCAGCCGATTCTCCCCCCCGTCTCGCCGCGCGCATACCTCAGGGAGTGCACAGCACTAATGGTCACACTTTAACCCGAGTTTCTCGCTAATGCATGTACATGGGTTAGCGTTTCTCCCTTATAGAGGTACGCAGCAATAACAAGTCACAGCAAGTACAAATATAGTAAATATGTTATATGATAAAATTATGTGCGTAATATGCACAACATATTATGTTACATATATATTTTTAATAGTGTACCTATATATATGTTACGTTCATTAGATTTGGACATATAAATACTTTATAAGGGTAGGTATCAAGATGCTTACGAAAAAAAAACAAAATTCATGCACTATGTAATTTTATTTTATTGAGAACTTATTTACACATAAAAATAATCAATTTATTTAGTTCCACGTAATAGAATAATATTGAATTTCGTACAATATTGACGAGAAAACAATACAACAACAATGGTAGGAAGTTCCACGAAAGTTAAGAATGAGTTATAAAATAGCAGATGTTAAAGGAGAACGGGCATCCTGGTCTACAGTCCAATAAAAATGAGCAGCACATTTTCGAATTGGCATACAATAGTACATCAAAATATACTATTGGAACTTTCCCCAAAAGTCTGTCCGTTTTGAGTTACAGCCATGCAAACACCAGCATTTTTTGTTTTAAAGAACATAAAATAACGGTTTCACGATTACTATATCCATACATAAAGGCTCCTATACAATGCAGTAGCAAGAGCGAGAAGGGAGAAGAGCGATGTAAGGGCCGTGGGGAGAGGGATGCGTACGCGGGGGAGGGGAACGGTTGTGTACGCGCCGCGCCGGACGGCTACAATAATCAGTCGCATCGCATCAAGTGAGTGGCTACGTCACGTCTTGTTACGATAGTGCTGTGTTTGAACTTCTTTCTCTGTTTTTACTGACCCTGGCTTGCTTTTGGACCCTGTTTCTTTCCCTAATGTGTTAACTTTGGCTCGACTTATTGACTTTTGAACTGCCTACCGATAATGGAAGTTTTTCGAAACTGTGTGATGTGTCGTCGAGGACTTTACCGCGGACGGTACCAGCAGCATATCTTGGCTGATAACCTGCCAAGGGAACGACCAGAATTCGCCGCGTTTATACAACAACATGCTGTGTTGGAGGTTAGTTACCTTTTATTTTTATTATATTGAGTAGTTAGGCATAGGATTTATTTATTTTAAGTATTAATTGTTATTATTTTCAGGTGGTGTTCGACAGTACTCGAAGCTTGTGTCACCGATGTTGGCAGAGGACTGAGCGTGATCATAGACCTGCACAGCAAGCGGCGCGAGCGCCTGGTACATTGCACTCTCAAGAATACACGAGGGCACCGAACACTTCGGTGCATTGTATTTACAACAACTGTGCTAATATTACCCGTAATCATATACCAAACGCGATAAGAATTAATGTATTTTGTGAGAGCAAGCTTTTTATTCCTGATAGCGCTAGGGTGTGTACAGAACACTTACAAAATAATGAATGGAGCAACCTGCCGCAAATGTGTAATGTGACACATGATTTTAATGACGCTCAGTTTACATCGCTCTGTGACTTGATGAGAATGGCTGCTAACAACCAGCCCAGAATCGACTTCGAAAACAGAGGCACCTTGTCTAATGAAGAGATGCACTTATGGACTGGGCGCACTTACGATCAGTTCGAAGCTATATTAGAACAAACTCCGTCACTAAGTGAACGTTGTAACCAGCCTAGAACTGCATTAGGCATCTATTTAACAAAACTTAGAACTGGAGACTCTGATAAGAGACTGGCAACGTTATTTCATATGTCTCGTCGAAAACTAGAACGTTTTTTGCCTATAGTTCGAGAATGTCTGAGCAACGATTACGTTGTGCTGCATCTAGGTGTGGACCACATTACCAGAAATGATATCCTTCAAAGAAACTTAACAATTCCAAGGGCTTTATTTGGAAACGATGAAAACATCAAAGCCATAATTATATGTGACGGTACATATATATATATATTAACAAAAGCTCCAACTTTTTGTTTCAACGGCTGTCATACAGCTTACGCAAATATCAAAACTTGTTGAAGCCGTTTTTAATGGTATTCACGGACGGCTATATATTAGATGTCAAAGGGCCATTTGCCGCTACCAGAACCGATGCCCAGATCATGAGTGAAATAATGAATAACGAAGATGAGCCGCTGCATTGGTTACTCGAACGTAATGATGCGTTTATCCTAGACAGAGGATTTAGAGATAGTTTGCAGGATATAGAAGCTTGTGGCTACGAACATCATGTGCCACCAACTAAAGACAGAAGAGAAAATCAACTCACTACAGAACAAGCTAATCAGTCTCGTTTGGTCACCATGTGCCGATGGGTGGTGGAAGTAGTAAATGGGAGATTTAAGCGAGATTTTAAACTTTTGCGTCAAAACTATTTTAATAAAAAGTTGCCAAAAAAGTTTGTTGACTTCAAAATAGCTGCAGCCATTCTAAACCACTTCCACGCCCCCATCGAAGATAGTTCACACGCAGCAGCCTTTTTGAATTCAATAAGAGCTAAAATACACATACCAAACACATTGCACAATTATGTGGAAGCAAAGAGATTGAATTATAGGAGAGCAGACTTCATGCGAATCGAAGCAAATGAAATAGAAAACTTCCCAAGGCTTAGTGAAGAACAAGTCATACATTTTGCCTTGGGAACTTACCAGTTAAAGCTCGCTCGATCATATTGTAGCGAGCACTTACAAAATGGTCTTTATATAATCGAGACGTATAGAGATAACGCTCTAGAAGACTTGGCACAATATGATATCAACGAAGAGGCTTGGCTATTACGTGGACGTATACAGTCTCGACATGTCCGAGCCAGGAAATATTTTTGTTATATATTAATCAATAATATTAATAACAATATTACACAATATTATTGTACCTGCTTGACAAGGCGACGTACTATAGGTACTTGTGCCCATGTACTGTCAATTATATGGTACGTAGGTTATGCCCGTCATGAAGGGTTCAATGAACCTGCATTATTCCTTAACAGTATTCTCATCGATGATGATGTTGATGATAATGTTTAATAACATATTGTTTTGATTTTTTAAGAAGATGTTGTTTTTATTTGTATTACTACTTACCTAACTTAAATAAAATCATTCCATTACACAAAATGTTTTTTTAATTACCACGATATTCAATGTTTGGCACTAAATATTATCAGATTCAATTTTTAGTAGAACTCAGATCGGACAATACTTAGAGAAATGCGACTTTCTACATATGAAAATACATAGAATTACCTTTATATTGACATATGTCTCATTTTTATTGCAAGGTAGACCAGCTTCCATACACTTATGCCCGTTCTCCTTTGTAAATAAAACTCGACTGTCGCTTATAGAGGTATAGATAAGTAGCTGTCTCACTTACGGAGGTCCATGAGGGAAAAACTACTCTCTCTTACTGAGGTTTCTGTTTCTCGCTAATAGATGTTTTGGGAGCTTAAAATGACGGGTCCTGGCTATTACTCTCACTTATAGTTTTCTCACTTATCCAGTTCCCACTTACCCAGGTTTGACTGTATTTCCATTACCTAAATATGCATCTAATGACCATAATAAGTTTGCGCATATTGAATCTAAGTTTAAGCTTGCTATTGTACACAAATAAATTACAGACAGTATAGACTTACATGTACAAAGACGAGCTTAACCCTAATAAAAGTGTTCTTCCAGAAAACCTTCACATACTATACACTACTACTACTATAGATAATAAATAAATAAATAAATATTGCAGAACATTTCACACAGCGCTATCTAGCCCTAAACTAAGCAGAGCTTGTATTATACGAACCAGATAACTGATAGAATACTTATATACTTCTTTTTGTAAATACATACTTATAATATATAGAAAAACATCCAGACCGGGAACAAATATCTGTAGATCATGCAAACATTTGTTCCGTAGCGGGAATCGAACCCGCTACCTCCTGTGTCTCAGCCGGTTATTCGCCCACTGCGCCACGGAGATCATACTATAGATTATAGATGATTGTTGTAGTATATCTACTTTGGGGTTGATTTTCGCACTTGAGAAGAAATGCGTTAACATTCTTTTTTAAAATTTCTAGGGCTGAGAAGATTATGAGTCAGACAGCCTAGCTACCCTGTCGCAAAATTTATATACATGCACGCACACCCTAATTCATGTATTTTACGAATAGCATAATAATATAGTCTACAGATACTTATTCTCAAAACATCCGACTGACATCTGCGTTCGTTATCCGTCCGTCAAAGTCGACTGACTCGGCCTAAACTCGGTGCGTTCGACATGGTCAAGGATGATCAAAGACGGTGTTACTATGTATGAGCACTAAGTGCTATCGAACAATCTTGCATAGAGAAACACCAAAAGATAGGTAAATAGGCAAATATCTCTAGGATATTTTATAAAAGCAGCACATCGGGTATGCCAAAGTTTACGATAGACATTGCAATCTTTTTTAAATATATTACCTATGTTTTATCACTATTTCAGCCCGGAATCACCTGTTAGTAGGTATACTAGGTTTCAGGTAACTAAAGCTGTTCTCGGTAAGTTGCAATTGACTCTTCTTCTTCTTAGCTTGTCAAGAGTTCTACGTATTCATTTATACCATGTTGGACAGGTGTTTGGCCAAAACAATAGCATTAGATGAGGCGGTTATTAGGTCCTCCATCGTGCAGGTGTTCGGACACAAAGGGCACATTAGCAAGTGCTGCATTGACTGCGCGGGATCACCGCAGTCGCACTGGGTCTAGTTAGGGTCCCTGAATCCCCATTTGCACATATTAAGTCTGCAGCGGCCAACCCGGGTGCGGAACCTGTTTAAGGACTTCCAGACTGGCCACGGCAGATCGTGCCCGGGAGGTAATTGTTCCTGTGGGGTGATAAAATCAGGCGGTGGGGAGTTACTTTTTATCCACAATGTGCGTCTAGCGGCAGCCGGGTCATCGCTCGTGGCCCTTGTGAAGCGTTGAAAGCTCTTACGACTTTTAAGGCGGCCTTTTGGGATGTGATGGTCATATAAGGGGTGTCGACAATAATGCTCTTGTTTGTGCTTTTCAATAGAGCAAGCTACATCTCGTCGCACTCCAGGGGGTGGTATGCTTGCCAAAAGGAATACCAGGTTTAGAGGGGTTGGCTTCAGACATCCTGTTATTATCCGGCATATATCATTTAACGCGACATCGACGACCTTTACATGCGCGGACCGGTTCCAGACTGGGCAAGCATATTCGCTGGCTGAAACGCACAGTGCCAGGATTGACTCTGATTTTGCATACGGAACCAAAATTACTAGCACAAAACTGTATTCTGCAAAACGTTAACATTTTGGTCAAGTGTAAAGCATTTTATTGGCCAACTTTCCTGGTCCTGTGTCTGTTTCATCCAGATGTGTTATGAAGATACAAACACTTTTTCACACACATATACATATATAAGTACCTAGCTATAATTTTCCCCGCAAAAAGACTGACATATCCGGCTAAAGTCTGAACAACCAACCCTAGCCATCACGATCGCAGCTATAACAGGGCACCTATGACCCGACCCCGTTGTTCTGGCGCCTTGTTTAATACGATTTATTGGAAAATATAAAGCAGGAAACGGTGTTATTGGAAGCTTCCCCTATACTTACGACTGCTTTCCAACCTACAGTGAAAGAAAGAACATATTATTCTACATGGAATGAAATGCGTCCAGCAGGAGGGGTTAAAATGTATTAAATTGTATTTATTCCCGACCAGCATAGTTTATTAGATTTGCGAAGTTTTTAACTTTGGGTTGGCAGCACTGAAACACGGCGCTGTTAAGTCAAGGATTTTGTTCACCTTCTGCAACAAAAAAAGAACAAATTTGTATTTTTTATCACACAATCACTAAAAAAAATCTATCTGATGACAACTGCTCATAAAGCTAGTTTCAAGGGTGTAAATCATTTGTGAAACTCGGGACAGCTTATTATACTCAACATACGTAACGTAATCTGTGGACAACGGTGCTGGTTATGCCCGAAAGACATAATGTAATATTATAAAGTCTAGTATTATTTAGGTATAATTGTTTGTTGTCTCAAATAAATAAAAATATATAAATAAAACATAAGCCTGATCTTGATCACATTTTTTATCATTTTTGCTATGAAATTTAGTCATTGTAAACTCGATAACGACTCCGTAAATACGATTTGTGGCCCTAGGCTGTTAGTAAATGTTAAATAGAATGAGACTAACTGCATTAATAATTAACTAAAATTAAATAAAATCTCCATGGCGAATCTTTATTTCTATTTAAAAATTAAAGATGGTTTAGTAGTATAAAAACAATGGTTCTTTTTAGCAGCGCACTGTTATAGTAAAGTATTGGTAAAAGTAAAAAGTTTTTATTTCTCACAGAAAATATACACAATCAACTCGAGCTAGTATAAATTTATGAATATTTTACGAATAAGAATATATATAATTCTTATTATATATATATAATTCTTCGCATTCGTAATGGAAAGTTATTTTCGTATAGGGTATAGGCGATCAACAACTCCCTCGATTAGCGTCCTTGCTCGCATTTACCCGCTCCTACGCCAAAATATCTTGGATATACAATAGATCGCTTACAGCCCTTGTATAACAATGTACTATTCCTTGGTCCCCGCGTGACAGACAAGCAATCCATAGCCCTCTTACGGAAGCCAGCCCGTTAGCTTGTTCTTAGAAAAGCCTCAGTAGCTAAAGGAATATACTCGACATTGTAAAACACACACGTAATCTATCAAACGTGGTATCTTTTGAGAAAATCTTGTACTTATGTCATGATAGAAGATCAGCACCTGTAAATAAAACATTTAGACTCACAGGAAATAACCAGAATTGTTTAAAAATTAAACACTGCACTTGTGCCCTGAAAAGTATCAAGAATAACCCATATTTTAGTTAGGAGCTTTCAAAATATTTGCAAAAAAGTTCATTCCCATCGAATTTGATGCAATTATTCAACACGTTTTTATTTAGAACGTTATTGAATGTGAGTCAAAGTGTTACCGATCAATATAATGTAAGGAAACATTGAAGGATTATTCAGAACACAGGAAGAAGTGTGGTGTTTTTCATAATATCGGAAAGAAGCAACGAACTGCTAATGTAAATAGCCCTCCTGAGTTTCCTTTTTCATTGTTTTTTATGAAAATACTTCCTTATTTCTTCGCTTTTTTGTTGCACAGGTTGATTGTGTCATCCTCTTTGACAGTCAGTTATGATGCACAACTCCTAATCGCGATGTAATATTTGCCAAACCTTTTATGGTTCTAGATGTGTCTAGTGTTCACAGACTATTGTCATAAGCATGAAGTAGTCAAACTATGGTAGGTGCTAGGACATCTTTATCATTGTGACAAATGTCTTGTCTTAAACAGGACTCTACCGTTGTTCACTACATATACTTATCATATTGCTACTTTTCAAGAAATAACTGTCATTTATTTATTTAATTCCCATAAATATCCACAAATAAAATGTCCTTTTCACATTTACTGCATCCACGTAATCATTTTCACCAAAACTGAGATTGATTCATTAAAATCAATGGGATTCCAAGATGCGTAAGTACTTCGATGTCTCATTACAATTCTGTTTTATTTACGTAAGTCGTCCGTTAATTTGTGAATATTGAGCATTAAAAGGAAATTATTTTATAACCAGATCTGTGTGATTATATCATTTCAGCGCTTCTATATTGGAAGGTAATTTGGCAGTCAAACAGTACGATTTAATTCATTAGAGTTTTTTTTTTATATTCTCAATTTTAGTACAGGAGAAGAAAAAGCAATTAATAGAACCCAAACTAGGTAGCTTTTCCGTCCATCTGCGTGCTAAGGACATGTTCATTTATTTTGTATAGTATTACGCAAGTTGGGTTTCCCAACCTATTTTGACTGGCGCCCCCCTAATTGATAAAAATATTTTCGTGCCCCCCTTTTTTTTTCATTGCTTCAATAAAACACATAATTTATTTTCACGTCATGTTTATCTCACGAAAATTAAACCACATCTTTGGTGTTACTTACTGCATGCGCCTTGTTTAGTACAACGAGTGATCGAACAAAAACTGGTAGCTAGCTCGCCCGATTGGAATTACTGGCAGTTGACGCAACTAAATCTGTGTGTAAGTGAGTGAGAGAGAGATAATTCTTTATTGTTACAGCAAATTAAAATAACTTAAGCCAGAAAACACAATTGTTAAATCATGGACATTAATGAGTAGGTAGATTTAACTGTCCGAACATGCCCCCTTAGGATTTATCTACGCCCCCCCAGGGGGGGCGCGCCCCACCGGTCGGGAAGTCCTGGTATAGACCCATATAGTAACTGAAAACCAGTACTTTAACCTCTGCTATTATATAACTTGAGATAAAGGCAAATCACAATTTAATAGGTTAAGTAGACGGATGTGACTGACACAGGCCCGTAACAGGTGGATACAGACAGGCCTTACATGGCAGCCACTGGGCCATAAATGGAAGGCAGTAGAATGCTCGTGCGCCGCCAATGAACGTACTACGATCACTATTACACTAAAGATTGTAAGGTCTGATTGGTTCCTCTTTAAATCACTTTTTTGCATTATTCTTAGAGTGCGACTATGTAGGCTGAGGTCAAAATACTCGGGATCTTATTTCCTGACTAGATTAGGTTATTAATTTTCCAATTGTATGATAGGATAAGATAAGATAACTCTTTATTGTACACCAAAGTAAAATACAGAACATAATTCTTACAAATAGATTTAGTACAATGGGCGGTCTTATCGCTAAAAGCGATCTCTTCCAGACAACCTTTGTATGGACGGGATTATAATATATCACATGACGGCGGTGCATCTATATAAAATTAAAAACAAATTTACATACTATAACGTGTTATTACTAGTAATAACACAAATTTAATTTAAAACAAGCAAAAATAAAAATGGTTATGATGAATTAACAAGCAGTTACAACTTCAACACAAGGACAGATAATGGGTGTGTACTTTTGTTTTAAAATTACTAATAGACTTGGATGTTCTTATAGAGAGGGGCAAAGCGTTTTACAATCGTACGGCTGTTACAGTGAAGGATCGACCATAAAACTCTGTCGTATGGACAGGAGTTTTAAGTTGGAGGGAATCTGAAGAACGCAAATTGCGATCATTAACTATCTGCTTTGCACATTGCTAAACTATGTATATATTATTTATTCACTTTATATAATGTTTCAAGATTAAAAAAGGGTATAGAGTATCAAGAATATCCATTAGTTAAAACGAAATTGGATGGCCGATAGGGCCGAAAGGTTCTCGAGTGGAGGCCACGGACCGGCAAGCGCAGCGTAGGACGTCCACCCACAAGATGGGCAGACGACTTGGTAAGAACCGCAGGTCGTCGTTGGATGCAGGCCGCTTCCAACCGCAGTTCCTGAAGATCAATGAGGGAGGCCTTTGTCCAGCAGTGGACGTCCTACGGCTGATATGATGATGATGATGAAAACGAAATTCAATAGGAATCGTATTAAAGTAATTAGTTCTTAATTTTCTTCCTAAACTCTCTAACACAATTGTGTATCAAACATTATGCAACAATCCAAAATACAATTCGCAACACTCACTCAACGCCATCAGGAATGAATGTTTGTTCAATTTATAAGCATCACAATGGACGTGACCATAACATTCCAAAACAGGGCCAAACGAAAGTACGAAGCTGTCAAATATAAAATTCGCTTAAATCGCGAATTCAAATTGTTATATCTATTGGTGTTTAATTTGATAGTTTTACTGGTAGGAAAGTTTGCAGAAATTAAGCAGGCACGTTTGGCACTAGTTTTACAAGAACGTGAGTTATATTCCGTGTGGTAAGTGGAGTTATTTCTAGATATTACCTAAGTACATCAGAAATTTCAAAGGTTTCTTTAGGAATGGACTTTTAGGTATTGCTGATTAAATGATTGATTCGGACTTGACAACGAGTGTGCACTAGGTAGGTATAGGTTACAATAACACCGTATAATTGGGTATGTAATATTAATGATCAGATTATACACGTTCCAGAGTGCTTTAGGCACTTGTCTCACCGCTGGCGATGAGCGAGAAGCTAGTAGAGCTAGAAACTAGAAACGAGTTGGCGAGCAGCGAGAGTGTAGTTCCTATAGTTGTTTCGCTGGGCTATAAAGCGAGTGAGCGAGTGCGGCGGGCGATACTCGAGAGACGTTCAAATAACTCTCTTTAGAGCATTTTGTACTTCATTCTACACGTGCAGCCTGTGGGTAAACTATACTCAAAGATCGTACACAGCTCTCAGAGTCCAGTACAACAACGCGCTGAGGATGATGTTGGGGCTTCCCCGCTTCTGCAGCGCGTTGGGAATGTTCGCGGAGGCGTGCATCAATTGTTTCTATGCGACAATGCGCCTGCGCTGTGCATCCCTGGTGCGGCGGGTGCCGGCGAGTACGAACGTCCTCCTCAGCGTGATTGCAGACCTCGACTGTCCCTATCCGAACCACTGCTGTAACCTCCATGTGCCACACAAGCCCTTCCAAAGTGCATTATTAGTAGTTGTGAGAGTACCTGCGTATATGTATATGTGAATTAGGATTATTTTGTGTTATTTGTATTTAATTTTTATTATTTGTGTTTGAGTTTAATATGTACTAACCCATTTGACATGTTTAATTAAGTTTTTTACTAACAAATATGGATCTGTGACATCTGAAATAAATGAATTGAAATGATACTAATCATCTCACGGCGTGTATTCTGACCGCCAAACGAGCATCGCTGAGCGAGTATCGCTGAGCGAGTGTTGTAGTCGCTGCGACAAAATAGTGGAGAGCGAGTTCTCGCCGGCAGTGTGAACGGCCAGCGATCAACTATAATATACGTGTCTCTTTTACAGACACGGAATCTATATCTTTTGTTCTCGTATATTTTAACTGGATCTGAAAACTTGATCTCAATAATTTCGCTAAAGTAACTAACTTCGAGATTATGATTCTTTGAAATGCAAAAGTTTTAACGACCTATCTCTGTTATTTTTATTTAAATCTGTGAAAATTTCAGCTTAACTTAGGTAGGTATTTAAAGCATTGATAGATGATGAGATCATCGGAAGTGTAAACTTGACCCCACGAAACCCCGCCACAGTGTAACAACGAGTGGCACAGTGAAAGTGCGCGGTAGCTGGTAATGAACGGTTACATGCTCGTAAACTACCGCCCGCCCATGCGCAGATTATATTGTTAGGTAATCTATTGGTATGATCCGTTGCGAATTGAATAGGTAAGTATACCTGCTGTATGAGAATGTACGGAAAGAGGAAATGTGAAGGATACATCGAACCTCAACTCAAATATGGATGTAATATATCTATATAATCGGATTATCGGTCCCGGAATGTATGGATTATTAGGGATCCGTAGCCAAATGGCAAAAAACTTAACCCTTATGGATTCGTCATATCTGTCTGTCTGTCCGTCCGTATGTCACAGCCACTTTTTTCCGAAACTATAAGAACCATACTGTTGAAACTTGGTAGGTAGATGTATTCTGTGAACCACATTAAGATTTTCACACAAAAATAGAAAAGAAACTATAGCTCTTTCCCATACTTAGAACTGAAACTCAAAAAAAAATGTTTTTATCAAACATACATCATACGTGTGGGGTATCTATGGATAGGTCTTCAAAAATGATATTGAGGTGGTAAACTTTGTGTAGTCGTCGCCCCCCTCCCCACCCCCACCCCCCTGTAACTTCTAAAATAAGAAAATGGTAAAACTAAAATATATACATATATGATGTACATTTGCATTTAAGTAGTTTTTTTTAATGCGACATAAATCGTAAACCGCAATTTACCTTTCATTCAATCAACTCAAATATAAAAAAGTTACAACGAACTACAAGAACTTTTATATTGTGTTACTTGCTGCTACGGAACCCTTCATGGGCGAGTCCGACTCGCACTTGGCCGCTTTTTTATCTTTATGGATTGAATGAAATAAATACAGATCGTTTTAGATTACGGGCATAGCCGTTCCTCAAAACTTATAGCCTTTAGTTGGGGGGTTTTAAAAGAGAATTAAATAACTTGCACCTACACTATCATAAAAAGGCTTTCCGCCACATGTCTACAACGAATACTTTTTTTATACTAATATGGTAGCAAACAAGCATACGGCCCACCTGATGGTAAGCCTATGGACGTTAGTAACACCAAAAGTAACATTCGCGCGTTGCCGACCCTTTAAAATTTTTAAAACTCTCTTTTTGAAAAATCCCATATTGTAGTCCCTAGGGAAAATATCGACGGGAAGCGGGAGACCATTCCACAAGCGAAGGTTTCGCGGGAGGAAATTCCTCTGGAACCTCACGGTGCACGACCACATCGTCTCCAAAGGGTGTGGATAGATGCCCTAAAATATACTGCAGTATTTTATAGCTAAGTATAAACAATTTAGAACCCCTAATGGACATGGAAAACTACTTTTCCCCAAAATAAGGTAAAAGGTTTAAGAAGCCCTAAGCGAGAAGCAGTAAACGCAGCCAGCAGGTAACTAATCGAAACCGCTGGAGACAATCAGTGAACAAGCTTCAAAGGAGCTACGATCCTCAGCAATGAGGAATGATTGAGAAGGAGGATAATACATAAATAAATAATAATACTGGAATTTGCTGTATCCATCTACAATTTTAAAGACTAATCGTTTCTATGGTAACTTAGTGCATGCAGTGTCAACGTTGTATGTTAGTTAGCAAGATGGATGTTGAAAATGTCTGCAGAACTACGGAATAAGATAAAGCAGCCAAGGATAAGCAGCTAGCGCGGCGAATTCCAAAACCTGTAGGTTATTAGTTTTATTTGGGTTATTTTGAGCACGTCGGGAACCCGGACTAAATGAAAGGGAACCGGAGGGGTTATTACGTATCTCACTCTCGTTTTCACCATTTAATCTCTCTCATCATCATCATCATCCATTATCTCCCTCATTTTTTTAATTTTATAACTTTCTGTGACCGTTCAGTTTTATAACATTTCAATTAATTACCTACTTAGGTATTCATATTTTACTCAAAACAGCTGTACTACTAAGCTGCAAGCTTGCCCTCCTGGTCAAGGACATAGAGGTATTTCTGAGTTATGACATTATAAAATTTTGATCTACCTAATAATACGTTTTTGATATCACTAACTCTGTTTTTGACATTTACTAAGTAAAATAACAGGAAGCAGTTAATATTGGTCTCTTCAGGCGTCAAACGAAAGTCAGTAAGATACATAATCGGCCACCAGGACGGACAGCACATTCCTTACATACATAGCGGGCAATAAAACGAATTAGGAGTGATGAGTGGCTTTGAATCTAATTATACTGTGGCAGGTTTACTGAGGAATGAGTTCCTATCCCGGCGAGAAGGCTAATTTTAACTGTGGCAGACAGTGAATGCGTTTCCTACAATGTAGGTATGCAAACTACCTTTGGAACGGAGTCATTACCCGCAGAATTCAAGACAGTTCTAGATATAACCCTTGATTTTTTTTAATAGCTAACGGCTCTAGTGTGAGTCTTGATATTGTTAGCGATGACTATTCGGTCGGTAAGTCCTCGCTAGCCATCTTATAGACATTGTCAGACCTTAGGCATCGCTAACAACGGTCTATATTACTGCACCTGGTCTGCTAAGTGGGCATGTCAATCTAATATTCATTATCCTAATCCATTGTAGTGTATTTGGATAGTGTGATTCGGTGGATTTTAACTTCATATTAAAACAGTTATTGTTTTAGATTCAGTTCAAAGTTTTTCAACTGTTTAACTTTAATACTATATTTAATATATTTGTCTAAATATTTCTTAGTACCGCTGATAATAAATGGTAATTTATCCTAAACTGTGCACCGTGGCATAAAATATAGATAAGCATATAAAGACGTTAGATCAAGGCTAGATTGAAGGTTCACCTTTCTTTAGCAGTTAGTCACGACTACTTTTTTGATAAATGCTAAACGTTTCAATGTTGAGATGCTAATCTGGTTTCTCGTGTTAAAAGGTACTTTAAATGATAAATGGCATGCTAATGTTTCAAGACTAGACAGTGATTGTTTTAAGTAAATAAATACATAAAACGTTTTGCCCGTAGTTGCTCATTCTCTCACAGTTTCTGTTTATCTAATTATCTAAACAATGGTATGATCATAATTTAACGTACTCTTATGCTTACTCTACTCTTCCGTCCAATGAGATAGGCATTGCAAAGGAAACATCCTAAACCAATCAGTTTCTGAGATTTATATTATATGTTTCAGAATAATGATTATGTGCACTTCAAAATCGATTTCAGAACCTATAGAGTTCCACATCATTTAACGAATGTTCTGAACAATCGCAATAAACTCGTTGATGTCAATAAATCCAAAGCAATTTGAACTATGAAGTGCATGGCTCCAATTCATAGCTAATTCAATATGATCCGATGTAAATCTGAGCTTAAAAGCAACGGCTTATAAGTAAATATGCTCTATCCGCGACAGAAATAGACAAGACGACATAATAATGTAAATGAATGCACCCGATTCTGTTCACCGTTGTGGCGTTGCTATGCAGTCGCCTGCGAAACTCCTCATCATTAAACGTCTAGGTTAGCCCCTACTAAAGGTCTTGTAATCATTAAAGAACATAAAATCTATTTAGGTTACTAATCTTCTCACATTATTTGTGAAATAGTTACACCGTGTTTTCTCTCTTTTAATTGCATTTAAAATTTCCTACTAATGCAAAACTAATACACGGTGTACCTAACTATTGGATTACATTTTTGACGTGTTAGAAGATACGAGAAGTTTATTTTCATAAATAAGATTAGGTACAATTATAAGTCTGGTATCCAGTCGGTTTGCAGCTATCGATCATTTTTTTACTATTCCCTTCAAGAGTAAAGTCTAGTTTCAATCTCCGCCAATCGAAATCTCTATCAAATTATGCATGCATACCGAGAAATCTTATTTTCTCTGATCGATGGTCATCGATCAAACATTCTTCAAATGATAAGGTATCAAAATTAACTCAACCGGAACCTCATGCATACAAAGTAGGTACAACCGTGGAAATCATATTAGCACGGCTTGACGTTTACATCTTCGTATCGCAAGACTCATAGTAGGTGCTTGCTCCCAGACAGGTAACGCTTGCCAGGCAATTAGCATCCTTCGACCGGATTGTTAACATTCTTCCTGTCGACTCCGTTCCCACATCAAAAAAGAAAAATGTTCAGCAGACTCGAGCAAATATAGATAGGCGCCGGCGAATTTTTCTAAAGAATTTCACATATCGCAAATCTATAGTTTAAATAAAGTATTGCAGCGAAAGTGTCTTCCTCGATGCGTAAGCGTTGACAATACTGGTGAAAGCTACTGATGGATTTGTCCTCGCACGAGTCGCACAATGACAGTTCGTTCATAAACTCATAACTAGATACGAGGTGCAGTAAATCGCGCGTGTACTGAGTAAATGCAACAAGCAACGACTGACCTGAGGAAATCTATTTCTTTTTAGGGAAGAAAACATTGTTGAATTGTTGAAAAAAATCTATTAGAAAACAATTGCCTTGTTTGAATGAGCCCGTTATCATTAGCAGTGGCATATAATTACGCTGAAAATACAGAGTTATACGAGTGGACAACGTCCTAATTTTTTTTTGTTGGTATCCAATCGCTTTACTACTACCACACCTGATGGTAAGTGATGGTGTGATCGAAGATAGAGCACGCTTGCCTAGAAAGAACCTATTCACTCTCAACTTGAAGACTCTGAGATTAAACTGGTATATTTTTTAATCGCTTAAAATACCCAAGACGTAATATCGATATCGCTGGTCAATGTGCACAGTATGAATGGAACATAGCACATCGTATATTACCTAGCACCTACTAGACATCTGGCCAGCTACTGGACATTGTAATTTCACAACAGTACCACATAATTATGAGATGTAACCTCGATTAATAATTTTGTGATCGGTTAAGTACCAGATGAATGAGATTTGGCAAGATGCGTAGCACGTATTGCAAGATATTTTGAAAGTGATAGTTCAAAGACACATATTTATGTAAGTTATAGTTGATGAGCATTACAGACATTAAAAATAACTGAAAAGAAAAGTAGCAACAGTTATGCACAAGCAGGCTTCAGTACTAACTATTTAGAGGGTCTATAAACACTGACCACAAACCAATAATTGTTGGATTATATGCGCATTAGTCTTAGACATGAACTAACCTGCCTACGGAGATTTTAATTACGCAGGACGTTCAAACATGAATATATTTATTTATATAGTTTATATGGTAGGTTAGGTACAATATAAATTAAACTTAGGTGTAGGTTGGTAATAAATACATATTTTTTTTTCAGTATTTAGGATATCTAAATGAAATAAAATTTATTTGCTAGAAGTATGGTACATAAGTTGTTACAGATAGGTAGGTTTCACAAACTCCTTTTCTAGCATTACTTATAAAGTTCATCAAATCAGGAAGCTACATAACATAAAAAGTGTAAATATATGAGCCCTAGACTACCCTAGACCTAGACTCACTAGGGTTCCCTGTGTCGTGAGATCTTATTTGTCCCCTCTTTATTGATAGAGTTATCATAAGATAATGTTTTTGAATAATAATATTGGAATATAAAATAAAATAAGTCTTTTTTCTGCCATTATGTTAAGAGTACGTAAATGCCAATATTTTGCTTTTGGGTAGGATTTTTGGTATAAGTTATTCATATTGATAAGTACTTTTACACCTCCACGTTTTCGGGGGTAGTATTCTACACCCGTATAGTTAGATATTCGCCATTATCATCCACAACCTGCCTTTAACTACTGCTGGGTATAATATGCCTCCCTAGGGACATAGGATAGTATTTAAGTAACCATATGTACATAACACGTACATATAGCTCGATCATTGGTACTAATTATGTATGTGCACTCAATTGTAAAACCCTGAAATAAATAAACATTTTATTGAATAGATAAGTATAATAAATGACAACAAAAGCCCTTTGCATAGCGCCCATCCATCCGTAGGCTTACGCAAAGCAATTACGATAAAATCTCAAAGAACAATTACAATTAAATCGAATTATTCGTATCTTTCCGCAAGCTCCATACGGTGTCTTGTCGCCTTGCGCAATTAAGATACTTCGGTAATATACATATATATACAACTAGCTCTTGCTCTATTTATAGCGCCAATTAAAGCCTTTAATTTTCTTTTTACAAATAAACACAAATTGATGCGACATGGGTTTTTTAGCACTATAGGCATTTCCTATTTTAACAAGAACATATTGATCGACTGAGATACTGAACTGACGTAAAAGAGAGAGATTAACGACTGAAATACTTTCATAGTGATGCTTTTTTTGGAATTTTTTCCTGATCTAAAAACGTTTACATGTCGCAATTCATGGCATTTAATTTCTCTTTTATTTCTTCTGATTAAAAATTAATGAAGTGTAGAACGTGAGTTTCAAGACTTTTAATGACGAGAATACCCACACAGCAAGTCAATACGGGTATAAGTCTCGGAAAGCCATAAAGAGACTATTTACAGAGCCCACGGCGAGCATAAATCAGTAACGGGAGAAAAAGTGAAGTCACATTACGCGAATTGCATAACTCTAATCGTATCTCATAATAAACCCATTTGTCAGCAGATAGCATCTATCTATGGGAACAATACGATTACGTAACAGACGAAAGCGAAACAATTAGGAGATAGGGAGATCATCACCGACTTTCGCGTAGCAGATCGTATCACAACTGGCTAATCAACTGAATTTATTTTCATCGCGAATGTTCCGAGGCAAATAACGACCGGCCAAATTAAAATTTCACAAATTGCGATCGTATCGATGAAACGAGATAGAATCCAATTTATTTGATTTTATTATATTGCCAACTCTCTAAATCAAAGTTTGAAAGGATGCAGGTGCGCAAATTCGTCTATGAAAAATATAGACGAGTATATTTATAGACGTTATTCAAATCACATTCTCCCATAATTTATGTGAGCACAATCATCGCCTACATCCAGTAAATAACTTTTATAGTGCACAGTACCCGAGGTAATTTTGCTGGAAATCCAGCAAACATTTGTAAGTATCGATCGATTTGAAATTGCTCGAGTTGCCCCGAGAAAATATTATACGACCGACAATTTCAAATAGGTGAGTAATTACGCACATGCAAGTAATATATCAAACAAACTCATTATTGAAGTGATTGGAATCGCTCGTCTTCTTTTGCGGTTCTCCGTCTATAAGTGTAAATCGCGTGGAGGATCTAGTAATTGAGCATAATGTCGTCCTAAAGGCTATTCAGTCCGTTTTCAATGCGATATTTATTTTAATTCGAGTTTTGCCGACAGGGTTTCCAAGATTTTATCTTGTCACGCCTTGGCACATTGTAAGGACAGACTTAAACGACGACGTTATGTTTTGTTGGTGCAAAAAACGCGCTCAATTGCATTCGCTGTACTTTAACAAGACAATGATAGATGTTGCTGGAAAAGTGGTTGGTGTGTTGAAAATTAACTTAAATCTTGCATTTTAATTGCTTAATCTGCTCTGGTTTTAAAATAAATGAGTTGCCTGTATTTTACTTTTGGACTTACCTAAGCGTTTCGTAAGGTTGGTTTTTAGGGTTACCCAAAGGGTCAAACGGGACCCTATTTCTGAGACTCCGCTGTCTGTCTGTCTGTTTGTCCGTCTGTCACCAGGCTGTATCTCATGAACCGTGATAGTTAGACAGTTGAAATTTTCACAGATGATGTTTTTCTGCTGCCGCTATAACAACAAATGTTAAAACAGAATAAAATAAATATTTCAGGGGAGGGCTCTCGTACAACAAACGTGATTTTTTTGCTCGTTTTTGCTAGATTTTGATAACGGCAGCAGGTAGACGCTTGAAATATTCACAGAATATTTAGTTAATATTCACTTTAAAAATAAATAATTAAATTAAAATAAAACAAATATATAAGGGAGGTTCCCAAACAAAAAACGTGATTTTTTTGCTCGTTTTTGCTAGATATTGATAACGGCAGCAGGTAAACGCTTGAAATGTCCACAGAATATTGAGTTATATTATTGAATTAAAAAAAAAATTAATCAAATCATTATTATAAATACGGGATTTATCACGTACCGTCTTATCGGTGTTTCGACCGACAATGTTTCGGTTCAATTCGTGAACCTTCATCAAGTTTTCAAAAAACCAATCACGTAATCAATCACGAAATTTTCTAAGTAAAATTAAATTAAAATTATTACTTACGGGGGGCTCCCATACAACAAACGTGATTTTTTTGCCGTTTTTATAGAAAATGGCACGGAACCCTTCGTACGCGAGTTCGACTCGCACTTGGCCGGTTTTAATAAAAGTAAAAATGATTTATGATTCTAAATCTTATCTCGCAAATTAAAAACGACTGTGGAAAATTATACGAAAGCGACAAAAATTTAAGGACAATTTTAAATTTAATTCACAATTTCTTCTCTACATAATCAAATAAATATTAGTTGTACCTACCTACCAAAAACGGGATATTTATATAACGTTTTTAGTACAAATGGTGTTTATTACTATGATAGTTTTAAAAGTTATATCAAATAAATAATATTTCTTGGCCCATAGCCCTTCATTGGTTGGAAACATCTAGGTATTTATGTACTGGTACAGTCAGGAGCATAGTTTCACGTAGACTCAGTACTGTCAGGAGCGAAACGTCTGTAATTTATGTAGCCGTTTAGATTCACAATAACTTTCGGCCCTTTTGTCCGAGCCGCAATAACTTGAACAAAAGGGATTTGTATTAGATTCCTTGGAAAATAAACTGTCCGAGCTTTCAGACTGTAGTCTCCCTTATGGAGCTAGTACCTACTCAAAGAAATATGCATAGATAGGTACATAATTATTTAATAACGAGTAAAATTTGATTTGTATACAAATAACACACAAGCACACAAACATAATACATGATTAATAAACAATTTAAAATACAATTAGCAATTAATTAAAATGTTTAACGTATTTTAACTTACAAAATATGTATAAATAGCTTCCGCCCGCTTCGCACGCCAGGTTATATTCTACCTATATACCAAATGTTATCGAAATCGGTTCAGCCGTTACGACGTGCTTGAGTAACAAACAAACATCCAAACTTTCGCATTTAATACTTAGTACTTATACTATAAAAAATAAAATAAATGCCTGCAAAGAAGCTCCTCCTTTTTTGAAGTCGATTAAGGCCGGAAAGTTCTCGAATGGAGGCCACGGACCGGCAAGCGCAGCGTAGGACGTCCACCTACAAGATGGGAAGACGACTTCGTAAGAACCGCAGATCGACGTTGGATGCAGGCCGCTTCCAACCGCAGTTCCTGGAGATCAATAAGGGAGGGCTTGGTCCAGCAGTGGACGTCCTACGGCTCATATGATGATTTTACTTAGAAAACTTTCGTGGTTGATTTCAATCATTATTATAAATCAGTGCGAGGCGAGACGTTATTCGGAGCGGATCGCACTCACCCTTATGAAGGTTCACGAACTGAACCGAAACATTGTCGGTCGAAACACCGATAAGACGGTACGTGATAAATCCCGTATTTATAATAATGATATGATGATGATGATGTTGAAAAATGGGAAGAAAAACCTTTGCCCTGCTGTGAAACATAGTACCTATTATACCCAATGTGATCGTTATTAGCGTTGACGCTGGCACTCTTATACGCCAATCCATTACGAACATTTCAGAGTTGTATTACCATCTGGGTGTGTGAGGTATACAGAAATAATGATATAACAAGTCTTTAACTTGAAGACGTTTCAATTAAAAAAGACAAGTAAGAAAACTCGTTGCCAAACGTAAATGTTATTACCAAGGAGAAAATTATGTAAATGTCTTGTATAACAAATGAAAGTTACACTTGTGATGGCATTCCCGTAATTAGTAAGCAGTTTTTAACGAATCATTCACACGGAATGGATTTTGCAGAACAATTACATAGTTGATTCGGAACAAATTAAGACTTAGTAGCCAGTGCACGGTGGTCGATATTCGGCCATAAGTATTTCTTTTGTGCAATATTAGCATTCGCTCCCTCTGCTTCTCCATATTAACATTATCTATGCCAAATCTCTATTTCTTCCGTGCTCACAAGAAACTTGCGCACTTATTAATATTTTGAGTGATTCTCATGATTCAATCTCAAAATTCAGTTTTTAATTTAAATCACTAGGATTATTATGGATGGTCGGTCAGTTTCTCCAATTATACGGAATTTTCTCTGTATAATTGTCCGCGAAAATGTCACCTGGTTTTTCTTTTGTACTAACTCTTAATCTAATTTACGACGACGACCTCCGTGGCGCAGTGGGCGAATAGTCGGCTGAGACGCAGAAGGTAGCGGGTTCGATTCCCGCCGCGGAACAAACGTTTGCATGATTTATAGATATTTGTTCCGGGTCTGGTTGTTTTTCTATATATTATAAGTATGTATTTACAAAAAAAAAATTATATAAGTATTCTATCAGTTATCTGGTTCCCATAATACAAGGTCTGCTTAGTTTGGGGCTAGATAACGCTGTGTGAAATGTCCAGCAATTTATTTATTTATAATTTGAATTCCAGGGTGGATGGGGGTTGTTGAAGACGCGGTAGACGATAACTAAAAGTAGGCAATTTAATTAAGTTATGTATGTATTTAATAGTTTGGTTTAATTTAACAATAGTAGTGTTTTGTTTTCTTATGAAGGCTACCCTTGTTTAAGATGTACGTGAGGTAATCTAAACTAGACTTAGCGGAAGTCCAGCGATGCTACATAGATAGATAGATAGATAATTTCTTTATTGCACACCATTAAATACAAACACATAAAAGAAAATACACTTTTAAATCATAGGTTCAATGGGCGGCCTTATCGCTAAAAGCGATCTCTTCCAGACAACCTTTGGATAGACCGGATCTATATGAACAAATAAGGACGGCGGCGTAAGATATTATTAGAATCCCTAGAACAAGCATATATAACAGTTTATAAACAATATACCTAGTTAATATAAAATAAAATGCATAATTATATTATATAATCATAAAATTACATAAATATTAATATACATAAAATATATATTGTCATATCTACATACATCAATTATGAAAATGTATAAATAAATAAATGGCCTAGTGAGCAATGGATGTCAGAAAGTATTGTCTGACCATGTTTTTAAAAATAGGGAGAGATTATGCATGACGAATTGAGACAGGTAGGGCATTCCAGAGTCTGGTAGCCTGCAGAGTATAAGAGGTACTGTAAAAAACTGAGGTATGATGGGGAGTTTTTAATTGAAGGGTTTCAGAGGAACGTTAGGATCGAGAGTTGGAAAGGTGAAGAAAGTCAAAGCGTTCTTTGAGGTAGGACGGAGTAGAAGGGATGAAAAGGATGCTGCATATTAACATGCCGTAGCATCATGCTGAGCTGAGTACCAATTCATCCCCACACAGAGCTTTTAAGTTTGTTAGTGCTTAGATTAGATTTCTTATTGTTGTTATGTTATATTTTTCTGTATTACTGGGTGATTTTTTAATAAAAAGTTGTCTTTCTTTTTTTTTCTTTATCTCGAGGGCTGTGCAGTGTAGTATTACGTGCCATAATGTCTTCTTACTTTTAACATTATAATTAATAAATAAATATCGCTGGACATTTCACACAGCGTTATCTAGCCCCAAACTAAGCAGAGCTTGTACTATGGGAACCAGATAACTGATATAATACTTATATACTTTTTTTTTTGTAAATACATACTTATAATACATAGAAAAACATCCAGACCCGAAACAAATATCTGTAGATCATGCAAACATTTGTTCCACGGTGGGAATCGAACCCGCTACCTCCTGCGTCTCAGCCGGCTATTCGCCCACTAAGCCATGGAGGTCGTCAAAATTAATTAAATTAATTAATAACTATTAATTAATTATTATTATTAATTATTTATTCAAAATTAATGTAAACCTCTTTCGAATTACGTAATTAAGTTGGATAAAATCTGTAGTAAACCCATTGCAAAATGACCGTATTTCACCAGACGCCAAAGATTAATGCTTCTATTTTATCAGGATCATGCGGTATGGTAATCTATTACTTAATTACCATAACTTATCCTTAAGTCATTGATCACGAAACGCGAACTGTCTCTTGCGTAACGAAAAAACGAGTAAAAGTGGTCCAAACGTTGCAATAGAATACATCAGCTAATTAGGTACTAAATAGATAATCAATAACGTACCACAATATACATAAGTAAGATGGGTGGGACCAGCTTGTAGCTTGTAGCCAGCGGTAGCATTGTATGCAGGCCATATAAAATTATTCTGGGAATGTTTGTAACAGGCTAAGATATGAGTTTGCACTTGCACTATGGTTTTTACATCTGGTCTGTTTCGCCGAGACGCGAATTTAGTGGACTGTTTCTACATCCCTGGGGCGCAGAATTCGGGCCAGCTCCAACGGTATACTGAATGCGTTCTCAAACAGGTTCGACTGTCAGTATCTAAACCATTGTTGTATGGTACACGCGCAGTACCTACACTAGATACTCACATATTACCCGTGCGCGATAAGTTGGGACCTGAGCGCGGTGACGTCATATTGGCGTGTTTGTACCGCCCGCAAAAAAGCGAACATAACAAGCAGCCGCCCGCGGCTTCGTCTTTGTTTCTTTTAACCTAATTTATTATGTTACTCAGGGAGGAAGCTGCTTTTTATCTAATCTTTTTTACACTATTTGAATAAAATAAAAATACAATGTTTAAGTTTATACATTTATTTTATCTATTATTTACTTTATCTCATCTTCGTCACTACTTAGTGGATTTATGCCTTCTAGAGGTTGTTCTTCGTCCTCAGTCTCACTATAATCACTTGACGAAGAGGTATCCGATAAATTTACAACATTTACTATAACAACAAAAACTACAACAACAAAACAATGACACAAACTATAACAACAAAAACTACAACAACAAAACAATAACACAAACGAAAACTAAAAGAATTCCAGAGCGCGTCTTTACGTGACGTAGGCCAGTACGAGACTAAAAACCCTAGTTAAAAATAGTGATGCGAACGGTACAATACGGGCGCCATCGGGGAAGTGCAGGGGAAGCGGTCGGGGAGTCGCATTCCTAGCAGGTCCCAAGTTATCGCGCACGTGTAATACCTACCGCATATTTGCTTTTTTTGACACGCTACAATTTAATTTTGATGTAATTCTGATTTGATTTTTATTTAATTTTAATTTTGATTTGATTTTGATTTGATTTTGATTTGATTTTGATTTGATTTTGATTTGATTTTGATTTGATTTTGATTTGATTTTGATTTGATTTTGATTTGATTTTGATTTGATTTTGATTTGATTTTGATTTGATTTTGATTTGATTTTGATTTGATTTTGATTTGATTTTGATTTGATTTTTATTTAATGTTTGATGTGATTTTGTTTTAACTGTTATTTAATTTAATTTTTCACTATAATTTACTAACGTAATTTATAAGAACTTTTTATTATTATTTACATTGATATTATTATTATTAACGAGCTACTACGATTTTATGTACTAAATAAATATATCAGGTGCAGAAGACACAGGCTTCTAACTGTACCCTCGAGCCGTAGTGTATCCCGTGCTAACTCCCCGCTGCCTCGCACACTCACCGCCCTCAACAAACTCCTAGATGCCAACCCTGAATGCGATGTGTTTGCTGACGAATGGAAGGAATTGATGCTGGTATGTCTGAGTTATTGTGAGATTGATGTATGACAGGTCTTTAATTTAACAATTCAATATATTACTTATGTGTGTGATTTAATAAATTTATTTATATTAATGTGTATAATTTTAATTTAATTTTAGTGTTAATAGTTTGTATATTGTATAGATTTTTAATGTAATTTAGATTTTAATTTGACAATGTATGGTATATTTGTGTAATTAATGTTTCGAATTCTTTTAAATTAATTAGTGTAATTGGTTAATCCGTTGTAATTAAAAAAATAAATTTAAGAGAGTCTACAAAGAACCAAGTCTTATTTGTCGATTATCCTTCTACTCTCTCTCTCTCTCTCTCTCGCTTATTTTGCTTCGCATCATGTTTTATCTAATCTCGATTACGTATGTACTTTCTAAGCTCAACCTATCTATAGATTTTAAAAGAAAATGAGATTTGACGTATTTATCGCGTATGTATATGTTTTTTTGTTATCCCGACGTTTCGAATTAGTTGCAACAGCCGTGGTCGCGTTGCATTCACTACCATCGAAACGTCAGAATAACAAATAAATAAAAGCGGCCAAGTGCGAGTCGGACTCGCACACGAAGGGTTCCGTATCTATAAAAACGGCAAAAAAATCACGTAAATATCTGTTTTATTTTATTTACTTATTTTTAAAGTGAATTTATAACTAAATATTATGTGAATATTTCAAGCGTCTACCTGTTGCCGTTATCAATATCGAGCTAAAACAACCAAAAAAATCACGTTTGTTGTATGGGAGCCCCCCTTCAAAATTTATTTTATCCTGTTTAGTATTTGTTGTTATAGCAGCAACAGAAATACATCGTCTGTGAAAATGTAAACTGTCTAACTATCACGGTCCCTGATATACAGCCTGGTGACAGACGGACCCTTTGGGTACGGAACCCTAAAAAGGTACATACGCGATAAATACCCGTTTTATTTAGTAATTATGTATAGTGATCGCGAAAGTTTGAAAAATACTAACTTAAGTGAGGTTTTAAAGTATAACCTAAACCAGTTTCCAACGTAAACTGTTTAAACGCTAAAATTCCCCTAATTTTAATGACTAATAAAAATATAAAACAGAGACCCTAGAGTGTTAATCGCACCAAGCAACAATAATAAACACTTAAGCCTCAGCCAGTGCCTTCATTATACGTGTCAATATCTAAAACAAATGATCCTGCCGGTCAATAATTTCACGGTTCAATCTTTTTGGAAACACCTGTCTGTAATTTGTTCTCCAGTAACTGAAATTGTTACTTAGGCAGTTTTGCGGTTATTTGATTAAAATAAAGTAATGTGTCTCAAATGTAGTTTAAGTACTCGTTCGCCTACATATTTTATGAATGCATATTGTGTATATGATTTTTAAAGGAACGTATGCAAAAATTATATTCTAACTTTTTTTTATACTACTTATATGGCAAACGAGCATGCAGTCCACCAGATGTTAAGTTTCTACTGCAGCTCATGGATATCCACATAGAATTCAAAACAAGGTATTATGTTGTCTTGATTTCTATGTGGATACGTTGCCATACTATAGGACTTAGCTGTTATGCCTATGTGCCAGTAATTACAGGATCATTACCATCTAACCGGAACACAGCAACACAAGTGCTATTTAACTTATCGTTATTCAAATCAACATGAATATCGTATGGTTGCAAATATAAATATGGCGTATATGGTTTCTAACAGATTATGTTCTTCATTTTTGACTAGTCAGATTTTACAAATCATCACTTTTTTGTTTTAAGTCAGATAATTAATTTCTGCTGAATAGGCAGTAAATGGCACAACAATCTCTCTCTTCCCAGCTATGTATCCCACATGGTGGTGGGGTCAGCTTTCCTGGTCGTTCATCTCCACTTCGCTCTATCCTCGACGTCGTCATCAGAAACTTGGCACTCTCTCGTGTCTTTTGACACTACATCTCTCCACCTTGTCTTGGGTCTACCTTTAGATCTTCGACCGGGGATGGAAAGTAAATGGCACAACAATGCATAGATAAAAAAAACGAGTGTGCCTTAGACCACACGACTGAAGTAAAACTTCTTTTTCAAAAAACTGGCTATAAGAGAAAGAGATAAAGAAACGCAACTCTCTCTCTGTCTTCACTAACATATATCGCCCTCTCAACTTCCATTCGCCTCGCCCGATCACACTTTTCGCAACGCTCTCGTCACGCATTCACCGGCTTACTCCCCAAGTCAAGCGTGCGCAAAAGAAGTTTTACTTCAGAAAGTAAGTTCGTATCAACCTAACTACTAAATATGCTACAATTAATATAAATCACGGTATAAATTCGCCTTAACAGAAATAGAAGCAAACTTGTCACTTTCTCTAGACGGTCACAGACAGTGCTTGTCAGATCCTCTCCTCTGATTATTTCCATTAGTGGCCATTAGCCTTTAGCTCGATATGATTAGGACGCGTCACGAAATACGAAACGGTTTGCCAACAGCTATCTGTTATCTATACCTACCTATCGTTAAGGGCCCTTGCCTACTATAGCGATTTTGCATAAACATGTATGCGTATGTAATCATCATTAACATTATATCAGCCTTAGGAGCCAAGGACAGCGTACTTTGTCGCGGGTGCCTTCGGGAGAAAGAGACTGTGGAGCACGTGATACTCCACTGCACTGCCACAAACGACGCAAGACTAAGAACGGGTCTGCAAGGGGTCATCGAATCCTCATGTTCCACTAACACCACCATTACTTCAATATCCACGGGGACCCTGGAAAGCTGCTGCCACCAACCCAAAGTCCTACTCCGTTACTTCAAGGAGTTAGGATGACTGGGGTCAGGTTAGAAGGGGGGTAATGCACAATACACCCCAATGCGGGACGTCAGTGCAGATGTTTTATTCCCCCCACCCTAGAATTAAAATAAGAATCAGCCTTAGGATCTTATGCGGCCGGAACCCAACGGCTTCTAGCAACCTTTAGTAGGTACATTTTTCCATTTAGTAGGGAGGCGTTCTACGCTGCGCTTTCCAGTGCGTGGTCCACTCAAGAATCTTTCCCCGAGCTATGTGCACCACTCACTGCTTCTTCAGTTTGCTAATCCTCCGGACTATATCAGTGACTTTGGTTTGTCTGCTGATCTCCTCATTCCTGATTCGATCTCCTAGAGAACGCTAAGCTTTGCCCTATCAATAGCAAATGTTAGTTTGATAAGTGGCTGCTTCCACAGCATTATGTCATACAGTATACTGTTGTGGGGGAGTTCTGCAGATATAAACACCGTTTTTGTGCTGCAGAAGAGGGCTGTTTGTGCAATTTATAATATGGGCCCCAGAGAATCATTAAATATAAATATTGCTGGATATTTCACACAGCGCTATCTAGCTCCAAACTAAGCAGAGCTTGTACTATGGGAACCAGATAACTGATAGAATACTTATATACATTTTTTTTTGTAAACACATACATATAGTATGTAGAGAAACAACCAGACCCGGTACAAATATCTGTAGATCATGCAAACATTTATTCCGCGGCGGGAATCGAACCCGCTACCTCCTGCGTCTCAGCCGGCTATTCGCCCACTGCACCACGGGGGTCGTCAAATTACGCAATTACGCATTACGCAATAAGTTTAAATAAATAAATATTAAGACATTTCCTTGTCAATATATCTATGAAAATGTGATGTATGTTCGCAAAAATATTAATTTATTTAAGAAAAATAGCGATAATCATAATTTTAATACTATAAATAAAGATAAACTCGCTGTTGCCAATTGTAGACTCCATAAAGTTAGTAAATCGTTTAATGGGCAAGGTGTTCGCTTTTATAACAAACTCCCAAGTGATGTACAAAAATTGACAATTAACAAATTTAAAAACGTAATTAAATAAAATCTTTATAAAGAAGCCTACTATAAAATATCGGATTATATAGATGATAGAGAAGTTTGGGATTGAAATTGCTTCAACTCGTTCAAAATGTTACAATTTAGACGTAATTTATTTCCTGTATTGTTATGTATTCTAAAAGGATCATTAAAAAACAACCAGCCTTGTTTCTTGCCTTTATTTCCTGGCTTGGTCGCGAAGGAACCGGCACTAAAATTAACGTTTCAAAGTGATCCTTGTGATTTTAATGAATAAAAGATGCTTGACTTGACTATTAAATCTCACAAATTATGTAGCTTTGGTGGATAGTAGACCTCACATCAATAATGTGTCATAAATCATAAGGCACTATTAACTATTACGTTATTAATTCGACGAAATTCGCAAGATTATATAACTTTTGAAAATGTTCCAAAAGTTACGCTCTAAGTGTAAAATTCACAGTCATTACAAAACACTAAGCAGTTTGTTTATTTTGTTTTATAGCGTGTAATTACGATACGGAAGGTGTGATTTGAAATGTTTGTTGATACTACGACCGGTTTGTTAAATTAACTTTCGAGTAAGCTTAATTTATTGTAATATTATACCAGTAAATTGGTCGATAAAATTATGTTTGAAGATTGATGTAAATTAATACATATGTAATTTTAAAGAAGTTGTTAAACGTGTAAAAAGTTATATCACTGCTTAAAATTGAAAGATTCTTTAGATTTCTAATAGACGACCTCCGTGGCCAGTGGGCGAATAGCCGGCTGAGACGCAGGAGGTAGCGGGTTCGATACCCGCTGCGGGACTGATGTTTGCATGATTTACAGATATTATTTGTTTCTGGTTTGGGTATTTTTCTACATATTTTGTGTATGTATTTAAAAAAAAATGTATTCTTTATTCTTTATTGTACACAAGAAAATACATAATAAAGTACAGAAATAGAGGACATGTACAAAGGCGAGCTTAACCCTATAAAGAGTTTTCTTCCAGCAAACCTTTGAGGCTAGAGAGAGAGAGATGATTTTAAAGGTAGGTGCGAGTACAAGAATCATAAATATGTACATAGTATATCTTAAACAAATAAAACGATATATACCAAAAGAAAGTAATAAAAAGAATGAATATAATAAATAAATAAATAGACTAATATATACAAAAATAAATATATACCTACAATAAAATAAAATTACAGAGAAAGATAGTGCTCTTTAACTTTCCGTTTGAAAATGTTAAACGACGGACTAGCGCGAACTTCATGGGGCAGGGCATTCCAAATTTTCACCGCATAAACGGTAAAGGAGCCACCATAGCGGCTTGAAGTGTGTTGAGGTGTTTTGAGGAGAAGTATATATGTATTCTATCAGTTATCTGGTTCCCGTACAAGCTCTGCTTAGTTTGGGGCTAAATTGCGCTGTGTGTAATGTCCAGCAACATTTATATTTATTCCAGCAATATTCTAATGTCATAAATTTGATCATACTGGACTCACTGGCAATAAGATTGCTTATTCAGGTAAACCGTGGCAGCTCTTATACAGACTTTCATCTCTTCCTGCGTCATACATGTAAGCCTTTCTTGTAAAAAGGTATTCAATTCGAGCAACCAAAGTAAACGTCAGTCTATTTCCCCGTCAACATCTTCTGGAAAACACTCTCACTGCCAAAATAGCTACGAATCCATATTGACATAACATCTATAATGTCAATGACACCATGCGGATGCGCTTATGCAACGTGCACCTTGACAGAACCTACTGATGATGATCGTGTGACGTAACATGATGCTTTACTTACATCTGATATACATCGCTTGCAATCAATAATTTAGAATCTTATATGTTAAGCAAAAGAGGCAATGTAAAGTTTGCCAAAACAAAAAAATCCTTAGAGAACGACGTGGGCACGACAATGTACGATGTTTTTAATAAGATGAAATGCAAGTGATAGTGTAATTTCACAATAAACCTTTGTTCGGCAGACGTAATCGATGTGAATGAACAATCATCGTTATGAGATACTATCTAAATAATCTATCTAGTTCATTGGTTGAATATAAGTAGATTTACGCGGAGCTTTTACTGCTTTAGAAATTGACTGCAAATGAAAATTCAACCTCGATATTATTAAACGTTCTGTAGCTTTACAGACAGTTGCTTTTGAAAACTGTGTGACACCGATATTATAAGTCAGTAGGCACTGCAAGCATTTCGTAGAATCCTGCTATAGAATTCGTTTCATAACCTACTTAAGCTTACTGAGAATTTAAGAACCAGCCTAGTTAAAGCGATTTGAATATATACTCTAGGATCCGCTCTCAAGAAGCATCTTCGATCATCTTGATAACACATTTTTTTAAAACAAGCTTTTAAATAATGTGCTAAAACCGATATTTTTGGGGAGTAGGTACAAGTGTCTCTCTATCATGAGAATAAAGTTAAACTTTGGCATAGTAACATTAATAGTAGCCGAAAACTGACCCTATGAAAAATGTAAATTTTGTCTCAGAACTGAAAAAAAAAATTGCTACATATACAATGTATGGTAACATGCACTTATATCAATTCGAGTTGGTTCAGGACGAAATCGGATTGATGCAGAGATGATTTTCAGATTTCAGTTCAGACCTAACTGAGGTCTAAAAATTGCGGAATTGTTAATCACGTAACTGTTTTAATTCCGTGGCGCAGTGGGCGATTAGCTGGCTGAGACGCAGGAGGTAGCGGGTTCGATTCTCGCAGCGAAACAAATGGTTGCATGATTTATCTATTTGTTCCGGGTTGGATGTTTTTCTATATGTATATGTTATTCTATGAGTTATCTGGTTCCCATAGTAAAAGCTCTGCTTAGTTTGGGGCTAGATAACGTTGTGTGAAATGTCCAGCAATATTAATTTATTTTATTTATTTATACACCATACATCCAAACTTGGTTTAATAAAAGCTTTAAAAAACTGAAAATCACTATTATTACAGAAGTATTTACGTTTACAGTGGGGGTTAAACCGGTCTCAACAGGCCAATAACAATAAAAGCCGAGAAAAAACCGGCAATCAAACCCAATAAACATCGCTTAAGTAAGCCGCAGTTTAAATTACAATTCAGAAATCGTAGTGAAACTCTAATCGTAAGTTATTACTTAATTTGATACAAATATCTATTACCATTAGTCTTGGGCGAGCTACATGAAAGCCGTTGTAAAATGTTAATAAAATGATGTAAAGTCTCTGTTACACGATCGCTTTCCATCGGTGTGGGCAGGTGGCGCCTACGTCGCTTGTTCTTCTAATGCTATTAGCATTAAATTGTTCAATATTACCATTGCTACAGGCAAGGATAATGCTTATTCAAAAGCTGTTGATTAAATTTCTTGCAAAATTGGTTCTCAATGTGTAAGATTCCCATCACGATTTTATGATGGTGCCTTAAATAATAAAGATGCTTCATTAAGCAGATATACAGAGCGCAAGAAAATCAAAAGTTTGGATGTTTGTTTGTAGCACGCCGTAATCTGATATTTAGATATGTATATTATTCGTGGTCTCGAAATACTAAGCACCACACGAGTGAAAATCTGGATTTGAAATAACTGAGATAGTTTGCATTAGTCTTCGTGAGATCAAAGTTTGTGAATTCACAAAACCCACACGAAATGATAAGAAGAAGGAAGCATGTAGTTGTTACCAAGACATCTCGAGACAAGACAGGCTTATCTTTTTAGTGTAGAGGGGTCCAGGGCTCTCTGTCTAGACATACACTACACAATGAGCAGTTAACCGCTGATACTTTTATTAAAGTGCCCAGTAAGTAAGAATTAAAATGTTAAATGGTTTGGTGTTGTTTTTTCAGTGGTGTCATGCGATAATCCTCTTTATTGGACATTCTCATGCGAGCATTCTTCCTTGTTATTTAATTCAACATGCAAAATAATTCCAAGTCTTTAACCAAAGGTACAACATCCATTTGATTTATTCGAAATACAATTGTAAAAGTAACGTTAAATATCAGGGTCTTCGCAACCTTTCGCATTTAAAGAATTTCCATTCACACCTTTATGTTTCTTTGTTATTCGATTCTACAAATCAAGACACACAGAAAATGCTGATTATGTATGCCCTTGCTAGCAGAATAAGGAAACTAAAGTTACAATGGTTAAAAAATCTTTCCGTTTATTTTATTGCATAGATTGGTGAACAGATTGGACGAAGTCAGGACGTCCGAATTTGCGGTGGGTCTGGTTGGCTGTAATTTAAAACTACTTTCAAAGTCAATCGCAGGAACCTGCATGATTAATCTGAGAAGGACAGAGTCGAAGATAGCGATAAAAACTGAACGTAAACTTGATAGAATAAAAGGTAATTTTTGTAAGTAACAATGTCTTGCAAGATAATGTGGATACGTTGTTTCGCCAAGAAGTTCTGAATTCGAATGAATCAAGACAAAATTCAAATTCAAAATACAGTTTCAAAGTTTTTGAAGTCGCACAAGATATTGTATTAGCTTAGATATTTAATAAGGATTAAAGAAGGACTTAGAACAGAAAAGTTTACTTATACCGATAGGTTTACATTTGAACTAGACTAAAAGCAGTTCAGAATAGTTCCACGTTACTATACAAGTTTACATAACCGTTTAATGGATGGTGAGTCACAGCAATAAGATTCGCCCTAGTTACGCTCTGTCACGGGGATTAGAGGCGGCCTTGCGACCCAAATACCGATAAATTTGTTCCGTAAACAATTGTTTTTACTAAAACTTGCTTAATCCGATAATGCTCTGTTACTTCCGAATTTGAAAGTAATTATTACTCGTGCGCGATAACTTGGGACCTGCTAGGAATGCGACTCCCCGACCGCTTCCCCTGCACTTCCCCGATGGCGCCCGTATTGTACCGTTCGCATCACTATTTTTTACTAGGGTTTTTAGTCTCGTACTGGCCTACGTCACGTAACGACGCGCTCTGGAATTCTTTTAGTTTTCGTTTGTGTTATTGTTTTGTTGTTGTAGTTTTTGTTGTTATAGTTTGTGTCATTGTTTTGTTGTTGTAGTTTTTGTTGTGACATGATGACCTCTTACAAGAGACGAATGAATCGCAATTAATTGTCGCAATTAATCGGATACCTCTTCGTCAAGTGATTATAGTGACTGAGGACGAAGAACAACCTCTAGAAGGCATAAATCCACTAAGTAGTGACGAAGATGAGATAATGTAAAGCAAAGCAGCGTCCTCCCTGAGTAACATAATAAATTAGGTTAAAAAAAACAAAGACGAAGCCGCGGGCGGCTGCTTGTTATGTTCGCTTTTTTGCGGGCGGTACAAACACGCCAATATGACGTCACCGCGCTCAGGTCCCAACTTATCGCGCACGGGTAATACGAATGTAATCGTTAAATCACCAGAGACTAAAGTGAAAAAAAGAAAAGTAAGTCAATAAAAAACAAGAAATGAAAATACGACCTGAATGATACAAGTTAAATGTATTTTATGATTATTACGAGGAGCAAACTATTTTTAAGCAGAAAAAATTACATTTTGCACATAATATATTTCCTCTGCCTTTATAACATTACAATGACTTAGTTTATTTAGTAGGTGGTTATGATAGGCGAGAGACATAGTCGTGACTTTTGTACCCGTACTTACACATATGAAATTTTATTTGTATAAATCATAATTTGCTCTAATATTGCTAGCTTTTAAAGTCATAAATAGCAATGAAGGGGTCAGCTGCATTACAGTTGGCGCCACTTCGATTATGTATGACTTCATCTTCAGAGGAAAAATATACAACAACGCGCATTATGAGGGTTCAAGGAATCATGGCAAACAAGAAGCATACTCTTGTACTACACAGGCATTCGTTCATTATAAGAATCCTGTTCATACTTGCAAAGATAACTGCTCTATATTTTAATATGAGTGCGTAAAGATTACTCTGTCTGTCAGTAAACATTGTAAGGTTACTTTTACTCTGCGTTTATGACAAAACAGAAAAGAATTTGAAACAAATTGCATTGCGAATAACGGATCTCCGGACTGTGATGGACAGTACCAGAATGTATGACATAACCATTGACGCAGGCGCAAGGTGCGACTGCGTATATACTTTTGTATTTTTTGTCAAACAAAGATCACATACTGGTATGTTTGAACACTTTCTCTAGCAGTGAACTGCGTAGTGTAGTGGTGTAGTGGAAGATACAAGTTCCGAATCCCAATCGTAGTTTCTGAAGACGACCTTTTCTTATGTGGATAGAACTTTAGACTCTGTTGCTGAGAGTGTTTTCTTATTTGGGTATAACTTAAGACGTGTTGATGAAAGTCTAACAGGGTAGAACTTACAATATAAATCAAATGTCTTTTTTAGTAGTTGCCTCAAAGAAGATCCTGGGGTATCTGTTTGTCAATGTAGTATGAGAAATTGTGTAGTAATTAGTACCTATCTATCTATACATAACAACACCACATAAATACTTAGCATATCATTTACCCAATAACAAAAAGTGTGAACACGAATTAGCCAACGTATAATAACTCTGCAAATTGATATTTGACAGAATGCTCAGAAGATAAATGGTTTCCATTATAGGATGTATCTGACCTCTGTCTGTCTGTAGGCGCCGATCGTGTTACAATAATGACATAATGAACGAGCACGCAGATTGGCCTAAATACCTGAAATATTGCAGAAATCGAGTATGTGGTAAAGATTTTGTAAAACCCAGTTCCGATAGTTGCCTTGAATAATAAATTCTTTAAATGAAGTCTGGCCTTAATTGACAAGACAACAGAGATCCTATTGTTCAGCTAAGTAAGGGATTATGGTCAAAACTAACTTTTACATCAAGTTGAAGAACGCAGAGCAGTGCATCATATGGTACATTTCTAAGGTGCGTGACCTACGAGGCAATGCTTTATTATAGGCGATGGTCGCTACTTAATATCAAGTGGGCCATAGGGTTGCTCTATATCCAGCTCGTATAAAACAAACGGTCAAGTGCGAGTCGGACACGCACACGAAGGGTTCCATACCATTAACTATAAAAAAGGCAAAAAATCATGTATGTTGTATGTCCCCACTTAAATATTTATTTTATTCAATAGCATAATTTATACTTTGTTTGCTCCCAAATAAACGGTCAATTTTAAAACATACAAAGCTGCCAAGTCCTGCAAGAAGGCTTTGCGGAAGGCTCGATTTGACCACATAGGCCGAATAGGGAACAAATTGGCGTCGTACTCGTCGGGCAGTAAGGCTTTTTGGTCCCTGGCTAAAGCGGTTCAGTCAAACTTCTGTCGCCCCTTACTACCTCCACTGCTGAAACCTGACGGTACTCTGGCCCATACCGCTGAAGAAAAAGCAAATTGGTTCGCCAATCTTTTTGCGATATCTGCTCGTCTAGATGCTGCAAGCGGGATACCTCCGAGTCTACCAGATAGTGATTCCAGATTTATTCCGGAAATCCGCATACATCATACCTAGGTTCGAAAAACGATTCAGAATCTGGACGTGAACAAAGCCAGTGACCCTGACGGTATTGGTATTCCGGCAGTTGTTTTTAATTCTGCGGGCCTGAGCTCGCTCCTGTACTGACACGCCTCTTTCGCCGCTCTTTGAAGTCTGGACAAGTGCCGAAATCCTGGAAGCTTGCAAACGTGCTGCCCGTGCCTAAAAAAGTGTAGTGCCGACCCCTCTAACTACAGGCCTGTCTCAGTCACGTCCGTCATCTGTAAGATTATGGAAAGTGTACTGAACAACAGGCTCCTGGCACACCTATAAACGCTTAACCTCTTTAGTGATCGACAATATGGCTTTCACCGAAATTGGTCCACTGGGACCCTTCTAGCGTATGCCACTCACATATGGAGCGAGGCCGTTGAGAAACACGGAGAAGCGCTAGCTGTTTCTCTTGACATCTCAAAGATAGGGTCTGGCATGATAGCTTTGTTAGCAAGCTTCCATCATACGGTCTGCCCACTCACTGGTCTATGTGTCTGGATATCGGCTTCTTGAGAGACCGTTCGATACGAGTTGTCGTTGAAGGCAGCTCGTCCGATTAATTGGCGATTAATGCTGGGGTCCCTCAAGGGTCAGTACTTTCCGCAACTCTTTTCTTGCTGCATATCAACAATCTGCTAAAACCCGGAACCGTTGGGTATGCAGATATTAGCACAGTTGTGGAAAGCTATACATCTAGTGCACGAACCAGTGGAGCGCATATTCAGTCACTCAGGGAGGCCATGGTCGAGTGCTTAAACTTATCCTTGAAGGCAATCTCCGACTGGGGTGATACCAATCTGGTCAAGTTCAATGCGAATAAGACCCAGGCGTGTCTGTTCTCCGCAAAACGAAGTCAATTTAATCTGACTCCTACTTTCCGAAATGTATCTGTGCCGCTATCTGACCACCTTCAGCTTCTTGGTACCTCATTAACTCCAATACTCAATTTCGTCTCCTACCTTAGTCGAAAGCCCAGTTGGCTGCTAAAAAACTTGGTATACTCGCAAAGGTGAGGCACTACTTCACACCGAGACATCTGCTCAACTTGTACCACGCACAAGTCCGATCGTGTTTGGAGTACTGTCCTCACCTCTGGGACGAATCAGCAAAGTGCCAACTTGAAGCTCTGGAATCAATTGAGAGAAGAGCCAAGAAGCTCATAGGCAACGATGAGCTAGTTGATGCAAGGCTCCTCAGCCTAGAGCATCGACGAAAGGTTGCTAGCCTCTCGGTTTTTTATCGGGTACATTTCGGGGCGTATGCGGCGGAACTTTTCAACCTAATCCCACCATCTGCATTCTATCATCGGACAACCAGACGCTCTGCGGTGCGCCACCGTTACATGGTTGAAATACCTACCATTCGCACAAAACGGTTCTCTTCGACCTTTACTATGCGCACCGCCAAAGGGTGGAACGCCTTGCCAGAATTTATTACGGAACTTTTCAACCTAATCCCACCATCTCCATTCTATCATCGGACAACCAGACGCTCTGCGGTGCGCCACCGCTACAGGGTTGAAATACCTATACCATTCGCACAAAGCGGTTCTCTTCGACCTTTATTATGCGCACCGCCAAAAGGTGGAACGCCTTGCCAGAATCTATGCTTCCTGACAGCTACAACCTGGGTATTTTTAAGTCGCGAGTGGTAGGTTTCTTCTAGGCAAGCTTGTACCATCGTAGACTGCATCATCGCTTACCATCAGGCAAGATTGTGGTCAAACGCAAGCCTATAATTTATAAAAAAAACATACCTATTCATGTTTTAAAATTGACCGTTAATTTGGGAGCAAACAAAGTTTTTAATCAACAAACCCAAACGCAAATACTAGTCCTCATGTCGTCGAAGCTAAAACCAAACGATAAAACAAAGTTAAACTCAGAGAAGGTAACGGAACTCTAATTGCTCTTTTAAACATTTGCGATTTACAATTCAAAAGGCAATTTCCGATTATGTATTAATGTAGGTAATTGATTAAAATAGATCCATATCTTAAGATGATCGATAGTAAAGATCGGACGGGACCTAGAAAGCGGGGTAAATCGTGATTTTGCTAATTATTGGTGTTACGTTAGTATGGGACCGTACTATGTAGCTGATAATTATCCATATATTTACTATTTACGTTGTTATTATTTATTTGTATTTGTTTCATGGTGTGCAATAAAGAATTATCTAATTTCTATATACAAAAATGAATCCCTATTTCCCTTGGTCACGCCATCACGCGTGAACGGCTGGACCGATTTCGCTAATTCTTTTTTTGTTATATTTCTTATTGTCAGGAGAAGGTTCTTATGAAAGAAAAAATTAAGAAAATTGCGCGCAAAATTAGAAAATTTAAGAATACTTAACCACCATATAAAATTATTTATAATCTAACCTTAGCGCTTTTATAATGTAACCTTATGACGTTTGACATAGAATTGACAGAATGCGTGCTGCAAATATCGTCAAAGAGGATGTAAAAAATTAATATCGTTTGAAACAGATGCTTCGGTCGGAGTTATCCTGAGATATTGTCTATATATATATAAAAATGAATTGCTGTTCGTTAGTCTCGCTAAAACTCGAGAACGGGTGGAGCGATTTGGCTAATTTTGGTATTGAATTACATATTTGTGAGTCATTCATTCTCTCATACATAATGATGGCCGGGGACAACAATTGACAATTCTACCAGGGTGACGTATATTGACAGCCCGCGTTATATGCATGTCAAGGCGGTACAAAGTTCGGCTGGTCCACTAATCTAATCTTATTATATTTTCTTTGAGTGCCGTTGATTTGTAGGCAAATGATAATTTACAATCGTTGTAGGTCTAAAATACAGCCCCAAAAACTATTCACGATATACCTGGTCAATACTGCATACTCGTCAAACATTAAACAATTCATTTATTATTGCGTACTCGTCAAGTTCTTATTACTGCACTCTCGTCAATACTGCTTATTGGTCAAGCTTTCCTCAATACTACTTATTCGTCAACCTATCAATAACACTGTTATTCGTCAAGCTTTCAATAAAATGCAGCCAGTAAAACAAAACAGACTTCAATAATTTTGGAAAGAGTTCTACATTGATATTTTGAAAGCTTGTCGAATAAACAGTGTTGTTAATAGCATGACGAATACGCAGTATTGTGGAAAGCTTGACGAATAAGCAGTATTGACGAGTAGGTGTGTCGTGAATAAAAAAACTGTGGGTTGAGATTTGCTGTACCTAGATGTATATTTGTCACACACAACAGTACCTAATACACTCAGATCAAAATATACCTAAAGCGTAACAAAATGAGAAGCAGACAAGATACAAAAGGATTTGGTAAAATTATATAGGTTGGTACTATCCCACTATAAGAGTAGACTAACAGCAAGCGAATCAAGAATCAGATAAGTACCAGTATGAATACAAATTAGAAGCGTAAATGTAAAAAGAGACATGGAAAAAGTGCGTGGTAGAAATCATCTTCATAAAAATACCCTTGTTTTCCATATTTTTCAGGATAACATATCGCACGGTGCTTCTTCGCAGTGCTTTAAAACATGCATTGCGACAAACCATTGTCTCTTTATTGCGAATCAGAAGATTTATTACCATTAACCGGGCCACAGTACTAATTACAATATATTCTGTGATGCGGTGGCAAAGGGTTCAGTATTATATTAAACCAATATTTCTTGTTGCGAAATTAGTTATATATGTACTTATTATTAAAACTTTTTTATTTCCTAATCTGTATTTATTTTATTTTTATTTAATATTGGTATAGTTTAGTCTATCAGATAAAGTATTTAAGTAGGTTTATTAATGTAGTATGTACACACGGCTACACATCAAGCTATACAGTTCCAGTATAAGCTGACCTCGCATTATGTAAACTTTTCGTAGAATGAGAGGTCAGCTTATACTGGAAATGTATAGCTTGATGTGTAGCCGTGAGTACATTAAGCTATTTTTATTAGTCCTGTGCAAATTTTCATTGGTTCCCTTTCCTGTGCACTACCTACACATCTTTACACAAAGATTATCTGGAAGAGAAAGCTCATTAGCATTAAGTTCGCGTTTGTACTTGTTTTATAATTATTATTGTGTTACGCATGTGGGTTTCATTATAGATCAAACAATAGTTATGTTGAGAAAATGGCGAAGATGTTTCAAGTACTACTATAATATGTATCTTCTCGCGAAGTATAAGGATGTACTTACGGATTTCTGGTCAGTCGCCACCGTTTACAAGCGCCTACGAATCAAATTCCCCTAAATAAATTGTTTTTAGTATAAATACTAGAGATGGGCCGAATGTGGTTTGAACGGAATCCGAACTTCGGCCGAACATTCGGTTAAAATGAAAAAGCGCGCGAAATTGAACCGAAGTTTGGCCGAACTTTCTAGAGAGCGACACGTCGTGACTTGTTTACGTATTTACTTCAATTATTGCTAGTTGTACCCCGCCCGCACACCGCGCTCCCTCCGCGTGGCATGGAGCCGGCCGGTCATTAGCAAATACGGCATCGTCATGTCACGTGCGATTGTTTACATTGAACAAAAATGTCTAATATGTATGTTTAAAAAAAATCAAAAACCAAGTATTGCTATTCCAATTCTATTAAATTACAGTCAAAATTGTCCAAGTAGGTATTATTTTTCTTATGCCAAAAATTCGGCATCTGAACTGAATTTCGGCCGATTGCCGAAGTTCGGTTTAAGCTGCCGAAACTCGGTTGAACCGAATGTGAACCGAATTTCGACCCATCCTTGATAAATACACATTTGTACATATACACGAAGAAATGTGTATTTATAGATATAGACCTTGAAATCTTTGTATGTGCATATTGTTGCCTGAAATAAACGTTATATTATGATTATTATTTCGTTACACTTATATAAGCAAAATTAATAATCATAAACCCGGGTGTAGGTACCTCAAGGTTATTAGAAAATCATGTCGTCTGAAGGTCCTAAAGGCTGCAGACATCCTCTTCAACTCAGAAATAAAACGAAAGGACATAATTCGCGAGCAATATTTCACCAGTTTAACTGTGACACTTGTCGATTTAAAAATAAACTAAGGCCATAAAAGAGTCCCCTTTACAGCCTGTACTCAAACGAAAAGAGAAAGACCATAATTTACTCGAAGGACACGGGGATGCGTTGTAAATTTTCCGGGCATAAAATTTTTCAAAAGCAGTAAAATGTCTCGGAGCAGAATAAGTTCAACAGTAATAATGGCTACAAGCCACAAATAAGTCAACGACAAAGATTGTGGCGTTTATTGTAAAATTACCTTTGTTCGGAATTATGTTGAGGGACCATGCATGCATAGTGCACGTGTTTCTGGAAAATTTAGCAGTCCCTCACATTACTACAACAACGGGTCTGGGTGATGAAGTAGGTACCAGTACTCATAGTTCCTGATTCTAACTGCACAGGAAATCCTTGTGTAGGGCCAGGCAGGATTATAAAAGATTTATATTTATTTATATTATATTGATTTATTGATACCTAGTCAGGTCATAAATTCTGTCACATGTTTAATATAAAATATTTGAAACAAGTTTATTCATTATGTAACCATTTATATACCAAAATGAACTTAACAAAACATAGATTCTTATGACACTAAAGTTTATTCAAAATGACCTCCGTGATTTTGAATACAGGCCTTCAATCTGCGCGGCCAGTCGTCTATCGCAGCACGAACGAGGTCCATGTCAATATCGGCGGCTGCCTTAATCAAGAATGTCTTGAGTGACTCCAAATTGGGATGAGGCTTTGAGCACGCCTTTTCCTCTAAGTGTTGCCATATCTTGTAATCTAACGGATTCAAATCTGGACTGGAGGAGGGCCAGTCTTCGTGCCGGATGAAGTCGATTTCACGCGCCGCCAGCCAGTCTTGTGTGCTCTTCGCTCTATGAGCTGGCGCCGAATCTTGTTGGAATACCCAGTGCCTGTTATTGAAAATGATATGAGAAACAGGTTCCACAAGGTTCGTCAGGACTGTATTTTGATACACAACTGCATTCGTTTTTACACCTTTCTCACAAAAATGTACCTCTGTTAAGCCCCAATAAGAAACTCCCAACCATACCATGAGCGAGGATGGAAAATGACCTCGTTGGACACGTGGAATACGGGTACTCGCTTCTTCACTACTGTGTGCGTACACCTTATCATTTTGTTTGTTGTAGCTCTCTTCTACGGTAAAAATTTTTTCATCCGAAAAAAGAATTTCCCGATATTTTTTTCCCGCGTACCGCTTCAACAAAGCGCGGCATCTCTTCAGTCTCAGGTCCATTAGACGAGCATTCAAACGATGTCCTGTTTTTTTTCGATATGCCCGAAGCCCTAAGTCTTCATTTAACACCCTTTTCACCGTGGTTCTGCTTAACCCCATCTGAAGGGCCAACAGTTTCTGCTTACGTTTGGGATTTCTTTGAATTCGCGCCTTCACAGCTTTTATCACTGCTGGAGTCCTAACAGACCGAGGGCGACCACTTCTTGACCTGTCATCTACACTAGAGTCTTCATTGTATCGTTTGATGGTGCGATAAACGAACCTTTTGGTTATATTCAAATTTTTCAGTAAGTCAAAAATTTGAATTGGCGCGTAACCGCAACGATTCAACGCAATAACTGCAACACGGTCTTCTTTAAGCGTCCACTCCATATTTAAAAATGAGTAAAATTCAAAAAAGTATACATTTTTATTTTAATGAACAATTCGAAATTCGAATTCTATAAACTTTTTTGTGGCCAGCATTCTAAAAGAAAAGTTTTTACTGTGTGACAATACTTATGACCTGACTAGGTATATTTATATTATTATTGCCGTGGGGTGCCGGCAGTAGAATGTTACCCCTCCTCTCATACCCGTGGATGCAGTAAGAGCCTGCTAAGGGATACCTCCAGAAGATGGGCAGCAGCGTCTTTCCATGTATCAACATCCCGTACTGCGCTCGCCAACCCGCCTGCCAAGTCAGGTGAGTATGGCAACTACCCATCATGGAGATCCATGGAGGCCTGTGTTTAGTAATGGACGTTTTACGGCTGTAATGATGATATTATATTGAGGATATTTTTATATTGCTGAACATTTCACACAGCGCTATTTAGCCCCAAACTAAGCAGAGCTTGTACTATGGGAACCAGATAACTGATAGAATACTTATATACTTTTTTTTGTAAATACATACTTATAATACAAAGAAAAACACACAGACACGGAACAAATGTCTGTAGATCATGCAAACATTTGTTCCGCGGCGGGAATCGAACCCGCTACCTCCTCGTCTCAGCCGGCTATACGCCCACTGCGCCACGGAGTTCGTCATGACTGACTGACATGACTGACAATGAGTATTGCCATCGTCATCTGTCAACCTCATACACAATGGGAAGTTATTTTTGCAAGATCAAACGTCCTGCTCAAGCAGACGTAAAACTATGCTTCCTCGATGCACGCATTCATTATGCCCCATTGAAGTGTTGCCTAGACTTTGATATACCGTCCATTTCAACAGTAAAAGGACAGGCACCATTGTGTTACACGCAGCCAGTGCTTAGATTACAGATCTATTGCCTAACGTATGATTAACATGCATTATCGTTTACGCTCAGGCTGGATTTAGGACAACAGAATAGGGGAATAAGGTAATTAGATACAATAATATTTGTTACAAAAGGGGGATTTGCCCTGCCTTGGGATAAAATAGATTAATTACATTCAACTAGACCCAGGATGTGAAAACCTATCCAGCTAGATAAGGGAATGTATTCGTAAAGCTGAAGATTAACCCACCGAAAGGTAGAGCATTCAACTTACCGAGAACTGACGTTTCCAATTCTGGCAACTCGGTGAATCTGTATTAGAGTTTGAACTTTCATCATCACCACCATCCACAGCCTGACTTCACCCATTGTTGGGTATAGGCCTCCCAAAGTTTGTACCATCCACCACGATCCTACGCCAGTCTCACCCACTGACGGCCCGCGACCTTTACGATGTCGTCCACCCATCTCGCTGCTCGTCGTCCTACCCTTCTATAGCCGCTCCTCGGCCACCATTCAGTCACTATCCTGCTCCATCTGTCATCACCACGTCTAGCCAAGTGTCCCGCCCAAGACCATTTGAGCTCCATAACTCGAATCCCAACGTCATGAACCTTCGTTCGTCTACGGATCTCGTCGTTTGGAACCCGATCTAACAGTCTGATGCCAAGCATGGTACGCTCCATGGCTCTTTGTGCAACTCTTAACCTGTACACAGCCTCCTGCGTGAGCGTCTACGTCTCGAGTTTGAACTTTATTCAGGAATAATATTAATAAATCATTTACAATAGCGGCCTATTACCCAGGGAAACCTACACATTTTTGAATCCGGCCCTGGTTTACACCCTGCTATTGAATAAGTTAGGCTTGCAAGTGTTCCTTTGGAATGTAGGGATTAATTTTATAGACCTCCAGGCATACAAAGCTTAGCTTCTGTGCTAAGTTTCTGTACAGTGGGCAGATAGGCTGTTAACATGGCATGGCCATGATAGATTTTATGGCAAACCGATGCGGCGTTTGTGGTTATGATATTCCATTGGCCCATCACTCTCTTGAATGTACTGAATGATATTAAATAACTTTACGATACTGGATTAATATACTTGGATTTGTATAGCTAATATATTTTGGCTTATACATATACTGTAGGGGGTGCAGATAAATTGAGTGATTTTTCGGATAGTCCTGAAGTCTTCGGGTATTTTGATTCTGAGGGATGATAGTAAATTTTTTGATAATGTTACCAGCATTTTATCTCTGTGGATTAGCCACTGAGTTATTTGCAGTATAATTATTAAAGTATTATTAATTATTAAAGTAACGTATTGACTAGAACTCATCCTGTTACATCTGAAGCTATGAGTTATCTAATCGTCTATCTATCCACTTGGGATAGGTAGACAATTAGATAATTTATACTCTTTCGTGCAAACCAATTATAATACTAAGTATAGGAATACACAAGGAATAACGGTACAATATGGTTTGGACACACAATATACTTTGGATGGCTTTTACAAGGATTGGTAGTGTAAAAAAGCAGCGGCTTTAATAAATTGCAATTTTGTCAAAGCCACTCCATTTTACTTTGATAAATCTCATAACAATTCATTATCCAGTTACTCATGCGGGGTGTTTATACTCTTCCCAAATGCACGCAATAAACTAGCCATTAATCGAGTTTATTTAAGCTTAGCAATATCCAAAAAAACAATTATTATCATTCCGGTTCTTACTTACACAGCAATATTTTTTAATTTCACGCGTTAACGCGCGACCGAATCGGCGCCGGCGCCGCAGTCTGACATTTACAAGTGGGACCTTGCGAACGATTTGCGAACAATGAGGGCTTGTCACCGGAGTCCCGGAACACATGTGGCGTACGCCGCCTCCGGGAATGGTGACCTCAGACGTCGAACTCTAGTCGAAATACTCTCGGACAATGATATCTGAAAGCTTGGGAACACCAACCTGTCTAAGTTTGTGTCAATCGAGTTAAAGGGATTGATAGTTGACTTAAATTAGCTAAGATTATAAAAGTAGCATAATTGGGAATGCTGCAATCTTATCAAAATCAAATCAAAATTATTTATTGCGAATATGGGTTTAGTAACAGGTGGTTAGTGATACAGTTTGAGTTCGTCCATAATCAGCGTTTATTGCATGCAATTTCAGTCAGTTTTACAAGTAGTTACTTAAAAAAAACAAATAATGATTAAATTATTTACAATATTCAACATGTCAGCTCTTATCTTAAAATAAAAAAATTATAATAAAATGTCAGATTTAATAAATTTATTCAAGGGATTTATCGCTAAGAAACTCATTTATGTTGTAGTATGCCTTTTTTATTAATATTAGTTTTAAGTTAGTTAGTTAGTTTTAATATTAGTTTTTATGAATGGTTGTTACTCAAAAACAGTTGAACTGATAAGTATATCTATTAATACAAGATTTACTAGTTCATGACCACAAAAGCAAAGCCTGAACCTCTCTTTACCCTGCTATATATTTAGGGAAGAGCTCAATAAATATGAGTATAAGATAAAGTGTGGGAGTTATAACAGAAACGAAATCGAATGATTAGTTACCTAAGAAAGCACACACTATAATAGAAAAGGACAATTTACCGACTCGTAAATCACAGAGATCGAAAATCACTGACGATTACAAAGACAGGTTTATAGTCACACCTACGAGAACGATTGTATTACATAACGCCTGTTTATCATCAAATGTAATTAATGAACGGAATCAAACAGTAGACGTAAAAGCAGGATCGCCCACGGACGGACTTACCAATACAGTTCAATAAGACACGAGCAAACGAGAAAAGTTGGTTCAATTCAGTTAAACTGCTTCACAATATAGAAACTGTGAGATCTCAGAGACATGATTGTCCAGAAAAATACATTAGCTACTTATGTGAATTTTGCTAGGACACAAGTTTCCGAGATTTTACCTGAGACTGTTACATTGGATCAAAACTGGTGGAAAGTTACTCTTTAGAACTTTTAGGCGGCTAAATACTACTTTGTAGCTACGCGTTATTACGACACATCTTAGGCACCGAATATTGATCATGCTATTCTGAGATGGATGTATCAAAAACTAATTCCTCCACAGTATTCCCACAAGTGCGTCATAAATTATTAGGTAACAAAGCCGGATCTGCAGGCTCATTAAGCAAAAAAAAAAGATCATATCACTGACAATAGACCACTCGGCGACCGAAAGTGATAGTCTTAATAGATATTAAGCCAGCAATGACGATAGCAATACCAAATGAACAGTTAAGTGTCCAGTCACTCTTCCAAGTATAGCTTCTATTTTAAATGTTCCATATCACGATAAAGGCTTTGTGTTTGACAACTCAGTGGTTGCTCAACGCTAATGGTTTATAGGCTAAACTAAAAGGGAACACGACGCGACGCGATAAAAGTTAAGACATTGATTATTGTTTTCTAAGCTTTACAGTTAAAAGACTTGTCTAAAAGGAGGAATGCTGCAAGAAACTTGGAGGCAAACAAGAGCATAAAGTAAGATATAGATCCTGAAGATGATCTTAATATATTTGTATTAGAGTATCTGAACTTTGGTCATTTTTAGTTTAAACAAACAACATTAATCTAGTGAAGTAAATGCAGTAATTTATCATTCAGAAAAGCGTTGGAATTTTAAGCAATCGTTGATGATAGACAGTCAAACTACGTTACTAGTGTTACTACGTACCGAACTCATCAGCTCACTGAAAGTTGGAACAATCATTCTCGATATTTATCAATCATTAACGTTCGTAATTTAATTTTAACTAAATTAGCCTTACCTAAACATTTGCACGGCAAATTATAAATAAATAAATATTTTTGTACATTTAACACAGCGCTATCTAGCCCCAAACTAAGCAGAGCGTGTACTATGTGAACCAGATAACTGATAGAATACTTCTATACTTTTTTTTGTAAATACATTCTTATATTATAGAGAGAAACAACCAGACCCGGAACAAATATATGTAGATCATGCAAACATTTGTTCCGCAGCGATAGTTTGGTCGAGTAGTCACAGCGATTCCTATTGAACTGAAAGAACCAAGTTTTTACTTATATTCAAGCAAAGAAACCTTTAATTACATTTGAACCATTGTGAATATATGAATGCATATGGATACCCAAAATCTAAATGTTGCTTCTATGGAGGTTGACATTGAACCGTAGTTGGATCAAATATAATAGTAGGTAGTTGCCGACATCGCTGAGAAGGTAAACAAAGCCCGGACAGAATGGAAATTCTAGTAAATCCCAACTTTCCCTGAAAGCGAATTATCCAAATTACAGCCTATTATCGAAGACAAAAGGCTCGGAGCGGAATGACAAGGATCCTCAAATCTGTGCACCGGAGATTGAACACTGGGGTACAGAGTAAATAATAGTTTGAGTCGTGTGGCTCGGGAAAATTGTTGGGAAACAGAAGCCAGGCATAAACCTCTTGAATAGTTGATGTAGGGTTGACCCTGCTACCGAGTTTTAAATATATGTATTTATCATTGATGAAAGTTTCTTTGGAGGTACCTTTTAGGTAGCTTAAAGAATAAATATAAATATAAAGTACTAGCAGAGCAATCCACAGCTTCGCTCGCGTAGTTTTTCAATAAAAACATCATCCTTCTGCGCAGTTGGGTAAAAAGTAACCTATGTCAACCAGGGATAGCGTAGCTTTCCAATAATGTAAGAATGTTTAAATCGGTCCAGTAGTTTCGGAGCCTATTCAATACAAACAAACAAACGAACAAATCTTTCCTCTTTATAATATTGGTATAGATTGCTGGACATTTCACACAGCGCTATCTAGCCCCAAACTAAGCAGAGCTTGTAATATGGAAACTAGATAACTGGTAGAATACTTATATACATTTTTTTTGTGAATATGTACATGCTACTTAAAATATATAGAGAAACAACTAGACCCGGAACAAATATCTGTAGATCATGCAAACACTTTTCGCGGCGGGAATCGAACTCGCTACCTCCTGCGTCTCAGCCAGCTATTCGCCCACTGCACCATAGAGGTCGTCAAAGAATACTAAGTCAAGAATACTAATTTTATTATATTTTTTTTTCTCTAAGGGTAAGTCCCTTATACTTTTTGGGATACGAAGGTCCCGTTCCTGCCCATGCATTATAACCAGTGATCGGAGTAGGTAGATTGATTTTATGTATTTGCATCATAAATCATGATGATATCATAACACGGACATGCCTTTTTTCCCGGAAATTTTCGTTATTTACGGGATTGAATTAAATATTAAACTAGTGAAGTTGTAACTACTATACTTCAAATTAAAAGGAAACTATGCTATAAAAAGCTTTGAATTGATTTTCATTTATCTGTCGAATAATAAAATAAATGTTTGTTTTTTGTTTGCTCACTATGTGTTTCCATTAAAGTCATCTGATAGAGTTGAAGCTTTGGTGAGTTTCTGCGTGCAAATTCGAGAAGATTTCTAAGTAATCGTAACGAATTTATCGAGAAAACGCGTTTCCCACAAGACAATATCTCGAAGGCATGCCCATATAAACATATACATTTGTGATAATCGATCCTCAATCAATCTAGCTACTGCCACTTTACACCCAGCTCTACGTTTTAATTAAAAAATGCCGGAGTACCGGAGGTATGTCCATATTTATATATAAGTTTGCGATCATTAACCCTCTACCAGATCCAAAACAAACTCAAGAACTATGCTTAGCTATGGCTTCTGTATTCTCATATTTCTCATACAGCCCTAACCCTCACCTCTGCAGGAAGGCGACGTCAAAATCGCAGCTATTTACGATACATCAAGCCAGCCGGTAGTGGTTTGTGGTTGACAAATTAAGTTGTACATCATGTAAGAATCTCCATAGGTGCACTTGCGATGGCTACTGTGCGAATTTGACCCGGAATATCACGTGTGACTTTTAAATTACAATATCAACTACTATAATAAGAATACACACGAACTAGTTATAAAGATTAATATTTAGATTTAATTGATAATACACTATAGTTTATCAGATGTAGTAAAAAATTCAAACAGTTTGAAGCATAATAGGTAGGTAATCGATTTTTCGCCGATAGTGCGAATATTAAAAATAATATCAATATTGAAACCATTTTACACTAAACTTTGAGAAGACTATATTTAGTTGGGTGAGTGTCTCCTCCTATACCTACTTCACTACACAGTAAACATATATTTCTACACATCTGTATATGCAATTGTATCGCAGTATGATGAAAACTCACATATAAAGATCCGTTAGCATCAAAAGACCGCTATAGACAACAGGCTTAACTCTCAAAAAAAGACTAAGAAAACTGTTGAAAGGGCAATAAAAAGCTCATAAAAATAAAGAACCGAAACCAAGGACTGACCGTATCACCGGTCAATGGGCTATATGGTAATGCCATTCACGACACGATAAAAATAAATACTTACAACAAACCTGCCCTTGAACTGCACCATAATAACAAAGACACCGAAACAAAAGGGTGTGATAAACGATCTTCATGTTGGTATCCTATCCACTACCCAGGTGGAGTCGGGTGCATACATTTTACTACTTTACTTACTTATGGTGGTAGGATTCCTATAGGTAAGTATATGTAAATGTTCAGTGGCGATTCACTAGATAACTGAACAGCAGAAATGACTAAACATATGTGTATCGAATTAGTTTACGTCTTATTAATTCCGCAAAATCAATAAAATTGCAATTATACTTGTTATATTTGCATTTTTTTTATTTATTAGGTCTACCAACGATTGTAACAATATTTCATGCTTAACTATGAATAATTTAAGTAGGTACTAATTGCACAACCAATTATAGGTAAACACCGCATGCACTAAAAATTATGTAGGTAGTAACAATAACAAAGTAACACTAGTACATTATGACAAACAGTGGAATTAGTGAAGTAAAGAAAGAAAAAAACACAAAATTATAAAAATACACACTACTGATAGCAATAAATCTATTAGTTTGGCAAGTTCTTAGATAAGAACTGCCGGAATTTGAAAATGTTTATATTAAAAATATCAACCTGAGTACAGTAATTGTCGAAGCCGTTGCTAATCCTGGGAATGGGCGAGTTGGAGCCGAGAACAGTGGTACGGAGTGGTGGTGCAAGGGGTAGGATTGGTTTACGAGGGATTCTGCGAGGGATTCTAAAACATATTTTTTCAAACAACTGAGGACAATTAAATTTATTATTTAAAGTTTTATACAAAAAAATTTGGTCCAACTGTGTTCTTCGTTTTTCAAGGGACGAAATTTTGAAATAGTCGAGCCTATCCGAATATGATTGCAGTGTTTTGGCCTTCCTAGCTGCATATGCTAAGTGCCACAAGAACCGTTTTTGAATACGTTCTATTTTTAATATGTGGGTAGCATAGTGCGGCCGCCACACTACTGGGCAATACTCAAGAATACTCCGGACCATCGTGTTATACAGGAGTATTTTAGTATATGGTTTTTTAAATATTTTACCATTCCTGATAATAAATCCAAGCATTTTAGATGATCTTTTTAAAATATTCTCAATGTGTGGCATATAGGTTAGTTTTTTATCGAGAATCACGCCTAGGTCTCTAATCTCGTCAACCTCACGTACAGGCGTGCCTCCTATGGTATAATGTGATTTGACAACGTTTAGCTTGCGGGTGAATTTAATGAAGTAACATTTATCCGTGTTAATGAGCATATTATTGGTACAGCACCATTCCTGTAGTGGGATGCACAGACCACGGCCCACGGGCCGCATGCGGCCCGCCGGTCGAATACTGGTGGCCCGCCGACAGCAAAAATAATACTCTCATACATTCGAAAAATATTGAATTCTATTCCAGAATAAAACCAAATAAAATATGTTCGAAAAGTAATTTGAATCTCGCGCGCGCGCTCTTAAGTGCGCTTATCGGTGCGCCGTGCATGCGTCGGTAACAGCGGTCGGTAATGTTCGTGCCGATCTCGGTTAAATTCGTTTTCTTGAGGAAGCGCCGCGGCCGGCGGCGCCGGCGCGGCGACGACGGCAGCGTGGTGGCGGCTTATCCACGGGTTATATTGTTAGAGCAAGCGAGATAACAATAGTCCCGAATTCCCGATTGCTCGCGTAGGTAGATACACGAAGCTTCCAGAGTCGGTTTCGAGATTTCTCCAGACAGTTTTCGACTCTATACGCGCGGTGTAAAAGCCACGATAACCGCAGCGACCGACAGTTCGGTTTTAATTTGAGTGAAGTGTCAATAGTTCTAGTGTAGATTTTACTTAACTCGACTAGCCGGTGTCATATATTTTGATCCACATTCAACGTAGATTTCCCGTCAAGTGCCGTGTATAAATATTAATTGTGTTGTGAAATCGTAAGTAAAACTCTGTTATTAATAAGTGTTTCCCTACATATTTAATCAATTATTTTTGGTAATTTAAAAAAGGATGGGTAATTTAAGTAGGTACTGTAATTGTTTTTAGGTGCTGTGTTAATCATAACCAGGATTAGAACGCAACATGGACAAGCCAGGGCCTAGTAAAAAACGTAAGGTTAAAGATGAAAATCGGCAGTTTCAAGAAATTTGGACTGAGAAATACTTTTTTGTATGGTCGCATAACAAAGTCGTTTGTTTAATTTGCAAAAATTATGTTGCGATTGCAAAGGAATATAATGTAAAAGGCACTATGAAACGCAGCATCCTACTTTTACCAAGTTTACAGGCGAATTAATAAAGCAAAAAATGTTGTCTTTAAAACGGGAGCTTACTGGTCAGCAAGCTATGTTTACAAAACCCATTCAAGATTCAGAAACAGCTACAGAAGTTAGTTATGAAATTTCTCGGATGATAGCAAAGCGAAGTCGCCCCTTCAATGATGGGGATTTTGTAAAAGAATGCATAGAAATTGCCGCTAAGAAAATGTGTCCAGAAGCAGCAAAAAAGTTTGAGAAAATTCAACTGAATCGTATGACTATCCAAAGACGAATTATGTCTTTGTCAGGTAATATTGCGGAACAATTAAATGAAAAAACTAAGATCATTGAATTTTTTTCATTAGCACTCGATGAATCCACTGATATTAGTTCCACAGCTCAACATCTCATATTCATACGAGGTGTTACTCAAGATTTTGAAGTCTAAGAAGAGTTATTAGGAATGTGTTCATTGAAAGGTCAAACCAGAGGAGTTGATATACTCAATGTACTTTTGGATGAGTGTTCAAAAACTGATTTGGACTTATCAAAATTATCGGGAGTTGCGACTGACGATGCTCCTTCGATGATTGGTGTCAATTCTGGGCTAGTTACTTTGCTGAAAAAGCATCTATAAGAAAAAAACATAAACGCTGAAGATCTCATGCAGTTTCACTGCATTATTGCAAGAAATTGCCGCTAAGAAAATGTGTCCAGAAGCAGCAAAAAAGTTTGAGAAAATTCAACTGAATCGTATGACTATCCAAAGAAGAATTATGTCTTTGTCAGGTAATATTGCGGAACAATTAAATGAAAAAACTAAGATCATTGAATTTTTTTCATTAGCACTCGATGAATCCACTGATATTAGTTCCACAGCTCAACTTCTCATATTCATACGAGGTGTTACTCAAGATTTTGAAGTCTAAGAAGAGTTATTAGGAATGTGTTCATTGAAAGGTCAAACCAGAGGAGTTGATATACTCAATGTACTTTTGGATGAGTGTTCAAAAACTGATTTGGACTTATCAAAATTATCGGGAGTTGCGACTGACGGTGCTCCTTCGATGATTGGTGTCAATTCTGGGCTAGTTACTTTGCTGAAAAAGCATCTACAAGAAAAAAAACATAAACGCTGAAGATCTCATGCAGTTTCACTGCATTATACACCAAGAAGCCCTCTGTTCTAAAAAAATTGAATTTCAAAATGTCATGAAAGTGGTAGTTTCGACTGTAAATTTCATAAAATCACGAGGACTCAATCACAGGCAATTCAAACAATTCCAATACTGTATTATACAGAAGTAAGGTGGCTAAGTCGTGGATTGACACTGGAACGATTTCTAAATTTAATAGAAGAAATTGGAATATTTCTGGCGGAAAAGCAAAGGGATGTCCCGGAACTTAAAAATCCTGATTGGTTGTGTGATTTGGCTTTTTTAGTTGACATTAAAAATCATTTGAATGTCTTGAACACACGGCTTCAAGGCAAAAACCAACTGATATCCCAGCTCTACGCTCATGTATCATCCTTTCAATGCAAGTTGACACTTTTCAAATCGCAATTGAATTCTGGAAATTACAATCATTTTCCGAATTATAAGAAAATGGCTGAAAAATTCAACAAAACTGCGATTAATTTCAGTTATGTAGAAAAGCTAGATATTTTGATTCAATCTTTTCAAGACAGATTTTCGGAGTTTAAAAAAGTGAAACCTCTGTTGGACATATTCAGCAATCCTTTCACGATTTCAGTTGAAAATGCGCCAGAGTCAATGCAGTTAGAAATTATCGACATTCAAAACGACCAAGATTTACGCAACAAATTCAACGAAGGAGACTTGCTGAACTTTTACCGCTGCATTGATAAAAATACGTACAAAGAGTTGCGCATAAACGCTCTGAAATGTGCCAGCTTATTTGGTTCTACCTATATATGTGAACAAACCTTTTCAATACTAAATAAGAATAAAACAAAAAATCGAAACCGCCTTGCAAACGAAAGTTTGGAAGCAGTTTTACGTGTTGCTACAAGTAAATTTGAGCCAAATATAAAAAAGATTGTAAGCACTATGCAGTGCCACGCTTCAAATTAATAAATTCTTTTTCAATTTTAATACATTATTATCAATTCTTTATTGTCTTTAATTACCTATACTTCTGGCGGCCCGCCATCAGTTCATAATTTGCCCGAGTGGCCCCTAGTCTTAATAAGTCTGTGCATCCCTGTGTAGACGGTCAAGATCGCGCTGCACCAAATAAGTTTCAAGTTCGGAATGGATAGTGCGTATGATTTTTAGATCTTATCTATCAGTCAAATACATTTCTTTTTTTTGACTTCACCAACTTCAGAAAGATTAGGGGGGGGGGGGGGGATTCTTTTTTGTTATTATAAGTGATAATGATAAGTCTCAAGTGGTAGGTAGTAAGTAGGCCAACCTGGTAATAAACCTCTTTTGAAATTGTGTCTTTTGAAGTTGCTGTGATAATCAGCTGTGATAGACGGACGGACGGACAAAGTCGCACCATAACGGTTCCGTTTTTGGCATTTTGCTCCGGAATCCTAAAAAAGTATTACGGTCAAATTTCGACCACTGCACTAGCAACTAGTATGGATAAATATCGAGCACAACGTAGGCTTGTTGAACATAAATAACCCTTCAATCCTCCGTCGTCCGAGATACGTTCACGGAGACCCGGATGACGAAATCACCTCCGTTAATGCGAAAGAGATTTTTGAGTCATCTACATTAGACAGAGTAAACACTTCACAGATACACCGACCTCGCCGGCTAGGTCGACGAGTCCCTTCAGTCACCGCCTATACGAGGTACCAGCACCCAGGCGTTTCTCTCCTATCCCCATCGTGGCAACAGCCCAAGCCGAGGTTCGTGAATAAATGGTGCACTTGCGCTAGTTGCCTCATCAAAAACTTACAGGGCTGAGCGCCTTCTGCGCTCGCCAAAAGTTCGGCTAAGCTGCAACGGGCTCAGAGGCCAACAGCGAGATTAGTACATTCGAAAAAAAATTGTTGAACATAAATGAACTGAAAAGTTAGCATGAAACATAGCAAGGCGATGTGCTGACGATGTAGCGCACATCGCTGGCTTATCCTAAACGAAGCTGGCAGAGATCCATGGGCATCGCACACAGACAAGAACGGAAGTGAAATTCTAGTGATGGATAGTCAGGAGGTAGATAATGATGATGAAACAGGAAGATCGTCTACTCCACATATAGAGATGCGCCACTCTTTGCATCTACTCATAATAAACAAAACAGCAACGAAGCTTTATTTGAAATAAACCATGCTTTATATTTTGTGTTCTCCTAATCCTGCGATGCGCCTATCAGCTAGGACTAAGATATACATACATTAATCTCAACTAGATAGAGGTGACTAAAATACTACGTAAATTTTAGTACCTAATCATTCTGTAAGTAGGTATACTATTTTTTAAAACTTTAGCGATCCCTGTACATAATTATTAATTACTGATTAAAACGGGTATTTATCGCGTATTTACCTTTTTTATTTGTTATCCCGACGTTTCGACTATTCGTTCAACAGCCGTGGTCACGGACGGACGATAGCTCCAAGTACTCCAGTTACTTGGAGCTATCGTCGAGAAGTGATGGCAGCTGCAACAACTACCCTCACTTGGTCTTTAGAATTAGAAATATCCTCGTTCATATTACGACACACTACAATACCAGTATCGATAAAATACCCGTTTTAATCAGTAATTACATTCTGTGAGTATTTGGTACCTAATACAATGTAGAGGGGTAAATCACGTCACACATACCTAGTGTTAATTTGCATAAACGAATGCCGTCAAACTTAGGATAGGTCAGTAACATTTACCTGTTGATGACGGTAAGATTTATGGCGTGGATTACCTACAGATGTATAAAAAAAGATATGGATATAGGCACGCGGTAGGCCAGACAGGGGCTCTAAGGAAACCCCAGATTACCGAGGGTGATAGCTATATTTTATACTAACTAGTATTGAATCTAGGGGTTATAGGATAAAGGTATGCAAGGGCGGCCGCACATGCGCATTTGCCCTCATTGATTTTTCTCACTTTGACAGTTCACCCCATGTTTTGAGGCATCGCTCGCGTACCAAGGAGAAAGTAAACAAAAATGGCTCTAGATTTCTCCGCGACGTACAAACTTCTCGTTTTAGGCGATTCTAATGTGGGCAAAACGTGTATTGTGCATAGATACTGCGACGAGAGGTACTACGATATCTACATATCCACAATAGGTGAGTCAAACATTATTTACTTGCACTTTTACGAGCCATTGTCAGACAGGTGATGTAGTTTTAGTGCCTTAGAAACATAACAAAATCAGTATTTATATTTCCGCTGCGGATGAAAAGCGAGAAACAATGGAGCATATAGTGTGAAGGAACCATTTACTAATTTTATACCCAGGAACTTCCTAGACGCGCTTTACTGTTAGAGAAACGAACGCCCGTACTGCATTACTTATTCAATTAGCTATAAAATTAGGATCAGTTGCTGTTCCCATTATTTCAAGAGCTCCAGATTGTTCTAGGAACCCTACTAACGATTTTAAAAAAACATATATGTATATAGGTTCCTACACTCAGCTTTCAAATAATATCGCAAACTAACAGACATACCATCCTTTTTTGAACCAGCAAACGTAATATTCTTGTTTGTTTTACTGCAAATAATGTTCAAGACGGCTTAGATGATTTTGGTGTAACATTGTACTATTTATAACAAAAAAACAATATCTAGCTTGGTATAACTAGCTAAGTTGTTTACGAGCTCAACTTCAAAGGAAAGCTTGGGCGTTCACTTTCAATATTGAATGGTAGGTACTCCAAATTCAAATTTAGTTTTTCTAATGAACATTATTCTAGTAAAATTCTATCGCTTTGTCATTTGTCAAGATTTGTCTAATTTAAAATTTCCTCACAATACTTTCGTCACCAAAATAAACGTTGGGTTGTTGTGTCTAAATCAATATGCTCTCGCAATGGCTCAACTATTTTAAGCAGCGGAAGTTGTGTTGGTAATTTCAGCTAGTTCTATAAAAGTACGAATCGATGAGGAATTATTCCGATTGTGCTGTAGCGCAACAGCTTTATGATATTCGGTCTCGCCACCAAGAACCAGAAGTTCTTTTTTAGTGTTTGGTGAGATTTTTTGCCCGGATTTCTAGTATATAAATTCATCTTGAGGGTAGGTAACCTATAAGTCTACTGTGGCAAAGATACCTTTGCTGAAGGCATATTTAATTACAGTAGAAAACTCTTATATAGCTTGTATAGGTTTTTTCACTTTCTCAGATTCAGATGCAACATTTTTTTACATAACTCAAAATAGAATAAAGTTTTAAACACAGATTTTTGCCAGTTTTTCATTGGAAGCTGTCAAAAAACCTTGAATCCCAATTCACGCTTGAACACAGTTCATTTATTATTATTTATTTATTTTTTTTTTTTCACTGGACAGTTCTAAAATAAATCATTTTAGCCTCGACCAAAGCTTCTTCCCAGTCTCTACTTATTGGAGATATTTTTACACGGCGGCTTTAACATTCACCATTGCCACAAGATTAGCTCTTACCAAATTTCACTGCGTTTCCAGGGATAGACTTTAAACAAAAGATCATCAGCCTCGATGGAGTGCCCATCAAGCTCCAGATCTGGGACACTGCCGGCCAAGAGCGCTTCAGAACGTTGACAACTGCATACTATCGCGGTGCTATGGGCATCATCCTCATGTATGATATCACCAATCTTGAGTCTTTCAACCACTTGTCGTATTGGCTGCGAAATATACAAGAAGTAAGTAATTCCCTTAAGGATAGTACAAAATGATCAATTTTAGACAAATTAATAGGTAACTGTGTCTTGGAGGCTAGAGGATTCTTGTAAGGGGTTTTTTTTGATAGGCAATCGTTAGAACTCACCTGAAGTTAAGTGATGGTGAGGTCGAAGTGAAGATGAAACACACTTCTCTAGAAATATATGAATACAATACCTACCCTTAACGTTTGTTGCAGACGGTTTTCACTGTTTAAACAGCCGTGTTACTGAAATTTATTAGTTAGGGATAGGAAACGGTATTTACCTCAGCTTATTATTAAGAACTTTTGATACTTACTTATTATGACAGTTTTTCTTCTACCTTCCTAGCATGTGAACAAAAACAAGGCTTTTGTCTGAAGTAATTCTAGGCACAAAAGCCAAGCAACTTCTCAGACGGTTTGCTTTAAGGATTTTCCCAGGGGCATGATAAATGCTTAGCAATTTTAACGATTTTCGCACTTCATTTTACATAGGTATTAAAAGTTAGTATTTTTCAAACTTTCGCAATCACTGTACATACTTACCTACTGATTAAAACGGGTATTTATCGCGTATGTACCTTTTTTATTTATTATCCCGACGTTTCGGGATAATAAATAAAAAACTACTATGTTGCAACAGCCGCGGTGACGGACGGACTGGAGTACTTTGAGCTACCGTCGAGAAGCGATGGCAGCTGCAGCAACTACCCTCACTTGGTCTTCAGAATTAGAAATGTTCTCGTTCATATTACGACGACGATTCATATTACGATTCATATACGCGCTGAGACGACCGATCACGACGCGCACACCTCATTCCAGGACGCCGAGTCTATAGCTATATATGATATAGTCATTATGGCCGAATCGCTCGAGGAACTCGGTACCATGCTCAACGACCTCAGTAGGGTCTCCCAACAGGTGGGTCTTAAAATGAACATGGATAAGACGAAAATCATGTCAAATATCCATGTTGCGCCCGTACCGGTAGTTGTTGGGGGCGATACTCTCGAAGTTGTCGCCGAATATGTATACCTAGGACAAACTGTCCAATTAGGTAAGTCCAACTTCGACAAAGAGGTCGTACGAAGAATCTAACTCGGCTGGGCAGCGTTCGGGAAACTTCGCGATATCTTCTCGTCCAAAATTCCCCAGAGCCTGAAGACTAGTCGTCAACCAGTGTGTGTTGCCAGTGATGACATATGGCACTGAAACGTGGTCCTTTACTCATGGCCTCATGACCAAGCTCAAGGTCGCTCAGCGAGCTATGGAGAGGGCTATGCTCGGGGTTTCTTTGCGTGACAAAATCCGCAATGAGGAAATCCGCAGAAGAACTAAAGTTGCCGACATAGCTCTCAAAATTAGGAAGTTGAAGTGGCAATGGGCAGGCCACATCGCTCGTAGAACCGATAACCGTTGGGGAAGAAAGGTTCTCGAGTGGAGACCACGGACTGGAAGACGCAGCGTAGGCCGGCCCCCCACAAGGTGGACCGACGATCTAGTAAGAATCGCGGGGAGCCGTCGGGCGCAAACGGCTACCAACCGCTCGTTGTGGCGATCTAAGGGGGAGGCCTATGTTCAGCAGTGGACGTCTTCCGGCTGATAATGAGTCTATAGCCATCTTCCCAATTGAAATTTGGAAATTTCTTGATTTCAATCGCTTCACGAACCATTCTCTTGTACCTAATAATAGCGTTCACTAGAGAGGACCCCTAATATTATCCAGCAATTTTGAAATGAATTCTTTTATTTTGTTTCAGTACGCGTCTCCAGATGTCATCAAAGTGCTTGTAGGAAATAAATGCGATGTTCATGAGAACCACAGAGCGGTTCCGAGAGAGCGGGGACAAAAGGTTGGTTGTTCTAGTTCTTCGCACGCGTGTTTCGTCAATATTAGGTAGCTTGTGTTTTAATCCAGGCAATAGTCTATCTATCTATATACCAAATTTCATCGAAATCGGTTCAGTCGTTACGACGTGATTGAGTAACGAACAAACATCCAAACTTTCGCATTTATAATATTCGTGTGATTGAGACGCTGGATAGATGTATAGGACTCACACACGAAAGTCTGGACCATACACCCGCTAAACATACCTACAGGAAAGGAAGAAAAGAGAGGCCTTTGAATTGCACTAACTAAACGAGCTATTTAGATCAAACCGTAAGTGGCTTTACAAAGAAATATTTTTATAAAATATTTGAAACTTACATACTTAGATCTATTAATTGAGTATGATTTATATACTGCCTGGTGGCCAATTTTGGCATCAACTGGAAGGACCAAGCCGCTGTATTGCCTAAAACAGGATTTCAGCTTCGTCACCTTGCATTCGGCGAAAAAACTAGGATCGCTTATTACCTTGATTACTCGATATTTTTATGCAATTTCAGATAGCTGATGACTTCGACATGCCGTTTTTCGAAGTATCTTGTAAAAGCGACATCAATATAGAAGAAGCGTTTTTGACTTTAGCCAGAAAAATAAGGGAATATAGAGAATCTAAGGTAAAGTTTTATTTATATTCCTCGTATTTAGCTTGCTCTTGTCGGGCAACTGATGCAGTTTCCTCCATTTAAAATGATTTAACATAATTTATTTACACACACACCTATTAAGCTAACAGAAGTAGGTAGGTACAATAAGTACTAAATAAAGCTAGGTAGGTATAACAGTAGGCTTAATTCTAAGTAACATTAGTACATTATTGTAGGCAGCACCAAGGTAGAAGGTTTAGCTTGCTCTTGTCGGGCAACTGATGCAGTTTCCTCCATTTAACATGAAGCTCCTTAATAAAAGACAAAATGTATTCTTTGTCTGGCTCATGTGGCGTATTTGCAGCCTTTTTACTTATTTTCTTTAAAATTTTCCAACGATTATTATTTTTAGGAAACTGCCATGTCGTTTATTAACTAAGACCAAACATATTTTCCCTTCTAAGTATTATGAGTACCTTTACCTTACAAATTAGAGTTACTTTCTGGTTACTCTTTTATTTTTTTTTTTTTTTTACTTTTATTTAAGTATGTTGTCTCTTTTTCAGGCTGATGCATTCGAGTTGAAAGAAAGAGACAGCGTTATAAAGGCATCCGAATCCGAGACAGATGTGTCAAAATGTAGCTGTTAGCTTAATTTCTACTTCCATCGGCATCGTTCCGTGTATTTGAAGCACACTGTTTATGATATTGAATGTAGCATGTTGCGAATACATTGAACTTAATTCAAAGACACCGTTCCCCTATATATTGACTGCAAAAAACTACCTTCCTACTTGGTACGATAATGCCATTTTGTAAGTCAATGTCAAGGGGAATGTGTTTCAAACATTCTCTACAATAGAGTATTTCTGTAGTATTATACTCCAGAACATCTGTAAGCTCAGGTTTTTGAAGCAGTTTCTGTGAAAACATACTACGCCCTTATTCTATGATTTAACTACCTAAGTACAAATAAGATTATAGATACTGCTGGTAACTATCCATTTTATGAAAAAAAAAATAAAAAAAATATAGCTGGACACTTAACAAAGCGCTATCTAGCCCCAAACTAAGCAGAGCTTGTACTATGGGAACCAGATAGCTGATAGAATACCTACATATATACATTTTTTTTTGTAAATCATACTTATAATATATAGAGAAATAACCAGACCCAGAACAAATATCTGTAGATCATGCCAACATTTGTTCCGCGGTGGGAATCGAACACGCTACCTCCTGCGTCTCAGCCAGCTATTCGCCCACTGTACCACGGAGGTCGTCAAAAAATCCAATGATATCTAAATTTTAAACAGCCACGGGAATATCGTGAGTTTCTAGCCGGGACTTGCGCAGTATCGAGGCGGACTGCCTCATTTGATGCAAGTCGCGGCAGCCTTGTTATGAGGGTCGAGGCTCGCTCAACCCGCGGCTGCCTCTAGTAGAGTCCCGGCTTTTCGCGCCTAGGTTTAATTCTGCCGGTTCGACAGTTTTTGTTCGGATTCGATTTCGAATCAGAGAAAGCTCTAATGTAAACTATCAATCAACCTTTAAATCCGTGACGGAAAGGTATACGAGCTTTATGGTCAAACCGAAATAGTTTTAAAATTGCGTTTTGGATTTGAAATGAAAATGGATCCGACCGCTTCAAGATGTTTTAAATTAGCCCCGATGGAATAAGAACCTAAAACAGGTAAAATGTGTTTCCATATTAGCTTTAGAACGATAAACGCTACACTGAACAACTGAATAGGTTGTTTTAACCTTTTTTTCAATCTTTATTTAAGGTTAATATAGCACATACCGACATGATTTGTTGAATTAACAAAATAAAAATGGTTGAACTATAAAGGTAATTTGACCTGATTAAATATATTTATTAACGTAGTTATTTTGTTGACTCTACTTCGATAGCATGTTGGCTTTCCTAAATTATTAGTTAGACTTTGATACTTAGATTCGAATATACCAAAAATGTTGTGTTGTAATAACCTCTTTTAGTGGTTGGTTTAACTCAGAGGTTCCCAAATTTTTTTGTTATAGACCACTTTCATAATTTTGATGGTTTCAGTGAATCCCCTGGAGCTACATTTCTGCCATATTGAAGAGTCAGATTAGATTTAATTATGGAAATTTGCGTTGCGGCTGAGTTCCAACCACGAATTAACAATTTTCGCTTTGCAAATCTCGGCATGTTGTACTGTATAAGGAATATGCAAGTTTTTACAAGTAACAGTCGCTGAGCTTCTTATAATAAATATTTGCCTACATTGATAGGTGAATTCAAGCCAACATTTTAGTTATTTACTATCGAAGCCAGATAAATTTTCGTGGACCCCCACGAATTCTGAACCCCCATTTTTTGTCAAACCAACGTAGACCCCCGTCGAGTCCCGTGGACTCCTGGGGGTCAACCTGAACCACTTTGGGAATCAATGGTGTAACCTATTAATATTTAACAATTTTATTTTTGTGAAATAAATGTATATATGTAGTTGTTTAAACATAATATTAGGTTACCGCAACATAAATCGAATCAACATTATAGAGTTCAACCTATTAAGTTTTTCAGTGTAGCAAAACGTTATCCAATGATAATACCGCTAATGTCGCAAAAGAGTTTTTGCTACATTTGTTAAAGTGGACATTAGGACATGTTGACCTTGCAAGATTTTTTTAAAATCATCTCAAAAATTTCAAGCCTAGACGGGACTTGAACCCGCGACCTTCCTCTTGATACGAGGACGCACTACCATCTGTGCTACAAGGCAATTCACGTCTAGGTCGAAATTAGTGAGATCATTCAGAATTACGACTAAAGCGCCGTTAGCTCCATCTACAGGAAAACTTATATAGTTCTTTGTACCTGCTCAATGCCAAACGTTGCAGTTCAGTACATTGACAAGAGATGTCGCGTTGCTTATTTCAAATAGTATTTTTATTTATAGTGTTATCCGAACACATGCGGAAAATTCCATGATTTTTTTTAAAATCATCTCAAAAATTTTTGATTTGAATGTGAATTGCCTTGTAGCACAGATGGTAGTGCGTCCTCGTATCAAGAGGAAGGTCGCGGGTTCAAGTCCCGTCAAGGTTTGAAATTTTTGAGATGATCTTAAAAAAATCTTGGGATTTTCCGCATGTGTTCGGATAACACTATAAATAAAAATGTTGACATTGGCTAATATTTGCTATAGTTTCGCTAAAATCGCCATAACCACAGTGGTTTCAAAAACCTGGGTCTTGAATACTACTCCGTAGAACTAATCATCGTAAAACAAAGATTTACAATAATAATATGGTAATTACTTAGATTTATTCGCTTTACGCGTAATGTGTGCTATTTTGCGTGAACCAAATATCGCAAAATTCTAGTTAAGTACTAAGTTTAAGGGTCCGCAAAAGAAAAAAAATCTAAGCCAATGAGAAGCTGAAAAAGCATTTGATGCATACTGAAACCTAATCTGTAAAGCCTAAGCATTCGATTTGCTCAGCAAATTATAATACCTAAGTGCTGAAATTATTCACAACTTGAATATCATAATGGCAGATAATACCATTATTACACGTGCGCGATAAGTTGGGACCTGAGCGCGGTGACGTCATATTGGCGTGTTTGTACCGCCCGCAAAAAAGCGAACATAACAAGCAGCCGCCCGCGGCTTCGTCTTTGTTTTTTTTAACCTAATTTATTATGTTACTCAGGGAGGACGCTGCTTTTTATCTAATCTTTTTTACACTATTTGAATAAAATAAAAATACAATGTTTAAGTTTATACATTTATTTTATCTATTATTTACATTATCTCATCTTCGTCACTACTTAGTAGATTTATGCCTTCTAGAAGTTGTTCTTCGTCCTCAGTCTCACTATAATCACTTGACGAAGAAGTATCCGATAAATTTACAACATTTACTATAACAACAAAAACTACAACAACAAAACAATGACACAAACTATAACAACAAAAACTACCACAACAAAACAATAACACAAACGAAAACTAAAAGAATTCCAGAGCGCGTCGTTACGTGACGTAGGCCAGTACGAGACTAAAAACCCTAGTAAAAAATAGTGATGCAAACGGTACAATACGGGCGCCATCGGGGAAGTGCAGGGGAAGCGGTCGGGGAGTCGCATTCCTAGCAGGTCTCAAGTTATCGCGCACGAGTAATATAGATAAATGGTACGCAAAAGTGGCAAAAAATCGACTCGATTGGTAATTTAAAATGTAAAAGTAGGTAATTTAAAGTTCTTAAATAAAACTTGTGGGTCTATAAAAAGTGGGTTTCAGTAGTTTTTGTCTTCTGAGCGAACCTACGTTATTAATTTGTAGGCATGAATATATACACGTCTTAATATCTATCGAATTTAAATATTTAAAAGTGTTTTCAATATTGTTGTAGTTAATGGCATGAAGAGAAAAGAGATTTAATTGGAGATTTAAATCAAAAGCTTTATCCTTAAACTTGCTTTATCCTTTGGGCGTTCGTCCACCGCCGCAGTCACTTGTTCGTCACCGAGACGTGAGATGACGACGGCGCCAAAGTAGCGATACATTACTACAGTCACGCGTCCACTAGGCATGGAAATGATTGCTACTTTTAAATCTTTTTCATATGAACATATGATTATTTTTGTCACTGCTATTTCACATGTGAACAATCACAGGCAATGATTTTTCATTATGATGCCGTATTGTCAAACTTGCTATTCTTGATAGTGCTATTTCACATGTAAAATATCACAGGGAATGATTTTTCATTATTATGCCGTAATTTCACAGTTGCTATTTGCAGCACTAGCAAGACTAGTGCTGCAAAATAGCAGGTATTTTGTCGGTGACGACGGGCGCGACGGTGGACAAACACCCTTAGACTGAAAATCATGAATATAAAATGTGTGAATGTTGTGTGCAATTTTTGCCAAACACTAAAAAGAAAAATTTAGGAAAGATTTTAAAATTAGGGCTGGTCCCATTAATGTGCAATAATGTTTGCGCGAAATAAGTGTTTGAGTACTTAAATAATATGTGCTTATTACAAAACACAACGAATACTTAGTTATACTTATATTTGGCTCTAATTGTACACATATTTTGGATCGAATGCATAAAAAAAACTATCATTTAAACTTGTTCATTTTTATTATGGCTGATTTTCGCTGAATATTTTAGAAAGTTAGGAATGTTAGGTTCACTTCCTTACTATCAATAGCATTTTGAATGTAATCCATAAAAACCTTAGCAGATTGTTTTAAATTAATCTGTAAGGCTAGCAGTTCATGTATTCAAGCGTTAGATTTAAGCATTACCTAAGCATTCTTGAATGCATCACATTAATAGTAAAAGTTTTATACAGCACAACTGATGTACTTATCGTTAGTAACAGTTCAATACTATATAATAAAGTTTTATAAATTACGAAATAAGTTATGTTATTTTACCCTTTTTTCCAAGTGAATATATTATATACTAGCTGACAAATCTGCAGCTTCGCACGCGTAGTTTTTCAATAAAAACATTACCCTCCTTCTGCACAGTTGGGTAACAAGTAGCCTATGCCACCCGGGGATAGTGTAGCTTCCCAACAGTGAAAGAATGTTTTAAATCAGTCCAGTAGTTTCAGAGCCTATTCAATACAAACAAATCATTCCTCTATAATATTAGTATAGACAAAACAACGGACATTTTTAGAGCTGTTATTAGATGGCGCTGTTCTGTATAAGATATCAATATCAAAATAAAATGAATTTCGTGTTTAATATGAATATGAGAAAAAGAAACCATTTGTGTTAAAAGTAATTACTAGCGTATTTAAAGGTGACTGGACCGTACGTCGTCTATGTTTGACATCTCTTTATACCATCCTTTTTAGCAGCTTACTAGTGGTTCGCCCGCGGCTTCACATGCACCACGCACTTCAATAAAAACCTTACCCTCATTTTGTGCACTCGGGTAGAAAGTAGCCTATGTCCTTCCCCAGGATATAATCTATCTCCTTGCCAAATTTCATTACGATCCGTTCTGCCTTTTAGTTATGAAAAGGTAACAAACAAACTAACAAACAAATAGTTACTTTCACAGTTACTATGTATGTTTTATACATATAAACTTTCTTTTTGAATCACTCTATTGTTGGTTGGTGGTGGTCTATTGTGGTTTTGCATGCGTGGTTTGTTCATGAAAACATTACCCTCCTTCTACGCAGTCGCGTAAAAAGTATCATATGTCCTTCTGATTCTAAGCTACCTCCCTACTAATTTTCAGCCAAATCGATTCAGCCGTTTTTGAGTTATAAATAGTGTAACTAACACGACTTTCTTTTATATATAGATTAGCCAGACAGCGCCATCTATGACGCTAGATGGAACTAATTTTTAATCAAAAATAAAAAGCCCTCGTAATTATGACTACTTAGAATTAAAGGCACAGTCACGGATATACAAATAGTTTAGAACCATTTAATGAATAAATATTGCTGGACATTTCACACAGCGCTATCTAGCCCCAAATTTTAAAGTTATCTAGTTCCCATAGTACAAGCTCTGCTGTACTATGGGAACTAGATAACCGATAGAATACTTATGAATGAATGAATGAATGAAATACTCTTTATTGCACACCAAATAAAAAAACAGTAATGATGGAAACAAACAATAAATAAAGGTACAATGGGCGGTCTTATCGCTAAAAGCGATAAGACAACCTTTGGATGGACAGGATAAACAAAATCAAAGGACGGCGGTGTAAGAGTACCTACAGACATAAACAGAACCCACAAAATAAAATATACCTATTACATAAACATAAATACATAACAATAACATAATATAAACTTAAATACATACAAATAATATATTAAACTACACTACATAAAGAGGATAAATAACATAAACACTAACTAGCAGTTACGAGACAACGAAAGGAAATGGTTGTATACTTTGACTTTGAAAATAGGCAGAGATTGGGACGACCTTATAGACAAAGGTAAGGCGTTCCACAGTCGCACTGCTGTAAAGGAGTCACCATAAAATTGTGAACTATGGACGGGAGTTCGTAGCTGTAGAGCTTCGGAAGAACGAAGGGTTTGAGAGTGTGCCTGATACAGAAACTCGAAACGCTCCTTTAGATAAGAAGGTGAAGTGGGATTATAGAGAATGTTAAAAAGGAGTGATAGAATGTGTGCATTCCGGCGAAGACGAATAGGGAGCCACTTGAGTTTTGCGCGGAATTCTGAGACATGGTCATACTTGCGCAAGCCGAATATGAACCGGATACAAAGGTTTTGAAGGCGCTCAAGTTTACTCATTTGTACTTCGGAAATGTCGAAGTAGCTGGCGTCGGCGTAATCTAATATAGGGAGTAGAAGGGATTGTGCAAGCGTAATTTTGGTGGCGGTCGGTAAAAAGTTACGAAGTCTACGCAACGAAGCTGAAGAAGCAAACATTTTGCGGCTGATCTCAGAAATACACGGCACACATGATAGCTTGGTGTCCAAGATAATTCCCAAGTTTTTCACCGTCTAACTGATAGCTATTTGTGTTCCATTAAAAAGTACAGGTGGGAGTTATGCAAAATCTAGCCTAGGAATCATTTTGTGACTACCGATTATGATCACTTGTGTCTTTTTAAGGTTTACCGTAAGACCAAAGGATTTGCTCCTGTCACAAATTCGGTCCAAATCTGAGTTTAATAAAATGATAGCTCCGTTAATTATGTCAATCGGGGCTTGTGTGTATATTTGTAAATCATCTGCATACAAGTGGTAGGAAGAAGAAAGATTTTGAGATATTGAATGAATAAAAACACTGAAGAGGAGAGGAGATAAGACGCCGCCTTGGGAGACACCAGCAGGAAGGCTGCACCATGAAGAATAATTATCTTCAATACGGATGCGCTGCCGGCATCCAAACAAATAACTACGAAACCAGTCAATAGCCGTTGGAGATATGTTAAGAGAGCTTAATACACCCAGAAGTATGTCGAAATCGACGTTGTTGAAGGCGTTGCTGAAATCAAGTAATGACAGCACTGTGACCTTCCCACTCTCCATTCCAAAACGAATGTCATCAGTTATCTTGACGAGCGTTGTGACTGTGCTATGTCCGGGGCAAAAACCAGATTGGAGAGGATTTAACAGGATATTATTGGATAGGAAGGTACTGAGTTGTTTATGGACAAGGCGTTCAAGGACTTTTGATAGGAAGGGAAGTATAGATATGGGACGGCATTCAGAAAAAGAAGATGGATTGGGTTTCTTAGGTAAAGGAATCATTTGTGCTTCTTTCCAGACGTCAGGAAAAGAGCCGAAATCGATTGAGGCATTCAGGATGTAGGTGATGATAGGAACGATTTCGTCAAGTATTGGCATAATCATATTCCGACTAACACTGTCACTGCCAACAGCATTTGAATTAATAGATGTAATACTCTTCTTTGCATCACAATCGGTAAATTAACTAAACTGAAAAGAAGGAAAGTCAGGGGTTGGCTGTGAAGAAAGATTAAATAATGTATTTGATTTAGTAATTCCGTCAATATTGGAAGAACTCGTGAAGTACTGATAAGGTGATCAATGTTAATGATTTTTGAGATATTTTCTGGTTTAGATTTACCAACCCCCAGTGTTTTAAGAAATTTCCACACTTTAGATGGATGATTGTTATCTACGGCGTCATGAATGTATCGGCGCGTCCCTACACAACCTGTTGCAGTGATTTCGGCGACTTATCTACTTTTATTTGTAAATACATACATAAAATATATAGAAAAACATCCAGACCCGGAACAAATAACTGTAGATCATGCCAACATTTGTCCCGCGATGGGAATCGAACCCTCTACCTCCTGCGTCTCAGCCGGCTTTGTTCGACCACCGCATATCTAATCTAATTAATCTTCATATCAAAAAACGCTTTTTAAAGTGGCATGGTCCAATGAAATAAAATAAAATAGAATTTCATTTCACACAAAAATAAATTGATAAGTCCGTGATTTTTACAGTTCATTCATAATGTCAAAAAATCAGTCAATTTTATAAAGTCTCTACAATTTTGTTAAGTGAAATATAATTATAGTATTTTTCAAACTTTCGCGATCACTGTACATAATTATTGATTAAAACGGGTATTTATCGAAACAGAGTATCGGTATTTTTTTTTAATTAGCCGAAACGTCGGGACAACAAGTAAAAAAGGTACATACGCGATAAATACCCGTTTTATTCAATAAATAAATATAATTATGTCATTTAGTTTATATTATTGGAAATGTTATAATTTTTTATGAATATTAGGTTAAAGAAAAGTTTCTTCGCATTTTTTAAGAAAATTCAAAACATTTTTTAATATAGTTTATTTACATTTAACTAAAGTATGTAGGTACCATTTTGTTCGATAACTTTTTGCCATCTTGTAGGTAGGGACATGATCCCATTGCTATAGAAATTTTGGGGCTTCTGATCAAAATACCGCGACAAGTAGTTTTGGCAGTCCTCTCGTGATGTTAACCTGACACTGCCTAAAGAATTCTGAAGAGACCGAAACAGGTGGAAATCTGAAGGTGCAAGGTCAGGACTATACGGCGGATGCATGAACACCTCCCAGCCAAACTCTCTTAATTTTTGCTGAGTGGCTAAAGATGTGTGAGGTCTAGCGTTATCATGATGAAAAACCACACCCCTTCTGTTGATTAATTCCGGCCGCTTTCTCTCAACTTCTTGCTTTAATCTCATCAGTTGTTCGCAGTAGAGTTCAGAATAGATGGTCCTGCCTGGTGGTAACAGCTCATAATGAATAATGCCCTTCCAATCCCACCATCAACCCCACAACACAGCATCACCTTGTTGCGAGTTAACCCGGGTTTCGCCACAGTCTGTGAAGCCTGACCGGCCTTTGACCACGACCTTTTTCGCACGTTCTTGTCGTACGTGATCCACTTTTCATCACCAGTTATCAGCTTCTTCAAAAATGGTTCGGTTTCATTACGTCGTAATAAAGAATCACAAATGAGGTGAAAAACACAAAAACGGTTCATTAGGTTTCTTTCAGTGAGCTCGTGGGGTACCCAAATATCGAGCTTTTTTGTGTACTCAGTTTTATTCAAATGCGCCAAAACTGTTTTGTGGTCAATTCCCAGTTCTTCAGCTACGTCGTAACTACTGATATGCCGATCTTGCTCCACTTTTTCAAAAATGGCATCAATTTTATCCGTAATAGGGCGAACAGAGCGACGTGCATCTTTAACATCAAAATTTCCGGATTGAAAACGCTTAAACCAGTGCTACTCTCACAGACACTGCACTAGGTCCATAAACATCGCAAATTTTTTCGAGGCTTGCGTTGCATTTTTACCTTTTTTTTTAGTAAAATTTTAAAATGTATCTAATTTCTTCATTAGATTCACTCATCTTTACAGTACGAAAAACAAATAAAAATCACACATTTTCCTAATTTGAATTTGGAATTATCTTCTTTAAAATTTAAACTTCGAATGATACCAAAACCAGCCAGATACAAGTAGTATAGCCAAAGAGATTTTATTACAAGTTCATACATACTATAATGCGAAAAGACTTTTTCCCCAACCTATTAGATTAGAGATTGCATTGAAATTAAAATATGAGTGGCGGCGGGCTGAGGCGAGGCGCGCGCGAGGTGAGGACTCGGCGCTGGTGCAGCGCAGAACAGGCGCGCTAACGATGTCGGAAAGGCGAGGCGCGGGTGAACACGGTGAATGTTGGGGTATCTAGTGTTTGATTTATCACGACAACATGAAGTCTTCTTCGTCAGATGAAGAGGATCTGCAAGCTCTGGTGCATTTGCATAACTTACAAAACATCAGAAGCTATGTGGTTCACCCGGTGTGGCAAGCAGGACAGGAGCATACCACTGCTAACTGCGGGTGCGCCGAGAGCGAGGAAGCGGCGCTAGCGCCACGCCTGCGCTCCGCCGTCTAACTACTTATGTCTCGCGCCCCACATCTTCTATACCTACATACATTTTGTATGAAATATCAATGCGCCCGCGCCTCGCCTCCGCCCGACGCTTCTTGTATTTGTCCCGCGCCTACGAGTGGCATGGTACTAACGGTTTTATTGTTTGTGACTCTAAAGAGGCCATTCAATTATTGGAGGTATAATTTTCTTTGTCTCTTTTCAATAAATAAAATTAAATAAAAACTATTTATTCTTTCTCGATTTTTTCATTATACTTAACATTTAAGTACACAATAAAAAACCAGGTCTATCTTCATTACTCTCATTTTACAAAGGTTAGCTGGAAGAGAGCCCATTTTAAATTTGTTCGTAGTTTGTTGTGTATATCTCGTAAGATTTATTTATTTATGCTGTTTCAAAGTTATGTCTGGGAATATTTGGAACAAAGCACCAAAACCAGTACTGTAAGAACAACCCAATCTTATTTTAACTCGAAATTTTGAGCACTTGGGACTGGGCGGGACACGTATGTCGAATGCGCGATTACTTGTGTTCTAAGATAACCACCGAGTGTGTCCCAAAAGGCGCGAGACCGCGTGCTCGGCCCAGGCGGATATGGCGGGACGAACTTGTCGCGCATAGTGCGAACTGATCGACAGAAGCCCTAGACCGGGATGAATGGAAGAAGGGAAGAGAGGCCTTTGCCCAGCAGCGGGATCCAGCGGGCTCTTTAGATTAGATGGATAAGGTTCACATGTGAACCACTGTGTACACCTTATCATTGGATCTAAGTAATCACCACCTTAGCAGTTTGATGTATACTACCGAATGTGAACATATATTTTTCATAAACTATAGCTAAATACACTGATTTATTGATTTCATCACAAATTCGAATAATTATTGTAACTAGGGCAATGCATGCTATGCTAAAAGTAAAATTATTATTTACACAAGTTTAAGCTGATTGTATATGTGTGCGTTAGCTCGTACATCTTGCCAACCAGAAAAAGAAGGAAAGGCAAGCCCAAATTAAAATTGAGATTATTTAAGCTAGGTAAACAAAGTAATAAAAATGTATAAAATGACTAAGTACTTGAAAGCTTAATAAATTGAATTAACTTAAGATAATAAAAGTGTTCTTGTCCATGTCACTTATAATTATCACTCAATTGTCCGTAGAGAAGATAGTTGACCCCGGTAGGCTCTAATATTTCACCGAAAGAGTCACAAGGAATGGGAATCGACACTGAACGTGGGGGCTTAGGAGGCGCGGTGCCTCTATTTACGTTTAAATTGACCATGCTCACTGATTCACGTAAATCACTACACTGGCGTGGTATATATCGCTCATCGGACGAATGCGCGCCGCCGACGCGGGCGCGTGTGCGGGCGCCTGCAGCTGCGCTCACCGGGGCCTCTCCCCCGGGAGAAGCTGCTAGCACCACACAACGTCTCCTTGCTTGAAGACATGCTGCTACGATTCCTATTACCACCAGTACGGCGTCCATACCATAAATAATGGAAAATTGATGGATATCGTGAATGCTAAGTTCGGGAGCCGACTGCTGTTTCAGGTTGTTGATCTCGTCCATGACCTGACGATATTTTTGCTCGTGGTTTTCTGGAGTGAAGTTGTAGCTGGCTCCAGATGTCTCAATGACGCTATTCAAAATTGATACTTCTGGGGCTTCGATAGAAGGCTGTATATTTACCTTTCGTAGGAAGTTGTTGTGGGAGTGAATAGTAAACAAATTACTTTTGATAGTACAACCTTGACCTATCTCAAGAATACCGGTGCCCGATAAAGTACTCATTGTCACATCAGCTGAGCAAAAAGTGCGAATGCTGCATTTATTGCAACACGAGTATAGCCAAGAATTCAGTCGGTGCAATTTGACCCATCTGTCTACACACGTAGTATGCTCGTTTATAATACAGGCCGATGTTAATTTGCCTGCATTTATCAATGTTAGATTACATATGCTTTGTTGTAAATCTAAGTCATATGTAGGTTTATCTAAGCTACATAGAATTTTATCTTCAGATGCATGAAGACAAGCTTGTAGAGCATAGTCTGTTAGGAATAAAACTGCGTCTTTTCGCAAGTTGAATGCTAGATATGGGTAGGTAGGTACGGTAAGGTAAGAGTTTCCATCTTTATTTTGTGGGATGCTAATTATTTTATCAAGCTCGTAGATTTCGTTGCTGACTAGTGGGACCTTAATTTCGACGATTAGGTATTTTTTATAAACCTTTGCGGCGACCTTTAATAGCTTACATACATCTCATACACTTCCCGCCTCTAGGGGTACTTTCAAGCTGGGCAGAAATAAGGTTTAATTATTCTTCCAGTTGCTCGCTAGTAATCAGGTGCGCATCGATGCGGCCGTGGCTGATGTCCGTCACAGTGTCTACGAGAGACGTTTGCATGCGTCTCAGGTTTCCAAGCACGATGTTGGCCGCTAAAGCTGATGACGTAATGTAAAGACCTTTGTCGACTTCCAATCTTATTTGATTTATATCTTCCGATAAACTGCGAAGATGCTCGTTGACTACAGAAGACAATTTATGCATAATTTGCTCATTGCGTTGTATAATACTTAATTCTACTTCGATGATTACAGTTTGATTTTTGATAAGGGTTTTCAGGTGGTTTTCGTTATATTTAATTTTTTCTATGTCTTTAGCGTATTGCTGCGCAAAATTGTCGTCTAGTACTCCAAATAGATAGTTAGCTAGATTTCCTACACCGTTTACTATGCCTCTTCTCTGACGTTTGCGGCTAGGGCTCTGTAGAAGACTGTTGTAGTGCTCAATTTCACTTAATTCGTGTGCAAGTTGATTATTAATTTGCTGGTATTGAGAACTGTGTTTCATTGTGAAATGTCTCACGTAGATCTCCATGTCATTGATTGCTTGCCAGTATCAAGTCAGATTGTAGTACACCACTAGCTTCCATTCATTTCTAATATACTGTAGGTTCGATATTTTGTCGAAATACAGAGTTTTTGAGTCGTTTAGCGCTATATTACCGATATGTGGGACATTCTGCTGTGTAGTTGGAGAAATCATCATTGTAAATAGTAAAAGAGCAAGAGTAAGACAGTTTTTGAAAGTTACACGCTTATTTCCACGAACTCTTCCGTCCGAGTTCGTATGTTGTGGTGTTTGTTGGGCTATATGCTGTGCTGAGCTATCGTCATCGTCCTTTCCCGTTTCAATGGGTAGTAAAACAATCTTCGTTACTGGTCGCTTAATGATTTTATTTTCCGTCTTAATGGACACGACCCTGACGTATCCGTCACCTCCAGGATGGAGTTCTACAACTCTGCCGAGTGCCCACTTGCCTGGAGGTAGGTTATCATCTTTAATTAGGACGATGTCGTTGACGTCCAAGTTTTTGGTAGGTTTCCTCCACTTGGAACGTACATGAAGATGCTGAAGATAATTAGATGACCATAGCTTCCAAAAGTGTTTGTTCATAGTTTGAACAAGCTGCCAACGTGTCGGTAGGTTGACGTAATCTGGGTCAGTCTGGGGGCGTGATAGTAAAGAGTCACCTATCAAAAAATGCCCTGGCGTTAGATAGCTGTCCTCTGGGTTCTCAGTTAGTGGAAACAGAGGACGGGAGTTCATGCACGCTTCGATCTGCTGAAGCAAAGTAGTAAACTCCTCGTAAGTCAGTCTTTGTTCGCCTAAGACTCGTTTCAAATGCTTTTTAAAGCTCTTCAAGGCGGCTTCCCATAAGCCTCCCGCACTAGGCCACGCTGGAGCATTGAAGGACCATTAAATATTCATGTCGCTCATTTTGTTCAAATGTCTTGATTGATTGTAGCTAAGATTTGCTTATATTCGCTGTCCAATGCTCGCTTGGCACCTATAAAGTTCGTGCCGTTATCACTGTACATTCGGCGGGGCGTCCCTCGCCGCGTACAGAAATGACGAAAAGCTGCTAAAAACGCTGGAGTGCTGAGGTCGGACACCAATTCTAGGTGAACGGCCTTTGTCGCTAGGCAGGTGAATACAGCCACGTAGCCTTTGAGTGTCTTCCGTCCCCTACCCTTGCTCGCTTTAAGGTCCACATGTCCTGTAAAATCCACGCCGGCGTGCGTGAATGGGCGGGAAGGCGTGACTCTGGCTCGTGGTAGATCAGCCATAACTTGGTGCTGCTTTTCTGTAATTCTAATCTGAAGTTTAGCTGTAGTTAATCCTCTGGTAGCACAGACAGCGGCGTTTTCCTCAGAACGGACGTGATTCCAATTCGATGCTGGTATGATTTCTGTAATCTGTTGAACTCGATTCGCGAGAAACTGTTTCCAACGAAATAAGTCGCCGTGTAGCCATCCCAGAACTACAGTGGAGTCAGTCCATGCGTAAACATTTTTTTATTTTATTATTTTTTTATACAAAATTTTTATTTACTAAAGCAGCTTTTACGATTTGTATGAGCTGAGCTAGGAGCAAGGCACCGCACAGCTCTAGACGCGGCAGCGACACTTTTTTCCTTAAAGGCGATAGCTTGGTTTTCGCTGCAACGAGTCGTGTTGTGCACTCACCCTTATCTTCGTGCGCTATTAGGTACACGGCGCAGGCATAAGTCTTTTCCGATGCGTCGCTATAGCCGTGTAGTTGAAATGCCTTCGGTGTGTCGCCGAAATATCTAGGAATATCAAAGAGGCTAACATTTTGAAGATCATTCCTTAGCTGTACCCATTCGTTTTGGGCTTGTTCCGGGATAGGGTCATCCCATCCTATGCATGAAGACCATGTATTTTGGAATAAGATTTTAGCTCGAATAGTAAGTGGCGAGAGCCAGCCCAACGGATCCAATATTTTTGATATTTCTGAAAGTAGCTGGCGTTTCGTGTTGCATTTCTTGGCGTGCTCTACTTTGTTTGTAAACATGAATGACTCAGAGGACGGTGTCCATCTAAGCATCATCTAGTGTTTTTCGAGACTCATGATATTTAAAATTAAAGGGCCTGTCGAGCTGTTCTGTACAAGTTTTTCAAGAGCTCTGGATCATTTGCTGGCCATTTACGTAGATTCATCCCTGCGCCTCTTAGTATCTCTATCAGCTGGTATTGTAGTTCCTGAGTACCCTTATTTTCGCCGCTAAGTAAGTCATCCATATAGAAGTTATTTTCTAATGCTTTCGCTGTAAGGGGTACTTTGAGGAGTCGTCTTTAGCTAGTTGACGCAGGGTGCGCATGGCTAAGTAGGGGGCTGATTTCGTCCCATAAGTGACTGTCCTTAATATTTTTTCCTGAAGATGCTCATACGGGGAATCTCTCCAGAGAATACACTGAAGATGCTGATCGCTTTCTCTGATCAAAATCTGTCGAAACATTTTCTCTGTGTCCGCAGTTATGACGTATTTGTATTGTCTCCAGTTTAAGATAAGAGTTGGTAAGTCGTGCTGCAAGTTCGGACCACATTCCATGACGTCATTAAGGCTAAAATCGGAGCTTGTTCTAGCTGATGCGTTAAATACAACACGAATGCTGGAAGTAGTAGACTCTGGCTTTAGGATTCCATGATGAGGCATAAGGTATGTGGCGTGTTCACCCTGCTTCGGTGGGCGCATGTTACCAAGCAGTTGGTATTCGTGGATGAACTGTTTATAGGTAGTAGAGTAAGCTTCATTTTTTGCCATTTTGTTTTCTAGCTGGAAAAATTGTGCTGTCGCTGTTGCTTTAGAAGATCCTAATTTTTCTTAGCTAAAGCTAGAAATTTTTCTTTCTAAAGCTGTAGTTGTCGTAGATAGACTTGCATTCCAGAGAAATAAGATGTTTGCTTTGTTTATGAACGATACCAACGCCAGACACTGACGCGTTAAATTTCTGACGTGGCAGTCCTAACAGCTGTGCGGCTTTCTCCGATATAAGGGTAATCTGAGAGCCCTGGTCGAGTAATGCCCTTAGAGTGACGTAACCATCGATCGCTTTAATTTTTAATAAAACAGTAGCTAATAAAACTTCTTCGTCGTCAGCAGAAACGTGACTTGCTGTGTGTGGCTTGTTGCTGAGCGGCTTAGTCGCTATTGGCGATGTTGCACTTAAAGGCGATTTTTGCTCAACAGTAGATCTAGCGTGCAGTGACCCGGCGCCGGCTGTTATATATGCGTCATGTAATTTCGTATGATGTTCAGCATTGCACTCTTTGCACCTTTTAATCGATGTACATTTATTGTTAGAGTGTTTAAATAGACAGTTTTTACATAACTGGAGCTTGGTCACTGTTCTCAATTTTGTGTCCGGTGGCATGTTCGTGAACTGTAGGCATCGGTAGAGCTCGTGATCAAAATTACATAGAGGGCACTTACACGTGGATGTAGAAGCTGCTTGATATCTCGATGAATACTTATTAGTATAATGGGTTGACTTGTAGCTTGGCTTTGCTGGATACGATGAAGCTGGCTTAGCTGGAGAATTAGTGTGGTCTTTCTCTTTCTTTTGGGTAGGTTCTAGAGCGATAAACTTACCCTCGATAAAGCACATAAGCTCATTTAGAGTAGGCAACTCTCTCGGAGATTTGCGTGCTTCTTTGTAGGCGGTGTAGGTTTCGCTGTCTAGCTTTTTTGCTATTAGATGAACGAGTATCGGATCCCACGAGTTAGTATCTACACCTAAGTTGTGAATGGCGTGAATACACTCGGTAGTGGTGTCGTAGAGACGGTTTATCTCGTACGACGTCTGCTTGCTGATGCTGGGCTGATTCAGGAAGGTATCAATGTGGGTAGTGAATAACACTTGCGGATTGTTGTAGCGATGTGTCAATATCTCCCAAGCTATGTCGTAATTTTCAGCCGAGATGTTCGCCGAATAAGACGCTCTGCTTCTTCCTTTAATTTACCTTTTAGGTGTTGCATATTCTGTGCTATAGATAGAAAACTATTGTTATGTATCGACTCGGAGAACAAATCGAAGAAAGTAGGCCAGAGAGTTAACTTTCCTGAAAAGGTAGGTATTTCAAGTAAAGGAGTAGATTTTTGAAGATGCGTTGTAGCCGATAATTTCTGATTAAGCGCCTTTTTGGTTAACTTAAATGATGTGTCCTGCCTGATAAATTCATCCTGGTAGATCTCATCTTCGCCTTCAAGAATGTTATCTATTTCGAGATGAAGCTTGTCGATATCGTTCCATCTAGATTGGATGCTGCGTAGCTCGTCTTCTAATTCCCACTTCTCGCTATTCTCGCTTACTTTGATGCTCGATATTAGTCGCTTAAGCGCTCGAAAGTTAGTCCTTTGCGAGGACAAAAGCTTGTCAACCTTGTTAGTAGAACCAGTCTCGGTTTCAGTACCTGTACCTTTACCCGAACCGAATGCTCTCTGCTCTTTATAAGGCTCATAAGCTGCTATTTTAGCTCGCGTATCACTATATAATTTATTCATACGATCAGTACCTTTGAGATTTCGTCGGCAACCATTCAAGAGTAGAGTTGTTACTATCGAACTCTCCCCAGAAGTTATCTAAAGCGTCTAACCTTATCTTCAGATATTCCGAGGTCTTTCGATGGGCTGAATCCTTATCGAAGTTAGTCCCGATGCGCTGAAGCTCGGTGACAATTTCTGCTTGATGGTTGAAGATTGCTTCGTAGTTCGTCATGATAGTTAGATAAGCAAGTAAAATATGAACGATCTTACTTGAATGCTGCTGCTAGGCAAGTCTCCCGACTCACGCAAAGAAGAGCTGTTGCTGCTGAGTGAGTCTCCTGACCCACGAAGGAAGGGCTAATGCCGCTGGGTGAGTCTCCTGACCCACGGAGGAAGGGCTGATGCCGCTGAATGAGTCAACTGACCCACGGAGGATGAGCTGATGCTGCTGAGTGAGGCTCCTGACCCACTGAGGATGAGTTGATGCTGCTGAGTGAGTCTCCTGACCCACGGAGGATGAGATGATGTTGCTAAACGAGTCTCCTGACTCACGGAGGGAGAGCTGATGCTGCTGAGTGAGTCTCCTGACTCACTTGAACGTCACGTAATCGCACACATACGAATACGAAAGCCAAAAAAAGTTAGCTAAAACCCGACAGCTCACGGGTTTTTAACACGTGAACGAATTTCGTCACTGCACTGGGTCAATGTCCGCGGAATCGAAGGAATCAACACTCCCGTAAGATCCCGCTTGTACTAAAGCTCGAAGGACCAAATGTTTGGGGTATGTACCAAACAGTAAGAAAACCTAGGGTAAAATTGCTAAGGGATGCTAGCTGGGTTGGAGACTCTAAAGAGAGATAAATAATCGAGCTCGTCGAGTGCTGGATTTACACTGATTTATTGCTTACATCACAAATTCGAATAATTATTGTAACTAGGGCAATGCATGCTATGCTAAAAGTAAAAATATTATTTACACAAGTTTAAGCTGATTGTACATGTGTGCGTTAGCTCGTACACATACTCTATTATATGTCCAGAGCGACCGGATCTTGTGCGACCTGCACAAACAATAATAAATATTGCTGGACATTTCACACAGCGCTATCTAGCCCCAAACTAAGCAAAGCTTGTACTATGGGAACCAGATAAGGGGGCGTTTAAGTATTACGTAACGCAATTTGGGGTGAGGGTGGGCCTTCTAAAACGTTACGATGCGTTACAGGGACATTTTTTTTGGTTTATGTATTACTAGCTGACTCGCCCGCGGCTTCGCATGCGTGGTATTTCAATTAAAATATTACCCTCCTTCTGCACACTCGGGTAAAAAGTGGAAGGCCACTTTTTATCTGATAATTATATCCTGGGGAAGGACATAGGCCTATGTCCTTTCCCAGGATATAATCTATCTCCTTGCCAAATTTCATTACGATCCGTTCAACCGTTTAGTTATAAAAAGGTAACAAACAGTTACTTTCGCAGTTACTATGTAAGTATTATAGATAATAACCTTCCTCTTGAATCACTCTATCTATTGCTGAAAACTACATTAAAACCGTTGAGTAGTTTAAAAGATACATATAAGGTAACCGCAAACGCGTTTAAAACAATAACAAAGATATTTTAGCGACTTTCCGGTACTTTGCGCAACATAATTGGGACTTTTACGTAAAAATGATCACTTGGGAGAAACGTTTAGGAGGGGGGGGGGGGGGGTACAGAAAAACGTTCCGGCGCGTTACAATTTGAAAAATCTTTTAAAATTGCGTTACGTTATACTTGAACGCGCCCTATCGGATACAATAATTATATACTTTTTTAGTAAATACATACTTATACTATACAGAAAACTACCCAAACCCGGAACAAATATCGGTAGACCATGCAAACATTCGTCCCGCGGCGGGAATCGAACCCGCATCATCCTGCGTCACAGTCGGCTATTCGCTCACTGCGCCACAGAGGGCGTCCTCATCTCATCATCATATCAGCCATAAGACGTCTACGAACGTGAACGTAGTACTCTCTTATATTTCCAGAGCATGGTCAAACGCTAGCCTATAATTTATAAAAAAATAAAAAAAAACTAAATAGACCTGCACCTAAACTAAATATATAAGGATCTCACTAAATCAATAATTTAAATTCTTTCTATGTTTTTTAGGTGTGATATTCCGTGATATTTGACTTGACTGTGCTTCTGTCGAACGGCGTCTAGTCCTAGATAATTGTACATTTACATTATTGGCGTGTTCCGTTGAGTATGGCTCATCTCTTATTAGCGTTTCTTGTTTTAAATTTGCAACTGTATTATTTGTACCCACAGTATCAGGGTGACTGTTGTTTGATACACTTGTGCCGATCTTTGATACACTTGTGCCGACGTTTGATACACTTGTGCAGTCGTTTGATACGCTTGTGTCCTTGTTTGATACACTTGTGCCGTCGTTTGATACGCTTGTGCCGTCGTTTGATACGCTTGTGCCCTTGTTTGATACACTTGTGCCTTGATTGGCGTCAATCGGTTCTGTCTTAATGGGTCCAATTGAAATCATTGTATCAGTTGAGCTTGGTTCTGCGCCTGTTCTGAAATATTAGAAAAATCGTATTTCTAGACACAAAACACAGTACTTAAAAAGACACTACCTGATTCTGTCTGTTTGTTTCTAACGTGAAAACGTAGACGTACACTTAGAGTTACTTTCGAATTTATAATAATAGTACGGATGGTCAAACATTGGTCATGTCAGAACAAGGTTTTACTGCTAGAATGTATTTTAAATATTGTAATGAGAATATGTAATCATAATCATTTATTGCCAGAATATAGGTTATACAGAAAGATGACAAATTTCATTATAAGTAAGCTTTCATATTATTTGTTCACTTATAAAAACCTTATTGATCGAGCGAAGCGAGATCTCTAAATGAACTTAAGCAAATCGGCGTTGTATGTATGTAAGTATGTTTGTTTCTTCTCCGAGGATAACTTTCGAAGCGTTGATCCGATCATCGTGAAATTTGATACATAGGTAGATAATGACGGCACAATTTTGGTGTGACTAAATGAGCTAAAAATGTTATGGGGTTGTTGAGATATTGGGCGAACCCCAATATCTAGAAGAGGTAAAAAAAATGAAACTATCAGGTCAAATAAGACGTCAAATGAAAGATCTTTATTAGTACATTTCAACCCTGTTTTTTATTTTTGTTTAGTCCTTGCAGTTTTTGAGTTATTAGCCGTAATAAAAACTAATACTTTGACAAAATTCACAGGGTACACCAGTGACCCTACAATGCTGAAATTTGGTATGCGTGTAGCTTTAGTGTCACAAATATACATAGGCCAAAGTCTGAAATCCAGAATAAATATAATTTGTACCCCAAAAATTAAATCCACTTAACATGAACTCCCATTACCTGTAATTTGAATGAAACTGTAGGTCAAGTAATATGGATAGGGATTTCGTAGCACTGTTTTGATAAGCAAAGATTACGCGAGATCTCTGTTCGGGGCGAACCACTAGTTATTCACATTACACTATTTATTTCAAACATTAGTATTCAATTATAATTATTTTGTGTCAAATTAATCATGTCATTATTTATTATAGTACCTATTCTTCTAATATGTAGATAAAAAATCGTATTAGAATTTTAATAACTATAACTAATACTAAATAGCATAACTAGCTGACTTCACACGCGTGGTTTGCCAATAAAAACATTAACCTCATTTCGGACAGTTGGGTAAAAAGTAGCGTATATCTCAATCCTGGTCATAATCTATCTCCAACTCTACCAAATTTCATCGAAATCGTTTAGTCGTAAAAACCAAACAGACAGACAAATACATAGATAGAGCTGTATACTTTCGAATTTATAATACTTCATCATCATAATACAGGACCACAGGACGTCCGCTGCATGAACATAGGCCTCCCCCATAGATTTCCAGAGCGACTGATCTTGTACGGCACGCACCCAACGGCTCCCAGCAACCTTACCTTACAAAACCTCCGAGCCTGATCAGTGTGTGTTACCAGTGATGACGTATGGTACAGAAACATGGTATTTCACTATGGGCCTCATAAGAAGGCTCAAGGTCGCCCGTGCTATAGAGAGGGCTATGCTTGATGTTTCTCTACGAGATCCAATCAGAAATGAGGAGATTCGTAGACAAACCAAAGTCACTGACATAGAACAAAGGATTAGCAAGCTGAAGTGGCAGTGGGCAGGGCACATAGCTCGAGAACTGACGGCCATTGGAGCAGAAAGGTTCTCGAGTGGAGATCACGCACCGGAAAGCGCATTGTAGGATCGTCATTCCATCCAGTGGGGGGCCACCCCCACTGGATGGAATGACGATGGAATATATGGCATACACTTCATATATGTCATATACGTCATTATGTAGGATACACTCTTTCTGCCTTAACTAAGGTAAAAATTAAAATCTTATTCTTGTATGTATGTAACCTACAGATATTATTTGTCTTTTTTCTTAAGACGATATACAAATTTAATTTCAGTGACGATTGGGCGGAGCATATGAAATGCAAAAAAGTGAAAGTGCTATTTACTTGCTTAGGTGAAGAACTAGACAAACATGTATCATAGCCGCGCCGCATTGACACCGGAGTAAATGACGTAAGCGACAAAAGATAAAATCTCGAATTGCATGAGAACCAACAAAAATGCTTTTCCATTAATTTAGGTAAGTACCATAATTACCTACATAACTATGCAAAAAAATACATTAAATCTTTTCTAGGGTCGGAGATTGAACGATATTAATGTTTTAGAACAGTCGATTTTGACAAATAATTGTATCGAGAAAAGTTTCACCAATTGCGTTTCTGACTTTCATTTATGTAGTTTAAATCCTCAAGTAAATAGTGCTTAAATATGAAAACAGCACCATTTTTCGTTATTGAATACGACAGTTACTTAGAAGCTCAAATTTTATTACATATCGTCTTCTTCTTCTTAGCGTGTCAATAGTTTTACTTATATTGGATTAGCTAGGTACTTGGCTACATTGATGGCGTCAGGAGAAGCTATTTTTAAGTCAACCATTGTGCAGGTGTTCGGGCACAAAGGGCACATTAACAGGTGTTTCATCGATTGTGCAGGGTCACCACAGTCCATGGTTCTATATAAAACATATCGTCTTATGCATGCATTAGCACTTTTTATGCCCTTGTAATTTGTACCCAAATTGTGGACACCGGGGCTGATTATACCTAAAGTACCTTGTTTAGTATCAGTATTATGTTCTTTAAGACCCCCCGTACCAATAGACCCCAGAAACTCTCTGATGACACCCTTAACCTCATGGCTGAACGACGTTCTTTGCGACTGCAGTCTCCCGATGATGCTCAGTCACATAGGCAGCTCAATAGAAAGATTTGGAAATCCTTGCGGCACGATATTCGTACCTTTAATACATCTCATATTAAAGATACGATAGAGCGGAAAAAAGGCTCCAAAGTGTTCGCGAGAGATAATTCTATTGGGCAGAGCCGCATGACGAAGCTGAAGAGGGAAGATGGCAGTATAACGTCAAGTAAAGCGGAAGTGTTAAGGGAAGTCGAAAGGTTCTATGGACGGCTCTACGATTCGGTCACTAAACCTGTTTGCAGTGCGGCCAACGACCCAAGAGCCAAACAGACCCGACATTATACCGAAGATATTCCGGACATCAGCCTGTATGACATCAGGATGGCCTTGAAGCAGCTTAAGAACGACAAGGCGCCGGGTGAGGACGGAATCACTTCAGAGCTTCTGAAAGCGGGTGGATCACAGGTACTTAAAGTCCTTCAGAAGCTCTTTAATTCCGCTTTGCTTGAAGGTACGACGCCAAAAGCATGGAAAGAGGGCGTGGTGGTTCTGTTCTTCAAGAAAGGTGACAACACCTTGCTTAAGAATTACAGACCCATCTCGCTTTTGAGCCATGTTTATAAGCTGTTTTCGAGGGTCATCGCGAACCGTCTCGAACGCAGGTTTGATGACTTCCAGCCTCCCGAACAAGCCGGGTTCCGTAAAGGCTACAGTACCATAGACCACATACATACGCTGCGGCAAGTCATACAGAAGACCGAAGAGTAACTTGCCGCTATGTCTCGCGTTTGTAGACTATGAGAAAGCCTTCGATTCGATCGAAACATGGGGAGTGCTTGAGTCTCTCCAACGATGCCGTATTGACTATCGGTACATCGAAGTGTTGAAGAGTTTGTATAAAAACGCCACTATGTCAGTCCGAGTACACGAACAGAGCTCGAAGGCGATTCCCTTAAAAGAGGCGTAAGACAGGGAGATGTCATCTCTCCAAAACTGCTTACGACCGCATTGGAAGATGCCTTCAAGCTATTGGAATGGAAAGGACTGGGCATCTATATTAACGGCGAATACATCACTCACATTCGGTTTGCCGACGATATTGTGGTCATGGCAAAGTCGATGGAAGAGCTCAAAACGATGCTCGAAGGCCTGATCCGAGTCTCCCAACGGGTAGGACTTAAAATGAACATGGACAAGACGAAAATCATGTCGAATGTCCATGTCGTCCCTGCCCCGGTTATGGTTGAGAACTCGGCTCTTGAAGTTGTCGACGCGTATGTATACCTAAGACAAACAGTCCAATTAGGTAGGTCCAACTTCGAGAAACAGGTCAATCGTCGAATCCAACTCGGATGGGCAGCGTTTGGGAAACTTCGCAAAGTCTTTTCGTCCAACATACCTCAGTGTCTTAAGACGAAAGTCGTCAATCAGTGTGTGTTACCAATGATGACATATGGAACCGAGACGTGGTCCTTCACTATTGGCCTTATGAATAAGCTCACGAGTCGCTCAACGAGCTATGGAAAGGGCTATGCTCGGGGTTTCTCTACGGGATCGAATCAGAAATGAGGAGATACGTAGGAGAACTCAAGTCACCGACATAGCCCGTCGGATTAGCACGTTGAAGTGGCAATGGGCAGGCCATATAGCGCGCAGAACAGATGGCCGATGGGGCCGGAAAGTTATCGAATGGAGGCCACGGACCGGCAAGCGCCGCGTAGGACGTCCACCTACAAGATGGGCAGACGAATTGGTAAGAACCGCAGGTCGGCGTTGGATGTAGGCCGCTTCCAATCGCAGTTCCTGGAGATCAATGAGGGAGGCCTTTCTCCAGCAGTGGACGTCCTACGGCTGATATGATGATGATGATTATGTAACGTAATTGTATAATTGTTTGTTGTCCATAATAAAGAAAACTTAAATCTTTTTTAGGGTTCCGTACCCAAAGCGTCAAACGGGACCCTAACTATTAAGACTCCGCTGTCTGTCTGTCTGTCCGTCTGTCCCCCAGGCTGTATCTCATGAACCGTGATAGTTAGACAGTTGAAATTTTTACAGATGATGTATTTCAGTTGCCGCTATAACAATAAATACTAAAACCAGAATAAAATAAATATTTAAGGGGGGCTCCCATACAACAAACGTGATTTTTTTGCTCGTTTTTGCACGATATTGATAACAGCAACAGGTAGACGCGTGAATTATTCACATAATATTTAGATATATGTATATTAACTTTCAAAATAAATAATTAAAATAAAATAAAAACAAATATTTAACAGGGCCTGCCATACAACAAACGTGATTTTTTTGCCGTTTTTATAGATAATGGCACGGAACCCTTCGTGCGCGAGTCCGACTCACACATCACCGGTTTCTTTTATTGTTGATAGTCAAGCGCTTGGCCACCTCACCTGGTGGTATCTATCTAATATTGTCCCATTTAACAGTATATAGACGGTATGTGTACTTACGAATCAGCCTCTTCTTTGATAGGTAGTGGCATGTTGTAGGGTAGGGCCGGCAATGGTCGCCCGTACAGAATGTGCCTAGGATCTATCCTCTCTTCTAGATCTCTACCGAATAGTTCCTCCATCACATTGTGTTTCTGCATATGCATCTCATCATTGTACTGCTCAATCTTTTGTTTCTCAAAACGCACTGAAATTAAAAAACAAGGATTTTTTATAACTTACCTTTATTCCTTTAAAAAATACAAATAATTTGATATTATTGATCGAGCGAAGCGTGATCTCTAAATCAACTTGGGCAAATCAGCATTGTATGTATGTATGTTTGTTTGTCCGAGGATAACTTTCTAAGCGTTGATCCGATCATCGTGAAATTTGATACATACATAAGTAGGTAGGTAGTGATGGCACAATTTTTGTGTGACTAAATGAGCTAAAAATGTTAAGGGAATGTTGAGATATTGGGGTTCAAGAGGGGTATAAAAAAATGAAAATGAAGCTATTCAGTCAAGTAGGACGTCAAATAAAAGGTATTCATTAGTACATTTAGACTTCGTTTTTATTTTTCGTAAATTTTTTATAGTTTTTGAGTTATTAGCCATAAAAAATACTAAACTTTGATAAAATTCATAGTGTACACCAGTGACGCCACAGTGCTGTAATTTAGTATGCGTTAAGTGACACAAATATAGGCAAAAGTCGGAAATCAAGAATAACTGCAATTTGTACCTCAAAAAACAGTAACCAAATAACATGAACTCCCGTTACCTTTAATTTGAATGAAACTGTAGGTCAAGTAATATGGTTATTTATGTCGTGGTTCTATTTTGATAGTCAAATATTACAAATAATATTTTTTTGTTTTAATCGGAGACTCGCGAGATCTCAGTTCGGGGCGAACCACTAGTTATATTAACTAAAACATTAGATAACAACGTAGTTCAGTAGTAAGAACAATAAAAATATGCAGGGCCCATAATTTTTAGGATAATCTTCATAATAGGTATATAAAAAAAAGTCGGGTTTGTTCGAACACTTATAACTCGAGAACGGCTGTACCGATTTTGATGATTTTTGATTTGTTGTATTTGTCTCCGCACCGAATAGCAGAATAACAGTTATTCTGCTATTCGGTGCGGAGACAAATACATTCCGATACTTTAATAGTTACTATTAAAATATCGGAAAAAGTCACGCAAAAAGATATTATGAAGAAAAAATATTTTCTCATACATTGATGCAGATAATGATGGCCGATGTATATTGACAGCCCGCGTCATATGCATGTCAAGGCGGTACGAAGTTCGCTGGGTCAGTTAGTTTTAAATAAATCTGACAAATACTGGCATACAAAGTGTAACTAATATATAACTTTTTTAAGTAACTAGCTGACCCGGCAAACTTTGTACCGCCTTGACATGCATATGACGCGGGCTGCCAATGTACATTGCCGGTAGAATTATCAATCGGCCATCATTAGCTGCATCTATGTATAAGAAATGTAATTTCCTTAATAATTTTTCTTTACGTATTTTTTTCCGATATATTAATAGTTATTCTGCTATTCGGCGCGGAGACAAATCCAACAAATCAAAGATCATCAAAATCTGTCCAGCCGTTCTTGAGTTATAAATGGTGTAACTAACCCGACTTTGTTTTATATATATATATATATATATAGATATAGAAAATTATAATTATCATTGATTTTTAACCCTCAACGAAAAATGTGTGTGTTAGGCACCATAGCTCCACAAGCCTTACACCAATAGTTATTAACAAATAAATGATTTATTCACAGAAAAAGTGTGTACAGTCTCATCATCATCATCAGATATCCTCGTCAGCCCTTATCATCCCACTGCTGGGCATAGGCCTGTCTTAGTTGTCGCCATTCGCCTATGTCCTGCGCTGTTCTAACCCACATACGACCTGCGATTTTTATAATGCTGTCGACCCATCTTTCCAGTGTAGTCTCATTGTTCTCAAATTATGTCACATTCCACTAACTCAACTGATTATAGCATGAATATTTTAAGCAATCATCATCATAATAATTCTTGTCAGATTGTTTCTTGGCCCATTTTTTTATGGTAGGTACTTAAAACAGAATACAACCAGTAAAGACAACAATACGGAAATACAAAGGATAAGAGCTAGATGGTAATCCTTTACACATGCGTACATATCATGATTAGATTGAGCATTGCTTCATAGCTGAGTATAATCCTCCTCCATTTTGTGGCATCTATATTTTGGGCTGATAGCATCCCGGTCTTATTAGTAATTGTGATTGATACTTACTCAAAAGCTCGTTAGGAATTTTGCTTAAAAACCCGCTGATTCCCTCCATGAGTCTACGTAATTCTGTTTCACTCTTCTTCTGATCATCAATTATCAGCAACAAGGGTCGCGTCACGCTGTCAAAGAACTGAAACATTTATTATAATATGTATATTAATTTAATGATGTTTACAGAAACTTCTTGTGCCAGTACCGTAATCTACTTATTGTGATTCTATCACTCTAGACCAGGGATGTTGCGAATATTCGCATCTGCATCCGCATAGATTGATCCGCAATAATCGATGCGGATGTTCATGCGGATGCAGCACACGCAGGTCGTGACAAGAAATTGGGTGGGGCTTGCGAGTGGCGCGTGCCGTGAGCACGTACTGATTGATCAATAGGAGCGAAGATTTCGGTGACAAGATCCGACGCGTTTGTAATTGTTTATCATTTGCATCCCCTAAATCAATCATAACGTGTTCACTTGCGCTTATCGTAAGAACATTGCAGTTTTTTAGTGTTATTGTGAGTATACATTGAGTAGTGTATGCTTAGCGAGTTTTCTGCAGTTAATAGTTTATATTTTTGTTTTATTTCTGCACCAAAAAGAAGTTTTTTAAAAAAAACGTTAAGATCCGCATACGCATCTGCACCCGCGGATGTGAGCCTTCACATCCGCGTCCGCGGATGTCAAAAAAACTGCATCCGCGACATCCCTGATCTAGACATCTAAAAAAAACTACACATTACATTACTATAGTGTGACCATTAGTGCTGTGCACTCCCTGAGGTATGCGCGCGGCGAGACGGGGGGATGTGTCGGCCGCTCCGATCTATCAGTCTGCCGTCAACGCTCACGGCGGTAGGTAGCTTTTGTACCGGACGGTCTATGTCAGACGCACACGGGATAAATATTCAAAGATGGGTCGTGCGTTATCTCGTGATATGAAAAGGAAGATGAAGTTGAAACAAAATCTATGTCAGAATAACTTTCGTTAGAATATATAATTGTTTGTAAATATAAAAAATGTTCAATAAAACAAGTCCTTTGAATTATAAGTTTAGTTCTTATTTATCACCTGCATATTTTTAATAAAATATGAGTATATTTAAGTTACATTTTAATCAACTAAGTAAGTATAATATATTACAGATAGATAGCCTCCGACCATCGTCCCGCCACAAGTCTTGCCTTAGAAATGCAAACTGATATCGTAAGATATGTCCGACATTATTATCGTATTGATCTCATGTGAACTCATGCAGTTTTATCTTTGCCTCCCACCTCGCCGCGCATACCTCAGGGAGTGCACAACACTAATGGTCACACTATAGTTTAGGGTGTTCATGCAAGCCTGACAGTATTAATTTTCCACTAAGACCAACGCTTCTCTTATTAGGACCGGCTGTGAGTTACATTTTGTAGATAGTCCAATGGGGTTTGGCTTAAAGAGATTTAAAGATAAGACAAGATATGTTTCCTTGTTTACAAGTTCACTTATAAGTATTAAAACAATAACTCACATCCAAACCTTTGTTCTGTTTGGTTTTACAAGAGGGTGCTGCTGACACTGCTACTCAGTTTTTCTTTTTCAGTTTGTCTATTGTTATACTTTGTTTATGTTTTAAATAAATACATTCTGAATTTGAATTTTGAAACCTCAAAACAGAGACATTTTGTTAAGAGCATCTTTGTGGCTGTCTATTAAGAACAAGTCAATAAGGTTCTATATAAGAAAATACTAACTTGCTCCGCACAGCACACACTCAAAGTAAAGTTCATTTTTATAACAATTGCACCTAGGCGTAGCATTTTGACATCTAGATGCCCTGCATTTGATTCAGTAAACTGTATCTTGTCTATTATCTTTGGGTTATTCAGCATACGAAGTGCAGCTTTCAGAAAACCTTGTCCGTCTGTAGCTTCAATATCATTATTGCTGTCCTGAAATGAGATGATAAAACTAAATATGATTATGAGATAACTATAGATAGAATATTATATTAATATTCTATCTACTAGATTAGAAAATTCTTTATTACACTAATAAGATAATACACCAAAACGCACGGCGACGTCGGATTTCGACATTGGGTATGTGGTCCCAGAGTGATATGCGGAGCATGGCACGCTCCATTGCCCGTTGAGCTACTCTAATCTTCAACATAGGCGAACTTAATGCTAATTAACATTTTCTTCCAGCTAACCTATATGTAGTATGGATAAAGTGGTAGTGCCAAAAAATAGTAAGGTAAACAAACTTTAGCTAAGGTATTATAAAATAAACTTACAAAAATTAATAATAATAATAGTAGACATACATAAACGATATACATAATTATACCTACTTAAAGTGCTCAACTTTGTTGGGTATCTTGAAGAGAGATGAAGTGTTTATAGAGTCTATCTATCTATAACAAAGCCGCATTACAGGTGATATGTTTTTAGTGTGCTTATGTATGCTAAGCATTATGATCATCTCAGCCCGTCTGCACCCACTGTTGGGTATAGGCCTCCTCTTTATTACGCCATTCTTTCCATTGACACCCAGCAATGCTTTCAATGTCATTCGACCATCGGGCAGGTGGTCTGCCTCTTGGTCTACGAGCATCCCTTGGCTACCACTCTGTAATCACTTTCATCCAACGCCCGTCATCCCTCCTAGCCAGGTGTCCAGCCCATCTCCACTTCAGCCGTGCAATCCTCATACCCACGTCCACAACCTTTGTGCGATGTCGGATTTCGACATTGGGTATGTGGTCCCAGAGTGATATGCCGAGCATGGCACACTCCATTGCCCGTTGTGCTACTCTAATCTTCTGCATGTATTCCTTTGTAAGCGGCCATTTCTCGGAACGTAAGTATTCTCACCAATTTTAAATTAATATGTAAACAAGTAAACAAACCGCCCATACTTATTCTTAAAGTCACTTGCTTGATTGCCTTTCAGTCGAAATTTGGATCTGTTGTTGATTTGTTACAACTTCATCTTTGTAAATTGATATCAATTCTTATAATATATCAACATCAAGGTTAGGTTAGTTATGAACAGTTTGTTTAAAAACATTACACGACGAATTTGGCTGCATTACAAATGAGAAACAGATTTATTTTGATGAAGAAAACGAACGCATTTCCTGACTGCTGTGTATTTATAGTTTAAATTTTATGCCGCGGACTAAAACAAGTTCTAATGTTTGGTCAAAAAGGAGTAATGATTCTTACCAACATTATCTTTTTAATTCCATCGCTATCAAACTCTCCAGACCACAGTTTTACATAATTCGTTACAGAAACTCTGTAGCTGTGCCGATTTTTAGGTGCCCCTGTATTTTTCGGTTTTTTGTCATTTACTTCGACTTTTATGTAAAAAGCAGGATCAGCTTTACATTGAACTAAAGATTTCCACATTTTGAAAGATATATCGATTTAAAGATTGTCGAAATTAGGTAAAATAAATAAACAATTAAATCAACGTAAAAGTAATTTTTAGCTATTTCCAAATCCAGAGTTATGCTTATGTGTAATAGCCTAACTATAATAGGGTAGTTACTTGTTTTAGTACAAACAGGGCTGCCAGTAGATATTTTACATTTATTCGGCCAAGTTTCTGAAATTATACAAAATTGACTAACAGGATACAAACAGTGCTTAAAAAATCCTAAGCATACACAATAATGATTATATTAGTCATGTAAACTTACCTACGTTGATTTTTTAAATTTATTATACGCTTTTGTATTTCGATAGAGTCGAAATTTCTATGTTCGTGTGGTGGTTTCTCACTCACATAAATACAATTTAGGGCAAAAACGAGAGGGACAGCACAATCCGAACTTCAAACTCTTCAAAGTAGTAACAGAGCCTTAGTCTATATAGACGTACATAGATACGGGTAAGGGGTAAGGGTCTGAATTGTACGGGTAAGTTGACTGCTCGTGCGTGTATGATGCGTATTATTGCGCTTCGGTGTTTGGTTTGCCTACAATAATTTTTATATTTTCTATTTGGGTGTGAGTTTCAAGTTGATAATACCACTGAGGCTTTCTGTATCCAATTATACATTAGAGTGCAGGATACAAAGAGGATACATTCAGCCACCTACAGGTTTTGTATCTAATTATACAATCTGGCAGCCCTGATCCAAAAGGAGGGCATGTCCTCCTTTTCCACATTTTGTCCTCCCGTCCTCCTTTACCACTTACCTACCGTATGTCATCCCTTTGTTAAAGTCGTTAATTCGTGATAAAAATGCCGTGCGTCCGGCCGTCGTTCGGACATCCGTACCGGTCGGCGGCAGTGTTGCCAGCACCTCAATCAGAAAAAGGCCGAAAAACCTTGTTGAAAAATGCCGATGTTCGGCCTTAAAGTCCGAAATTGAAATAAAAAAACGTTATTCAACTAAAAAATATATTTAAATGGTGCAAAGAACAATAACTAGACACAAAAAACTTCTTTACCTATATATTTTAACAGTCTTTCCTTATATTTTATTGTAGAACTTATCATTTCTGGCGATGGCTCAAAATTTATTATACCACCACAGTTTTCTATACCAGCAGTGGTAGTCATTATAGAAGCTATCATCGCCGTATTGAGATGAGTGCGGCTTTCAGTTTTTATTCTCTTCATTTTACTAAAAAACGCTCAACACTCGCGTTAGAAAATGGGAGAACCAGCAGGAAGCCAATTAGTTAATGTAAATGAACAAAATTGGCAATTTCCTGCTATATTTTTAAGGAATTTCAAAATTTACCAAGGCCTTATTTTTATTTTTAATAATTGTAAGTAATGTTTTTATTATTGGCGGGTAAAGGCCAGAAAACGGCCGATGGCTGCCAAGAGCCAATAATCGGTCCCGTAGGGGCCGATCTGGCAACCCTGGCCAGCGGTGAGGCGGCGTATGAGTGCCTGTCACCCCCAGTGAAGATTTTCATAATTATTTATTGAAAAACCAAGAACTTCTTGCAAAATTGGCAGCTCAGCTAAATATGGTGATTAAAATAAAGTAAATTACATACAAAATTTGTTTTATTATGAATGCCCTCCTGTGTTGCAGAAAATCCTCCTTTTTAGACCCAGCAGTCCTCCTTTATCAAATCAACATCTGGCAACCCTAAGAATAATACTCAATCAATACCGTAGCGTAGACAGACAAGAGGATCCAATAGACGGGTGTGTCGCGTAAACACGCGTACATTTATACGTGGTCTGTGCGTAAACACTAACCATAAACCATTCCCTTTCATTCGCGCACTGTAGTGTTACCACTTTTGACTATGTCACCCACAAAAAAGGGAGATTATCGTTCGTTGGGATTTTTGCGTTCATAAGTAATTCTAGGCCACTTATTTATTTGTTGTCATTGCAATAGAATAATTAAAAATTAAAAAATAAAACAAATAAGTATTATTAAAATTCGTTTATTACTCCAGAAATAACATAACAGTTTACAAAAACCAAAGCGTTATTACTAGTACATAAAACAATAAAAACAAAATTACAAAATATAAAAATTAAAATTAAGGACACAACAGAAATAAAAAGTAAGTTTTTATAAAATTAATTGGATCGAGGATCAATTATGGGATTAGCTCTAATCTAATCTCTCGCAGTATTCTAGACATACTTGCGCCAACTTCGGTATAAGATCCGCAAATACATCGGCTTCAGGGTACAACTTGAGCAGTGCGTTAAGTTGGCGCTGCGCACGGCAGATAGGCGAGTTTTGACGTGCCACAGTGTACGCAGGGCTCGGCTCGAACAGCAGGACTCTCCCAGGAAGAAATCTAGAGCGTTGCTCAGGCACGCACATCCGACTTGCCTCGCTAACCAAATCAGGGCAGTCAACCACACCACGCAATAGATGACACACAGTCATAATTTGGTCATTTATTCTACGCGTTTCAAGAGAGTTGAAACCTAGTGTACCCTGTAGATATTTCGTGGGGTACATGAACGGATAATAATTATAACTCTTTTTATACATAAAGCGAAGGAACCGCTTTTGAACCTTCTCAAGCATAAGAGAATATGTAGATTCGTGTGGGTTCCAAATGCACGAACCGTATTCAATCTTCGTTCTCACTAAGGAAATATATAACAGTTTTATTTCACCCAAATTATTAAACTCCCGACAATTACGAGTAATGAACCCCAACCGTTTAAAACAATCAGCCGTAAGCTTTCGCATATGCTCATGGAACTCAAGCTTAGGGTCAAATAGAACTCCAAGGTCCGTTACTGCCAGTCTTCTGGCCAGTAGCTGGCCATTCAGTGTGTACTGCGCGGTAATTCCTCGTGTTGATCGAGTGAAGCTCATAACCTGACATTTATTCATGTTTAGGTAAAGCTGATTCTTTTCGCTCTAGTGAAGTATATCATTAAGGTCTTCTTGGATTTTAGTGCACTCCTCAAGTGACTGCACACCTCTAAATATTTTTAGGTCTTTGGCATAGAACAAACAATTACTGTAATGAAGACATTTCGGTAGATCATTGATCATAATGGTAAATAATAGTGGTCCTAGCGACGATCCCTGGCTGACCCCTGAGCGTGTGTGATATGGTGCAGAATCGTAGCAACCAAGTCTGACAAACTGACTACGGTCTCGCTTATAGTCAGAGAACAATTTAGTCAGTTTAGGTGCTAGCCCTATCGCCTTAAGTTTCTCAAGAAGCACATCATTGTTAACTTGGTCAAAAGCTTTCCTGAAGTCAAGATATATAACGTCTACTTGGGTGTTTTCTTCAAGTTTTTGGGAGGTATTATCGACCAGGGAAAGTAGGTTTGTGTTAGTAGAACGCTTCCGGCTGTATGCATGTTGATTATTACTAAGGTATGGTTCCACCTGTGTATATATTTTTGAATGGATAATGCTTTCAAATAACTTTCCGAAACAACATAATACAGCTATTGGTCTATAGTTTTTAACCTTAGCTTTATCTCCAGATTTAAAAACAGGTACAACTCTGGACTTTTTCCATACTGCTGGATATATACTACTACTAAGTGAGAGATTGAATATGTAGGCAAGTGGGTATATGAAATGGGTTCGGAAGGCTTTAACTATATACGAGAGTACACTATCAGGACCAATAGAACTTTTTGATTTTAGCCTGCGTATATGGAAGTCAATGTCACCATGGTAGATTTAACGGATGTTAACAAGGTTATTTTTACCAACACCTTCTTCAGTTTTGTCTGCATTTAGAATTGGTGTTTGGGATATAAATACACTACTAAAATAATCGGCAAATGCCCCAGCAGCTGCTTGACCACTAAGCTTGCGCTCCTCATGGATGATACAAGGATCAAAACCGCCTTTCGTTCGTAAGTTTGAAATGTCATTCCAAAAAACTTTTGGATTTGTATAAATATTCTCCTGAACCTGATTTATATATCTTTTGTATGCCAGTGACACCCTATGTTTAACATTAGCTCTGCTGGCTGAGAATAAACTGTATAAATATTTGTCTTTGCCTGTCTTCCAGAGTTTGTGGAGCGTTCCTTTTAGTTTTATAGCAATAATTATATCTTGTGTATACAATGTAGGATATCGTCTAGTGGGCCGGACTCGCCGAATCTTTTTTAGCACACATTTATCAAAGCATTCGTATAAAATGTCATATAAAATTTCTACAGCTCTATTGACGCTAGTCTCATTCAATACTTCTTCCCAACTCACATCATCTATGAGTTCATATAGTAGTTCAAAATTAGCCTTACCGAAGTTGTAATCTCTCTTACTATCAATGTTACTTGCCTCCAGCATTGTTTCTCTGCCAGCTCCATTCACACAGAACACAACATCTAGCGGTGGATGGTATATGTCAGCGCGTTTCACTAAACCTTCATCTGCCGTGCTAACGCTTACATTTTGAACCTTTTCACTTATAAGTACTACGTCAAGTTTACTCTTTCGCTCATTTACAATAGCATTATTTTCAACAAGATTACAATAGTCCAAGAAAAATTCCATATAATTATTGACATTTGCATTTGCACTATTTAAATTAAGATCACCTAGAATTATCACATTAGATTTGTTAAGTATACTATCGAAACTTTTCTCAACTTTGATAAACCACGTCATATAGTCTTCTTCACTGGCACTAGGTCTTATGTATACGACGCATACGTAGATCACTCGGTCGCGATATGTAAGAGAAACCCAGAGATCTTCTCCATGTACAGTCTCAAGTTCCAGATGCCGTCGAATATCAAGTCCAGACCTTACAGCAATGAGCACTCCACCACCCAAAGTTGGTCTATCACGTCTCAGCACCTTCCATCCATCTGGAAACAGCTCAGCATCGTATATTGAGGGATCAAGTTTAGTTTCAGCGACAGCTACTATGTCCATTTCTACTGATGATATAATATTTTGCTTAAAATAACTGAGCTTAGTTTTCAATCCGTTAACATTCTGGTAGACTGCGTGAAGACTGAACTTATTCTTGATTTATTGATGATCACTATTGATCGCCCTTTCTTGGGTTTTCGCTGGGAGCGCGGGGTAAACAGTGGCGTGGCACGCGCCCAGCTTCCCTTCGAAACCACTCACGAAGCGCAGTTCCCACCGGCCACAATTCAGGTGCCATCAGGAGTTCAAAGGCACTGTTTGGAACAGTCAGCACGAATGAAGCATAGTGTGTGTGTTTTAATTTTAATTTCTTGACCTCTAATCTCGTTACACTTCCAGTGCCATCTAGGTGTTTCTTGATGCTATCCTCTGAGGTGTCTGGTGCAAAGAAGCACGCATGTATCTTTCTGACTCTTTCTACAGCCTGCAACTGGTTTTGTTGTCCGTTACCTATTATTATAGCTTCTTTGTGATATTGTTGTGGCTTGGAGCCACAATATGTTCTGGAAGTATTGTGCCGAGGGTGTTCAATGTTAGATTTCCTATCCTCATTAGGAGAGAGCATGCTTCGCTGGATAGTTTTTAATGTGCTTTATTAATAACATATATGTATTATATATAATAAGGTTATGTTTGGTAAGTATTATTTAGTTGATTGACTCAGGCGTTACTATGGTTTTTTAGAGCGGTAGGTAGTAGGATTGGATCGGGCTTGCAATTTGCCGGAATTGAGCTACATATATATATTTTCTTTTCTATTGTCTTAATTAGGGTTCCGTACCCAAAGGGTAAAACGGCACCCTGTTACTAAGGCTCCGCTGTCTGTCTGTCACCAGGCTGTATTTAATGAACCGTGATAGTTAGACAGTTGAAATTTTCACAGATGATGTATTTCTGTTGCCGAACATGTTAGACACTCGGCTGATTTACGCCCTCACCTACGGCTCGGGCTGCAAACCACAGCCTCGTGTATAAAAAGTAACTTAGTTCATATGTATCATAATATACTATTACAGATTTTAGAGGCGGGTTTAATACCTACCGATAATGGCTTAGGACGGCCCCCTACTAGATGGTAAAGGTCGGAACGCACTTCAGCGGCGCGGCGCTGCCTCTCCTAAATGCACTATCGTGGCAGCGAAGCGGTGCGGTGCGGCGTAAAATGCCAGACGTGGCAAAATTTTATTGAAGATGGACGCAATTATGGAATAAGCGATAGTAGTATCTTTACTGTGCGAAGAGGCAGAAAGATTAGAAAAAAAGAAAAAACACAAATGGGTGGGTAGAGTCTCTCAAACGAAAGTAGGCACTCGCATTTTTTCGTAACTGTTTACATGGCAATACTAATGTGCTTCCACCTACGGACGCTATGTTCTACAGCTGGGTAAATTTAGGGTGGTATAAAATAATAATTGGACGAACTATAAATAACTATAATATAACGAATTGTACCCACTCTTATCAACTGCAGATTAATAATATTGAACTATTTTATAGGTTTTGTCATTCTGAACCGGAAAAATAGGCAAAAAATGCCTTTTCCCGAAGATGTAGGCAGGAACCACGGATGACCATTTCCCATGAATCTGACTTACTTCTTTCGTGTCAGTCACTCTCATAATATTCTTCAAATAGGTCGTCGTTTGGTATACGCTTGACTTTTTTTCAACAGATTAGGGAAAATGAGAATCGGAGTGTGGCATCATTATTATTCCCTAATGTTTGGGTTACCACGCTGATATTTTTTGAATTTGCCGCGATTTTTCAGGGTCTACTTTCATTTGACAGACTCTAGGTACACAATATCCCAAGTTCTCGCTATGAAGAGGGAGAATACCAAACTCTTTTCCCAAGACTTCTGAAAGACTCCGATCGTTTTCATACTTACTTACAAAGAGGATATAAGCTTGTGTATGATGCGCATTAATGCGCTTCGGCGTTTGGTTTGCCTACAATAATTTTTATATTTCTACTTGGATGTGAGTTTTAAGTTGATAATACAACTGAGGCTTTCTGTATCCAATTATACATAAGAGTGCAGGATACAAAGAGGATACATTCAGCCACCTAATTATACACGTATTGTATCCAATTATACAATCTAGCAGCCCTGAGTACAAATACCCTTGCAAATTCCTTGCTACGCTACACATTACGCAAGCTACTTCCACGATGTCGGACGGATATTGTCAGTCGAGGTCTCAGACGAATAATCAAAAATTAATTGATACTTGGTCCGAGGTCGAGGTATAATTCTATGTCTTCTATGTCAAAGTCAGATTTTTTTTGGCGCCACACGATGTTCATTCCTTCTATCATGGGTCTTCAACACTTCGAACATTTTTGTTTGGGAAGTGTGGGTAAGGTTCGGACTTTCGTGCCCTGGCTTCAACGTCAGAGAGACTATCTCTGAGTCACGGGGTGATATCCGGAGTGCCATCCTGGCTTGCAGTTTGGCCTCTCAGACGTAACGTGGCCGTTGTTTTGGCTAACGTTGGTCCTCTTGAGGCATGTCATTATGGAGAGGATGGTGAGCACAGAAGCTCATGCGATGGCAGGGAGTTCGAATGTCAAGAGGCCGTGCGTGCAGCGGAGCGATGGCCTTAAGATGAGCTTGGCGGCAATTGTCGGCGCGATCGTACATGCGACAATAATACCACAAAGTCCTCCACGCTGGACATCTGCACGGCGCGGGCGATGAAGTCGTTCCTGACGTAGCGTCCTGCTCCTGTGGGCAGGAGCTATGCATTGCTGGGCGTATATCCTATTTTTGTTGGTAGAGGAACATAACGCGTACTACGCTGGTGTTGCATGTGAGTCGCGAGCGAATGTAAGTTTTGCAAACCCCCATCTTAAACAAATGGTTCTTAACGCTGATTAAACAAAATGCATAAAATTTACTATGCGGAAATCAAAGTCAGCACTAACCCAGATAGACATATTTTTGCACATCAATGCAATTGTCCTATTAACGATAATTTATGTAAATGCCCTGTCATCTCATTTACTAATAATATTAAGTACCTTGGCGTTCTATTAGATGAAAATCTCTCGTTCAAAAACACGTAGAAACTTTAAGTAGGTAATAGAATACGAAAATTAATATTTGTTTTTAGGAGGAGCGTGTAAAACCTTTATAAGAATGAGCACAAAGAGCAATCCTTAAGGGGACACCTGAGGGACAATCGCCCATACAACACGTACTACCAAGATCATTTCTAATTGGAGTATATTTCTACCTTAATAAGGTATTATTTTAATTTGAATAGTATTTATCTAGGTTCCCAACCATATATTAGATCAAAATACTTACCTAAAATGAAATAGTAGCGTATCGCATTCTGCATGTTTTTACGTCATAAAAGACCTGTTTTCAACCTAATTGTTTCGTATTAAAAACAACAACATCTTACGTATCCTAGTCATGGGAACATGGATTATATCGTCTAGTTACAGAATAACAACACAATGAGAAAAATACAAGAAGTTTTTAGTCATCATTTTTGGTATTACGGAACACGGTCAAAATCTAATCAAATTTAGAATCGTTCTATTGCTATCACTGTCGCTCTGCGTGGCTAAACTTCGTCACTAAACAGGGATAGCAATATTCAGGCCGAAGTTTTTGACGCGGCCGAATTGAAGTTGCGCTCAGGGTTGGCGGGCGCGTTAAGGTATCGACTTTTCGTCCCTTTCTCTGTCCAACCAACTTATTATATAATATAAGTCGTGTAAAGTTCTACCAGTCAGGCAGCTATTTATACTAAACATAGTTTTAAAACAACACAGAGCACTTCCCTAAAGCACTGAAAGTACTAACAAAAGACGAAAAGTTAACGTCCGCACTAACAACACCCCAGTAAAGCATGCTTTTGCATCCAGATTTATAATGTTCCTAGGATCATTGCTGTACAACAGGCTAAATCGTAAATTGAGCATCCACTCAATGAACTTTTCAAACTGTAAAAAAACCTTACAGACTGCTCAATCCAATCTATCTTACGAGGAAACTGAGGAATTACTAACCGTAATAAAGTAAGATTTTAAAGATTGTATAGTACGCAAACTCTTAACTTCCATGTTTGCACTTAGCTTCTTTAGTTATTTTTAGTTTTCTTCATTATGTAAATAGATTCTAAGTTTTGTTAATTTGACTATTCATAAGTTACGCTAGTCCAGCCTTTTTCGCCTGAGATACAGATTTTCCTAGTTCAGGCAATGTATAAAACCTATAAGTAGATATTAATCCCTAATGTTAAACTTAGCAATATGAAAAATGAATAAAGATTTATTTATTTATCTTAGTCCTCAGCGGTAGTCTCGAGGTTAGGACAGGTCAGAGTATAGCCTGGCGGCGCGCGTTTGTTGTAACGCGCGTTCCACCTGAGGATTCATCCTCAATGACTTGGCGATGTCGATGCCAAGGTACCGGATGGAGGTTTTCCATTCTATGTCCTGGCCTCGCAGCTTCAGTGGTGGAGCACGGTTCGTCGGCGTGTGACAAGGAGCGCCGCCGTCTTACCCGCGTTGACTGCCACGCGCCACTTGTCTAACCACGCCGACAAAAGGTCAAGCAGGCGTTGCATGTCGGAGGCAGCGACCTCTGGGCTGTAGGATGATGAGAAGAAGTTGCTGTAATCTGCAAAGAGTGCCAGGGTGACATCCAGTGGTGGATTTGCCCTAAGGCCCAGTAGGCCCGGGCCTAGGGCGGCCAGATATTAGGGGCGGCCAATCGTGACAAAAAATTAACTGATAATAAGAAATAACTCAAATTACCTGAATATTGTTAAGGCTCGCGCACATTATGGCGGGCCGCACTACACCGCATCGCAACTATAATCTTCATAAGTCACTTTCGTATATCCTGGGTCGAAAATAAAACTTACTTTTTAAATTATGTCGATTTTATTTAACAAATTAAGACAAAAACAAGTCAAACTTTGCTTATTTTATAAAATTGCCATAATATTTGACTTGATTTTGACTTATTTGGCTTAGTTAGATCGATTTAAGACAAAAAGCTCATAATCAAGTCAAAACTTGACTTGGTTTTGGCTTAATTTAAGTCAAATATGGGTAAAAGTATGACAAAATAAAATCATATTAGATAGTTCTACTAAATGTTAGATATAATGGCTGAAATTTCCTTTAGGAAAGTTGTGCTATCAAACCGTTCCTAAAGGGAAGCCCTTCCGATATAATAGTTAAAATTAAGAAGAATAACATTATACAGGGCGTCCCAAGGCTATGCCACATGGAGGGAAAGTACCTTGAATATTGTAGATGGAACATTTTACTGAAAGAAGACATCATTTTAATTTAAAAAATAATTTAAACTGCATTCATAGATTTTTAAATAATTACATGGTTGAACCGGGCATCGAACCAGCTACACGAGAAAAAAAATACCCCGTAGTTTTATCATACCGATCGAAAGGCTTCATTATAAGAATTATTTTTTGCTAAATAACATAGTGTCAGAAATAAAAGGAAGACCATGAATTTTAACATTTGATGTGAAATTTTGTTCAGAGAAATGAAAAGCTGACGTTGCCGTAAGGACATGCAAATGCGAGTCAGGAATGCGGCTGGCTGATTATAAAGAAATAATTCAAAAATGTGTTCCATGTTCAATCTTTAATTCTTTTGTGTCTGTGATTTTCATTTTTGGATTTTTGCATTGTATTGTGAATTTGTTACCTATCCATGGCGTATCAAAATAATTTCGATTTAATGGAAGCATACTTTTTGAACCACAAAAACATAACATTAGCCTTACAATGGTACCGCGAAAACTATCCTGGTAGAAATACACCATCTCGATTTATTATGAAACGGTTGGTGGATAATCTGATAAATTTGAGACGTTTCGATCATCGCTTACCACAACCGCGGCACCAAATGACAAACACTGACCATGAACTCGACGTTTTGATATACTTTGAGGCAAATCCTAAAAGTTCAGTGAGGGAAGGGGGAGAAGAAATCAGAATTTCGAAAAGCAAAATACACGGTGTACTGAAAAATACAAATTAAAAAGTTACGTTGAAGGGCGATTAGTACAAAAATTACGGCCGGGTGATGCTGAAAGACGACTTATTTTCTGCCAACAAATCGAGAGGCTCATCCTAGAGGATCAGTATTTTCTGAATAATTTTATCTGGTCAGACGAGACAAACTTTAGCAATAATGGTATGTACAACCGACACAATAATCGCATTTGGTCCTGGGAGAATCCTTCTACGTATTCGCGAGACTAATAAACAAGTGCGTTTTTCGTTCAACTGTTGGTGTGGGATTGTAAAAAAACCGGGTCCTCTTAGTACATTTTTACGAAGGGCATCTGAATATGAAAAGGTATTTAGAAATATTTGAGATTTTAAGAAGTGAGATAAATAATCTTCCGGTTGCAGAACGACGAAACCAAGTAAGGTTTCGTCGCTCTGCAACTGGAAGATTATTTATCTCACTTCTTAAAATCTCAGCAATCAGCAAGATGGGGCTCCGGCTCATAGCAGTCACAGAACAAGGGACTATCTCAATGAACACTTTCTTTCCTGGATCGGGACAAATGGACAAATAAGATGGCCGCCGAGATCCCCAGATCTAACTCCGTTAGATTTTTTTTATGGGGTTATGTAAAAAAATTTGTTTACAAGAACTAGTATGAAAGTGTCCACGAGCTACAAGCAGAACTTAGACGTATTATTCTAAATATCCACCACAACATGATCAAAAATCGACAGGGAGCGAAATAATCAAAAGAGTGCGACTTTGTATTAAACAGAATGGGACTCATTTTGAGCACTTGATAAATTAAATTAATCAATTTTGAATTAAAATGTTAAAATTCATGGTCTTTCTTTTATTTCTGACACTATGTTATTTAGCAAAAAAAACCTTATTATGAAGCCTTTCGACAAAGCTACAGGGTAATTTTTTTTCTTGTGGAACGGGTTCTATTCCCGATTCAACCATGTAATTATTAAAAAATCTATGAATGCAGTTTAAATTGTTTTTTAAATTAAAATAATGTCTTCTTTCAGTAAAATGTTCCATCTACAATATTCAAGGTACTTTTCCTCCATGTGGCATAGCCGTGGGACGCCCTGTATATTCTAAATCTGTTACAACTTGCGTGTATATTAAAAAATAATTAATCAGTGATTTTTCACTCGTGTATTTGAATGGTCAAGGATTCAGTGATCAATTATTATTAATTTCAATTCTGGAGTTAGTTGAGTATTTTATATACTAGAATATCTAGAAGAAACAGGGGCGGCTGGTACTTGCAACATGGCCGAGGCCTAGGGCGTCCAAGACTGCAAATTCGCCACTGGTGACATCCTGCTCCCGGGGAAAGGAAAAAAAACTAGGTCTAATTATATAACTGGTAAATTTAAGTGGTCTGTGGTTCCTTCCAAATAGGATATTATACATCTAATACACGATACGCTATTTGGAGATCTTTGGCTGTCTGTAGATACACCGCTTCTGAGTGCACCGCCATAAAATATGCCGTAATCTCAAAGACACATTGGTGGCGGTTCTGATGATTACGCTAACTAAAATTGTGTAAAATACAAGCGGTCTTATTTTGTTTACGCTAAAGATCAAATTAGAATGACATTTAAAGTGAAACTTTAGTGATTTTAAGTGACTAAAACTAGCCCATAAACACGCCATCTTAGTAACAAAATGCTTAATTTTAGAAATGTCACTTTAAATGTCATTCTAATTTGATCTTTAGCGTAAACAAAATAAGACCGTTCGTATTTTACACAGTTTTAGTTAGCGTAAACAACAGAATCGCCACCAATAACAATATTTGTCTATAACAATCTCAGTTTGGCAGCTAAACAAACACAAATGTTTGTTTTTATAATTGCTCAATCTATTCTAGGATACCATGTTTCCATTTGGGGAAGAGCCGCTAAAACGAAAATGATAGATCTAGTGAGAGCACAAAGGGCACTGATTAAGGTTATGTAGTTCAAACCATATAGAATTTCTACGGAGCTACTGTATTCCACACGTCAGCTATTGAGTGTACGTTAACTATATGTTGTGCAGATCGTCTTAAAAAAGCATCGAACCTTAATTTTTAATGACACCAATTTAAGAAAAAGAAGAAGTGATATGGTTGTTAAGGTTCAGGCACTAAAACAACTTTCGCTATAGTGTGACCATTAGTGCTGTGCACTCCCTGAGGTATGCGCGCGGCGAGACGGGGGGGAGAATCGGCTGCTGCGCTCTGTCAGTTCGCCGTCAACGCTCGTGGCGGCAGGTAGTGTTATTTGTATCGGACTGTCTATGTCAGACGCACATGAGATAAATATTCAAAGATGGGTCGTGCGTTATCTCGTGATATGAAATGGAGGATGAAGTTGAAACAGAATCTATGACAGAATAACTTTCGTTAGAATATATAATTGTTTGTAAATATAAAAAATGTTCAATAAAACAAGTCCTTTGAATTATAAGTTTAGTTCTTATTTATCACCTGCATATTTTTAATAAAATATGAGTATATTTAAGTTACATTTTAATCAACTAAGTAAGTATAATATATTACAGATAGATAGCCTCCGACCATCGTCCCGCCACAAGTCTTGCCTTAGAAATGCAAACTGATATCGTAAGATATGTCCGACATGTTTTGATCTCATGTGAACTCATGCAGTTTTTTCTTTGCCTCCCACCCCGCCGCGCATACCTCAGGGAGTGCACAGCACTAATGGTCACACTATAGCAACCAATATGAAAACAAATCATCTCACCTATACAATCTATTAAATAAAACTTTGAATATTTACACGAAACATCATTATGACTGCAAGAAAATGTTCACTCGTTGTTTACTCACAAAAAGTTATGATGAGACTGAGGCACTTATGCATATTGTATCCTGATACTAGATTTATATTGTATTTTGATAGTATACATCATAATAATAATAAATAAGTATTTATAATAATAGTACTGATGTGCACTTGGCTTAGGCCCGTGCACCTCAGGTATATCCCCGGTTATAGTAGAACCGAGTGAAAAAAATACAACACTAAAATAATAATAATCTTTATTTCAGACTCATTAGGTCCATACACATTTACTACACACAATACAATACACATAATTCACAATAAATCATCTTAAATAGTTTAGGTGGCAATGCCCACCCAACGTCTATACATCTTAGAATGTATAAGCCTTTCTGCCAGACTTCTAATGATAGCGTTATTACAAGTGTCAACTCTGGACATGAAAGACGCTATCCTTTATGTCTGTCTAGCTGTATACCAAAACACGCATACACGCAATTCACACTCTTTTACTCCCTATACTCATACAGTACACGCTCCCTGACACACAAACACACACCCCTGTATTGCATACACACACATAGATGAAAACACAAACTCAAAAACACACTTACATACACACACACACACACACACTTACACACGCAAACACACCAACTAACATACATACACACACGTACATATACATTCTACCCATATACACCGTATGTGCTCGCTACTGTTGGATAACCTAAAATCTATAGCCTATATAAATAAATAGTATGGCTAATGAAAAGCGGGGTCTTCTGACACAAGTATAATATACTTTAAAGAAGATCTCAACAACTTTGTTAAAGTTCTATATTTTACAGAAATAAAAACATTTTGATTTTTTATTTATACTTCAAGTTCCTCGGAAAATAATGTTGACACGGCAACTGACTTTGACAATTCACTTTCCTTTCCTTTAGTCAGTATGACAGAGCAACGCCATCTGTTAGCAGTTATAAAAACATGGCCGTGAAAACTTGCCGTCAAGCCGTGTCACATTTATGAACTTGAAATAAAAAAAATATAATTTGAACAGATGTTTACAACACAAATTATATTTATTAAAATTTAATTAATTTTAATTTTTTATTTGAACTTGAACACTAATATTTATAGTTATTGTAATATCTCCGACGACCTCCGTGGTGCAGTGGGCGAATAGCCGGCTGACAGTCAGGAGGTAGCGGGTTCGATTCCCGCCGCAGAACAAATGTTTGCATGATCTGCAGTTATTTGGTCTGGGTCTGGGTGTTTTTCTATATATTATAAGTAAATATTTACAAAAAAAAAATAGTATATAAGTATTCTATCAGTTCTCTGGTTCCCATATTAAGCTCTGCTTAATTTGGGGCTAGATAGCGCTGTGTGAAATGTCCAGCAATATTTATTTATTTAGTATAAAATTTTTTGGTAAGTAAGTACCTTCGTGCCGTCATCGGCACGCCGACAGGTACCTTTAATTTGCTTTAGTTTAGGATAAACTTATGTATTCCAATGTTAGTTATAACTTATAAATAAAATAATCCATTCGAAACTCCTGCGATCATAACATACCTACGTTAACCGAAAGTTCACGCGGGGTCATGCGTTTACGCGCGGGTTCCGACGGAGTCACTGTCTCTTGTCTTCTACTTGTAGTTTACTATTTTTACATAGTGGAATACAATTATTTTATTAAACCATATAAATAATATATATAAAAGCATATATATAAAAGCAAACAACATTTATATATATAACTGTTATATTTTCCAAATCATAAGCATTTAAATCTGAATTTCGGGAACAAGATAATAAGATTTTCGTGTTCTGCCTGCGATTTTTATTACAATTTAACATCCAAATGGCATAAAAGTTATACCTTCAGAAAGCCTATTTTATGTAGATTTTTATACAATAAGTTTAATTAATAAGTATAATTATGGTAAGTTAGTAACTATATGTTTGTATAATAAATTGTTTATTTAACTACAGATTAACGGGTATTTATCGCGTAGGTATGTACTTTTTTATTTATTTGTGGTGGACTGGAGTACTTGAAGCTACCGTCGAGAAGTGATGACAGCTGCAACAACTACCCTCACTTGGTTTTCAGAATTATAAATGTCCTCCTTCATATTATTAATAATCAGTAATTATGTACAGTCAAGATTGAAAAATAAACTATCAAATGTTTTTTTATTTGCGTAGATTTCTAAATTTAATTTATTATTCTTAGTATGTTCCTAAAATATGTTCGAAAATGAATTATGTATTATATTATGTGTGGTTTTGATAAAATGCCTTATTTTTATAATTACCTAGTCAGGTCATAAATTCTGTCACATGTAAAATAATTGAAACAAGTTTATTCATTATGTGACCATTTATATACCAAAATGAACTTAACAAAACAAAGATTCTTATGACACTAAAGTTTATTCAAAATGACCTCCGTGATTTTGAATACAGGCCTTCAATCTGCGCGGCCAGTCGTCTATCGCAGCACGAATGAGGTCCATGTCAATATCGGCGGCTGCCTTAATCAAGGATGTCTTGAGTGACTCCAAATTGGGATGAGGCTTTGAGCACGCCTTTTCTTCCAAGTGTTGCCATATCTTGTAATCTAACGAATTCAAATCTGGATTGGAGGAGGGCCAGTCTTCGTGCCGGAAAAAGTCGATTTCACGCGCCGCCAGCCAGTCTTGTGTGCTCTTCGCTCTATGAGCTGGCGCCGAATCTCGTTGGAATACCCAGTGCCTGTTATTGAACATAGTATGAGAAACAGGTTCCACAAGGTTCGTCAGTACTGTATTTTGATACACAACTGCATTCGTTTTTACACCTTTCTCACAAAAATGTACCTCTGTTAAGCCCCAATAAGAAACTCCCAACCATACCATGAGCGAGGATGGAAAATGACCTCGTTGGACACGCGGAATACGGTTGCTCGCTTCTTCACTACTGTGTGCGTACACCTTATCATTTTGTTTGTTGTAGCTCTCTACGGTAAAAATTTTTTCATCCGAAAAAAGAATTCCCGATATTTTTTTCCCGCGTACCGCTTCAACAAAGCGCGGCATCTCTTCAGTCTCAGGTCCATTAGACGAGCATTCAAACGATGTCCTGTTTTTCTTCGATATGCCCGAAGCCCTAAGTCTTCATTTAACATCCATTTCACCGTAGTTCTGCTTAACCCCATCTGAAGGGCCAACAGTTTCTGCTTACGTTGCTTTCTTTGAATTCGCGCTTTCACAGCTTTTATCACTGCTGGAGTCCTAACAGACCGAGGGCGACCACTTCTTGACCTGTCATCTACACTAGAGTCTTCATTGTATCGTTTGATGGTGCGATAAATGAATTTTTTGGTTATATTAAAATTTTTCAGTATGTCAAAAATTTGAATTGGCGCGTAACTGCGACGATGCAACGCAATAACTGCAACACGGTCTTTTTAAAGCATCCACTCTATATTTAAAAATGAGTAAAATTCTAAAAAGTATACATTTTTATTTTCATGAACAATTCGAAATTCGAATTCAATAAACTTTTTTGTGGCCAGCATTCTAAAAGAAAAGTTTTTACTGTGTGACAATACTTATGACCTGACTAGGTATAGTTTGTATTGTTTTTTCTTGTAGTAGTTTTAGATACAGCGTATTAGATTAATGCTGTAAAGTTATCATTATCATCATCATCAGCCCACATTAGTCCACTGCTGGACATAGGCCTCTCCAAGGGCGTCGCCAGCTTATGACTAAGGGGGGGGAAATGGGGCAATATTATGGAGGATAAAAAAAATGCCTGGTACAGTCGAAAGCATGAAGCGTTACACTATAATTATTTATTTTAACAAAAATAATATTTAATTAAAACATAACCTGCGGGGATTTTTTGCAAACCTTTCAAACTTTTTATCATTAAAATTATTTAGGTTTTTATTTATTATAGCTCTGTGTACACTCATCATGGCCAAGACCATTAGGGCGATCATCTGCCATGCTGCTTCTTAGCCATGTTTTTAGTCGTCTGAGGCTGCTAAAGGATCGCTCTACTGTACAGGTCGTGCATGGTAAAGCGATCAAAATTTGAAATACTCTTTCCGTTTCGAAAAAGAAGGAATTTGTTTCTTTTAGCACATCAACAAGTGTAAGATTTGTTAGATTAAGCATATCGTGCCACAATTGCTGCCAAAGTTCGATTTCATTCTTTATGTTCGGTAAATCATAAAACTGGGCAATAGATTCACAAGTTTGTTTCAGATTTTCAGTTGTCATCTTTTGCATCTGCGCCGGGTGTAACTTAGATAATGCGAATGATGGCGTATTTTTTTCAGCAAAACGTACTTCAAGGGAGGTGATAATTGAATCCAAGTATGGTATTACTAAAGACCTCTTCCAGTATTCTGAAGGGCTTTCTGCTGGATGATTGCTTATATGACGTTGTTTCCCCGTAATAAGCGGCATTGATGTAATGTCCTCCTCCAGGTGACTTTCTCCGCAACGGCAGTAGCATCGTTTATAATTTCGTCTGTCACTTGTTCCGGATTTTCACGGTGGTTTTTAATTAAAAGTAAAATCCTTTTAACATGTTCCGAGGCTTTGACCACGTCCGATTCTAGTTCTAACGTCGAGTAGCAATACTAGGTTTTACAAGGATTGTAGTCGATATATTCAACTGTAACTGCAGGTGTTTCTTATGAACACTTACAGATGGCATTGTCCACAAAACTAATTAAAATTGTATGTTCGTAACAATAACTTGCACTTTAGGTATGCCGCATATATTTATACAAAACTAACGTGAATGCTGTAATGCTGGTGAACGGCTGTCGTAGAAAGAAATGCAATGCATACACACACACCATACCAACCTCCTACCTACATATTTTTACACTGTTTAATGGCCTTGAGTTTTGGCAAATCTGATATAGTCGTAATGAAACTGGCGACGATTTTAAAAACGGATGTCAAAATCTTAATGTTATTCTGAATATTACAATACCTTCTACAATATACATTAATTAATCTTTAGAGTAGGCTTTTGTTTTGTCTTAATCACCTAAAAGAAACGGGTTACTACTTTCACAACAGGGGACCTACCCTAAACGATCACTGGCCAAATTGATGATTAAATAGACAAGAGCGTCTTAAGTGCGAAATTTAAGGTTAGGAAGTTATAAATCTAAAGACTGAGTTATATCTCATCTTATAATTCAACTAGTATTATATCTGAACTTATATCTACACCTAGGACTAAATAGGACTAAGTAAATAGCAGTAAATAATAGTAAGTGGTAGTAGATAGGAAGTGAGGCAGGAGGTAGCAGTAGAGTATTTGTAAGAGGGAGAAGGAGTCGGGACTTTATTAATAGGTAAGGAAGTCAATTGCTCGCACTTTGGTCGCTTTGCGGCTAGCTATATTTGATCTCGGGGGGGGCAACTGCCCCCCTGCCCCCCCTTGGCGACACCCTTGGGCCTCTCCCAATACGCGCCAGTTATGTAAAGTTATATTTAAGTGTAAATAAATGAATTTGAATTTGTTACTGGCAGTTAGAGCGTCCATCCACACCGATCTTGTAAATAACCATAATACAACCTAACCTACTAAACTTACAAAAGCCTTATACTAAATAAAATAATTCTATGATAAAACATTAAGAAGACCAGATTTGTAAATGAAGACGTCGTTGTTATTACCATTGCCATTTAAAATTTACGAGCAACAAATTCTGTAGAAATTTATGACGGAATAAATTAGGGATAAAAGCCGCGAAACAGTAAAACTGAATGTAAGTTAATTTACTTTGGTACTTTACAGTGGATATTTACTGCCGTTTGAAATGGACAGATATCAGCTTTTTAAGTGCTAGATTTTAGCTTTTGGCCTAGTTTAGTAGGCAGGAAAAACAACTTGCAAATAAAAAACGCGCAGACCTATAGGACAGGCTGGGTGGTGTTCAGGGTTCGGTACGTGAAAGGGTGACACATAAGAGCGGCTCTATTAGTTACAAATAAATGTAATTAATTTCAGAAATTTAATCTAACTTTACCTTTCACTGGTGGTAGAGCTTTTGTGAACGAGCTCGAGGAAGTGGGCACCACCGCCTTACCTTTATCTGCCGCCAAATAGCAGTACTTGTGCTGCTGTGTTCCGGTTAGATGGTAATGGTATGTTCCTGTAATTACTGGCACATAGGCATAACAGCTAAGTCCTATAGTATGACAACGTATCCACATAGAAATCTATACAACAAAATACCTTGTTGTGAATTCTATGTGGATATCCATGGGCTGCAGTAGCCACTTAACATCTGGTGAACTGCATGCTCGTTTGCCATATAAGTTGTATATAAAAAAATACTAATAAGGTACGTATGACGTACAGGAATACCTACGTAGATAAGTACTCGTTATGTTTAAACAATATTGTATTTAAATAGTTTGTACAATATTAATATTAGCTATTATATAATACATAATATTCTAAAGTCTACCTATATAAGTTTAAGTTTTAGTGCGCATTTTAACGCGCCGGCGAACCCTGAGCGCAACTTCAATTCGGCCGCGTCAAATACTTCGCCCTGAATATCGCTATCCCTGTTTAGTGACAAAGTTTAGCCACGCAGAGCGACAGTGATAGCAATAGAATGATTCTAAATTTGATTAGATTTTGACCGTGTTCCGTAATACCAAAAATGATGACTGAAAACTTGTTGTATTTTTCTCATTGTGTTGTTATTCTGTAACTAGACGATATAATCTATGTTCCCATGACTAGGATACGTAAGATGTTGTAGTTTTTAATACGAAACAATTAGGTTGAAAACAGGTCTTTTATGACGTAAAAACATGCAAAATGCGATACGCCTCTATTTCATTTTAGGTAAGTATATTGATCTAATATATGGTTGGGAACCTAGATAAATACTATTCAAATTAAAATAATACCTTATTAAGATAGAAATATGCTCCAATTAGAAACGATCTTGGTAGTACGTGTTGTATGGGCGATTGACCCTCCGGTGTCCCCTTAAAATGCAATTATAGATTTTGCCACGCCCTAACAATGTACATGTCATGTTTTTAAGACAAAACGGGACTTTACGCGCACATAATTTTTTGAATCTGGAAAAAACCACTGGATAGAACTTCACGACCCCAAAATTCTCCCCACCGAATGCCAATATTACCCAAGAATCGTTCGAGAAGCCATCGAGATAAAGAAATATCGCAATTTTAATCGTGAGGACGGCTTTAGATTATCTGCATCGTGGAATCCAGTTATAGTTAGGTGTTCACGTCGCGATTTAGATCCACGCGTAACTTCAGATACTGTTGGTATCGTGTGTCGAAACAGTGATACGTGCGATTCAGAAAACCAAGTGCGGGTAGTTGGTGACAACATTCGCGCTGCCCGGCAATGACACCCACCCGCTCTCTCGTGACCACGGCCGAAACGTCGAGGTTAGTCAAAATTATAATTTTGATATAAATCTGTGCGCGAAAAGACCCGTTTTGTCTTAAAATCATGAGTATGGTTCGCGAAAATATAAAAAGTTCAGGGTACATGTCATTTAGATTACTACATAATACTTAATCTTAAGATATATGTAACTGATTTCGTGTCGCAAATAAAGAATATGGATATGATCTTGTGTATGTGTGTATTTTGTGTACCTTTATGTTTTGTTGTTTCCCATGTCGGTTATCACTTTAAAATCAAAATAACTACATGGACGTAGGCTTTTTTCTACGTCTACAAATGCAAATTCCGTTGCTCTACTATGTAGAGAAGATTCTCTACATAGTAGAGCAACGGAATTTGGAAATGTAGATTGTAATTACCTACTAGTTACGCAAACAATCTCAGTTATTGGATGCTTCTGTGCATGTCTAAGTTATAAGCTTTTAGTGATTTTGTGACGTGAGTAGTTTATAATTTTGTTTTACGTTCCTAGGCCTTAGTTAAAAAGAGATCTGGACACTACTAGGTATGGTCGACAATTCTATGGTGGTTATACAATTTCATTATTAGCTTGAAATGAACACGGATTATAGTTTTGGATTAGCGCCAGAACAGTCCCTCAAAATGTGACAATTATTTAGAAACTAAATGTTGCCAGCGGCTTCGCCCGCTTTGTTCTGTAGTGCAAAATACATATATAAACTTTGACTTTCCATTTTTATCCTATGCGAACTGATTTATGGGATAAATGGTAGGATATGTGGTGATACAGGTTATAATCTACGTATATACCAAATTTCATCGAAATCGGTTCAGCCGTTACGGCGTGATTGAGTAACAAACAAACAAACATCCAAACTTTCGCATTTAGCATATTAGTGTGATGTACTCGTACCTACTCTGTATTTATTCTAAGCAGAGATGTAATAGGCCTCCGTTCGGTACCTACCATCTTAGTGGAGGCGGAGGTGAAGGCGGAGGTGCAGAGCTTTACCTCCGCAGAAACGGAGGTTTAACGGAGAGGATGGGGAGATTGAAAAATAGATTAGATAATTTATTATTGCACACCTTACAACAATAGAATTAAAAAGAACACCGTAAAACTATGTGATACAAATAGCGGTCTTATCGCTGAATAATGTCTCTACTAGACAACTTTTGGATGGAATGGACTGCGTGGATATTACCTATGGTGAAATGGTGTGCCTGACATACTACGTATAAATAAATTTTATTCAGAATTTTCTGCTTATTCTTTCATGCCTATACCGAGAATACATTGAACGCCCCTCGTACTACGTAGGTATACTTAAAATAATTATATAATAAATAAAATTACCAGAGATAAATGAACCAGATGAATAATGATTACTTTTATAGAAAACATATTAATTAATAATAAATACATAGATATTTAGCGACAAATACACAACTAGTGTTCTCTGAGCATACGTTTAAAGATGGCAAGTGACTTGGCACATCTGATAGCTACCGGTAGCGCGATCCATAATCGGACAGCCTGCACTGTAAAAGACTTATCAAAGTACGAGGAGGGGAGTGTATCTGACACGTATCTGCGTTCATCTGACACACTTCAACTCAGGACACCTGCTGAGTTGAAGTGTGGCAGATGAACGCAGGGATCGAGAATTGGCTTGGTAGAGGAAATGGAAACGTTTTTTATGATAGGAAGGTGAGAAAGGGTTAAACAGGGTGTTATTTAAATGGCAAAGGATGTGAATATGTCGACAAAGGCGTATGGGTAACCACTTGAGCTTACTGCGAAATTCGGATACATGGTCATACTTCCGCAAGCCGCAGATGAACCGGATGCCAAGGTTTTGCAAGCATAAAAGGTAGGTAAAAGGCCAAATAAAAGGTTAATTACCTATATTATAAAAAATGCGGAGGCGGAGGTACTATTTCTTGCGGAAGTTCCGCATTTGCGGATGCGGAGTTAAGGTTCCGATGCAACCCTAATTCTAAATAATGTAATACATGGGTATTCAAATCAAGATTCTGTTATGAGAATTTCAAATTGATCCGAGATAATGCAGTTATCTCCGATCGGCTTTGTAGTTTTTTGAACTGATTACTTGTTGCAAGTTTAAATTATGAAAATGAGCTTATAAATTACAGCGTAAATTAAAATTGAAGCTAAACGATGCTCAAAGATCAGCGGGCCTTGCTAATTTCTGTTTCCGGTGTGTGCTTAAGTAAGGCGTTCATCACTATTATTGCGATGGCTGTCTTTTTGCCGTTGGTTATAACTCCGTCAACTTAACTGGTTACCTAGCTCAAATAGATTAAAAAAAATAATGAAAAAATAATCTTAAAATATTGTCAATATTTTTTATTTTTAAATTAAAAAGAATCATCACTACTTTGGTTCATAGTACCCTTTTCTACCCCAGATATGGTATCACTGGCACCGTCGTTCTCAAATTCGCTCCCTGACTCGTTATAAATAACAATAAAGTCCAAATGTAACAAAAACAAAAAACTTAACAAAAAACAGCAAAAGACATAATCTGGGAAGTGAACTGCAATGACGAGCACGCGTGTATCGCTAACAAGTATGCCATGGCAACGCTACTGGCTAGAGTGAGGCATGGGGAACGGGAGAGCGGTCGCGTACCGAGTTAAGTTGACGGAGTTGACGGAGTTATAGGTATGTACCTACTTTTACTCTTGAAAACAGTCATCAGGCAGTTGTTTATGACGTGCTAACGGATTGCGTGCGCGTGGCGTTATCTTGCACACAGTGGTTGTAATGTAGGAAGTAGCGGTGTGTATCTCTTTACGGATATGGCTCTGGGAGTCGTTTCTTCAAACTGACATAAATAATTCATAACTTTCAAGTAACTTACGTGCATCTGCGTCTTCACGGCTGGCTCTTACACCGCGCGGATACACAGCACAAGATAGAGATAGAGATAAGATAGGTACCTAGATAATTTGTTTGTTCGTGAAACGAAAGAAACAAAATTAGGCTTCGGTTATAATCGGATGACTCCGTGTCGTTCCTCTAAGGCGTCATGCTAGTAAACGAGACAACCAGTAGGAGTTGCGTAAGGGTAAAATAGATGCAAATGGATCTGATACATATTATCACAATGTGTCAGATGATACATACTATCTAGATCGGGTTCTGTCCTGCGATTGCTTCACATGTACGTTAGAGCTGGTGATCCGAATGCTAATAATGAAACGTTTCAGTGATTCAGATTTTAGGCCGGCTCTTTATTTATTATGTTCTTCGTTAGCAAAAACAAGTTTTGAAGTAAAACTTCTTTACGCACGCTTGTCTTGGAGAGTAGGAAGCTGGTGAGTGCGTTACGAAAAGTGCGAACGGAAGTTGAAAGGGAGATATAAGTTAGTGAAGATAGAAAGAGAGAGAGAGAGAGAGTTACACACGTTCGTATATTTTTAAACGTTACTGTGCGAGTGCGAGTTGCGTCTGTCCAGAATGAACATAGACTGATCGACCTATACAGATGTGTGGACAATTTTGTAATTGAACTATTTTTATAAATTAAGATTTTGAAAAAGAATTTTAACTTCATTCGTGTGGTCTAAAGCACACTAGTTTTTTTTTCAAGTATTTTTTCTTTTTTGTATTTCTAACAATATTATGAAACAACATGACGCACAAAATAGATAGGCACATAAGTAAAGTTCGGCAACATTTTGATTTTACCTAAGCTCGAGCCTAGGTGCACCTAAGTACAATATTCTACGACCAAATACACAACATTCTATATATGCGCCTATTACCGCTTGTTGTACTTAACTTTTGTGTCTATTTCGTGCTTCATGGAGTTCATGGTATGAAAATGCTACTGATACTTACTTAAATCTTGTAGGTACCTAAATTATACCAAAAATATTATCAAACCAAAACGTACCTATTGTACTCTTTGAAAAGGCGCAAACCCAACTTGCAGTGCCCTTACAGAGTATATGTACTTACCTACTCCTAAGCTGCCTAATATCTAGGCTAAAAAATGTATATGTACATGTAAGCAGAATAAATGAATATGAAATCAAATCAGGCAATAAATTGCTATTTTAAAAATATTTTAGCAAAAACAAACAGGAGCCTGATACTCAATAGAGGCGAGGAAAATAGTTAATTCTTTAATTTATCAGTCTCCAAAGAGTGGATTCGGCCGAGACTCGGGTAAACAAAGTCCTAATTAAATGAGCTAAGTAATTACTTGATCGTGTTTGAAATACCTACTTTTACACAATTCTTTTATTATTTCTTTTTTACCACTAAGTTACCATTACATCCAAAGATACTCTAGTAGGGTTCTATATTTCTTAGCGATAAGACTGCCAATTGTAGACATTCATTTAAGTTTGGTGATTTTAATTGTTTTGTTGTTTATAGTGTGCAATAAAGTATTTTTTACTCATAAAGTTTGGCACAACGGTCTCATTACCTCAAGGGTCTGTCCTTTCAGCAACTCTATTTCTTCTGCACATCAATGATCTGTTGAAATCCGGTATCTATGGGTATGCGGATGACAGTACACTTGTTGAAAGGTATTTTTCTAGTCCACGTGCAAGTGCTGACGAAATCTGCAATTTACGTACAGATATGGTGGAACATTTGAAACTTGACCTGAAGTTTGTGTCTGATTGGGGTGACGCAAATCTGGTCAAGTTCAACGCCTCCAAAACTCAGGCATGTGTGTTTTTCAAATCAAATCAAATCAAATCAAATATTTTATTTTGCAACACACATTATACAAAAATAACAACAAAAATAAAACAGTATATCAATAAAAACAACATAAAAACTTAAAACTAGGTACACAAATTGGTTGCAAAAAAAGGTCTCAACTCAGCGTGTGCAGGACGTGAGAACCTGCGCTGGTCTTCCGTTGAGACCTTTAGGACCAAGAGAGACAAATAATTGAAAATAAATACATAGCGGACGCGATTTTAAAGTATGTAAAAAAATAATTCTCAAAAACAAAAATAAGTTTCGAACATAAAAAGTTTTACAATAACAAGAAAAATAAACAAAGTCATATTAAATATATATACTAGTTAAATATTTAAAAGTAAGAAATTAAACGTATTAAATATGATCAAAACAATTCATAAAATCATATATGTAAATGTTAAAGGTAAGTAGGTATATAGAGTTATATTGCACTTGTATCAAATCTGTTAAGTTCCTGCTCCTTTTGCCAGTGTAATAAATATTTTTTTAGTTTTAATCTAAAACTGTGAATAGTATGTAGTAGTTTTCCGCAAAAAGGTCTCCTTTTCATCCCGTTCCCACCTTTTGTGATATCCCACCTCGTAATTTCTGAAAGTCTGAGCTTGTTGGGCGTTGAGCTCACGTCCAACATGAACTTCGGCTCGCACATTGAATCCTAGGCCAAAATTGCTGCTATGAAGCTGGACATCCTAGCTAAGGTTTGGCGGTACTTCTCACCGGGACAGCTGCTCAGTCTCTACAAAACACAAGTCCGCTCATGTATGGAGTACTGCTGCCATCTCTGGGATGGTTCAGCCTAGTACCAGCTTGAAGCCCTTGATTCGATTGAGCGACGTGCTGCTAGACTCATTGGTGATGACTCACTAGTGGAAGCCAATTTACAAAGTCTTGAGCACAGACGCCGAGTAGCCAGACTTTCAGTTTTTTACAAGATACATTTTGGTGAATGTGCGCAAGATCTTCATGACCTTATCCCTCCTTCCCCCTTCCATCAACGGACAAGCAAACGAACCGGGAAGTACCACCCATACCTGGTCGGCATACCACCTTGCCGTACCAAACGATTTGCTTCAACTTTTCTTGTAAGCACAAGTGAGGAGTGGAACTCACTTCCGGCGTATGTTTTTCCAAATCAGTATAATCTTGGAGTCTTCAAGTCCAGAGTGAATAGGTTCTTTCTAGGCAAGCGTGCTCCATCTTCGATCACACCTTCACTTACCATCAGGTGAGGTAGTGGTCAAGCGCTTGGCTATCATCAATAAAAAAAAAACACAGAAATAGACGTCATGTACAAAGGCGAGCTTAACCCTAAGAAGAGTTATTTCCAGCAAACCTATCAGGCTAGAGCGAGAGATGATTTTATAGGTAGTATTTTCTATCTATATATCTAAGAGTGGTTTGTGATAGTGCAGACGGACGCGGACGAGCTCGCACTGACGCACCGTGAGAAAGGTTTCGTCTGTGGTGTCGTAGACACGTCTGAAGCGGTTTGTCGGATCCGCTACGAGTCGGTTACTTCAGAGGACTGGAGCGAGCTCGTGCGAGGCACGTTCTACTTTGTGTTTCACTTGGCATGTTGTAACGTAAAAACTCTTCGAATCTCGGATTCTCACGGACAGACACGCACCGTGGGAAGAGCCTCGGTGCGGTGCGTGACTGGTTGTGGCCGTCGGCTGTGCATGGTATCATCCATAAAACCACAGACCGTGGCTTTCCAAGATCTGTGATTTGATACCAACACTATGAAAAAAAAATTTAGTACAAAAAGTTCAAGTGGAACCATTTTTTATGACTTTTACAATGTTCTCTAATTTTGTTACAATCTAGCCAAGTAGGCAAATGAGTAACTTAAAGCCAATTTAGTTTATTATTAGAGTTATGATGAAGAATATGTCCATTATCACTTTTCTTGCAGTCTATTTAAAAGGGGCAGCCATTTCGTTCTTGTGTTCTTTATAATAGCACTATCGCTAACAATATATTAGGTACACTATTTTACACTACGCTAACTCAGCTGAACTATATGAAATAGATCAAAATAGAAGACACAGAGCCAGTAGTAAAATAAGCGGTCTTCTCGCCTCTACCTTTGAGTCTCTAGAAGTTTTAGAACTAAACTCAAAATCGGTTCAAAACAAAAAATGCTGTTCATTTCACGCTGCACTATCTTGACCCATACTAAGCATACTACTTGTAAATACTTAGGTATATACTTATAATAATATCTACATATGGAGAAACACCCAGACCGGGAACAAATATCTACAGATCATGCAAATATTTGTTCCGCGGTGGGGATCGAAACCTCCTGCGTATGAGCCAGGTTTTCGCCCACTGTGCCATGGAAGTCGTCAACCATCGTCAATGTACGCTTGAGTATAGATTTATTTTTAAGCTCGTTCTAGATAAGCCTGAGTTCATTTTAGTAAAACAAACTACATAGTCAATTGTACGAATTAAACATTTATGTGGTGTAGAAATTCATTAGAATGAATGAATAAAACTTATTTATTATGCCTAGAATATAAGCTAGAAACAAAATGAGAAATAAAATAAGTATAATGTGCGGTCTGTGTTGAGTCTGAGCCGCGCAATGGAGTGAAATTCGTCAAGAATAGTACAAACTAGATACGAGCCAAAAAAAGCGTCTACGCAACGCGGCGCTCGAGCATTCTCGCAAAATTGGCGCTTTCGTTCCATCCTATTCTGCGGCAATGTAGATTGAGCCTGACTCTGCTAATTAGCTTAACAGCTACACATTACACCATAAACAATAACCACCTATCTTTTAATAGTTCCATTTACGTTTATTGTCTCATACATTGATCATAGCTTCAACAGAAGCCGCAGACCATAGCTTAGATAGATTAATTAAAGCAGCAATTTGAACTAGCCAACCGGGAAACCACAGCCGCAATATTGGACAAGACGATCGATGCTATTATGCATAAGTTACAGTCTTCCCATAATTGAATCTTGCCCCCCGGGTATACTGGTTTATGATAGGGATTTTGTTAATTTGCTAGAAAATCTTTACGTTATTTTGTGAGCAGGGTAATTTGTATCGGCTTTCAAATATAGGTAAAATCTCTTTTGACTGAGCTTGGATTTTGTTCGCAGTAACCTACCTCCCTGTTCTTTACCTTGATATTCACCCAGTCAGTTATTTACTGAGGGGTTTGACAATTTATGAGAGCATAGATAGTACCTGGTCTAAACAGGTGACCTACAGAAAAGATACCTATCTATCTTAATGTTATAGTTATAACAATATGGATTCTCCGTCGTTATCATGCTGTTGCTTCCTTCCACACGTACCTACATCACACACCTACTTAAATCGTACGCAGCAGCTGATAGCTACCGGGAATCACAGATGCTGTGCGGGCTTCTGTGAGAGACATAGGCAAGGCTGAAAACCAGCGTGGCTGTGTCCTCGACCTCTTCATTTACTAACACAATAATGTTTCAAATTAAATCAAATTATTTATTGCGAATATAGGTTAGTAACAGGTGGTTAGTGATACAGTTTGAGTTCGTCCATAATCAGCGTTTATCGCATACAATTTTCGGTTTTTTTAGAGACTGTTTCTTACAAGACAACGTAATGCTAACTTATTAAAATTTGTTAAGAGTTGACTATACCTCAGCTCAAACTCGATTTTCACCCCTGCTTCTCCGCGCGCCGCTGCGCATCCTATCTCGCCGTGGTTCATATGTTTGCCGGTTTGTTATCATTCAGTCCCTTCATTATCTTGTTGTGCTTATTTCTCATTACTGCGTCTTTACAAAAATATAAATTCTACCTAAGAATTACTTGAATTTCGTTAGGAGCTGAATCGCGGAGACGCGGACCGGGCGTCCGAACCAAATGGTTTCATTAGTGCAAAAGTTAGTTATTTTCATTTTGAGGTAAAATTAAAAAGTATTTTGAAAATTTAAAACACATGCGCCCTTATTTATGTTGTGTAGAATTAATTTATAAAGTTTCAAGATCTAAATGGAAGTATTCGTCGCATAAGAACGGTTTTAAGATAAATTTGGAGTCATCTTTGGTTTTTTTTTCTATACAGAAAATTTTACGGAATCGTATTTTCACAACACAGGCGTTCTAGCACGTATCCTTAACTATAACATATATGAATTACAAATTAAAAGCACAAAATTTGTTGAACAAAACATTGTTTCTCAATAAGCGATTTATCGTCTCTCCAGGTATAGTGCGCCCTTAAGAGACCGGTGAGCATACGTTTTCTAAACGAAGTGTTATTAAGTAATATAAACTAAAAATGTATACAAAAATAGGCAGCAAAAAGAAATACACAAAACAATATATAGGCAAAACACAAAAGGGATAGTAGGATAAACAGGTAATGTATAACTTTTGAAAGTATCATTATTATTAAGACTATTTTCACTAAATCGTGGTATATATTCAGTTTTTAGTACAGATAACACGTAATATATGAAGATAGGTTTATAATTAGAAATATCAAAAAACATTTTCCCTAATAGCAACCTTTTTTTTAAATGTTTATGCTATCAATTTGTTTTATTACTTTTGGTAAGCTATTTTATAATTTAGCCCCTTCGAATGTGATATGTACCGTAATTAGTTCTAGGAAAGGGTAGACATAATAAGTTATCAGCGTTTCTAAACATTTTAATCAATATTATAACAAAGAAAATCAAATGATAATATTTATTATTTACAATATTCAACATGTCAGCTCTTACCATGATATATATAGAAAATTAATAATAAAATGTCATACTTACTAAAACTATTCGGTTTAGATTTCACTTACAAGACAAAAAATTATACAAGTGATTTATCGCTATGAAACTCATTCATATTGTAAAAAAACAATCTTATTTATATAAGTTTTATACTGTTTCTTAATATAACATAGTCTAATACTTAATATATACAGTCTTTTTTATTAATATAAGTTTCAAGTATCTCTTGAACACACTGAGATTGGAAGAATCCAGTACAGATTCAGGTAGATGGTTGTATAGGTATATACGTGGAGCCATACAAATGACACTCTGATTAAATAAGGTCTTAATAGGTGGGAAACAAATTTTATTATGATGCCGATTACTTTTACGGTTTAAACCTGTAATATACCTGCCTACCTACTGTTATGTATCTATAATATTCTGCTGTGATATTCTGTAGTCCAATCTGTTATCTCTTCCTCTATAAGGTACAAATCTATAAATAAACTTGTGTGGAGAGTTAATACGTGCACTTTTGTTTATTTTTTTCTACTTGAAAGTATCTTTAAAAGAATAAATAAATAAATATTGCTGGACATTTCACACAGCGCTATCTAGCCCCAAACTAAGCAGAGCTTGTATTATGGGAACCAGATAACTGATAGAATACTTATTTACATTTATTTTGTAAATACATACTTATAATATATAGAAAAACATCCAGACCCGGAACAAATATCTGTAGATCATACAAACATTTGTTCCGCGGCGGGAATAGAACTCGCTACCTCCTGCGTCTCAGTCGGCTATTCACCCACTGCGCCACGGAGGTCGTCAAAATGAAAGAAATAAGACATTCATTCACATATACTGTACGTAAGATGCAGACGCGAACACTTTTTTTATCCAGCCTATGCTGTCCAACTGCTGGGCAAAGGCCTCCCCCTCTACTCTCCGCTTTTCTCGATCTTGTACCAAATCCCACCAGTCCCTATAAAAAGCGTCCAAGTCATCGCACGACCGCTTCTTAGGCCTTCTACGGTGTCGCTTTCCATCCACTGGGATCCATCCAGTAACTCGAATACTTAAACGAACATAATTATACACAATAAAAAACATAGAGACAGGAGGAAATGATTACATATTATGACAATTAAATGTTTATGCACGGAGAAATGCTGCCATGCACTTTGAACAGTTAATGAGAGTTCAACTTGTTAAACTTTAGTTACCAGATGATTTTCAAGTTACAGAATAGAAGGGCTGCTGATTGAAATAAATAAATAAATGCATATGGACAACGATTAAGTAAACTTCACATACTGTAAAAAGCTAAATAATAGTAGTAGGTAGGTGACTCTCCCTACTACCTACATAAACTGATTTTCCACATTAAACAAACGTTTAAATACTGATCGCGTATGTACCTTTTTATTTGTTATCCCGACGTTTCGATTGCGTTGCAACAACCGTAGTTACGGGTGGAGTTACCGTAAATACCCGTTTTAATCAGTAAGTATGTATAGTGATCGCGAAAGTTTGAAAAATAAACACAAGTAGACTGGAAGAAAATGCTTTCTAGCGTTGTACAGATTGATGTATTTTGTGAAGTACATAATTTTCATGAATTATTAATTAGGTAAGTAGCTGTAGTTCTCTGTGCTTTGTAGGCAAACAGGCCACGTTCAGCATTTTGCTATCGGCCATCCATGATTGTTAAGCTCATGGTGGAAATATTCACCCTAATATATATAGTACTATAGTATTTCCATTTCTTTATTTTCTCGATGACAGTTCTAATTCGATAAATGTAGTGTTGTGACCAAATAAGTAATGAATCGATCGCGACAGTGACGATTCATCAGATTTTGATTAAAATAAATAAATAAAGATTGCCTGTCGTTATAATTATTTCGTTTCATTGTCGAGTACCTACCTATACCTACTTATTTTACAACAGCTTCGAAAATTTTAAAGAAGTTGGCATTATCAATCAAGAATTAATACGTGTAACATCTTGTAATGAAATATAATATTAGTTAAAAAATTAGTACAAAAGTATCCGGCAGTAGTTTAGTTTCTTACATTTTGTAAAAAAATATCGGGTCTGTTATCGTGTTACGTTTATCGAAAGCTCCATCCCTATCAGTTTCTCCGACTCTGGTTTAACCTTGTACGTGCGTAAGCGTCATATTCTTATAAAATAATGCACACATCATGTAAAAAAGACGCTCGTTCAAGTTTTCACAGGAGCTGTCATCGAGAAACTAAAGAAATGGAAATAGTATAGTGGGTTACCAGCTGTAGAATGGAGTCCAATAGATTTCTATTACAAGGACTCACTCCATCGAGACGTTCAAATAAGTTCGTGATTCATGACGACACGACGCTACACATCGCCACGGTGGGAGCTTACCTTTTTATAATCGGTGGGCAGCGATGCGGTGTTTCCGGCCGATTGAGTACGCCGAACATCCGCGGAACTCCGCTATACGCCTGTCCGTACATTACAGAATATCCCCCCATTTTTTGTCTCCTACCTCCTATACTGCACTGACAAGGATGCGAGACTTGTAAAATAGGTGGCACACTATTTCAGAATGTTTCTGTTTTTTCAGCCGTACGATGAGATTGGACGACTATCCAAAGCTTTTATAGTTTTGTTTTAGTCACAGATTTCAATCATGATACGGCTATACGGCCTACGTAGAAACTCTCATCCCAATATTCCAATATTCCCAACTATACGTTTTTGTGTAGAAGGTCTACGAAATGTCTACGAAGTTTAAACGATGGATTTATTATTCGAAGTAAAATCTGAATAACGTTTATTAATGGACAACAGTGATTAATCTTGGGAAGACAATTCGGAATTCTTGTCTTATCTTGTTGTCTTGCGAAGTGGAAAATGATAAATTATTTTACGAAGTTTAAGATATTTTATAATGCATGATATTTTGTGTAAAAAATGTCTCCTGCAAACTTTCGCCGAAGCGTTTTATGTCCAGCATTGGACGTTTGTCAGCTGAAATAATGAATGAATGAAAATTATTTATTATACCTTACAAGCTAGACACAACAGATTTATAGAAATAAACAAATAAAGGTACGCATAATGGGCGGTCTTATCGCTTAACAAAGCGATCTCTTCCAGACAACCTTTGGATGGAGAGGATCATAGGTAATGGAAGATCGGCCGAGGTGTAAAAATAATAAACTTACTAATAGAAAATGAAAAATTACTTAACCCTACATAGTTATAGACATACTTATTAGGTACATAAATATTTTAAATAAACACATATCATATATAAAATAAATAAATATGTACTTACATACTTAAACATATATTATTAATATTGGAGATCAGATGAATCACAACTCTTCATGGAGATAAAAGTTTTTGAGTCTAGTTTTAAGTATAGAAGGTGAGGAGGATTTCCTAATGGAGACCGGCAAGGCGTTCCATAATCGGACAGCTTGAACGGAAAAGGAGTTTGCATAGAAACTGGTTCTATGCATTGGGGTTTTGATCACGATTTCCCACATTTATGGATAAACGAGGAAACCAGAAGCTGTTATGTTCCTATTGTCAAGCGTAATCTACCTTCCTTTGAAAATGGGATACAAATTGATATTAGACGGGTATAATTAAATAGATATTAACAGAGACGACCTCTGTGGCGCAGTAGGTGAATAACCAGCTGAAACGTAGGAGGTAGTGGGTACGATTCCCGCCGCGGAACAAATGTTTGCATGATCTACAGATATTTGTTCCGGGTCTGGTTGTTTTTCTATATATTATAAGTATGTATTTACAAAAAAAAGTATATAAGTATTCTATCAGTTATCTGGTTCCCATAGTACAAGCTCTGCTTAGTTTAGGGCTAGATAGCGCTGTGTGAATCCAGCAATATTTATTTATTTATTTCTAACAAACGAAACTGTTCTGAGCGAGCTGCCAGTCGTTTTATACGTGCAGCTTATGGGTCAAGCATACGCAGAGGGCTTTTAACGCCCTGCGCGTACAATACAATAATGCATTCGGGGCGTTGTTGGGCCTGCCGCGCTTCTGTAGCGCATCGGGAATGTTCGTGGAGGCGCAAGTAGACGGGTTCTCAGCGATACTGCGCAAGAGAACGGCGTCCCTGATGCGCAGAGTGCGGGGCAGCCCCAACAGCTACCTGCAACTCAGGAGTCTCAGGAGTCTGGTGTCAATGATCCTGTCGGGTTTTTTATGTTTTTATGTTATTTGCTTATTTCATTGTTTACTGTATAATATTGTTGTATTGTATGTAATATGGACTAGGCCTTGTATGTTAGTGCTAGTCTGTACTTCTAGACTAATATTATAAAGAGGAAAGATTTGTACTTTTGTGTGTATGTTTGTAATGAATAAACTCAAAAACTACTATGCCGATTTCAAAAATTCTTTCACCATTGGAAAGCTACATTCACCTTGAGTGACATAGGTTATATTTATTGCTAGAAAAGAATAGGAATCCTTACTAAAACATAACTAACGTAACCCAACATGTAAAAAAGTGCTCTAAAACGTCTTTCGTCGCATGCGCTGCGGAAACTATTGATTCTAGAACAAAAGTATTTTCTACAATATTAAAGAACATATCAATATCTACAAAAAACTTTGAAATACCATATTACTTAATATTATAAAGAGGAAAGATTTGTTTGTTTGTAACGAATAGGCTCCGAAACTACTGGACCGATTTAAAAAATTCTTTCACTGTTGGGAAGCTACTCTATTCCCGGGTGATATAGGCTACTTTTAGCCCAACTGCGCAGAAGGAGGGTAATGTTTTTATTAAAAACTACGTGTGCAAAGCTGCGGATTGGTCAGCTAGTCTGAAATAAAGAAATTGAATTTAATTACATAGGCTAAAATCCATAAAAATATTCATCTATCCAGCACAAGGCTTACACACCAGTAGAGTTGCCAAAGCGCCACGATTTGAGCAGAGTAATTATCTGAAACGACTGATCTAAATCATAGCTCGAATGTCTGTGAATCCATTAAAGCGGATTATAAAGTGGGTAAATGACCGTTAGTCTAGAGAAGCCGGTTCCGCGCGTCAGCCAGCGTCGTGTGATGCATGAGGCAATATGCCCGCACATAAATGTGTGTGGATCAAGTGTAGAGGAGGAGGGGTTTTCACCCCTTAGGGGCAAGTAAAGTATTCAATTCGTCTGATATCACACTTGAAAGAAAACATCGCAACTTATCAAAACGTCGCGTTCATGATGAGAAATAATTGAGCCTTAAGAAATCCATCGTGTTTTTAGTTCTACCATAAGTCGCGTTTTGTAGCGAGTGCAACTTTAATGCCTTTTTTAATTTTTAGGGTTCCGTACCTCAAAAAGTAAAAAAGGAACCGTTATAAGATCACTCTCTTGTCCGTCTGTCCGTCTGTACATCTGCCCGTGTGTCACCACAGATTTTCTCAGGGATGGGTGGACCTAGAAAGTTGAAATTTATACTGATGTCTACGAGTATAGTCCCTATTAGGTGTATAAAAATCAAGGTCCTGAGTCAAGACGATAAAAAGATATGGGAAAATTTAGATTTTCGCGAAAACTTGTAACTACCAAAATTTACCTTAAAATTCAACTTTTTTTTACAGGAATTTTCTCTTAACTTGTGCTGACGACTGTGAATGTGAAGACCTTGCTTTTAACCAAAATTGACAATTCTAGGTCAACCGGAAGTACCCTATAGGTTTTGGGTCGAAAACCTAGACGGTAGTTCTCGTTGACCTAGAATCACGAAATTTGGCAACAAGCAAGGTCTTACAGCAAAAATAAAGGAACAATTCCAAAAAATAAATATAGTTGAAAATTAAAGGGTGTCCTCATACATACATAGTTGACGCCAATTAAGACTGAGTTGTATGTGCGCTCATACAATTTAGAGGACTTAATCGACACCAACCTCAAACAAGGTAAATAAATAAAATTGTGATATTGAATAAAATAAATATTTAATTGGGGCTCCCATAAAACAGACATGATTTTCTAGATAATGGTACGGAACCGTACGTGCGCGAGTCCGACTCGCATTTGGCCGGTTTTTTTGATCGCTTGAGTCTAGTCCAGTTACTTGATAGTCTAGACACCCTTAACAAAATTCTGGCTACGCCCATGTTAACATTTAAAACATGCGCACTGGTTCAGCATTGCACATGATTTACCATGTATCACATAGTTTTAGTTACCACACAATTTGTTATTCATAGCAAATTATACTTCCTTCCTTTTTTGCTACCTTCGCACAAGGGTCGAAAAGAATGCAAATGCCAACAAACTTTACTTGCCTAAATGCAAACTGGAGCTTTACAAACAAAATGTCTATGTCGCAGCCAACTAGCATAATTAGCCGTATCAACAGCCTAGCCTCTTTACTAAACAGAGCCCTTCGACTAGCGGCTTGTTACAACATTTAAATTCTAGTTGGGGTGGGGGAGGGGGTGGGTGGGTGGTTCTCTCTGAGTCTGTACTCTTAGTTTTCATACATAATAAGATATACAATACATAATTCTTTTTTACGACCTACTGCCATACGGTGTGTCTGTGTATTATGTATCTCAAACCTTGTTTGAGTGATCTAGTTGAGGCGTTGTTTAGTAAAGAGGCTAGCCTGTTGATTGAACGGCTAATTATGCTAGTTGGCTGCTACTTCTATTTATAGACGGTCAAAATTTATAACAATCTGCCCAGGACTTGAGAGACTTGCCGCTAATCAAGTTTAAAAACGCGCTACATAGATGGATTTCATTGAAGTGCTTCTATTTAGTTAAAGAGTTTTTAGAAATGAAATGCTAAATAATCGTTGGTGAACAGTGAACTCGATAAATACATCTGAGTTTGACATGTACAATTTAACACTTTCTGGACTGATATTTTCTATTTTACAATTCTTAATTAACTTGCAACTATATATTTGTCCGGGTGAAATCTTGAAACTGAATTTTAAACCCGTTCTCCTCAACCGATTGAGCTGAAATATGAAATACATATTATATATATATATATATATATATACATACTTGATTGGGTTCAAGATCACAATAGATATGCAATACGTGCTTCATCTTTATTACTACGTACACCACGACACGGCTCTGCTGCATTTCGCGGTAGTTTTCGTTTCTGTGCCACTAAATGCTGGAACTCCCTCCCTCCACCATTACGTGATCTGCTAAGTAAGCCCAACTTCAGAATAAAGTTTAAGAGACACCTAATAGACTTGCAAAAGTCTGTTCCGTGATTACGCTTAAGTATAGGTATGAAATCAGTTTTCTATACTTACTGCTGCGAACCAGAATAAATTTTGTTCCTACGTGTTTTCATTTTTTAGTTCTCTTTTTATTGTTTTGTCTACTAAATTATGTACTAAGTAATGTGGCACAGAATGTTTTTAATTTTTATTTATTTTTGATTCCTAACCACTGTTAATATGGGTACTTCTTGTCTATTGTATATATTTATTTATTATGCATGCTTTCATTGTTTTGATAATCTATTTAACGTACGCTAAAACTATATACTATCGTCATTATTGTTTTTTGTCTATTATTTATATTTTATCGTGGCCTTTTAATTATAACTCTTTATATAATTATCTCTTATACAATCATTTATATATTTTTAAAATTAATAATTCACTTCACAGTATTGTAACTTTTGTAAGGATATTTATATATTTTTTATATTATTATTTTATTACTATTTTGTACGTTCGCGAGTCACCAAAGCCTTGTGCTGAAAATCAGCGTTGTAAATTAGTTTACAGCATATGCTGAGCTCAGGCTTTTTGCATAATTCTGTACATGGCAGCATTTCTCCATACATACACTTTAATTGCCGTATTAAGTATTATTTTTCCTCCTGTGTGTATGTTTTTTTAGTGTGTATAATTATGTAAGTTTATGTGTTGTGTCTGCTTCTTGTGTACAGTTTATGTGAATAAATGTCTTCTTTCTTTCTTTCTTTATATATAACTTCGGTGACAATGCAATAATATGGTACCATAGAAGTGGTCTCATGATGGAGACGGATGTTAGACAACGGATTTTCTGAATGGATTATAGTAGGCTACTAGTGTTTGGGTTCATTTGAATCTGCTTGCGGTTCCGATTATGAATTTTATAAAAGCTTGTTTTGAACAAGTGATTTTTCAACAAAAAACTTATTATTACTTAATACTATTGACATGCGATAACTGAATCATTATTTTTTATTATTACTTGTTAATTAAACTAGATTTATTTTGATTTATTTTAATATTCGCATACCAATATTGGTTGAATTAGTGGAACTACAAATATTCTAAGAACAACTAGTGTACACCTTTTTACTGCGAATAAATAATGCATTCATTCATTTATACTTTTCACTTTAAATAAAGTAAAACAATTAATAATTGTTTAGTTCGTTACAACTAAAACCTTATGAACTAAAAAAATATGGTTAACGAATTTTCTTCACAGGATAAAAAAGCAACAACAAAGTTATACTTTAGTTATACTTACTATACTTAAATTAGCAACGACGACCTTCGTGGTGCAGTGGGCGAATAGCCGGCTGAGACGCAGGAGGTAGCGAGTTCGATTTCCGCTGCTGATCAAATGTCTGCCACTTAAGATAGTCCTCTGAGTTGTACAGGCCTAGGCGCTTAAATAAGGTAAATAAAAAAATTGTGCTATTGAATAAAACATATACATAAGTGGGGCTCCCATACAACTGACATGATTTTTTGCCATATTTATAGATAATAATGGTTCGTGCGCGAGTCCGACTCGCACTTGGCCGGTTATTAAAATCAGTAAAGTAGCTTCTAAGATTAACCCTTTCAAACATACATACAAACATACGAACTGTACCTTGTTATAATATTTTTAGTATAGTAGCATAGAAACAACTAAAAAAGCATTTGCAATGAACAACTTAATCATTATTGTAAATACGGGATTTATCACGTACCGTCTTATCGGTGTTTCGACCGACAATGTTTCGGTTCAATTTGTGAACCTTCATCAGGGTGAGTGCGATCCGCTCCGAATAACGTCTCGCCTCGCACGAATTGAACCGAAACATTGTCGGTCGAAACACCGATAAGACGGTACGTGATAAATCCCGTATTTATAATAATGATTGAAATCAATCACGAAAGTTTTCTAAGTAGAATAACTCAATGTTTACAATTAAAGTACGCAATAAAGAAGGAATGATTTACAATAATATTCAACAAGATAAGATATGCTATGTTTATTTCAGTCATCGTAAAGTCTACAAAAAGAAAATTGAAAATGTTTCGTCTTTATTCCAAAGAAAATAGAGCTGAAATTGAAATTGGCTTTTTTACAGCTAAGAAGTCAGCATTTGCGTATAACACAGCCAGTGGAGGAGAAACAGTTCCATAATAAATAACCGTCTTCAATAACGACAGACAATGCCATTCCTATTGCAGTTCACGTTTTAAGACTTCTTCGATGTTTTACTTATTTTGCTAGTTCATTTGAGAATGCTTGTTAGCGCTCGATCGTTTTAATCCCTGACTAAACAGTGGGGTATTAGGGAACATTTTAAATCATAGTATCGGTCATCATCTCCAAATCAACATGGGCAAATCGGCGTTGTATGTATGTATGTTTGTTTGTCCGAGGCTAACTTTCGGAACGTTGATCCGATCATCGTGAAATTTAATACATAGGTAGGTAGTGATGGCACAATTTTGGTGTGACTAATGGCGGGTTCCTATATCTGTCGGTAATCGACTAGGCCTCGTATCTCTTTGAAAAAGTGTCAAACTTGTGTCAAACTTTTGACAGGTTTTCAAGGAGAAACGAGTCATAGCTGGTTACCGACAGTTATAGGAACCCGCTATACATAAGCAAAAACTGTTGGGAGGTGGTTGAGATATTGGGGTTCAAGATATTAGGTTAAGCGGGACGTCAAATAAAAGGTATTCCTTAATACATTTCAACCCCGTTTTTTATTTTTAGCTTCATCCTTATAGTTTCTGAGTTATTAGCCGTAATATAAACAAAACTTTGAAAAAACTCACAGGGTACACCCACAATGCTGAAATTTGGTATTCGTATACATCTAGTGACACAAATATAGGCAAAAGTCTGAAATCTAGAATAACTGCAATTTCTACTCCTAAAAACAGCAACCAATTGCATGAATCCCCGTTAATGAAACCTCTAATTAGAATGAATCTGTATAGGTCAAGCAAATTGGATATATATTTCGTGTCACTAATATATTAGTCTAAGATTAAGGCCAGCTTGAACAAAGATCACTTAACGTATTTAGCGACTAAACATGTTTAAATTTTACGTATTTGTATGATTTGACAAATCCTTAAATCATAATTTGCCACTAAATACGTGTAGGCATTGTTGTGCATGCCACCTTAAAAACAATATTTTTTTTGTTCTTTGGGAGATTCGCGAGATCTCAGTTTCGGGCGAACCAATACTTTTAATAAATAATAGGCGTCACTAAAAAGGATCATCAAACCAAATTTCACCTTTACAACAGTTCAACTACGGTACAATAAAAAATATTTCTGTGAACTATGCGCAATTTGTGCAACGCAAAAACCAATTGCCGACCTCCGTGGTGCAGTGGGCGAATAGCCGGCTGAGATGCAGGAAGTAGCGGGTTCAATGTCCGCCGCTGAACAAATGTTTGCATAATCTACAGATATTTGTTCTGGGTCTAGTTGTGTCTCTATATATTATAAGTATGTATTTACAAAAATTATGTATATAAGTATTCTATCAGTATCATCATCGGAGAATCATGACGCAATAAGTTTCAAGAAATAAATATTATGACATTCCCTTGTCAATACATCTATGAAAATCTGATGTATGTTCACAAAAATATTAATTTGATAAAGATAAATAGCGATAATCATAATTTTAATACTAGAAATAAAGATAAACTCTCTGTTGCCTCTTGTAGCAAGGGCAAGGTGTTCGCTTTTATAACAAACTCCCAAGTGATGTACAAAAATTGACAATTAACAAATTTAAAAACGCAATTAAACAAAATCTTTATAAAAAAGCCTACTATAAAATATCGGATTATTTAGATGATAGAGAAGCTTGGGATTGAAATTGAAATTGCTCCAACTCGTTCAAAATGTTACAATTTAGACGTAATTTATTTCTTGTATTGTAAAAGGATCATTAAAAAAAACAACCAGCCTTGTTTCTTATCTTTCTTTCCTGGCTTGGTCGTGAAGGAACAGGCAGTAAAATTGACGTTTCAAAGTGATCCTTGCAATTTTAATGAATAAAAGATTTTGACTTTGACTTCAGTTCCCATAGTACAAGCTCTGCTTAGTTTGGGGCTAGATAGCGCTGTGTGAAATGTCCAGTAATATTTATTTATTCAAATATTCAGTTTTTTTTGCGGAATGACATGGTTCCATAAAAAAGGGTTTCTACCCATAAATGGTGCCAATGAATTGAATAGGCAATTTCACTATCGACCCAAAAAAGTCCCAGTGAATATCAGAAGCGTGTTAGCTTAACATATGACTATAACACTCATGCTTCGGCCCACATGATATTGGTCCATAATGTTGCCTGTAAACGATCGCTGTGGATTCTGTTAAAACGATGTCATTTGTTATCTGTTGTGTATTGAATCCATTTATCGTTGTTACTTGTATGAAACAAGAGCACCCTTTAGCCTGGCCGCATATTGGGCTACCATCGCGTGAGCGAATAGTGGCTTACACGATTTTATATTGACTATTAGTGCTGCTAGCAGCGGTCTCGTCAAAAATTTACTTAGGATTTGGATAGCCTTTTCATCTATGCAGACGGGCGAGCACTCGACTTTACGTTTTTTTCAAAAAGAAACAAATATCGCTTGTATCATAATCATCATCATCATTCACAGCCTGACTTCACCCATTGTTGGGTATAGCTCCCCAAGTTTGTGCCGTCCACCATGATCCTGCGCCAGTCTCACCCACTGACGGCCCACAACCTTTACGATGACGTCCACCCATATCGTTGCTGGTCGTCCTACCCTTCTATACCCGCTCCTCAGCCACCATTCAGTCATTGTCCTGCTCCATCTGTCATCACTACATCTAGCCAAGTGTCCCGCTCAAGACCATTTGAGTTCCATAACTCGAATCGCAACGTCATGAACCTTCGTTCGTCTACGCTTATTCAATTGCTTGTACTCGTATAACCATAAGGAATAGAGCAGCTTTGTAGTTCGGACCCCCGAGTAACGCGGCTGTTGTCTATACGACTAAATTCGAGTGTGCGGTTGTTAGTCGGCCGCAAGTTGCAGGTCTTTAGCTATATAACTCGTAAGTGTGTTGGCTACTATCGCTCACGCGGTACCCAATGTGCGGATAACCATTATTTATCGTTATGTGAACCATACTGGCCGTGTCAATTGTCCCAAACACCTGGTTTATTTGTTACCCGGGCATGTATTGGAATTAGCTTGTATTGTTTCAGCAGGTTATTATCATGTATCAAAGGGATTTGCGATCCGAACGGGCTTTTTATGGGTTACATCCGGGGGATTGTCGATTAAGCATTTTCTGTGTGGGAGGTAGTCATTTGGGGATAAGGATTTAATTCCGTCCTGTTTATGTATAAACATTATATATAAATACGATATTACATTTACTTTTTGAATTATTGTGAATGTACTTCGTTTTATCAGCTCTCCATTTTTAGATAGATAGATAGATATATATAGACATTTATTTCGACACAAGTAACAAACACGCAGAAACTACATACAGTGGATAATTAAAGATGGACAATTTAATACAGACAATCAAAAACACGTTAACATAAACAATAAATAAAAGTATAACAAAAGATACGTGCCCAGTCACTATGAGCCCTGCACCGGAAAAGGAGAATGGCTCAGCATTATGCTGAACAATACACTTATTGCTCAACGCTAGTTTTCAGCCATCAAACCTGCATTGACGTCACGGACGTCAGTTAAAGTGCCTTATTAATTAATAATTTATAAAAGAATAACACAAGCTGCCTGCCCAACCAAGTGTACCTACGTACCTAAGATGGCGAGTATATATGCTAAGATGCTATATGTATAACTCGTGCGCGACAACTTGGGACCTGCTAGGAATGCGACTCCCCGACCGCTTCCCCTGCACTTCTCCGATGGCGCCCGTATTGTACCGTTCGCATCACTATTTTTTACTAGGGTTTTTAGTCTCGTACTGGCCTATGTCACGTAACGACGCGCTCTGGAATTCTTTTAGTTTTCGTTTGTGTTATTGTTTTGTTGTTGTAGTTTTTGTTGTTAAAGTTTGTGTCATTGTTTTGTTGTTGTAGTTTTTGTTGTGACATGATGACCTCTTACAAGAGACGAATGAATCGCAATTAATTGTAATTTTATCGGATACCTCTTTGTCAAGTGATTATAGTGAGACTGAGGACGAAGAACAACCTCTAGAAGGCATAAATCCACTAAGTAGTGACGAAGATGAGATAATGTAAATAATAGATAAAATAAATGTATAAACTTAAACATTGTATTTTTATTTTATTCAAATACTGTTAGAAAGATTAGATAAAAAGCAGCGTCCTCCCTGAGTAACATAATAAATTAGGTTAAAAAAAAACAAACACGAGGCCGCGGGCGGCTGCTTGTTATGTTCGCTTTTTTGCGGGCGGTACAAACACGCCAATATGATGTCACCGCGCTCAGGTCCCAACTTATCGCGCACGGGTAATATATATGTCATTCTAGTAACACGCAGCCAACAATAAAGTTATTACTTAATAAAAACAATATGAAAATAATAACAAGTAATAACGGCACAAGGTTATAGAGAGCTAGATAAAAGAAATATTACCTAGATTAATGTTGCCCAGCTGTATTTGGGCTCCAATAAAATGAGTCTTAAGTTTTTTTTCTAAAATGTATTAAATTGATTAAGTTTCTAATAGGTGGGGGGATATTGTTCCAACACTTGGACGCTACGTAGCAAAAACTGCCCCGGTAATTTTAGTTAATGATTTTTTTATTAGATAATTACTTAGCACTAGAATGTATAAAATTTAAATATTGCTGACATGTTCGCAACATTGGATGTCGTCTAATCACAGTTATCCCGAACAAATCCAACAATTGTAAAGTTTTATGTTAAAAACTTTGTTACCAGCTAACAAAAGTATGAAAAACACGTCTATCCGAATCGCTTACATTTACAGTTTTACTCGTATGATGACCTACATCGCCTAGATTGGCTTCCCATTTCACCGGGTGCAAACGGATTTCAAACAAAACAGCGAACGTAGATAGCAATCGCAACTCTATCGTGTGTTATTGTTGCTGTATGGATGCAAATATTGATGTTTGAATGTAGAATTAGTATGGAAAACAAAGCTCTGCAAATATGTGGCAGTATTTTATAAACAGCGACTCCGCAACTTGAAAAGTATATCTCTTTCTTATCTAGCCTTGCCCCTGATTAATGTTACCATTTTCAAGGAGGAATTAAATTAAGGAAAAGAAGCTCTTAAAAAGCCGACTGTGCGTTCAGTATCTTTGGATTTATTTAGGCTTGAGTCTGCGTTTCCTGATAAATTGAACCTCAGCCTCAAGTCGCGAGTGAAAAGGTTTCTTCTAGGCAAGCATGTTGCATCGTAGACCACATCATAGTTTAAACAATTGACGTATATATAAGTTACAAGTACATGATTTCCCCCGAGTATGAAACTTTATAATTATCTATATTTTTATTGTAAAGAGAAAAGATAGTATTTTTAAAATTTTCGCGATCACTGTACATAATTATTGATTAAAACGGGTATATAAAGCGTATGCACCTTTTATATTTGTTATCCCGACGTTTCGGCTGTGTTGTAACACTCATGGTCTCAGGTTGACCGCGATAAATACCCCTTTTAATCATTATTTAAGAGGAAAGATTTGTTTGTGGCTACTTTATACCCAACTGCGTAGAAGGAGGGTAATGTTTTTATAGAAAATCTACGCGTGCGAAGCTGCGGATTGGTCAGTAAACTTATTCCTAAAACAAGCAACACGGCTCAATAAAGCACAATTCTCGCTTTGTTACGCGATAAGACCGCCCATTATTTTTACATTCGTTTGTTTTTAGAGTTCCGTACCCAAAGGGTAGGACAGGACCCTATTATTAAGACTCCGCTGTCTGTCTGTCTATCACCAGGCTGTATCTCATGAACCATGATAGTTAGACAATTGAAATTTTCACAGATGATGTATTTCTGTTGCCGCTATAACAAAAATACTAAAAACGGTCTAAAATAACTATTTAAGAGGGGCTCCAGGATACTTGGATATGGACCCCCTGGACCTAAACCTCCTGGACCTGGACCTCTAGACCTGGACCCTCTGGATTCCTCCTGGATCTCCAAAATCCCCCTTGGACTTGGACCCTCTGGACCTGGAGTGCCTATACCTGGACCCCCTAGATCTAAACTTTCTGGACCTATACCCCACAGACTTGTACTCCCTGGACCTGGACCCCCTGGACCTGCCCTCTAGACCTGCACTCTCTGGATCTGGACCTGGAATCCCTGGACCTGGACCAAGATCCACAAGACCTAAACATGGACCCCCTGGACCTAAACTCCTTGGACCTGGAGCTCCTGGATTTTCCATGAACCTGGACTCACTGGACCTGGACCCCCTGGATTTTTCCTAGACTCCCTGGATCCTCCTCGGACCTAGACCACCTGGACCTTGACCTCCTGAACCTGGACACCTTGGACCTGGACCTGAACCCCTGGACCTGGATCCCCTGGACCTAGACCCCCTAGAACTGATACCCCTAGACCTAGACCTTTGGACCTGAACCCCCTGGATCTGGACCTCTAGACCTGGACCCACTGGAGTCCTCCTGGATTCCCTGGATCCCCTTGGACATGGACCCACTGGAACTGAAGTGTCTAGACCTGGACCCTCAACTTCCTGGACCTGAACCCCTTAGACCTGGATTCCCTGGACCTGGATCCCCTGGACGTGCCCCTTGGACCTAAAATTTCAGGACCTGGACCTGCAGCTCCTAGACCTGGACCCCCTGGACCTGGACTTCCTGGACCTTGACTCCCTGTTACTGGACTCTCTCGACCTGGACCCCCTGGAGATCGACCCCCTAGACCTGCAATCCCTGAACCTGGACCCCTTGGAACTACACGCCCTAGACCTAGACCCCTGGACCTACACCCCCTGGATTTGGATGCCCTGGACCTGGACTTCCTAGAACTGAAACCCGTAGACCTGGACCTCTGGACCTGGACCCTTGGATTCCTCTTGGACCCCCTTGATCCCCCTTCGACCTGGACTCCCTGGACCTGGACCCCTGGACCTGAACCCCCTAGACTTGTACACCTTTGACCTTGTCGCCCTTGGCCTGGACTTGGACCCCTGGATCAGGCCTCCTGGACTTAAACCCCCTGGACCTGGATCCCTGGAACTGGACCTGGACTCCCTGGGCTTAGACTCGCTGTACCTGGACCTGGACCCCCTGGTACTACACTCCCTAGACCTAAACCCCCTGGACCCAAACCCCCTGGACCTAGATACCTCTGGACCTGGACCCCTTGGATTTCCCCTGGATCCCCCTTTGGATCTGGTTCCCCTGTACTTGGACTCCCTGGCATCTCTGGACCTGGACCCCCTGAATCTGATCCTCTAGATTTGAACGGCTTAGACCTGGACCTTGACTCCCTGGACCTGGACTTTCAGGACCAAGATCTCCTGGACCTCGACCTAGACCCCCTGGACCTGGACTCCCTGAGCTTAGACTCGCTGGACCTGGACATGGTTTCCCTGGACCTGGACCAAGACCCATAGGACCTGGACCTAGACTCCCTGGACCTGGACTCCCTGTACCCGGAGCCCCTGTATTCCCCATGGACCTTGACTCTCTGGATCTGGTCCCCCTGGACCTGGACCCCCTGGACCTGGACTTCCTTGACTTGAACCCTGTGCCTGGAGCCCCTGGACCAGGACCCTTGGACTTAGACCCGCTGGGCCTGAGTTTCTGGCCATATACCTGGACCTCCTAGACCTAGAGCCCCTGGATCTGGACCCCCTAGACCTAGCCCACGTGGACCCTCTGGACCCGGACCCCCTGGAACTGCCCCCTGGACCAGGAACCTTTGGACCTGGACTTCATGACCTAGACCTGGACCACCTGGACCTACACTTCCTGGATCTTGACCCCCTGGACCTCGACCTGGACCCCCTGGACCTGGACCCCTTAGACCTGGACCTAGACCTCCTGGGCCTGGACTCCCTGGACCTAGACCTTGACTCCTTGGACCTGGGCCAAGATCCCCAAGACCTGGATCTGTATCCTCTAGACCCACACGCCCTGGACCTGGAGTTCCTGGATTCTTCATGGACCTGGACTCCCTGGACCTAGTCCCTCTGGACCTGGACTCCCTGGACCTGGTCTTGCTGGACCTGGACCCTTTGTGCCTGGACTCTTTGGATCTGGACCCCCTGGACTTGTACCTTCTGGACCTAGACTCCCTGGACCTAGACCCGCCGGACATACACCTTCTGGACCTGGACCCCCTGGACGTGGACCCCCTAGAAATGAACCCCGTGGACCTGGACCTATAGACCTGGACCCCCTGGATTTCTCCTGGACTCCCTGGATCCCCCTTGGACTTGGACCTCCTGGACCTGGACTCTTCTGACCTGGACCCTCTGGACCTGGACTCCCTGGACCTCAACCCCGTGGACTTGAACGCTTTGGACCTGGACTCCCTGATCCTGGATTTGGACCTCCTGTGCTTGGACTCACTGGACCTGGACCCCCTGGTCCTGGCCCCTTGGACCTAGACTTCCTGGACCTGGACCCTTTGGACCTGGACGCCCTGGAACTGGACCCCCTAGAACTGAACCCCGTGGACCTGGACCTCTGGGCCTGGACCCCCTGGATTCCTCCTAGACCCCTTGGACCTAGACTTCTTGGACCTGGACCCCCTTGACCTGGACGTTTACCCCTGGGCCTAGACTCCTTGGACCTGGACCAAGACCCCCAGACATAAAAAAATTGTTGTTGGTTAATGATAGAAAGTAAAAAAAAAAGTTTGTGGCATAATAATCCTGATGGAAGTTGGATTTAACAATGGAACACGAAAAAAAAATGTTGCATGATGATGATGATGGACGTTGCATGTAAAAAAAATGATGATTGCTTATCGATCAGGATGGAATTTGCATTAAAAATCAAAAAGACGTTACACAATGAAGAAGCAATTTTTAGAAATGTACGGTAAACGAAATGTTTTGTATGGTAATAAATGTCATATATGTTTTTTTTTTGCATCAACGACTATTTTTTTTAAGATTTCTGTAAGGTCAACTGATATTTTGCAGAAAAAAGTCTAGAAGCCATCTCGCAGATGACTTTTCTCTCTTCCCTTTAATTGTATAATCAGACAACGGTACCACAAACTTCTTTAATCCAAGGTAAAACACCCAGTTCATGGCTCCCAACCAGTACCATACCGACATTACCCCAAATTATCGTGAGTATAGCTTTGATTAGCTCAGGAAAATACCCAAAAACTATTTCTTGTGCAGTTTTAACTAAATTGTTGGGTGTAAGGGCAGCTTTGACCAGCCTATACTTGGGAAATGTGTAAATCCGCCACTGATTTGCCACTTAATCACTGCGATGCGGGATCACAGTGTTCGGTAGCCGTCCTCGAAAACGACAAAATATGACACCCTTCGGCCAAAAATTTTCCTTCATGAAAGTCGACAGATCTTTGGTCAGCACTGTCACCTTAACTGAATTAATATGTTCAAATTATCTGTGAAGAATAAGCTATTCTTCTATAAAAATATTTTTTTCAAGTTCAAGATCGGCAAAAGAATGTTGTCATAGACAAGTCCAAATATTGAAAATGAAAAATGTATATATTGCTACATAAACAACTTAATAGGTAACTTATTTTTTAAACATTACAAAAACAGGTTTATGCAGATGTGGATAACAGATATTATATATTAACTAACGATCCCTGCACTAGGCAAAGCCTGTATCGCGGGGACCTGATTACGATTAACAAAATAAGATTTATTTATAACCTCAGTCGACGACTAAAAAAAATTATAATGATAAATAAAAACTAGAGAAAAAAAAAGAAAAATAATACTTAGAACAGAAACTTAATAATATAGTTTACAATTGTATCTCCAGTAACTGCTCGGTTTCACTGTATGTGAGCGTCATTAGCCATTTTCGGACAACAGATTTAGCTTGATTTACAGAAAGTGATATGACATTACATTTTTTGACAATGGTATTGTATAAATGTGATTTAATAAATTCTCCGAAGCGCTGAGCAAACGACGTCAAAACTGAAGGATTTGGGAGTTTATAAACTCTACGCTTTTTCATTTTTTCGTAACATGTCGAAGACAGAACTGATTTGTGTGTAGACAAAAACATTTTCAGAACAAACAGCTGACGCACATTGAGAACGTTACACTCTCTGTACAGATCATCCGTTGGGTACCACGCATGTACATGCGTGGTTTTTTTGACATGACCTTAAGAACAGAGCGTTGAGCTCTTTCAGCTCAAATAAAAATATTGTAATAAATAATTATATATAGAATAAAATATGTATATAAAGTAAAAAAATATTGTACATTGACCACTGTCAGAACATTCAAAAACCAAATTATTTACTAGCTAGTTTATTTCGCATACTGTCTTAATAATCAGGTCGTGTCATGTGTCCGTCATGAAAAGTAATGAGCGTAGCCGACTAGTGAACCTTATACCTATCTTCGAAGTTTTATTTATAGGCTTTTGGACTCACCGTTCTGTTAAATGTTCTTAATGCGTACAGCTAAGGTATGGACCTTAAATAGGCTTCGCACACAGGTTGGCCGCTGCAGAATCAATATGTGCAAATGTGTTCAGGGATCCCAGACAAACGCAATGCGACTGTGGTGACCCTGCACAGTCAATGAAACACCTGTTAATGTGCACTTTGTGTCCTAACACCTGCACAATGGTTGACTTAAAAATGGCTTTTTTGACGCTATCAATATAGCTAAGTACCTATCTAGCACAATATAAGTAGAGCTATTGACACGCTAAGAAGAAAAAGAAGATATGGACCACTTCACTGTCGTCTGTTTTTCCCAGAACTACAATCCAGGCCTCTTTAAGGCAAGAGTCTAGTCTAGTCTAGGTGTCTTCTAGATTTTAGCGTTATCGTAGAGCGTAGAGCGTTATCACACTGGCGAGTTGCAAGCGTGTTCTAATAACAGAAACATCATCATCATCATGTCAGCAACAGGACGTTCCCTGCTAAACATAGGTCTCATCCATTGATTTCTAATGCGACTGATTTTGAGCGGCCTGCACCCAATGGCTCCCAGCAACATTTAAAAGGTGGTCTTTCATTCTAGTGGGAGGCCATTCTACGCTACGCGAGAACCTTTCTAATAATAACAGAATATAGAAAAAATATTGCACACACAACAATGTACAAAATTCAATATTGAGTGAAAACTTCAGCTTATTTTTTTGACAGTTTTTCAATTGAAACTGTCAAAAAGTGGAATGGAGTCGAAGCTTGAATTCTCAACCATGAGCACATTTTTCAAATAAAAACCTTGGACAATATCATAAAAGAGCATTATTCTTTTACAAAAACCTGTTGTTCGTTGAGAATTATCGGCAATTTATAACTATCTTCTAAGGCTTTAACAAATTTAATCTCATCTAAAGGTTGCCTAGAAGATACCACTCAACGATAAGAACATTCATTAATTGTCTTTCTAAATTAGTAATTTTTATTCTCAATATCACAACACCTGTTCATCAAGAAAACAGACAGACAAACCAACTAATAGCTTCAGCAACTCGAACTGAGCTTCAAACGTATAACTCCTCTTTTTTATCGGGGGTAAAAAAGCAACACTCACATATATTTGAGGATCTCCGTGGTGAAGTGGGTGAATAACCGGCTGAGACGCCGGAGGGTTCGATTCCCGCCGCGGATCAAATAATTGCATGATCTGCAGATATTTGTTCCGGGTCTGGATGTTTTTCTATACCTATATATTATAAGTATGTATTAACAAAAAAAAGTATATAAGTATTCTATCAGTTATCTGGTTCCCATAATACAAGCTCTGTTTAGTTTGGGGCTAGATAGCGCTGTGTTAAATGTCCAGCAATATTTATTTGTTTATATAAAGCGTTAATTTCTATTAACACGAATTCGCGTACAGCTGTGTGAACGATTCCGGAGACCATAAACATTTAAGCGCAGTTCCAAAGCTGTGACAACCCTAAAGGGCGATACGTGATACGGTTAACGGTTTACGCAACTGTACTCGACTGTACTACAGCTTACAGAGGTAACTTGCTTCTTTACTCTTATATATTTTGTTAATAAATAAATAAAATAAAAATAGGTTTAGCAAAGTTTTTTGTTTGCATTTTGTAGCACTGAGCGTAGCACATCTACGTTCGTAGAGGCTATCTATAGGCGTAGCATTTGCTACGGCTATGTCAGCTGTTACTCAAAAGTCCCCAATGCTACGTCGTAGCATGGCTAGTGGCAAATGTGGTTATTTCAGGACTGACTTAGAAACATTCTTAGAACTAGATTCTAATGATTTTGATCGTAGGTTTAATGTGAACACATTAAACCTACGATCAAAATCATTAGAAATGCTTTGGCTACGTTTTGTACTTTTAAATTATTTTTTTTTCTCTCTGTCAGTAAACAATAATATATTTTAACTATATACGTAGCATTTGCATTACAAACGTAAACAAACCAAGGTATTTGAAATAGCCAAGGTCACGGCCATTGGGGCATATAGCTGTAAGGAAAGGCAGAAAGAGCGGAGACCACGTACAGAAAAGCGTAGCATACAACGTTCCTCCAGTAAATGAAAAGACGGCCTGATAAAGATTGCTGCGAGCCGTCGGATGCAGGCTGCACGGAAAATCTATGAAGGAGTTATATGTTCAGCAGTTAACGTCCTATGACTTATATGATGACGACGAAAGCAAGCTAAAGGTGAAGAAGAACGTGACAAATACTTGTATTTTGAAAATAACATCAACAAGTGCATTTATTGCAATTTCTCAGAGTAAACCAGCTGTTATAGACGTAGCTGTACCTCCAGGTTGAGCTCTATATCGAAGCGATGGCAGACCACATTATAGTTAATAGCGCGACAGCCCGGCGCCTATATGAGGATTTTTTTATGATAAAGTCTCCATGCGGTCTGCATAAAAGTTAACTACTCAGAAAGTAGCGCGAAAAACGCGAACGTCTAATTTAACCTTAATGTTTGAGGAACGATACTAAAGTAATCGTTAGGGTGTGTTCGATAATGTTTTAAGTTCTATGTAAAACAGAATATAATAAAGTTCTGTAATGGAGAAATCCGCAAAGAATAAAAAGCGTGTTTGTTTTTATACGAGTTGGAGATGGAACAAGCCCGCCTGATGTTAAGTGGTTACCATCGCCTATAACAAAGTATCGCCTCGTAGGGCACGATCCTTAGGATCGTGCCCTACGATGCACTACCCTGTTTCCATCAACTTGAGGCCGTGTTACAATTAACGTTACTATTAACTCGGATACAAGTACCCCTAGGAAACCGTTCCTTTATTTCATAAAACCGTAATTGTTTACCTTTGGTTGCAAAAACCTTTAGAAACTCAGCTGGACCGGATAAGGCCACCTCTGTGTTCAAATTCGATTATAAAAATGTAAAATAAATCGAAAACAGACTTACTTATCTAAACTGATATTTAGATAGGTGCATGTGCCATGAAGATTGGAGTATAGTAACTATTTATTATTTTTTATTGCGACCCAGGAAGTTGCGGGTCCAACTTCCGCAGCGAATAAAATGTTTACATGATCTTAATATATTTTTTCCGGGTATGGTAATCACACTAATATTATAAATGCGAAAGTTTGGATGTTTGTTTTACTTATTTGTTTGTCACTCAATCACGTCGTAACGGCTGAACTGATTTTGATGAAATTTGGTATATACGTAGAATTTAACCTGCATTACCACATAGGCTACATTTTATCCCATAAATATTTTATCCCATAGAATAAAAATAGGGTGTCAAGTCAAGTTGCAACAGCCAGTTTAGCTTTATTTCTAGGTTACCTACACATTTAGTAGTGTAACGCGTACGAAGTCGCAGGCAATAGCTAGTTTTTTACTATAAATATACTTGTATTATGTAAGTATTTACATAAAACATGTATAAACGCTTGAAAGGGCACGTCTGATAAAGTCTGCGCTCCGTCCAAATCCTGCCCAAATCCAAAACCCCGAGAGCTGTCAGCTAGAACTGCACAATCGCTTCCAGTGCCTAGCCAGCTGCAATGATGTTGACGAGATAAACAACGGGTTGGTGGAAACTGTCCAAGCGGTGGGATCTAAGTTCTTTAAGGCCCCCCGCCAAACTCAGCACCAGAAACTCTCTGATGAAACCATTAAGCTAATGGAGGACCGGGATGAAATGAGATTGCAGTCTTCAGCTGATATGTCGGCCTACGGCGTGCTTAATAGACGAATCTCGAAATCTATGCAACACGATCTGCGTACCTTTAATACATCTCATATTAAGGTCGCAATAGAAAAGAACAAAGGTTCAAAAGTGTTCGCAAAGCATTCGTCTATAGGGCAAAGCCAAATGACTAAGCTTAAGACCGACAACGGCACTATCATTTCGTCGAAACCGGAGATTCTGAGAGAGGTCGAAAAGTTCTATGAAGAGATGTACACCTCAACACAAAACCCCGTTGGTCAGTTGGCTCAGGACACCAGAGCCAAACTAACCCGACACTATACCGAAGACTTCCCAAACATCAGCCTGTACGAGATTAGGATCGCTCTGAAACAGCTTAACAACAACAAGGCACCAGGTGAGGATGGAGTTACGACAGAACTTCTGAGAGCGGGTGGAAAACCGGTACTTCAAGTCCTCCAGAAGTTATTTAACTCCGTGGTCCTTGAAGGAACCACCCAAAAGCGTAGGATAAGAATGTGGTGGTGCTTTACTTTAAAAAAGGCGATAAAACCTTATTAAAGAATTACAGGCCCATCTTGCTCTTGAGCCACGTTTACAAGCTGTTTTCAAGAGTGATTACGAACCGTCTCGCACGCAGGTTCGATGACTTCCAGCCTCCCGAACAAGCCGGTTTCCGAAAAGGCATTAGTACCATAGACCACATCCACACGCTACGCCAGATTATACAGAAGACCGAGGAGTATAATCGGCCGTTATGTCTAGAGTTTGTGGACTATGAAAAAGCCTTCGATTTAATTGAGACCTGGGTGGTACTGCAGTCTCTTCAGCGATGCCAAATGGACTATAGGTATATCGAAGTGTTGAAGTGTTTGTATAGTAACTCCACTATGTCAATCCGTCTACAGGACCAGAGTACGGAACCAATCCAATTGCAGAGAGGCGTGAGACAGGGAGACGTAATTTCTCCGAAACTGTTCACGAACGCATTGGAGGACGATTTCAAACTCTTGGCCTGGGACAGACTTGGCATCAATATCAATGGCGAATACATCACTCACCTTCGTTTTGCCGATGATATAGTCATTATGGCCAAATCGCTCGAGGAACTCGGTACCATGCTCAGCGATCTCAGTAGGGTCTCCCAACAGGTGGGTCTTAAAATGAACATGGATAAGATGAAAATCATGTCAAATATCCATGAAGTTGTCGACGAATATGTATACCTAGGACAAACTGTCCAATTAGGTAAGTCCAACTTCGATAAAGAGGTCGCACGAAGAATCCAACTCGGCTGGGTAGCGTTCGGGAAACTTCGCGATATCTTCTCGTCCAAAATTCCCCTGCCTGAAGACTAAAGTCTTCAACCAGTGTGTGTTGCCAGTGATGGCCTATGGCACTGAAACGTGGTCCTTTACAACGTGGCCTCATGACCAAGCTCAAGGTCGCTCAACGAGCTATGGAGGCTAAGCTCGGGGTTTCTTTGCGTGACAAAATCTGCAATGAGGAAATCCGCAGAACTAAAGTTGCCGACATAGCTCTCAAAATTAGAAAGTTGAAGTGGCAATGGGCGGGCCACATCGCTCGCAGAACCGATAACCGTTGGGGAAGAAAGGTTCTCGAGTGGAGACCACGAACTGGAAGACGCATTATAGGCCGGCCCCCCACAAGGTGGACCGACGATCTAGTCAGAATCGCGGGGAACCGTTGGGCGCAAATGGCTACCAACCGCTCGTTGTGGCGATCTAAGGGGGAGGCCTATGTTCAGCAGTGGACGTCTACCGAATGATGATGATGATGTATAGAAATATTCTATGAGTTATCTGGTTCCCACAGTACAAGTTTTGCTTAGTCAGGGGCTAGATAGTGGAATGTTCACCATTATTTATTTATTTAATGCTTCTCTAGGATTTTTCCGTAACATAGTTTTCCTTTAACGTCAAAGAGCTTCTTAGAGCCCCGTTTTAATAATCTTTGTTCGGACGGCGTTCTGAAAATAAATTCTTACGCCCACTTTTGTGACACCGTTACAAAGTTTAAAAGAGACTTGGTCGCACGAGCTCAGTATTTTCTACTTAGGCACTTTTAAGCTCAATTCACACCAAAATAGCAGTGACTGGCAGCGAGCACTTTTATATATGTATGATGTCTCAATAAGAGTGCACTTTTAGAGTACTCTTCGAATTGCTGACACATTAGGTACACTTTCTCGACTAATAAATCCGCGAAGTTTGCGAGTGGTAACTTTCTCCATTTTATGTAATGAGTTTTCACAATGATAACAAGTTCTTCTTTTGTATTACGCTCAACAATCATAGGTGACAGCTGTCAAGTATCAGAGTGGCCACTTACATGAAAAAAAAACGAGTGTGCTTTAGACCACACGCCTGAAGTAAAACTTCTTTAGCTTCATCTATATATATATATATATATATATATATATATGTATTCATAAATATATTTATTGTATTTTATATATTTATGTAATTTAAGTTCAATTACAAAATTGTCCACACGTCTGTTGGTCGATCAGTTCATTCTGGACAGACGCATCTGGCACTCGCACATTAACATTTAAAAATATACGAAAGGTAACTCTCTCTCTTTCTACCTTCACTAACTTATATATTATATCTCCCTCTCAACTTCTGTTCGCACTTTTCGTAACGCATTCATCAACTTACTCTCCAAGTAAAGCGTGCGTAAAGAAGTTTTATTTCAATAATACGTCTTTCGTGGTCCATATCAAGACTAAAACCGTGCCGCGGCACGACCGACGTCGCACCGTCATCCGGTGTCGGCAGTGGCGGCGTGCCGACGGCAGCTGGTGCTGCACCGTAGACATGTGTCCATGCCATTAGCCTTTACCTAAACTCATGATAATATAATAGTTCCGATTTGACAGCTGTCAAAATACTACCGACACACAACAGAACCAATAATTCAACATTTGAATATCGACTTGTCCAAATATTCGATGGAACTTCACTGACTGGAAATCTGAGTGTAGTTTTTCAATAAAAGGTGAAACTTGGTGCTTAGGAATTAAACTCGTTATTTGTTTATTTAAAATAATATTTATTTGGCATTATGAACTTGACTTTTGAATTTCTTGTGCGAAGTTCGGACAAAGTTGTCATGGCATGCAAAATGATCAAACCGGACCTGTAATTTTATTATTTTAATGAAATTTGGCAACGAGATGGATTATATCCTCGAGAAGGACATGGGTTATCTTTTGTCTCAAAAAATAATTATAGGTAAAATAGGGGTTGAAAGTTTTAATGGGTAATCCATAATTTCTTAAGTTAGGGATCTGAAAATTTCATACTTAGGCTTTTGGTACGAAATACAGAAATACGTTTTTCAACTTTTTTGCAAAATCATCCCTAAAGGTGTGGGGTGGAGGGGGGGGGGGATAAAGTAAGAGGTTAAAATTGTGAGATATTCTTTAGATGCACTTTGTTTTTTTTAAAACTCTATAGACCTTCGTTTGACCACCATCTCACCTGTAAGTAGCGATGATGCGGTCTAAGATGAAGCACGAAGATCTAGAAGAAACCTATTCACTCTTACCATAAAGAGGCCCAGAAAAATAAAGAGGCCATAAAGATTCTTTACGAAAACCAGACGACGGCAAAGTGTTCCATACCTTAGCTGTGCGCATCAAGAATGTAGACTCAAAACGGTGTGTGCGAATGGGTGGTATATCAACTAGGTACGTATGGTACTGAGCCGTGCGCCTGCTTGTTCTTTCATAGAAAGGAGATGGCGGAATCAGATCGTAGAGTTCCTGGGCACATTCCCCAAAATGTATTTTTTAAAAGATCGATAGGCTTGCAACTTTACCTCCTATGTACCGTTGGTATATACATAGATTGTGTACGCGACTGGGATAAAGGCTTCTTTTTACCCGACTGCGCAGAAGGAGGGTAATGTTTTTTGAAAAACCATGCGTGCGAAGCCGCGGGCGCGTCAGTTAGTAGCTTATAAAGGTAATATGTAATGGGGTTTATGTTTATGGTCATTACAACAATATTTTACTAAGCATACAATAATCACGATTGACTTCCAGTCTAATATTGCTCGTTTGGCTATACAAGCAAATCTCAACCAAAATAAATACATGTCTCTACCCAATAAATTCATGAAAATTCACAACTTGACACCTACTATTAATGAACATTATTGCGTGCATTTATCAAGCCGTATTTGTGTTTTGAACTAATGTTTTGCAGTGTTGTAAACGTGGTTTAGTTTCTCTACTATTTATTTAGTGTAATATAAATTTAGTTTGCTAAGTTTATGTTAACTAGTCCATTCATACTAATACTATAAATTTAAAAATAAATCAGTCTATCTGTTTGTTTTCACGACTAAACTGCTAAAACGATTTCAATAAAAATGGGTATATATATAGGTTATGATTGAGCCTTAAGTTACTTTTTAACCGGCTGCGCAGAAGGCAGAAACGAAGGCATTTCAACCCTAATTTGAGAAAATATTTAACTTTTGATCATAGTTCCACTTAGTCTTCAAAAAACTCAACAAAATAATATTTATTAAAATTAGCGGTAGATTGTTATCTAAAAAAAACAAACATGTTAAAGTTATTAAATCGAAACTATATGATAAATCATTGTATGTCATATATTCGTATATTGAGCTTTATTAACTTACCTACTCACGAACGTTATTCAGATAATTTTTATATAAATAACTTGCTGACCCACCCGCGCAGCGTGCGTGTGGTATATCCTCAATCCTCACGTAGAGCACTGAGAGCACATATGTAACAGATAACTATATAGATAAATTTGCAATTACTCTGTTAGAATTTGTGGCCACCCTATTGTGTACATGTAGAGGTTAAAAATTCAACTCGATTTTCTGAAATAACAAATGGGTCTTGCTATTTCCTCTTAGTACCATCGTATTTCACATTTTTTTCACAGTTTCCACATAAACGGACAGTTTAGGTTTGTCGTATTTTTTATTTTTTAAAGATATTGTATGTGAGATGACTGAGAGCCCAATTTGAAGTCAGATATACGAAATGTATGTGTCTCAGCTTTTGTGAAGCACGTATGAATTAGTATATAATGAGATACATACCCACATCAATTTCATTCGTGTTATTTATTTATTTATTTATTCAGACGACATAGGTCCAATACAACCACTTACATAATTAAATTAAATCTAATAGACAGCCACATAATCAAAACTCATAACAAATAATAATAAAAAAAATAATTAAAATACAACCATAGATCTATTTTGTTAGTAAAAAGTTTAAATCTAGGGTAGTTAGTACTTAATTACTAATAGCGATTTAGTCCTCTGCGTGAGCTTCCACATCAGACGACTGTCGAGTTTGTTGGCGATGACGTTCAGGATGGTGTTGCTGCTCTCGCGTACCGTGCGCAGTAGTGAGGCTGCTTTTTTACGCCAGATAGCATCAAAGTTATCTGCGCGTGCTTCGGCGAACATGCCTGAGGCACTACAGAAGCGCGGAAGCCGCAACAGCACCCTGAACGCATTATTAAATTGGACTCGCAGAGCATTGTAAGCCCTTTGTGTATACTGAAACCACAGACTCGCGGAGTACAGCGATGTACAGTATGCTTGAAAAAGAGTCACTTTGACTGCGTCTGTACATCGCGCGAATCTGCGGGCCAGCATATTCGCCCGGACTGACAATGCTCTGCGTTCCCTCTCCATATCGGTGTCATCTCGCAAGTCATCAGTTACCAGATGCCCTAGATATTTAAATTGGAATACCCTTTTTAGTGTTGCCCCATTGAGAGTCACGGGGGGAACAAAGGTAGGGCACTTGGTACCCGACTTGAAAACCATGAACTCCGACTTTTTTACATTATAAATAAGGCCATGTGACGTCACATAAGACTCACAGACCACCAGTAACTTTAGGAGAGCGCTAATCGAGGGGTTATAGGTGTAAAGTTGCATAATGGGTATATTGAGTAATTTAGTGTTATATATTTGTTAATTAATGTGTTCATTGTTCATTTTATTGTATTTCCTGTTTGTATAACTTTTTTCGTGTTCTGTTTGTTTTTATGTATGTAAGGATAACTGTATGTTTTGTAGTAGGTAACTAGTTATAACGTTTAGGTTTTGTACTGTAAAGTTGTAAACTATTTTTATTAAATGAAACTGATCTGAACTAAAAGTGTATATCGATCTTAGTTTCACAAATTTTGGTTGAGGTTTAGTTAGAATTTTCACGTAAACACTTTATCTGTAATGTGCATAGTTTAACTGTTACTGGAGAGTCTCAGTCTTCTGTGTGAGGATTGAGAGCAGACTTTTCAGTCTATACTCGCTAATTAAACTTTCACAAAATCTGATTCAAACTTTCACAATTATTTTAGAATGATCACTAAATCCTAAAAACATTTTTAAGGATATTAAACACACCAGGCGCACATGCCCACGCCTTCGCACGCGTGGTTTATCAATAAAAATAACCCTCTTTCTATACAGTCGGGTAAAAGTAGCCTATATCTCAATACCGGCCACTATATAGGTACTAATTTTCATCGAAATCGGTGTAGCCGTTTATTCGTTGAAATGTAACAAATAGTCAGACAGCGAGACAGTTACTTTAGAATTTGTAATATTGGTATGGGTTATGGACTAAGGATAAACAAGCCTACAAACATTTGCATGTTTGCTGTAGGATATTTGCATCTAGAGATCAATATTTAATTAAATTATCTGTGATTATTTTCATCGAGAGATCAGTAATCTATTTATTTTTATGTTGACTATTTTATTTTTCAAAAGAAGCTTTTATAAAATTCGTAATCCGCAAGCTGATTAAAATGAGAAAAGTCAAAGTCCAAATCTTTAATTTATTCAAATCACAAGGATCATTTTGAAACGTCAATTATACTGCCTGTTCCTTCGCGACCAAGCCAGGAAAGAAAAGCAAAAAACAAGGCTGGTTGTTTTTTTAATGGTCCTTTTACAATACACAACAATACAGGAAATAAAAAACGTCTAAACTAAATTAATTAAGCCCAAATACTAGCCTTCTATAATCCATTCACAAGTTCCGTTATATATCATCAATCTCCATGGTCTCTCATTATTGCATTGTAATATGTATTTCAGATTTCAACTCGATCGGTTGGGGTGAACTGGTTTAAAATTCAGTTGAAAGATTTGACCTAAACAAATATTGCAAGTAAAATAATTTCTTTATGGAGTCTCAGGAAAGGCTATAGTGAAATAATGATTAGTTTAAGGTTAAAACAGTATTTCTTGAGACTCGAAAACCCGTATAGTTTTATATTTGAGTCACCCGGCAATCCGAGGGGTATTACAGACTTACCCAGTGGTAAGTCTGTAATACCTGACAGTTAGACACTGACCTTTACTTGAAAAGGGTTACCTACTCTGAAACTGAACGGAATCTACAAATCAAACTTAACTTAGCTGTCATTGTGTAAGGATTTATTACAAGTAGGTGTCTACTAAATTACTCAGAATACGTATAAAACAAACATTATAATCTGATTAGAAATAGTCTGTGACTAACCCTGGTGTTGAAGTTCTTAGGCCGCTCGTAGTACGATATGACATGTACATTGTAACGTGACAATTCTCATTGTCGCGTTACATCCTTCATTTCACCAGACACACACACATCTTTTTAATACGATATCACTATTACACCATATGCTACGACATCTAGCGGTATGGCGGCGAACTCACTGCCCAAACACTCGATTTTCAAACATCGAATACAAGCATCTTTCAACGCAGTTCGCCAAGTCTACCGCAGATGGCGTTGCATACTCCTTGTAGAAATCAACACTTACTTTCATGGATGGATAATCTAATGTTAATTATTCATATCAGCTTTATTTTACAAAATTAAATAATCCTTCTCTTATTAAAAACAAAATATAAATAAATTCTTAAACATAAAGGTACAAAATTCATTAAAGTCTCTGACTGAATGTAAAAGTTTGTCTTTGCCGAGAATGACACAAGATGTGTCAAAATTTTGCGTGATGGTATCACCAAGTGGATATTACATCATTTATTTCTAGAACATTACTCGATGTTTTAATTTTGGATGCCGGTAGATTTTTATCGGGTATATAAAGCCAGTTTTGTCTGTAATCGCCCTCTTTTACCTACATGGATTCAACTGAAGAACTGCTAATCTGCAAGCTACAAAAGTTATTACTTTGGACAATACTTCCTCGCCCTTTTGATCGTGATAATTCGGGTCAATTACAAGTTCGCGAAGTCCTTGACGGTCTCTCCAATTACCGTGGACCTTTACACCTGACGCCCGTCGAAGTTAATTCACTGGAGCCAACGAGAAGCGTGGTGTATTCTCAGTCGCCGCGTAGCTGAAACACTGTTTCACAAGTCGACCGCCACGAGCCTGTTCTACAGACGACCTCCTTCCTGCCTCGGGAGACGAAAAAGACCACGCCTGCGCAGCTCGAAGCCCGCCTCACCACTCCGAAGCAAACTCCAGACGTTCGGCGAAAATACCACCAGGTGCCTCTCATCCAATATCTAATCCGGGTTGAGCCCCTTCTAACTTTATTCTTTATTTTTCTGACGCTAACGTCAGATGGCGCCCAATTCTCTAATTTAACTGAACGGCTGTATTCTACTGCTCAAACATTCTGTGAACATTCTGTAGGCCCGAAGCCGTGAAATTCTGAGCTCTTCAAGCCAGCGTCGGGCTGTACTACCCTCGCTACATTACATTCTATTCGTAATCTGCAAATCTAAATCTAAATTCTGTAAAATTGTAATCTCTAGCCTTAAGCCTAAATATAAGTAACAGATACATCGTTGAACCAAGTCATTTTTGATATAACCTCTGTTTATCTTGCCACATGTATAAGAAATAATAACTAAGTACCTACTCGCTCTACCGACTCACTAGTTCTTCTTATTATATGTATTTAAAAGCTTAACCTAGTTTCATTTTAATCTTATTACCTCAATTTAAACGTTACAACATAACGTTAAAGAACATCACTGCATTCATCTAGCAAGCTACATTAGAAACGCTTCTAACCAACACTGAATATAATCTTTAGCTCTCTTAACACATTTCACAAGATTGTCGCTCCAATTAAATAAATTTTTAATTGCAATTTAGCTAACTGCCCTTACAAATCCTTACGCTATCCATAAAACTTATGTCAATAAAAGCCTTATATCCCATAAAGCAGGCACTTCGCATTCTCAAGATGTAATAAAGCAGATATCCTAGCGATAACAGCCGAAATAATACATTGAAAAGCTTCGTAAAGTAGCTACATCCTTTTAATAGCGAGTAATGTAAGCTTTATGTGTATGGGTATAAGGGTGCGTTTGTTATCCTGGATACAATGCGATTTAGTAAAGGCGCTTCCGCTGGAATCCCAAATGTGTAGCCCTGGGGCGTACCGCACGCCTATGCAGCTAGTGTGGAGCCTTTTTATATCGATACTACAACGAACAGTAATGAATATTTGTGTGTACAAAATGAAACACACGAACAAGTGGGTTATTCCAGTTTTACACCTGTGCTGGAATTGTCAGGTATGGTTTTTAGGAAAGAGATAAAAAACGTTGTTATTATAACAAACACTGTGCCATTGACGATCTCTGTGACCTCTGACGACCTCCGTGGCGCTGTAGGCGAACAGCCGGCTGAGAAACAAGAGGTAGTGGGTTCTATTCCCGCCGCGGAACAAATGTTTGCATGATCTACAGATATTTGTTCCGAGTCTGGTTGTTTTTCTATATATTATAAGTATGTATTTACAAAAAAAAACTATATTAATATTCTATCAGTTATCTGGTTCCCATAGTACAAGCTCTGCTTAGTTTGGGGCTAGATAGCGCTGTGTGAAATATCCAGAAATATTTATATTTATTTATTTATATAACTGATAACGTCTATCTCGGTCAATTATAGTGTTATTGGTACTTCTAGTTAGCCTTACATATAGTTGCGTATGACAATAGATTAGTGTTTGATTTAGCAATTCAAAACCATAATTCTCGCAATTTTTACTTGGTTAGATTCGGTCGCATTATGATCTATGGGCAGCAGTGCCTATCAATTGGATATACATCAAACGCGGTTTATAACAGGCATGTGAAAAACGATTGCGTGTGCGTGACGTGAGCGTGCACGCATTAGTTGTAATGTATAAAATTTTGCATGCTTGGCATGCACGCCACACAGGAACTTTGACAGATTTCTTAGATTTTATACATTACTAGATGACCAATCCGCAACATCGCAACAAGTTTTTTAATAAAAACATTACTATCCTTCTGCGCAGTTGGGTAAAAATTAGCCTATTTTACGCGGTGATAGTGTAGCTTTCCAACAGTGAAAGAGTTTTTTAAATCGGCCCAGTAGTTTCGGAGCCTATTCAATACAAATAAACAAATCTTTCCTCTTTATAATATTAGTATAGGAAACCGAACGCATTCGGTTTGCACATAAGCCTTCTGGTTCCTATCTAGACTAGAACCAGCCGATAGTGGAAGCTGAACTAGCGTTAGTAAAACATTCACTGGATATCAACCCTATTCGATTAATATTTGATTGAATAGACAACAGTAGTTTCATGGCGAAATTTTTCGATGTAATTAACCAAATGTCCCAAGCGCAATTTAAATCGAATAACCTCAAAATGTTTGCGGTGATCACTTGCTATTAAAATTTCATCGACAATATTAGGAAATATCGATGTATTGCCAAAACAATATTTTAGCATCGCAGCCGTGCCGTGGCAAGCCACAATACCATTCAAATATACAAAACATATTACAGCACAGAACGAATGCGGAGATAAAATTGACAGCAAATTTGTGATTTTTCACAAATAATTTTATACACACTGAAGTTTTTCTTATAAAAATTGAAGATTACTACCATGTCTGGTGGTATGTTAGAAGAACGCAAGTACTGCAGTACCTGGGACGGGATTTAAGATGCCGGAAGCTTATAATAAGTAAAGCAAGTTTAAAATACGAGAATACAATCTTAAATTTATAAAGGCAGGTAGGCGTCTCAACGGCCTTGAAGCTACAGATCTGTCGTGTCTTTGGGCCCGCGTCGATTACGGGGGTCGAACCCGTATTTATGCTTGCCTTTATAGATCACATAGTGGTGATTCAGACGCAACTCGACTATTTGAGCACATCGCTGAAGGGATAGAGTGTGCACTCGGGCAGTACTCCAATGCAGAGTTGATCGTTCTCGGGGATTTTAACGCTCACCACGTTGAGTGGCTGGGTTCCCGATACACTGATCATACTGGGAGAACTGCCCATGATTTTGCAATCTCTCATGGCCTTACCCAAATGGTCTCCTGTCCAACTAGGATTCCAGATGTTGATAACCATGTACCATCCTTGCTTGATCTTGTGCTGACTTCACATCCGGATAAATACCAGTTCTCTGTGAAGGCTCCTCTGGGATCCTCTGATCATTGCCTGGTAACCACGACCGTTCGTCCTAGTTTATCTAGTAAACCCGGGAAGCGAAGGGTTTGGCATTTCGGAACAGCCGACTGGGATGGATTACGCGAATTCTACGCATCCTACCAGTGGAGGAAGCTATGTTTCTCAACGGACGATCCAAACACTTACGCTGACTCCGTCGCTGATGTCATACTTCAGGGTATGGAATGTTTCATCCCCAACTCTGTAGTGCGTGTTGGTGGCCGGAGTCAACCCTGGTTCAACCGGGCTTGTGCCGTTACAGTCAGCAACAAATTGGCTGCCTTTAAGAACTGGACTGTAGCGCGTGAGTGCCAGGATCCCGAAGTTTCCCGTTTGAGGAAAAAATTCAATACTGCCTCCAGACAGAGCAAAAAGGTCATGGCTATAGCGAGGAAGCAGCACATCAGCAGAATTGGCGACCAGTTAATGGGGTATCCTTCTGGAAGTAGAGCCTTCTGGTCTCTTGCCAAAGCTGCTGAGGGTAACTTCTGCCAGTCCCGCTTACCATCTTTACTCAAGTCGGACGGTTCTCTGGCCCATAGTGCAAAAGAGAAAGCCGATCTCCTTGGATCTCTTTTTGCCTCCAATTCGACCCTCCTCGACGGAAATGCTGCAGCACCGGTTATACCTCGGTGTCCGAGTTCCATGCCAGAGGTACGTTTTCATCAGAAAGCAGTACAGAAGGAACTCCTTTCCCTTGATGTGAGAAAGTCGAGTGGGCCGGATGGCATTCCAGCCATTGTGCTCAAAAAGTGTGCTCCTGAGTTGTGTTCTGTCTTTACGTCCCTCTTTGAATTGTCTTATACCACTGGTATCGTGCCGTCTTCTTGGAAAGTGACCCATGTCCACCCAATCCCTAAAAAAGGGGATCGAACCAATCCGTCTAACTATCGGCCTATAGCAATTACTTCCCTACTCTGTAAAGTGATGGAGCGAGTAATTAATACTCAGCTTCTTAGGTATCTTGAGGAGCACCAGCTGATCAGTGACCGCCAATACGGCTTTCGTCATGGGCGATCAGCTGGTGATCTTCTAGTTTACCTCACTCACCGCTGGGCGGAAGCCGTCGAGAGTAGGGGGGAAGCTCTAGCTGTTAGTCTAGACATCGCGAAGGCGTTCGATCGGGTGTGGCACAAGGCGCTTCTCTCGAAGCTTCCCTCATACGGCCTCCCCGGGGGACTTTGCAGTTGGGTCGCCAGTTTCTTATCCGGGCGGAGCATAAGAGCCGTTGTAGATGGTTCTTGCTCAGACTCAATGCCCATTAACTCTGGTGTACCCCAAGGGTCAGTGCTATCGCCCACACTGTTTATTCTTCACATCAATGATATGCTGCACATAAGCGGCCTTCATTGTTATGCGGATGACAGTACGGGTGATACTTTCTACACTGGTCGCCCTAATGTCTCTCGGTCGGAAGTGGAAGACAACAGACAAAGACTTGTGTCTGAGGTTGAAGGCTCTTTGGAGCGTGTGTCAGATTGGGGTAACCTTAATCTGGTCACCTTTAACCCAACCAAGACGCAAGTCTGTGCGTTCACCACAAAGAAGGCCCCTTTCACAATAGCTCCACGGTTCCAGGGCATTCCTCTCCCCGTCTCGGCGAGTATAGGGATTCTGGGAGTCGAAATTTCTAATGAGGTCCAGTATGGGAGTCACTTAGAAGCAAAAGCTGTGCTCACCTCCAAAAAACTTGGAGTCCTTAACCGTGCCAAACAGTATTTTACGGCACAACAACGGCTATTGCTGTACAAAGCGCAAGTTCGGCCGCACGTGGAATACTGTTCCCATCTTTGGCACGGAGCTCCAATGTACCAATTGCTTCGTTTTGACTCCCTTCAGAGAAGAGCCATTAGAATAATCGGTGATCCCAAACTCACCGACAGGCTGGAACCGCTGAGTCAACGCCGTGACATCGGATCGCTCAGTGTATTCTACCGCCTGTATAATGGGGAATGTTCTGAGGAGCTATTTGATCTCATCCCGTCGTCGAGATTTTACCACCGCACTTCTCGACAACGCAATAAAGCTCATCCACATATAATCGACAATTGGGTAACGCGCACCACACGCTTCACGCGATCTTTTCTACCCCATACTTGCAAGATGTGGAATGAGCTACCATCTGAGGTTTTCCCATTAGACTACGACATGGCACGCTTCAAGAGAAATGTAAAGAGGTTTCTTCAGTGTAGGGAACGCATCGACAATACCCCGGGTGTTGCCGGTGTCAATAGGCGATGGTGACCACTTACCATCAGGTGGGCCGTAAGCCTGTTTCCCCGCAAATAACATAAAAAAAAAAAAAAAAAAAAAAAAGAAGTGCCTGCCGTGAATCCTCTAAAACACTGCAACAGAAGCATTGCACTTCAATTCAAAGAGCTCGCCAATAAATTCCTTCCATCGATCTATCATTTGATTGAGAACATCGTCTTTGCTACTTTGGTCAATAACTTTCATTTACAATATCGCTGAGACACTAATGGACTTTAGCTCGTTCTACAAGAATTCCATTTGGTATAATGCCAAAAGATAATGCTCGATTGAAATCGCTGCTTGTTGACCTTTTAATTTTGTTACGAGATACAAGTTACAATAGTCTCAATTTACGAGATACTTAGTTTTTTAACAACCTAACTTGGCTTTATTATATTAGCTAGGTTAATAATATGGCACAGAATAAACTAAAAAAACACACAAATTGTAAACTTGGTACTAAGTAAGATTAATCACCACAACAGTTCTGTTTGATTAGACGCTATCCTACGCTTTAGAATGACAGGTGCTTTGCTGAAAATGACCATTTCAACGGGATAAGGGGCGGCTGGGGTCGACATAAATTCCAATGTCTGTGAAGTCCTTAGTGTGACGAAGGTAGGCCTCGAATTGTTGAGGCTATCTAAAAGCAGATCGAACCCTTGGAATTATTGTCTGCCCTATTGTTTACACGCCTGCGAAACACTTGACAATGCCCGGAATCGGCACACCAATTTGTCCTTTATTTTAAAGGTATTCGCTGAAAATCGATGCTGATAGTCTTTGGTGTATTGGAGACTTAATTAAAATCGGAGTAATGTAGGTTGACATGATAATTATTAAATTCCATACTTGAATGGCCGTATAAGATTTAAGAGCCAACTTCCCTGTGCAGTCTGTGATCCCAGGCAATAGGTACTTATACCTTATTTGGACATAGTCGGTCAATTACTAACTTCACTAAGAATTGATAATTAGCGAGAACCCAAATAAATACTGATGAATGCACGAGCACGGGAAAAGTGAAAGAAAGAAATTCAATTATAAATATAGGTATTACTCGTGCGCTATAACTTGGGACCTGCTAGGAATGCGACTCCCCGACCGCTTCCCCTGCACTTCCCCGATGGTGCCCGTATTGTGCCGTTCGCATCACTATTTTTTACTAGGGTTTTTAGTCTCGTACTGGCCTACGTCACGTAACGACGCGCTCTGGAATTCTTTTAGTTTTCGTTTGTGTTATTGTTTTGTTGTTGTAGTTTTTGTTGTTTATAGTTTGTGTCATTGTTTTGTTGTTGTAGTTTTTGTTGTTATAGTCCTTGTTAAGTGTTTTTGTTATCATTATGAAGGGTAAACCTTTGCATAGCGGAGAAAGAAACCTCGTGCTAAAAGTGTTAGAGTTTTTTGAAAACGAAAAACGGAACAAACAGTTTTGTTTACCTGTCCACTAAGTAGTGACGAAGATGAGATAATGTAAATAATAGATAAAATAAATGTATAAACTTAAACATTGTATTTTTATTTTATTCAAATAGTGTAAAAATGATTATATAAAAAGCAGCGTCCTCCCTGAGTAACATAATAAATTAGGTTAAAAAAAACAAAGACGAAGCCGCGGGCGGCTGCTTGTTATGTTCGCTTTTTTGCAGGCGGTAAAAACACGCAAATATGAAGTCACCGCGCTCAGGTCCCAACTTATCGCGCACGGGTAATATATATCAATTAATCTTTATATCAGACTCTCAGGTCCATAAACCCTTACACATTTTCAATACAATATAAATAATTAACATTAAAACAAACAAAAAAAAACAAACAAAATGTAATATTACATACGTCGTACCCAGTTCTGTCTTATTTTTGTTTTACGTTTATACTGTTTAATTGTTTAATTTTAAGTATTTCCTCTCTCTTATAATGTAACATGATTGTCTATGTCTATGTCTGTATAGTTTAGGTGGCAACGTCCACCCAACGTCTGTGCATCTTAGAATGTAGAAGCCTTTCTGCCAGTCTTCTAATGGTAATGTTATTACAAATGTCAACTCTGGACATGAAATACGATATCCACCAACGCTGAATAGCGTTGAATGTATCAACACGTGCTTCGGTAAACATTTTTGAGGCACTACAGTAGCGCTAATTAGCCGCAACACCTTTACAGATTAGTATAGCATAGAATAATGTATATTTGCAATAACACAAACACTTAAATGGAAAAAAACACAAAAAAAGCAATTAAGTACCTTCATATCATCGAGAAGCCTTATTGGGCTTCAATTATAGAGCAAAGTGACGAGATTTACAGATAATAATGATTGGTGCAAACGCTATCAAATTTTCCATTTTTCTTTTTTTATTGTACACACGGTTACACATCAAGCTATACAGTTCCAGTATAAGCTGACCACGCATTGTGTAGGCTTTTCGTAGAATGAGAGGTCAGTTTACTCTGGAAATATATAGCTTGACGTGTAGCCGTGTGTACCACTGATTTCACAACATTTGTGGTATAAAAAAGTGGCACTCTGGGAGTGCCGACAGAAGTGAAACCATGAACAATTACGAGATACTTATATATAGGTACAGAGGTGTCAGTAACAGTAAGGTAGCTAGTAGCTCAATAGTTTTTTCCCCATCTCAAAAAATAATGAACGCGCCTAAAGAAGTTTTCACTTTATATACAGAGGGGTCGGTAACGCTAACAGTGTCACGAGTTCAATGATTTTTTCCCATCTCAATAAATGCCCAACGCGCATTTTTTGAGACACTGATGTAGACTTTGTGACGGCATACCAATCCTTTCTTTAACATATATCTAATATCGTAATTGCATTCCATCCGCAAAAAGACTGCCTCACTGCTCAGTAGAGTGCGAGGCAGCGATCCTGCAGGTCATTGTAGACAAGTACGACTCACCGATTATGAAGTCTTTCAATCGGTTTCTGATCGAATAGTCTTTGTGAGAGACTATTGGCTCAGGACTTGAGTGAGGGACTTAAACTTAGACTTTTATTGTTATTATTTGGATTGTGTTTGTTTTATTGTGCCTATACTTTGTACTTACCCATGTGACATGTTTGATTAAAGTTTTTTTTACTAACAAATATATGGATCTTTGACAACTGAAAGTTGAATAAATGAACTGAATTGAATAACGTACACAATTAAACCCGGGTTTGCTAAAAGAGATCTCTTCCAGGCTGCTTTTGGATGAACAGAATCTATGTGAACAAACAGGGTATAATGACGATGTTAAAATGCATAACTAGAAATTGTAATATAGTCTTATATTAGGCTGACAACCATCTGAATCACAGCTTCATTCGATGAACCATAATCTGAGTAGTCTAGCGCATAAATCTAAGACCTAAATCTTCTAAGCAATAATGGTTCGACTAAGCTCAGGCTTAACATTCAAGACACGGTGCCCTCCAGCAATTTATATCCCGACATACATCACAACGTTCATTACTTACGCAGTCTCACAAAAAAATTTAATCGTGTGAAGGTCGGAATTCGTGCATTATTTTCGAAGTGATTTCCTATAGTGTTCACTAATTAAAATTGCTAGGTAATGGTGTAGTTATTAACGAGCATCGCAATTTTCTGATGATGCTGTATATTATGTAATATTTACAATCATCATCTTCATCAGCCGGTTGACGTCCACTGCTGAACATAGGCCTCCCCCTTAGATTGCCACAACGAGCGGTTGGCAGCCGTTTGCTTGCCCATTGCCCAACGGTTCCCCGCGATTCTTACTAGATCGTCGGTCCACCTTGTGGGGGGCCGGCCTACGCTGCGTCTTCCAGTCCATGGTCCTCCACTCGAGAATCTTTTTTCCCCAACGGTTATCGGTTCTACAAGCGATGTGGCACGCCCATTGCCACTTCAACTTGCTAATTTTGAGAGCTTTGTCGGCAATTTTAGTTCTTCTGTTACAATAAAATAAACTAATCAATTACCATAATAACAATAAAGTACGTACTTACTTGATTTAAAGAAAGTATTAAAAACTTTCTGTTGGTGGCGATTCTGTTGCTTACGCTAACTAAAATTGTGTAAAATACGAACGGTCTTATCTTGTTTACGCTAAAGATCAAATTAGAATGACATTTAAAGTGAAATTTCTAAAATTAAGTAATTTTTACTAAGATGGCGTGTTTGCGGGCTAGTTTTAATCACCACCAATTTGACTGCTGACTAAAAACTAGCCCAAAAATTTGCCATTTTAGTAATAATTACTTAATTTTAGAAATGTCACCTTACATTTCATTCAAATTTGATCTTTAGCGTAAACAAAATAAGACCTTTCGTATTTTACACAATTTTAGTTAGTGTAAATAACAGAATCGCCACCATTATCATCTTAATATGCATATAAGTTATAATTAATTTTTAATATATTTTTACTATATACTTAAAAAGAAAGTATATTTCCAATATAAAACAAAATAATTGTTCATCTTATTATTCATAAACGGATTATTTATTTTTAATATATTTTTTCTATTAACTGATGTATAAAAATATCCAACGCATTGTTTAAGCGATAATTGGATACGTACTATACAGATGGATTGAAGTGTTAACTGTGCCAGGGCTAATAGGGATTACGCCAACAATAACAAAATAATGTACTCTTTTAAACGGGTATTTATCGCGTATATACCTTTTTTATTTGTTATCCCGACGTTGTTGCAAAACAATCGAAACGTCCGTTGGGATAACAAATAAAAAAGATACATACTCGATAAATACCGGTTTAAATTAGTAATTGTGTACAGTGATCGCGAAAATTTAATAAATTCTAATAAAAAATTAATTTAAATATCTTTCGATGAATCTATTCTGATACAATAAGTAGAGAGTAACTCTCTCTCTCTGTCTCTATGTTGTAACGTTAACACACCTGGACTTATTTCGATGAAATTTGGTCTATCGATGGTTTGTGATTTGGACCTCAAAAGCATGTGGCATGTGCTTATGCTTTTTAAGGTTCTGGACCTCAAAAGGTATTAAAAGGAACTCTTATAAGATCACTCTCTTGTCCGTCTGTCCATGTGTCACCACCGATTTTATCAGGAACGGGTAGACCTAGCAAGTTAAAATTTATACCAGATACTGAGGTCCTCTAGTCCCTATTATGATGGTCCCTATAAGTGTAGATATAAAAACCAAGGTCCTCACAAGTCAACACAATAAAAAGATATGAGCAAATTTAGATTATCGCGAAAACTTGTAAGTACCAAAATATACCTTAATTTTCAACTTTTTTATTTTTCGGAATTTTTCCTTTACTTGTACTGTAAAGTAGTAAAGTATCCAAGTAGGGTTAGGCTCGAAAACCTATGTGGTAGTTCCCGTTGACCTAGAATCAAGAAATTTGGCAAAAACAAGGTATTACAGCACAAATAAGGGAACAATTTAAAAACATAAAATAAGTTGAAAATTAAAGGGTGTCCCCATACATATATAGTTGACGCCAATTAAGATAGTCCTCTGAGTTGTATGGGCACTCATACAATTTAGAGGACTATCTTAATCGGCACCAACCTCAAACAAGGTTAAGAAATAATATTGTGCTATTGAATAAAATAAATATTTATGTGGGGCTCCCATACAACTATAACACATAACTTATCGAAGTACCTATTGAACAACGTATGTGGGACTGCGGAATGATAAAATGGCGGCCATGCACCGATTGCCTGCGGTATCTGCAGAGGTGCTGCAAATGTACTTTGGGTGCTTCACTTTGAATTTATTGTTTGTTCATCTTTTTTATTCATCCGTATATGTATATAAATATAATATTTATAAATTTTATGTACCATACGTATCAATGAAATCAATGAAAAAAATATCTGTCGTTAATGTTAAGAAGTTTACTAGAAGTGGTATGTAAGCCAGTGTCATATTAAGACTACAAAACGTACTTTAAGCATAGGTGATGGAATTCAACATTATACAATTATACCAATTTATAGCGTGGTAAATGGCTTACAGGCATTTCCAGTGCTTAAAACATTTCTGTAAGAAAATTGCAGCTTAATTCACGGTACTGAGGTGTGCTAAAACAATTCCAAAAGTATTACAGGAATACTTAGCAAGTGCTGAATAATGCACTTAGAGAAAACGAGATTCCAACAATAGGGGAGTAAAAAAATTTTACTTATTGAGGCCAGGTTTGAGTGCTTTGAACTACTTCAGAACAAAAACGGTTTAGGTAAGAATGAAGTGATTGCCGAAAAGAAATGTTTATACCTTCGGCGGGTGTTTTGATTGCGACGTTTTTCATCTAAACTACTCTCTAAAATGAAATCCATTCAGTATTCACCTCTATTTATTATTTTTTACGAGTTATTCCCAACTGATTATAATGATTTGTTGGTGGTTGCAACTGTATCACAATATTTATCTTAAGAGCTTTGAGTCATAAAATAAACAGTATCATTAATTTCACAGCTGACGAGAAGTAAGCCTGTGGCGGAATTAGCGCCATCGTATCAAGAGAAGGGTTGCGGGTTCGAGTCCCATCCGGCTTAGAAATTTTTGATTGGTTGAGATGGTTTTAAAGATCTTAAGATTTACCGTTTATATATAAATTATATTTATCTAATTTTAGATAAACGTTTGTTTTTGTAATCCATTCTCTCGTGGTACAGACTGGACCTACTAGGATTATGGGCGTGGACACATGACTACGGCGTGCCGTAGTTCCGCGTCACGATGCTGTGTAGACGGCAGCAACCATCGTTTCAAACATACAGTTATGGTCTTTATTATGTACCACGAAAGACATATTATTCTGATCTTGTTGCTAACTCTACAGTGTCTGAAGACCCGCTTATTCAACCAATGTGTTCTGCCCACCATGACCTACGGTGCCGAGACATGGACGCTCACACAGGAGGCTGTGTACAGGTTAAGAGCTGCACAGAGAGCAATGGAGCGTATCATGCTTGGCATCAGACTGTTAGACAGAGTTCCAAACGTCGAGATCCGTAGACGAACGAAGGTTCATGACGTTGGAATTCCAGTTATGAAGCTAAAATGGTCTTGGGCAGGACACTTGGCTAGACGTGGTGATGACAGATGGAGCAGGACAGTGACGGAATGGTGGCCGAGGAGCGGGTATAGAAAGGTAGGGCGACCAGCGGCGAGAAGGGTGGACGACATCGTAAAGCTCGTGGGCCGTCAGTCGGTGAGACGAGCGCAGGATCGTGGTGGATGGCATAAACTTGGGGAAGCCTATACACAGCAATGGGTGAAGTCAGGCTGTGAATGATAATGATGATGTTGCTAAGACAAAGAATGAAGAAAAAACAAAATCACAGAAAATATTGAGTGAATCTAAGCAACAGCAAAACATAAACTGCTGAGTGTGCACTGTGCACGGCACCGTGCCGTGGTACGACGCCGTGCCGTCTCCCAAAAGCAGTGCCGTGCCGTTATACGGTGGCCGGTGCCCCGTAGTCATATATCCACAGCCTATAAGTCCATCCCATGGACAAGTCCAGCCTACCAGTTAGTACTCAACTTGTCCGGTATATTATTCATTTAATCATTTAACTCAAAAAATAGAATAGTGCTAGGAGGACTTAATGATCATAGCATTATCTACCAGTCATCCTGGGCGTACTAAAAGATTTAGCATTTATATCGTGTATGTATTTTTAATCGCATTAAGTACTGGGGATATTAGTTAAAAGAATATACAAATATGTATCTACAAAATACATATGAAGCAGTTGAATGTAAAAACCGTTGCAATCGTTTTTTCAATCCAGTCTATCCAAAGATTACCTGAAAGGGATCGCTTTGAGTAATAAGATCATCGTACCACCGCGTCATTAAGTTTTCTAGCTTGCGTTATTGTAGTTTGGTGTATCAATAACGAGTTATCTCTCCATTTATAAATAGCTTAACTGCTCAAGATCACAACCAGGCGGAAGTGTCCCCAAAATACTGACTGCATTGCCCCGCTGAATGGCAATGCTTATGCTTTGACCCCGATAACTGCCAGCACTCGGATTACACGTCACTTCCACCCCCTTGGATTCAGGGTCTTCACCCCAAACAAAGATAGATAGATAATACTTTATTGCACACCATAAACAACAAAACAATAAAATATACAATTCGCAGTCTTATCGCTAAGTAGCGATCTTTACCAGACAACCTTTAGATGGAATGGATCATCTCATACATATCTATCTATATATATAAAACAAAGTCGGGTTAGTTACACCATTTATAACCCAAGAACGGCTAGACCGATTTTGATGATCTTTGATTTGTTGGATTTGTTTCTCACCCCGAATAGCAGATTATATATTAAAATATTTGATAAATTCACGCAAAAAAAATTATGACGAAAATTAGTTTTGTCACACATAGATGTAGCTAATGATGGCCGATTGACAATTCTACTGTCATATGCATGTTAAGGCGGTACGAAGTTTCGCGAGTCAGCTAGTCTATAATATAAAAATGAATCGCAAAATGTGTTGGTAAGCGCATAACTCAACGTCTGGACCAACTTGGCCAATTCATTTTTTGTATTTCTTATTGTCAGGAGAAGGTTCTTATGAAAGAAAAAATTAAGAAAATTGCGCGCAAAATTACAAAATTTAAGAATAAACGACCATATGAAATTATTTATAATCTAACCTTAGCGCTTTTATAATGTAACCTTATGACGTTTGACATAGAATTGACAGAATGCGTGTTGCAAATATCGTCAAAGAGGATGTAAAAAAATGAATATCGTTTGAAACAGATGCTTCGGTAGGATATATCCCGAGATATATTGTATATATATATTTAGTCTGGCCATAAATACTGTTACAATTAAAAATAAACAAAAAATTACATTTGAATTTGGAATCTGTCATTTTTATATGATTGTTCATTGTGTTTTCTCATTTTGGCGCCAAGACATTGTACAAAATTTTGCGATATTAAAATGGAGTGGGGTGATAAAGAGAACCGAATCGCTGTGATTGCATTACACAAAGTAGGTATGGAGCCAAATGCAATTTTTAAAACTGTCCATACGCTTGGTATTAGTAAAATGTTTGTGTACCGGGCTATTAATAGGTACAATGAGACCTCCTCTGCTTGTGACAGAAAAAGATCTGGCCGTCTACATAGTGTTCGTACGAAAAAGGTGGTCAAAGCAGTAAGGGAAATAATTCGAAGAAATCCCGTCCGAAAGCAAAAGATTTTATCTCGGGAGATGAAGATAGCACCTAGAACCATTTCGCGTATTTTAAAAGATGACTTAGGACTTGCAGCCTATAAGAGACGTACTGGTCATTTCTTAACTGATAATTTAAAAAACAATTGGGTGGTAAAATCTAAAAATCTACTGAAGCGGTACGCAAAGGGAGGTCACAGAAAAGTTTTGTTTACGGATAAGAAAATTTTTACAATTAAGCAACATTTTAACAATCAAAATGACCGTATCTATGCTTACAACTCTAAGGAAGCTTCCCAATTAGTCGACAGAGTGCAACGTGGGCATTATCCGACTTCAGTGATAGATTGGTGGGGTATTAGCTATGATGGAGTGTCTGAGCCATACTTTTGTAAAGAAGGTATCAAAACTTCGGCACAAGTGTATCAAGATACCATTCTTGAGAAGGAAGTGAAGCCGCTTAACAACACCATGTTCAATAACCAAGAATGGTCCTTCCAGCAAGACCCGGCGCCGGGTCATAAAGCTCGGTCTACGTCGTCTTGGTTGGAAACGAACGTTTCAGACTTCATCAGAGCTGAAGACTGGCCGTCGTCTAGTCCCGATCTTAATCCGCTGGATTATGACTTATGGTCAGTTTTAGAGAATACGGCTTGCTCTAAACGTCATGATAATTTGGGCTCCTTAAAACAATCCATACGATTGGCAGTGAAGAATTTTCCCATGGAAAGAGTGCGTGCTTCTATTGATAAATGGTTTCAACGTTTAAAGGACTGTATTGCAGCCAATAGAGATCACTTCGAATAAGCTTTTTATATTTTAAATTGTTTTATATTTATATATTAAACTAACACACTGTAAAAGTACTAAAAGTTATTTGAAACAATTTTTTTCTTTGTTACAGTATTTATGGCAAGACTAGATATAAAAATTAATTGCTGTTCGTTACGAACACTACGAAACGTTACGTTACGTTACGAAACTCGCGAACGGGTGGTGCGATTTGGCTAATTTTAGTATTGAATTATTTGTGGAAATCATTCATTTTCTCATACATAATGATGGCCGGGGACATCAATTAACAATTCTACCAGGGTGACTTATATTGACAGTCCATGTTATACCTATGCATGTCAAGGCGGTACGAAGTTTCGCGGGTCAGCTAGTGGAGGTATAAAATCTTTTTTTATCTTTGTGTCTGGCCGTGGCATCCTAGCATCAAGCGGAGCAATTTCACATCGGCTTATTTTTTTTGAAATCTGGAATATGCAAAATGGTTTATATTGTAGTATATTCGTATCGGAATTCAGTGCAAGCATTTTTGTCTGTAAGTTGTTAAATTTTGCGTAAATACTTGTCAAGTTGCACGCCGAGTTAAAGAGAAAATCTCCCCATTTTGCGAAAAATTGGTTGTAAATTTACAGGTCATGCAAATTGATCTGAAGTCTGAACAATGAATTAAAAGATTTGCGCCCCTAATGCTTAATATCATTAACGTAAACGAATCTCGTTTTTTTTCAATAATATCAAATAATTATCTTTTTTCCGCTTCACCACGTTTCAATTTACGCAAGTCTCGGATTAAACCCAAGTTTCAATTATCGGTCCCATTAAGGAGTAAAGCCGTGCTTCTTATTTGTAAAGAAAGCAGGATGAATTTAAGATGCTTGTTTGACGGCATGTACTGTTATAGTTGTTTTATCTCATGTAGGCGGGTTGAAAACAAATATTGATTGATTGATTGATTGAAAATACTTTATTGCACTTAAAAAACTAGTACAAAGGCGAACTTAATGCTAAAGAGCATTCTCTTCCAGATAACCTTTGTGTATTGTAGATAAAGGTGTGTAGGTAGTGCACAGGAAAGGGAACTAATGAAAAATTTGCACAGGACTAATAAAATAGCATAGGTACATACTACATAAATACTTTTTATCATAGACTAAACTATACCAATATTAAATAAAAATACATACATAACAATAAAAGAAGTGATAAGGAAAGATTAAGATACTCATTTTTGGTCGGTTTGACCGAGAAGGTGCCTATAGATTCTCAATCTGAATGCTTCCACTGAAGTAGCCTCGAAATAGTTTGGTGACGATTGTTAGATGTTGTTAGATTGATCACGAAAAATATTTATATTTCACTACTAATCTGAGCGAAACACCTCACTACTGGAATTAATTGATTGATAATTAACTGTTTAATTCAAGTAGTAAACATTGTGTTTCGTTTGGATTAGTAGTGAAATATAAATATGTTTCTTAATCAATATTTATTTTCAACCCGCCTTCGTGAGAAAGAACAACTATACGAACGTACACACGGCTACACATCAAGCTATAAATTTCCAGTATAAGCTGACCTCTCATTCTACGAAAAGTCTACACAATGCGAGGTCAGCTTATGAAAATTCTGCAAGTCGACCCCTGACGTGAAAAGGACGCTTTTTAGGTCTTTTTACCAATATTTTTTACACGTGTCAACTCTAGACAGAGTATACTAAAAAGTCCCATGACAGTATAAGGGTAGCCTATAATAACATTTTTCGACAACTGATGGGCTTAAAGCGCTACTGTAGTGCCTCCGAAATGTTTAACGAAGCACGCGTTGATACTTTCAACGCTATTCAGCGTAGGAGGATAACGTCTTTCATGTCCAGAGTTGACACTTGTAATAACGCTATCACTAGAAGTCTGGCAGAAAGGCTTATACATTCTAAGATGTATAGACGTTGGGTGGGCATGGCCACCTAAACTACTTAAGGTGATTTATTGTGAATTATGTGTATTGTATTGTGTGTAGTAAATGTGTATGGACCTAATGAGTCTGAAATAAAGATTATTATTATTATTATACTAGAAAGGTATAGCTGGACGTGTAGCCATGTGTACTTAAATAAGAGTCTTTATCTCGATGGCAATATCTGATCAGTTGATTGATTGGTTACTATAATGTATCAGGATTCCTTCAAATAACTTAATTAACATAAGCGGTCTAATTGCTGAAAGCGATTTCTTACATAAGCAATTAGTGAGATGGACAGTAATGATATTGATCAGTGGTAGCATTATAAACCATAATATTGTTTTTATATATATCGGCGCTAACAACGAGAATAATTAAGATTAATAATCAGATTTCTAAAATTAGTTCATAAATCATCAATTAATTACTTTGAGTTTATTATGATGTTAAAATAACGTTAAGCAGCATGTTATTATTTCTCTTATTGTAATTTCAATACTTAATCTATTGAAAACGTGCACGTGCACCGAACCCTATAAATACGGCCGCACTGTCGGCGCTCGGTCATTTAAACCCTCCGTCGTCCGAGACACGTTCTCGGAGACCCGGATGACGAAATCACCTCTGCTAATGCGGAAGGTGAGTCATCTATATCAGACAGAGCAAACACTTCACAGAAACACCGACCTCGCCGGCGAGGTCGACGAGTCCCTTCAGTCGCCGCTTATACGAGGTACAGACATGTACCCGGGCGTTTCTCTCCTATCCCCATCCCGGCAACAGCCCAAGCCGAGGTTCGTACCTAAGTGGTGCCCTTGCGCTAGTTGCCTAAAAAACTTACAGGGCTGAGCGCCATCTGCGCTCGCCAAAAGCTCGGTTAAGCTGCAACGGCCTCAGAGGCCAACAGCGAGATAAGTCCATTCGAAAAAAAAAAAAAAAAAAAAGCGCTCGGTCATTTAAACCCTCCGTCGTCCGAGACACGTTCTCGGAGACCCGGATGACGAAATCACTTCCGCTAATGCGGGTGAGTCATCCACATTAGACAGAGCAAACACTCCACAAATACACCGACCTCGCCGGCGAGGTCGACGAGTCCCTTTAGTCGCCGCCTACTCGAGGTACAAGCACGTACCCGGGCGTTTCTCTCCTATCCCCGTCACGGCAACAGCCCAAGCCGAGGTTCGTACCTAAGTGGTGCCCTTGCGCTAGTTGCCTCATCAAAAAATAAAATTATAGGGCTGAGCGCCTTTTTCGCTCGCCAAAAGCTCGGTTAAGCTGCAACGGCCTCAGAGGCCAACAGCGAGATAAGTCCATTCGAAAAAAAGAAAAAAAAAAGCGCTCGGTCATTCGTGCTCGAGCCGTCGTACAGTACGGACCTCTCTGGGACGTCGTTACGCTGCCCGTTGAATATACGAAGCTTACCTACTACTCGTGAAGTTTTCTTTCGAGGACCCAAACATAAGTCATCATCAGGAAGTCAACAATTGTGACGTCAGCAATGCTGACGTCACACTTTTTAGTTCAGTTCAGTTCAGATTCATTTATTCCACACAGATACCACAGTACACTTGGAAACACTACGGAGGTACCTCCCCGTCATATACATTATAGGCTTGCGTTTGACCACAATCTCGCCTGATGGTAAGCGATGATGCAGTCTACGGTGGTACACGCTTGCCTAGAAGAAACCTATTCACTCGCGACTTAAAGATATAACGGACATTCAAACGATTTGCATATGTTAACGTGCTATTTGTACACTGTACACTCCTCCTCCTACTTTGATAAGTATTTTACAGTGCAGGCTGTCCGATTATGGAACGCGCTGCCGGTAGCTATCAGATGTGCCAAGTCACTTGCCATTTTTAAACGTATGGTCAGAGTACACTATTTGAGTATATGTCGCTAAATATCTATGTATGTATTATTAATAAATATGTTTCTTATATATGTAGTTATTACTTATGCTCATTCATTTATGATATTTTTACAAGCTTTTTATTAACTTGCAATGTATGTATGTATGTTTGTCCGGGTGGAATCTTGCAACTGAATTTTAAACCGTTCCCCTCAACCAATTGAGCTGAAATTCGGAATACATATGTAACTTCGGTGTTAATGCAATAACATGCTAGACAACGGAACTTCTGAATGGATTTTAGTAGGCTACTAGTGTTTGGGCTTATTTGATTCTGCTTGCGGTTCCGATTATGAATTCTATAAAATCTTTTTTAGAAAAAGAATTTTTTCAACAAAAAACTTATTATTTTTTATATCTAATCTAATCTATTTGCACTAAGCTCTCAAACAGTGTGAAAAAGAATCATCTTCAGGAAACCAAATCAAGTCATACAAGTGATAATTCTAAAACCTAAACAAAAACTACATAATGTGAATTTGGAATCAGGTGTTCACAGTTTTTGGAAAAAAAAATCGATCATATCAATCTGTGTTCCACCGGCTTTAGACGCTGTAACCATCCATATGAATATCATAAATTCAAAAGTAACTGTCTCTCTGTCTGTCTGTTTGTTACGTTATCACAATTAAATAGATAACGACATCGTCAATCGTCAACTCGTCCGCTTTGATCTCGCCCGATCAGGCGAGACAGATATTTCCAGAAAATGTTCTTGTTCGTCAACTCGCCCGGTTTTATTACTCTTTGAATTTATAGCTTAATAGACATCCAGTACCTTCAGCGGAAAAAGTATTACGTATACATTTTAAACTGCATTACCTACCTACGAAATGATTGCTGTATTTTTTAAAAGCTTTTATTTTGCTTGCAATGTTTGTATGTTAGTTTGTTGGGTTAGGTTAAGGGCTCCTTCAAATTTGCTGCAACGTGTCGCGCGGATGCAGTGCGTCTGCAGCGACGGCTGCGCTGCCGTCGCTAGGTTCGAGAATAGTACTGTTGTACATTTAGTTTAACGATGGACTCTGACGAAGAAACACTGCTCTTAGTGCCTCAAACATTGGTTTTCCTGAAATCATTACTATTATTATAAAGTTAAAGAGTTTATTTGTCCGTAATTACCTCGATTACCTTTTTTTCTCAGGATATCGAGGTCGATATTGATATTTTTTTTACTTTCGACATCCCTAGAACTGATGCGCGCCCGCAACGCTGCGGACGAGCTGCCTCCGCGCGGCATGGTGCGGCAAATATGAAGGCGCCCTTAATCTTGCAAGAACATAGGTTACTTTTTCCTCAACTGCGCAGAAAGAGGGTAATGTTTTAATTGACAAGCCGTGTATGCGAAAAAATGAACGGATACCAAGCGCAACGAAAAAACCTAACTGCAAGAGCTGGTTCACAGGCACCCTGCTTTCTATGTAAGCGCGGATTTGTGGTGCTTCTCGAAGGTTCATCAACTTTTATAGCTGAGTGGAGGATGAGCTCGTCTGTTATCAATGTTTCTGATCACTGTTCGGATTCCCTTTTAATGTAATCCATTTGTTCCGTTAATTTTGTTACAATGAGGAGTGGTTTTGAGTGGTTAGTGAGATTATAGAACATTCTGAGGTTTTATATTAGGAAACGTAGCGGTTTTCACCCCAATAGCACAAAATATTACAGAAATTGAGCTACGTACAACAAGCGATACGGGCGCGCGCGTTCGACGATCTCGGATCAAATCAGTCGAACGCCAGTCGCTATGTGCTGCGCTTTGGCAAGACGTAAATGAATGTTTGGTGTGACCTAATTTGTTAGTTGGTTATGATAATAAATAAACGTTTTTATCAACATTTATGTGTATTTGGTTGCAGAATGTTGTAGGTGTCAGTCTTAGCGGTACGAGCATGTAATTTGTATTGAAATGAATTGTAATGAAAATCAAAATCGGCCTGAACTTTACTCCAGGGCCTATATATTTAGTACTAATAGTATAAAATCAGAAAGGTTCTCGAGTCGAGATCACACACTAAAAAGCGCATCGAAATAGATGTAGAATGAGTAATAAAGTTCCTTGTGAAAGGACTCGCCCGGAGAAGTAGTGAAATTACAGGCAGTGCATCGTTCAGGCAATACTTTGAATTTATACCCAGGCCACTATTAAAAACCTCAATCAAGCCATTTACACAATTAATAGTGACCTGGATCGTATACTCGAGTGGAGCAAGTCATACGGCCTTGGGGTGAACCCCGCAAAAACGCAGGTCACACTCATTGGAAGCTCGAGGATGCTCCCTAGGGTTGACTGGTCTTGTCTTCACCAAATTACTTTTGACGGCATTATCATTCCATTTAGCAAGACTGTCAAGAAACTGGGTATCATCATGGACAGTGAGCTGTCATGGGGCCCACATCTTACCGAAATCAGTAGAAGATTTTTTGCGTCAGCTGTCTCAATGAGGAGACTTCGCAATTTTCTTCCTACCGCCACAAAAGTTGCGCTCGCTCAGTCTCTCTTACTCCCTATACTAGACTACGCTGACGCCAGTTTCCCCGATCTTACAGAAGAGCAACTTAATAAGCATGAGCGCCTTCAAAACGTCTGCATTCGATTCATATTTGGCTTGCGCAAGTATGATCATATTTCCGAGTTTCGCGTTATACTCAAGTGGTTGCCAATCCGCTCTCGTCGGAATGCTCATATTCTAGCTCTCCTATATAAAATTCTATTTACTTCATCGCCGCCATATCTCAAACAATGCTTTGAACTCCTAAATCTATCCCATACCCGCAATCTGCGTTCTTCCACTAATCTCCAGTTGAAAACTCCAGCCCATAATTCCAACTTCTTTAGTAACTCGTTTACGTTACATGATCGTACGAGCTGTCCGATTGTGGAATGATTTGCCCGTTTCCATCAGATATGCTAAATCTTTAACTATTTTTAAAAATGAGGTCTGCAAATTATATTTAGTTAGCGGCTTCTTTAGAGTAAACATGTATTTCCTTGCAATATTTATTGTAAAAGTATATGTATATATTTTATATTTATTTATGTATGTATATGTAGGTATATTTTAAGTTTAGGTATTTATTTATTTTTATCCTACATAAATAGGTATTTATTGTAACACCGCCTCCTCACACGTCTTTTCAATCCAGTCCGTCCAAAGGTTGCCTGGAAGAGATCGCTTTTAGCGATAAGGCCGCCCATTGTACCACCATGTATTAGTCTTTAAATTTTCTAGGTTAAGTTATTATAATTTGGTGTAACAATAAAGAATTATCTATCTATCTATCTACTTAGTGTAGTGTACGGAATGAGTGGTCTGCATCATACTACTGTGTAATCTGTGGTCGCGTGAATTGGTCAGTCTGCAATAAACGGTTGAACTAGCTGCCTGTGTTTCCCTCAGATACATCTCAGTTTGTTATAAGCGATGGTTACTATTTAACATCAGATTGGCCATATGCTTAAACCATCTACAGGTCATAAAAAAATTAAAGTAGTGGTTTTGTGAAAACAATATGTAGACCTCGCGTCCCAAGTCCAAAAAGTAATATGCACAACAAAATGAACGAAGGAAGTCCAATTTTAAATTGAATTTCAGATGCTTGAATTTTCCAATAGGCTTACCTATACTTTTGAGTAGGCTTTTAGCAAAAGGCTTTTGAGCAACATATTGGTTTAAGTTTTAGGGATTACTCGCGTTTCCTAGGAGGCGGAGGGGAAGGCGGAGAGAACTACGTAGGTACGTCTAATTGATATAGGAAGGTATACATTTTCCAAAAAAAAAATCAAATATTAAAATCCGTCCATATATAATTCCACGCCATTCCATTGGAAGATTTCTACACAACATGAACGCAAGATGTAACAAAAAACCTTTTACAATATCTTGTGTAGAATGGAGTTTTTTGTGTGTCTCTCAAATTTGATTGAAATCCGTCGATGAATAACGCTACAGCAAACTTTTCCCCGTTTCCTCACAAACAAAAATCGCGATCGACTAAACAGTTTTAATAAATCAAGGAACTTGTTAACAATTTTCGTCAATATCGGTTGAAAAATGCGACCTGTAGGCGAGAACAGACAGGCAGACGGACAAAAGCATTTTTCGGCCAATCTCGAAACTAAGACGTTTAGCTTGCTACGCTCGCTCGTTCAAAAAGCAGGAAATACGACTTAATACGAGTTTGTTTCTGACATCCATTCAGTATTGCACAAAATTACTCGCACCGAAAATCTATGAGAAATTGTCACAAGATGGAACTCGGAAAAAACTGTTATTTATCCAGACTCTGGATAAATAACAGTATTTTCCAACAGCGTCCACGCAAGATTTCCACTCTCTGGATTCCAGAGAGTGGAAATCTTGCGTGGAAGCTGAATCAAAATAGTTAAATAAATAAAATCGGCCAAGTGCGAGTCGGACTCAAGCACCAATGGTTCTGTACCATTATCTATAAAAACGGCAAAAAATCCCGTTTGTTATTTATACTAAAAACGGGATATTTACCATGATTTGTGAGTATTTGAGTATCCCGATATTTCGGTGCAGTTGCATGCGCCATGATCACGGGTAAACTGAAGTCTTTGCGAGTAGGTAGTTATTGGCAGATATAACGAAGCTAAAGTAAGCTATATGTAGCTAAAGTATTGCAACCGACGGTGGGACGAACATCGTCTTTTGTAAAAGACTCGCGGCATTTCATACAGATCCTTAAGGAGACAGAGGTACATGATAATGAGATGATGGTCAGTTTTGACGTAGAATCCCTCTTTACGAAGATCCCCGTGGCTGATTGTATGAGGGTAATTGAGACGAAAATAAAGCAAGACGGTATTCCGGCAGAGTATGTCAAGCTTCTGGAGCATGTTCTTTTCACCAACTTCTTCATATATAAAGGGCAATACTATCTTCAAATAGATGGAGTAGATTAGATTAGATTAGATAATACTTTATTGCACACCACGAATCAAATACATATAAAAAACAACTACGTAAATCTATGGATACAATTGGCGGTCTTAGCGATTTTTTTATCTTAGCTAATTAGCGATCTCTACCAGACAACCTTTGGATGGAATGAACTGTGTAGACATTACCTGGGGTGTAATGGTGTACCTAATATACTACATGTACATACATACTAATAATAATTATATAAAAAAAAAAATATAAAACTTACATAAATGAAAGTTACATGAATCTAAATAATAACTACTTATAATAATTTATAGATACATACTTAGACTTATTTAAGAAACAAATAATTAATAATAAATACATATATATTTAGCGACAAATACTCAGATAGTGTTCTCTGAGCATACGTTTAAAAATGGCAAGTGACTTGGCACATCTGACAGCCACCGGCAGCGCGTTCCATAACCGGATAGCCTGCACTGTAAAAGACTTATCAAAGTAGGAGGAGGAGTGTACAGGTGTCCTGAGTTGGAGTGTGTCAGATGAACGCAAGGATCGAGGATTGGATTGATAGAGGAAATGGAAGTGTTCTTTAAGATAGGAAGGCCATGGGAGTAGCCATGTGTAGTCCTGTTGCTCCCGTGGTGGCCAACATTTGGATGGAGTATTACGAGAATATAGCCATCTCGTCTGCCCCTTTACCAATCAAGTTGTGGAAGAGGTACGTGGATGACGTCTTCTGTATTTTGGAAGGAAAAACAGCTGAAGTGGAACTTCTTTTGGCACACCTCAACGTCGTACATAGTAAGATCAGGTTTACGTACGAGAAAGAATGTGATCGACGTTTAGCGTTTTTGGACGTATTGGTTCAGGTTCGAGATAATGGTAGTTTGGGTCATTCACTTTACAGAAAACCTACACATACGGACCGATACCTACATGCGGATTCACATCATCACCCTCGACAACTTAATTCGGTGGTTACATCACTTATCAATCGTGAATTCGACTTGTGTAATGAGGATCACATTCAGAGTGAATTGGCGCATGTCCGAAATGTGTTGGTGAAGAACGGTTATAAACTGCGGTCCTTACCAGCTCGACCAAGACCTAAAGCCCACAGTTGCAGAGTGGAACGAAAACCTGCTTTTCTACCATATGTTAAAGGAGTGACAGATAAAATCGCAAACATTCTACAAAAATTTTCACTTAAGACCATCTTTACTCCTTTAAAGAAAATTACACACTACCTGCGCTCACCAAAAGATTGTTTTCAACTAGAAAAACCAGGAGTGTATAAAATAGACTGTGGCTGTGGGAGCTCTTATATTGGTCAAACCAAACGCACTATAGCATGTCGGGTGAAGGAACATATCAGGGCGGTGAAGAATGTTGACAGACAAAAGTCTGCCATAGCGGAACATCTGCTGGACTCAGGCTCAAACCACTGGATCGAGCTACACCACCCCCAAGGGTAATCTCAACTGAGCGACATTACATGCCAAGACTGATTCAAGAGGCAATTGAGATTGCCAAACACAAGAATTTCAATCGTGAAGATGGTTTTCAATTATCTGGAGCCTGGAATCCTGTGGTGAGAATGTGTAAGAACAGAAGAAGTGAAGTGTCAATTACGCGTCCTGATACCGTGAGTGTTGTGTGTCGGAATCGAGTTATGATCGAGAATGAAGCCGGTGGTAGTAATAGAATTAGCGAATTAATTCCTAGCAAGAGACTAAGAAAGAGGGTAGATCGTTATATCTGCCAATAACTACCTACTCGCAAAGACTTCAGTTTACCCGTGATCATGGCGCATGCAACTGCGCCGAAATATCGGGATACTCAAATACTCACAAATCATGGTAAATATCCCGTTTTTAGTATAAATAGTGTTCATAACCATGATAGTATCAAAAGTTAATCCCGTTTGTTGTATGGGAGCCCCCTTAAACGGTTATTTTATTCTGTTTTTAGTATTGTTATAGCGGCAACAAAAATACATCATCTGTGAAAATTTCAACTGTCTTACTATCACGGTTCATGAGATTCAGCCTGGTGACAGACGCACAGACAGACAGCGGAGCCTCAGTAATAGGGTGCCGTTTTACCCTTTGTGTACGGAACCCTACAAAGTTAAATATTTTTTGTTTCTTCTCTATTTCATCGAGGCTGTACCAGCTCAGATTTTCTTTGTCTAAAACATACAAATTGTGCCAAACAATAAAATTGCTTCACGTTATCCAAAATATAAAGACAAAAATCTTATCAACAATTTATTCGCTCTAATAATCATTGTTTTATCACAAAGCTTAAAACGAGGGTCGATGATTGCGTCGCCTTTGAACTAGAGACAGCTTTCTTTTAGGTTTTGAAATGAAAAACCAATGACAAACTATTTGATATTCCGTGGATATTATAGTACAATCAGTCTCCCTATTTGTAAAGGGTTGATTTTACCGACTTGAATGGGGTCAATATTATAACAAGCAGGCCTAAATCCGCCGGGCTATTACCTTAAATTAGCGACAGCAATCGGTAGCGACACGTCAAAACTATGGGAAAATTGTGTTGCCGTTCCGTTATGCAAGCCAGGCCTAGACTCTATGTAAACAAAAAACGAGTGTGCTTTAGACCACACGACTGAAGTAGAACTTCTTTTTCAAAACATAAATTTATAAAATTGTTTAAGAACGAAATGAAATTACGAAACATAATCAAACGAACTACTGACTGATATATATATTGCAATGCCATGATACAATGACATGATAGGATAAATAAGATGATGCAATGACTGATATAAAAGTCCGACAGGTGCAAGAACCATGTTCGAAATTCAAAATTGTTCTGAAATACGAAATGTTTTTGAATTGCTCATGAGAGCATGGAGTTCCTAAACTTTTAATCGCTACAGTATTAATACTTCTTTAATGTGCAATTAGAATCTAATAAAATGTGTGTAGAAGGAATTTTGTTTGTCCTGTTGTATGAGAATACTTTTTATCAAATTTGACTAACTTCCGCTGTTCAGATTATTTTCATCCGATACAATAAAATGATCCTTACAAAGGACTGCATCGATCGGCATCAAACAAAATTTTACCAACTCGATTCATTTTAAGGCGCTACTCACACTGGACCAAAAAAAATTTAGCTGGCCCGTACTCTGCTTGGCAATGACGCTTTGCTAAGCGAGCCGTGTGAAATGTCCTGCGTTATTAATTCATATTCATTTATTCTGCTTACATGTACATATACATTTTTAGCTTAGATAGTAGGCAGCTTAGGAGTAGTACATATACCCTGTAAGGGCAATGTAAGTTGGGGTTGCGCCTTTCAAAACGTACAACAATTTAATTTAGAATTAAACATGTCAAATCAATTAAATTTAAATTAGTCTAAGCGGCATATGTCAAATAATATAGTAGAAAACCAAAAGTATGTCAAACTATTCGGTAATAATAATAATTTCAAGTAATTTAAAGTATAATAAACTATGTATATCTAAACATGTTAACAGACTAACTAGGTACCTATTACCCGTGCGCGATAAGTTGGAACCTGAGCGCGGTGACGTCATATTGGCGTGTTTGTACCGCCCGCAAAAAAGCGAACATAACAAGCAGCCGCCCGCGGCTTCGTCTATGTTTTTTTAACCTAATTTATTATGTTACTCAGGGAGGACGCTGCTTTTTATCTAATCTTTTTTACACTATTTGAATAAAATAAAAATACAATGTTTAAGTTTATACATTTATTTTATCTATTATTTACATTATCTTATCTTCGTCACTACTTAGTGGATTTATGCCTTCTAGAGGTTGTTCTTCGTCCTCAGTCTCACTATAATCACTTGACGAAGAGGTATCCGATAAATTTACAACAAAAACTACAACAACAAAACAATGACACAAACTATAACAACAAAAACTACAACAACAAAACAATAACACAAACGAAAACTAAAAGAATTCCAGAGCGCGTCGTTACATGACGTAGGCTAAAAACCCTAGTAAAAAATAGTGATGCGAACTGTACAATACGGGCGCCATCGGGGAAGTGCAGGGGAAGCGGTCGGGGAGTAGCATTCCTAGCAGGTCCCAAGTTATCGCGCACGAGTAATACATATTAATGTTCGCTAGGGTCGTCACTTTGTTAATTATGTTGTCCGATAGGATTCGTCAACTGAATAGTATGATTTTTTTAATAAAAATGATTTATAATTCCTATAAAATATTAAATGTAATTCCTCGTTTTTTAGATAGTCGAGCAATTTATTATATATTTTAATCATACGGAAGTAAGGGCTTTTGTCTACGGATTGTTACTTTATACCTTACTTGTACACACGGCTACACATCAAGCTATACGTTTCCAGTATAAGCTGACCTCGCATTGTGTAGGCTTTTCGTAAAATGAGAGGTCAGATTATACTGGAATTGTATAGCTTGATGTGTAGCCGTGTGTACGTCCGCATTATATTTAAAAAGAGCTTGGTATTTCCTGACAAATAACAAAGCCTGTACAATATACCTAGTCAGGTCATAAGTATTGTCACACAGTAAAAACTTTTCTTTTAGAATGCTGGCCACAAAAAAGTTTATTGAATTCGAATTTCGAATTGTTCATGAAAATAAAAATGTATACTTTTTAGAATTTTACTAATTTTTAAATATAGAGTGGATGCTTTAAGAAGACCGTGTTGCAGTTATTGCGTTGCATCGTTGCAGTTACGCGCCAATTCAAATTTTTGACATACTGAAAAATTTTAATATAACCAAAAAAATCATTTATCGCACCATCAAACGATACAATGAAGACTCTAGTGTAGATGACAGGTCAAGAAGTGGTCGCCCTCGGTCTGTTAGGACTCCAGCAGTGATAAAAGCTGTGAAAGCGCGAATTCAAAGAAAGCAACGTAAGCAGAAACTGTTGGCCCTTCAGATGGGGTTAAGCAGAACCACGGTGAAATGGATGTTAAATGAAGACTTAGGGCTTCGGGCATATCGAAGAAAAACAGGACATCGTTTGAATGCTCGTCTAATGGACCTGAGCCTGAAGAGATGCCGCGCTTTGTTGAAGCGGTACGGAGGAAAAAAATAACGAGAAATTCTTTTTTCGGATGAAACAATTTTTAGCGTAGAGAGCTACAACAAACAAAATGATAAGGTGTACGCACAAAGTAGTGAAGAAGCAAGCAACCGTATTCCGCGTGTCCAACGAGGTCATTTTCCATCCTTGCTCATGGTATGGTTGGGAGTTTCTTATTGGGGCTTAACAGAGGTACATTTTTGTGAGAAAGGTGTAAAAACGAATGCAGTTGTGTATCAAAATACAGTCCTGACGAACCTTGTGGAACCTGTTTCTCATACCATGTTTAATAACAGGCACTGGGTATTCCAACAAGATTCGGCGCCAGCTCATAGAGCGAAGAGCACACAAGACTGGCTGGCGGCGCGTGAAATCGACTTCATCCGGCACGAAGACTGGCCCTCCTCCAGTCCAGATTTGAATTCGTTAGATTACAAGATATGGCAACACTTGGAGGAAAAGGCGTGCTCAAAGCCTCATCCCAATTTGGAGTCACTCAAGACATCCTTGATTAAGGCAGCCGCCGATATTGACATGGACCTCATTCGTGCTGCGATAGACGACTGGCCGCGCAGATTGAAGGCCTGTATTCAAAATCACGGAGTTCATTTTGAATAAACTTTAGTGTCATAAGAATCTATGTATTGTTAAGTTCATTTTGGTATATAAATGGTCACATAATGAATAAACTTGTTTCAATTATTTTATATTAAACATGTGATAGAATTTATGACCTGACTAGGTAATTATAAAAATAAGACATTTTATCAAAACCACACATAATATAATACATAATTCATTTTCGAACATATTTTAGGAACATACTAAGAATAATAAATTAAATTTAGAAATCTACGCAAATAAAAAAACATTTGATAGTTTTTTTTTCAATCTTGACTGTACATAATTACTGATTATTAATAATATGAACGAGGACATTTATAATTCTGAAAACCAAGTGAGGGTAGTTGTTGCAGCTGTCATCACTTCTCGACGGTAGCTTCAAGTACTCCAGTCCACCACAAACAAATAAAAAAGTACATACCTACGCGATAAATACCCGTTAATCTGTAGTTAAATAAACAATCTATTATACAAACATATAGTTACTAACTTACCATAATTATACTTATTAATTTAACTTATTGTATAAAAATCTACATAAAATAGGCTTTCTGAAGGTATAACTTTTATGCCATTTGGATATTAAATTGTAATAAAAATCGCAGGTAGAACACGAAAATCTTATTATCTTTTTCCCGAAATTCAGATTTAAAAGCTTATGATTTGGAAATATAACAGTTATATATATAAATGTTGTTTGCTTTTATATATATATATATATATATTATTTATATGGTTTAATAAAAAAATTGTATTCCACTATGTAAAAATAGTAAACTACAAGTAGAAGACAAGAGACAGTGACTCCGTCGGAACCCGCGCGTAAACGCATGACCCCGCCTGAACTTTCGGTTAACGTAGGTATGTTATGATCGCAGGACTTTCGAATGGATACACGAAGACTGGTCCTCCTCCAGTCCAGATTTGAATCCGTTAGATTACAAGATATGGCAACACGTAAAGGAAAAGGCGTGCTCAACGCCTCATCCCAATTTGGAGTCACTCAAGACATCCTTGATTAAGGCAGCCGCCGATATTGACATGGACCTCGTTCGTGCTGCGATAGACGACTAGCCGCGCAGATTGAAGACCTGTATTCAAAATCACGGAGGTCATTTTGAATAAACTTTAGTGTCATAAGAATCTATGTTTTGTTAAGTTTATTTTGGTATATAAATGGTTACATAATGAATAAACTTGTTTCAATTATTTTATATTAAACATGTGACAGAATTTATGACCTGACTAGGTAGATAGATGGCAATTTTTTGTTATAATTAACCACAAGAAATGGTTTTCGTTAGTGAAAATAACCCCTTCCCTACTACCCCCTACTCGTACATACACTTCAGATATACCCTGTATAAGTTACCTAAAATAATATAATGCTCAGAGGTCTTAGCATAGCAAACAAGGCTATTGTCCTCAATTCGGTCATTCGTAAGGAATGCAAGCTCGACACAATCGCATCAGTACCTAGCATCCTTTTGTACACGTAAACTGCACGGTTTACGTTTGGTACCCACATTAAGAAAATAAAACCGTATGCGAGTCGAACTCGCGCACGAAGGGTTCCGTACCATTATTTTTTTTAATGTAATTATTTATTTTGAAAGTGAATATATAAGTGTGTAAATATAACTCAAAATTAGACGCGCACGTGCAGAGATCTCGGATGAAGTCGGTTGAAGTCAGCCCGGAGTGCCGCGCTTTGGCGAGATATAAATCGTGAGATGTGTGGTGTGACATAATTTGTTGACTGGTTGTGAGTTTACTTGTGGTAAGTTACGTAAAATGTTTGCGTGACAATGATTAAACGTTCTTATCAAAATTGTTGTGGACTTGTGTAGGCTTAGCTGAATATCAGGATCCGTAGGAAAGAAGAACGCTGACTACGTAATCACTTTTTATTATAAAGTCATGTTTAAGCTTACAATGTTCCTCGTTCGAAAACCACCAAGAGAATGAAATGAGCAACTGTCCAAAGGTTTTACTATAAAACCGCCCGATGCGAAGAGCTCACCGATTGGCCGACGTCATTTTGCGTTGACCAATCAGTGAGTTCCAACTCGAAAGCATTGCTGCCAACATTGTAAAAATAGTTGCCAGCTTTAAAATAATATCGAGTAAACAAATTATTTAATCGACATAACATCTATATAACTTTACAAATGGATGAACCTTAACACTTTGTTGTAGAATATTGTAGGCGCTACAATACACAATACAATAATATTTATTTGATACTTAAAGTATGTCCATATTTTGTTAGTATACATTTACTATGCCTACGCTACGCTTGCATGCACGTATTTATAATCAGAATCGTCCCCAACTTTACTTCTGTTCTATTTTATGTGTTTTATCAAGATTCTATGAAATTTAGCGGTTCTCCTCACATTTAGGAAGATGAAATACAGTACCTAAATTAAATATGCCACTACAATGAAAGAAAACTTAGCAACGAAAACATATAACCAGTAACACTTTATTTTACATTCAGAGAATTGTTTATTTAGTGCAGGCCGCGGGAACCAAGCGGGAACTCAGGCCATTAATCCAACACACACAGCCGTGTGTTACACGCTGTGCCTAAACTGCGTTTTTCGAACACCATCTGTCTAACGATCGCAATCAATTTCTATCGCAGTAACGTGAATAACAATAGCTTGTTTTCGTGAAATATATATCCATTTATACGTCCGTGTACCGCAGGAATCGAGACGGAACCCTAATAAAATGGTTATGTTAACGTGTGGAAGGACACCTCCTTTATTAATTATATGTGACCCAAAATTTGCAATCTAACTGGACTGAACCATATTTGCCTGTAATCGGCAATGTCTTGGATTCTAGTTCGGTTGTTCTGGTTAGGAGTATTGGGGTCATATATTTTCGTATGTGACACCTAAGTGACACTTGTACACATATTTTTCTATTTTAAACTTTATTTGTGTCTCTAAAAGTAATATACGTAATATGTGCATTTTTATAGGCACAACAATACAGCATTGTTGTGCCTATAAAAATGCACATATTACATATATTACTTTTTCTTACTATGTCGCAGCCACATCTTCTAGCGGCAGTTGGATAGCAACAGAACAGACTTACGTCCTCAGATAGCTTCATATGATTCAATATTATTGCGAGTTCTCTTAGTCAACTTGGGCAAATCGGCGTTGTATATATGTATGTATGTTTGTTTGTCCGAGGATAACTTTCGAAACATTTATCCGATCATCGTGAAATTTAGTATATAGGTAGGTATAGTGTGACCATTAGTGCTGTGCACTCCCTGAGGTATGCGCGCGGCGAGACGGGGGGGAGAATCGTCAGACGCATATGACATAGACAGTCCGATACAAATAACACTACCTGCCGCCACGAGCGTTGACGGCGAACTGACAGAGCGCAGCAGCCGATTCTCTTCCCCGTCTCGCCGCGCGCATACCTCAGGGAGTGCACAGCACTAATGGTCACACTATAGTGTTAACACAATTTTGGTGTGACTAAATGAGCTCAAAATGTGCGGGGGTTGTTGAGATATTGAGGTTCAAGAGGGGGAAAAAAACAAAATGAGACTATCCTATTAAGTGACACGTCTGCTAAAAGGTATTTGTGGGTATATTTCGACTCCGTTTTTATTTTTGGTGTAAACTTTGTAGTTTTTAAGTTGTAAGCCATAACAAAAAGTGAACTCTGACAAAATTTACAGGGCACACCAGTGACACCACATTGGTGAAGTATATATTATGGGCGTAGCTTTAGTGCCATAAATATAAGAAAAAGTCTGAAATCCAGAATTACTGTAATTTCTACCCTAAAAATTAAACAAATTAACGGACTCCCGTTGCCTGTAATTTGAATGAAACTGTAGGTCAAGTAATTTGGTTATGCATTTCCAGGCTATTTTGATAGTCAAAAATTACAAATAATATTTTTTTGTTTTAATTGGAGACTCGCCATTTTGTAATTGTTACGTTTTCACGACTAAACGACTAGATCGATTTCATTGAAATTTGGTATATTAATACATTATGACGTAGATTGGAAAAAAGGTTACTTTTTAACTGATTGGGCAGAAGGAGAGTATTTTTTTTATTGACAAACTACGCGTGCAAAGCTAGTATCATTAAAGTTTTTATAATAATGTGTTTAGATGATGAAAAAAATAAATTTAGAATTTGAATCTATTGAGTGAAAAATGTCAGATAGATTGGCTCAGCCTGACTGTGTAGTGCACGCTTACCCTCCTATCTAAACATACTATATGTTGCGAAGCCTTAAATGTTACTTCAGTTCAGTTCAAGCAATACGTCTTTGGAACACATTACCGGTCTCAATACAGAAAGCTCCATCATTAGCCACATTTAAAACAAGAGTGGAAACATTTTATCTCTCAGAAACGTCGTAGTATCGCTATAGATATGTATGTATGTTTATGTATATATAGGTATATATTATATTTTTTTTTGTAAATATATTTACTTTTGTATATTGTTTTATTGTATTGTAAGTATTCAGCGCTCTCTTAAAATTTAGCTTATGTTTTGCTAATGTAGGTAAGCCCCCTTCATTATTCTAATGTTACAAAAGTTCTCTCCATCCAAAGGTTGTCTGTAAGAAATCACTTCTAAGCGATAAGACCGCCCATTGTACTTGTTGCTTTGTGTATTTTTATGTTTGTCTGTTTCTTTTGAAGTGTATAATAAAGTATTTTCATTCATTCATACTTCAGCCTTTCAACATCCGCAAAATACATAAAAGTGCACTGATGTTCATTTTCTAATAGATTTATTTTTGTAACAGAAAGCCACAAAACTGCGGCGACGCATGAATAACTGCGCTGCTTTCGATAAACTTTTAACGATTTATGATTCGAGTACTGACGTACAAAGTCTCGATTTGTTCCCGATCCGATGTTCGGCGATGCAATTTAAGTTTATCAATGTTTGTTTGAAACTTGAAAATAAATAATAGAACGATGACCGGAGTTTCGCAAGAAGGTGTATTAAGATAACTCTTTATTGAACACCAAAGTAAAATACAGAACATAATTCTTACAAATAGATTTAGTACAATGGGCGGTCTTATCGCTAAAAGCGATCTCTTCCAGACAACCTTTGTATAGACCGGATCAAAATGTAACACATGACGGCGGTGCATCTATATAAATTTAAAAACATATCTACATACTATAAACCTAAATTACCAGTAATAACACAAATTTAATTTAAATAAGCATCTCTAAAAGTGGTTATGATGAATTAACAAGCAGCTACAACTTCAACACAAGGACAGATAATGGGTGTGCACTTTTGTTTTAAAATTACTAATAGACTTGGATGTTCTTATAGAGAGGGGCAAAGCGTTCCACAATCGTACGGCTGTTACAGTGAAGGATCGACTATAAAACTCTGTCGTATGGACAGGAGTTTTAAGTTGGAGGGAATCTGAAGAACGCAAATTGCGATCTTAGCCTGTGTATTATTGTTGGACCACTACGTATAGATTCGGATTGAATAAAATTAGGACATAATACAAGGTGGAATAAAAAGCTCCCAAATACAGACTGCCAACAAGAACAGTGTCAATATTCGTACACAATGTCTTAATGAGTCCATTTTATTTTATTTTATTTATTTGACACCAACATAGTATACATTAACACATTATAATGGATCAATTATTATTTTTACGAGCTAAATGTTACTATAATTACAGGTAAATTTATTGTGCGAGTAATATGAAAAAAAAAATAAAAAAAAACACAAATACACTGAAATAAATAAAAGTCACAAAAATTAATTCATCATCATCATCAGCCCACATTAGTTCACTGCTGGACATAGGCCTCTCCAAATATTCGCCACTGAGCTCGGTCTTCGGCTCTTCTCATCCAATTTCTGTCCGCCATCTTCCTTATGTCATCGCTCCACCTAGCCGGGAGACGCCCCACACTACGTTTTCCGAGACGCGGTCTCCACTCCAGAACTCGTTTACCCCAACGGTTGTCGGTTCTCCGGCATATATGGCCAGTCCACTGCCACTTCAGTTTGCTAATCCGTAAAAATAAATTAAAACAAAAAAAATTAATTACAGAATCATAATTCTTATAAACTAAATTATTAACTAGAATTAATTATATTTATATATTCGACGCGTATGTATACCTAGGACAAACAGTCCAATTAGGTAGGTCCAACTTCGAGAAAGAGGTCAAAATTCTTATGAATAAGCTCAGTCGCTCAACGAGCTATGGAGAGGGCTATGCTCGGGGTTTCTCTACGGGATCGAATCAGAAATGAGGAGATACGTAGGAGAACTCAAGTCACCGACATAGCCCGACGGATTAGCACGTTGAAGTGGCAATGGGCAGGCCATATAGCGCGCAGAACAGATGGCCGATGGGGCCGAAAGGTTCTCGAGTGGAGGCCACGGACCGGCAAGCGCAGCGTAGGACGTCCACCCACAAGATGGGCAGATGACTTGGTAAGAACCGCAGGTCGGCGTTGGATGCAGGCCGCTTCCAACCGCAGTTCCTGGAGATCAATGAGGGAGGCCTTTGTCCAGCAGTGGACGTCCTACGGCTGATATGATGATGATGATGATGAATTATATTTAAAATTTATATTATAAGACACAGGTTATACATTACCTCTTTATCGTACTATCCCTTTTCTTGTTTGCATACCTATTGTTTAGTGTATTTCTTTTTGTTGTCTTTTTTGTACACATTTTTAGTTTAAATTACCTACTTACACTTAGTTTATAAAACGTATGTTTTAATTGCATCAAGTTGTCTTGTAAGTGAAGCTCTAAACCGAAGTCAATATTTCTAAGTTTATAGTATAATTTATTACATTTAAAATGGGCTTTTAGCTTTCTCGCATTGCAAAAGAATGTGTCCACCTGGTCAGATTTATATATTATACTGCTTAACGATTCTAGTCAATGGGGCATGGTGTCCCAAATTTGACTTTGATCCCCCCAATTTACACAAGTTAAACCTTGACGCTCTGGGCAGTGTAACATAAAAAATTTAAGACGTAATTCTAAATCCATTTATAGGCGTGTCCAGATCTGACGAATGCGCCGCTCGCGTGCCGCCCGCGAACTGAGCGTATGCTGTGCACGTATTTTATGTTCGTGCGCCGTTAGCGCGCAAGCTATGCAACGAACTGTAAGCAGCAAACTGACGTGCATACATGCATACTGCACGCTAACTGCACGCGCGCGGTACGTGCAGCTCGCGTTCACCATACGAGCTTTGTATAAGTTGCAGGCGAGAGGCGCACAAACAGTTCCCGTAGTAGTACGAGTGGAGCACGCGTGCGCCACGCATGCAGTGAATTCATTATTATAAATACGGGATTTATCACGTACCGTCTCATCGGTGTTTCGACCGACAATGTTTCGGTTCAATTCGTGAACCTTCATCAGGGTGAGTGCGATCCGCTCCGAATAACGTCTCGCCTCGCACTGCGCGCCGCTGCTCTCTGCGCGCGAGTGGACGAGCGGGGTGGTGGGGATTGGGTCAACGAAAGCACAGTGCATTGACCCGCTGTGTCATCATCATTATCATCACTGCTGCTCTCTTCTGTAGTTCTTGGTGCAGGCAAACACACAACACTAACTATGTCTCTACCAGGTTCACTCACTCTTCTGTCACTTGCATCATGAAGACATGGCCTCCAGGCCGGCGGTAGAACCCATCCTCTATCCCTGTTAAAGTTCGGCACAAGACTTATTTCTATCGCCTCTCGGATCTTGCGAGGAACGAAGAACTTCTCTCTCGCTAAAACCCGGGCCTCGTCGAAACGTATGTAGTGCGTCGAGTCAGAATCTAGGGAATGTTCCGCCACTGCAGAACTGTTTGAGTCAACATTCTTCATTGCACGTATGTGTTCAGTCAACCTAGTATTTTAGTAGTAACCTAGTAGTTGTGCAGTGAATTCGTCAGATCTGTACACACCCTTAGTTAAAACCGACCAATAAGTCTTCAATAAGTCGCGCGAACAATAATTTAATCAGTGAAGTATGTGAAACCTACCTATATAGCTGTACCAACTTACAATATTTGTAATAAGATATGTACCATGATTTGTGAGTTTTGGAGTATCCCTATATTTCGACGCAGTTGCATGCGCCATGATCACTCACAGACTTCAGTTTACCCGTTACCATGGCACATAGAACTGCGTCGAAATATCGGGATACTAAAACTCACAAATCATGGTAAATATCCCGTTTTTGTAAAAATAATGTTCATAACCATGATAGTTTCAAAAGTTAAATATAATTTTACTTCTTAAAAACTTACATTGTGTACGCCACCACCCTGTTTAAGTATGAAGCGAACTGAATCACTTTATCACACTTCATCTTTTATCAATGGTTTCCGGCCATTTTCGAGCCCAATCCTCAAACTGGGTCTCGTGATCGACCCCGATAAGCAACTCGAACCCAATATTCTTTTTTATTAATTAAAATCACGTAATAATCGGTCAATTGTACTTCCTGTCTGAACTTTAAGAACCGGTGCTTTTTTAACAGACTTCGGTAGCCTTATTACGTAAGCAAATTGCTTTCGCGTCGCTATCGCTGGATAGGCTGTCCTTTATATACGTGAGATACGCACTGTTGGTGTGAAAGGGATGGTCTATCCAGCGATAGCGACGCGAAAGCAATTGGCTTACGTAATAAGTAAGGCTACCGGTCAGCAATTTAAGTTGATCGTCCAATTTAGGTTTATCTATAGAAACTGCAGATTCTTAAATCACACTAATATTAAACATGTGAAAGTTTGGATGTTTGTTTGTTACATAATGGCTGCACCTATTTTGATGAAATTTGGTTTGATATATTAAGACCTGGATTCGCATAGGCAACACAGGCTACTTTTTTTTGACAAAGAACGTGTGCGGAGCCGTTGGCGGAAGCTAGTAAACAATATGACTGGCTGTACATGTAGTTAAAAATTCACCGAACTCTCGTCCAAAAATTCACGTCAAATTTAAATTCCGAGAGATCGCATAGCACAAAATATATTTCATAAAACTGCCGCCGTTGTAGAAAGATTGGAACTCATGCCAACTATGTGTGGTTTGAAGTTCAACTTTTATGTGAAAACATTAACTAGGTATGTGGAAATGCGACCAACTTTGCGCGGCTGTCTCCCCGCAAGAGATATTTATATGCTTTGTATGTGGAACCACATGTCGTAAAATACCTACATAAAAACAAGGTGCTTCTGACTTTGTACATCTGAAAGAGATTGTCCTTGATTAGAAGAACAAGTATTGTATCTAAACCTAAAGAGATGGTCTATGTACGACTCGTCAAAATTGGATAGTTTTTGAAAAAAAACGCTTGCAGAAAACTTAGTGTCATCTGTACTTAGAAAACTTTCTTGATTGACTTCAATCATTATCATAGTTACGAGATTTATCACGTACCGTCTTATCGGTGAGTGCAATACATATATATTTCATATATATTATTATATTGGGTTAATTGAAACGTGTTTTTGATATTTTCAACTATTAGAGACGATTTTTTTCTTTTTCCTTGCTCAGTCTTTATTTTCTAACACAATAATTTCACATTAGATTCTTTTTATTATAAGTGCAGTTATACTGTATATATATGCAACTTACTTATACTATTTTGATTGTAACTTTAAAATAGGCTAACTATTATAGACTGTTTTTCTTTTGTTTTTGTTCCCGACATCGTTTCTTTACAATGTTCAAACGTAGAAACCTGTTATTAGCCTTACGTTTAGTTCTAAGCTATTTAACCAAACAATTTGTATCGCCGTTGATTTCTCTAAATAAATATTCATATACGAATTATATTAAATCCTTCGCAAGTTCTAATGGAGTAAGTTCTCATTTTACTATTCCGAAAATTTGTTTTCCTCGTAGAAACTAGCTATTCTATGACTGTTTTCATAGGTACATAATAATAATTCGTATATGAGAACTAGCCAAGTCAGACTAGGCTTCAATATATTATCATAAGTTAAATGAAGAAATTATATAAATAAATAAATAAATATTGCTGGACATTTCACACAGCGCTATCTAGTCCCAAACTAAGCAGAGCTTGTACTATGGGAACCAGATAACTGATATAATACTTATATAATTTTTTTTTGTAAATACATACTTATAATACTTATATAGAGAAACAACCAGACCCGGAACAGATATCTGTAGATCATGCTAACATTTGTTCCGTGGTGGGAATCGAACTCGCTACCTCCTGCGTCTCAGCCGGCTATTCGCCCAATGTGCCACGGAGGTCCTCAATACGTTGATTTGTTATAAATAAATTTCAGGACTGACCATTGAACTTGGCACCCATTTAGATCCCACTTCTTTTGCCGTTGAAGTCAACAACTAAGGCATTTATCATAATATTGAACTTGGCTCTCATGTCACATTTATGTTTTTGATGGGATAAATTTATTATTAATACTATGGGGTTTTTTAACTTGTCACATGCTAAACAGCCTTCAATTCATAAACTTGCCTTAGTCATTCGCTTTTGCAGCAAAATATGTAGACGATCAATAAAACTGGCTTGAAATTTTATGGACCGTCCCGAATTTAAGCGCCGCCATTTAAAACAATTTACGTAAACCAAACCGCTTTCGCGATAAATTAAACCGATAACTTTTTAATATTTTTAAATAACGCTTTAATAGACGCTTTTGATTAATGAAATGATTTTACGTTTAGATTTTTTAAACTTATTGCTCCTGAAAATTTGAAGAAAGCTTTTATAAATTGCTGGTTCTAGAACACAACTAAGTTTATTTACTTATCTATTAACTAGCCTGTTTTTAAGGTCTTCTTTTCTCCTCGGATGGTTGACGCATACCGCTGAGACAGAGCCTGTTTGTCACACACAGTATGAAGGACTGTTTCTCTCATATCTATTTGTTCCGTGTGTATATAACGTTATTTTTATCGTTTAAAGTTTATTTAGTGGTTTCTTGTGTGTTAGTAATATAAGTATTATGTAAATGTATCATCTTTCTATTTTTCATCCTTCGCGGTCCATAGCAGGGATGTCGCGGATGCAGATTTTTTGACATCCGCGGATGTGGATGCGGATCTCAAGGTTTTTTTTAAGAAAAACTTCTTTACGCACACTTGATTTGGGGAGTAAGCTAGTGAATGCGTTACGAAAAAGTTAGTAAAGATAGAATGAGAGAGAGCTCGTATATTTTTAAACGTTAATATGCGAGTGCGAGTTGCGACCTACAGACGTACAGACGTGTGGATAATTTTGTAATTGGAAATTTTTATAAATTAATATTTTGACACTCGTTTTTTTAAAGAAACTTCGTTTTGTTGCAGAAATTAAACAAACTTTAGGAAGTCGCACAAAATACAATACTCACTGTATACTCACAATATTACTAAAAAGCGGCTATGTTCATACGACAAGCGCAAGTTCACACATTATGATTGATTTACGAGATATATATGATAAACGTCCAAAAACATAATGATAAATGTCCAGCAATATTTCCTTATTTATTAAATAACAATAACATACGCGTCGGATCTTGTCACTGAAATATTCGCTCCTATTGGTCAATCAGCACGTGCCCATGGCACACGCCACTCGCAAGCCCCTCTCATTTTTTTTTCTAGTCACGACCTGCGCTGCATCCGCATGGATATCCGCATCGATTATTGCGGATGCGGATGCAGACGCGGGTACCCAAATCAATGCGGAGGCTTCGCATTTGTGGATGCGGATGCAAATGTTCCCAACACCCCTGGTCCATAGCCAATTCTAGCCAATGTAATGCATCCAGATCATCTTTTTTATATCTATGGCGACCAACGCCGTTCACGCTCATCCGAGAGTTATTTTTTTATTCTCAGCAGAGATGGAACATCTATATGTCCCGTCTGATGTTAAGTGGTAACCATCGCCTATAACAAAGTTTTGCCACGCACGTTAGGAACGTGCCCCACGATGCACTGCGTCAACTAGAAGCATACAGGTGTAATTTCACCGACAACCATACCCTTCAAACCAAAACACAGCTATGCTGCTTGGCGACAATATGTTGTATGATGGTGGTACTTCCCCGGGCGACACATCTATGTGTTTAGGGCCTATAAGTCTCAGATTTCGTAATTTGAAACCACATTCTCTTAGTATCTCGTGGCAGAGCCCTAATTTATTAGATACTACAACAGTCAAAACCTCCTATTGTGGAGGTGTCTAACACATACCTATAATCAAATGATTATATTAAAATCTTAAACATTCAGTCAGCATTATATAATCAAATCAATGTTTACACAAATGCCAATCGACACAGAATCATCGCATATAGTCCATCTACGCAAAGTCTACATAATTCTAGTAACATTCCTACAATAAAAACTATTAAACACATAGTAAAAAAACATAATGTATTCGTCAAAGATCGTCAATTGTTATTTCAAATACAAATTCAATATAAAATAATTTATTAGCACCACTAGAATAACTTTAAAACGTCATATTTACCGCCTTTCGCGACCCAGCCACAGGCATTTTTAAGTTAATCAAACGAGCAATGCAGTTGTACTTAGCCATGATAAATAGCAAATAAATACCTATATATTGCTGGACATTTCACAAATCGTACAGTAGGTAGGTAATGTTAGCAATTCAATAGCCCGGGTGTGATGTACCAGTAGTTGGAAACACCAAAAGTGATTCCTTACTTAAATCCCACTTCGCACTATCCCACTTAGACCAAAATAAACTTCTCATTATAGTGAGAGCTCTCACTGGACACTGACGATTTAACAGGCACATGTTCATGCTAGGGCTATGCGATATACAAACCTGCAGATTATATAATGAGGCGACAGAATCGCCCCTACATCTATAAGGCAAGTGTAGTACACAAATGCGCAAACGTAGCATTTATCTGGGCAAACACATCCATAGCCCAGAGGAGCTAACAGTTATCACCCCTAAGAATATCCTTCAGTTTCTGACAGCTATAGAACTAGGCTATTAGTAGTGAACTTTGAACGCCCCAATGAACTAGGGGTGACATAAACACAAATAGCGATCACAATAGGTCTCAGGGCCATGTGGCCTGTGGCCTGTGATATAAGCCGCAAAAGTGAATAAAAAAATAAACTCCCTTTGCATTTTTTTATGTTATTTGTGGGGAAATAGGCTTACCTACGGTCCACCTGATGGTAAGCGGTCACCGTCGCCTATTGACACCGGCAACAGCCGGGGTATTGTCGATGCCTTCCCTACCCTTTAGAAACCTCTACATTTCTCTTTAAGCGTGCCATGTCGTAGCCTTATGGGAAAACCTCAGATGGTAGCTCATTCCCCATCTTGCATGAGGTAGAAAAGATCGCGAGAAGCGTGTGGTGCGCGATACCCAATTGTTGACGATATTTGGATGAGCTTTATTACGTTGTCGAGAAGTGCGGTGATAAATTCTCGACGACGGGATGAGATCAAATAGATCCTCAGAACATTTCCCATTATACAGGCGGTAGAATACACTGAGCGATCCGATATCATGGCGTTGACTCAGCGGTTCCAGCCTGTCGGTGAGTTTAATATTAGTATGATTAATTCTTTGTTACGGCCGTCTGCCCACGTGAATACCTACTACATGATAGAGATATATTTTACAAAGGAGTGGTCCAGATTAAGTACCTAGGCTGCACTGTGACTTAAACAAACACGAGGCAGGAAGAAATCGACATTCGTTTACAGAAAGCCCTCAGGTACTCGTACAGCGCAAAAGGTGTTGATATCCAACATTCTGAGCAAAAAGGCTAAGATTTGGATCTACAAGAACGTTTTTAACTGATATTGATGTACGGCTGTGAAATTTGAACTCTAACACTAAACAAACTCTTGGTGGCAGAGCGGAAGGTCCTTCGTAAGATACTGTGACCAATCCGCAGAGAAGATGGAAGATGGAGAGACCAAAATCATTGGCGAAACGAATACGCATCGCCTTCGCCGGATCAGCAATTTAGAAAGAATGAGAGAGGATCCACATGTTTACAAAACCTATTTCAGTTACCCCGTTGGCCGACGACCCGTTGGACGCCCGCGGTACCGCTGGAACGATGTAGTAGGAAGTAATAGGAAGCGGACCTGCGTGAGCTACAAGGGGAGAACTGGCGAGAAACTGCGCAGGACAGACTAAAATGGCAACTGCTTTTACCGGAGGTTAAAACACACTTCGCGTCGTTGAGTCATAGAAGTAAGTTAGTAAGTATTCTTTGTTATGCAGACATTATGCGGTCTAAAGAATACCTGAAACCCAATCAACCCAATCAGTTGAGCCGTGTCATAGTGCGAATATCGATGTTCGCTCCAACGAGGCATGATCAATGAGCGCCGCCTAGGGTATTTGGTTACACGCGCCCTGATTATATCCTTTAATCACGGGTTATTCCGAACGTTGCGTGTTTGATTCCCACCGCGGAACAAATGTTTGCATGATCTACAGATATTTGTTTCAGGTCTGGTTGTTTATCTCTATAGTAAGTAAGTTTTTACAAAAAAAGTTTATAAGCCGTAATATTCTATCAGTTATGTGGTGCCCTTATTATCAAGCTTTGCTTAGTTTTGGGCTAGATGGAACTACGTGAAATATCCAGCCTTATTTATGCGAAAAACATTCACGTATCACTCATTTAATTCTGAGAGATTTCATTACCAATTACGCCAGGAGGTCTTCAATAAAGTCATATGTAAAAAAAATATATGTATATGAACCCAAAAGGTACCATTAACAACCCAGAACTGACAGTAGCAGATAAGGCTGTCTGGCATAATAAGGGTCGGTGGTATATAACCTAATTATCGTTATGGGTCAGTGGGAAGAAAAACGACGGTAAGTCGAGTAAGGTAATGCAACCGGAAAATGTATAAAAGAATCGTTAGCGAAATAAAAGGGTAATGTAATAAAAGGGCATAGGGGGGGGGGGGGGCGAGAATCTCGACGGTCACGAGAACAACAAATGTTCTACGATGTAACATAACTTACATGAGTTTGTATAGGGTAAGTTCTAGCGAAGACGCAAAGTCTAAAACACTGTTAATTTATAGTCAAACTTATATGTAAAACTAGTTTATCCTGAAGAATAAAATGTATGAAAAGTTGTAAATTGACTCGAAATTAAGAAAGACAGCTGCACTCGGACAATACAGATTAACAAACAATTTAAAATATTGGACATGGTTTTATCTGCATTTGTCTATGCTTTATGGATCAAAAACATACTTTTCATACATACATACATACATTTAGTATTAGTTTACACCAGTAAAAAAACAGATGTAAGTACCTACTTATTTAATGTTAATTTGAAACGACATATAATGTTACTAAGTTTATAATTCTTTTTCATTGTAAGTGACAATGTTTTTAAATGAGAAATAAATATTATGTAAACTGAAGTAAAATCAATAGAAACAACATTTCCAAATCTTATTGATAAAGATAAAGATTATGAAGATGTACTCTTTATTGCACACCAAATAAAAATACAGTAACAAAGGAAATATACAGTATTTAGGTGTACACTACACTGCTCTTACTCGTACTTAGGTACATTGAATAGTTAAATTAAGCATGTCCATTTATTTGTAGGTGTATAGGTGATGTATGAATGTGAATCTTATGTGTATGTATGAATGTATATCTTTAATGTTTAGTGTGCGTGTAAGTACCTACTTATTTAATGTTAATATGAAACTACATATAATGTTACTAAGTTTATAATTCTTTTTCATTGTAAGTGACAATGTTTTTAAATGAGAAATAAATATTATGTAAACTGAAGTAAAATCAATAGAAACAACATTTCCAAATCTTATTGATAAAGATAAAGATTATAAAGATGTACTCTTTATTGTACACCATATAAAAATACAGTAACAAAGGAAATATACTGTATTTAGGTGTACACTACACTGCTCTTACTCGTACTTAGGTACATTGAATAGTTAAATTAAGCATATCCATTTATTTGTAGGTGTATAGGTGATGTATGAATGTGAATCTTATGTGTATGTATGAATGTATATCTTTAATGTTTAGTGTGCGTGTAAGTACCTACTTATTTAATGTTAATATGAAACGACATATAATGTTACTAAGTTTATAATTCTTTTTCATTGTAAGTGACAACGTTTTTAAATGAGAAATAAATATTATGTAAACTGAAGTAGAAATCAATAGATACAACATTTCCAAATCTTATTGATAAAGATAAAGATTATAAAGATGTACTCTTTATTGTACACCAAATAAAAATACAGTAACAAAGGAAATATACAGTATTTAGGTGTACACTACACTGCTCTTACTCGTACTTAGGTACATTGAATAGTTAAATTAAGCATGTCCATTTATTTGTAGGTGTATAGGTGATGTATGAATGTGTATCTTATGTGTATGTATGAATGTATATCTTTAATGTTTAGTATGCGTGTGTGGTTATGGTTGTTGTGTAAGTAATACTTATCTTAAGATTTAAAATAATGATCCTATTTAGTGCGATAAGTGATTGACGTCGTCAATTTGTAAGTATTTGTATTATAAAATTTAAATCCTTTACTGGCTGTAAGTTTTAGCATAAGATATACCTGTTATATACTAAGAGCTGTGGATTATGTTCAAAATAAAATACAATATATAACTGTACAATCTGTATATCTCTGTCGATTTTTATATATTTTTATTTTCATCTATTAACCATTAGTTCCTCAAACGGCCGCGAGAACTTCAGTTGTGAAACGGATTCTTTTTACATAGCTAGTTAGAAATCCTAAAAGCGTTAGGCTATTTTCAATGCCTTTAAATTATTTTTTTTAATATGCAAAAATGAATTTCACAATCAACCTCACGGATATAACAATTTAACGGATTATTCTTATTACTGATTTCAGTGATAGATTAGGAATATGTCTTTATTTACTGTATTATCTTGAAAGATGAAACTGATTTTCACTTTTTATTTATAACGACGGTATTCTATATCTCGAAATCTAAAATAACCAATAGACAGTACAATCAGGATTTTCTGTTTCTTCTCAATCTAATCACATAGTCATTGGATTGTTGTAGAATTATTTAAAGAATTTATTAAATTTCCAAACCCCAATTATTCACAGTGAAACATTATTTACGATAAATGTTGTACTTGATGACTATGTTCTATCGAATAAAAATTGGAAAAAAGATATGTAAAGATAAAAAAATAATAAATAAATATTGCTGGACATTTCACATAGCGCTATCTAGCCCGAAACTAAGCAAAGCTTATACTATGGGAACCAGATATCTGATCTAATACTTACACACTTTTTTCCCAGACCCGGAACAAATATTTGTAGATCATACAAACATTTGTTCCGCGGCGGGAATCGAATCCGCTACCTCCTGCGTTTCAGCCGGCTAAACGCCCACTGCGCCACGGAGTCGTCATAAGTTGTAATAAGTAATACAAGAATACATCTTAACTTATAACTTTCAGTTTACTGAAAAGCATGTTGAAGTATTTGTATTTTATACTCATTGTTTTGAGGCCTACAAATATACAGAATAAAAATAAAATCGACCAAGTGCGAGTCGGACTCCACGAAGGCTTCCGTACTATCAATAAAGACGGCAAAAAAAAACCACGTTTGTTGTATGGGAGCCCCCCTTAAATATATGTTTTATTTTAATTTTAATATTTAATTTTTAGGTTAATATATAACTAAATATTCTGTGAATATTTCAAGCGTCTTTGCCGTTATCAATATCAAGCTAAAACGAGCAAAAACACGTTTATTGTATGGGAGCTCCCCTTAAATATTTATTTTTTTCTGTTTTTAGTATTTGCTATTATAACAGTAACAGAAATACATCATCTGTGAAAATTTCAACTGTCTAACTATCACGGTTCATGAGATACAGCCTGGTGACAGACGAACAGACAGACAGACAGAGGAACCTCAGTAGTAGGGTGCCGTTTTAACCATTGGGTACGAAACCCTAAAAATGAAGGTAATTTTAAACTAAAATCCCAGCAATGACATTACCGCACCTCGAAAAGTAGATACATAAGCAAACTAGTAATCACGAGGAACATTAAACGCCCCAAGAGGTGACCCCTTTTTCACGACTGAACTGAAAACTACTCACCTAACTTTTAACTAGTTAATTAAGCATCAATTCCACGCCTAACCAAGTATCTTTAATGAAGTTGTGACCCTCACTTCATCCCTTTGATAATGTGCTCAATATATACGGAATGTTTGGGTCCCCAAGTATTTGGAGAACATTCAATTTAAATGTGACCGGTAATTCTGATTCTGAGGGACTCACATCTAAATCTGTGCTTTTAATCGGTGCGATGATTGTTGCTTTCGTTCATCTGATTTGTAGCGTTTTCAAACCGGTTGATGATTCTAATGTTCGAATGAAGTTTTAAGTTTACTGGTGGGAGAGCTTTTGTGAACGGGCTCGAGGAAGTGGACACCACCGCCTTACCTTTATCTGCCGCCAAATAGCAGTACTTGTGCTGCTGTGTTCCGGTTAGATGGTAATGGTATGTTCCTGTAATTACTGGCACATAGGCATAACAGCTAAGTCCTATAGTAAGGCAACGTATCCACATAGAGATCAAGACAACATAATAGCTTGTTTTGATTTCTATGTGGATATTCATGGGCTGCAGTAGCCACTTAACATCTGGTAGACTGCATGCTTGTTTGCCATATAAGTAGTATGAAAAAAAGAAGTGTGTATCGTAGCGGATAGTACAAACTTGGGGATACTTAAGCTGCTAGCGTGGCGGGTGTATTTATTCTATGGATGATGATGATGATGGTGAAGTTAAAATAATCATGGTTCAATAATGTTATTGTAAACAGGTAAGTATAAGTATACGCGCGCTGACAATGTATACGACGAGAAGACAGCTAACTGTTTAGTTTCCCGGGTAATTAATGAACTACCCTCTGACTTGTTAGATAGCATAACGTTAAACAATAAGAAAATATACATAAATTGTATTTTTTATCTAATCTAGAGTGGTATCAATTATAAATTCCTTGTTAAAAACCTGGTTCCAATCAAGATTACTTATTACCTATACACCTCATCATCATCATCATCAGCCCGTACACGTCCACAGCTGAACTTAGGCCTCCCGCTTAGATCGCCACAACGAGCGGTTGGTAGCCGTTTGCGCTCAACGGCTCCCCGCGATTCTTACTAGATCGTCGGGCCACCTTGTGGGGGGCGGCCTACGCTGCGTCTTCCAGTCCGTGGTCTCCACTCGAGAACCTTTCTTCCCCAACGGTTATCAGTTCTACGAGCGATGTGGCCTGCCCATTGCTACTTCAACTTGCTAATTTTGAGAGCTATGTCGGCAACTTTAGTTCTTCTGCGGATTTCCTCATTGCGGATTTTGTCACGCAAAGAAACCCCTATACCTAGTAACCTAGTAGTGACATTATTCGTTTTGAGTGCTTCCAAGCTTTGGTTTTTAAGATGTAGACTCTTATAACCGATTTCAAAAATAGAAGGAGGTTTTCAATAAGTCGGAATCTTTTGTTTTATGTATGCCCTTCACATGTATGACTGTAGAAGGGTAGGACGTCCGGCAGCGAGATGGGTGGACGAGATTGTTAGAGTCTAGAGGTGAGACTAGCTCAGCAGTGGGTGAAGTCGGGCTGAAGATGATGATGTACTCGATTACTCAAAGACGCCTGGACCGATTCGAGAAATTATTTTTTTGTATAAAAGGCCAGATTTCCACATTCGCACCAAGTCAGGATCTGATTATGGGATCTCAAAAAATCGAGGGCAACGCTCAAATTTTTTAAGGACGCTTATTGTGTTTTATATAATATGTTCTATAAAAAAACTATTAATATGATATGAATTACTGGTTATGATGATGAACACCTTAGTGGTTCTTAAGTATTATTTTTATACATTACTGTTTGAAAAAAAATATTTTATAAGTAAATAAAAAAAAACAAAACAGAAGTAATCTATATATAAATACGTGAGGAAATATTTATGCCCCTTGTTAAGCTTATTGCGCGCGCGCAGGAGTGAGAAATATGGCATTGTTAAAGTTCGTATGAAGAAGGAGGGGTTAATGTTAAAATTAAGTTAAAATTATATATATATATATATAAAAACCAAGTCGGGTTAGTAACACCATTTTTAACTAAAGAATGACAGGACCGATTTTGATGATTTTCATTTGTTCGATTTATCTCCGCCCCGAATAGCAGAATAAGTATTACAACATCGGAAAAAATCACGCAAAAATAAATTATGAAGAAAATTCATTTTCTTATCATGGATATAGCTAATGATGGCCAATTGACAATTCTACCAAGGAAAGGTACACACGGCTACACATCAAGCTATACATTTCCAGTATAAGCTGACCTCGCATTGTGTGGGCTTTTCGTAGAAGGAGAAGTCAGCTTATACTGGAAATGTATAGCTCGATGCGTAGCCGTGTGTACAATAGCAGCCCGCGTCATATGCAAGTCAAGGCGGTACGAAGTTTGGCGGGTCAGCTATGAAATTATAAATTGCGGTCGATTTCGGCCACTCTGTGCACTATGTGACGTCTGCTTCTTTGCTCCTGACTTTTTGGGAGTAGTCCATTAGTACTTACGTTTTACCTAAATTATCTACAGAGATAATGTTGGTAAACATAGAAATTGTATGACGAGAAATAGCTGGTAGCATTTGAAATGCAGCCAGATAATGGCTCTATTTGCCGAAGAGCCCAAATAACCGAAATGCATTAAAAATTGAACTGCAGAGGCGGCGACGATATTTCGCTTCGCTCGCTGCAAAATCCAGCTCTGATCTGCGTCCACTACCAATTGTCTATGTTATAATTGGATAGGAATTGGGTAATATTTTTAATGGCCAATGTGCTTCTGCGTTTCTATAAAAAAACTAGATGCCAGTGCACAGTGGTCGAAATTCGATCGTTATTTTTTAGTGTTCCGTACCTCAAAAGGTAAACAAGAACCCTTATAAGATCACTGTATTGTCTGTCTGTCCGTCTGTCTGTCTGCGTGTCACCACCGATTTTCTCAGGAATTGAAGGGCCTAGCAAATTGAAATTTATACCAGATACTGAGGTCTATAGTCCCTATTAGATGTATAAAAATCAAGGTCCTGAGTCAACACGATAAAAAGATATGGGAAAATATAAATATTTGCGAAAACTTGTAAGTACCAAAATTTACCTTAATTCTCAACTTTTTTTTATTTTTCGGAATGTCTTCTTTACTTGTGCTGTAAGACCTTGCTTTTAACCAAAATTGACAATTCTAAGTCAACCGGAAGTACCCTATAGGTTTGGGGCCGAAAACCTATATGGTAGTTCCCGTTGACATAGAATCACGAAATTTGTCTTAACAGCACAAATAAAGGAAAAATTCCCCATACATACATAGTTGATGCCAATTAAGATAGTCCTCTGAGTTGTATGGGCGCTCATGACTAGCTTAATCGGCGCCAGCCTCAAATAAGGTAAATAAATAAAATTGTGCTATTGAATAAAATAAATATTTAAGTGAGGCTCCCATACTTTTTTGCCGTTTTTATAGATAATGGTACGGAACCCTTCGTGCGTGAGTCTGACTCGCACTTGGCTGGTTTTATTTTAGTTTAATTTTGGCATTTGATCCTTCTTCTCCATATAAACTTTAACTACGCCAAATATCTCACTCCTTCGTGTGCACAATAAACTTATACAGCGATACATTTTTTCTCTTCACGTATAATATTATAGATATTAGCTTACGAAATACTACCTCTTTTGTTGTTAAATAAACAAAAGAAAGCGACTGGATTGAATTTTAGAGAATAATGCTGAATTTTTTAAAATAACTGTAGAGACTCTTGCGCGCCTTGTGCTCTACAAAGCGCAAATCCGGCCCCACATGGAGTACTGTTCTCACATCTGGAACGGTGCACCGAAATACTAACTGCAGCCCCTAGACTCCTTGCAACGCAGAGCTGCTCGTATTGTTGACAACCCAGTAGTATCTAAGGATCTGGAGCCGCTGAGTCTGCGCCGTGACATCGGAGCGCTCAGCGTTTTCTATAAAATATGTAACGGTGAATGTTCTGAAGAGCTGTTCAATTTAATTCCAGCTTCCCACTTCTACCATCGAACCTCCCGCAACCGGAAACTAGCTAACCCACATATTGTAGATGCGTGGAAGTCTCATACGATGCGTTTGCCCCGCTCGTTTCTTCCTGCAAGATGTGGAATGACCTACCTCCGAAGGTTCAAAATGAGCGCCTTCAAGAGAAGTGTAAATAGGGTATTGAGTGCTAGGCAACACGACTGTGGTACCACGAGTGCTGCAGGAGTTTATAGGCGGCGGTGACCACTTAACATCAGGAGGCCCGTCAGCTTGTGTGTCTACAAGTCTTCTATATATATATGTATATATATATATATATATATATATATATACATATATATATATAAAAGAAATTCGTGATAGTAACACTATTTATAACTCAAGAACGGCTGAACCGATTTAGCTGAAAATTGGTAGGGAGGTAGCTAAGAACCAGGAGAAGGACATAGGATAATTTTTATTACGTTCCCGTTGTTCCCGTGGGACATCAAAGAGAATACAAGTCACTATAAAACATCGTATAACAAAAACGCATCTGACCTGGAATAACAAAACAGCTATGACAGCAAATGACAGCTAAACGTAATTTTGTCTATGGTTAAGTATAGTTGTATAATGATGGCCGGGGACAACAATTGATAATTCTACCAGGGCCGGTGACGTTTAATGACAGCCCGCGTTATATGCATGTCAAGGTGGTATAAAGTTCGGAGAGCCCACTTGTATAATATAAAAAAAGACTATATTTTCTCTATTATTCTTTTAACAAATGTATTCACTACAAACTATCAAAAATATCATAATCCAGCCTTTCAAATGTCAATTAAATAGCAGCTGGCACCTAAGTTTCTAATGCCCTTTAGATAACAAATTCTTTATAAATAACAGAAACATCGTACAAATTACCGATACACCGTCGTCAATGTCCACCTTGATGTGGGTAACAAACTTTGTATACTAAACCACCAAAGAGACTGAAAGCAAGTTCGCCTCACGGCCCTTACGACTTAAATCCTTAACAAACTTTTCACTGTATATAATAATCACACGTTACAAAATGAAACTTGCTTCTACAAGCCGACTTTTTATTTCAAGTGAGATTCTCTCGCGAGCAATTAGTACGGCACATGAAGAGAATTACTAATCCTCGTTGGCTTCGCTAATGAAAAACTTCCGAACTTTGGCAGTGCCGCTTTATCTCGAAATCGTCGGCTTTACACACTAGCAGGCTGCACAAGCCGTCAGCGTGAAACGTGTCATTCGTAATACTCATACACAGTGACGGAATGAATAGGTTCGTCACATTAGAGTCAGTTTTCGCTTGCACCAGTAATGCAAGAATCAATTAATTCTTTTTGACAGAGTCAAACAACTTTAGTCTAAAAGTTTCGTGATTGATATCAATCATTATTATAAATACGGGATTTATCACGTACGTTCGCCGTAGGACAGAGACCCTATGGGCGTCCCCGTCGTGTATATGATACCATGTGACTGCGATAAATGCTACATTGGTGAAACAAAGCGAAACGTATGTACTTACCAGGTTGACTGAACACATACGTGCAATAAAGAATGTCGACTCCAACAGTTCTGCAGTGGCGGTACATGTCCTAGATTTTGATTCGACGCACTACAGACGTTTTGACAACGCCCGGGTCTTAGCGAGAGAGAAGTTCTTCGTTCCTCGCAAGATCCGAGAGGCGATAGAGTGTGCATAGTCGTGTGCCGAACTTTAACAGAGATAGGAGATGGTTTCTACCGCCAGCCTGGAGGCCATGTCTTCATGATCCAAGCGACAGAAGAGTTAGTGAACCTGGTAGAGACATAGTTAGTGTTGTGTATTTACCTGTACCGAGAGCTACCGAAGAGAGCAGCAGCAGTGAGGCGAAACGTTATTCGGAGTGGATCGCACTCACCCTGAAGAAGGTTCACGAATTTAATCGAAATATTGTCGGTTAAAACACTGATAAGATGGTACGTGATAAATTCCGTATTTATAAAACTATATTTAAACTTTATGACGACCTCCGTGGTGCAGTGGGCGAATAGCCGGCTGAGACGCAGGAGATAGCGGGTTCGATTCCCGCCGCGGAACAAATGTTTGCACGATCTACAGATCCGGTTCCGGGTCTGGTGGTTTCTCTATATATTATGAGTATATATTTACAAAAAAATGTATATAAGTATTCTATCAGTTATCTGGTTCCCATAGTACAAGCACTGCTTAGTTGGGGTTAGATAGCGCTGTGTGAAATGTCCAGATATATTTATTATTTATTTTTTTATTAACGAACAGTTAAACATTTTTTTCTCTACCTCGTTCTTTTCTGTAAAAAAGTTTCAAAAGGTATATGTACTCGCGATGAACGTTGAACGAATCAATTTGAAAATTGACGAATCTTTTCATTTCGTTACTGTAAATTCAGTGATATCGCATGTATTATTTTTAGAACCTAAATTTTCCAATGCCTATGTTTGCGGCGAGAAAGCGACACGATATATTGTCCAATTTGATTATTGATTGGTTATCATTACACTAATATTTTATTATAAATGCGAAAGTTTGAATGTTTGTTTGTTTGTTACTCAATCACGCCGTAACGGCTGAACCGACTACGATGAAATTTGGTAAATACGTAGGTTAAAGCCTGGATCACCATATAGGCTACCATTTATCCCATAAATACTGATTTATGGTATAAACCATGGTACCCATGTAGGATGTACCCATGGTATAAAAATCGAATGTCCAAGTTTATACATGTATTTTGCATCTCAGAACAACGCGCGCGTAGCCGCTGGCAACAACTAGTTTACAATATAAAACGAAACTTAAATTTACCTGAAGAGAAAAGAAAAGAATTTCCAAAGTTTTGATGATATATTTGTTATTAGCAGTGCAATATAGTATTTTATATGTATATATTGTCTTGCTTAACCTTCTCATAAAATAGTTTAGGGATAGATAATTTTCTAACAAATCTCATAAATACTCGGGTACAAAGGTAAACTTTATTCGACCTTCAACTTACCTGATGTTGAGTAGATATAAAGGGGCTAATCTCATAATTTTGTCGCTACAATGGAAACCCCTGGAGCCTTAATACCGTCCTGAACACGCGTTCTTTATTAAAAGCTTTACAAAATATCCTCTATTCTTGTTATTTCGATGTTGTTTGGCATTGGATTATAAAAAAAATATATTAAAGCAAAAAGTATTATATATATCTAAAGAGTGATAAAATCAAAAACCGTTTAGATCCTTTGCGTCTAAACACAAGTTTTTAAACTTAGAGCAAGGTACCAAAGTATTTGATGTAGGTAACAAGGTTCTAGTGCAGAACCACAAGATACAACAGCCTAGGTATCCTAGAATTTTAACTATTTATACACTATGAAAAACCCCTTTTTGAAATAAATACATCATTCATTCATTGTATTATGTTTTAGAAATAATTGCGTTGTTAAATTATCACAGTTTCATGTCTTGTTGAAGTTATAACTACTTCTTTTGTTGCGATAGGAGAGAAGATGCGCGCGCCGATAAAACACTATGAAGTTAGTTTCGTCGATATTGCACATATATGTTTGATTGAAGTATGTAAAATGGCACACTAAACTATTTAGAGGTCTAAGTGTCTATAAGCACACAGACAATCCTAAGGTTTTACTGTATATAATGGATGACAGTGCTATGTAAATTTAGGTTGTATAAAAAATGGATTAAAAATGCTGAATTGGACATCTTAAGGCCATGAGAGTTTAGTGCGAGTATTTCGCCAGAGCGGCCATCCCATGATTGGAAATCCTGATTTCGCAAAGAGGGTAAAATGTCCACGTCTCAAAGAAGGAATTCGCCAATTTATGTTCATGTCAAAGGCAACGGTGTCACTGCAGAATTTTTAATGTAGCACATTTCAAAGCCAACGAACGCAGCCTTTTGCGTGGCGTTCCAGAGTAAACAGCGTTTAATTTATTATCATGGTTAGACAGTTTAGCTAAGGTATTGTCTTTATCTCTTTCTAACCCTCGATGCAATAGTGTTATTATAATTTTGAAGCGTTAGTATATCCGTCTGTCTGTAAGTCATCTTAGGTCCGGTTTTAGGATTCTGTAGTTACACTTATAGTTTCGCCACATTGTCTGACTGTCTATCTGTCTTTCCGTCCTAATAGACTAATAGACATTAGATGGAAAAACGACCTGATTAAGTTTGCTGTGAGTCATTAGGTCGCAGAAGTCTTAAGACTTAGCTACCGTGTTAAGCCAATACACTGTATCTTAAGTTACAGTGTTTTGCCTTAACAGGGCTCAATCGTTTTCTTTTGATCTGTTCTATACTAACTATTTTATAGTTATATATATATATCTATTACCTACACTGAGAAAATACGATTTAGAAAACACTGTATTCATGAAATCTATAAGGTTCAACATACCAAAACACGGTAAAAAAATATAACGTGTATTGCCAAAACAAATTGACGCGCGGAAAAAATACAGTGTTCAAAAATCCAAACTATCGAGACCCGCGCGCCGAGATTCCTATCAGCAGCGCGCATCTGGCAGGAAGGTCATTAATAGTGGCTATGCACCCGTATGACACGGGCGGTGTGCGGGGTGCGCGGGCCGGAAGAAAAGTCAAGGATATAGGCGAGTGCGACAGTTTCGATTAGTTTACGCTAATGAGAGGTTTGTCTCTTGTGACTGATTGTAAACTGATCTCTTGTCTAAAACCTACCTTCTTGTGTGTGATTATATGTATTTTTTAATTCTTTAATAATTATACTAAACATTTTAAACAAATTGTCTTCTTCGTTCTGCTGCCCTTCTAACTTCTATATTTATACAATTTCAGGATTGCTTAATATTTAGACATGAAATACAATATATTACTTTATTATACAATATATAACTTTATGTTGAAAAGGCAAAACACTAATATCACGTAAAGTGTTTTGCCATAACAATAGCATCATTACCAGATGACTGTATTATGGTAAAACACTTTTTTGACGATATAACGTTTATTTTTTTAAATATATCGCATTAAAAGTCATATGAATAGGTAGATAATTGTAATACCTTGAAAATAATACCGAACAGTACATACTTTAGTAATGATATGAAAGAACAATCGAATACAAACCAAATAAAGTTTTTTTGCGCATTTACTCAAATGTCACTTTTTTAACTTACAGTGTATTGGTTTTACACGGTAGTGATGTGATGATGATGAGACTATTAGTGCTGTAAAGCATGATGTTACATTTTGGTGATGCCTAGTACTCGTAAGTTAGAAAATAAAAAACAGTTGCGGGTTTCTGATATTCAAATCCCTAAAACTTCACGAGTTATCTATGAAATAATAACTTGTAGAAATATTTTTTGGTATTACGGGAAAAAAATATCCCAACAAAGCATCTAAAGCGTTATTTCTCGGGCCAAAGCTTTCGCCTCTGCAGTTCCTTTATAATATCTTTCAATAACAACTTGGCTCACCCTGCTATCACGTCCAGCCAGTTATTTCAGAAGGATATAAAAACGTATTGAATAAAGTGGGGATTAATTTAACAGTCTGTGAATCAAATGGACATAAAGCATATGCTCTATAAAATGAGTGATTGGACTTCCAGTTTTATAGGAAGCTATATCTTTTTGTACATGATTGGGTGTCAAATCACATACTAAAAAAATGAAAACTCTCTTCCACTATACTCAGATAGACTGAAATTCTGACAAACATGGCGAAACTTAGGTACCATTTTTAGATACGGAACCTTAAAATAAACAAGCTCTTGCGGTTTCCAATCCAGACGGACAAACCGCCACTTAGACTAAATGCTTAGCTGGATCCCGTTGGATACGGAATCTTAAAATGGAGCTGGTGTGTGTAAGTGGAGAACACGCACTGGAACTGCCCCTACTAAATGGAAATACGACCTGATAAAGGTTGCTGGGAGCCGTTGGGTACAAATCAAATCAAATCAAATCAAATCATTTATTTTTCATCAAGATTTACAGAGCTGACAATGCTGTTTATAATACAGTATTAGTTCACAAATTTGGTTGTTAACAAACATTGCTTACAGAGAGCCTCAAACTAAGCTTAAAGAATAAACTGGTGTTATGAGGCTCAGAGGACGAATTTAATAGCCATAAGCAACATAATTGCTCCAACAGGAATATTATTAAAAAAATTTAACATATTAATAAAATAAAATAGAATAAAAATTACAAATTAAAATCTTACATTAAGGACTAATTAATGTTTATGATATTAGCGGTGAGTGGGTGATTTCGTGTGTGGGTGTTTGAGGGTGCGTGTGCGTGTGTATTTGTGTATTGCGTGGTGCATGTGCGTATGGGATTGAGAGTATAAGGGTGTGTGTGGGCGGGGGGGGGTTTGAATAAGTACGTGTTTGAGTATATGTAATTTTAAGGGTGTGCGTGTGTGTGTATGTATGTGTGTGTGTGTGTGTATGTGTGTGTGTGTGTGTGTGTGTGTGTGTGTGTGTGTGTGTAAACAAGATTGCGCAGAGTGGGAAATGTACAGGCCGCATAAGATCAGTCCCTCTGGAAATCTATGAGGGAGGACTATGGTCAGCTGCGGGCGTCTTATGGCTGATACGATGATGATGATAAAATGGTATAGCTGAAGCCCAATCTGACCTCCTTTAATAAGCCAACTGAAGATTAACTAATGAAGTTAATCAATCAAGTCGAGACAAATGGGGCGAACCATCAAAATGTGCCTTTATTTAGGCCGCAAAAACTTTTTGTACGGAAATGGCCTTCGTAACTTTTTAAATGGGTAAATTTTTGGAACATTGTTTTTGGAAGTTCATTTAGCGTCTATTCTTCCAAGCTATTTGGTGTAAACATAGATAGCTCTTAAAAACGTAAACGTCTGGGTACACATTTGATTGGCTTTTTTAAGTTAAAATGAGTCTCTCGACCAAGAACCGCACTTCTTTTCATTGTATATGTTGGGTTTTTATTTGTGTTTCTTTGTTAAAGTACAAGGCTTAAAGTCATCGTCAAAAGATTGAGAATAATTCCATAACAAGAGAGATCCCGTATCGATTTAGTTTACAAAACTAGCCTTCTTCAAATAAAAATTTTTGAACAGACCTTCACCTTTCGCAGGAATTTTTCAAATAATATAACATTCATGTGATATAGCACTTATACTATAAACATTCTTAATTATATACAAATAACATATAAATAAATAACTAATAACAAAAGTATATATACGAGATAAAACTCATGTAAATTAAATAGTACAAATAAATACATAAATATATAAATAATGTTTATAAGCAAACACGAATGGAAAACTATGTTTTTAATAATACACGCTTATTATAATATTTTATACTAACATCTTCTAAATAAACTAAGCTATTACATTTCTCCAAAAATACGATTAAAACACCAATATAAATTAAAATAACGAACGAAAATAATCTTTATATGCTTAACCAGTTAATGTATACATTGAAATAAAATTCTAACTAATAAGGTTTATTGGTTAAGAATGGGCCTCGCTGTCGGCATCTTCGCATACTACAGTCGGAATTCCGTCTAGGAATTTTGAAGGCAGCAAATCCGAACAAGATTATTCGATTTCGAATTTCAAACTTAAAATTACGTACATGTGATAAGGACCTGGATTTTGTATGTATTTGCTACCTTTGAAATTCCGATTCAATATTCCGAATTTATTTGACCTTACAAAGAAACTAATATTTGCAAAATTATTTCTACTTTAGTTTTTTGAAATTGAATTCCAATAAAGTTTTTTCTACAGAAACATTAACATACGATATGTTCGGCTCGAATTTTTGTTAAGAAATTAAATTCCGTCAATAGATCCACAAATTGTTATTGATTGTTCAAAAGAAGTGAAACTGATTTCAATAAACTCCGCGAGTAGCAGATTAAGAGGCATGAGGTTGCAGTTTTGATTTTTTGAAAAAAATATTGTATAATCTTCAAATCAGTCAATGCAATGTCAAAAAATCTAATATAAAAACATCTTCAGATTTTAAAGTTTTATTTAATCGTTATGACCAAGAAATACAATTATGGTTATGACCGTTTAGCTTCGCAGCTCCACAACGAATGCCCGGTACTGTCGAATCGACAATCAAGAAAAAAACCCTTTTGAATGACACGTCATTCCCCAAGTTTTTAAAACTAAATCTAAACTTATTGACATCATCCGGATTTCCGTTGAGGTATTCATTCAAAAATTGATTCTAAAACTGTATTATTTATTTAATCATTTTAACATAAATAACCAATTATTTTAAACTATAACAGATATATATAAAAGTTTACTTCCGTCAATATTTCATTAATCATAAAATAATATATCAATAAATTGCAATCAAATATTAAATTATCCAAGTAGATATTTATATAAATCAAAACGATAATTTGTAGGCAAATCTAACACAAGTTAATATAAAATACAAATTCTTCACTTCCGTCAATATTGCTTTGATAATGTTAATTTATCACATAAAATACAATTATTTAATAATATCAGTAAATATTTATATAAATCAAACATATAATTTATAAGCAAGCTAACACAAGATATATTTCTAAATACCCACGAAACAGAGAATCCTAATGTGTTACGGCACGTTTATGGAGACGCGTTGTGCGGCGCAAGCAGCGCTTTAAATCAATCAAACACTTCTACGTAATCGCTCTCATACCCGGCCTTATGTTTAAGTTGGAAGCGCGACATCTCCTTATACGTGCCTTTGGGAGTGGTATGTGATTAGGTATTTGTTAGGTGTTCATTTTTTATCTATATTCTATCACACCATGTTGAGACAAATACAGGGTGTTTAGTAATATACTGACGATATTCAAGTGACGGTCTCTCAGAACATAAAAGAAAGCTTCTCAAAAAAAAAACTACTAGTTATATTATCAAATTTTAAAGAAAATCGACTAAGTTTAGGTTATTCATTTGATATAAAACTTACTACCTACTCTTGCAATCGACATCCAAAATTAAAGGCCGTAATCCATAACAGCGTAGATTTGCTACTAGTACCTACCTGCTACCGTAGATCTAGGCAGGCATGTTTATTTTTGATATCTTTTTCGAAAATGACTGCGGGTTTTGGGTTAGAAAAGGACAACAAGAGACAACACGAGCAGTCACCAATATGGTCTGTGGTAAGATGGCAAGCATTATGCAATAGCAGAACATAAGTTTAATAAAGTGTTTGTTTTTACACGCCAAAATAAGTTTCACATATTACAGGGTAAACATTTCACAAATGTATTTATTATGCTCATCAAAATAACCCCTTTCCTTTTTGTGTGTATATTATCAAACACCCTATATAGTACGTTAGTAAGTCCTTAACACGTGGTCGCTGTGTTACAAGACTGCAGAATAATCTTCATGAAAGATAAACTAGCAAATTAGCCACGTTACTAAATAATTCTAAAAAATATTATCTTTAGAAAAGCATCGTGTTTTATTGTTTGCATTGACAGACTGTTTTCAATTCAGTCAAAAAGTCACGTGACTGTACACACGGCTACACATCAAGCTATACATTTCCAGTATACTATATTACAGTATTAGTTTAATTACTACTTGTTAAGTCAGTGCATAAAAGTGACAGTTCCCGAGAACCCTATCTGTGGCGGCGGCAGCTGCAGATGTTTCTGCCAAGGCGAGGCTGAAAACCAGCGTAGCTGAGCCCTCGACCTATTTACCACCACCTTCTACCTTAGTGCTGCCTACAATAATGTACTAATGTTTCTTAGAATTAGGCCTACTGTTATACCTACCTAGCTTTATTTAGTACTTATTGTACCTACCTACTTCTGTTAGCTTAATAGGTGTGTGTGTTATTATAAGCTAACCTTTCATTCTACGAAAAGCCTACACAATGCGAGGCCAGCTTATACGGGAAATAATAGCTTGATGTGTAGCCATGTGAACGTGAGTGTCTGACGTGTGTGCGTGAAGGATAGTATGAATGTAACTCTAGATCTCAGAGTTTCACTACTATCTGCTTTTAAATCTTTTCTTTTCACGAAAAGGCTATAAAATGTAAATAAAGGTAAGCACATGATTGCAAATAGAAATGCTCAGCCATAAGAACAAATCTAAAAGGGTCTTGTGAAAGCATATTGAGATACTGAACCTTTTCCTCCGACTAATAAGGTAAGGGATACCAAGTGCTTTTGACCCATGTGAGTAGATATTGTGGTTTGCTTTGGTACGGACGTTCACTAATATTTTTATAATTTATCCAGATAAAGATTAATATGTTTAATGACATGTTTATATTATCGTACATTTCGTTGCTACAAATCACGAAGTCAACATTTTTAACTGTGCACCACCGTTTCTGCTTAGCTCATTACTGCCCATCGCGAGGTTGCCTGGAAGAAATGGATTCCAGTGATAAGGCGGCTTACTGTACTTTGTTTATTTATGATAGTTTTTAAAGAAATTTTGGTGTACAATAAAGAGTTAATGTAATTAGTAGAATAATGGTTTTGCGCCACTTAAGGCGACGTGTGATTAAGGTTTTGTGCATGCGGGACGCGTCTATCCGAAGATGTACCGCGGCGCGCCGTCTCGCTCTTACAGCTCATACTATAACAGCTCGTCCATTTCATAGTTCACAATAGTAATATTAGGTACAAAAAAATGCGAAAGTGCGTTTTAAGTACAGTCGTATTTATAATTGTCTATACAACCAGAGCAGGCGTAGCTACGCCATCTAGTTATTTGTAATTAAAATAGTCACGCTTGCACTAATATCTCAGATTGTTGACACAAGCCACAACCACAGCTATTATATAAGATCATTAAATTCGACTAAGTACCCAAGTGTTCTTCATCGTGGCGCTGCGGCAGCAATGGCTGGTTACAGTAAAGTTGAGGTGAAAAGTCCGGGTTCAATACCGATCATAAAACATTTTTTTTTATTTTTTCAATTTATTATTTTATGCTTTAAGATTTACTGGAATGTTTTTTTTTACCCAAAAAAATTTGTCCAAAGTACATGAACTCCCGTTACCTGTAATTTGAATGAAACTGTAGGTTAAGTATTTTGGTTTATATTTTGTGGCGCTATTTTGGATTACGAATTATATTTTTTTTGTTAACACAACCCATAGTTACATATAAGCTCACATCAGATAAATTTTTAGTTGAGAGGAAATCATTGAAAGTATTATTTTTTTTCACCATGTTTCGTTCACCGTCAGCTGATTTTTTTTTCTTTAAGATATGTTTGTTTTTGTACGTGCGTGGGAGGCTACCGCCGCTCATGCCATCCACAGAACCGCAGCTGACGTCAACGAGACTTCATAATACTATTCCCTTAAGTGTATCACCAATTATCATTCGAAAAGAAGTAATTGAACAAATTTTTACCTGGCTCCCGGACTATACCACTAAAGATCGAACAAAGATAAAATTACGACATTTATATATGTGTTATTAATTGAATATTGGGAGTTCTCACAGATCGCATAAAAACACCATACTAAGAGCTCTTAGACAAAAATCGTCGACGTCACGCTAAAACAGCTTTTCCTTAAAGTATTTCATAAAACCTAAATTTGAGAATACAAATAAGAGACAAAATGAAACTTACGAATAATTATTTTCCCTGAATATTTTTCATTACGGTAAAACAATATGCGTTTATAGAGCTATAAAAACGTCTTCAAAGGGACCGGAATAAAAGAGGTGTTATTTTCGCACAATTTGAGCATATTTCAGCCACATTATACGATCCTTACGTTTCAAAGCGATACACTTATGTGGCACCTTAAATAGGCTTAAAAGGGCAATAAAAGAGGGTTTTTGTTCGTTCTGTTAAATTATGTTGGTAAACACATTTTTATTTTTCTCCTTTGTTTAATGCATTTTAATTCTTCTTAATTATGAATTTCGCGTTTGTTGGTGCAACTAATGCAAGTTTCTTTATTTATCTGGTTTAATAACGGATTATTTTTAATATTAGAAGCTTTTATTTAACTTTTCTTGTTAGTATGTCCTAAATGTGGTGCCGAGACGTGGACGCTCACGCAGGAGGCTGTGTACAGGTTAAGAGTTGCACAAAGGGCCATGGAGCGTAACATGCTTGGCATCAGACTGTTAGATCGAGTTCCAAACGTCGAGATCCGTAGACGAACGAAGGTTCATGACATTGGGATTCGAGTTATGGAGCTCAAATGGTCTTGGGCGGGACACTTGGCTAGACGTGGTGATGACAGATGGAGCAGGACAGTGACTGAATGGTGGCCAAGGAGCGGGTATAGAAGGGTAGGACGACCAGCAGCGAGATGGGTGGACGACATGGTAAAGGTCGTGGGCCGTCAGTAGGTGAGACTAGCACAGGATCGTGGTGGATGGCACAAACTTGGGGAGGCCTATACCCAACAATGGGTGAATTCAGGCTGTGGATGATGATGATGATGTCCTAAAATCTTGCACTCAATGGTATATCGACCGATTCAGGTAAAGTTTAAAATAGGTACCTACGAGTATGTAACTTCGGTGACTGACGATACTAATAATGAAGGACCATGAAGGTAGTTCTAAGATGTAAACGGATGCTAGACAACTGAACTACTGAATGGAATTTAATCATAGTAGGCATATATTAGGGGTATATAGTTAAATCTGCTTGCGGTTACGATTATGAATTATGTGAAATTATTTCATAAATTAAGTTTTCTACAAAAAAACATAATTCTTCTTAAATGACAATGGTATTTTCCTATAACTTGCTTTTGTAATTTATTCGCCGCCTTCTTCCTCGTATTTTTTTTGTAAAACCACTAGACCTGGAACTAATATATGTAGATCATTAAACATTTGTTCGAATCTGCAACCTCCTCCCGCGTCTCATAAGGATATTCGCCACTGCTCCACGGAGGTCGCTAGAAAGGCTTCGTCTTTTTTTATTACACATATGACCACGGTCGATGTAACTTGTAACAATATGATAATTTTGATATAAATATGTGCGCGAAACGACCCGTTTTGTCTTAAAAACATGAGTATAGTTCGTGAAAATTTAAAAAGTTCTACATATTATATGAGTTTTTAAAATTCATTAACATTATTTTGAAAACTGATGATCTGCGAATCTTTGCTTATCAGAAAAATAGTATTTGTCTGCGGCGCAAGAGGTTGCGGTTCTTAGTCCGTAGGTATTACGTAAAAAAATATAGATGAACATAAAAATGCTTTATTGTACACCACACTTAATTTATCATTTATTTATTTTCAGATGTCAAAGATCCAAATTTGTAAGTAAAAACTTAATTAAACATGTCAAATGATATAATAAAGAAAACAGATATGCGGTAGGTATGTGAGTATCTAGTATAGGTACTGCGCATGTACCATACAACAATAGTTTAGATACTCACAGTCGAACCTGTTTGTTTACCAAATATTTTATGTTAATTTTAGTTAATTTACCAACTAAATTTAAAACATTTTAACTTGATATGTTCTGAAAATATTTGTTCCTTTCCGGACTGTGATGTGATTGTTGTTTTCTGTGATAACTTTTGCTTCATATATCTGGACAAATAAACAACTTGAGCAACGAGTAATCGAGTTCAGCAATATTCTAAAAACCTTTCAGAACTTCTAACCACAATATTCCTTGCCATGACGCAAACTCGCTAAAGCAAACAAAATGCCTGAAACCCGGGAGAGGAATGGCAACATTGTAATCAGAGTCGCGAGTTGCAGCGACCACCTCAAAGAGGAACTTTCCTTGTAATTTGACGGAGCGGATTCACGTCAAACAAGCTGACCGTACCTAAATTAACTTCGATAACTTAAGTTGCATTGCATAAACTTGTTATCACATAAACGTATAGTGTTATGGGATGCTTAGAGTAGTACAGTTTCTCGTGAAAGGGCTCGTCCGGGTAAGTGCTACCACCATACCTATTTCTGACGCCAAGCAGCATTGCTGTGTTTCGGATTGAAGGGTACAGTTGCTGGCGACATTACAGGCGCTTAAGATTTTATACCTACCTGTATTCCTCAAGTTGATGGACGCAGGGCAGTGCATCGTACGGCCCGTTTTTAAAGTGAGTGACCTATGAGGTAATACTTCGTTTTAGGCGATGGTTACCACTTAACATCAGGTGGGCCTTATACTTGTTCCTTCTACAGGAGAAATAAAAAAAATAAAAAAACGAGTGTGCTATAGACCACACGACTTAAGTAAAACTTCATTAGGGCCATCTGTTTAAAGGAAATGTCAACCTTTTTCTAGGCGCATACAGTATATGTTGTGGAATAGCTAAACTTTTTTGTAAATCGAAGCTGGTAGATTCGAAATACGAAACGACGTAAATACTTTTTTTATCTATAGCAAAATGAACTCTATTATACAGCATGAATGAGTGTTTTGTTTTTGCAGTTTGTATAATTTAGGCTAATAAGGGATTGGAGATCAACTGGCTATGAGAGAAAGAGAGTAAGAAAATGTGTGATCGAACTTCTCTCGCTTGCCCCTACAGTAATATACGAAACGTAACTCTCTCGCTTCGTGTCTTTACTAACTTATATCTCTCTCAACTTCCGTGCGCACTTTTTGTAACGCATTCACCAGCTTATTCCTCAAGCCAAGTGTGCTTAAAGAAGTTTTACTTAAAAAATATAAAAAAAAAAAACTATTTATTTCTTTATGTTATTGGGTCACGTTTGATCTCGTTTGATGGTAAGCTATTATGATGATGATTTAACTTCGGTAGCCCGAATCTAACCTCTGGCAAATTTTTCGTCAGCTTTTTTCGTCTATACTATTAATAATGATTCTTCTTTATTGCAGACACAGTCATCCATATTTTATAATCTACACTACACTAAAATATAAAAAGCAAATTTAAACAATTACTCAATAATTAAAATACAATTAAAAATATTTAAAAATTAGGTACTTAGGTTAGGTGGCTATTTCCACCCAACGTCAATACGCTGCCGTCAGCATCAGTCTGTCTGCCAGACTCTTGATGATTGTGTTTCTACACATGTCGACTCTGGACATGAAGGAGGCAATCCTCTTTCTTTGGATCGCATTGAAAGAGTCAACCCCGGTCACTGCGTACATTTCCGAAGAGCTACAATAGCGCCTCAGGCCCATCATGTGTCTAAAGACGTTATTGGAAGCCACTGGTATACAATAACGTCTTCAGACACATGATGGGTCCGAGGCGCTATTGTAGCGCTTCGGAAATGTATGCAGAGACTGGGGTTGACTGATTGATAGCATGGATAGATTGATAGTTGGTACAATTAACCTACTTAATCAACTGGAAGGTATCTAATTAGATAACTAACAATCAAAGTTTTTTAAGTACTAACCACGGCTTTTTGTGATGCTCAAAAAACCGCAACATTACCCACATAAATGTGATCATTCTGAACGTAAATGTCGCTAGTTACTACACAATTCATAGTATCTGCGCTTGGCTAAGCGGTGAATGAGGAAAAAATCACCAATACGATTGCTTCAATTGCCTAGCCTCGTACAGCGCAGCTATCATATTGATGGACTTGACCAACTTCTTTTTTTTCTATTATTACAGAAAGAATATAAGTACAATAATTTACAATAAAAATAGAGAAGAAAGAGTTGAATCATCTAAATACCGGTGAAAACGAACTATGTGTAGCTCAACTGCTCCAGATCACTACCAGGCGGAAGTGTCCCCAAGATACTGGCTTCATTGTCACGCTGAATTGCAATGCTTATGCGTTGACCCAGATAAGCGGCAGCTCTGGGATCACACGTAGCTTCGACCAGACGCCCCGAAATAACTTTGAAAACGCGGTGGGCCTCGGTACCCCATGGACCCAGGGTCTAGACCCCAAATGGCTCAAATACGTAAGCTCTGTCGAGACTACCATATGTGTGTTGCTTGAGATCTACGGCTGAATTTGCCGCCGCACCAGCCCCAACTGCTGTACCAGACAGATGAGATGGTGCAAGGGTATCGACGCACGTAGTGTCTCACATTAAAGGCCTACCCTTCTCCCAAGGTATAAGAGTCATACCATCAGGCCTCTTATCATCGTCACGTATCAGACCGTTCAGTTCAAGAACGTGATATCTTTACACACTTCCGAAGCTTAGCCACGTAGCACATTTCTAGTGGAAAGACAAGATCTGTAGGTGGCAGCATCACCTTTTATTTCTGTTACATCAAATATTGCACTGACATCGAGATGAGATCGAAACTAAAATTCGATCCGACTCAAGCACATCTTTCATTCTATAACGTTGTCATGAACTATTGTAAAAGTAGAAAATGGTAATAAAAGGTTTCATATTCCATCTTCTTTATCGAAAGGAAAATCATTATCATGGTGATCCGCAGGCTTAATCACTGCTTGGATGATGTTAAAACAACGTTATTCAATCGTTTTTGCCAAGCGTTATACAAAAGCAGCCTGTGGTTCACGTGCATTCTAAAGTCCGCCAACACACTTCATGTCCAATACAACAATGCCTTCAGAATGTAAATAGTTAGGCTTACCGCGGTTCTGCAGTGACTCTAGTATGTTCGCGGAGGCGCGCACTGATGCGTTTACTGCATGTATGAGGAAAAAGGCATGTGGAGTACCGACACCATTTTTATGACAATAGCGAACAAATGTGACGGTCCTAGAACTTTTGAAATTGTCGCGAACTATACTCATATGTTTTTAAGACAAAACGGGTCTTTTCGCGTACAGATTTAAATAAAAGTTATAACTTTGACTAACCTCGACGTTTCGGCCAAGTTACATCGGCCGTGGTTACGAGAGACTAAAATCTGTGCGTGAAAAGATCCGTTTTGTCTAAGAAGTATGACGGTCCTCTCTATAATAGCATAGCGGTTCTGTAGGTAACCTACCCGCCCATATATGTACTCACCTAAGGTTTGTAATACGCTACAATTTAATTTTATTTAAAACTTTAATTTACTAACATAGTTTATAAGAACCTTTATCAACATTGATATGGATCTTGTGACATCTGAAATAAATGACTATTTAATTTAATTATATTAGGGATCGCATCTTTAACAAAACCCCTAAAGACGTCTAGTCCTTCACTTATGTCAGAAATTAAACTTCATATTCATTCTAATTATATAGCACCAAGTTTTAAGAGTAGGGACGCAAAGAGTTATATATTTTGGCAAAACCAAAACACGGCAATATATCAGTGTTTAGAAATACGTTAATTATTAACGTGAGGGTGACCATCCTCTTCACCGTTATAATTAAACCGTCACGAACAGTTAACGGCCACTTCGAAACTGGAGCTTTAGGTGCTTACGATATTCGAACAAGCATGGCTAATGAAATACCAAGAATACCTCGCGCGCGCAGCAAGCACGGCATCGTAGCGGTGTGCTACGTAAGTGTTGTACACCGCTACGACCTACGAAATATTATATGAATATAAATATTTGAACTTAGGGCTCAAGGTCGCTCAGCGTGCTATAGATAGCGCTATGTTTGGTGTTTCTTTAAATAAAATAAATAAATAAATATTGCTGGACATTTCACACAGCGCTATCTAGGCCCAATACTTAAATAAGTTCTATTTTTTTGTATATACATACTTATAATATATAGAAAAACATCCAGACCCGGAACAAATATCTGAAGATTGTACAAACATTTGTTCCGCGGCGGGAACAAATGTTTCCTGCGTCTCAGCCGGCTATTCGCCAACTGCGCCACGGAGGTCGTCACGAGATCGAATTAAAAATGCGGAGAATTGTAGACGAACCAAAGTTACCGACATAGCACAGAGGATTAGCAAGCTGAAGTTGCAGTGGGCACGGTACACAGCTCGAAGAACTGACGGCCGTTGGGGCAGAAAGGTTCTCGAGTGGAGACCACGCACTAGAAAGCGCAGCGTAGGACTGCCCCTCACTAAATGGAAAGACGACCTGATAGAAGTTGCTGGGAGCCGTTAGGTGCAAGCCACACAAGATCGGTCGCGCTGTAAATCTATGGGGAGGCCTATTTTCAGCAGTGGTTGATATGATGATGATGATGAGGGTTCAAAATAGACAAGAATAGAAATAATAATAGAAGTGAATAGTAGTTTCAAAAGTTAAACTACACATTAGTCTAGTGCTCGGAGTTCTACTGTACATTTGAATAATGACATTTAAGATTTATAAACAGTCAGCAGTAACCTGGTTTAAATGTGAATGTTCCTTGAATCCCAGGAGCCCGTCAGTCGGACGCCATATCACAGCCAGGATCAGATTACATATTTTATATAACCGCTAGAAGGCAGACGGTATAAGATGGTGGTTTTCATTTTACACAGTATTTTTACTTTCCTTTATTTTGATAAAATCTTATTGTACGGGAATTCAATAAAGGCTGATGCGAAAGCGACTAACCTTAGATCCGTCTTGCGTTCCGCGTGCCCTCAGGAACTCCGCAATTCCTCTTTCCGTAGGCTGCTGTGGTTGCTGGTAGATATGTCGTCTACTTCTAGGATATAACACGCGCGAAATCTACCACTGAACTACCGGAGGGCACTGTACACTAATATGTAGGTGCTTGCCCTGAGTGACGCATGAGGACTGTTCGGCCCGCGGAGACGCGTTCGGTCACCTTGGTAAGTCACTTCGCTCAGCCAACGCGGGTAGGTATATCAAGAAAAACATGAGGATTGATATACTCTCCAAATTGTGTGATCTATTAAATCAATTCCGATACGGAACACTAATAATATATATTTATTTCTTTATTATATCGAAATCATATTTTTCAAACTTTCGCGATCACTGTACATAATTATTGATTAAAACGGGTATTTATCGCGTATGTACCTTTTTTATTTGTTATCCCGACGTTTCGGCTGTGTTGCAACAGTCATGGTCTCGGGCTGACTGAAACGTTGGGATAACAAATAAAAAAGGTACATACGCGATAAATACCCGTTTTAATCAATAAGTATATCGAAATCAGTTTAGCCGTGTAAATAGATAAAGCTTAACAATCAGACAGGGAGACAGAGTCTTTCAAATTAAAAAAAATATTATGCCACGACACGACGTCATCAACAGCGCGCGCCTAGCTGGCGCCTGCCTGGCGTCCTCCATGATTACGTTCAATCAAGCCATGTTTCCTCGACGGCAACGCCACCACCGGTGGCGGCACCGCAGCCATATCGCCACGAAACGACGTCATCAACAGCGCGCGCCTAGCTGGCGCCTGCCTGGCGTCCTCCATGACTACGTTCAATCAAGCCATGTTTCCTCGACGGCAACGCCACCACCGGTGGCGGCACCGCAGCCACATCGCTACGACATGACGCCATCAACAGCGCGCGCCTAGCTGGCGCATGCCTGGCGTCCTCCATGACTACGTTCAGTCAAGCCATGTTTCCTCTACGAAAGCAGGAGTATAACCGCACATGACCACGTGGTTACCACATCGCAGCGACAGCGACAACGCAACCACATCGACATTTTGTCGGTACCACAACGCAACTGCAAAAAACCGCTGCGACACTATTCACACATAACTACAGCTTGACCGCATTTTGTCGCTGCGACGTGGTGTGGTTGTGGTACGTGTGAATTGACCCTTAAATGTTCTAGTAAAACGCCATTTTTTGATTGATCACAAATCTTTATTTTCTTCAAAATAAGTACAAATAGTTTGTTTAAAAATATATCGTTATTTATTTTATTGCTACTGAATAATTTAATAAAATCCATCATTGTGTTTCCATAAAATTTGTAATAAAGATATGTTAGACAATATTCTCCGCAAACTGATGTAAAATCATCTTGTAATCTATACCTATTAAAATCCCACTGCTTTGAATTCCCGTTCAAGAAACCTCTATGATATCCTGTAGGAGATCGACCATATGAATCAAAATACTGACCAAACTTATTTCTATCTATGTGTATAACCACCCAATGAGAACCTGGCATGCTGTCGGTGTACAAATTGCTTATCAGGTACGTTGGAACTTTAACGTCTAAAGGCAACCTGTTTGCTGCATATACATTTTTTTGTAAAGTAGGATGGATGGTGTTCAAATATTTTTGAATCTCAATTGTGTTTATATTCAATCTACCTTACGCGTATTAAAGCTGTGGTATGCTTTATCTTCAAATCAAGAATGTGGAACTAAATAAACTGATCTTCTTTATATACATTGTGCAAGGACATAAATAAAAAGCTTGGAATATGTGTTGATGTATTTTTATTACAAACACTTATATTTATAGACAATGTTAACTTAACTGCTATAGTCTACGGTTACATTACGGTTCTTATCTATTTCAATTACATTATCAAACTCAGCATAAACAATACAATTTATAGTTTGAGTCAGAGTCGATTCAAAACGCACTTCTAATCTAACACTACCATGTTTTATAAGGTTTCAATGTGTGTTGGAATTCGAACGTTTTTTTCATCAGTTGAATCCATTTTTCCTGTTGTATCTTCATACCAAAGAACACAAGTCAGATGAGAATTTTTAGCTGCAGGTGCATAGTTTAACAAAGTTTCCATATAAACACGATATGCATATGTATTGTTTGGAGGTGATACAAGTTTTTGATTTAAATAAACATCAAGCTGACTGAAGAGTGAATGAAGCCAATTGTTGATTGGAACTATAACAGCGGTTGAAGCTATTGGCGTTGAGTCCGATAATAACTAACTTAGGATTTTTTCCATCAAACATACTAAGGTCAGGTATCCCCTGACAATAATTTACAGTTTTAAGGTTGTATAATGGTTGCATTTCATCAAAACACCAAGTTATTTGAATAAAATTCACACTACAAATTTCTGTTGCATATTTTATAAAGTTCGTAACAAAGTAAGATTTCCCACATCCACTTGGACCAAGTACTATTGCAGTAAATGGATGGTTGAAATGATACATTATTTCAAATATGTGTTAATTGTTAGGAGGATAAGAAATCAATGAAACAATTGTTTTTAAATAACTAGTATTTATTATTGAAAATGTTTTATATACAAAATATCTGTCTTATAAATCTTTACATATCTGTGGATTAAAAGCATTACTAACTAATACACTTACATTATATTCACATACTCCTTACATTAGATTTTTTCATTTTATTACAACATATAAAACTATCTACGATTTGGTTTAATCTTGCATACGAATATTTTATTTATTAACACTAATTTTATTAATAATAATCTAACTTATTTTATAATGGCCCCAAGCTAATGTATCAAAATTATTAGGTAAAATATACCGTTTAGTATCATTATAAGATAAACATATTTTGTTGACTTGCTGAGTTAATATTCTACGTTTTAGTGATTTGAATAAAATAATAGTGTTATACTGAATATTTTTATCGAAAAGACATGATTTATAATTTTCCATTTTCATATTTTTTGTGGTCAATTTTGTAACACCTTTAGCTTTCGCTGAAAACTTATTTTCTACATTTAAAGCATACATTTTGGATCGTAGCCCCACAATTTTTTTAAATATCCGTCCATTATTTTCATCTTTAAAATAAGCCAATCTTTTTTTTATTAATTTTTGGGTATCCAAACCTGTTATCATCAGGGTAGTCGGAAGTATCAAATTTTGAAGACAGATCAGGTTTAATATCTTCATAAAAATTATTTGTAAAAACTTGATATATCAAACTATCAGTGTCGGTGTAAAGCAATTTTATTTTATTATTGAACTTGTTCATCATGTAGTTATAATGGAAGTCATACATCAAAGTTTTTGATATATCCAAAATACTGAAACCTAAGGGTTTATTATAAAATAACTTTAGCCTTCTTAACTGAACTGCAACTAAATTATCTCCAAATGTTGAAGAATTTTGGAATTCAGGTTTTGCAATCCAATCTCGAACACCAAGTATTTTACCAAGATTTTCCCAGTGCGTTAATAGTGTAACATTAACCCTCTTTTCAATATTTTCCATCGTCTTTCCAAAAACAGAATTATTCATTAGTTTGTAAAAACCTTTTTCAAAATCTGATTTAGCAGCTGTTCGTAAAGTAGTATTTAAATCAATATACCGTTTTAACCACGGACGTTGATTGAATTTTAGTATTCTATGAATCTTTGTTAATTTCATACCCATTTCAATAGATTTGATTTTAAGAACACTTTTAAGCATGAACTGTTATTGTTCCAACGAAATAGTAGTATATACTACAATACCATGTACGGTTACATGTTGATAATGTTTTAATTATTGACGTTGTACTTTTTACATGTGGGTGTTGATACTATTTCTTTTGTTATTTTATAAATTGTTTTTTGATGTCTATTAAGCAACTATTTGTTTCATTTGTGTAATATTTAAGTCTAGCCAGCATGTTTCCACTGCTCGCTGGGAGCTGATTTTTTTGATTATCAAGTATTTGTATTCTAATATTTTTTTCTTTAAAGATAATTAATGACTAAAATTTTCAAATGAGGGGTAATTAAATCTACTAAGAAAGAAATTATTACGAAACTCATAAACAAAAATTGCTAAACTACTATTGTTTATTAAAATGATATTTTTTACATGCTGGGTTTGATATTATTTCTTTTGTTATGTACTATAGGTATATATAGTTTTATTTATACTTTATATATTATTTATATAATATACATTTTATTTATAATTTTTATTGCATTCATTTGTAAAATATTTTACTCTATAGCTTGCGTATTTCCACTGTTCTGTTCTGAATATAAAAACATTTCCACCTTCTTGGTGGGCGCGAGAAACTGATGATGATAATTTTGTCTTCTTTATTTGTTTAACTTCAAATAAATTATCTAAGCTTTCAGTTGATTTATTCCTTTTCATCTGCTTCTTAGGTGGTTTTTCTTCGAAAATTTTAAGGGGTTCTTGGGTCTTATCTTCATCATCTGAACAAGTGTAATAATATTGTTTAAATGTATTTTCTTCGAAAGAGTTCTGCAACAATACAATTACCACTATCAAAGTTATGAAACTATATCCACAAAAATTTAAAGCAAAGTAACTAAGTTTTATTGAACTGTATTGAAGTATTTACATCCATTGTTCTGTAGATCACTTCAAACACACACTTCACAAAATTTAATTTGGAGACTAAGTCGCACGAACAAACACTCGACAGAGAATGTTTGAAAAAAATTACGACTTATATAGCCAATGCCATATCTTACAACACTATCAGGATCATTAGGTGATGTACATTTAACAATCGACTAATGGGCAACATTCAATCAGCATTCCTTATTTGTACAAAATTTGGATAACGTTAGTGAAATTGTTAAGAACTGTCATGGTGACTGCTTAAGAGCTATCGTTTGAGAGTAATATTTTTACTTGCACATCAGAAAGTTTTAGCCTCTACTACCGTTAAATATTCTATTACTCGTGCTGAAGTCAAAGTTTTAACCATACCTTCAGGAATTCAGGGCAAGACTCTTGACAATATTTTTCTAGGACAAGTTCTTAAAAGATGTATAGTTGGATTTGTAAACAATGCAGCGTTTAATGGGTGTCCGACTAAAAATTCATTCAATTTTGAAAACTATGATTTAAATACATTTTGCTTATACATTGATGGTCAGCAAATACCTTCAAAAGCTTTGCAACCATCGATTGAGAGTAATATTTTTACTGCTGCTTATCACACATTGTTTTCAGGAACGGGTATAAATTTTCTTAATGAAGGTAATGGGATATCTAGAGAAAAATATGCAAAAGGATACTGCTTGTTGGGTTTTGATCTAACAACCGATCTTAGCTCAAATTCAAACACACATTGGAATCTTATAAAACATGGAAGTGTTAGATTAGAAGTTCGTTTTGAGTCCACTCTTACTCAAACTATAAATTGTATTGTTTATGCAGAATTTGATAATGTTATTGAAATAGATAAGAACCGTAATGTAACCGTAGACTATAGCAGTTAAGTTAACAGTGTCTATAAATATAAGTGTTTGTAATAAATACATCAACACATATTCCAATATTGTATTTCGATAGGTATAGATTACAAGATGATTTTACATCAGTTTGCGGACAATATTGTTTAACATATCTTTATAACAAATTTTATGGAAATACAATGATGGATTTTATTAAATTATTCAGTAGCAATAAAATAAATAACGATATATTTTTAAATAAACTGTTTTGTACTTATTTTAAAGAAAATAAAGATTTGTGATCAATCCAAAAATAGCGTTTTACTAGAACATCCTAAGGGTCAATTCACACGTACCACAACCACACTACGTCGCAGCGACAAAATGCGGTCAAGCTGTGGTTATGTGTGAATAGTGTCGCAGCGGCTTTTTGCAGTTGCGTTGTGGTACCGACAAAATGTCGATGTGGTTGCGTTGTCGCTGTCGTTGCGATGTGGTAACCACGTGGTCATGTGCGGGTATACTCCTGCTTTCGTAGAGGAAACATGGCTTGACTGAACGTAGTCATGGAGGACGCCAGGCATGCGTCAGCTAAGCGCGCGCTGTTGATGGCGTCATGTCGTGGCGATGTGGCCGCGGTGCCGCCGCCGGTGGTGGCGTTGCCGTCGAGGAAACATGGCGTGATTGAACGTAGTCATGGAGGACGCCAGGCAGGCGCCAGCTAGGCGCGCGCTGTTGATGACGTCGTGTCGTGGCGATGTGGCCGCGGTGCCGCCGCCGGTAGTGGCGTTGCCGTCGAGGAAACATGGCGTGATTGAACGTAGTCATGGAGGACGCCAGGCAGGCGCCAGCTAGGCGCGCGCTGTTGATGACGTCGTGTCGTGGCGATGTGGCCGCGGTGCCGCCACCGGTGGTGGCGTTGCCGTCGAGGAAACATGGATTGATTGAACGTAGTCATAGAGGACGCCAGGCAGGTGCCAGCTAGGCGCGCGCTATTGATGACGTCGTGTCGTGGCGATGTGGCCGCGGTGCCATTGCCGGTGGTGGCGTTGCCGTCGCGATGTGGTTGCGATGTGGTCGTATTACACAGCGCCAGCTAGGCGCGCGCTGTTGATGACATCGTGTCGTGGCGATGTGGCCACGGTGCTGCCGCTGGTGGTGGCGTTGCTGTCGCGATGTGGGTTGCGTTGTGGTCGTATTACACAGGTGGTCGATAACAACGGTAAAATGTGGTATGTGTAAATTGTAATATTCATTTTCAATACAAAATATACGTCCGACCACATGGCGTTGTTGTGATGTGATATGTGTGAATTGGCCCTAATAAGCTAATTAGCTTCAGATAAGCATTACAGGTGATTAACAAACAATGACACACCGAGTTCACTGAGTGATTAGGGAACAATTAGGTTTATTAGCAATGTAGTGGAGCTCTTTAAATCGCATGCCTATCTCACGATCCGTGCGAGCTATCAAAAAATTAATGCGATATATCGATTCAGCGACCCCAAAAACCTAGGAAAAGACACCAAACTTTTTTTTTTTTTAGGCGGCGTGTTCTTCCAACCAACTGTTCTGGATCCGCGAGCCAGAGACGGTTCTCGGTTCTGGATCCGTGAGCCAAAACCGGCGAAACCGTAACTACTGATGTGTAGCCGTGTGTACAGTGATCGCGAAGGTCATTAGATGATTCAACTGTTTCTTATGTATTTCATTGTAATTAATTATCTATTCTTTCTGAATATATAGAAGAAAGGATATATATTTATAATTATATTTAAAGTATAAACGAACGAATTAAAAAGTTCTTTATTAAGGTAAAATTGTTAGGGTAGAGGAGTTTTTAGAAATACACTTGCAGGAAAGTTTTCTCATTAAATATTGAGTAGTATGAATTTGTACGGTTTCTTTGTTCTGTGTGTTACCAGAAGTACCACAGACAAATCGGGTCGTTTAATGATGTTGTTTGTAGGGCTTCGAGAAATAAACTTTTAATTGTTTTGAGGGAGTCAAGATAATAACGATCGAGAGATAAGAGCAGTGCCGCCAATCAACATTGCTGTGTTTCGGCTTGAATAAATAAATAAATATGGCTGGACATTTCACACAGCGCTATCTAGCTCCAAACTATGCAGAGCTTAAACTATGGGAACCAGATAACTGATAGAATACTGATATACTTTTTTTTGTAAATACATACTTTTAATATATAGAAAAAAATCCAGACCCGGAACAAATATCTGTAGATCATACAAACATTTGTTCCGCAGCGGGAATCGAACCCGCTACCTCCTGCGTCTCAGCCGGCTTTTCGCCCACTGTACCACGGAGGTCGTCAATGGTATGGTTGCCGGTGAGGCTCTACACCTGTATGCCCTAAGCTGATTGACGCAGGTCAGAGCATCACATTCACAAGGTAAGGCACATTTCTAACGTGCATGCCCTATGACGCAATTCTGTGATAAAGGCGATTGTTACCACTTGACATCATGTGGTATGTGGGCCATAAGTTTGTTTCATCTCCATGTAGTATAAAAAAAAATAAAGTGCCCGAATGCTCGACACTTTAACTTCAATTGATTTGCGAACTTTTCCAATTATGAAATTAAATTACGAAATAGTTGTCTGTTTCTGGCACCTCCAAAATTATGGTGTGATGAGCTGCTTAGATAAAGACATGTAATTAATTAAGTGATATTATTGACGTGACCAAGTGTTTTATGTTGCAATATAATAAAGGGATTGTTGCCATACTCGCCACGACTGACAGACGACTTGGTAAGAACCGCAGGTCGCCGTTGGATGCAGGCCGCTTTCAACCGCAGTTCCTGGAGATCAATGAGGGAGGCCTTTGTCCAGCAGTGGACGTCCTACGGCTGATATGATGATAATGATGAACCAAGTGTTCTAATTTTTGATTTTGTGTTCCTACTTTTTGATTAAATGAGTATGAGTATGTTTAATTAAGGTGGTCTGTTAGAGATCACTAATAGCGATAATACCTCCCATTTTACCGTCATTTGCTACTCTATTTTTATTTGGTGTGCAATAAAGGGTAGTTATATTATTATCACACTAATATTAATAACGTGAAAGTTTGGATGTTTGTTTATTTGTTTGTTACTCAATCACGTAGTAACGGCTGAACCGATTTTGATCAAATTTGCGTTGGTAATAGATTATGATCTGAATTCAAAAATAGGCTACTTTTACATGGCAATCAACGCGTCCGAAGCCGCTGGCAGAAGCTAGTTTATTGTAATTTATGGATAGGCTTATTCTTAGTTTAACTACATAGAACAGAATTTTGAATACATTTCTGTTGGAAACAACACAAAACATCGAATGTGTGCGATAGTGCTATGTTTTACATTTGTAAAAACTAAATTTATGGTGCGCGCACCTTCCGACATATACTAAAAATACAATCATTATTACAAATACAAGATTTATTACCGTTTGAAATAAATCATGAAATATTTCTAAGTAAAACTGAAAATACACTCTGATCTGTTTCTCCTATCGCGCTAAAACAGCATAACTTCAATCAAATACTTTTTAAAAGCTAAGCTTAGTAAATTTTATGTAATTTGATTTGATTTGATGGGTCTACAATCTTTTAGAGCTGGTGGCTAAAATAAAACAGACTAAAATTACCTGAGCAACCGTTTTATTCATGCACAGTAGAGCTTCCCAAATATTTCGGTTTTCATTTAGGTAACAGCAACGCTATTCCCGGAGTCTCATCTAATTTTATCGTATACACATCGAACACATTTCTGTACTGACAAAAGCCATAATAGTTCAGCTGGTCAACTTATAGTATAACACATTTTTTTTTATCACGAAAGTGAAGAAATTAACAAACGTAACACAATTTGCGCTTGCGGTGTTCCTTGTTTGATTTTATTTTCATTATGTCTATTTAAAAATGGAACAGGCTACAGCCTGTTCCATTTTTAAATAGAAATAAGGATCGTTATAGATCGCTTATTGATAGCCTGAGTATGACACTCAAGTGGTTACCCATCCACCTTCGCCGGAATGCTCACATCCTTTCCTTCCTTTACAGCATCCTTTTCATTTCTTCTACTCCGTCCTACCTCAAAGAATGCTTTGAGTTTATTCATGTTTCCAACTCCCGATCCTTACGCTCCGCTGAAAACCTTAAATTGAAAACTCCTCATCATACCTCAATATTTTATTTTAACTACTTCACTCTTCAGGCTACCAGAATCTGTAATGCACTACCTGTTTCAATTCGTTCGCCAAATCCCTTCCTGTTTTTAAAAAAACATGGTTAATAAATATTATCTGTCGTCCATCGCTCACTAAGACTTCGCAACTCTAAATTTGTATATATAAATTTTTACTTATGTATTTACAAGTAGGTTATTTAATTACTATAAAAATATTTATATTTCTTTATATATATTATTTTAGTAATATAAGTACTTATTCTGTTAGTTATTGGTTGATTTACGCCGCCGTCCTCATTTGTTGAAACAGATCTTGTCCATCCAAAGGTTGCCTGGAAGAGATCGTTTTTAGCGATAAGGCCGCCCATTGTACTTTTGGTTTAATTGTGTATTCTCTTTTGTTTATTTTATTTTTAATGGTGTGCAATAAAGAAATTATCTAATATTATCTCCCCTGGGCTATGTCAGTGATTATAGTTTGTTTCTAGATTTCCTCATTTCTAATTTGGTCTCGTAATGAGACGCCTCCATAGTTTGTTGAGCTATCTTGAGCCTTCTTATAAGGACCTCAGTAAGCAACATAATAAAATTATTATTCCACGTATTTATTGCTTAACTCAGGTTATAGGCTGAACCTTTACGTTCCCTCGAACGTTTCCCCGATCTTACAGAAGAGCAACTTAAAAACATGAGCGCCTTCAAAACGTCTGCATTCGATTCATATTTGGCTTGCGCAAGTATGATCATATTTCCGAGTTTCGCGTTATACTCAAGTGGTTGCCAATCCGCTCTCGTCGGAATGCTCATATTCTTACTCTTTTATATAAAATTCTATTTACTTCTTCTTCTCCGCCGTATCTCAAACAATGCTTTGAATTCCTAAATCTATCCCATACCCGCAATCTGCGTTCTTCCACTACTCTCCAGTTGAAAACTCCACCCCATCATTCCAACTTCTTTAGTAACTCGTTTACGGTACGAGCTGTCGGATTATGGAATGACTTGCCCGTTTCCATCAGACTTGCTAAATCTATACCTATTTTAAAAAATGAGGTCTACAAATTATACTTAGCAGCTTCTTTAGAGTAAACATTGTATTTCCTTTCGATATTTATTGTAAAAGTATATATGTATATATTTTATATTTATTTATGTAAGTATATGTAGGTATATTTTAAGTTTAGGTATTTATTTATTTTTATCCTACATAAATAGGTATTTATTGTAACACCGCCTCCTCACACGTATTTTTAATCCAGTCCATCCAAAGGTTGCCTGGAGGAGATCGATTTGAGCGATAGGGCCGCCTATTGTACCACCATGTATTAGTCTTTAAGTTTTATAGGTTACGTTATTTTAATTTGGTGTAACAATAAAGAATTATCTATCTATCTATCTATCTCTTTACAAATACATTGCCGGGGCCGAAGCCAACGAGTAAGAGTCCTGTTTAGTTTATACAATCTTTCATAGTGTATGAAAATCACTATGACAAGATGGAGGGGAGACAGATGGTAGTATTATTGCAAAACATGGATTGGAGTTTGGGCTTTAGATTAATGCTTATGAAATAGAGTACGGGTTATTAGATAAATGAGATACGGCACCTGCCAATACTGTAATAGGTATTAAAAATGATTGAGGCAGGTGGTGACTAGCCGTCCACTAAACGGGCCCCCATAAGTTCCGCCAATAGAAGGCAGCGTAAGGGGCAATATTGGTGTGGGCGATTAAAGGGTTTTGAGAGGTGTGCTGCAGTTTCACTAAGTGCTTTTCCCGGATTTATGTCTTTAACACTTCAACCCTTGGAGCATAGGTTCCGCTGTTGCGCCTCCACCTTGACCGGCCAACTACGGCAAACCAAGGGTCAGGGGTTTTTGTCAATCCCAGGGAGTAATGGGGCTCCGCGGTGTCGCCACGTACCAAACGCTCGCCACAAGCGTGCCCTGCAGGGTAAACATTATTATTATGAGCCCGTAGAGACCCACCGCAGGGCAAGGGCCTCCCTTTCATCTTTTTACGCATCCCCGTTACTAGCTAACAATAAAATGTAGTGGTAAAATTGTTAGTAAGTAGTTTGTGTGGAGATACCTAGCTATTCTCATTTCATGGGCTGTGCTAGGTAGTAAGGGCTATTACCCGGCGCGCCAGCCCGGAAAACCGAAATTACGTAAACGGTACATTGAATTTTCCTATAATCGGTTGACAGGCCCGGGGCAAGCGATGGATGTAGTCTAGTTTAATATGCTTGTGTATTTTAATAAATTACGTAGTTAAGTGTCTGCCAAATAACTTTGCGATTGTGATTAATTCTTATAAACGATTTTTTACAACATTGAATATTTTATACCAATATAATCTCAGTTTTGAAGTCAAAAGTGATCACATCTTCGACCACCCCAACTTAAAACGATTTACCATTTACGGTGCATGCAACACGCCAAAATATCGAGATTTTTTTTTATATTGAACTTGTAGACACCCAAGAGGTCGGGTCTCCCGGTGTTAAGTGGTCACCGCCGCCTATAAACTCCTGCAGCACTCGTGGTACCGCAGTCGCGTTGCCTAGCACTTAATACTATAATAGCACCTCTCTTGAAGGCATTCATTTTGAAGCCTACCGGAAAAACCTCCGGTGGAAGGTCATTCCACATCTTGCAGGTGCGTCGAAAAAACGTGCGGGTGAAACGCACCGTGTGAGACTTCCACGCATCTACAATATGTAGGTTGCCGGTTGCGGGAGGTTCGATGTATGAAGTGGGAAGCAGCGACTAAATTGAACAGCTCTTCAGAACATTCGCCGTTATATATTTTATAGGAAATGCTGAGCGCTCCGATGTCACGGCGCAGACTCAGCGGCTCCAGATCCTTAGATACTACTAGGTCGTAGACGAGATGCTCTAAAATTCTGTAGTTATTGATATCCGTTTCCAAAACCTGTATTGCATGGTTTTATGGAAGAGCCTTTTTTCCAACCTCCGACTTGTGACGACACTGAAGTCACCTAAGAGCAATTTGTAGAAAACTAGAAGTAACTGAAAATTCAGAAGTTCTCTTTCTAATGAAATTATCTAGTCCCTCTCCTACCTTGTTTTTCGTAAATTTCCTTTAGAAGTTAATTTAGAAGTTAAACAACTTCATTTGCTAGTTAAATCCAAATCTTTTAATCCAATTACAAGTTTGAATTTGTAACAACTCGAGACGTTTAACTTTGCTCATTATAAACCGTTATTTGGATTGACATCGTTTGTAAATATTCAGATTAAAGAAGTTGAACAAGCTGTAGCTTTGACCTCTGCTGACCTTTGAACCGGCTTAAAGATGAGGTAAACAATTCTACTGACATTCATTTTTATTCATTCATTCATTTTCAGGTGGTAGAGCTTTTGTGAACGGGCTCGAGGAAGTGGGCATCACCGCCTTACCTTTATCTGCCGCCAAATAGCAGTACTTGTGCTGCTGTGTTCCGGTTAGATGGTAATGGTATGTTCCTGTATTTACTGGCAAATAGGCATAACAGCTAAATCCTATAGTATGACAACGTATTCACATAGTGATCAAGACAACATAATAGCTTGTTTTGAATTCTATGTGGATATCCATGGGCTGCAGTAGCCACTTAACATCTGGTGGACTGCATGCTCGTTTGCCATATAGTAGTATAAAAAAAATATCTATGGAAAATTTTAAGATTTATAACCAACTAAAACATTGCAGTCTAGACGAATAGTAAACTCGTGACCTTCCTTTTAATACTTGAATACGCCACGGACTCCTTCTCATCCAGTGTGGAATTATTCACTTCACGCATCACATGCAATACAACGCAGTACAACATGTAACTCTTTCTTTTTTATGCGACATGGAGATGGAACAAGCATATGGCCCACCTGATGTTGAGTGGTAACCATCGCCTGTAACAAAGTATAGCTTCGCAGGCTACGCTCCTTAAGAGCGTGTCCTACAATGCACTGTCCAGTGTCTATCAACTTAAAGCATACAGATGTAAAGCTTCATGTGCCTGTTATTTCACCTGCAACCATACCCTTTTAACCGAAACACAGCAATTTTATTTGGCGGCACAAATAATAAGGAACTCCACTACTCTTTAAAAAAACTCTAAACTTTGAAATATTGACTTGTCTTATAATTTTTCTTTCTTAATATATCTCGTCCCACCGCTGGGCAAAGGTCTTCCCCAAGTCCCTATCTGTCGCTATTTCCCACCATCCTCTTTGGAATCGTCCCGCCAACGCTTTCTCGGCCGACCCCGACGTCGCCTTGTCTTATAATATAAAGTTAAAATTTAATTAATTCTTTTATTTATTTTAGTGTATTTTGTGTTTTTTTTTTAGTTATTTGTATTTTTTTATGTTACTCGCTCAATAATTTAGTCAATGTAGCCTTCACCTCTAGTTATAGTAACATTTAGCTCGCAGCTCGCAGCAATAATAATTGATTCATTCTTCTTGTTCTTGTAAGCGTGTCAAGAGATATATTTTCATTTATACTATGTTGGACAAGTGTTTGGCCATTATAATGTGTTAATTTATACTATTTTGGTGTTCAAATAAATAAAATAATATAAATAAAAAAATGTATTTCAAAGTCTTCGCGTGAGCATTTGGTATGCAGCGGCCTATAGGCGTAGATTTTTTGACAGCTTCCATTGAAATAACTGTCGATAAATCTATGCTCGAGTTTCGATTCCGTTGTGAGTTTTGTTTTGGCATACGCACCTTGCTTTAGACTGAGTAAAAGTGTATTTACCATCTTGTGAAGCGGGCACAATTCGTGTTTTTATTGTCTTGTGATACTTTAATGTTATAAATATGTAAAAAAAAATATGGATAGAGTATTATTGGCTTATATCTCTAGTAGCTTCTGCTGAAGAGGAAATTTTATACAGTCCGATAAGCAATAGTTATCGTGTTGTACCTATAAAGTGCCCTATATTCACTATAATTCTTCCATCTAGTAGGGGGCGAGCTGATAGAGGTTACTGGGAGCTGTTGGTGGACGACCGCACAAGATCAGTCACTTTGGGAATCTATGGGGAGACATATGTTTATTGTGATTGTTATTTATCAATAATTAATTAATTGTTATATGTGTGTGTTTTTACCCATATTTTTATGTTATTTTCCTGAATACTCTTTTTTTGTTATTTTCCTGAATACTCTTTTTTTGTTATTTTCCTGAATACTCTTTTTTTGTTATTTTCCTGAATACTCTTTTTTAGTTGACATACCTAAGCATTATTATTATTGTTTTCTTTTTGTACCTGCATATTTATACTGGTACCTGTCATCGTGGTCATCTACTCTAAAAGCTGATTAAAATATAGCAAGTGCTCTTAAATTGCAAAATTATGTATGCTGTTGATATTATTATTTAAAAAAGTTTTAAAATTATGTTCTATCTTTCAATAATTTCTGTGACTGTGTTGAACTTATAAATGTCGATTATTATTGTTATTTATGATACTATTTTATGAAATGAGTTATGTTTACCTGCGTTAGCTGTGGTTGTCTTCATAGAATGAGCACAGCAAGCGCTTCTATTGTAATTTATATAAATGTAAGTCTGTGTATTATTTTATTAGTCATTGGAAATCCTTAAAAAAGAAAATAAATAAATAAATATTCAGGAGTGATGTCTCTTATTGAATATGATGGTGATGATTATATTATTTATTATTATTATAACCTTTATTCAGACACATTGTACATTGAACTTGTAACTACTTATATAATTAGATTTTGATAAAATTAATAAAATTAATTTAATTAATTAATTAAATGATTAAGCATACATAAAAAATATAGTTAGTACCTATAAGTAAACTAGCACCTATGTTTAAAATTGTTCATGACATCTTTTCAGGTTCCAATAAAAAAAGTTTTTAGTTTTATTTATTTATTGATTTTGACAACATCGTCACATCGTCTGTTTGCCATTTATCGTCGAAGGTCTCCTCCAATTTTCTCTGTCTTTTGCTGTTCTGCTTCAAGTTTTACCTGCTGTTGTTTTTATTTCCTAAACTGTCTTCCCTTGTTTCTTGTATTGTAAGTTGGATACCAGTTCATTAAGACTTTACTCCTCTTTTCGATACCTCGAATTGTATGTCCTGTCCACCTCCATTTAAGTTTTTTCACTGTTACAGTAAAGTACGTTTTCTTATTGTTATATTTCTAATTTTATTAATTTTCCTTTTACTGAGCATGCTCCTCTTCATGGCTCTTTGACAGACTTCTAATTTTTGAGTATGAGCTTTGGTAAGTGCCTAAGTCTGCATGGAATCGGTACTAAGCAGATACATAAATTATGAAGAACATAGAACTAAGCATGTTTTTCAAAAGAAAACTGTTTAACACATGTGTGCTCTTGTGCTAACATATGGATGCCAGACTTGGGCACTTACCAGGTGATGATTATAACTGCTGAGTAAGTGGAACGCAATATAACAGTAGTATTGTTGTTAAAGCAAATAATACGATACTGTTCATATTATTTTTACAGAAAAATCATTTATTAATTCAATTGCTGACGTTACATTGACGTGAGATTTAAGGGTGATTTTAATAATATTTAATATGTGGTTGTTGATCAAGAGCTTTCATAAAGTATTAATTAGCTAAATTATATATGTTAACTTTTCTAATGAGTTTCGTCTGAACAACAATACAAATTAATCCAGGGTCAGTGCGTAGGGACCGTAGCACGTTTGCGGAGCTTATCATTTATGTACAACTCCAGGGTTCCCCGCTATAAAATATACAAGTAATTGGAATTCCCGTGACACGCCAATGTTTCCCGAGTATCTTGTGGTCTTTTGGGAATACTAAAAAAACCGTAAGATAAAAAATAGGAGCTTTCAAATGAATCCTTTCATGTAGGTGGAATGAAAAATGAGCAGCTTTGCTGTTCCGTTAAAAACGGAAAAAATTGAGGGAGAGAAAAATGGCGCGAATTCAAGCATTGATGGAAAATTCATATCGCTCTGAATGAAACGGGAGCCGATAAAATGGCAGAAATCTCGTGGGGCTTTATGAGCGAGAAACAAAAAGGTTCTGAATCACAGGTGGGATAAACTAATATACCAAGTTATAGTTACCGACGGCTATGATACTGGGGTGTTTAGTACGAGTTGTCAAATACACAAACATTAATAGTTTTCATTGCAGCCTGAATAGGCGAGCTAAGGAAAACTATTGACGGCCATGATTGTTTTCATGTTATTCTTATTTTTCAATAAATAATGTTATATTATTGTAACGGTTAAGTTTAGATATAAGAGATAAATGAAACTAAATTTGATTTCAGTACATATAACTATAAAAACAAGAGAAATCGGTAGAGCGCGTAGGTTCGTTTGATTCTATTTCTCATACATGTGGCAAGATAAACAGAGGTTAATCACAAATAACTTGGTTTAACGGTGAATATATACTTAGATTAGAGATTTACAGATTATAGATTTTAGATTAATATTTTACAAACCGACGCTGGCTTGAAGAGCTTAGAGTATTAGGGCTTATAGCCTATAGTACAGCAATTACAGAACGTTGATCACCTGGTCCAACAGATTTGTCTTAGTTTAAATAAGTGGGCGCCATCTGACGTTAGCGTCAGAATAGAGAGAGGAAGATTACTTGGGTTTGACCCGGATAAAATAATGGAATAGATACACCTCGTGTTATTTTCGTCGAACGTCCCTGGCGTCTGCTCGGAGAGATGGAGTAGGCTTGAGCCGGGTGGTAGACCTCGTGGGCAGGCGTAGTCCCTGGTGGTTGTCAAGGCAGCTAGCAGGACGCTTGGCGAACGAGCTCGTGGCGGTAGGCTTGGTGTGAAAGCGTGGTTCAGCCAACAGGGTGACGGGAGAAACACCACGCTTCTCGACGGCTCCGGTGTTCGGTTTTGACGTGCGTCAAGGTGTAGATATCCAGCAGTAATCAGAAAGATCAGCAGCGAAGACCGTGAATTGACTTCCCGACTTGGAAGTAACACGAATTCACAATAAAAAGATACGGGAATTACTGTCCAAAGAATAAGTTTGTAGCACGTATATCAGAAGTTTCACAGTTGAGTCCAGGCGTGGAAAAGAGACTGAGCACAGACGGCACTGTCCTTTTATACCCGATAACAATCTACCGGCGTTTTCATAATTATTAAAATCGAATATGTTCCAAAGGCTTCTAGAAATAGCTGATGCAATATTTTTGGTGATCTCATATAGAAAAATCTGACACTATCGGTGTCACTCAAGATAAAGTTTGATGTTTCCGTCAGTTTTGCTTCAGTCAAAGACACTAAATGAATTCGGCCTTTTATTATTTAAAATTTTATTTATATTTTGTTTCTAATAAGAAAAGGATTATTTAATTTACTAAATAAAGATGTTTTTAATAAATAAAATTGATTATAAATCAATAAAAATAAGTAGTGGATTTTTACAAGGTGCATGCAACGCCATCTGCGGTAAACTTGGCGAACTGCGTTGATAAGACGCTTGGATTTCGATATTTGCGAATCGAGTGTTTGGGCAGTGAGTACGCCGCCATACCGCTAGATGTCGTGGCATGTTGTTTGTATATGAGTGTAATGGTATATTGTTTTATTGTTTATTAGTATAAATGTTAAGTAAGGATGTAACGCGACATAAAATTGTCACGTTACATTATATTCCTCCGACCTCCGTGGTGCAGTGGACAAATAGCCGGCTGAGACGCAGGATAAAAATAATTTATTCGCAGAAAGTTAGTTACTAGGCGGGCTCTATTCCCGCCGCGGAACAAATATTTGCATGATCTACAGATATTTGTTCAGATAACAGGAAAAACAAAACTACTAAACCGATTTCGATGAAATTTCTATATGTAAAAATATTTTATTATTTGAAAGGATATATTTCCAGATTAGTTATCTGGAAATATATCCTTTCAAATAATAACATATTTTTTTAAATTGGTTGATAAATGACGGAGTTCTGAGCTAACAAACATAACATAACATAAAAAATAAACAAATTTAAGACTATATGGCTGTCTCATGGATGCCATTGTCAGAACTGGACCAAATGGAAACAGCACGACACGGACGAGCTTTCAAAGAAAAAAAGATTCATCAAAATCGGTTCACCCCGTAGAAAGTTCAGAGGTAACATAAAAAAAATGTTTTAGTCGAATTGAGAACCTTCTAAAAACTAGAAAAAACTAACTACATACTGCAACTAATTAGTTGAAAATTGTATCTCCAGTAACTGTTCTGTTTCACTGCATGTAAACGTCACTAGCCATTTTCGGACAACAGATTATGCTTAATTTACAGAAAAAATCATGATCATATTTATTTCAATCCATAATTTTAGGGCTGGGATACAAACGCGCACCTTGTTAAAACTACAACCCAACCAGAGCTCTTTATAATTCCTGTCCCAGATAATAATGACGCTTTTACCCCACCACAACATGGAATGACCTACTAAAGTGCCCTCATTTTGTTTACTTTCAAAACACAACAGGTTTTCCTTCCCGACTTCCGACCAGTCATTTCCCTTTAATAAATGAAGCATGAGTTCATAAAAGGTTGTCAGCGTAGGGTCATGTACATACCTTCTAGCTTGTTTTTATGTGCTCTTAGGGTTCTGTACGACAGAAGAAAAAAACAAAACGGGTATAACGGTGTTTCGAAAAAACACTACAGGGACGATTTTTTAAAGTACGGTGTTTAATCATGTAAAAATGTTAGGTATTCAAGTGGAAAATTAATTAGGTACTCGTAATTTCGTGAAAACTTCTACTGTTAAAGGTGCATAATAAGAAATTAATCGTCTTGTTCGTTAAGGATAGATACCTACACAGTTAATTCGGAAGTTAATTTGGAATAAAGCATGTGCAAGTCGAGCTATAAATACCTTATTGAAGAGAATGCTAGCATTATGTTCGCCTATGTACAGATATATAATTTTTGTGCAATAAAGAATTTTTCACACCACCTGCTCAACAATGACAAATTATATGTCATGAAAACTTCAACGAAAGCAGGTGATTAACCCTACGGCTGAGCCGGGAGTAAAGTTGTATAGAAATTAATTATGCCCTCGCGGGCATTATGTGATCTGAATTTGGAACCTCATCTGTGTTAAAATTTGAACCAAAGAGACCCACACAATAAGAAGTAATTCGTAAATCGAAAAACCTCTCCACAGAAAGCACCAACCTAGATTTGGTTTATGTTGTCTTGCAAAAAGTGTGAAAAGTAGAGTATTCTCCTCGTGGATAAAGCTGTCTGCATCTTAAGCGTGCTAATATCCCTCTCTGCACTCAGGATTATAGTAACTCCCTCGCTCCGCCCGTGAGTTAACTTTAGAATCCTTCGTTACGTTCGGGATTCAGTATAGTGCTTGTGACGCAAGACACTGCTTTATTCCCTCGTTTAATAGTCAATACTATAAACATTCCAGATTGCAACTTTTAACTTGTTTATGGTTGGGTTACGGTGCTACGCCCCTCATAAGTGCCAGTGCGGTTCGGCAGTCGAACAGTTTGGTCACCATCGATTATCATGTTCCAGGGCGGCCGGTAGGATTTATCGTTTATCGTTATCGAACCGAACGGTCTGATACGTGACGATGGTTAGAGGCCTGACGGTATGACTCTTATACCTTGGGAGAAGGTTAGCCTTTGGTGTGGGACGCCGCGTGCATCGATACCCTTGCGCCATCTCATCTGTCTGATACAGCAGTTGAGGCCGGTACGGCGACAAATTCAGGCGATCTCAAGCGGCGCAGATATGGAAGTCTCGACAGAGCTTACGTATTTGAGCCATTTGGGGTCATTGAGGTACCGGGGCCCATCGCATTTTCAAAATTCTCTCTGGGCGTCTGGTCGTAGCAACGTGTGATCCGAGAGCTGGTGCTTATCTGGGTCCACGCATAAGCATTGTGTCTTGGGGACACTTCCGTCTGGTAGTGATTTTGAGCAGTTTAGCTGTCTATAGATCGTCTGCAACGGTCTTTAGATGATTCAACGGTTTCTTCTGTATTTTATTGTATATTATTGTATATTCTTTATTTTGTTAAAAAAAATAACCCACTATTCAATCAATCAATCAATTAAACACCCCTATAAAAATTGTCTTTAGTATAATTTTATTGATGAGTTTTTGGCAGCAAATAAATATTTTTTTAATTTTTTTTCAACATGCCTATGGGCGGGACGTCAGTGCTGATCTTATTTCTCCCACCATAGAATTAGAACTAGAGTTATAGCTTATAGCGGTGCAATTTCGGACCAACAACGGATGAAAAAGTAATTCTACATTTGACAGTATAGTTATTTTACATATACCACCTACCTCTAAACATCATCTATAACGACCTGCGTAGCACAGTGGGCGAATATAGCTGGCTAGACGCAGGTGATTGCGAATTCGATTCCCGCCGCAGAACAATCTACAGATCTTTGGTTCGGGTCTGGATGTTTCTCTATTAAATCTAAATATGTATTTACAAAAATAAAATGTATTTAAGTATTCTATTAGTTATCTGGTTCCCATAGTACAAGCTCTGCATAGTTTGGGGCTAGATAGCTCTGTGTGAAATGTCCAGCATTATTTATTTAGCGCTCCCACTTGCTCCTATTTATTAAACGATTACTGGGCGAGGCTCGACAAAAATCTACACAGCATGTACTCGTTACTTCTGGCATAAATTATCATAAAAATATAATACATGTCCATTATCGTCTTTATAATGGTGTATATGTATATGTCCTTGTCGTCCGGTATGTGAGGTATGTGAGTACCATGTTCGTTAACCTAAAATGGCGCCTAAAATACCCGTTCACTAAAAATATACAGGATGCCCCCACAATATGTTCAGAAGTTAAAAGTAGTGTTCACACTGCTAGGGCTATCCGATTTACCCCCATGTAAGTTCTACGATTGATAGTTAATTGATCGAGATAAGCGAGATCTCCAAATAAACTTGGGCAAATCAGCGTTGTATGTATGTATGTATGTATGTATGTATATATGTTTGTTTGTCCGAGGATAACTTTCGAATCGGTGATCCGATCATCGTTAAATTTGATACATAGGTAGGTAGTGATAACACAATTTTGGTGTGACTAAATGAGCTAAAAATGTGGGGGGGTTGTTGAGATATTGGGGTTCAAGAGCGGTAAAAATATTATGATTTCGTAGTGAATTCTTTGAGTTATTCATAATGATTATAAAATCTTATTTACGTAGCCGGCGCAGCCGATCTACGTTAAAAATTGTTTATTGGAAATGCATCGATTACTGGATACATTTTCAAGCTACCGTTATTAAACCAATCTCAGTCCTAAAATCAGGTTTGGCGATTCTGCATATGTGTTTTAAATTAATGTCGTGAATGCAAACAGTCAAACAGACTATATGTTTGTTAAGAAATAATAAGGGTATTTCATAACTTACATACATACAAACAAATTAACATATGTTACCTCATTATGGTGTTAGATTGATATGGTTAGGTTTACATTGTGTATGGTAATATTCTTTTGGTCTAGTTTTCCGTATCTCCTATTATGACTGCTTATCATGACTTCAAAATTGTGACATTACAATTCAGGCTAGTGCAAAAGAATATTAACTAGGCTAATGCCAAAGGCAATCATTCAAATAGGTACTGCATAAGTTACCGCTGTGTGGTTGTGCATCTTCCATCAATCACAGTTCCACTGAATGTTTCCCGAGGGATTTTCTTTCAGATATACGCGTCAGCAACTAAGTAAACCATATACTCGTATGTACAAACTAGGTATAATGGATCTAAGAAGAGAAAACAGCTGAGTCACTTCAAACTAAGGCCTTTGTATCTATCAATAATGATGATTATCGTATTAGCTGGATTAAGAACGCTGCCGCTTACTATATATAATAAATAAATAAATATTGCTGGACATTTCACACAGCACTATCTAGCCCCAAACTAAGCAGAGCTTGTACTATGGGAACCAGATAACTGATAGTTACATTAATAATACTTATATACTTTTTTTTTGTAAATAGATACTTATAATATATAGAAAAACAACCAGACCTGGAACAAATATCTGTAGATCATGTAAACATTTGATCCGCGGTAGGAATCGAACCCACTACCTCCTGCGTCTCAGCCGGCTGTTCGCCCATTGCGCCACGGGGGTCGTCAAATAATACCTTGGACATGATTTTAAATGGAGTAAATTTTTAATTATGAAGTCCCAACTACATAGTAACTAAAGAATTACATGAGTCAAGTTTGACAATACAATCACTTTAATATTATAAATGTGAAAGGTTGTTTATTTGTTACTCAATCACATCGTAACGGCTGAACCGATTTCGATCAAATTTGGTATTTAGTCATAGACATAGGCAGACATTTATTTGCTACCATAGCACACACAAATTCACACAATACAATCAAAAGGTATAACATCAAAGAGAAAGCACAAGTAAGAGAAAACAGAAAATTACATACAACAAACATAAGAACAATAGAACGAAATAATTTTACATTTAATTTTCAATAAATTTACAATGTAGTCAGGGAAAAATTAAAAGAGGCAAGTAGGTGTGTATGTGCAACTGCAGCAAATGGGTTTCAGCTCAGCATTATGCCTTGCCACCGATCGACAGCTCGGCGCTGTTATTCTGCAGATACCTTTTTTAGGCAAGTCATTAGGACTCGTAAGAACGAATGTGTTTGCATACAATTATGATAGGTTTAATTAGATATTTATGATAAGATAAGATTTACGGAGATTGTTACCTGGATTACCACATATACTACCTTTTATCCCATAATTCAGTTCCCATAGGATAAAAATGGGGTGCCAAGTGAAATTGTTATAGCTAGCTTTATTTTTAGGTTACCTACATATTTAGTAGTGTAACGCGCACGAAGTCGTGGGCAACAGCTAGTTGAAAATAAACAAAGCTGTTATTTATTGAAGTAAAACTTCTTTTGACGCGTCAGAAACAGATCAGAGTGTATTTTCAGCGTGTGACGGAAGTTGCGCATGTAACACACCATGCACTTAGTTTTCCGGTCTGAAGTTATCCAAGTGGGGCGTAAATGACGTGTAGCTACTATTTATTCACGCCAAAGAAGAAGTTTTACTTCTTAGGTTTACACATGATTTTTGATGAGACCGATATCTCATCAAAAATCATGTGTAAACCTCATTACGTAATCAAATTGCTGTCACAACGCTGCTGCTAGTTAGGCTGTCTTTTACACACGTGAAATTCGCACTGCATGTGTGAAAAGGACGGCCTGACCAGCAATAGCAAAGTGAGAGCAATTGGCTTACGTAATAATGCTACGGGTTTTTAAAATGATGATAAGAAAGTACTACGAGGGTTCTGTTTTTCGAATAACAATTTCGCAGAATCAGGTAGTTAAATTGGTGCGTGAAAATGTATAAAATAAAGTTTTTCTTTATCACTTTGTAGGTCATTATATACGTTTGAAATGTTAATTAAATTAATATGGCCCGTGGGGCAGTCGCCTTAATTTTTAACGATAATACCAAAACAAAAAGTGTTTTTTTTGAAAAATTACTCTTTAAAAACAAGCTTTTATAAAATTCGTAATCAGAACCGCAAACTGCTTCAAATAAATCCAAACACAAGTTGCGTCATTTTATTACATAGTTCTCAGGCTAACCTTCCGGCTCCATCATCAGACCTTGCTTGGATATTATCTAGGACCAGATTTACAAACCACAAGCTTTACCTCTTTATAATAAAATAAATCAGCTGTTAATGACTTTAGAAAACCAGAAAACATCCTCCGCCATCTTGGAGGTCTCGCCATATTGGATTTATAGTATACATCTTGAATGGTCCCTCATATTTTGGATTTAATGTGACGTGGAATTAGTTTTCATGTTTTCCTCAGCAAGCCTTTCATTTGATAACAATACCATGTACAAAAAATAACTAATCCGCCATCTTGGACCATCAGCCATATTGGAATTAGAATGACATCACATAGCTTAACATGCATTGTCATCCAAAATAAGCGTGTATGCCAATTTTCAGCTTGATCGGTTATATATAAATGATTTAAAAATAATACATACATTGCAAGTTAAATAAAAGCTTGTAATAAAAACGTTACGTTAAGCACATTTCATATCGCGCTGACACGCGTGACATGAGTCACACCAACGTGAGTTCCAACAATAGACACGCTTTTACTTATCGCGATTAGCGCGATTGCTTCCCAGGTTAGGAGTAACCTATTATCGGACTACGTTAAATTTTCGTGTTGTGTTTCTCTTTCTTTCATGTCACAACTAATACAGGTAAACAAATACTAACAACGCGTACTTTCGCCAAATCTCGATAATATTGTCGCAGGGTTAGAGCAAACCAGCTTTTGCATTGGCATTGCTCCATAACCAACAAATCCATCTTGAGACAAGGACAAATAGTAGTCAAATTACCCGTCTGTCAATCCTCCCATCGACTGATGGAATAAAAATAGCATGCGCTTCTTTATGTCCCAACGTATACTTCAGCCAAAATGTAGAATTTACGTGAAGATTTTTTTTTTGTGATTAATTGATCGCGCGAAGCGAGATCTCCAAATCAACTTGGCGTTCTATGTATGTATGTTTGTTTGACCAAGGATAACTTTCGAAGCGTTGATCCGATTATCGTGAAATTTGATACATATGTAGTGATGCCACAATTTTGGTGTGACTAAATGAGCTAAAAACGTCGGGGGGTTGTTGAGATAATGGGGTTAAAAAATGAAAATGAGACTATTAGATCAAATGGGATGTCTAATAAAAGGTTATTATTATCAAATTTCGACCCTGATTTTAATTTCAGTTATAGCTTTGTAGTTTTTTAGTTATTGGCCATAATAAAAACTGAACTTTGACGAAATTCATAGGGTTCACCAGTACCAACAGTGCTGAAATTTGGTATTCGTGGAGCTTTAGCGACACAAATATAGGTAAAAGTATGAAATCAAGAATAAATGCAATCTAAAAAAAAGCAATTAAATGAACCCCCGTTACTTGTAATTTCAATGAAATTGTAGGTCAAGTATTTGCACTATTTTAACAGTCAAAGTTTATTCAAATTCAAATTCATTTTATTTCAGATAGTTACAATCCATATTACAATATATAAAAAAAACAAATAATCACATAAACACATCAATAAAATAAAATATTTAAATACTAAACTTAGAACTAATTAAAAACATACGGCGCCGGCGGTTTAAATCGCCCTCCGCACAAAACATTTCCAGATCGGAGAGGTAAACCTGTCCGATATAGTTTTCAGGATGCTGTTTTGACTGTCCCGCACTCTGCGAATCAATGATGCAGTTTTCTTACGTAGTATGGCTTCGAAAGCATCCGTCTGGTATTCTGCAAACATCCCTGACGCACTGCAGAAGCGAGTCAGCCCTAACATCATCCTGAAAATATTATTATATTGGACACGGAGCCGGTCCAAAGGCTTTTTGGAGTAGTTGACCCATAGGTTACCCGTGTAGAAGCTCTGGCAATAAGCTTTAAAAAGTGTCAGCTTGACTTCTTCAGTACATCGGGCAAACCTACGGATCAACATGTTTCCTCGGACGGCTAGAGCCCTGCGTTCCCTCTCTATGTCAACGTCGTCTTTAAGGCCGTCGGTAATGCTATGAATACTATTTTTTTGTTAATTGGGAGATTCGCGCGATCTCAGTTTAGGGCAAATCACTAGTAGATAGATAGATAACTCTTTATTGAATTACCACACAAACAGAAATAATAAAAAAAATAAGTACTGGGTTAAAATAAATAAGGCAATACAATGGGCGGCCTTATCGCTAAAAGCGATCTCTTCCAGGCAACCTTTGGATGGAGCGAAATTTTTAAAAATTACGGAGGAGTTAAATGTAATGTATCCGCTAAAATACACCTTAGCGGATACATTACATTTACACATAATATATTCTAAGATATAATAATAATATGAAGTTTTAATCCTAATACTTAATATACTTATAAAATAGACTAATATATAGGTATATACATATAGCAAACTAAACTAGTAATAGTTTAAATAATATAATATATATATTTATTCGTTTTATCTGTAAATGTAAGATGTTGAGGCACTCTTTCTTTATCTGTAATGTGAGATGTTGAGGCACTCTTTCTTTATCTGTAATGTGAGATGTTGAGGCACTCTTTCTTTATCTGTAATGTAAGATGTTGAGGCACTCTTTCTTTATCTGTAATGTAAGATGTTGAGGCACTCTTTCTTTATCTGTAATGTAAGATGTTGAGGCACTCTTTCTTTATCTGTAATGTAAGATGTTGAGGCACTCTTTCTTTATCTGTAATGTGAGATGTTGAGGCACTCTTTCTTTATCTGTAATGTGAGATGTTGAGGCACTCTTTCTTTATCTGTAATGTAAGATGTTGAGGCACTCTTTCTTTATCTGTAATGTAAGATGTTGAGGCACTCTTTCTTTATCTGTAATGTAAGATGTTGAGGCACTCTTTCTTTATCTGTAATGTGAGATGTTGAGGCACTCTTTCTTTATCTGTAATGTGAGATGTTGAGGCACTCTTTCTTTATCTGTAATGTGAGATGTTGAGGCACTCTTTCTTTATCTGTAATGTGAGATGTTGAGGCACTCTTTCTTTATCTGTAATGTGAGATGTTGAGGCACTCTTTCTTTATCTGTAATGTGAGATGTTGAGGCACTCTTTCTTTATCTGTAATGTGAGATGTTGATCTGTTGTTCACATTGTTCTATTTCTATAATGATGCTTAAACGTGAAAATCTAACAATGGCTATCTGGTAAATAAGCTGTTATAAGTCTAAGTTACTAGCTTCTGCCAGCGGCTTCGCACGCGTAGTTTGTCAATAATAAGTAGCTTGTGTTTGAATCTAGGTTATAATCTATTAACAAACTAAATTTCATGAAAAAATCAAATTATACAAACCGTCCATTTGAAGCAGATTTGCATTGGTTGTCGAGTTGTAATGACTCCATCATTATAAATTGGTATCATTTCTGTTCAAAAACCTACTTAAAGTAAATTAACTCCATGTTCAGTATATGCTTTTTGTTTACAAACATTCTACATCGAATTTAACTAAGTGATTCCAATAAATTATAATTTTATTTTTTTCCCTACACTATAACTTTACATTCCCTTTTAATTTTCGGGCACTACAGTATTGTCCGATTAAGGGGGTTTATTATGTTATTTATGGGGAAATAGGCTTACGGCCCACGTAATAGTAAGCGGTCACCGTCGCCTATTGACACCGGCAACACCCGTGGTATTGTCGATGCGTTCCCGACCATGTAGAAACCTCTTTACATTTCTCTTGAAGCGTACCATGTCGTAGCCTAACGGGAAACCTCAGATGGGTAGCATTTATTCAGATGTTAGCGGGTGGTATTTATCCGGAAATCAGAACCCTACTAGGGCTTTCTTAACTTCGTTTTAGAAACTTACTGAAATACGTGGTTAAATAATTTATTTTCAAAAGAATATATACATTTCACTTCATGAGAGACAATAGGTTTAAACTTAGGTTAAATATTCAGTGAGCATGCAGAACATTGTATGTACCTAGTTAAAATATAGATAATACTTAAACATTTTGTTTAAAATATCATTTAAGAGTCAACGGTAATATACCTTGGTATGGTAATATAACTAAGTACCTTACACCTATGAGGTTACTATTTACGTGGCATACCACCAGTCTGGTAGTGATAGGTGGACGATATAACGCCGTAGCATAAGATTGATTAAAGTGACGTATTACTCGTGCGCGATAACTTGGGACCTGCTAGGAATGCGACTCCTCGACCGCTTCCCCTGCACTTCCCCGATGGCGCCCGTATTGTACCGTTCGCATCACTATTTTTTACTAGGGTTTTTAGTCTCGTACTGGCCTACGTCACGTAACGACGCGCTCTGGAATTATTTTAGTTTTCGTTTGTGTTATTGTTTTGTTGTTGTAGTTTTTGTTGTTATAGTTTGTGTCATTGTTTTGTTGTTGTAGTTTTTGTTGTTATAGTTCTTGTTAAGTGTTTTTGTTATCATTATGAAAGGTAAACCTTTGCATAGCGGAGAAAGAAACCTCGTGCTAAAAGTGTTAGAGTTTTTTGAAAACGAAAAACGGAACAAACAGTTTTGTATAAACTTAAACATTGTATTTTTATTTTATTCAAATAGTGTAAACAAGATTAGATAAAAAGCAGCGTCCTCCCTGAGTAATATAATAAATTAGGTTAAAAAAAACAAAGACGAAGCCGCGGGCGGCTGCTTGTTATATTCGCTTTTTTGCGGGCGGTACAAACACGCCAATATGACGTCACCGCGCTCAAGTCACAACTTATCGCGCACGGGTAATATGTAGAAATGTTTATACCCGGTAGTGGGATGTTACTGGAACTGTGATACAGATGTTACTGTGATGATGATGAAACTTTTTCGCTTCCACGGAGATATTAGTAGTATAGGAAAGTTGATGTGTATTAACATACACGTAGTTAACCAGTTCGCCATACTTATGTGTAATACAATATAATAATCATACAATAATCTATATTATGCTATACAGTATGCACCTACCTACCTCTGTGGGTAATTTCGTCGCTGTTCTGACTAAGTGACGTAACCGACATTTTAGAAAATATTACTAAAAGTCGTAAGTGTACTTAGGACACTTCGAAGGATTTATAATTTTAAGATATGTAGATACGTCAAACATACATCTAGACATAGGTAGAAGATACAGATACGCCGATTAGACAGATCGGTTCCTCTTCAAACGTAGATAAAAGTAACATTACAAGTGTCAGTTACGCCAAAATGTCGGTTACGTCATTTAGCCAGAACAGCGACGATTTGTGTTCGCCAGTAATAAATTACCATTATTATAAATACGGGATTTATCACGTACCGTCATATCGGTGTTTCGACCGACAATGTTTCGGTTCAATTCGTGAACTTTCATCAGGGTGAGTGCGATCCGCTCCGAATAACGTCTCGCCTCGCACGACGAGACGAGAGGCGAGACGTTATTCGGAGCGGACCGCACTCACCCTGATGAGGGTTCACGAATTGAACCGAAACATTGTCGGTCGAAACACCGATAAGACGGTACGTGATAAATCCCGTATTTATAATAATGGTAATTTATTACTGGCGAACACAAATTGTCGCTGTTGTGACGTTATTCGGAGCGGATCGCACTCACCCTGATGAGGGTTCACGAATTGAACCGAAACATTGTCGGTCGAAACACCGATAAGACGGTACGTGATAAATCCCGTATTAATAATAATGATTGAAATCAATTACGAAAGTTTTCTAAGTAAAAAGTAATAAACCACGTTCGCACTTGAAAGGTCGTATCTTTTCTGCTCTCCGGTTATTTACAGATATATATACCACCGCAGATACCTATTTGCTATTAGTTAGGTTCTAACAAACGCTGAGTTGAGACTTTTTTGCAACCAATTTATACATCTAGCTTTAAGTTTAACGTTGTATTTTTAGTTATCATTATGTGTTGCAAAAAAATCTTGTACTCATTTGATTATTTCTGTAGCCGAGCAGCAATGCGTTGGTTTTGACAGTAAATATTGTATGTATTTGGTCCAGCTTCAAGAGTGCCGGTACAATTACATAGACGGATGAAGGCGTAATGCAATACTATGAAGACAAAGTCTTAGTAGATCGTTATCTATGGTAATGCAATTGTTATAGGTGATAACTAGGGATCGGCATAGGTAGTGCTATTTTGGGTCAATGCACTTGAATGATAAGTTAATATTGATATGCCCCGGGATGTATTTCCCGATTCCCGGGGATATTTTTCTGAATGTCGATGTAAATGAAGTTAAACTGTTTAAGATACTATGAGTACGCACGACGATATATCAGACTACTAATTTCTGGTTAAGTCTAGTCCCGCACAGTGCTGTTTGCCATGATACTTACTGGTCCATAGGCGGGATCTGATTATACTCGAAACGGGTGGTTTGATGTATCGTCATGTATACACACGGCTACACATCCAAGCTATACCTTTCCAGTATACGCTGACCTCGCATTGTGTAGGCTTTTCGTAGAATGAGAGGTCAGCTTATACTGGAAATGTATAGCTTGATGTGTAACTAGAATGACTTTATAAAATAAAAATATATTTCCCGGGATTTAGAAGGCATATCCATGTTAAGCTAAGGGTCACTAGTTTCCATGAATAGCACTACCTACGCCGATCACTAGTGATAACAGTTATAATATCAGCTGAAGTATGTGCTTGTACCTTTAAAAAAATGTATATTGCATTATCGTAAAAAGTTGGTTTCTGCCTTTTATCAATTACATCTAAAAAAGGTTAATCGGTATTATTACTCTAGTGCAGGGGTCAGCAACCTGGGGCCGCAATACGCATGCGGCTATTTCGATGTCGGCTCTCCAGTTCCATAAGCAAACATTAATTATTTTACCATCAAAACCTTTAAAAATCGTGAAATCGATCCATGATAATGGATATGTAGATTTGTAATGTATTTTAGATTTAAATTTTACAATGCATAATTAATGTTTTGAATTATTTTAAATTAGTTGGTGTAATCGGTTAATCTGTTCGAATTAAATATATATAAATATGAGTAAGTACCATGTCTATATTTCAAGCCAACTGACAAATAAAAATTTAGAGTCGTGCTTGAAACTTAAAACAATAAATATGTTAAAATTAAATAAATCTGACCTATAAGTTGCCAGATTTATTTAACAAAACTTTAAAAAGGCATTCAAAGTCAATGCTCCCATTGATGTTACTAGTATCATAGATATTATTCAATAACTGTAGTTATGTTATTGGATAAATTATTTTATTATTCTAGATAGCTAAATCTAGCTATTTTTATAATATTTGTGGGGAAAGAGGCTTACAGTCCACCTGATGGTAAGCGGTCACCGTCGCCTATCGACACCGGCAACACCCGGGGTATTGTCGAGCTAAAATACTTTATTATTTTTTGTGGTCAAACAAAACATTTGTATGTTTTTATATGCATACATATTATTTTATATTTAATGCCGTTTATTTTAAATACAAAATCAGTGGTGCAGTGGTCGAATAGTCAGCTGAGACGCAGGAGGTAGCGGGTTCGATTCCCGCAGCGGAACAAATATTTGCATGATCTACAGATATTTTTTCCGACTCTGGTTGTTTCTCTATGTATTATAAGTATGTATTTACAAAAAAAAAGTACATAAATATTCTATCAGTTATCTGGTTCCCATAGTACAAGCTCTGCTTAGTTTGGGGCTAGATAGCGCTTTGTGAAATGTTCAGAAAGATTTATTTATTTATATATAAGCAAGTACCATATTATTGAAATGAATTAATTTTTTAATTGGCTCTTTTGCCTCAAGGGGTTGCTGACCCCTGCTCTAGTGGCATTAGTGGCACTGTAATGTTTGTGTTCCCTTCCAAGAAGAGACAATGACTTTTTAAAAAAAAAAATTAATAAAGACAAAAATAACTCAAGTTATTCTTTGGAACTTGTTAAAAGATATTCAAGTAATGTAGAAGAAAAAAAAGTATAAGTAAGTAGAAATAAATTTGCGGAAATTGCCTTTATGACGAAAAAGCTGCCGCCCACAGGTCGTGGGCGGCACAAACGTGTCAATGAAAACGGGTAAAGTTTTAATTCTTCTACACAGTCAGCTAAAAATAGCTTATATCCTAATCCCGGTCATAATCTATATGTTTACCATATTGAATCCGTATGAACGTAACTTATAAATGTTGGATATGGATAGATGTATGGATAAGACGCGGAGGGAAAAAGGCGCTCATGTTGAAAAAGATGTGGTTGTTTGCACATAGAGTTGCAAAAGGGGCGTGGCTTAAATCTTGCAGAATACTAATCATACGCTATTACAAAAGACAACAATGATTACTGGCTAACGTAGAAATTGCTAACGTCAGCAGTCTCAAGCCACGTGGCTACTATAGTGTGACCATTAGTGCTGTGCACTCCCTGAGGTATGCGCGGCGAGGTGGGAGGCAAAGAAAAAACTGCATGAGTTCACATGAGATCAAAACATGTCGGACATATCTTACGATATCAGTTTGCATTTCTAAGGCAAGACTTGTGGCGGGACGATGGTCGGAGGCTATATATCTGTAATATATTATACTTACTTAGTTGATTAAAATGTAACTTAAATATACTCATATTTTATTAAAAATATGCAGGTGATAAATAAGAACTAAACTTATAATTCAAAGGACTTGTTTTATTGAACATTTTTTATGTTTACAAACAATTATATATTCTAACGAAAGTTATTCTGACATAGATTCTGTTTCAACTTCATCTTCCATTTCATATCACGAGATAACGCACGACCCATCTTTGAATATTTATCCCGTGTACGTCTGACATAGACCGTCCGGTACAAAAGCTACCTACCGCCGTGAGCGTTGACGGCAGACTGATAGATCGGAGCGGCCGACACATCCCCCCCGTCTCGCCGCGCGCATACCTCAGGGAGTGCACAGCTCTAATGGCCACACTATAGTCATTATAATGTCTAATCACCGGTTCCTATACCAACTTGAAGATTTTGCAAAAATAAATGTGTCTTGTAACTAGGAACTAGGAACTAGGAACCTGGCTTCTTCAATCTTCGGAAAATCATTTGGAAAAGATCACTTTTCGCGACAAAACTGCCCATTGTACTTAATTAGTTACGTAAATGTACATCTTGTTTTGAATTAAGGAAAGAACATTAAAGAGTTTATATTTATTTTTTTGTAGTAGAAGTTGAATAATCCCGCTCCAGTTTGTACTATGCCTGTGGTATGTTATCAGTTCACGTTCCATTTCACAAAGCAGTCTGGCGCATGCTCATTTATGCAAACTTCTCGTTTACTTGCAGTTAAACTTCTAGGACTCGACATCTATGGGTTAGTCTAGATTAAGATATGGTATCTAAGCTAAGTAAGTGCGGCGAATAATTATGCTGAGCTTGCAAGAACCACGAGTGTTTTATGTAACTATATAAGTAAATAAATTAATAATGACTACCTCCGTGGCGCAGTGAGCGAATAGCCGGCTGAGACGTAGGATGTAGCGGGTTAGATTCCCGCAACAAATGGAACAAATGTTAGCATGATCTGCATATATTTGTTCCGGGTCTGGATGTTTTTCTATTTAAGATAAGTATGTATTTACAAAAAAAAAGTATATAAGTATTCTAGCAGCATCTGGTTGCCATAGTACAAGCTCTGCTTAGTTTGGGGCTGGATAGCCCTGTGTGACATATCCAGCAATATTTATTTATTTTAATGCTGTAAATTTCACACAGCGCCCCAAACTAAGCAAAGCTTGGACTATCATAACCAGATAACTGATGGTATATAGATATAAGATGAGATGATGTAAGATGATTATGATTATCAAATGTAATAAATTTAGAACTTATTTGTTGTTTTGTAAATTGAATAAATTTCAACCTTGTTGTTAATTTAAATACTTTTATTAATTACTTTTCTTAATTTAATTTTAAACTTGAGCTAGAGCTACTGGAAACTTTCAACTCTTTAATAACTATTTTTACTAAATTATTAGGTTGCTTATTATTATTGATTATTACTATTAAGTTTATTTCATGTTTCTTTTTTGGGCAGAGCCTAGCTACCCACGACACAGGGAATCCTGGTGTGGGAGCTAGTGTTCAATATTATAATAAGTACCTACTTAAAAGTATACCTACTAATTTAATATTATATCGTGTCTGTTACTTTTTACTTTTTGTGTGAACAATTCTGGATCAATAATTTTTTTATTTATTTATTAATTATTTATTTATAAGAAATATTTTTTGTAAATACATACTTAACTAATTAATAGATAAATACCCAGATCCGGAACAAATACTGGTGGTATTTACTGGTGGTAGAGCTTTTGTGAACGGGCTCGAGGAAGTGGGCAACACCGCCTTACCTTTATCTGCCGCCAAATAGCAGTACTTGTGCTGCTGTGTTCCGGTTAGATGGTAATGGTATGTTCCTGTAATTACTGGCACATAGGCATAACAGCTAAGTCCTATATTATGGCAACGTATCCACATAGAGATGAAGACAACTTATTAGCTTATTTTGAATTTTTTGTGGATATCCATGGACTGCAGTAGTCACTAGCCATCTGGTGGACTGTATGCTCGTTTGCCATATAAGTAGTTTGGCGTACCTATTCCGACGCGCGCCACCGGTCCGAAATCTGTATTGTAGGATGATGGTTCTATTTTTATTTTACTATTAAATGTTTGCGTTTGGACCACACGTACAATACAGGTTTCGGACCGACCGACCTACAGGCGCTCGCGCATTTATGTTTACCCACACTACACTTGACTGACGGCCGCTCTATCTACCGCGCGCTCTCGTATTTTGCTTTGCTTTGTATTTTGTTTATCGTATCGTGCTGTTATTGTATATTAAATTCTTTTAATTAAATTCAATTGTGCTATACTTCTAATAATATTATTCATTTTTTGTTTAAACCATCATTCTTCATACCTTCATCACTTCACAAGTTCAATACTTCGCGTCCACATCAACCTTCTGATCCACCTCATAGCTTCTACCATTTTAACTACGGAGCTCAATCACAGAAGTGCAGGGGCCCCTGCAGTTTAAAGTCATCGGAAAACTTCCAGGGCGGTCGCAAGTAGCGGCCAACGACTGCCCTTCTTCTCCAACAGGCCTTCTTTTCGTCACCGATTGCGCCTCGAAAATGCATTTCCTTGTAGACACTGGTACCGACTTGTGTTTTTTCCCGCGGTCGTCTGTCATAACGCCCTGTTTCAAGTCGAAGTTTACCTTAACAGCTGCAAACAACTCTGTTATACATACTTACGGTCTTAAGAAGATGCAGCTCAACTTGGTTCTTTGACGCGCCTTTACCTGGAGTTTCACGATCGCCGATGTCTCAATACCAATCATGGGAATAGATTTCCTTAGCTTCTACGGTCTGCTCGTAGACTGAAAAAACCAACGTCTCGTTGACTACTTCACTTTCGGTCAATGCTATTTCTTTCAGTTTACCTGATGACACCGCTTCGATCAAGGCTATGACTGGTGAATCGGAATTTCACATGCTATTGAAAGAGTTTTTGGAGATCACGCGACCTGCAGGTATACCTTCCTTATCTAAGCACAATACGCTGCACTACATCAGGACTACTTCAGGTCCTCCCGTCTCTTGCAAACCTCGACGTCTCGATCCTACCCGATTGCAAGCTGCAAAAAAAGAGTTTGAAGACATGGTTGCAAGTGGTGTAGCCAGGCGTTCTGAGAGCCCGTGGTCTTCCGCCTTACACCTGGTAAGGAAGAAGTGATGAAGGTATGAAGAATGATGGTTTAAACGAAAACTGAATAATATTATTAGAAGTATAGCACAAATGAATTTAATTAAAAGAAATATACAATAAAAGCACGATACGATAAACAAAATACAAAGCAAAGCAAAATACGCGAGCGCGCGGTAGACAGAGTGGCCGTCAGTCAAGTGTAGTGTGGGTAAACAAAAATGCGCGAACGCCGGTAGGTCGGTCGGTCCGAAACCTGTATTGTACGTGTGGTCCAAACGCAAACATTTAATAGTAAAATAAAAATAGAACCATCATCCTACAATACAGATTTCGGATCGGTGGCGCGCGTCGGAATAGGTACGCCACAGTAGTATAAAAAAAATCTGTTGATCATGCAAACATTTGATCCACGACGGGAATCGAATCTGCAACCTCCTGCGTGCATCTCAGCCAGCTTTTTCCTCACTGTGCCACAGAGTTCATCAAAGTGTTAATATTTAACAGCCCAATTCCTTCCTAGCCTAATTAGTGCTATCTATAGATTGTTTTCAAGGTTCTATAAATTATAACCGTTTAACGTTAAAAGTAAAAGTTATAACCGTTTCATTTAAATATTCTATGAATATGCGTTGTTATATGCTCACTGTCAATAAATGGTTAGTTTAAAATAAAGTATCTCAATATTTCAAAGGAATTTTATTTCAAAACCCAACAAATTTCTAAGAATTTGGGTACTGGATGTAGTACAAAATAAAGAATGAGTCCGCACAGTGTTTTTGTGGAAAACAATTGTCAACTTGGGGAATACAGATATAAAATTAGAAGTGAAGCTAGATAATTCATTCTAGAACCATGTTACAATATATATTATGTATACAAACTTAGAGAAGGGTTACAGAAGACCTGAATTAATAACGCAGAAAAAACACTTAAAATGGTTTTATATTAACAGTAAAGGTTTTGCTACGAATCCTCGTAGCTACCTCGTATACCGTTTTCTTTATTTACAAAAAACTACTAAAATATATTAATTATTATACATAAGAGGTTTTTACAGGGTAGGGAACACATTGACAGTACCCCGGGTGTAGCCAGTGTCAATAGGCGATGGTGAACACTTACCATCAGGTGGGCTGTAAGCCTGTTTCCCATCAACTAACATAAAAATATATAAGATCAAGATTGATCAAGATGACCGTGATGTAATGTAAACTGGACTTAGCGGAAGACCAGCGCTGCGGCATATTAACATGCCATAGCATCATGCTGAGCTAATTACCAATTCATCCCCACATAGAGCTTATAAGTTAGTTCGTTTGTTAGTGCTTTTGAGAGATGTGGTTCACTTCCGGCGTATGTTTTTCCAAACCAGTATAATCATGGAGTATTCAAGTCCAGAGTGAATAGGTTCTCTCTAGGCAAGCGTGCTCCATCTTCGATCACACCTTCACTTACCATCAGGTAAGGTAGTGGTCAAGCGCTTGGCTATCCATCATTAAAAAAAAGTTGTTGCAATTTTTTTTTAATTTCTTTTACTATGAGGAATTGAATAAAACGTTTTTTTTTTTCTTTCTCATATGCTCCACATAGAAGTGATACAAAAAAAAACCTTAATAATTGGTACATTATCAAAGTTTTAAACCATAAACTTTTATAATAATAATAATATTCAAGATTGGACGGTCAATATCTGTAGAGCTTGTCACCAGCCCGGAGAGTCCCTCAGACATGTGCTTTCGGGTTGTTCGCATCTTGCTTACTCTGAGTACTTGCATAGACACAATCAAGTGGCCAGAATTATCAATCAGTAGCTTGCTCTTCAATATGCCCTTGTTGGACTTGAGGTACCATATTATAAATATGCGCCGGAACCAGTTCTTGAAAATAGCCGTGCCATGCTCTATTTGGACCGGTATATCATCACGGAAAAACTATTGTCACAAATAAGCCTGATGTCGTGCTGGTAGACCGGTCGGAACGCCGGGCGATACTTGTTGATTTTACTATCCCACATGATCTCGTGAAGGCCGAGAAGGACAAGCTTAGCAAGTACCTTGACTTAGCTCATTATATTACCGCCATGTGGGATGTGGAATCAACGATTATCGTTCCGATAGTTGTGTCGGTCAATGGACTGATAGCGAAGAGCCTCAACCAATATACCTTAAGAGGCTCTCGCTAGGAAGTTGTAATAAAGGTCACATAGTGAAGGCGGTACTCCTGAGCTTGGCACGCATAGTCAGAAGGTTCCTCTCTCTGCAGCCCTAGCCACCGATCGCTTAGGCCTTGCTTCGCAATAGGTGGTTTACCGTTTTTACAAGTTATTTATTAACTTGCAAAGTATGTATGTTTGTCTGGGTGAAATTTTGCAACTGAATTTTAAACCCGTTCCCCTCAACCGATTGAGCAAAATTTTGAATACATATGTAACTTCGGTGACAATGCAATAATATGGTACCATGGAGGTGGTCTCATGATGGAGACGGATGCTAGACAACGGAACTTCGGAATAGATTATAGTAGGCTACTAGTGTTTGGGCTCATTTGAATCTGTTTGAGGTTCCGATTATGAATTTTATAAAAGCTTGTTTTGTAAAAGTAAGTTTTTATCAATAAACTTATTAAAAATATGTTTTCTACTTTAATGTTTGTTTTTGTGAGATACTTTGTAGTAAAAAAAATATTTTTCATAAACTAGTTTTAAAATAAATTAATAATATGATAAGCCTGTTGTGTCCCAATGTAGAGCAAAGGCCTCCCTTCCCGCGTGGAAGGCCCAGGTGAAGGTGGAGGGATGAACTCCTACCTCAAGGATTACCCCTTACTTGCGAACAATAGAGACGAGTGGAAAGAGGGAAGGAAGGTCTTTAACATAAGTATGTGATAATAATAAGACTATTTCCCAAATAAATCAAATTCAAAATTTTTACAAATCTGTATGTAAATATGTTTTCTATGTTAATTTTACGATACTAGTTTTTTAATAAAACGTTCATCTTCCTTACACACCTTCAAGTTGAAGGTGAAACACCATTAACTGACGATGTCATCTTCCTAGCGTTATTTATTTACTATTTATGTACTTATTTTATCTGTTAGTTTAGTTTGCTATATGTATATACCTATATATTAGTCTATTTTATAAATATATTAAGTATTAGGATTAAAAACTACATCATTTTTTATTATACCTTAAAATATATGTGTAAATGTATCCTCTACAGTACACCGCACTCCGTATCTTAGTAAATTTCGCTCCATCCAAAGGTTGCCTGGAAGAGATCGCTTTCAGCGATAAGGCCGCCCATTGTATTGCCTTATTATTTTAACCCAGTACTTATTTTAGTATTATTTCTGTTTGTGTGGTAATTCAATAAAGAGTTATCTATCTATCTATTTTACTTTTTTTTAATACATTATGTTTATGGGTTTCCCCATTTGCGGGCAAAGGCATCCTCCAACCACTTCCAATCCCCTCTTTGTTGGGCCAAATCTTTGTATAAATATTAAAGGTAAGCCTAAAACATCTACAATTTGCAAATTATAACGTCTGATATCCTACCGAGATCTATAATACATGAATAACACCCTAAACGAGGATAAACTTTCACTTTCGGTTTTATTCGTACACACGGCTACACATCAAGCTATACAATTCCAGTATAAGCTGATCTCTCATTCTACGAAAAGCCTACACAGTGCGAGGTCAATTTATACTGGAAATATATAGCTTGATGTGTAGCCGTGTGTACTCTCAATTTAGTATTAATATATTGCGAGTACTGTAAAACATTTTCCACTGGTTGTGACCGCCCTGTCGCCGCGGTCACGTCACAACCACTGAACGACGTAAATGTTCTTTGTGAAATAAACGCTTTGTTTATTTAAAGACTTCGTTTTATATTCACGCAAAAAAGGGAACATTAGGGATGTTCGTGGTTATTTAAACGAATTCAAAAGTGAGATGCGAAGTTGGCGCTGGCCACTTTATGAAACAATTTGTGCATTTGGAAGCAAGTGTTTTGACATTTTCAGCTTGAAAAGCCAGCTGGCAACGGAGAGTAGAGAGAACAGCTACCTATATGGTTTTGTGACTAAACAAACTACATTTTAGAGCAAGACTACGTTTGTAACTGTTGACAGTCACAAAAAACTGTACGTAGTCCCCCCCCTCCCCGCCCCCCACACCTTCCGTTCTAGTAAATAATACCTCAATACCCAATCTGAAACCAACTAAATATTTGAAGGTCAATTTTTCCGCAGTAATCACACCCTACTGCTTACGTCTCCTCGGCCACTAGTCCATCACTCGATAAGTATCCAAAGTTTTTGTAAAAAAAAGTAGTTATGTATTTTGATTAAGAGAGCGTATAGATAACATATAAGTATACAAAATCAGTCTTATATTACTAGATGATAAAGTCTTCACCATATTTTCTCATAATTTTTATACCAGTTTCGAGTCAACCGCAAGAAATAGGACTTCTTTTGTGCTCATTTTCACGAAAAAATCTTTTTCCTATAACTTATTTAGATAGTACTTTTATTGGATAGGGCAAAACTTGCCAATATCGTAATAGCGAACTTTGTGTTCAGTGATAAAAGGTTTTCTAGTTTAGCGGCGACAGCACGAGTCGTGTGCCGGCCGTAATGTAGCTGTGACTGTAAATGTTAACAAATATAACTACGTAAGAAAGTAGCTATATTTTCAACTGATTATAAAAATGGAGTAGGTTGTCATTACAATTAGTATATTTCTTCATCGGTATATCTATTGAAACATATATATGTTGAAACGGAAAAACTCATGGTTGTCTCTAAGTAGCCGAGCACACACGCATGCATACACACATACTTACACACACATACGCGCACCCCCTAATACACCCTCGTGCATACACACACACACACACCCGGACACACACACACAAAAACGTACCTACACACCCACACACACTTACAAACACAGACTAATTAATATATACATACGAGTATACGTAAATTTTGTATGTGTTACTAATGCACCTTGATTTGGAGCTACTGTAATATTTCCCGGAGAAGGGCGTTGATTTTTGCGACACAGTTTAATACTTCTGCAGATATCATCATTTTCACATCATTTGCACCATTGTTTATGTTATAAATAAAGAATTATGAATCTTAAATTATTAATTAGTTACAAGTTATAAATTAACTGCTGATTTAGTTGATTCGGTTCATTATATTTTTTATCTAACCTTTCTCATGAAGTGCGTCATACTTGGCATCAACCTTATGCATCGAGTTCCTAATACGACGCTAGACGAAATCCAAGACGCCGGAGCAAGGGTGGTATAACTCCAGTGGAACTGGGCAGGACACTCGGCTGGACGAGGTGATGGCACGTGGTGTAATGTAAATCTTTGCCCGAATGGTGGCCAAGAACAGACCAAAAAAGTCCGGGACGTCTGACGGCGCGGCGGGTCGAAGACATAAAGAGAGTCGCGGGCAACTCTTGGATGCGTGCAGCATAGGACCGGGAAGGTAGGCGCTTACAAAGAAAGGCCTACACCCAGCAGTGGGTACTTATGGGCTGTGGATGATGATAAACCTTTCTCTTCTCACTGCTGGGCAAGGCCCAACCGTTAACTTCTTTCTATATCTCCCACTATCCTTTTTTGAAGGCGTTAAGTTTGCTTTCTCGACCGACATAATTTGCATATGTGTTTCTGTGTTTTAGTTACTAAAAGATTAGTAGACAGTAAACATTAATAACTACAAACAACTTGACGTCATTATTCGATTTTTGTTTAATAGTTATTTTAGCCGTCAAACTACAGTCACCGTTTTTATTAGAAACCCTGAGACTAAGCACTCAATCGAAAAAGCAGGACTTGGACAAAGTTGCTCATTAAACTCGTAATTTTTTACGGTTTTTCGTCATTCCCAGTGGGCTGCTAAAATTGTTTGAGAATTTGAAGTGTGTATTGATTTTATGGTTCGCTTAGCCTCGCAGTTTCAAAATATGTTTTTAATAACTGTGTGGAGTTTTAGATGTCTTCTCAATATATTTCACATAGAGGTAAAGTGTTTTTTAAGACATAAAGTTTCAAAGCTGCTTGTGGGTATGGGCTTGGCTTTAAACTGGGTCACAACGCATTACCGTGTCATCATACGCATCCAGGTGGCATTGTCTAATGCGATAAAGTCTTCGCATTTTGTGTTCTGTTACTATGTTTTTACCTCTTTCAAATTGATTTAGCGACGCCAACAAAAACAAAAGTAAAATATTGAAAACAAGATAAGAAAACAAACAAAGTTGGCCATGCGTCGACTTATGGCGTGTTCCGATATACGTCGGCAACAGACTACGCCTCGTATCTCCTTGAAAAAGTGTCAAACTAGTGTCAAACTTTTGACAGGTTTTCAAGGAGAAACGAGTCGTAGCTGGATACCGACGGATATTTGAAACCGCCATTACCCTACAGCCACATTGTTGGATAACTGTGAATGTTCGTGTTTATCTCTGTCTATTTTTATCATTCATCATGTGAAAGAATGTACGAACGTTCGCCATAATCTGACATTGTGACTTTAAGGTTACAAACAGAGGCAAAGCTCGACGAAGATATTTTCTACCATTTACCGCAAGCTGTCAAATAAAGAGATCAAACCCATTTGAGTTATATTCTTCTCACGAGTTTTGGCATTCGTCTTAAAACTGAGTAAGTAGAGAACTCCAACTTTTGCTTTGATACCGACGAGATATCAAACTTGTCAAGTGTCTAAAGCATAAAGTTCTGAGGTGTTGATCGAAACTGAAATGAGTTTAAGAAATTTCTTTGAATTTAGTTATATAATCTGTATTCGGCTCTATCGGTTAAGTTGGGCAACTTTAACAAGAAGGTTGTATGGATTATTTAAGGATATTCATTTTTTAAATATGTTTCTTAACTTCGATAAATGCTACCTACCTATAATTTTTTACTTGTTAGTTATTAAAATTACCACCAAATCATTATAATCTTATACTTAATTACTTACCAAAGCTAACCTAAAACTTCAAATAACGCTTATATAGGGTGTTTGATAATATACGTACAAAAATGAATGGGGTTATTTTGATGAGCATAATACCTAGTCAGTTCATAAATTCTGTCACATGTTTAATATACAATAATTGAAACAAGTTTATTCATTATGTAACCATTTATATACCAAAATGAATTTAACAAAACATAGATTCTTATGACACTAAAGTTTATTCAAAATGACCTCCATGATTTTGAATACAGGCCTTCAATCTGCGCGGCCAGTCGTCTATCGCAGCACGAACGAGGTCCATGTCAATATCGGCGGCTGCCTTAATCAAGGATGTCTTGAGTGACTCCAAATTGGGATGAGGCTTTGAGCACGCCTTTTCCTCCAAGTGTTGCCATATCTTGTAATCTAACGGATTCAAATCTGAACTGGAGGAGGGCCAGTCTTTGTGCCGGATAAAGTCGATTTCACGCGCCGCCAGCCAGTCTTGTGTGCTCTTCGCTCTATGAGCTGGCGCCGAATCTTGTTGGAATACCCAGTGCTTGTTATTGAACATGGTATGAGAAACAGGTTCCACAAGATTCGTCAGGACTGTATTTTGATACACAACTGCATTCGTTTTTACACCTTTCTCACAAAAATGTACCTCTGTTAAGCCCCAATAAGAAACGCCCAACCATACCATGAGCGAGGATGGAAAATGACCTCGTTGGACACGCTGAATACGGTTGCTCGCTTCTTCACTACTGTGTGCGTACACCTTATCATTCTGTTTGTTGTAGCTCTCTTCTACGGTAATAATTTTTTCATCAGAAAAAAGAATTTCCCGATAATTTTTTCAACAAAGCGCGGCATCTCTTCAGTCTTAGGTCCATTAGACGAGCATTCAAACGATGTCCTGTTTTTCTTCGATATGCCTGAAGCCGGGCCAACAGTTTCTGCTTACGTTTGAGATTTCTTGGAATTCGCGCCTTCACAGCTTTTATCACTGCTGGAGTCCTAACAGACCGAGGGCGACCACTTCTTGACCTGTCATCTACACTAGAGTCTTCATTGTATCGTTTGATGGTGCGATAAACGAATCTTTTGGTTATATTCAAATTTTTCAGTATGTCAAAAATTTGAAGTAGCGCGTAACCGCAACGATGCAACGCAATAACTGCAACACGGTCTTCTTTAAGCGTCCACTCCATATTTAAAAATGAGTAAAATTCTAACAAGTATACATTTTTATTTTCATGAACAATTCGAAATTCGAATTCTATAAACTTTTTTGTGGTTTCTAAAAGAAAAGTTTTTACTGTGTGACAATACTTATGACCTGACTAGGTATATAATTTTGTGAAATGTTGACCATATAATTGTAAAATTTATTTAGACATGTAAAAACAAACAGTTTATTAAACTTAAGTTGTGCTATTGCTTAATGCTTGCCATCTAATCACAGATACTGTATTGGTGACGTCTCGAGATATCTCTTGTTGTCCCATTCTAACCGAAAACCCGCAGCCATTCCCGAAAGAGATATCATATCGGCCTTTATTTTTAGAAGTCGATTGCAAGAGTAGACTGTAGGTTTTATATTGAATGAATCACCTAAACTAGTCGATTTTCTTTAAAATTTGATAATTTAACTAGTAGTTTTTTTGCGAGAAATCTTTTTTTGTTTTGAGAAACCATCTTTTGAATATCGTCAGTATATAACCTAACAGCCTGTATGTATATTCATCATCATCATCAGCCGGAAGACGTCCACTGCTGGACATAGGCCCTTAGATCGCCACAACGAGCGGTTGGTAGCCGTTTGCGCTCAACGGCTCCCCGCGATTCTTACTAGATCGTCGGTCCACCTTGTGGGGGGCCGGCCTACGCTGCGTCTTCCAGTCCGTGGTCTCCACTCTAGAACCTTTTTTCCCCAACGGTTATCGGTTTTACGAGCGATGTGGCCTGCCCTTTGCCACTTCAACTTGCTAGTTTTAAGAGCTATGTCGGCAAATTTAGTTCGTCTGCGGATTTCCTCATTGCGTATTTTGTCACGCAAAGAGACCCCGACCATAGCCCTCTCCATAGCTCGTTGAGCAACCTTGAGCTTGGGCATGAGGCCATGAGTAAAAGACGACGTTTCAGTGCCATAGGTCATCACTGGCAACACACCCTGGTTGAAGACTTTAGTCATCAGGCTCTGGGGAATTTTGAACGAGAAGATATCGCGAAGTTTCCCGAATGCTGCCCAGCCAGTTGGATTCTTCCTGCGACCTCTTTGTCGAAGTTGGACTTACCTAATTGGACAGTTTGTCCTAGGTACTCATATTCGTCGACAACTTAGAGAGTATCGCCCCCAACAACTACCGGTACGGGTGCAACATGAATATTTGACATGATTTTCGTCTTATCCATGTTCACTTTAAGACCCACCTGTTGGGAGACCCTACTCAGGTTGCTGAGCATGGTACCGAGTTCCTCGAGCGATTCGGCCATAATGACTATATCATCGGCAAAACGAAGGTGAGTGATGTGTTCGCCATTGATATTGATGCCAATTCCGTCCCAGACCAAGAGTTTGAAAACGTCCTCCAATGCGTTCGTGAACAGTTTCGGAGAAATTACATCTCCCTGTCTCACGCCTCTTTGCAATTGGATTGGTTCCGTACTCTGATCCTCTAGACGGACTGACATAGTGGCGTTACTATACAAACACTTCAACACTTCGATATACGTATAGTCGATTTGGCATCGCTGAAGAGACTGCAGTACCGCCCAGGTCTCGATTGAATCGAAGGCTTTTTCATAGTCCACAAACGCTAGACATAACGGCCGATTATACTCTTCGGTCTTCTGTATAATCTGGTGTAGCGTGTGGATGTCCCTAGATGTTTTAGGTTAGTGGTCTATGGTACTAAAGCCTTTTCGGAAACCGGCATGTTCGGGAGGCTGGAAGTCATCGAACTTGCGTGCGAGACGGTTTGTAATCACTCTCGAAAACAGTTTGTAAACGTGGCTCAAGAGCGAGATGGGCCTGTAATTATCTAATAAGGTTTTATCACCTTTTTTAAAGAAAAGCACCACCACGCTCTTATCCCAAGCTTTTGGGTGGTTCCTTCAAGGACGACGGAGTTAAATAACTTCTGGAGGACTTGAAGTACCGGTTTTCCACCCGCTCTCAGAAGTTCTGTCCTCACCTAGTGCCTTGTTATTTTTAAGCTGTTTCAGAGCGATCCTAATCTTGTACATGCTGATGTCCGGGATGTCTTCGGTTTAGTGTCTGGTTAGTTTGGCTCTGGTGTCCTGAGCTAACTGACCAACGGGGTTTTGTGTTGAGGTGTACATCTGTCCATAGAACTTTTCGACCTTTCTCAGAATCTCCGGTTTCGACGAAATGATAGTGCCGTTGTCGGTTTTCAGCTTAGTCATTTGGCTTTGCCCTATAGACGAATGCTTTGCGAACACTTTTGAACCTTTGCTCCTTTCTATTGCGACCTTAATACGAGATGTATTAAAGGTACGCAGATCGTGTCGCATAGATTTCGAAATTCGTCTATTAAGCACGCCGTAGGCCGAAATATCAGCTGAAGAATGCAATCTCATTTCATCCCGGTCCTCCATTAGCTTAATGGTTTCATCTGAGAGTTTCTGGTGCTTAGTTCGGCGGGTGGCCTTACAGAACTTAGATCCCACTGATTGGACAGTTTCCACCAACCCGTTGTTTATCTCGTCAATATCATTGCAGCTGGCTAGGCACTGGAAGCGATTGTGCAGTTCTAGCTGAAAGCTCTCGGGGTTTTGGATTTGGGCAGAATTTGGCCGGAGCGCAGACTTCATCAGACGTGCCATTTCAAGCTTAACATTAATATTTAATGTGCCTCTAACAATGCCGTGATCGCTCCCGGTTTTCACCCTGCTGATCACGGAGACATCATCAAATATTTGCTTCTTTGTCGTCATAATGAAGTCTATCTCATTTCTAGTGAAACCGTCGGGACTTATTCACGTCCACTTTCTGGCTGGTCGCTTCTCATAGAAGGAGTTCATCATGAAAAGGCCCTCCTTCTCCATGAAGTCGGCCAGTCTCTGGCCTTTTCGGTTCCGCCACCAGAATTCAAATGGCCCCACTCTCAGCTCATCGTCTTTCCTTGTGCCTAGCTTTGCGTTGAAGTTCCCCATTACACCTGTGAAATGAGTGTTGAAAGTATGTATGGCCTCGGAGATCTCCTCATACATGGCTTCCACTTCATCATCTGGGTGTGTCGAGGTCGGCGCATAAACCTGTATAACCTTCAACGAATACCTTTCGGTAATTCTGATTATAAGGTATGCTACCCTGTTCGACACACTGTCGACTTTTGTCACATTGTTAACGAGGGGCTTGCGGACGAGAAACCCGACACCACCCTGGGATAGTTGATCTCCCTCCCGGTAAAAGAGCAAGTTACCGGAGTTAAGGATCATCGTGTCCTGACCCTGTTTTCGGACTTCTGACAATCCTAGGATTTCCCAACGTAGCTTGCTCAGTTCTTCTTCCAGCTCGACAATTTTCTCGTCAGCCCTGAGCGTTCGTGTGTTGTACTTTGCCAGGTACAGTCATCGGTAGTGGTAGCTGGATCGCTGCTGGGGATTCTTAGCACCCCTTGCTCCGCCACTGCCTTGGTTACTACTACTTCCAGAGATGACGGAGCCGCCGGGGACTGGGGGCCGTTGGTTTGTTGTGTCTATCATAGGAGGGGTTTTGCCATAATCACCACGCTTGGCAGGCGGCTTGGTGATCGCAGTGGTTGGTGATTGGTACACAGAAGAATGCTGCTGCCCATTCCCTGGAACATCTTCCTTTGCCGGCTCACACGGCTCCCGCGGGATGAGAAGGGGTGGCCCTATTATTACGCCGGGACCACACGGCCATGGGTATGTACTCGTATAATATACGAGTACGTATTTATTTCATAACTTAAATCATAGGCCTGGACCTTTCCAAAAGCATTACCGGAGCTGAAGCCAAGGTGTAAGAGGCCTGTTTACTTCTAATAAAAATCACTATACCAACATGGAGGTGAGACAGATAGTAGTACTATTCCAACACAAGGATTCGAGTTCAGGCTATTGTTAGAGTAATGCTTATGTTATGAATACTGGGCTATGGGAGAGATGAGATACGGCACCTACCAATTCTACAATATCAGGGATGATTGAGGCAGTTGGTGACTGGCCGCCCACTAAACGGGCCCCTGTAAGTGCCGCCAATAGAAGGCAGCGTAAGGGGCAACGTTGGTGTGGGCGGTTAAAGGGTTTTTAGAGTTCACTTTAACCCTTGGAGCTTAGGTTCCGAGCTTAGGTTCCGCTCTTACGCCTTCACCCTTGAGCGGCCAACTAAGGCAAACCAAGGGTCAGGGGTTTCTGTCAACCCCAGGGAGTAATGGGGCTCCGCGGTGTCGCCACGCATAGAACGCTCGCCACAAGCGTGCCCTGCAGGGAAATTGTTATTATTATTATGAATAAAAATTGACGGAAACTTCCCTTTCGTCATTATTTACCTGTCATTAGACTGGCAGGAACCGCTAATGCAGCTATTAGCGAAACGGTGACTCCATTAAGTATTGACAGTCAATGTTTCACTTCCGTGATCGCTCATTGTTACGGACGCCGGATAAGAGCTCACTCTGATATTTCATTAATTCTGTGGAACTGTTAGATAACACTAGCTATACCTGCGGTTCCAGTCGAGTTGAGTGGCTAAAATAATTTTACCCACTGTACTGAAACGACACGAATACAAGAGAGGACGAAATAGATATGCGGGTCCAAAACAATCTCTGGTGCAGTGCAGCCCTACAGAAGATCCTAGTGTCAAGGCTCCTTTCCCGAAGGCCGAATAACAATATTCCATTCTTTTCGGTGCACCGAATCTATAAAATTGTTATTCGGCTTATCTTAATGTATGGATGTGAAGCCTGAACGCTGATCCAGAAAGAAGAGCGTAAACTTCAGGTGACGAAAAGAAAGGTGCTAAAAAAGATCATAAGCTTGTGTGTGCGATAAGTGCGACGAGAAGATGGCACTCTGCGAGTGAGGAAGAATCGGGAGGTAGCGAAACTGGTGGCCAAGCCCGACATCATAATCGAAATAAAATCTCACAGATTATGCTGGCTCGATCACGACGAGCGAATGGGGGATGATCGTGATGCCAAACTTGCCCACCTAGGAATGCCAGTCAGCTGACGACCAGTTGGCTGACCTAGATATCGCTGTAAGGATGATGTGGAGAAAGACTTTTGCGCTCTCCAAGTGTCAGACTGGCAAGAAGTGGCGCAGAATAGGGCCCAGTGGCGTTTTTTAGTGTCGGAGGCCAAGACCCGCTTCGGGGTTGATGCGCCAGGATAGTAAGTAACTAAGGGTCTATGAACACGACGTAGTTTAAAGCCAAAGTCAAAATCATTAATAATTATAATCACAAGGATCACTTTGAAACGTCAATTTTACTGTCTGTTCCTTCGCAATCAAGCCAGGAAAGAAAGGTAAGAAACAAGGCTGGTTGTTTTTTTTAATGATCCTTTTAGAATACATAACAATACAGGAAATAAATTACGCCTAAATTGTAACATTTTGAACGAGTTGGAGCAATTTCAATCCCAAGCTTCTCTATAATCTAAATAATTCGATATTTTATAGTAGGCTTTTGTTTAGTAGATTTTGTTTAATTACATTATTAAATTTGCTAATTGTCAATTTTTGTACATCACTTGGGAGTTTGAAAAGTGAACACCTTGACCTTTAAACGATTTACTAACATTATGGAGTCTACAAGTAGAAACCGTGCACACGACGTGTAGATGACGCTGAAAACGCGATTCTTAACTTATGACCTATGTTTTTTTTTTAATTCTACGTCACCGTAAATGTTCGTTTGTGAAACACGCGTCGTCTCCGTATTTAGAGTACCTACGCTGTGTGCATAGGCACATATTTACTCATAAAACTTGTTTTAGATATTATATTAAATAAGTATCTTTATTAGCTCTTGGATCTTTTCTTAGTTAGCAGCGTTTTATAAACAAGCGCCTTGACTAAATTTGTGAATCTTTAATAAAGTTAAAAGAATATTGTAGGCTGGCATAGTACCCGGTCCGCCTTAAATCCTAAATCGCGTCATACATGGTGAAAATGCTAATATTTTATGATTAAATAAATAATCGCTCGCCATACAATCCAATGGACCATCACATATAGCGAATATAATATATATTTGTATGTTACAGTATCTTATGATACCAAGCGATATGGATATTTCATCTTATGATACGAAATATGTTGTAAAATACAAAAAAATCGTTTACAGATTTGTTATAGATTTTCAAGAGAAAAAAAGAATTTTAGACTTGGCTGTATGTGATATATTATATTCATTTAAGATATCGTAGCATCTTCGTCGTGTATAACGCGCTTATACCAAAGGCTTAACTTTTCTAGCACATAGTCGTCGAAGCAATGCCTACGGACAAGTCAGTGCCTTTGAACTAGAAACTTTGAGCCAATATTTTATAACAAGATTGAATTTTTCGTGAAAGTGCCCTTTTGAGAGCCAGTGTGCGGAACCAACTCAAATACGCATATTATATTTATAATATACACTCTAGACTAAATCACGGCGAAAACGAGATAAGTTTCAACTGAGATTTGATGTGATATTATGATACTTATACCAGTACCCTTATTAACCAGTTGCTGTCGTTTGGTCATTTGGCCAGGCTATTCCTTTCAAACAGTACAAGCTAACGCTTACTACAAGCTTGGAACGGCCTCGACAGCGACAGAGACTGGCTTATGTAATGAGAGTATCAAGGAATATAATAAACTAGCTGACCAATCCGCAGCTTCGCACGTGTAGTTTTTCAATAAACACATTACCCCCCTTCTGCAAAGTTGGGTGAAAAGTAGCCTATGTCACCCGGGGATAGTGTAGCTTCCGAACAGTGAAATATTTTTTAAGTCGGTCTAGTAGTTTCGGAGCCTATTCAATACAAACATACAAATCTTTTCTCTTTATAATATTAGTATAGATTAAAAGCTGGATTACAGAGTATTCTAAAGTGCTCATATGTAACTTTTAAATTAGTTAAAATTAAGTCAACTTACATTATAAAACAATAACATAAAACACAATGCTGCCACCAAGCAGCATCGCTGTGTTTTGGTTCGAAGGGTATGGTTGCCGGTGCAATTACAGGCACATGGGGCTTTAAATCTGTATTCCTCAAGTTGATGACCCAAGGCAGTACATTGTAGGGCACGTTTCTAAGGTGCGTGACCTACAAGACAATGCTTTGTTACCACGTATCATCAGGTGGGCCATAAGCTTGTTCCATCTCCAGGTAGTATAAAAAAAAGTGCTTACAGAATATAGGAGTTGGAGGTGTATGGGTTGGCTTTGGGCTTAGAATTGTATATCAGGAGATATTCCTGGATGTACAAATGATTGAAAAATTAAAAACTCATAAATTTTACAGGAATTACATAGTAACAGAATAGAGGGACTTTACCACAAATAAACACACAAAACATGATAAATCTTGTATTTATAAAAAATGATGATAAATAAACGAATATAATAAATTATTCATAATACAGACGCCAAATAAAACACACATGACACACCCGTCAAACCTGAGAGACCCCAAATTAAAAGCTTACGAGCTACCGTCTATCGCACCCAGCCATTCATCAAATCTCGTCGACAAATTCCCCAGCATAATATTATTTTAGGGGATGAAATTCAAAGAAACAATTCCTTCAGCTTTAACGACAATCGGGGAAAACTTTTCAAATACATTATTATGAAATACGCGACAAAGTTAATCCTTGCCAAGTTGACAGTCCAAATATTTGCATGTTCGTATTCAGCCTCAATTCAGAAAGTCTGCGAAATAAATTGACTGTGTCGAAAAATGCATTTATTGACAGAAAACAGCCGTTTTTACCTGACAATGGCAAAACCAAAAGAAAGGGTTATGCTTTTAGCAGTCTATGTAAGTATGTTTGTATATATCTATAATCCACCGCGGTACCGTAGTACCTAAACATTGCCTAAAGTACTCTTCCGATTTTGATGAATGAGGTGTCAATCGATTCGTTGATGTTGGTGACATTTTGCTACTTGTACCATTGACTTTGGTATTTACATTATACCTAAATCGGGTAGTTGGGTTTTGGTTTTTAAACATAGATAACTTGTTATAAAGTCCCTTATTTAGGGGTACATAGACACCGCTGGGAAAATACACATAATTCCATTGAAAGGCTGTCTGGCAGAGATGGCGCACCAGCCTTCAAACCGTCAAATATATTATTAACTTATATTTACTTTGTTATTTTACATGTCTAAAATACAGAAGAAATAGTTGAATCATCTAAAGACCGTTGTAAACGATCTATAGATAGCTTAAAAACTCCAGATTACTACCAGGCGGAAGTGTCCCCAAAACACTGGTTTCATTGCCCCGCTGAATTGCAGTGGTTATGCGTTGACCCAGACAAGCGCCAGCTCTCGGATCACACGTCGCTTCGACCAGACGCCCAGAAAGAAGTTTGATAAGCTTATTATATTTTATAGTGTAAAAAAAAGTAATTTCTGATCTATTCTAGATAATTAATTAATAATAAATAATGCTGGACATTTCACAAAGCGCTGTCTAGCCCCAAGCTAAGCAAAGCTCGTACTTTGAAAACCAGAAACTGGTAGGACTGTCTATTGTACTAATTGTATTTTTAAAAATTATTTTCTGTATTTTATTTTAGTGTTATAGAGTTATCTTATCTTATAATAACTGAAAGATTATTTTTAAACATTTTTTATATAACTATGTATTACTTATGTATCTTAAAAAACAAAGTCAGGTTGGTTACACCAATTATAACTTAAGAACGGCTTGAACGATTTTGATGGTCTTTGATTTGTTGGATTTTTCTTCTCCCCGAATAGCAGAATAATTATTAAAATATCGGAAAAATTTACGCAAAAAAAAGTTATGAAGAAAATTTATTTTCTCGTACATAGATGCAGCTAATGATGGCCGATTAACAATTCTACCTGTGACATACATTTGCAGCCCACGTCATATGCATTTCAAGGCGGTACGAAGTTCGCTGGGTCAACTAGTTTTACATGAAAAACACTCAACATATTAGGTTGGAGAAAAAGTTTCTTCGCATTTTTTATGAAAAAACAAAACATTTTTTAATATAGTTTATTTCCATTTAACTAAAGTATGTAGGTACCATTTTGTTCGATAACTTTTTGCCATCTTGTAGGTAGGGACATGATCCCATTGCTATAGAAATTTTGAGGCTTCTGATCAAAATACCGCGACAAGTAGTTTTGGCAGTCCTCTCGTGATGTTAACCTGACAATGCCTAAAGAATTATGAAGAGACCAAAACAGGTGGAAACCTGAAAGTGCAAGGTCGGGACTATACGGCGGATTCATTAACACCTCCCATCCAAACTCTCTTAATTTTTGCTGAGTGGCTAAATATGTGTGAGGTCTAGCGTTATCATGATGAAAAACCACACCCCTTCTGTTGATTAATTCCGGCCGCTTTCTCTCAACTTCTTGCTTTAATCTCATCAGTTATTCGCAGTAGAGTTCAGGATCGATGGTCCTGCCTGGTGGTAACAGCTCATAATTAATAATGCCCTTCCAATCCCACCACAGACACAGCATCACCTTGTTGCGAGTTAACCCGGCTTTCGCCACAGTCTGTGAAGCCTGACCGGCCTTTGACCACGACCTTTTTCGCATGTTGTTGTCTTACGTGATCCACTTTTCATCACCAATTAACAACTTTTTTAAAAATGGTTCGGTTTCTTTACGTCGTAATAAAGAATCACAAATGAGTACACGGTTCATTAGGTTTCTTTCAGTGAGCTCGTGGGGTACCCAAATATCGAGCTTTTTTGTGTACCCAGTTTTTTTCAAATGCGCCAAACTGTTTTGTGGTCAATTCCCAGTTCTACAGCTACGTCGTAACTACTGATATGCCGATCTTGCTCCACTTTTTCAAAAATGGCATAAATTTTGTCCGTAATAGGGCGACCAGAGCGACGTTCATCTTTGACATCAAAATTTACGGATTGTAAACGCTTAAACCAAATTTGTGCTACTCTCACAGACACTGCACTAGGTCCATAAATATCGCAAATTTTTTTCACGGCTTGCGTTGCATTTTTACCTTTTTTGTAGTAAAATTTTAAAATGTATCAAATTTCTTCATTAGATAAACTCATCTTTACAGTACGAAAAACAAATAAAAATCACACAATTTCCTAAATTGAATTTAGAATTATCTTGTTTAAAATTTAAACTTTGAATGATACCAAAACCAGCCAGATACAAATAGTATAAGCCAAAGAGATTTTATTACAAGTTCATACATACAATAATGCGAAAAGACATTTTCCCCAACCTATTATATTTGTAGATCATGCAAACATTTCTTCCGAGACGGGAATTGAACCCTCATGCATTTCAGCTAGTTATTCACCCACTGCGTCACGGATGTCTTATCATCATAACAGCAGCCATAGGACATCCAATGCTGAACAAAGACCTCCCTAGATTTCCAGAACAAACAAACTTTTGAAGTTTGTTTCCAATGGCGAAACTATTTGATTAGAGCAACCTCTTACATATCTTGATATACGGGTCTACAACTTCACATTTATAATGAGTTTACTTTGATATTGCTTCTTCAAAGCGTTTGTACCGTCACTGGTACGACTCGCTTAAAAAGTACCGCTGTTGCTTGCTTCGCCACATACTATCTTCACGCGAATACACTTCTATACTAATATTATAAAGAGGAAAGATTTGTATTTTTGTGATGAATAAACTCAAAAACTACTTGTCCGATTTCAAAAATTCTTTCACCATTGGAAAGCAACATTCACTTTCAGTAAAATGGGCTACTTTTTACACAACTGCGCAGAATGAGGGTAATGTTTTTATTGAAAAACTACACTTGCGAAGCTGCGGATTTGTCAGGTAGTAAAATTATAAAATCGATACATGTAACCAGGTTTAATTAAGGCAACGAATCTAAAATGACGCCTTCAACCTATTGCATGCAATAATGTACGAGTGAGAGGTAACGATTAGTGGTGGCACTTTAAATTCAGCTCTACTTCGTCAAATTTGATGTGAAATGGTCGTGAACAAACCCTTACAACCTAAAAGTCACCTGCTTGGGTATTTTTAGGCAGAATTTGCATTCGTTTTCGTTTTGTGACCTTTCCATCAGTATTGATATCAATTCTGTCAAAAAAGTGGGACTCCGGGAGTGCTGACAGAGGTGAAAACTTGAACAACCGGTGGATTCTTATAAACATAGGTGTCGCTAATGGTCACGGTAACAGTGTCGCGAATTCAATGATTATTTCCCATCTCAAAAATGCCCAGCGCGTCTAAAAAGAGTTAAAAACGCATGCGCAAGGTTTTGTTTTATTGTACCACCTAGGAGCCATATTACACCTTTTCTAAATGAGCACTTTAGTTTAAAAATGAAATTACGACGCAAGCTTCATCTGGCCTGTCTTCTTTTTGGTGTCATAAACTACAGAACACCTAAATACCTATACGACAAGCTAATTTGGATGACTAGTCGAAGAGACTGTGCAAGTCGGCAGTGCTCCAAGCAACTGTCTACTCAACATCACCGATCAGAGAGTTTCAGGGATAGTTTCAAATATGCGGCTTTCAAGTGTTGGAACAATATGCCACCACCAATTAGAAATTCCAAAAGTTGCAACAGCTTTAGATAAAAACTAAAAATATTTCTAATGGAAGCCCAAATACAACATGGTAACATCAATGTCGACCTCTCTTTGATCTAGTCATCCAATAACTCTTTTTACATAAGTTTAACTAAATCAATATATTTTAAATAGTTACCCATATTTATTTATATATATAACAATTTACCATAACCTTAGAAATCGTAAGAAAGTTCATAAGTTGTATGTTTATACATATATATAGGTATGTAATATTATTTTAGTAAAGTGTGTTTATAAAATTTATATTTACATTTAAACAAAACTCTACACACCTTTTATTTTATCACTTCTTAATTCATTTATTTTTTTATTTTACTACGTAGCTGCTGCACTACCTATTGCTTCTGGTTTCAGCTGAAAATCAGCGTTGGGTGCTTAACATCCAACATTATGCTGAGCTGAACGCCATTTTGGTACGCAGACACATGAGTCGAACTTGTTTTATTGGATTCAATTGTATCTACTGTTCCTTAAAATTATTTCATGTGTCATTTTATGTGTACCAAATAAATGATTATTCTATTCTATTCTAAAAAAGTTTTCACTATTTATATACAGAGGTGTCGCTACCGGTAATGGTAACAGTGTCGCGAGTTCAATGTTTTTTCCCATCTCAAAAAATGCCCAACGCGTCTAAAGAAGTTTTCACTATTTATATACAGAGGTGTCGCTAACGGTAACGGTAACAATGTCGCAAGTTCAATGTTTTTTTCCCATCTCAAAAAATGCCCAACGCGCCTAAAGAAGTTTTCACTATTTATATACAGAGGTGTCGCTAACGGTAATGGTAACAGTGTCGCGAGTTTAATGTTTATTTCCCATCTCTAAAAAATGCCCAACGCGCATAAAGATGTTTTCACTATTTATATGCAGGGGTGTCGCTAACGGTAACAGTGTCGCGAGTTCAATGGTTATTTCCCATCTCAAAAAATGTCCAGCGCGCCTAAAAAAGTTTTCACTATTTATATACAGAGGTGTCGCTAACGCTAACAGTAACAGTGTCGCGAGTTTAATGGTTATTTATCATCTTAAAAAATGCCCAACGCGCCTACAGAAGTTTTCACTATTTATATACAGAGGTGTCGCTAACGGTAACGGTAACAGTGTCGCGAGTTTAGTGGTTATTTCCCATCTCAAAAAATGCCCAACGCGCCTACAGAAGTTCTCACTATTTATATGTGTACAGAGGTGTCGCTAACGGTAACGGTAACAGTGTCGCGAGTTCAATGGTTATTTCCCATCTCAAAACATGCCCAACGCGTCAAGGAAGTTTTCACTTCAAAAATCCAAGTAGGGTTGCGTTTCCACCAGAGATGTGCGAGCAAGCTGAGTGGTGTGAGGATTGCGTAGCGAAGCTGTTAAACGGTGTTACTTCTTTCACCAGAGATGTGCGAGGATGGGTAAATGATTCTTTTCAGCTATCACCTTCTGTTGACACATTTTTCGCTTGTTTTGTATATAAAATATACAAAATGAGCGAAAAACAAGCAATTTTATACAAACAAACAGTACGCACCGCTAGCGCTAGCTGCGCTAAGCAAGGCTATGAAAATGAACCCAATCCTATTGATGATTTGTTTCTCGTTTATCGCTTAGCTTTATTGGAATGTTTGCATGCTCTACAGACTTTTGTTTTGGGTCTGGATGTTTTTCTATTTTAAAAGTATGTATTTACAAAAAAAAACTACGAGTATATGAGTATTCTATCAGTCTGGTTCACATAGTACAAGCTCTGCTTATTTTGGGGCTAGATAGTGCTGTGTGAAATGTGCAGCAATATTTATTTATTTTTATCCCTCGCATAGCGTTGGTGGAAATGCAACCTAAGGAACTGGATTTCAGGCTAAGATCCGCGGCTTGTTTACATACCTTTCATATTGAGTTTGGCAAGTTCTAATACTTACACTTTATATTAGGCCTTTACCTAAGAATTAGTGTTTTGTCGTACTGACCACTTTGTTCCGAAATATCTCCTCTCTGGTAAAGAATTCCAAATTCAAATTTATAAATTAATTTTGCTGGTACATTGGAGTTTTGAAAACAGTAATTCATTTATGTTTTCCTCATTAATTTTTTCTTTGGCATCGCTTATTACCGCACAATGGTAAACATGGGGGCGTACAATGGTAAACATGGTAAACATATCGGTATATTTACGAGAACGGGTTAGAACTCGTACTTGTAAATATACCATTATATTGCCACGGTGGACCGTGGCACCAGTGCTGCAGAAACAACTCGAAGAATTAATGATGTGTACAACGTTGGTGTCGTAAAAGAAAGCACGGTACGTTTTTGGTTACAACCTTTTCGTTCTGGAAATTTCGACCTTCAGAACCAACCCCGTGAACGGCCGGAGACCAAAGTGGAAAATGAAGAATAAAAGGCTATTGTGCAAGCGGATCCATCACAAAGCACTTCAGAGATAGCTGCAGGCTTCGGGGTAAGTGATAAAACTGTATTAATCCACTTGAAGCAAATCGAGAAAGTAAAAAACTTGAACGAGGGGTACCTCATGAATTGAGTGAATCGAACTTGCAAACACGCGTCGACTGCTGTGTTATTTTGCTCAACCGACACAATAATGAAGGGATTTTAAATCGAATCATTATTTGTGATGAAAAGTGGATACTGTACGATAATCGGAAGCGCTCGTCGCAATGGCTGAACCCTGGAGACCCAGCTAAATCCTGCCCTAAACGAAAATTGACTAAGAAAAAGTTACTTGTCAGTGTTTGGTGGACTAGCGCCGGTGTCGTTCACTACAGCTTTCTAAATACTGGCCTAACGATTACGGCATTTATCTATTGTCAGCAACTGCAAACCATAAAGGAAGAACTAACTGCTAAACAACCGAGATTGGTCAATCGCTCTAGGCCACTGCTGCTTCACGACAACGCAAGAGTACACACTGCACAATAAGAGCAAACAACCACTAAGTTAGATGAGCTACAATTGGAATGTCTGCGTCATCCACCGTACTCTCCAGACCTTGCTCCAACAGATTACCATTTTTTCCGGAATTTTGACAACTTCTTACAAGGAAAAAAATTCAAATCCGATGCGGCAGTCCAAACCGCCTTTAAAGAGTTTATTGATTCTCGCCCCCATGGTTTTTTAGTAAAGGGATCAATGAACTACCTATGAGATGGCAAAAGTGCATAGATAACAACGGTGCGTGCTTTGATTAATTAAATATATTTTACAAAAAAAATTGACTTTATATTCGTCCCGTATAAAACGCCAATTTCATATGTAAGGACCTAATATTATAAAGTAAAGATATCCGAGTGTAACGTAAATGAAGATGTAAGGAAAGCTTGAGTACGGTATCAACATCATCATCACATCAGTCGGATGTACACTACTCCCTATAGATTACTAGAGAGGTCAATTATGTACGACATGCACCTAATGGCTCCCGGCACCCTATACACGGTGTTCTTCAAATTGCTGTTTTTCCAGAACAAACGTCGTTCAGACCATGTTCTACAATGGGTTTATAAAATCAAATTAAAAAAAACAAATTAAATCGGTCTTTGAAAAACATAAAAAGTTGCGAACTTAAAACGTATATTTTAACGTTACGCCCTACAACATGCCGCCGTATCGCCACAAAAATAATAATAGTAGGTACGCTACAGCTAGCGTGCAAATAACTTTATGTCACAGCTAGTTCTTGAACAAAGTTAGACTTATTTGAGAAGGGTCTTAATTTACTTTAATTCCCTTGATTGATGCTATAATCTGTTAGTATACCATGGTCTGAACAACGTTTGTTCTGGAAAAACAGTGATTAAAAGGACACCGCGTATACCATTAAATCTATTACCCTATGAAGAAATGCTCTAGTAGATGTAGGCTTTTATTTGTGTATCTGTTTTATATGTTCCGCGTATCTGTGGGTTGTCAGCTGTCATAGTAGAGGTATAAAAAGCAATTAAGCCGTTTGGGACGACGCCAAAAATTGTTCATCCATAACAAGCGAAAATGGGGCTTCATTGAAGCGAGCTTTACAATTCTAATAAGAAATAACAGCGGTCAAGCGCGAGTTACTTCTTGCGTAATGTGTTCCGTATCATGTTCTAGTGAAAGCAATTGACGACCTCTGTGGTGAGAAGCAACTGACTGGAGCTCAAGAAGACACGTTTCGATATCCACTGCGGGACAAAATGTTTACATGACCCAGAACCATTTGGGTCGGAATCTTGTGGCTATTTTATGTGATTAAAATCTGCAAAAAAAGTAGCTTTCCTACATAGTTGGTTCTAACAAGAATTAAGTTTATCTAACTTTCCAGTTAACTCATACCATCTATGTACCGTTTAGCTGTGGAAAGCGTTACTGACATCAGGAAATGAAAACGTGTTCCGCTTACCACAATTTGCAACAGAACTCTAAAAACAATTCACTTTTTGAAGAGTAGAAATTATTCATACTTTCTAACATTAATTGTGTTGGTTTTGTTTTCCAAATTAGTTCATCTTGTTTCTCGGTAAAATATTTTTCTGTGTATGGGAAGAGATGGAAGCAATTCGTCTAATAATCTTTATAAAAAAACGCAGAGAGATTCAAATATGCAAATTAAACCAGCCAAGTGCGAGTCGGACTCGCGCACGAAGGGTTCCGTACCATTATCTATAAAAACGGCAAAAAATTACGTTTGTTGTATGGGAGCCCCCCTTAAATATTTGTAATTTTTTAATTAAATTACTTATTTTCAAAATGAATATATAACTAAATATTCTGTGAATATTTCAAGTGTCTACCTGTTGCCGTTATCAATAACGAACTAAAACGAGCAAAAAAATCACGTTTGTTGTATGGGAGCCCCCACAGAACATAAAAAACAATAGAACTAGCATGATGACTTTTCACTATGAAAACCAGTGTAGCTAAACTCACACATGTAAAAACTAGCACACTTAGAAATAAAAGTTATAATTGGTTGAAAGAGAACGTTCAAAAAGTCATAAAACCATAAAACTAATTTTACGGATATAAAACCTTAGCCACTAAGGAACATGGTTTAAAATTCAATAAAATAAATAGTAATAAAAATTTAAGTCTATTTACCAAAAGATGGCGCTTTAGAAAATATTTTTATTTTAGTCTCTATTAATTAGAAATAAGACTGATAATGCAATGGCTGTTACTTGATTACCCACAAAACAAAGACACTCAACAACAGATGGCGCTGTGGCTAACGATTTTAGTTATGGTTTCTAACAGCAAAGAATATGATTGATAATGCCATGGCTGTTACTCTCTAGTCCAAAATACTTTGCTACTGCTTTAGTGATGTACCTATCAGGATACAAGACGAATGTATCGATATCGATTATCACCTACCTACTATGGATAACGGAATAGGTACGTCAGGTAGGTACGCAATATAGGTGGTCGAAATAAATAGCTTTTCTTTTCTTTCTTTCATAACATAATCACAGGTTTCCAACTCATAAATACTTAAAAAATATTATATTACTGGAATATTAACACTGAAGTATTATACGAGGGGCACACTAAAAGTTTCCGGAATCAATAATGCAAAACTACTATTAATGGTCAAAAATGAATTTATTTTTTATTTCTCAAAATATTCTCCATTTGCGTCAATGCACTTTTTCATACAATTAAACCAATTTTGAAAACATTTGTGCCACTCCTCTGGTGGTGACGTCAGATACATGTTATTCATACTCTTCGACAGCCTCTTCTGGTGATGAAAACCGTTGATCGGGTAATTGGTTCTTGATTTTTGGGAACAGAAAAAAGTCACACGGTGCCAGGTCAAGACTCTATATGCTGGATGACTCATAAGTTGTACGTATTTTTTTATTTTTTTTATGTCTGGCGCCTTGGGGAAATTGAAAACAGAAGTTATAATAATATTTCACACCATAGGTCTAAAACGCATTCAAAAAAATCATCAATAAAACAACAAAAGGAATTTACGCCCTAAAACTTCTACACCTTTTAATAGGGAGTAACTAATTAAAGCTATCGATAACACATTCGACAGTATATTGGGGTCACATCCCTAATTGAGTAGCGTAAGTTGAGGTTTATGAGAAACGCGACCCTAAAGAGTATGATTCACAGTCTATTTTGTTTGACGATTTTGCATTTTAAACAAAACTAACAAAAAACAATAAAATAATACTTACCGGTGATAGGATATGCCCCCTTTTGTTAAATTTTTGGTTCGGCTATAATATTTACACTCCAAAACGGCACAATATGACATTTTTATATTTTTTTGAAGTACGTTTACCCCACAGTAATTGAAACACGACTGAAGTGAGCGAAGCTTGTAGTGCGTGGAACTCCGCGTACTTAGTGTTACGCGGGCTCCGCCTACTTACGACTTCTATTGTTTTTTGTGTTCTGTGGGAGCACCCTTAAATATTTATTTTATTGTATTTTTAGTATTTAATATTATAGCGACAAGAGAAATACATCATCTGTGTAAATTTAAACTGTCTAACTATCACGGTTCTTGAGATATAGCCTGGTGACAGACGGATAGACAGACAGACAGCGGAGCCTTAGTAATAGGTTATCGTTTTACCCTTTGGGTACGGAACCCCAAAAATTGTGGAAATTGCGAATCTAAAGAATATAGCTAAATATACTTATACGTCACAGGGATATTAAAAAAAAACACCATTTCTTCACTTACCTAAAACAAATCTAGAGATTTGATCAAAATAAACAATTATCTAAGTAAAAACCTAACTTCTTACTGCCAACCAGACACTCAAGGTCATTGGGTTTTGGTCCGTGGTATTTTGACTGTGTAAGGTGTACTGAATAACATCCTACGTGATTTATTCAAATCACTTAGGGGTTTGATCAAGTCTCTGTTTTTAGGGTTTCCGTACCCAAAGGGTAAAACGGAACCCTATTATTAAGACTCCGCTGTCGGTCTGTCTGTTCGTCTGTCACCAGGCTGTATCTCATGAACCATGATAGTTAGACAATTGAAATTTTCACAGATTATGTATTTCTGTTTCCGCTATAACAAGAATAACTAAAAACAGAATAAAAAAAATATTTAAGGGGGGCTCCCATACAACAGACATGATTTTTGCTGTTTTTATAGATGAAACGGAACCCTTCGTATACCTAATACGAAACACTTCGTGCGCGAGTCCCACTCGCACTTGAACGGTTTTTTTATTATATCCATGGATATATTAGGTTGCGGAAAAAGTCTTTTCGCATTATAGTATGTATGAACTTATAATAAAATCTCTTTGGCTATACTATTTGTATCTGGCTGGTTTTGGTATCATTCAAAGTTTAAATTTTAAAGAAGATAATTACAAATTTAAATTAGGAAAATGTGTGATTTTTATTTGTTTTTCGTACTGTAAAGATGAGTGACTCTAATAAAGAAATTCGATACATTTTAAAATTTTACTACAAAAAAGGTAAAAATGCAACGCAAGCCGCGAAAAAAATTTGCGATGTTTATGGACCTAGTGCAGTGTCTGTGAGAGTAGCACAAATTTGGTTTAAGCGTTTACAATCCGAAAATTTTGATGTCAAAGATGCACGTCGCTCTGGTCGCCCGGATAAAATTGATGCCATTTTTGAAAAAGTGTAGCAAGATCGGTATATCAGTAGTTAAGACGTAGCTGAAGAATTGGAAATCGACCACAAAACAGTTTTCGCGCATTTGAAAAAAACTGAGTACACAAATAACTCGATATTTGGGTACCCCACGAGCTCACTGAAAGAAACCTAATGAACCGTGTACTCATTTGTGATTCTTTATTACGACGTAATGAAACCGAACCATTTTTGAAGAAGCTGATAACTGGTAATGAAAAGTGGATCACGTACAACAAGAATGTGGTCGTGGTCAAAGGCCGGTCAGGCTTCACAGACTCTGGTGAAACCCGGGTTAACTCGCAACAAGGTGATGCTGTGCGTGTGGTGGGATTGGAAAGGCATTATGCATTATGAGCTGTTACCACCAGGCAGGACCATTGATTCTGAACTCTACTGCAAACAACTGATGAGATTAAAACAAGAAGTTGAGAGAAAGCGGCCGGAATTAATCAACAGAAGGGGTATGGTTTTTCATCATGATAACACTAGATTTCACACACCTTTAGCCACTCAGCAAAAATTAAGAGAGTTTGGCTGGGAGGTGTTAATGCATCCGCCGTATAGTCCTGACCTTGCACCTTCAGATTTTCACCTGTTTCGGTCTCTTCAAAATCCTTTAGGCATTGTCAGGTTAACATCACGAGAGGACTGCCAAAACTACTTGTCGCGGTATTTTGATCAGAAGCCCTAGAAAAAATTCCCCAGAAGATCAGAAAAATTTCTATAGCAATAGGATCATGTCCCTATTTACAAGATGGCAAAAAGTTATTAAACAAAATGGTACCTGCATACTTTAGTTAAATGTAAATAAACTATATTAAAAAATGTTTTGAATTTTCTTAAAAAATGCGAAGAAACTTTTTCCCCAACCTAATAATAAAAAATGCGACAAAAACACCGTTGGAGTCATTCTTTAAAAAATATGTTTTATAGAAATACTAAGGGGGAATTTTTAATTATTGCTTTTAAACAATTAATAATATTTTTTTTTGTTTGGTGAATTACTAACAAACGCTTGGTTAACTAAAAATATGCTCCAAAAATTATTGACCAATCCGTTGTTTATAAACAGATTTTAATAACAGTGTTATCTAATCCGGAATCTTTCCCGAAATAAAAAATTAAGAGTCACCTAGATCCGGAACAAATATTTAACAAATATCCATCAAGGCGATGAAGATGTTGAACGTGGACCAAAGTTCCATCAACCTAAATTAAATTGACAAACATCCCTCATACCCAAGGAACCGTGGCTAACGAAATTTGAGTGCTTCGTTATAGCCCCTGAGTCAGCCCTTAGGAAGTCATTGACCCTTTATTTGCACCCTACCACGAAAATGCTAATTTTATTTCGGCCACCTAAACTCAGATTGCTTTCGGCTTAATGGAACTCATTTACAAAGCCGCTATCCGCATATACAAACCTTCTAATGAAAAACTTTGTAATTAGCTAACCAGGACAACGCCGTCAATTGCTTTGAGTTTGAAAGAATTTCTTAATCGTCTTATCTTATCAATTTTATTTAATCTCTCGACTTTTTATGAACACAAACAGTGTTTAACTTTATTATATCATAATAATGACAATGATAGATGAAAACGTGTTCAATAATACTGTTTCACATAATCAAAAACGTGTAACTATATGTATATTCTATGTTACTCTCGTGATTCTAAAGATTCCATTATTATCTCATTTGTCAAAATCTGCCAAGCTGTTTAGCCTACATGATTCCCCAAATGAACAGACGTACATACATACACCCTGAAGTCTTGCAAAAACTGTCTGTAAGATATCGCTTTTAAAGATATAGGCACCCATTTGACCTTTGCAAATCTCCCTTCAAGCCATAAGTCACTCTGGCACCTTCATACCTGACATCCGCCAACTTTACACAACTAGATTTTTTAGTCACTAAGCGTTATTGTATGTATTTTTGCAATCAACTAAAAGTATAAATAATTGGCTCGTGTAACAAGCCAAGCAAAACACTGAAGCACAAAGCTGTCGATTCCTTTGAACTGAACATCGACCTCCATTTCAAATATCAAGTGGAGATGACTAATCAAATTTGTATGTGAAGATCGAAAATAACGAAGCGTAAAAGCCAGCAGTCCAGCCCAGGTTTCTCTTGTTTTCATGTTAGATACGTTGAAACATGGTTAATGTAATTCAAATCATATCAATTTATTTGTTGCGAATATGGGTTAGTAACAGGTGGTTAGTGATACAGTTTGAGTTCCCAATGTTCGTACACTAATACCCGTATGTAATGCATGACTAAACTCGAAAATAAATAGATAAAAAGGCATAGATTTTAAAAGATGTTAAAAATCTACGCTTGGGCCTCGATTCACCCTTGAGCACGTTATAAAGTTCGGTCCAATGTACGTATAAAAGAAAGGAAGAATTAAATGAAAATACATTTATTTGTTCCGACAATACAAAACAAAAGTAAATTTGCTTCTTTTCTCTATTGTTATACTCCCGGCAGGCTAGCATGACCGCCCTAGAAAAGCCATGTCGCCAATTTTTCGTCTTCGGTGAGGATCAGGAAGAGGATCCTTTTCCCTCACACACTCCGCTGCCTCCTTCTGTGGTATCGCACAAAAGACGAATAAAACAAAGCACTAAAACACTTTTGCCACTAAGACACTATTCAACAAAATTATTTCTTTGACGACATTTGATATAAGTGAAATGTATTAATCCAAAAAAATTTAAACTAAAATTTAGAAATAGAATTATAATTTATAATAGTAATTTAAAAATAAATTTTCAGAATAAAATTTATTAATAAGAAATTTATTGAATGAAATTGTGCATTTTTATTGATTTTGAGATAATAATAAAACGTAACTAATTCGGTACGCATTATCTTTAGACATTTTCTACTGTTCAGTTATTCAGTGAATTTCCACTGATCGTTTCTTTAGGACTCGAACCACCTTAAAGTTGTTTGCTGAAATCTTGTTAAAGATATTTTATACCATGAAATTGTTAAATATTTCATGAAATCTTTAAAAACATTTTTAATCGTAAATTTAAGCATATTCTTCGCGAACAATCCCGAAAAGATTCAAGTAATCAACCTTGCTGGTTCACAAAAGGTGGTCTGGTGTAAGTTTTCCAAGTGTCACATGGAAAACAACAAGGTAAAGTCAGTAAACATATTCCTTATTACATGAAAGCCGTTTTTGAATTCATCTTTATACTGCCAAGTGATTATGCGCTGTGTTTGCTCAGACTTTAAGAGGAAATTAACATAAAAACAAATGGTCATTACCGAAGAGTGCTCGGGAAAAGTCACAGTTTGAATTTAAAATTGCTTAATCGAACCTTTAGAAAGAATACCTGAGGTAACTTTTTAATCTATTAGAGTTACCGACTTACATTTTTTTCTTATCTTAAATATTTAATTATATGGAGAATTAACATCATCCTAATGTGTAAAATACAAAAGAAACAGTTGAGAAATAAAAAGATTTTCAATATTTGGGGTTCCGAAGTCGAACTAGGAACCGTTATTACGAGTACCTACTTATGTCCGTTGTATGCCTGTCTGTATGTCCAACCACTTACAAGCGTTGTATTCCTAGCATATTACTGCTGTAAACATGAAATTTGGTATGATGTTATGTTTTAAAGACGCTTAGGGTTTTATGAAATAAATTTTTTTATGAATTAAATTTTTTTTAATTTAATTTCCGTATAATACAAGATGTATAGTTGGGTTTGATAACAATATATAACAAAATGCTTATATTCCAATTTTTTTTATTTATTGAACTGTTTACAATAAAATACAGAAGAAAAAGATAAATATTCTATATATCCTACTAATATTATAAACGCGAAAGTTTGTATGTATGGATGTACGGATGTTTGTTACTCTTTCACGCCGGAACGGCTGAACCGATTGCGATGAAATTTGGTATGTACATAGATGGATTAACACCTGATTAACACATAGTGATTCTGACCTGGATTAACACATAGGCTACTTTTTATTGGCAAACCACGCGTGCGAAGCCGCGCATTGGTCAACTAGTATATATATATATATATAAATTTATTTATTGTATTTTAAAATACATAAGATACAACTTTACTAACTACGAACCTGTGCGTGGTCTGACTCAGTCTGACACGCGCTTGGTCAGTTATTTTGGAGTGGAGTTTTTGAAGTTAAAACATCTATAGGCGCGTTGAACATTTTTTGAGATGGGGAAACACCATTGAACTCGCGACACTGTTACCGACACCTGTCACTGACTGTTACTGACACCTCTGTATTTATGTATGTCTTTTTTATCTTATTATTATTATATATATTTATTTATCTTCTGTCTGCTTTAAATCAAGTTTTCACTTCTGTCGGCACTCCCGGAGTGCCACTTTTTTATTTCAGTGAAAAGTTCATAAATCACCATCAATTATAAATGGTATATTAATTTAATATTTCGTTTATTTGATATTGAAAATCGAATGTATTTATTGATTTATGGTTGATTTGATTACTGAGGTTTTTGTGTTAAATATATATTTTCACTAATAGGATACGAACTATGTAGTGGATACTTCTACTTAATACTTATAAGTGGTAATTTCCTTGAATTGTATTGTGAACAAATAACTTTATAACAAAAATAAAACCGGCATCAGAAAATCTAAAAAATTGGTCGATACCTATTTGATGATTTTGAAGATAATGATAAAATTTATATCGAAACACTCCTGAGGTACTCCGGTTCTAACAAAAACAGAATCACTTAAATCAGACGACGCGGTAAGCAATTATTGCTGAAATTACATAAAAAAACCGACGAATTGAGAGCCCTCCTTTTTTTGATCTCGATTAAAAATAAGTAAGCGAAGCGGAAACCAAACCAAAGATTCGCTTTGAAATGCGATGCCCTATTCTACCCTAAAATTCCAAATAAACCAAACTCGATCCCAGATTGTTTTCCCATCGTGTGAAACTTTAGCTTTAAACTGGTGAATTTTCACAAATACTTTCATTCTGTTACGACCGACCGCCCGGAGGTTTCAGTCGAGGACTTCCGACCATCCCAATTATTGTTTGTTAAACTCGTATCCAGGTTTCAAACAAACTGGTAACGAAGCTGGTATATCGAAAAATGACCACATGACAACAATTGGGATTTTATTAGTTTTATCTTCAAAGAGTAATTTCATCGGCGATTTTGCAACGGGTTTATTCAAAGGTTTGTGTGCCGAAAAGGTGGGTGTTTTTACCCGACCCTTCACAAGGAGGGTAATGTTTTAGGGTGTATGTACCGAGAACTATGTTAAGCAACATCATGACATTCAAGGAATTAATAAACTGTGTGTTAAGATGACACTGAAATATCAAAATATGCTAGCTTGTTTTGTTCGGTATGTTTTGCAGTCGGGAATTTTGTTTTTTTTTTTAATATTTTTTTGACTCATGAACTAAAGTCTTTATACATTTATAATGCCAATCAGTATTGCTGTGTTTCGGTTTGAAGGGTATGCCGGTGAAATTACAGGCACAGACTTTACATCTGTATGCCTCAAGTTGATGAACGTAGGGCAGTGCATCATAGAGCACATTTCTAATATTCCATCTCCAAGTAGTACATATAAAAAAGTATCATAAACATATATATTGTATTATCTGAATTCAATTCCAGTATTCACTGGGTGATAAAGGACGCAGCCACCGTCGCGTTGTGCCTGGGAACAAGATTTAAGATGATTTTTTTATGATGAGTCATACTTGTAACTCTGTGTAATGGCTGCGTTCACTTGTACCTACGTTTAAAATCAAATATCTTGTTTTTTGACAGTAAAACCTTTTTTAACTCCCAACGCGTTTGTGTGTCTGTCTGTCTGGCTGTAGTATCGTAGTTCCTAAACATGGACCGATTAACACGCGGTTTTTATAGAAAGCTGTTTATTTTGCAAAAAGTGGGTTACAGTTTTATTTATGTTTTTTTTAAGATCAGGCACGCAAGTTAAACATAACAAGTAAGGCCCTCCCATCATAATTTGACGGCCTTCATGGCGCAGTGGGCGAATAGTCGGCTGAGATGCAGGAGGTAGAAGAAGAAAGAAAGAAAACACATTTATTTGCTCCCACAGACAGTGTACAATAATAAAATAACACAGACAATGTTGGTGTTGCGTGGGGACAAAATGGTCCCTGTCTCAGCATGGGCTGGTTCGAACCTTGTTGGGTACGATGCAGCGCTGGTTTTCTGACAGGGCCTAAGTGAGGACACGAACACTGGTAAACGAGTACCTATTTAATACTAAATAAATATTGCCAGTCACCATTATTAAAATTAAACTAAGTTATCTATGACGGTGCCTAATAAGATAACAATACATGTTTGGATTTAAAAATAATATAACAACATAATCATATACAGCATATACTACATACCATGATAATACATACGAAAAAAGCGTTTTAAACATGGGATAAGTGTTCAGAATGATTAATCTATATGTGTTGAGGCTGCTGGACATTGTGTGACATTGTGTTGCCAACTTAGTGGATTTTCCACTAAATCTAAAATCCAGCTAAATCAGGTAGCGGGTTCGATTCCCGCCACGAAACAAATGTTTGCATGATCTACAGATATTTGTTCCGGGTCTGGATGTTTTCTATCTATACTTAATATTCTAAAGAGGAAAGATTTGTTTGATTGTATTGAATTGGCTCCGAAACTACTAGTCCGTTTTAAAAAAACTCTATCACTGTTGGGAAGCTACACTATCCCCGGGTGACATAGGCTACTTTTTACCCAACTGCGCAGAAGGAGGGTAATGTTTTTATTGAAAAACTACGCGTGCGAAGCTGCGGATTGGTCAGCTAGAATATAATAAGTATGTATTTACAAAAAAAAGTATATAAGTATTCCATCAGTTATCTGGTTCCCATAATACAAGCTCTGTTTAGTTTGGGGCTAGATAGCGCTGTGTGAAATATCCCGCAATATTTATTTATTTATAATGATTTTGAATCGTTAATTCTTTCTGGCAACCACCAGAAACACTTATTCTCCAAATTAACAGAATCAAGAGCAGTGTTGAGTCGTATAGTGAAACTCAGTAAGTTTTCCGATGACCACTTATAACGATATATTAAATTTGTAATGGGCCCACTCTGTTTTACTTTTCCGGGCTTAAGTTTCCCTTCTCCCGCGCATTTGTTCGCGATTTATCGGCTTCCGTTTCCACTGAGCCTCACCCTTTCCCGATTGACACGTATAGGTTTCTTTCCTTTGCGTTATTACCTCGATTTCCTTTCTAGCCCTTGGGACAAGGAGCTACCATTGTCGGGTAGTAACAAAATAGGTAGTCCAGGGAAATAAAGCCAAACAAAGGTGGTATGAATGTGAGTAGCAAGACTGCACGATCACACGTTTTCAAAACAACAATTTATAGAAGTAAATAAAAACGTAACTTTATTTTTATAGATTCTACTGGTGGTAGCTTTTGTGAACGGGCTCGAGGAAGTTGGCACCACCGCCTTACCTTTATCTGCCGCCAAATAGCAGTACTTGTGCTGCTGTGATCCGGTTAGATGGTAATGGTATGTTCCTGTAATTACTGGCACATAGGCATAAAAGCTAAGTACTATAGTATGGCAACGTATCCACATAGAGATCAAGACAACATAATAGCTTGTTTTGAGTTCTATGTTGATATCCATGGGCTGCAGTAGCCACTTAACATCTGGTGGACTGCATGCTCGTTTGCCATATAAGTAGTATAAAAAAAGAAGCATCATTCTAACTATTGTATTTATTGACTATTTATCTATTAATGTGACTATTGAACCTAGTATTTTCTTTTGTCATTTAAAGTGGAAAGAAACTGATTCCTGACACGCTCACGCTAGTTCAGGAGTCAGGGCTTCAACCAGAATTATAAAAAATTGTTTAAACAAATAAAACTTATTTGATTTTGATTTGAATTGATCTAGGAAACCTGTCATTTCCTAAAACCAAAAATTCAACAGCAATTTCTTTAGATACAAAGCTTTTTTCTGTTTAGGTAATTTTTATTTTCCTAACCTATCTCGTCCCACTGCTGGGTAAAGGTCTCCCCCAAGTATCCAAGCATCCCTATCTGTCGCTATCTCCTACCATCCTTTTTGGAAGGTGTCGAAATCGTCCCGCCAACGCTTTTTCGGTCGACCCCGACGTCGCCTTCCGTCTTCAGGCGTCCATGTTGTTGCAATATGGGCCCATTTCTCGGAGTGCATTCGGGCAACGTGGCCCGCCCATTCCCACTTCAGTCCAGCCGATCTCTTCCCTACATCTGCAATGCCGGTAAGAAATAGCCTCTAAGATGAGAACGGTGTGAAACATAACGGTCGTGGAAAGATCATGGTTTAGGTAATATATAAAACAAAATAGGTGAAGGTGTTTCAAAACTGTCCTTTCACCAATAATAACATTTCTTGTTGAGTTTTACTATAAATAAAGGGAAGTGATATTGCGAGTTGAAGGGCAGGTAAAAAGGGTGATGAATCGCTTGGGAACGAGATTGGCCGATGAAACAGATAAAATCAATAGTTACCTGATAAGATTAGCTCAAGATAAGATTGATTATGCAAGTGTTTGAGCAAACATTTCCCAATAAAAATCATAAGAACTCTTTATTTTTTATTCTAATTTATTATAAGGAATTTTATAAAGATTCATGTTGGTCCTATCGTATGTACAAGTTAATTTAATCAAAGGTACAAAGCAAACAAAATAAAGTTAAGCAAAACAAATAAATATTCGAACAACAACTTATTTAAATCGGTCCGGAACCACAACCATACAAAAAAGTATATGTGTAATCCTGGACGAGTTAACATTACTCACGAATAAGTGAGTAATGTTAACTCGTCCTTACAGCACTAAATAATGCCTTAGCTGCATCTGATGTAGGGTCAGCTAAGATTTCATTGAAAATACCCACGTCGAATCTGTTCAAGTTGTAACTCGCCACCAGTACACGAACTTTTAAAACTTAATCACTTAGTCCAGTTCCAAGTAATAACTAATTCCCCTTTCAAAATAAGTACAAGTTTAAATTAAAAAAATTTAAACCCTCGGCATTTAATAAATTAATCCGTCCTAGTTAAACCAGCTTTCTGTTAGATAAACTGCGTCTGAATCGGTACATCCGTTAGCGAACAACAGACAGACACACAAACATAGATAGATATAGACGTAAGCATACATTTAATCAAACTTTAGGATCACTAAGAATGCTTAGTTTTGTCAGGTTACAGAAAATAAATGCAAGCAAAAAAGCACCAAGTGAAAGATGCAGCTGTATAGGGTCTTTGTCAAATAATTTTTTTTGTTCCAACCTATGACATCCCACTGCTGGGCAAAGGTCTCCCCCGCTGTCTTCCAGGACTTTCGCTCGCGTACCAAATTCCACCAATCTGTCTCGAAGGCATCGAGATCGTCACGCCAGCGTCTACTATTCCTCGGCGCCGTCGCCCGTCTTCAGGAAACCACTGGGTAACGATCGTTGCTCATCTGTCCGGGTGCATTCACCCAAATAATATTAAAATTAAAAAAAAAACTAATTTTACAAACGGATAAAATACAAATTTTGCAGCTTTGACAAAACTAAAACTATTCATTCCAAATTTCTAAGATAGTCATTGATGCTATGCTTTTTTCGTGAAGTGTTTTTTATAGGTATACATTTCTATTTTATTATTAGGTACCAAATTATATACATAGGTTTCAAACTATAAACTTATTATACCTCTTTTTTTGAGTCGGCGGTTAAACATTACATAAATAAGCCAGTCCTGACGTCTAAGACATGCTATGATTTGGGCATCGTGGATAGCAAAGACTACGAGTATCTGGTACGTTAACGTCCTAACAAAACTATTTAATTACGGGATCTTTCTGCCTAAGAAAACACAGTAAGAAAAAAGTCCCTTCTGAATGTTGATAAATGAAGCTTGGGCAGCAAACAGATCCTATGATACAAAGAGTTTTTTTTTTAAATGATTGGCTAGCATTTGACCACGATCTCGCCTGATGGTCATGTAATTTAATTTATTTGTAGAAAAATCAACAGCTGTTATAGCACAGACTTAAGAATTGATGCAGTCTACAATGGAACACGCTTGCCTAGAAGAAACCAATTCACTCGCAACTTGAAGACTCCTAGGTTGTAGTTATCAGGAAACACAGACTCAGGCAAAGCGTTCCACTCCTTGGCGGTGCGCATAATAACGGTGGAAGAGTATCGCTTTGTGTGAATGAAAGGTATGTCTAGCATGTAGCGGTGGCGTACCGCGGAGCGTCTGGCTATCAGAAGTTACGTAAGTATGTATGTATGTATGGAATTGTGATTTATAATTCCACACATACCTTAAAGCCTATTAGAAATAGGGAGGAAGTCCGTGGAAATAGGGTATCAAATTGATCAAAAAGTTAATAGAGAAAACTCTACAGGGCAATCGTTTTTTTACTGGCATATTAAATTTATATTCCTTCGGTCGAATAACGCCTTAGTTTAACTCTTCCGTATTCATAACACCCGGAGTTTGGAATGGCCGATATTTTTATGCTCTCAGTCGTGAATACACATCTTCCATACTCAGATGGCTTTGTCACTTAAGTCTAAAAATTAATAATTATATTATGTAGGTGACTGTCTGATTGTATTCTGTTTTATGTGCAATAATAAATACATTAAATTAAATATACAATCTTTAACTATAGCTAGGACAAGTAGCCCGTTCACCACTTTTTCGTTCGTGTTGATTCCGGGCTGTCGATTTCGACGATAGCTCGTTTTAGTGGCCTAAGTAATACCCTAGAAGCATAAGGTTGGATGTGTGTTTTTACGACTTTTCAGGAGAGCCTAAACAAAAATGCTACAGAAATCGGGTCACAGTGACTAAACTATCAGAGATAGTTTTATTTGTTTTTTTAGAAGTAAGTAAAAAATGAGCTATGCGATGTTTTCAGAATGTCTTCATAACCAACATTATGCAACTATGTATTTACAACTAAAAGAGATAGACATACAGTATTAAAGTACAGTTACAAAATTTTCGTGATTGATTTCAATCATTATTATAAATACGGAATTTATCACGTACCGTCTTATCGGTGTTTTGACCGACAATGTTTCGGTTTAATTCGTGAACCTTCATCAGGGTAAGTGCGATCCGCTCCAAATAACGTCGAATACGCCCTCGTAGTGCAAGGCGAGACGTTATTCGCCGCGGATCGCACTCACCTTTATCAGGGTAAGTGAGATCGGAACCGAATAACGTCGAATACGTCCTCGTAGTGCGAGGAGATACGTTATTTGGAGCGGATCGCACTCACCTTCATCAGGGTAAGTGCGATCCGCTCCGAATAACGTCGAATACACCCTCGTGGTGTGAGGCGAGACGTTATTTGCCGCGGATTGCACTCACCTTTATCAGGGTAAGTGAGATCGGAACCGAATAACGTCGAATACGCCCTCGTGGTGCGAGGCGAGACGTTATTCAGAGCGGATCGCACTCACCTTCATCAGGGTAAGTGCTATCCGCACCGAATAACGATGAATACGTCCTCGTAGTGCGAGGCGAGACGTTATTCGGAGCAGATCGCACTCACCCTGATGATGGTTCACGAATTGAACGGAAACATTGTCGGTTGAAATACCGTTATGACGTCACGTGATAAATCCCGTATTTATAATAATGATATAAATACAGTTGTCAGCTTGACAGAAAGAGAACGAAATGCTCATTGTCGCTATGTAAAAAAAAGTGATTTCTTCGGAAGTTCACATCCGACCTTATGACTAGAGTAAGAATTAGATACCTATATCAAAAATGACGAATCAAAATTTTACTAAGGTTGTATGCTAGCTTCTTTTGTGATTCGATAGGCAAAAACGTTGAATCATAAATGTAGCTAGTCGCTACTTATGTAGGAATACCGGTAAAGATTTTATTAAGATTATTATTTAGATTATTAGAAGATTTTATTAGATTAGATAATTTTATTTTTTGCACACCATTAAAATAAAACAAACAAAAAAATTACACGATTCCATCAAAGGCACAATGGGCGGCCTTATCGTTAAAAGCAATCTCTTCCAGGCACCCCTTGGATGGACAGGATCTGTGCTAACAAATGAGAACGGCGCCGTAAATCAACTACGAGTTAAGAATTAACAGAACTAGTACTTATATTACTATAATAATATAGGTTTTTTTTAGACACTAGCTCGTACTAACATCTCAATAAATTATGTTCGTGCGCTATATTCATGACGAAACCCCCTGGATCCGTAAAACAAATATCAACTAAAAATGGAGTGTCTACCGATGCTGATTATAACTCTGATCGTTATTGTAAATTTTAATTGAGTTATTACCATCGTGCGATTCAATAGCTTTGAAACAGAATAGTTATTGAAACATTCGACACTTGATAAATGATGCAACTCACCAATTTATTTCGCCAACTATCCGAGTCCATCCAACCATCTGAGGTTTTCCTATTAGGCTACCACATGGCACGCTTCAAGAGAAATGTAAAGAGGTTACTACAGTATAGGGAACGCATCAACAATACCCCGGGTGTTGTCGGTGTCAATAGGCAACGGTGACCGCTTACCATCAGGTCGTTAACCTGTTTCCCAACAAATAACATTAAAAAAAAGTCCCGGAACACACTTCACTTTGAGGATTGCACAGACACTATTAGGCACAATCATAAAGGTTTTCACTGCTTGGAAATGAGTAATTTGAATATTTTTGCATAAAATTTTCGAGATGCGTACGAGCTCTTTTGAGAGTCAGGTGACAGAATGGTGGCGCCGCCTTACTCCTCGCGGCGGCGCGCGGAACGACCGTGAGTCGTTTGATTTGGCGGGAACGCGGGTCGTCGTTCAAATATCAAGCATTTTAAACCCAACCACCATTTTGCTATTACTATGCTACTTGGAGATGCAACAAGCTTATGCCCCACCTGATGTTATGTGGTAAACATCGCCTATAACAGATAATTGCCTCGTAGTACCATTTGTTTTACATGTATTCATATAAGCTAATGTCTCTTTCTAATACAGTGTGTCTTAGTGCTCTTAGAGTGAAATTTCTAAACTAAACAGTATTATATCTTCTGTGTTCTCAGCTTCGGTCGTGAACCCACATAGTCCGTACGTCCATACGAGGAGGTACGTTAATCATATGGGTATTCAATAAAAAGTCACCCACCGGAACAGATGTGGGTGCCGAAGTCATAAACTAGGCTAAGGCGGTTTTACGACCTACTCCGTAATTGATTTCCTTCGCGTTATTGTTATTTTTGATATCTGTATCTTGGATTTCTTAAACATTTGCTCTTGTTTTTTAGCCATTATCAATCGGTTAATTTAGGGCCTTAAAAAAACTAATGTTTTTACTAAATATTATATTAGTAGCGAAGACGAACGAAGGTTCATGACGTTGGGATTCGAGTTATGGAGCTCAAATGGTCTTGGGCAGGACACTTGGCTAGACGTGGTGATAACAGATGGAGCAGGACAATGACTGAACGGTGGCCGAGGAGCGAGTATAGAAGGGTAGGACAACCTGCAGCGAGATGGGTGGACGGCATGGTAAAGGTCGTGGGCCGTCAGTGGGTGAGACGCAGGATCGTGGTGGATGACACAAACTTGGGGAGGCCTATACCCAACAATGGGTGAAGTCAGGCTGTGGACGATGACGATGATGCTGTAATATTAGCTTAGCGGTGGAAAGCCATTGTAGTTTTAACAAGATTAGGGGAATGATTTGCTCCAACTTTTTATCCCATATAAATCTGTTAATATAGACATTAATAGCAACACTTGGTAAGCCAGCTAGGGTTTTATTGCCTGAGTATTTCAGCTGATCTAAAATATATAATTGAATTTAACAAGTTTGGGTGTCATAATCAGTTAAGGGGATCTAATTTCTACCATATATATGTATATAAGATTTATTCAGATGGTTTATATAGTAACTTAAATAATCCACTCACTTTATTATCATTTTATTACGTTATGAGAAATATCTATTGAGTTTATTAAGCTATTTTAAAATTCATATTTCATATAAAATAAATCCACTTTCTAAGAATTTAGAAAATGCTTCAAGTAGTCTGCCATTTTCATTTCGCTTTATTAAGCATTCACAAAGCTACTGTGTTTATTCAAGTGAATGTGAGTGATACCAGAAAGCTAAAATACTCGTATTATCCAATCAAGTGTATTGCAGAGCTATTTCAAACTTTGTTATCTTTATGCTAAAGTTCCTTGAATAAACGGGTTTGGTCAAGCGAATGTTAAAATCATATTCGAACTTATATAATACGTGATATAGCTACATAACGATTGATTTCTATTGCTTGTTTCTAGTTACCTGGTATAGAATCTGGACGGACATAACCTTAAAATATATTCTATTTTAAACAGGCACAAAGAAGATCTATTCATATATGTATAACTGGTATATTACCTATATGATGAATGAATATGATTTGTTTACCTATTTCATACAGGGTGTTTCATTGAAATTTAAGGACTTGATATTTAGGTTTTTTTTATACTACTTATGTAAGCAAATCCCGATCTAATATTATATTCTATTTAGTATTTAATACGTAGTTATAGCCATGTTCTTTCATATTAAAACCTTATTAGAATAACCTTCTTGGGATCTAGTTTGGACGATTTCTGAACGCAGCACGCGGCTGGCAGATTCAGGCTAGGTTTTGCGGTAGTTCGTTTTATCCAATGTCTTTGTGTAGATTTAAGGAAATAAAAGTGGTTTAGAAAGGTTCTTTGTGGTTCAGAGTTATTCCCAGGTCTTTTTAGGGGTGGTTATCACTTGTATGGCAAACGAGCATGCAGTCCACCAGATGTTAAGTGGCTACTGCAGCCCATGGATATCCACACAGAATTCAAAATAAACTCTTATGTTGTCTTCATCTCTATGTGGATACGTTGCCATACTATAGGACTTAGCTGTTATGCTTATGTGCCAGTAATTACAGGAACATACCCATACTATCTAACCGGAACACAGCAGCACAAGTACTGCTATTTGGCGGCAGATAAAAGTAAGGCGGTGGTGCCCACATCCATATTGTTCAAAAATTTTAAATATTCTATGGTAATTAATTAGAATAAAACCTATTTTAACCTTAGAGCATATAGGAAAATTATACTACAAGCCCACCCTATGTCTGCTTGATAGGACCAATTAAATTCTCGAAAAGAAATTCATTCAAGCATTCTGCAAAGATCATACTCGTACCGTCAAGAATGGTTGGAAATTCTAAAATCCACATCTCTTCTACATTATTTTAACTCTGCGGGTGACCCTTAGAGCAGTGATGTGCAAAGTACGGCCCGCAAAGCGATTTGATCCAGCCCGCCTTGCCCCTCGGCGCAGTCGTAGATAGGATAGTTTCAAAAACAAATGAATCAGTAATTACTAGGTTTGTGTTCTTGGCTACACATATTGAGTAGGTATTTAAAAAGAGGTATTCAACGAAGTTATTGTAAAAGGGGGCGAATGTAAGGCAATTATTATTATTTTTTGGTTATTTATTATGACCGGCTTGCACAACGATCCTAAAACGTATTTAGCGATTAAACATGTTGAAATTTGAAGTATTTGTATGATTTCACATTTAGCCACAGAATAGGTACGTTATGACAGCGTTACGCAAGTCGGTATTAGAGCTGTCATTGTTAAAATAACAATGCTTATTGATAAAATAATTTTGGCCCGTATTAGATTTCCTAGATTTTCCGTACCCAAAGGGTCAAACGGGACCCTATTACTATGATTTCGCTGTCTGTCTTTACGTCTGTCACCAGGCTGTATCTCACGAACCGTAATAGTTAGACAGTTCATAGATGGTGTATTTCTGTTGCTGCTATAACAAAAAATACTAAAAACAGAATAAAATAAATATTTAAGGGGGGCTCACATACAACAAACGTGATTTATTTTGCTCGTTTTTGTTCTATATTGATAACGGCAACAGGTACACGCTTGAATTATTCAGAGAATATTTAGTTATATTATTCACTTTAAAAATAACGAATTAAATGTCAAAATGTGTGTAAATACTTGGACTTGCATGAAAACGTAGGTGGGTCCATCCACTGCGTCCCACGGCCACGCTACGCACGGTTGCATGACTTCATGACGTCACCAATACACGCTGTGCCTGCCCGGATGTGTCACCCTTTCTAGAACCATTTCGGCCGGTTTTAGAGTCAAAATCGGCAGATTTAGGCTCTAAAATCGTGGCCGTGGGTGGCAGTGGATGCACCCACCTACATTTTCATGCAAGTCCACGTGCGTAGCGTGGCCGTGCGCATCGCGTTTTTATGGCAGTGTTTGCGTTGCGCTTTGATATGCTTATTAATTTTTTGTTATCGAAGTTTATGACGACGTCAGCCCATTGCACTTCTCATGTTACGCAGTTGCTGACTATAAGAATTGCATTACTTCAAAGAAACTAAGAATTGTCCTTCATTATCGGATTGCATTAAACCCGTGACCATGAGATATGTACCTTGTGCGAGTTGCACGCAACGGCTCCCAGAAACCTTTATCAGGTCGTCTTTCCATCAAATGGCGAACGGGGGGGGGGGGGGGGGGAGAGGGCGAACTGCGCTGCGCTTTCCAGTGCGTGGTCTCCACTTGAGAACCTTTCTGTCCCAACGGCCGTCAGTTCTAGCTAAGAGCCCTGCCCCCTGCCACTTCAGCTTGTTAATCCTTGTCGGTGACTTTGATTCGTCAAAAAATACAACTAATTGGTACAACTGAGCATTAGTTATAAGAAAATTCAATGTCCTTTCGGAGAACAAAAATGACTAATGACATAGAAAATAAACTAGAGAAGACCTGTAGATAGGTAACTACCGGTTATTTAATCAACAAAGTAAGTTCAAAGACAGAAGGAAATTGCTTGGTCCAAATTTCTTGTAGGCTGCGAATAAAGTAAGATAAGATAATGTTGTAATCCTTTCGGAGGGTGAATTTGTTTGTTAATCTCGGGAAAACCAACATATTCTATGTTAATATATGATAATGAGCCTTGAGGTGGAAATGGGTAGTTTTAGTACGTGTGGTACAATTTGGAAGCACGGTGAAAGATTGCGCAAATTACTTACATTGAGGTCGATAATTTAACATTACGAGTTAAGCGGAATAAGTTTAAAAACTGGCCAAGTGCGAGTCGGACTCGCGCACGAAGGTTTCCGTACCATTATCTATAAAAACGGCAAAAAAATCACGTTTGTTGTATGGGAGCCCCCCCCCCCCCCTAAATATTTGTTTTATTTTAGTTTATTATTTATTTTGAAAGTGAATTTATAACTAAAAATTATGTGAATATTTTGAGCGTCTACCTGTTGCTCAATATCGAGCTAAAACGAGCAAAAAAATCACGTTTGTTGTATGGGAGCTCTGCTTAAATATTTATTTTATTATGTTTTTAGTATTTGTTGTTTTAGCAGCAACAGACATCATCAACAGCAACATCATCTGTGAAAATTTCAATTGTCTAACTATCACGGTTCATGAGATACAGCCTGGTGACAGACGACAGTCATATAGACAGACAGACAGACGGACAAACAGCGGAGCCTTAGTAATAGGGTGCCGTTTTACCCTTTGGGTACGGAACCCTAAAAAGGGGTATAAAGTGTTCTCTACTCGCATTATATAGATTCTTCTGACGTGTTTGCATCTCTTTATAATTAGGTATTATTTAGTCTATCGTCTCATCAACAAACTGATAGTATCAAAATGACATAAGTGCCTGTACGTTCCCTTAACTCTTATCTCTTCTAACTAATTAGAATTAAGAAGGCAGATGAACAATCGCGATCTTAATCTCTATAATTCTCGGTGGAGTATTCTGAGAAGAAATTCTCTTTATTCAACGATAATTGCCTTAATAATCTGACTAGGCGTTTCACAAACCCAAACGATGCGACGAGAACGCAGAAATGTTAATTTTCTTTTCACAACATAATCTTCGCCTTTCTTCAAAAATACTGTCACAAAAATTACTTGAATTAAATTTTAGACCAGTTTTAAAAAAATCATTCTAAATAGAAGTATAATTTTAAAGCTAATAATAACCTTTGTGTTCTTTTGATTTAGGTTGGTGCTATAATTTCAAGTTTTTGATTTTAGTACAGTAGCCAGGGGCGTAGCTACCGCCGTATTTGCCGTATCAATTATACGGGGCCCCCGGGCCACGGGGGCCCCCAAAGTGTGTAAGGAAAAAGAATAAAAACTTTCTAATTTATTTTATTTTACAAATGACAAAATTCTATAAAGCAATTCCTTTTTTTCCCGCCTTAAGCGTGCGTTCAAAAGTTGGCAACACTACATCGTTATGGCGGGCTGCGGGACTTCCCCGTTTTACTTACTTCATCTTCAACTCAGCGGGGAATCCCCGGGAATCCTTCATCGATATCGCGATGTACGTGTACGTTGTTGTACTTTGCATTGGATGTTAAACCACGGAGTGCAGTGCACTGTTTATTTACGCGCTTTATATAAATGTGCATTACATTGTAATTTAGTACAAACAATATTGTTCTTCTGGTTTAGCAGTATTAGTAACGATTTGTAAAAGAAATGAGTGAAAGGAAAAGAGATTATCCCAGCGGCGCTGAGAAAAGAAAAATTAAACAGAAAAGGGACGAGGTTATAAAAAAAGTGCCCAAAATTTCTTCATTTTTTCAGAGACAAGATACTGTGAGTGATTTAGATTGGAAAGGTAAGTACTACACTACTACCCAACCCATTTATTAGGGGCCCGTAGTGATAAACAAGGAAATCTTTTAATTTCGGTCTGTCCATCTGTCCGTCACAAAAAGTTGTCTCCCCCCTCGATTTTCACAATTATACTGTTTTTAGGGTTCCGTGCCTTGATTAAAAAAAACAAAATTCTAACTTATCTATAGGATCGATTTGTTTTGTTGTTTGTTTATCAGTCCGTATCGTATCGTTAATTGCGTGTTGAGAACTTCAGATGTGCAGACTCGCTTTCGGGTTCTCGTTTTGTATGGCCACTACACTACGCGCTGCGTTTAAATAGCACGCAGGTGTATAGTAATGCACGGACGGGCTGCAGGTGATTTTGTATCTACTAATAGGTACGAGCACAATTCGCGTAGAATCTGTGTGCGTCTGAACTGAACACTCTCTAACTGTGACCCTTAGTAACGTTATTTATTTATATATAACTCTTTTTAGTTTAGTATCAAAGCATTCGTATTTATTTTTTAACAATTACTCGTTTATTTTTAGATTCTTCTGAAGCATGTTCTTTGTCACATATCCATCCGGAAATAGAAGAAAGCCAAGCACATACTTTATCGGATGTCCATCCAGAAATCGAGGAACCCCAAGTCAACGATTCTGATATATCTGCAGATAATGCAGATTGTAATATAATTTTATCAGATAGAGGAAATTTTGGTGACAATTTAACTGAATGCGAACGAAAAATAATTTTTAAATTGGGTCCATTTAAACCACAAGGACCATTTCCAAAAGTTTCAGAAAATAACCGACCTTTTTCAGCTTATTATTATTCATATTTCAATCAGGCAGGCATAAAAATTATAAGACCATGGTTATGTTATTCTAACGTTTTAAACAAACCGTACTGTCACTTCTGTTGGTTATTAGCAGATCGTCAAAACAAATCGTACTCCTCTGCTTGGGTTAACGGTGTTTCGGTTTGAAGCAATTTCACACAAACTATTCTTGACCATGAAAAGTCACAGCAGCATATTAGTGCCTCACTCTCTTATAATAATTGGTTGCAAGGAAATACCATCGATACTCTATTGAAAAGTGAAATCGATAGTAAAATTACATTCTGGAGAGATGTACTGCATCGTATAATTAATGTTATAATTACTTTAGTATCTTGTAATCTACCTTTGAGGGGGCATGATTCTGATTCTGGCAATTTTATGGCAATTTCACGTCTGCTATCTAACTATGATGCAACTTTAAAAGAACTTTTTCTAAAACCGAAAGGTGAAATAAATTATTTAAGCCCTACGATTCAAAACGAAATTATTAGTTTGCTTGGTACTAACGTTACGAACAGTATTATCTCAGAAATTAAAAAAGCTCCATTTCTGGCAATAATTCTGGATACAACACAAGACTTGTCAAAAATTGACCAACTATATGTAGTTTTTCGATATATCTCGGTTACAGAAAATGATGATAATGTGCCTAAAGAAATAAAAATCTGTGAGTCCTTTTTAGGATTCATAGCAGTAACCGATTGCAGTGCTGCAGGTCTGAAAACTGTCATTTTAAATTTGACTAAAGAATATGGAATTGATTTGACTAAATGTAGAGGACAGGGATACGATGGAGCAAATGTTATGTCGGGTGTGTATGGAGGATTACAAACCCTAATAAAAGAGCATGCTCCAAATGCCGATTATGTTCATTGTGCTGCGCACGCTTTAAACTTGGTTTTGAACGATGCTGCGAGACATGTTCGTGAAGTATCGACTTTTTTCGATAATTTAGAAAAAATATATACTTTTTTTGGCAATAGTATAAAACGCTGGGCTATGCTAAGTGACGATTCATCTGAAAAATATTTGATTACCCTTAAAAAGGTATGTCCTACCAGATGGTTTTCTAGGAACGACGCTTTATTAGCAGTAAAGAAAATTTTTTTACTAATCATGAAAACTTTGTACCAACTAAATTTAATTTCAAATAAAAAATATGAACGTGAAGAATGTAAAAGTATAATTAATATTTTAGAGAGTTTTGATTTCTTAGTGCTCGTTACATTTTTTTCTTCACTATTTGAAATTATTAATCCTGTTTCTAAAGCTCTACAGCATGAAAATAATGACTTACAGAAATCTAGTATTTTATTAAGTAATCTTTTAAATAGACTGTGCCAATTAAGAAATCAGAATTCATTTAATAGTTTGCTAAATGAATCCAAAGATTTAGCAAAAAAGTAAAAAAGATTTAACAACTGTTTTTAAAAACAGTAGGCGAAAGATAACGAAGCGTTTTTTTGATGAGTTATCACAAGATGAGAGAATTTCCGACCCGGAATCCTATTTCAAAGTCAATGTATACTATTGCTGTTTAGATATATTAATTTCTCAAACTAAAGAAAGATTTCAGAGCCTTTGCAACCTGAGTAGTATATTCGAAATATTACAACCGGAGAAACTCCTATCTTCTTCAAGCGAAGAGATATTAAACGCTTCCGGAAAACTGTCTGCTAAATACAGTAAAAACATCTCACTTAATCTTTGTGACCAATTAAAGGCTCTAAAAACATGCTTAAATTCTGAAATTAAAAAAAATTATTCAATTAAAGAACTCATTGAATTATTGCTAGTAAAATTCAATAGTCTTGCATCCAGTTTTCCCGAGGTAATCACAGCATGCTTTTTATTCTTGACCCTTCCAGTTACAACCGCAACGGCAGAAAGAAGTTTTTCAAAATTAAAACTAATAAAAAATTACTTAAGAACTTCGATGGGACAAGAACGGCTGTCAGACATCTCACTATTGTCCATAGAGGCAGAAACTTTAGAAAAACTAAAATCATCATCAGCCATAAATGATTTAATAAATCAGTTTGCCGATAAAAAGGCAAGGAGATTGAATATTTAAAATTCGATTTTTATTTGTAAAATGGGTAAATTATGTGATAAATAAATATTACTTCTCACAATATTTTTTTTCTTTTGTGAAAAATCTTTACCTCCATATAAGGGCCTCCAAAAAAATTTTTATACGGGGCCCCGACAAGGCACGCAAGTAGATCGTAATACAGTTCAAAGGCTGTGAAAAAATGTCTCCTTGCGACTCAATATAAATAGTAGGTCTCCACGAAACTTCCCCAACTATTTATGGATCTTAAAAGTCTGCCAATAACGCTGAAATCCCCCAAAGAGGCTCTTATCCAGGCTCTTTGTGCCGAGTGTCGTTTATAGGTTGTGAGATTAATACGATTATAAGAAGTGTTGAAGTGGCGGGATAATGTCGATCTCGTTCCGAACTCGATGCTATAATTATCAGGAATAGGACGTGTGTGGATTTGCGGCAGAAGTGTATTGAGGGAAGCCATAATTGGAAATGTGGATAAACTGTTACATATTATTAAAGACAAAGCTCATAACGGAAACCAGTTAATTGTAATTGTACTACATCATCATCATCATAGCCTATGGACGTCCACTGCTGCACGTCTCCCAGCAACCTGACTTTTCGGTCTCCACTCTAGACTCACTCCACTCGCTTCTGCCCCGACGGCCGTCAGGTCTTTGAGCTATGTGCCCTGCCCGGTGGTAATCCAGCTTGCTAATCTTCCTGGCTGTGTCTGTGATGTAGGTTTGTTTACGGATCTCCACATCTCTGATTCGATCTCGTTGAGAAACACAAAGCATATCCTTATCTATACCACTTATATTGGGTATAATGTTTATATGACAAAATTTTCTTATAAAAAAAGTGCGAGTCGAACTCGCGCACGAAGGGTTCCATACCATTATCTATAAAGATGGCAAACAAGTCTGTATGGGAGCTCCACTTAAATATTTATTTTATTCAATAGCACAATTTTATTTATTTACCTTATTTGAGGCTGTTGCCGATTAAGCTAGTCCTCTAAATTGTATGAGCGCCCATACAACTCAGAGGACGTCTTAATCTTCTATAATATAAAGGAATTTTATAATATAATAAAATAAAGGAATCTTAATTGGCGTCAACTATGTATGTATGGGGACAACCTTTAATTTTCAACTTTTTTATTTTTGGAATTTTTCCTTTAAAGTCTAACTTTTTATTAGCTGCAGTAAAATGACGTTTTGTGGGTTGCCGGTTTTTGAAGAAAAAGAAATAGGGATGTAGCTAAATGAGTGAATCATAAATGAATAATCAGTTTGGTTTTTTTTTTTGAGATTTAATATTCAGTTGTAATGTATTTTTTTAACCTATTATTATTACTATACTAGAGGATTGATCTTTTTTAGTGGAAGTATAGGGAGGTACATTCAAAATGAAACAAAAACGTCATAATAATGTTATTTAATTAATTTTTGTGAACTGAATCACATCCCTATTGAGATTAGGCTGGCAACATTATTTTACGGAATGACATTTAGAAACGTCATTTTACTGCAGCTAATAAAAAGTTAGACTATAGTTGTGTTTGTTAATCTTGTTTTAGCCAAATTTCGTGATTCTAGGTCAACGGGAATTCCATTAGGTTTTCAACCCAAAACCTATAGGGTACGTCCGGTTGACCTAGAATTGTCAATTTTGGTTAAAAGCAAAATCTTACAGCACAAGTAAAGGGAATATTCCGAAAATAATAAAGTTAAAAATTATGGTAAATTTTGGTAATCACAAGTTTTTGTGAAAATCTAAATTTGCCCATATCTTTTTATCGTGTTTACTATATAGACTAAAGACTTCAGTATCTGGTAAAAATTTCAACTTGCTAGGTCCACTCATTCGTGAGAAAATCGGTGGTGACACACGGACAGACGGATAGACAGACAGGAGAGTGATCGTTTAAGGGTTCTTTTTTTACCGTTTGAGGTATGTAACCCTAAAAATGAGGTTAAAATGTTGATATTTGATAGACACACGCAGTGTAGCTTATTAAATCCTATTGATTCACTGACAAGCAAACTAAATGTGAATTTAGGATCTAAGCTTTATTGCTAGCTTACTAATTGATTTTAGGTTAGTCGCGTGAGCGCATAATAAAATAGTAGGTAAGTGGAAATCAGGATAGATAGTATTTAGGTACCACGTATAAGTTAAACCTGACGTGAAATAGGTAATTGGGAAGAAGAGTCTAGGAGATTTGAATCTTATGCCGCCTGTTATAAACGCTTTATTGTAATAAATGAGAGTTATTATTTGACGACCTCCGTGGCGCAGTAAGCGAATAGCCGGTTAAGACGCAGGAGATCCAGGTCAAATCGAAATTTGTCCAGCCGTTAGTCATGAAAATGTAACAAAGGAACAAAGAGACAGTAGGTACATGACATGTACATGACTTAATAATTGGCGAGGAGATATGTATATTTCATGCTAATTATAAAGAGACGACCTCCGTGGCGTAGTGGGCGTATAGCAGGCTGAGACGCAGGAGGTAGCGGGTTCGATTCCCACCGTGGAACAAATGAGTCGTGTAGAATCAAAGTTGGCAATCTGTTATTTTTAATAAAAATTTGTTATGGATGTAGCAACACGGGAAATTTAAAAAGACAACATATTATTAATTGATTCAGGATCAAACATGGCAAACTACCGACCGTAAAATTGAGATTGCCACCAAATGTGGCTATGTGTGTCTAATGTCACAATCCAAGGCGACTATCTATCTTGTTTGACCAATCTTAAGCGTTTATTCCATCATGCCCTACAACAGATTGGACGTTCTAATGGAGTCTTTTTTTCGATTTATCAACATACTGAGAAATGAAAGATTGTCACCTTTGATTATATACGACTCAAATGTTTGCATGATCTACAGATATTTGTTCCGGGTCTGGATGTTACTCTAGTATTATAAGTATGTATTTACAAAAAAAAGTAACTAAGTATTCTATCAGTTACCTGGTTCACATAGTAAAAGCTCTGCTTAGTTTGTGGGCTAGATAGCGGTGTGTTAAATATCCAGTAATATTATGAGATTAACAAAAACGTATCTGTAAAAACCTAACTGTACAGTTATACGCGCAAACACAATACTCAATATATTTATATGAAAACAGTGTTATTTCTACTAAAGTATAGAAATTGATAATTGAAACTTCTTTACAAAATAAACCCATCTGTACATATGCGAACTTAATGCTAGAAAGCATTATCTTCCAGTTAACCTTTGTGTAATGAAGGAAAACTATTTTGTGGTATAACGATCATCTTGAACATACAAAGTATGTGATAATACATCACAAACTTAAAATGTTACTTCCAGCTCCCACAAGAATATAAAAGTCAAGTTACACTTTAAAACTCAATTTTACAAGAAAGTTAAAAGTTAGACACTTCGCAGTAGGATGATTTTGAAACTTCGTTAAGCAAGCTTGTTATCAACAGCTGGTAAGGCAGATAAAAAGGAAACTGCTTTGTTGATTATAGATAGATAGTTAGTTATCTCTTTATTGAATTACCATACAAACAGAAATAATACAAAAATAAGTATTAGGAGGCTTAAATAAATAAGGCAATACAATAGGCTGCCTTATCACTGAAAGCGATCTCTTCCACGCAACCTTTGGATGGAGTGAAATTTACGAAGATACGGAGTGCGGTGTACTTTAGAGGATAAATTTCAAAATACAGGGTGTTTGATAAAATACGCACAAAAATGAAAGGGGTTATTTTGATAAGCATAATAAATAAATTTGTTCAATGTTTACCATAGAAATGTGAAATTTATTTTGGCATTTAAAAACAAACACTTTATTAAACTTGTGTTGTGATTTTGCATAATGCTTGCCATCTAACCACAGATGCTGTGTTGGATGACGTCTCGAGATATAGTATTTTTCAAACTTTCGCGATCACTGTACATAATTATTGATTAAAACGGGTATTTATCGCGTATGTACCTTTTTTATTTGTTATCCCGACGTTTCGGCTGTGTTGCAACAGTCATGGTCTCGGGCTGACTGGAGTACTTGGAGCTAGCGTCGGGAAGTGCGGGTAGCTGCATCTACCCTCACTTGGTCTTCAGAATTAGAAATGTCCTCGTTCATATTACGACACACTACACTAACCGTACGCACTGAGTCGACCGATTACGACGCGCACACCTAGCAATCACCGGGTTCCAAGACGCTGAGAGTCTATAGCCATCTTCCCGATTCAAATTTGGAAATTTCTTGATTTCAATCGCTTCACGAACTATTCTCTTGTAATAACGGCGTTCACTAGAGAGAACCTTAGGATCATGAAGTTCAATCCAATGATTCGGTCCCGAGTCTACCAGATGCTCTGCTATCGCCGACTTGTTTACCTGGCGATTTTTGACAGCTGCGATATGCTCTTTGACACGCTCAGCAATGGTACGTTTGGTTTGCCCGATGTAAGAGCGGCCACAGCTACAGTCTATCTTATAAACACCAGGCATCTGCAGAGGTATAACATCCTTTGGAGTCCGTAAATGCTTGGCCATCTTTGAGAGAGGAGTGAAGACCGACTTGATTGAAAACCCTTTCAACACATTTCCAATTTTATCCGTCACCCCTTTCACGTATGGCAAAAACGTTGGCTTTCTACAGACCTCCGTTGGTTTTTCTCTGTTTGTGCGTCTTGGCTGCCGTCTATTTACATATCCGTTGGATTTTAGAACCTCCTGAACATGGGCCAGCTCACTCTCCAGATGTTCAGGGTCACAGAGAGCGTAAGCTCTGTTTGTTAACGATGAAACAACAGATTGCAAATGGCAAGGATGGTGGTGTGACGCAGCGTTCAAATAGCGGTCAGTGTGTGTTGGCTTTCTGTTAACAGAGTGCGCTAGACGGCCATCTGATTTCACCATAACTTTGACATCGAGAAAAGCTAATATCCTATTATCCTCCATTTCATAAGTGAACCGCATATTCGGGTGAATGGAGTTTAGGTATACAGTAAATTGTTCAACTTCTCGTTTACTCCCCTTCATTATGAAAAAGACATCATCCACGTATCTCTTCCATAACTTTATACCATGAGCTGTAAGATCTAATTTAGTTTCAAAATGCTCCATCCAGATATTAGCCAAAACTGGTGCCACCGGGCTACCCATGGCCACTCCATCAATCTGGAGGTAATGTTGCCCATGATATAAAAAGAAGTTCCCATCTAAACAGTGTTCAAGGAGAACAATGTACTGGTCAGGCAGTTCGTGATCCTTTAGCTTCTCTCGTATAACATCCAGGCAGTCTTTTGTTGGAACGTTGGTGAAGAGCGCTTCCACATCGAAACTCACCAATATGTCGTCTGGTTCCAATTTTAAACTCCCCAGTATGTCTACAAAATGGCGCGAGTCCTTTACAAAAGATGTCGTCTTTCCCACCAAAGGCTGCAAAATTGAAGTAACATGCTTTGCCAAATAATAGGTAGGCGAATCAATGTGGCTCACAATGGGACGAAGAGGCACATTACTCTTATGCACCTTAGGTAAACCATACAATGTTGGCGACTGCACTATAGTAGGTCTATGTAGACGGTTATAAACATCTTCTGTAAAAAGATCCTTGTATTCCGAAATCAGATTTCTAATACGCTTTATCACTCTGGCAGTTGGGTTGTAAGGTACTTGCTTATACACCTTATCATCACATAACAAACTCCTCATTTTTTCATCATAGTCAGTGGAATTAATCACTACAGTGGCGTTACCCTTATTGGCCTTAAGTACCAAAATGTCTTGGTTCTCCCTTAATGCTCTGAGTGCTAGACACTCTTCCGCGGTGATATTCGGCTTCGGTAACCTGGACTTTCGTAAAATTATTGCAACATCTTGTCTCAGCGTTTCTGCGTCAGTGGATGGTATTTTGTTGCTTATAATAGATTCCTCTACACTGCTAATAATGTTTTCGTAAGGAACGCGCTTAGGTGTAGGTGCAAAGTTTAAACCCTTTTCTAGTATATTCTGTGTAGTTGTATCCAAAGTAACATTCGATAAATTTATGACGGTATCACGATTTTTTGTTACTGACTGTACCTGGCATCCTGTAAATTTCCGCCTAGCAATCAACTTTTGTAACTTCTTATCGTGCTGCTCTGTACACAAAACAAAAGTTCGCTGTGATTGATTGTACGTTACCCGGTCACATAAATCGAAATCACTCAAAGATAACACATCACTGCATTCCAAGTGTAGCTTGTATAACTCGCACTGCACTCGGTTTAAATAACACTGGTTATTCCTAATCAATTGTTTTAGAAGACGGACACTCGCATTCCCTAGAATTCTGTCGGAATATTCAATATCACTACGCGGCCTTATCCGAACACACGTAGGTATTAAGTCCCAATCACGACAATTTGTTAAAAATGTCAATGATGTAGCAAGTTTCACACTTTTCTTCCGTAAGTATTCTAGCCGTCGAACTTTGTTTACAATATCCGGCCCGTACCGGTTTGCAATAGTATTTTTCAAACTTTCGCGATCACTGTACATAATTATTGATTAAAACGGGTATTTATCGCGTATGTACCTTTTTTATTTGTTATCCCGACTTTTCGGCTGTGTTGCAACAGTCATGGTCTCGGGCTGACTGGAGTACTTGGAGCTACCGTCGGGAAGTGCGGGTAGCTGCAGCATCTACCCTCACTTGGTCTTCAGAATTAGAAATGTCCTCGTTCATATTACGACACACTACACTAACCGTATCTACGCACTGAGTCGACCGATTACGACGCGCACACCTAGCAATCACCGGGTTCCAAGACGCTGAGAGTCTATAGCCATCTTCCCGATTGAAATTTGGAAATTTCTTGATTTCAATCGCTTCACGAACTATTCTCTTGTAATAACGGCGTTCACTAGAGAGAACCTTAGGATCTTGAAGTTCAATCCAATGATTCGGTCCCGAGTCTACCAGATGCTCTGCTATCGCCGACTTGTTTACCTGGCGATTTTTGACAGCTGCGATATGCTCTTTGACACGCTCGGCAATGGTACGTTTGGTTTGTCCGATGTAAGAGCGGCCACAGCTACAGTCTATCTTATAAACACCAGGCATCTGCAGAGGTATAACATCCTTTGGAGTCCATAACAAATAAAAAAGATACATACGCGATAAATACCCGTTTTAATCAATAATTATGTCTCGAGATATCTCTTGTTGTCCCTTTCTAACTCAAAACCCGCAACCATTTCCGAAAAAGATATCAAATCGGCTGGTATTTTTAGATGTCGATTGCAAGAGTAGGCAGTAAGTTTTATATCGAATTAATCACCAAAACTTAATCGTTTTTCTTTAAAGTTTTTGAATGCAACTAGTAATTTTTTTTTCGGGAAGTCTTATTATGGTTTGGGAAACCGTCACTTGAATATTGTCAGTATATTACCAAACATTCTATATATTCTTAGGTAATAAAAAATATGATAAAGTTTTAATCATCATTTAGGTATAGACCTCTCTTCGTTTCTGCTATTCTTCCCGATCCTGTGCCAGTCTGGACCACGTACGACCCACGGTCTAATGGATGTTGTTAACCCATAACTGGTGGACGTCCCCTATTTCGATGCCCAGTTCTCAACCTCCACTCTGTTAGTTTTAATCCTAATACGTAATATACTTATTTAACCAAAACTTATAAAATTATACCATTGCTTACAATTTTTTTACTGCTGCATTAACTATAACTACACTATGATAAAGGTTGCTGGGAGCCGGTGGTTGCAGGCGGCAAAAGATCGGTCGCTCTGGAAATCTATGGGGGAAATCAGGAGCGGACGTCCCTTGGCTGATATGATCATAATGATTCAAAAGTTAGAAAAATCTGCTGAACTAAGGTTCTATTCACACTGCACCCCTAAAGAGGTTTTCTTTGTTCGCCAAGTGTGAACGCGAAGTGAACGAGGTGTTAAGCACGTACGCTGAGGGCACGTGGTTGGTTACAACCCCCTAAGGGGTAACGTGGTCAAGTAACACAAACATTTCTTATTTATTGGCTATTTCATTTTAGATGTGACATCACTATGTAGCTTTTGAATTCCGATTGAAAATTATCCTTTGTAAGCGACGTTATTTTATTGACTTTTGACTTTGAAGTTGTGAATATTCGGGTCTGGTTATTTCTCTATAATTTATAATATACAAAAAAAATGTGTGTAAGTACTCTATCAGTTATCTGGTTCCCATAGTACAAGCTGCTGCTTAGTTTGGGGCTAGATAGCGCTGTGTGAAATGTCCAGTAATATTTATTTATTTAATAATATCCTACTAGTGGCTATCATACGTACTAAATCACTCGCTATTTTCAGACTGTCAAGGAACATTATTTGACTAATCGTCGCTAACAACGCTCAATCTCTTTCATATTTTGAATATACTATATTTTTGTATTAATACGTATTTAATGTAAACGTAACCTATCGTATGTACCTATAATATATTTATATATATATATATATATTTAAAGTATGTTACTGACATGAATGAAAGAATACAATTTATTGTACACCTTATAAAATAAAAATTACAGATTTAAACTGAAAACACAAAGCAAATTATACAATGGGCGGTCTTATCGCGATTTGAAGTGATTTATTTCAGACAACCTTTGGATTTAGAGGATTTAATAATGTTACAGATATGGTCAGTGGTGCACTTTTAGACTAAGATATTGATGAAGGGAGTGCAACTAATACCTAAATACTAAATACTTAATAATATATCATTATATAATAAATATATATAATGATATTTTTATTATTTATAATACATACATTAGTTAAATGATCCATTAATCCAAAGGTTGTCTGGTAGAGATCGCCAATGTACAACACTGTGTATACAACACTCATTTGAATAATCTTAATTTTAATTGTGGTTTATTATGTGCAAAGTAAACACTGTACAGATTTTAGCCGCGTTCTCAGGTTCTAGTTCAATTCAGGTCATAATCTATCTATATACCAAATTTTATCAAAATCGGTTCAGCCGTTACGATGTGAAAGCGTAACAAGCAAACCCACTTTGGCATTAGAATGACTTATGCAGCAGCAGCTCCTCCAGGTTAGACTTTATTTGTTTCTTTTGGTAGTTTTTTAAACTAAATTGAAGTGATTTTATTCATTTTTACTCTTGACATTCTTGTTAAAATTGGTAAAAGGTTACTGCATTAGACATAAACAGACATTTTTTTGCAACCATAGCACGCACAACTCACACAATACAATCAAAAGGTACATCAAAGAAATAGCACAAGTTAGATACAACAGAAAATTACATAGGTACAACAAACATCTCTCTCTCTGTGCATCGTTTCCTCAATGTAGAGGGTCGTGACTAGGGAATGCAATCCCGACTCGAGATTGCAAATTCGAGATCCCGCGGGATTAGAAATATCAATCCCGCGGGATCCCGGAATTTTCGGGATCCCGTCTAGTTTAAAAAAAATGTTAAATTCGGATAACTGAAAAAGCTAATAACTGCTTGTTTGTGATAGTGAGGTTAACTAAAATAACATATCACTCGAAAGAAAATAAAAATCTTTATTCTTTAATCTTACCAACTAAATAATTATCGTCACCTGTCGCTAATATTCGGAAATAGTCGGAATAGTTTTCTAACGCTGTTTGGCGTTCCTGCCGCTCGCGGCCGTCAGTCAGCGCGCCGCTTGCGCCCCGAGTGGACGTGTGTAGCGTCGCTGACCACTGCCGCCCAATCCCGTCAATCTTGAACGGGATCTCGTCATATGATGCGTTGGGATTGATCCCGAAAAATTACACGAGATCTCGCGAGATCGGGATCCCGCGGGGTCGGGATTGCATTCCCTAGTCGTGACCGCATTGCATGATTTTTTCTTTTACAGTCTTTTTCTATTTGTCGCGATCTCCGGCGTGACGAATAGCGTTGTGTAGTGGTGTGTCGAGAGCGGTGCGGATTTGATCGGTCCAGCGGATAGGGCTGCGTCCTCTTGGTCTGCGTTCCTCGATTTTCTCCGTGATTGTGAGTTTTTCGAGAATACGACGCAACCCTGACAGGGTTGCGTCGTATTATGTGTCCAAAATATTCTAAGGTGCGGCTAAGGCAGATGGTTGATAGCCTCCTCAAAATGTGTAGTTCCTTTAGAATGGACACATTTGTTCGTTTAGCAGTCCACGGTATACGAAGCATCTTTCTCCAGCACCACATCTCGAACGCATCAATACTCTTCCGATCAGCCGTTTTGAGAGTCCATGTCTCTGCTCCGTAAAGGAATATGGGAAAGACCAACAAACATAGGAACAATAAAATGAAATAATAAATACACAATGTGTAGGGAAAAATTAAAAAGAGAAAAGTAGGTATGAATGTGCTACTGCAGCAAATGGGTTTAAGCTTATGCATTAGCATGTGTCTGTATGCTAATGCAGCATCATATGTGCTCACTAGTAAAACTTTTACTCGTAAAACAATTAGTTTATTTACCTTCCAAACCTTCCAAAAGTTAAGTTCGCTCCCAGTTCTTTCTGTAGTATTTCTACCCAGTCCCAGTATTTCTCCATATGTTTTCTTGTTTACCAACTTTGGAGAAAATGCAGTGCACAACTGAATTGGAAAGTTCTCACCTGTCTCACCTATCTGACAAATACAAAGAACAGTGTTTCAATACACTTGAAACTTCGACGTTTGAGGTACACAATAACAATCTTACTCCCCCAACAAGAACTTCACTAATAAAGATATTCTGTTCCTTATCTTACTGAAAATAAGGGTGAGGTAATACTTTGTAGTCCTTTTAGAAAAGCTATATTAGTTGGTTTGTAGGGCTCAGCGCAGGTGCCAAATCCAGCCTACCGTGGTATTGTGTTGGGGCACGAAAATAGATATTTCGGTCTGGTATTTATTTTACATAAGCTTCCGCACGCGGCTTTGCGCGCATGAATGAATGAATGACTGAAAATTCTTTATTATACCTTGCATCCTAGACACAAAAACATTAAAAAAGTTTGTCAATAAAAAGTACCCTGAGTTAATTGGTCAACTATAGGATGTTTGATAATTACGCACAAAAATGAAAAGGGGTTATTTTGATGAGCTTAATAAATACATTTGTGAAATGTTTACCATAGAAATGTGAAATTTATTTTGGCATGCCATCTAACCACAGATACTGTATTGGTGACGTCTCAAGATATCTATTGTAGCCTCTTTCTAACCCAAAACCAGCAGTCATTTCCGAAAGAGAATAGATATCAAATCGGCCTTTATTTTTGGATGTCGATTGCAAGAATCGGCAGTAAGTTTTATATCGAATTATTATTCACCTAAACTTAGTCGATTTTCATTAATATTTGATAATAGATAGATAGATAGATAATTTCTTTATTGCACACCATTAAAAATAAAACAAACAAAAGAGAATATAAAATTAAATCAAAGGTACAATGGGCGGCCTTATCGCTAAAAACGATCTCTTCCTGGCAACCTTTATACCTTAATATAACTAGTAGTTTTCTATTTCGAGAAGTCTTTATTTATGTTTTGAGAAACCGTCACTTGAATATCGTCAGTATCACAGAACATAAAAAACAATAGAACTAGCATGATGACTTTTTACTAAGTAAACCAGTGTAGCTAAACTCACACATGTAAAAACTAGCACACTTAGAAATAAAAGTTATAATTGGTTGAAAGAGAACGTTCAAAGAGGCCTAAAACCATAAAACCAATTTAACCGATATAAAACCTTAGCTACTATGGAACATGGTCTAAAATTCAATAAAATAAACAGTAACAAAAAATTAAAGTTTACTTCTTCTACTCGGCAAGAGATGGCGCTTTAGAAAATATTTTTATTTTAGTCTCTATTAATTAGAAATAAGACTGATAATGCAATGGCTGTTACTTGATTACCCACAAAACCAAACCACTCAACTACAGATGGCGCTGTCGCTAACGATTTTTGTTATAGTCTCTAACAGCAAAGTATAAGATCGATAATGCATTGGCATGCTCAAATAACAGTGATAACAATAACTACTCACTTAGTGATGTACCAATGAGCATACAAGACGAATGTATCGATATCGATTATCACCTACCTACTACGGGTAGTGAAATAGGTACGTCAGGTTATATTTGTGGTGGTCGAAATAAAAAGCTTTTCTTTTCTTTCTTTCTTAACATAATTACAGGTATCCAACTCATAAATACTTAATTAAAAAAATATTATATTACTGGAATATTATATACTGAATTATTATTTGAGGGGCACACTAAAAGTTTCCAGAATCAATAAAAAAATACTAATAATGGTCAAAAATGAATTTATTGTTTCTCAAAATATTCTCCCTTTACGTCAATGCACTTTTTCATAAGATTGAAAAAAAATTGAAAACATTTGTGCCACTCCTCTGGTGGTGACGTCAGATATATGTTATTCATACTCTTCGACAGCCTCTTCTGGTGATAAACACTGTTGATCGGGTAATTGGTTCTTAACTTTTGGGTACAGAAAAAAATCACACGGTGCCAGGTCATGACTCTGTATGCTGGATGACTCATAAGTTGTACGTTTTTTTAATTTTTTTATGTCTTGCGCCTTGGGGAAACTGAAAACAGAAGTTTATATATTATTTCACACCATAGGTCTAAAATACATTCAGAAAATCATCAATAAAACAACAAGGAATTAACGCTCTAAAACTTATACACCTTTTAATAGGGGGTAACTAATTAAAGCTAACTTAGATAACACATTCATCAGTATATTGGGGTCACATCCCTAATTGAGTAGCGTAAGTTAAGGTTTAAGAGAAACGCGACCTTAATGAGTATTCACAGTCTATTTTGTTTGACGATTTTGCATTTTAAACAAAACTAACAGAAAACAATAAAATAATACTTACCGGTGATAGGATATGCCCCCTTTTGTTAAATTTTTTGTTCGGCTATAATATTTACACTCCAAAACGGCACAATATGGCATTTTTATATAATTTTGAAGTACGTTTACCCCACAGTAATGGAAACACGACTGAAGTGAGCGAAGCTTGTAGTGCGCGGAACTCCGCGTACTTGGTGTTACGCGGGCCTCGTCTACTTATGACTTCTATTGTTTTTTGTGTTCTGTGGTCAGTATATTAGCAAACAACCTGTATATATCGCAGGCATTTTGTGTGAAACCGCCGTTTACATGGGCGTCGTCTGTTTAGAAAAGCTCGCTGTTATGTAATATTCCGAAGGCACATTGCCGTGTCATTATATATTATGCCTAAACATTTGATTGACAATTTAAACGCCAGCTACATAATGCCACGACAAATTGAATTGAGAAGATTTTTGAGGTTGTCCGGCATCTAAAAAGTTCTAAGGTGTCCATAGAATCTGGTTCTAGGAGGACCCCTGCACAGTATTATTTGTCAATAATACATATTTTCTTACCTTACGACCTACTGCCATATGGTGTGTCTGCTGCCACTACGTTAAAATAATATAATAAAATAAAGTCTGATTTGTCCAAACTGTGTTTTATTCATGGTCACCCCAAAACTACAACCAACGTTGAAATTATAATAATTGATCGAGTTATCATTTTTCCTTCGGCTTATTACTTAACATCGAGCGTTTTTAAACTGACGACGCTGTATGTATACGGCGGATTCACTCAGAATGCCTGTGATATACAGAGGGTTTTTTTTAACTGTGACAGGACGGCAGCACCCAAAACCAGAGGAGATACAGGTGCAGTTTCTTTTAAAACATCAGCTTTTTTTCGAAGAAAAACATTTTGGCATTAAAATTTTTTTGGTCAAGTGTGAGTAGCGCCTTAAAATGAATCAAGTTGGTAATTTGTTTTAATGCCGATCGATGCAGTCCTTTGTAAGGATTATTTTATTGTAGAGAATGAAAAAAATCTGAACCGCGGAAGTTAGTCAAATTTGATAAAAAGTATTCTCATACAACAGGACAAATAAAATTCCTTCTACAAACATTTTATTAGATTCTAATTGCACATTAAAGAAGTACTGCAGCGATTAAGAAGTTTAGGAACTCCATGATCTCATGAGCAATTCAAAAACATTTCGTATTTCAGAACAATTTTGAATTTCGAACATTGATTTTGCACCTTGACTTTTATATCAGTCATTGCATCATCTTATTTGTCCTATCATGGTTTTGTCTATCATCCAATATATGAAAACGAGCTGATGTTTTAAAAGAAACTGCAACTGTATCTCCTCTGGTTATGGGTGCTGCCGTACTGTTACAGTTAAAAAAAAAACACTCTGTATATACCAAATTTCATCAAGATCGGTTCATCGGTTTAGTAGTGAGAATAACAGACGGAGAGACAGATATACAGATACTTTTGAATGCATAATATTAGTATGGATTCTTCACAAATCTATTAAAATAGATTTGAGATAGGTTTTTATTACTTTTTGCGCGCGCGACAGTTGTGACATCAAAATCTTTTATGATTTCGATTTTTGTAATTATACTTAAAGGTCAAGGTAACTAACAATAGATCGGTAAATAAAAGTTATTTATTGTTACAATAACAAGCGAAACTGAAAAATATCAATGCTGAATTAGCATCTCACAAGCATAGCATATTCATAAATCATCATAAAAATCATAAAATTCTTTATTTGGAACATAAACTCATGCTTCTTAGCAGACTGTTGCTCAGGAGCACCCACACAATACACACGTAAATTCATAATCAAAATTTAATACAATTTAACGTGGTCAAACGCAAGCCTATAATGTATAAATAAAAAAAACGTACTTTACTTTAACTAATCCTGAAAAGGAATAATCTTACTGAGGCTACATTAATTAAATTTTTGCCTTTTTTAATTTAACATAAGCTACAATAACTTAATTTTATTTAACTTAAATTCTTTTATTGGTCAATATTCATATTTATTTATCAATATCGATATTTACTTTATTTGGATTGTATACTTTATCGGAATAACCGAATGAACGGAAGAGCGAGATTCTCTAACACAAGTATTTTATACTGAAAAAGAGGGTCCGAAACCCATGAAATGTATATAAATTCAGTTTACTGAAATAAATATATTTGATTTGATATTTGATTTTTGATAAACAATGGTACAAATGATGTGAGAAACGATGATATCTGCAGAAGTATTAAACTGACATCAACGCCCTCCTCCGGGAAATATTACAGTAGGTCCCAATCAAGGTGCATTAGTTACACATACAATATGTACATGTATGTATATATTCATGAGTCTGTGCCTGTAAGTATGTATGAGTGTGTGTGTGTGTGCGTGCGTGTATGCGCGAGGGTGTATTTAGGGGTGCGTGTGTGTAAGTTAGTGTGTATGGGTGTGCTAAAGGCTTAGAGACAACCACGAGTTCTTCCGTTTCTTTGTAGGACAGTGATTGGAGCCATTCCAGGCATTTATTTAGACTATTATTTTACCTCACATAGAAACTCGTGAGGAAACTAAAAAAAATGGCAATACAATTGTAGCTAATAATTTCGTCAACATATAATATTCAATAATATAAATCACTATCACGAAGATAAATCTAATCATCATCATCATATCAGCCGTAGGACGTCCAATGCTGGACAAAGGCCTCCCTCATTGATCTCCAGGAACTGCGGTTGGAAGCGGCCTGCATCCAACGCCGACCTGCGGTTCTTACCAAGTCGTCTGCCCATCTTGTGGGTGGAAGTCCTACGCTGCGCTTGCCGGTCCATGGCCTCCACTCGAGAACCTTTCGGCCCCATCGGCCATCTGTTCTGCGCGCTATATGGCCTGCCCATTGCCACTTCAACGTGGTAATCCGTTTTCGTCCAACATACCTCAGTGTCTTAAGACGAAAGTCTACAATCAGTGTGTGTTACCAGTGATGACATATGGAACCGAGACGTGGTCCTTCACTATTGGCCTTATGAATAAGCTCAGAGTCGCTCAACGAGCTATGGAGAGGGCTATGCTCGGGGTTTCTCTACGGGATCGAATCTGAAATGAGGAGATACGTAGGAGACCTCAAGTCACCGACATAGCCCGACGGATAAATCTAATATCTCAGTAGAAAAAGGACGAATGTCAAGAAAATTTCCCATCACAAGGCATACTAGTACATTTGGGACGGAATGAAAATTTAATTTTACAGTTGGCCGACCATTGGATGACGTGGGTTGGCATGTGGAAGTCTCACTCCTGTCCACGCTGATTTACTATAGCAATAAATTAAATCACGTTAGGTATTTTGGCCTTTTCGCTTGTAAATTGAATGACCCTTTGTCGTTATAACAATATCCCTGAATTTATAAGCTGAAAATCATATTATTTTTAGTTTTTTCATCTGCCTTTACGATATTTTCTGGTATTTGACGACCTCCGTGGTGCAGTGGGCGAATAGCTGTCTGAGACGCAGGAGGTTGCGGGTTCGATTCCCGCCGCGGAACCAATGTTTGCATGATCTACAGATATTTGTTCCGGGTCTGGTGGTTTCTCTATATATTATAAGTATGTATTTACAAAAAAAAAGTATGTAAGTATTCTATCAGTTATCTGGTTTCCATAGGGGGCTAGATAGCGCTGTGTGAAATGTCCAGCAATATTTATTATATATTTATTTATAGGCTACTTTTCATTGACAAAACACGCGTCCGAAACAACGGGCGGAAGCTAGTCTTTCAATATTTGATTATTTATTGATAAATTGCTATTTTTAATGTCTATAATAATAAAACAAACAATTTTAACCTTCACAAACAGGATCCGCCAAACAATAAAATGAAACCGGAATATCGTACAAATTAATATCGCAGAACTCATGTTATCGCCATAAAAGTTGCCAGTTACGAAATAACATAGGGTGGAAAGATCGCCGTGAAAAACGATACAAGAGCCTGTAAAAGCTGCTAGTAAAAAATATTTATTGCCAATAAATGGTGGTTATATCGTTACGGCGATCTGGGGGTAGGGGCTGTAAATTTAATTTGGGCAATGATCGAAACCAGCGATACAGACTAGCATATTTCCCCCGGGCTACTTGATAGGAGTACCTAGGTAGCTTTGGATATTTTATATATCAGATTCTACTGAGATTACTAAAACTTAGCACACAAATAATCAATAATTCGTGTTAGCTTTTCAGAGGGGTCTCGAACCGATATTTCTAAATGGTACGGCTCGTCAGTTTATTAGATTTTAGTCGTTTGAATTTAATTCCGATTTATGGGGCAAGGACGGGCAAAGATCCAAATCTAATGCTTGCAACCTGGATTGTAAACAACTGTGCAGAAAGTGAGCATGTTTTAAGCTTATTGAATGGACTCGCCTCGGAATATTCCCTAGTGGGATATCTTCGACGTCGTCGAACTGAGTAAGATATCGGAGGATGTCCAACATGGGGAATATTATGGTCGGACACTTTCTCTTTGAATCTGTTTAAGTATTTAGCCTCCAGCACCCACTGTTGGGTGGCCTCCTCTATATTATGCTAATTTAATCTGTCTCGAGCAAATCTGATCCATTGCTGTCCAACTTCCGCTTCGAGATCGTCGGACCATCGGGCTGGTAGATTGCCCTACGTGCGGTCAATACTCTGTGGCTGATTTGGTGCACCTATCATGCGCCTATTTTTGGTTTAGTGGTTTTTTTTATCTCGCTGTTTGCTTCTGAGGTCGATGCAGCTCAGTAAGCTTGTATGAGGCAATTAGCGCAAGGGTACCACTTAGGTACAAACCTCGGCTTGGGCCATTACCAGGGAGAGGATCGGAGGGAAATGCCCAGGTACACGTTTTATCCAGTGTAGGCAGCAACAGAAGGAACTCATCGACCCCGCTGGCGGGGACGGTGTATTTGTGAAATGTTTGCTCTGTCTCTGTACGGTAAGTACTCTTACCTGTACGGTAAACTGAGAAGGTAACTCTGAAATTTCCTACGCGTTAACGGATTTGATTTCGTCATCTGGATTACTGAGAATATGTCTTGGTTTACGGAGGGAATAAATATAGTCGCAAGCCTCTTTATTTTAGCGATCTAAGAATAACAGTTTCCAGAACTGTTAACGCTGCGCAGAAATAGAAATAAGGTATTTACAACTATAAGACGTACGAACTATTTAACGAATAACATTTTAGCTGAGAACTTTGAACTTAAAGCACCCATAGGTAAAATCTGTTTAAATTATAAACTTTACACTCTAGAGAAAGCTCTCTATAGTAGAAAGTTTTAAACAAACATATTAAATGGGTCGCATGATCGCACCATACTAATGGTTTTAAAAGCAAATGTTTGGGTGGATGTTGGTTTATCTTTCACACCTTAACTACTAAATGGATTAGGAAGCAATTTTAGCAAACCAGGAATTTTTTTCACCAAAAACTTAAGAGGATGAAACTACTCATCATAAGGAACAGCCACTGTGTCTATAAATTTTTTATGAAACAGCTGATGATTCCTATATAATAGGTTGGGGAAAATGTCTTTTCGCATTATAGTATGTATGAACTTGTAATAAAATCTCTTTGGCTATACTATTTATATCTAGCTGGTTTTGATATCATTCAAAGTTTAAATTTTAAAGAAGATAATTCCAAATTCAAATCAGGAAAATGTGTGATTTTTATTGGTTTTTCGTACTGCAACGATGAGTGAATCTAATGAAGAAATTCGATACATTTTAAAATTTTACTACAAAAAAGGTAAAATGCAATGCAAGCCGCGAAAAAAAATTGCGATGTTTATGGACCTAGTGCAGTGTCTGTGAGAGTAGCACAAATTTGGTTTAAGCGTTTTCAATCCGGAAATTTTGATGTCAAAGATGCACGTCGCTCAGGTCGCTCTATTACGGATAAAATTGATGACATTTTTGAAAAAGTTGAGCAAGATCGGCATATCAGTAGTTACGACGTAGCTGAAGAACTGGGAATTGACCACAAAACAGTTTTGGCGCATTTGAAAAACTGGGTACACAGAAAAGCTCGATATTAGGGTACCCCACGAGCTCACTGAAAGAAACCTAATGAACCATGTACTCATTTGTGATTCTTTTTGGGATCATGTCCCTACCTACAAGATGGCAAAAAGTTATCGAACAAAATGGTACCTACATACTTTAGTTAACTGTAAATAAACTATATTAAAAAAATGTTTTGAATTTTCTTAAAAAATGCGAAGAAACTTTTACCCCAACCTAATATTTACCTGCTGAGGACATATAATTCAAATATCGAATAGGTAGATTTGAGTGATTAATCTTCACTGTGATTGTGATCTCACAAATTTATCTATTGTGGATTTATCTATTGTGGATTTATCTAATGTGGATTTATCTATTGTGGATTTGTGATATGAGCTGAATGATGCATATAATAATATTATTTTTCAAACTTACCATGGATGGATCTTACATTGGAAAACCCAAACGAACGTATCTAAGAAATAAATGTAGAATAATTAAGTATGAATCAAACGTACATATTTACATATATTTAGCTAGATTACACAGAACTGCTCTAGAATTGACATGTTGTGTACACATGCTTTGGCATGCAATCTAGGTCTATAAGTTGATAATTGTATTTCGTATCTGTTTGATTGTATTCTGTTTTGTATGTCAATAAATAATTTTGATTAAACTATAGAGTATATTATCACAGCAGTATATTTTGTGGTTGAAGTGTATAATAAGTATTTTATAAAATTATGACAAATAGCGTGGAATAATGATTAGTGAAATCAAATTAATCAGACAGAAAGCTAAACACTACACTTTAAATTGAAACCCACGTTGAAACTATCGAACGCATTTCAATTCGGAATAAATCAGCACTTGTCCTACATAAGACACTTTTATTGTGACCTTAAAGTTGGGAAGAACTTTCCTCAACCCTCGAAGTGTCATTTATGAATTTACGACCTTATTATTTCTTCCGTATTTCCACTTGGACCGGAGACAAGTGATATGGGACTTCTTGATAGATTCTGAGAATATGGTGATTTTATTAACACGTAAAATATCCTTTGATGTGATAAATAGAGGTTTGATTTGCAGCCTGTCTTGGGGACACTTTAATTTTGCGGCGATTAATTTGTGTCATAGGTACAGTGTTGCAAACCTCAACTAAGCATCCGTCCCTAGCCTCTCTCGAAATTCCCCTAAAAAACAAGTAACTCCTGAAAAATGCTTCAAAAAATTGTTACCTAGTATATGCCTCTAAAAATTTAGCCCCTTTTCATCTTACTTTCATCTAACTTCACCCCTAAATTTAGGAAGAAAACCCCCACTGCATAGTTTTACTTTCACCGGTCGTGAAACAGATAAATACACTATATACACATTGCAGTCTTCAGAGTTGTTAAAATAATAACTTGATTTTTTTTTTATAAGCTTGCGTTTGACCACGATCCCGCCTGGTGGTAGGCGATGATGCAGTCTACGATGGTACACGCTTGCCTAGAAGAAACCTATTCCCTCGCGACTTAAAGATACCCTGGTTGTCGCTATCAGGAAACACAGACTCTGGCAAGGCGTTCCACTCTTTGGCGGTGCGCATAATAAACGACGAAGAGAACCGCTTTGTGCGAAAGGGAGATATTTCTACCATATAGCGGTGGCGCACCGCAGAGCGTCTGGTTGTCCGTTGATAGAATGGAGATGGTTTACTATGACAATTGTTGTTATTTTTCAGGGTAGAATTACACCCTTTCAGTTTAATTTAGACACATAATTTAATATAATACACTCAATATAAATTTAGGTCCTGTAAGGTTCACAACAGTTATTCAAAACGGTGTATGAAATATCCTATGCGATTTTTGACGCCTGATGCAAAAAGAGAAGTATTTTAAACTTGAAGCCTTTTTCTATGTCTTAAACGGATGATCCGATTTATTCGAGGTTATATTTGAAAACTGCTGTTTGTTAGTTGAACTTGGTATATCCATTTTCGTATGTCGGGCATTTATACCTTTTCGGCTTCCCAAATATTTTTGTTTTCTAAAATACTTTGTATAATTATACATTTTTGACCACACTATTGTCCTAATTTATACAACTAAGCCTGAATAAGACTGAACTCTAAGCCTGAATAAGCTAAGCCAGTTTTTTTCTGAGCATCTTCTTTTCTCGGTCTCTAATCTCGAATCTCTAACATCAATAGTCTTAAACAGCCGCAAACCGACCCTTCTCGTGAACTAACTGCGCGTGATGCGACGTTTTACAAAATCAGGATCCAACCGTAAACTTTCAGAAACTTTTTGCTCGACTGCCAAAGATGGGGTATATTTATCCCACATACCTGTAAGAAGAATTTTTTGTGAGTATCAAAGCTTCCTCTAAAGCCGGCTTGGACAACGATCCATAAACTTATTTAGTGGCTAAATATGTTAAAATTTGACGTAATTGTAATTTGACAACTCCTTAAATCATATTTAGCCACTAAATAGGTTTAAGTATTGTTGGGCAAATCGCCCTAAATATGTTATCTTTTTATCTCGATTGTTTGATGCTTCGTGTACAATCACAAATTTTTTTTATGACGATTAGGTTTTCGTATGATCACAAACTCACCAGATGGTAAGCGATGATGTGGTTTAAGATGAAGCACGAAGACCTAGAAAACGCCTATTCACTTTTAGCTTAAAGAGACCAGAATTGTAGTATTTAGAAAAACCGACAGAGGTAAAGTTTTCCATACCTTACCTGTACGCATTAAAACGTAGAACCAAAATGGTGAATGGGTGGTATATTAACGAGGTATGGATAGTACTGAGCTATGCTATTGCTTGTCTTTTGATGGTAAGGAAATGGGCAAATGTCCCAAAATGCATCCTGTTAAAGATCGATTGGCATTAAGATAGTTGGATAAATTTATTTACCCTTTTCAAAGTAGAATAAATCACTTTTATACATCTTAAAGTCGCAATTCTTGTAGACAAAATAATGTACCTATTGTTGTCTATAAAGATACCGTTTTAGACATGTTATTTCACCGCTGGGACTCGCGCCAATTTTCAATCAACATGCATTGTAATTGTGGGTTCTAAGAAATTGTAGTTTCTATTCCTAGGGATTTAGTACTTAAATGTTTTTAGTCTAGCTTAGTGTTTGTATTCGTTCTGTGTGTTAATTCAATAAATAATTAGAATCTGAATAAAAATTAAGATGTTTACTTGCAATAAATAATAATAATTAATATTGCTGGACATTTCACACAGCGCTATCTAGCCTTAAACTAAGCAGAGCTTGTACTATGAGAAGCAGATAAGTAATAGAATACTTAAATACTTTTTTGTCTTGTAAATACATACTTAGAATATACAGAAAAACACCCAGACACGGAACAAATATATATAGATCATGAGAACATTTGTTTCGTGGCGGGAATCAAACCCGCTACCTCCTGCATCTCAATCTGATATACGCCCACTGCGCCACGGAGGTCGTCAATACATTGTTATAACACATTAAAATAATGCAGTATACCAACACAAAATAATTATAACAACATACAAATTAAAGCTAGGTGAACAAACAGTTTGGTTACAAAAAGGTCTCATCTCAGCATCTGAGGTTGTTTTTCATTAGCTTACTATTACTATACAACGTTCTTTGTTTCACTGACTTAGCATAAGTATTAACAAATAGCCTTACTTTCCTTTTAGGTTATAATTTACACTACTTTACATATTTTTGGCCCTCTATTGGGCTAATCAAATTTAAAAGTCAAATAGCCATTGACGCGAAAGAAAAAGAACTGCCTGTAATTTCGATGCAACAACCTCTATTGTTGCCGTGGGGTGCCGGTAGTAGAATGTTACCCCTCCTCTCATGCCTGTGGTGGCAGTAAGAGCCTGCTAAGGGATACCTCCGGAAGATGGGCAGCAGCGTCTTTCCGTGTATCAACATCCCGTACTGCGCTCGCCAACCCGCCTGCCAAGCGTGGTGAGTATGACAACTACCCATCATGGAGATCCATGGAGGCATGTGTTCAGTAGTGGACGTTTTACGGCTGAAATTATGATGATGAACCTCTATTGTGCAGTGGAAGAATAGCCGGCTGAGACGCAGTACTGCGGGTATGATGCCTGCGGAATAAATGTTTGCATTATCACCAATCCCTCTACATTGCACGCTGAGTGACCTTGAGCCTTCTATGAGGCTCATACTGTGAGACCACGATTCTGTACCATATCTCATCACTGGACACTGGTCGAAGACTTTATTGTTTAACACTTCTTCTAAAGGAAACGTATGGATGAGATCTTTTTCAAAAATATATAATAGCTTTAGATTGTTAACAAGTAACTTTTTAACAAAAATATAATCAACTTCAGTAAACAGAAAAAAACAAACTACCGAACCGATTTCAATGAAATTTCTATGGAAGTAATCTGAATGTATGTATATCCTTTCAAATAATAAAAGAGTTTTTTTAATCGGTTGATAAATGACGGAGTTATGAGTAACAAACATAACTTAACATAAAAATTCAACAAATGTAACTCTTATATGGTTTTCTCATAGATGCCATTGTCAGAACTGGACCAAATGGAAATGGGACCACATGGGAAGCACCAGCTTTCAAGTAAAAAAAATCATCATAATGTGTTCACCCATTCGAAAGTTCTCCTCATTTTTTGAAGTCACTTAAAAAGAGAACAAAGAATCGCCATGCTAAACCAGCATGTGTTGACCGTAGTATAACTATTAACTGGACCAAGTACCGATTAACATAAATATTTAATCTACAATTAGGTTCGATTCGACAAGCTATGATTGACTTGATTATTTTTAATAAGCATTGGCTCATGGTCCAGTTAAGCCTTATTTATTAAGTAATGTGGATGGATGCGTTCACTTAGTGTTTTAGAATGGCTTTTATAGTTCAACTGTAATAGGAACAGTAGATTCCTGTAGTACCTTTCATTATCATCATCATGTCAGCCACAGGACGCCCACTTCTGAACTAAGGCCTCCCCCATAGATTTCCAGGACGACCAACCTTGTGCGGCCTGCACCCAATGCATCCCAGCAACCCTTAATAGGTCGTCTTTCCATCTAGGGGGGCCATCTTACGTTATGCTTTTCAGTGTATGGTTTCCACTTAAAAACCTTTCTGCTCCAACGGTCGTCGTTCTTTGAGCTATCATATTACTCCCCAAATAGATATTTCCTTGATCCACTGAGTAGTTTACGGTTGCTATATTGTATTTCATCATCAGAGGGATTAGCCAAGTTACATTTGATTAGCGATGACGCTAGTCGATAAGTCCGAAAATGTATGGGATTTGGCATGCTATGGAAATATCACGTGATATATCGACAACAAATCTATGTAGAAATCGAATCGATTCGAAGCAATTGTAACTGGCTACGGGCCCAGATCCTCACTCACTTATAATAAGGAAGCACCCCGGAAAAACACACTACAGAATAAAAAAAAAGGAACCATTGACTCTTAATAAAACAAAAGTAATTTATATACCACTTAGTTCTATTGTTTTTCAGCACTTGTATTTGGTAGTAATAGTATTTTTTGATAATTTTGTTATCTATAAGCTGGCAACTTTACACTTGTTACTTTCACCTGTCAGTGAAGTCGAAATGAAAAAAGTATTTTTTTTTTTAATTTTGAATTTTAGTTTGCATTTTGCGTCTCACTTTCTAACATTTTTGGTTATTTGTTGTGATACATTTTGGTAAGTGCTCTTGGATTTCAAATACGTAAACTTAATTATATTTTTGTGGTCTTACACGTTATATTAATATAATAAATATCAATGTTTGTGTTTGTGTAGTCAAAGTAGAGACTAAGTGGTATCTATTTTACTATTGTCCGTTCACGTCAAATTCCTAATCGAATTATATACATAAAAATGTATGTACGTATAGGTTGATTTTTTTATGTAAAATTACTAGACTTGACAACTATAATATAAAATTGAGCTAGTAACAATAAAATTTCAAACAAAATTATGTAGGAACTTGTAGATAATACATATTCTGCAGGTAAAATAGGTAATTATTTTCATATTTTCAGAATCATCATCTCTTACAACTGTAGTTAGGGAAAACAACTATTCTAGAATTATGAACAGACCGTTACTGAAAATGGTAATTAATAAATAAATTATTCTTTATTGCAGACACAGTGATGTATATTTTAATAATCTACACTAAACTAAAATTAAAATAAATATACCACCACCGACAATATTTTGCAAGTCCTACACGGACAATGGTAAAATTATATATGCCACCAAAAAATCACCCTCTTCTACCCCCTTTTTTGTTCTTTTTCAAAAAAAAATAAATCCCCTAATTACCCAGAAACAACATCTTACAATCGCACTGAGAATAAAAAAAAACAGTCGCATTGAGAACCTCGTACTTTTCCTCCGTCTGCTCTCATTTTCAACTAACTAGCTTAGAATTTAGCAAACATCAGTTTGAATAAGAGTTAAAAACGTACGCATTTATGAGAGGTGTAAATAAAGCATTAAGTGTTAGGCAAATGCCACGAATAACCACAAGTGCTTCAGGGTATTTATCGCTGCTGCAACACAGTCGAAACGTCGGGATAACAAATAAAAAAGGTACATACGCGATATATACCCGTTTTAATCAGTAATTATGTACATTGATCGCGAAAGTTTGAAAATGACTATAGATAGCTTGTCTGTCTAAAAGTTTAATATAGAAAAAATAACTAAGAGATCTCCGTTTAAAAGCTACGTCACATACAGATAGAAAAACAAGAGTTTCAAATTATACAACAACCCTATTGTTGTATCGGCGTTTGAAAATAAACTCACACAAACAAAGACATTTATAACATAATTGCCCCACAATAACTCCAGTCGAATTAATGACAAAGCATCTGAAGGAAGACTACAAAAGATTACATAAACACTTCGCGACGAGACAAAGTGCCCAAGCGTATTTACTGCTAAACGCAGCGTTTCCTTTGAAAGGACAGTCTAAACAAAGCGTATTTGAGCATGCATCAAAATACATAAATCCTTAGAACTTAATACTTATAAAATGAGTTAATTAGAGGTTGAGCCGCAAAGACAAAGTCAAACATTAGGAGCGCAATTAGAGAGTTCCATGCTTTAAATATTTGATCAATCAGATTCAAATGTAAAATTTTAGTTTTAATTTCAGAATAAATATTAATTCATGAATTGTGTGCTAGTTCACATGAAAACAGATAATGAGAGAATTCATTTAATGCATCAATTAAAGGAGGTCGTGAAATAGGCACAGTTCAGTATTATTTTATTCTGGTCGAAAAGTTGTTTCTGACATTAAAGTCATTAAATTTTGTACCGTAATTTTAACAATACTTTAATTTAAAAGAAGTTACGTTTATGGATTTCCTTTAGGGTTACAAACACTTCCTTGAAAAAACCATAATCAGATTTGGAAAGCATTATTACAGCGGCTAATGGCGGGTTCCTATATGCGTCTGTAACCGACTACGCCTCGCATCTCCTTGAAAAAGTGTCAAACTAGTGTCAAATTTTTGACAGGTTTTCTAGGAGAAACGAGTCTTAGTTGGTTACCGACGGATATAGGAACCCACCATAAGTCCTTCGCCGAGCTAGTAGGTACAGCAAATTGAAAAAAATAATAATATAGTAAGACATAGTGAAACATGTACTATAAAGAATGGCAGATGTGAATGCCTCTGTTTATAGATTTATGTATTGTAATGCCTACATGCTGATTCGCTATATCCTTTAAGAAATGTCTGCGAATCACTGCCAGAGCCTCACCCCAGGGAAATAAAAGATAACTCTATATGAATAACTGTTCGAAGCTCGACTCGACGATGTTTTTCGAGGGGCACGATAATCTCCTCCATTATTCTTTCTCTGAATTTACTTAGTAGTCATAGCATTAGTATTCACGAGAGAAATAAAAAAGGTTTATCTAATTGTAATTTATCATTATGAAATTGAAAGAAAACAGCATTTTATTCCCAATTTCCTTTTTAGAGACCTTGGACCTTGGAGTATTTTGAAAGACGTGTTCTGTTTATAAAGTATTTGTAAACATACTCCTAAGGAATATTATAGTCAAATAACTGTTAGGTTCCGTTTTCGTTCAACGGAATACTTACAATAATGATCTAAAAAAACAATTTCCGTAACAAAATCGATTTTAATCTCGTTATCTGCAACGTTAGAAGTAAAGTTATGCTCTTTGTCGTGTTGCGAACAATTTTTTGATACTTATCTATTGAATATTCCTCTTGGCCAGTCCAACGCATGTAAATCGATTGACTGGACATGTCATATGAATGCCATTCTAAGGCACTTGTCTCACCGCCGGCGAGTAAGCGATTAGCTATCAACTATTTTCTCGCTCAAGAAACGAACATAAGATATAGATTCCGTGTCAGTAAAAGAGACACGTATAATAATAGTATATATATATATATATATGTCTGGAAGAGATCGCTTCTAAGCGATAAGACCGCCCATTGTACTATTTGCTTTATATTTTCTATTTTGTTTGTATTTTTTTTTTGTTTATACTGTGTACAATAAAGTGTTTTCATTCATTCATTCATTCAATAGTTGATCGCTGGCCATTCACTATACCGGTGAGAACTTGCTCTCTGCTATTTTGTCGCAGTGAGTACAATACTCGCTCTCCACTATTTTGTCGTAGTGAGTACGCGCTTAGCGATGCTCGTATGGCTATTATAACACACGCCGTGAGTAGAACCAGTGGTAATTTCACTACTAGTGTGGATCAGAGTGCACGTATTGTTATGATTTTAGAGCAATCATTAGAAATATCATTGTTGTAGTTCAGACGACGATGATGATGTATTTTATGATAGCATACTATATTAAAGATTAGGCAAATTTTGTTTATACATAGTGTTGGAAGTATTCGGATATTCAAAGACTTCATATTTAATCTTTTAATTTATGTTTGTTTTATCCATGCTCCTCTTTGTCTCTACATAATTTTCGTCAGCAGTATCAAAATTGTAAACGTAATAAAGCTTTTTGATAAGTAAATTCCTGTTTATTTTTATACGCTAAATTCATATATAATTTATTAAAAGAATAAACAATTGATGTATGAAAAACATCGATGTATTTTTTGATATATCGATATAACATCGATGCCACTATACGATGCATTACATCGATGAAATAATCGATGTTTTTTTTCAACGTCCATCGCTACGCACGCGCCACGGGCTCAGCGAGTAGCGCGAGTATCGCCCGCAGCATTCACTCACTCACTTTATAGCCCAGCGAGAGAACTATAGGAACTACACATTCGCTTCTCGCTGTTCGCCGGCGGTGAGACAAGTGCTTTAGGCTTGTCCAGAAACAGGGTATTACCGACAAGGCTTTTCTGCTAATTATAAAGAAGTTCTAAATACGCTATAAACTTAAAATTTCCTCCTGCATTCGAGCTCAAAGCTAATTAATCAGTCTTCTTCAATGAAATGTTAATAAATTGAGCAGCCTACGCTATGAAATGAAGTGATTTATTTTGCCGGGAACATGGTTATTTAAAGGTATCAGATATATATAATAAATAAATAAATATTGTTGGACATTTCACACAGCGATATCTAGCTCCAAAGTAAGCCGAGCTTGTAATATGGAAAACAGATAACTGGTACAATACTTATATAAATTTTTTTTTGTAAATACGTACAATATATAGACAAACATTCTAATGAATTCTAGAAATTTCTAATGAGGTCCAGAATGGGAGTCACTTAGAAGCAAAAGCTGTGCTCACCTCCAAACAACTTGGAGTTCTTAACCGTGCCAAACAGTATTTTACGGCACAACAACGGCTATTGCTGTACAAAGCGCAAGTTCGGCCGCACGTAGAATACTGTTCCCATCTTTGGCACGGAGCTCCAAAGTACCAATTGCTTCGTTTTGACTCCCTTCAGAGAAGAGCCATTAGAATCATCGGTGATCCCAAACTCGCCGACAGGCTGGAACCGCTGAGTCAACGCCGTGACATCGGATCGCTCAGTGTATTCTACCGCCTGTATAATGGGGAATGTTCTGAGGAGCTATTTGATCTCATCCCGTCGTCGAGATTTTACCACCGCACTTCTCGACAACGTAATAAAGCTCATCCACATATAATCGACAATTGGGTATCGCGCACCACACGCTTCCCGCGATCCTTTCTACCCCATACTTGCAAGATATGAAATGAGCTACCATCTGAGGTTTGCCCATTAGACTACGAAATGGCACGCTTCAAGAGAAATGTAAAGTGGTTTCTACAGTGTAGGGAACGCATCGAAAATACCACCCGGGGTATTGCCGGTGTCAATAGGCTAAGGTGACCGCTTACCATCAGGTAAGCCGTAGGCCTGTTTCCCCACAAATAACATAAAAAAAACATCCAGCCCCATATCCAAACAGCCAGATATACAGTTATAGTTTCACAAACTTCACCGTTTTACTCGGTATGCAAAGAAAAAATTTAATTAATGTTATATGTACAATAATTATAAAACAAAAATATCATAGTAGGTATATTAGTTGAATTTGTCAATGTCAACATCATTTTTAAGATTTTTAAAATCATCTCAAAAATTTCAAGCCTAGAAGGGACTTGAACCCGCAACCTTCCTCTTGATATTAGGATGCACAAACCAACTGTGCTACCAGGCCATTTCATTTCTAGGTCGAAATTAGTGAGATGATTCAGAATTACGACTAAAGCGGGTTCAAGTCCCGTCTAGGCTTGAAATTTTTGAGATGGTTTTAAAAATCTTGGAGTTTTCCGTATGTGTTCGGATAACACTATAAATAAGACATCATTTTTCAATAAATTATACAGATAATCATAAATTAGTCAACGCATTAAAATTTGTGATATGTGTGTACAGATTTGATAAAAATAGCGATTAAGTCATTATCACGTTTACAATGGTAATTCAAGGTGTCCTTTAAATCATTGTTTTCCCAGAACAAACGTTGTTCAGACCATGGTCTACAGAGGGTTTATAACATCAAACTAAAAAAAACGTAATCAGTCTTTGATGAAACATAAAAAGTTGCGAACTTAAAACGTTTATTTTAACATTACGCCCTGGACAGGACGTCTGTCGTTCAGCCTTTGAATGCCGCCGTATCATCATCATCATCAGCCGGAAGACGTCCACTGCTAAACATAGGCCTCCCCCTTAGATCGCCACAACGAGCGGTTGGTAGCCGTTTGCGCCCAACGGCTCCCCAGTCCGTGGTCTCCACTCGAGAACCTTTCTTCCCTAACGGTTATCGGTTCTATGAGCGATGTGGCCTGCCCATTGCCACTTCAACTTGCGAGTTTTGAGAGCTATGTCGGCAACTTTAGTTAGTCTGCGGATTTCCTCATTGCGAATTTTGTCACGCAAAGAGACCCCGAGCATAGCCCTCTCCATAGCTCGATGAGCGACCTTGAGCTTGGTCATGAGGCCATGAGTTGCCGCCGTAGCACCACAAAATAAATAATACGGCTAGCGCGCCAATGAACGTTATGTCACGGTTAGTTTTTGAACAAAGTTAGACTTATTTGAGAAGGTCTAGATTTGTTTTTTTTATTATCTTATTGATGCTATAAACAGGTTAGTAGACCATTGTCTGAACAACGTTTGTTCTAGGAAAACAGTGATTTAATGAGCACCGTCACACACAAATGTTAGGTTAAATACATAATATTGCAGAAAGTATAATTACATTCTAGTGTTGGTAAATGAAAAGTTTGTAGGCTCAGCCAATGTTACTTCTGTACTGGGTTCTTCGAGTCTGAATGTGTTCAAGAGAAACTTAAAACTAATATTAATAAAAAAGGCATACTACATCATTACTGAGTTTCTTAGCGATAAATCCCTTGCATAATTTTATTAAATCTGACATTTTATTATGTATTTATTTTCTAATTTAAGGTAAGAGCTGACATGTTGAATATTGTAAAAAATTTAATCATTATTTTATTTTTTCTAAGTAACTACTTGAAAGGCTGACTGAAATTGCATGCAATAAACGCTGATTATGGACGAACTCAAACTGTATCACTAACCACCTGTTACTGACCCATAATCGCAATAAATAATTTGACTTCATTTGATTTTACTTTTCAGGCTCGCCTATCGGCTCCTCAGCTGTCAACTTAGCACAGCACCCTGTGATCATCGGTAGGTACTTCGTTGCTGTAGCACACCGCCAAAACATCAAGGCAGTTAAATAACTTGTTGTTTTAGAAGAGGTGACGTAAGTACATTATTAATCTAATGTTCAATGGTTGCGAATGTCTATAATGTCTTGCGTTACCTTAAAAGTTACGTCCTTATAATACTAGCGTCACTGCATTGCATTGCGTTATTTTCAGAAAATCGTCTTATATATATTAACTAGCTGACCCGCCGAACTTCGTACCGCCCCTGGATATGCATATGACGCGGGCTGCCAATGTACGTCGCCGGTACATTTCATTTTAAACGTCGCCGTCGTTCATTTTAAACTATTCTTTCAATTTGATTTCTGAACGACGGTGGACACATCAAAGGAAAACCCAAATTGTTTTTTTTTTGTATTTAATTCCGAGAATTTTTTTATTTATTCACCTTTTAAACCTTTTCTGGACTTCCACAAATAATTCAATACAAAAATTAGCCAAATCCGTCAAGCCGTTCTCGAGTTTTAGCGAGACTAACGAACAGCAATTCATTTATATATATATATATAGATTTCAGCGGCACCCATACCCTTCAACCCAGCACACATCAAATTAGTACAGTGTCTCGGACGAACTCTCACAAAGTAAGTACTACTATAACATTTCTAAAATTAAAACTTTCTAAAAATAATTTTGGTAAAAACCGCAGGTCGACGTTGGATGCAGGCCGCTTCCAACCGCAGTTCCTGGAGATCAATGAGGGAGGTCTTTGTCCAGCAGTGGATGTCCTACGGCTGATATAATGATGATTATGATGATGAAACATAATTTTTATATAGAATGCGTAGGATAACAATTAGGTAATGAAGCAAGCAAAAATGGTTACTTACCTACTAAACTAATAATAAGGGCGACATGCGCAACGATACCTAAACGTATCTAGTGGCTAAATATGATTTAAAGAGTTGTCAAATCATAAAAATACGTCAAATTTAAACATGTTTAGTCGCTAAATACGTTTAGGGATCGTTGTGCAAGTCTTTATTTCAGATTCATGAGGTCCATACACATTTACTACACACAATACACATACACATAATTCACAATAAAACCACCATAAGTAGTTTAGGTGGCAATGCCCACCCAACGTCTGTACATCTTAGAATGTATAAGCCTAAACTGAAATGGAATAACGTTTGATTATATCCCTAAAGGGTTCTTCTTTTATCATTTTATAATGAAAACACCAACCTAAATAAATATTTTTATTCAACTTCTTAAAAGTAGGAGGTTCTATGTTCGATTGTATATTTTTTTAAGTATGTTCACTGATTTTTCTGTCAGTTGTGGACCGATTCTCATAATACTTTTTTATTGTTAATAGTGCACTTTCGAGGTAGGTAGTCCCATAGAAACATTTTTTTTATTGATGATAGCCAAGCACTTGACCACTACCTCACCTGATGGTAAGTGAAGGTGTGATCGAAGATGGAGCACGCTTGCCTAGAAAGAACCTATTCACTCTGGACTTGAAGACTCCAAGATTATACTGGTTTGGAAATCATACGCCGGAAGTGAGTTCCACTCCTCACTTGTGCTAACAAGAAAAGTTGAAGCAAATCGTTTGGTACGGCAAGGTGGTATGCCGACCAGGTATGGGTGGTACTTTTCGGTTCATCTGCTTGTCCGGTGGTGGAAGGGGGAAGGAGAGAGAAGGTCATGAAGATCTTGCGCACATTCACTAAAATGTATCTTGTAAAAAACTGAAAGTCTGGCTACTCGGCGTCTGTGCTCTAGACTTTGTAAATTGGCTTCAACTAGTGAGTCATCACCAATGAGTCTAGCAGCACGTTGCTCAATCGAATCAAGGCCTTCAAGCTGGTACTTGGCCGAGCCATCCAGAGATGGCAGCAGTACTCCATACATGAGCGGACTTGTGCTTTGTAGAGACTGAGCAGCTGTCCTGGTGAGAAGTACCGCCGAACCTTAGCTAGGATGTTATTTTACCTTCATCGAAATCGGTTAAGTAGTTTGTTATTTCTCTTACCTGAAGTCGGTTATATTTTTGTTAAAAAGTTACTTGTTGAATACACCATTCTTACAGTGTGGTTACATTGACGGTCTATACAGAGATGAAAAAACATAATAAAACCTCGTCGCGTAACCCTTTAAATAATCAAAAAGCGTTTTTACCTCAAAAGGTAGAAAGAAATGGAAAAATAAAAAATGGAAAAACTTTTATTGAGCTTTTTAAGCCGTTTAGCTAGAAAAGCATGAAAGGTTGCGCAGGAAGTGCTAGCGGCATTCAAATATAAGATTCTGACCGGGTGCAATGATTCGAGGTTAATGCGCTCGTTACTTTTGTGTTTCTGCATCATAAACTCTGCCCTCAATCGTAGAATATTTATGATTTCAGCTGGTTCACTCCGTAAGAATTGAAATAAGTTATACTAATAAATCAATAAAATAGTCAGTCAGAATCAGTCTAGATAGACCGGCAGCTCGCGACAGATTTAACGAACAATCTTACCACGTATGCCCTTCATGCTGTTGATTATATAGTAGGTTTAACTAAAAAATGGGAATAAGCGAGATCGTGAGAGCGGAACATGTAGCATGCAATGCTATGTGAAATCGGAAAAAAAATATATAATTTTTAATCAATCGAATCACGTTTGCCATTCATGACTTGATGAAATTTATTAAAAATAAATCTAGTGGACAGGCATCGGCATACGTGTAGGTTGGGTCTTGCTCTCACGATCTCGCTTAGATCCATTTTTAGTTAAACCTACTATACAATCCACAATTTGAAGGGTACGTGGTACGATTGATCGATAAAATCTATCGCGAGCTGCCGGTCGAAGTATAGTGATGCAACCTTTAGATTCGTAATGCAACTGAAAATTTACTAAATTCAGACGAAGTTGAATCTTACACAAGACCGGAGGACGTGGTGGAATATGTGAAGAAGGCCAACGTGTACATTTGCAGTGTCGAACAGTTGAAATCGCTCCACAATGGTTTCAAATCTTTTGTGTTGCTTGTTCCAACTGCAGATCTTTCGACCTTTACAAAGGAAGAGTTTTGGCTGAAAAGTGTGTTATCAGGTCGTTTTTGCGGGTGACTATATTCTCATATTGCCAGTCGATAAAAAATGTGTAGATTAGATCTAACTATGGAAATTTGCTTTGCGGCTGAGTTCCAACCACGAATTAAGAGTTTTTGCTTTGCAAGTGTCGGCACGTTGTATTGATTATGGAATTTGCAAGATTTTACAAGTAAAAGTCGCTGAGCTTCTTAAAATATTATCTGCCTACATTGATAGGTGAAGTCGAGCCAACATTTTAGTTCTTCACTATCGAAGCCAGATAAATTTTCATGGACGTATTGTGAACCCCCATTTTTTTGTCAAGCCAACGTAGACCCCAATCGAGTCTCCCATGGATCCCTAGGGGTCCACCGGGACCACTTTGGGGATCAATGCTATAAATTAATAAACTTGTATGCTAGCTACTAAGGTATATTTTTATATGGGCCATAGAATTAAGTTTTAACTTAATGTAACTTTCTGTTGTTGCCTGAAATAAAGATTTATTGTTACTAGTGGTTGGCTCCATGATCTCACGAATCTTCCAAAAAACTAAATAAACTATTATTGTTATTCGTTGACTTCTAGAATAAAAATGCACAACCAATTAATTTGAGCAATAAAAAAAAGTTTAATTCAATTTACAAGTAACGGGAGTTCATGTTGTTAATTGGTTATTTGTTTTAGGAGTAGAAATTACAATTATTCTGGAGTTCAGACTTTTCCCTATATTAGTGTCACTAAAACTAAACGAATACCAAATTTCAGCAATGTTGGGTTATTGGCGTAACCTGTGAATTTCGTTAAAGTTTTAAAAGTCTCAAAAATTACAAAATTTAAACAAAAAATAAAAATGGTGTCAGAATATACTAATAAAAAACTTTTATTAAACGTCTCACTTGGCCTTGTTGTCTCATTTTTACCCCCCTGGAACCCCAATATCTCAACAACCCCCACACATTTTTAGCTCATTTAGTTACACCAAGATTGTGCCATCACCTATATATCAAATTTTTCGATGATCAGATCAACGCTTCAAAGTTATCCACGGACAAATAAACGTACACACCTACATACAACGCCGATTTGCCCAAGTTGATTTGGAGATCTCGCTTCGCTTAATCAATTATTATATATAGGGCCCCCAGTACGAGTTGACAGCGTTCAAAGACGAGTTTACAAAAACTACTGACGTTTGCGTAAGTATGAGTTATCAATTGAGAACTTGTACTAATAGCTTGATTTTCAGTTGTTTTTTGCAGATAGTGCTAGTGAAACGTCACGTAAAAATAACATCTAATATTTTAAATAATATATACGAATACTATTAGGAACTATAATTTTGCATACATTTAGGGCGACTTGCGCAACGATGGCTAAACGAGTAGCTAAATATAATTTAGACAGTTGTAAAATCGTACAAATACATCTATAAACTAAATTAGCTAAATTGGTTTAGGGATCGTAGTGCAAGCCGAGCTGAGTCTCTTACAAGATTTGTAAACTAAACATTTGACTACCTCCGTGGTGCAGTGGGCGAATAGCCAGCTGAGACGCAGGAGGTAGCGGGTTGGATTCCCGCCGCGGAAAGTGTGCATGATCTACAGATATTTGTTTCGGGTCTGGATGTTTTTCTATGTATTATAAGTATGTATTTATTTACAAAAAAAAACGTATATAAGTATTCTATCAGTTATCTGGTTCCCATAGTACAAACTCTGCTTAGTTTGGGGCTAGATAGCTCTGTGTGAAATGTCCAGCAATATTTATTTATTTTATTTATTTATTTAGTTCTTCGTTAATCATTAGTAAATATCTATATTCATTGTTGTTTCAGGCATTATTTCATAGCATATATAACCAACTGCTATGTGCCGCAGCTGTGACCCACCACTGAAAATGTGGCAAGAGCGGTTTATGATGGCACGACATGACCTAACGGCGGAGTTAAGTATTTATCTTCCAAATAAAAATATTTGTGAAATTTTACGTAGCGCCTGTTTTGGCATGAAAATACCTAATCAGGCATATGCACACGGTGTAGGTATTTTATGCGTTTCACGAATGTGCGTTTACGGTGCCCTACATTTCAAAATATCATAAATCGAGTACATTTCGGGGAGTGTGCGGCGGAATTTTTCGACCTAATCCTACAATCTCAATTCTATCAACGGACAACCAGATATGGTAGAAATACCTCCCTTTCGCACAAAGCGGTTCACTTCGACCTTTATTATGCGCACCGCCAAAGCTTAGAACGCCTTGCCATAGTCTGTGTTTCCTGATAGCTACAACCTGGGTATCTTTAAGTCGCGAGTGAATAGGTTTCTTCTTGGCAAGCGTGTACCATAGTAGACTGAATCATCGCTTACCATCGGGCGAGATCGTGATCCAACGCAAGCTTATAATATATAAAAAAAATCGCATTTGTAGCACGTTAGGGCGCGTCATAAACGCGTCGGTCGTCTGTGCATCAAAAATACGCCGTGTGCATAAGCCCTTAGAAACGCTTTGCGATATTCTGACCTAAAAGTTAAACTGTAAAGATGGAGTTCAAAAGAATTAACGTTATTTTATTTGAAAGTTGCTGGTTTTAGCTTGGAAAATCATGTCTTAATATATTTTTAAGGTAAGGGCGTTACCGATAATTTGCTTCAGTGTCTAGAAGTGCGTATTTTCTTCCTTGTACACATTGCAGTAATAATAAGTCACTTATTAAGAATGAATTTAATAGTATTAGTACAAATATAAACTTCACCATGTCCGAACCCAAAATCGAAACCCACGTTCTTTTCGCGCAGCCGTTTTTGATTATAACCATGTGATTCACTGCACGTAAGATGGTATAGGTACGTATCTGGCATTTTACAAGTAAATTCAAGATGAGTTTATTGAATTTACATAGAAAACAGATTATCAGCACGCAGGATTTGATATTCATATTTTTACAATATTTAGCTACCCATACTTATCTGGCGTTTTACGAGTTAACCCAAAGAAGCTTTGCACTTACTTAGAAAGCAGACAACCAGCTTATCGCATAATTATAACAGCAAAATTGTCTTTAGAGACAAGTTCTAGAGTTCAAATATGTAAAAAGAATTCACATACATTGCAGTACCAGGCATACTCTCGTAACCTTCGTTTTCCCGAAGCTTTACAGCTTCGAACTCTCGTACATAGTTCACAATTTTATGGTGATGGTGGTGAGTTAATCCAAAGAGCTTTGCAATTACTTAGAAAGCAGACCATCAGCTTATCAGCTCTCGAAACCTTCGTTCTTCCGAAGCTCTACAGCTTAGTATCTCTCTACATAGTTCACAATTGTATGGTGATTGTGGTGAGTTTATCCAAAAAAACTTTGCAATTACGTAAGATGGTATAGGTACGTATCTGGCATTTTACAAGTAAATTCAAGATGAGTTTATTGAATTTACATAGAAAACAGATTATCAGCACGCAGGATTTGATATTCATATTTTTACAATATTTAGCTACCCATACTTATCTGGCGTTTTACGAGTTAACCCAAAGAAGCTTTGCACTTACTTAGAAAGCAGACAACCAGCTTATCGCATAATTATAACAGCAAAATAGTCTTTAGAGACAAGTTCTAGAGTTCAAATATGTAAAAAGAATTCACATACATTGCAGTACCAGGTGTACTCTCGAAACCTTCGTTCTTCCAAAGCTCTATAGCTTAGTATCTCTCTACATAGTTCACAATTTTATGGTGATTGTGGTGAGTTTATCCAAAAAAACTTTGCAATTACTTTGAAAGCAGACCACCAGCTTATCGCTACGCATAATTGTAACAGCAAAACAGTCTTTAGAGACAAGTTCTAGAGTTCAAATATGTAAAAAGAATTCACATACATTGCAGTACCAGGCGTACTCTCGAAACCTTCGTTCTTCCGAAGCTCTACAGCTTAGTATCTCTCTACATAGTTCACAATTGTATGGTGATTGTGGTGAGTTTATCCAAAAAAACTTTGCAATTACTTAGAAAGCAGACCACCAGCTTATCGCTACGCATAATTATAACAGCAAAATAGTCTTTAGAGACAAGTTCTAGAGTTCAAATATGTAAAAAGAATTCACGTACATTGCAGTACCAGGCGTACTCTCGAAACCTTCGTTCTTCCGAAGCTCTACAGCTTAGTATCTCTCTACATAGTTCACAATTGTATGGTGATTGTGGTGAGTTTATCCAAAAAAACTTTGCAATTACTTAGAAAGCAGACCACCAGCTTAAAGCTACGCATAATTATAACAGCAAAATAGTCTTTAAAAACAAGTTCTAGAGTTCAAATATGTAAAAAGAATTCACATATATTGCAGTACCAGGCATACTCTCGTAATCTTCGTTTTTCCGAAGCTTTACAGCTTCGAACTCTCGTACATAGTTCACAATTGTATGGTGATGGTGGTGAGTTATTCCAAAGAGCTTTGCAATTACTTAGAAAGCAGAACACCAGCTTATCGCTACGTATAATTTTAACAGCAAAATAGTCTTTAGAGACAAGTTCTGGAGTTCAAATATGTAAAAGAGAATTCACATACTCGTACATTGCAGTACCAGGCGTACTGTCGAAACCTTCGTTCTTCCGAAACTTCGAACTCTCGTACATAGTTCACAATTTTATGGTGATTACAAGCTGTGCGACTATGGAACGCCTTAGCTTTGTTCATAAGGTTGCCCAATTTTCTTCCTATTTTCAGAGCCAAGATATACAACCATTTATTTTCTTTGTCTCTTAACTGCTAAACTATCATCGTTGGCAGCTCTAGAATAATATGCCATTTGGATTGGTCTGTCATTCCTCAAGTTATTTTTGACAGGATGAATATTGCATACAGTGAGACTGTTAAAATATGGGGTTAACGATAGATCGTAACTTGTCTTGGAGAAGTCATCTTAAAATCACCTCTTAAAAACTCTGCCTCAGCAGGCTCTCTGAGACGACTGCGGAACTTTCTCCAAACTACCACCAAAATTGCACAATTCCTTCTTCTACCTGTGTTCGACTACGTGGATGCTTGTTACCTAAATTTGACAAAAGAGCACCTAGATAAGCTTGAGCATCTCCAGAACTTCTGAATCAGGTTTATAACTGGGTTGCGCAAATATGACAATGTTTCCCCTTATCGCATCATTCTGAAGTGGTTTTCTATTCGCCTTCGTCTTGATTCTCATATACTATTTTTTCTCTATTCTATTCAATGCTTTATCTCCTTGCTATCTTAAAGAAAGGTTTGCTCGATTCTTCCAATACTTTTTCTCTCAGGTCATCGGAAAACTTATCCCTTAAAACACCCATACACTCTAGTACCTTCTACCGGAAATCATTCTTTGTCGAAGCAGTGCGCCTGTGGAATGCTTTGCCCATGGAAATTAGACGAGCTCCTTTACAGCACTCTTTTAAGCAGAAATTAAAGCAGCATTAACTTTATGCCTAACTTTCTTGTCATTTGAGTTACCTATTTATTTATTATTTATTTTAAATGTCCCCGTTTTTGAAGATTTGTAAGAATAATTAGATAGATCGCTTTAAGCGATAATACTGCCTATTGTACCGTTATTTATTGTATATTTAATTTATTTGTTTTATTTGGTGTAGAATATAGAGTATATCCATCAATCAATCAATGGCGAGCGTAAGTTACCAGTTTTCTATGTAAGGAGTTTCGTTGGCTATGGGTATTCATGCGGTACATAGGTGTGTTGTAAGTCTTAAATTAAGGAAATCTTATTACGAAATTCCAACGTGTGTCGCTGGCTAAAAGCCGGAGCGAGGGAGCCTAATGAACGTGCTCACAATTTATAACACCTTTAACCTTTTAGTTACTTGGTGAGATATGAATTGGACCTCAAATGCGTTTAATAACTTTGCCTGTACATTTGAGGCCTGAGGCTTTGTAAATTCTGAGACTTTTGACTTCAGCACCAGCCCATAGGATAAGAAAGCTTAACTAATCAAATAGGTAACAGAAAATAAAACATTGAAAATCTATTCAGTTATTATAGGTCGTCATCGATTCAGCGGGCGTCTAGGGGTTAAGTGGCAGCGAAGAACTGACGGCCGTGACATAAATGTGATCGAGTGGAGACCAAGCCCTGGAAAGAGAAGCGTAGGACGCTCCCCACTAGATGGAAAGACGACCGGCTAAAGGTGGCTGGAATCCGTTTGGTGCAGGTCGTATATGATCGTTCTATTAACCTAAGGCGGATGCCTTTGTTCAGCAGTGGATGCCCTATGATATGACGACTTTTTTTTTCTAGCCCGTACTGTCCCACAGCTGGGCAAAGGCCTCCCCCTCTTCTTTCCGCTTAGCACGGTTCAAGCCAGATCCTGCCAGCCTGATCCTTTCGAAGACGTCGAAGTCGTCGCTTCAGCGCTTTTTAGGTCTCCCTCGGCGTCGCTTTCCGTCTTACAGGAATCCATTGGCTTGTAATCTTGATCCACTTATCGGGTTGCATATGGGAGATATACCCGCCGTCAGCGATGCCAGTCTTCGAGCGCAGCCAGAAGTTTGCAATCCAGTCGATTCCCAATTCACCCAAAATACTGCGCGTCATCGCTCTTTGGCAAATCCCTAGTTTGAACTTATGAGATGGAGTCAGTGACCAAGACTGGGCACCGTAGTTTAGGAGAAGCAGATTATACATATCAATGAGTTGGCGTTGTAGTGATAAGGGAAGGTCACCCTTCATAAGTTCCTTCATGGCCCATTGGCTTTTCCAGGCGTTGTCGATACGACCGTCGACTTCTTTGATATTAAAGATGATGATTATGATGATGATATAAAAGAGAAGGGTGAATAGCGATTGAAATGGGTTTCTATGGATGTTTCTAATAAGGAATCCTTATAATAAGTGTTATTTGTGTTTGGATTTAGAAATTACTTTTGCATTCTTTTATATTATGGCACAAATAATAAACGTGTTTGAAGTACAGTGCTGTAGTTCTCAGCTCTACGATAATTTGGCTATAAATTAAAACTTCATAAACACCTATTGTTATGCTATTTAAACGTCAAATACGATATCGACAATAAAAGCAAAACGATTGGCAAAAGTCCAGTTTTGTGGTCTGCCTCGACTAATTTGAGTATTGATGATTACATGACCACATAAATTCATCCAAAGAAATACATTTTCAGAACAGATTTATAAAATAGTTTACATTAACGTTATCATATTACAAATTGACCTTCTAAACAGATTCTTTAAATGGAAACGATAAATAATTATGTGTTTGTGTAACTAAGTTAATTTTAGATCATAATAAAATAAAAATACATATTTTACCATACATTTATTTTAATAAAACTAACTTTTTACATTCTTAAGTCTTAGCGAATCTCAAAGGCTTACCTAAACATAGCCTATGCCGAAATTTCACGCTACAACTAAATTCAACAACTTTGGTTCTAAACATCAATAACGTACCAAATAGTATAGCGAAAAAGTACCTTAGAGTATAGCGGAATTTATTGATTCAATTGATTATTTCTAAAGATTTCTTTTGATATTGTAACATTTACTCGAATCATAATCATGTGGTGTCACGCTAACCCACAAGTGTAAATAATTGGACGCGCAATAATCTCAATCGACATTGAACTTACTTTCATGTTGACATGATTCAATTTGGTTACAAATTGAAAGTTAGAATTGAACCGTGTTCTGTCGGAAAAGGCTTTCTTTATTTCATTCAGCTAAACATTTTCATACAAGCTATAGCAAGTAGAGCTAAGACGCTGAACTCTGGTCTGAAAGTGGAACCTGCTCCAGTGACTGCTCTGATCCAGGTTGTGTAGTTGGACACTCTAGTGTAGACCTCAGGATAGGGTGAAAGCTGGCAGGCGTTTGTGACGAAGAGCAGGCCAGTCAGCTGGCCATTGCAGACTAAAGAGTTTCCTTGATCACCCTGTAACGAAAAATACATAATGTTTAGAAAATTGTTTTTGTAGTTATCCAACAACAAAATCCGTATTTAGAAATTTGGTGCGTGTCTATTTTTTCTTGTGAGAGAAGCGTCATATCGTGCAGAAGGTGGTCCCGTTGTTGTTGGCCTTAAGAGCCTACACAAGTCAACAATTTATTTGCGCAAACCATGCAAAGCCTTGTACAAGCCTTTCACAAGCCTAGAAGGTTAAACATTTTTTTTATACATTATAGGCTTGCGTTTGACCACGATCGCGCCTGATGGTAAGCGATGATGCAGTCTACGATCGATCACGCTTGCCTAGAAGAAACATATTCACTCGCGACTTAAAGACACCCATGTTGTAGCTATCAGGAAACACAGACTCTGGCAAGGCATTCCACTTTTTGGCGGTGCGCATAATAAAGGTCGAAGAGAACCGCTTTGCGCGAATGGTAGGTATTTCAACCATATAGCGGTGGCGCACTGCAGAGCGTCTGTTTGTCCGATGATAGTGATGTGTTTTCTGATCTGGTTGTCCGATGAAATTCTTTCAACAGAGGCTTGGACAATGACTTATAGGCTCGCGCAAATAAATCGTTGACGTGTGTGCGGCCATTAGTGTGTTGTTTCGTCGTTTTCGCGAATGACTACACAACACAACGCAAGTGCGTCGCAGACTTCACGTGTCAGCAAAAAGTTTTCAATATTATAATGTGTATGATAGTCACTAAGGCAGGGGTTCCCAAACTTTATCAGTTCGCGGCACACATACAGGTATTTTATCTCGGCGCCCTAGCTAGTTGAAGTAGGGTACAATGATACTAAGCAGATAGCCACAAAAATTAAAATATCCACAATATGAAGCCGAGTTATTATATTTAATCCATGATCCATGAACTCAATACATTTTTTCAAAGGTTGGTATAAGGCTTGACACCTGGTACTGCTACTCAGTTTTATATAACTGTTGCGGTTGCCAACGTTTTCTAACATGTTTGTATATATCGTGTTCATCATCATCATCATCATCATAACAGCCCGAACAAAGTCCACTGCAGAACATGGGCCTCCCCCAAAGTAAACAAGTATACAATGGGGGGATTTGCCATCACCACGCTTGGCAGGCGGATTGGTGATCGCAGTATGGGTCTAGAGACACAGTAAGATGCCGCTGCCCATCTCCTGGTGTATTCCCTTAGTCGCCTTTTACGACATCCACGGGAAGAAAGGGAGGGGCCTAAATTCATAGTTCCAAATCGTGTTCATAGTTCCAAATAAATAATTATTGAATTTTTGAATTTGACACCAAAATTCTCATTTTTTGCTCCACATTGCTCTTTGATTATTCATTTTGTAACTGTAAATGCCTAAGTTTAGTTTCCGGAGAATGGTAAATAGGAGCGCCTCACGGTGCCCCTCTTTACTCTCTACGGCGTACCAGGGCGCTGCAATGCACACTTTGGGAACTCCTGCGCTAAGGTAAATTACTCGTGCGCGATAACTTGGGACCTGCTAGGAATGCGACTCCCCAACCGCTTCCCCTGCACTTCCCCGATGGCGCCCGTATTGTATCGTTTGCATCACTATTTTTTACTAGGGTTTTTAGTCTCGTACTGGCCTACGTCACGTAACGACGCGCTCTGGAATTCTTTTAGTTTTCGTTTGTGTTATTGTTTTGTTGTTGTAGTTTTTGTTGTTATAGTTTGTGTCATTGTTTTGTTGTTGTAGTTTTTGTTGTTATAGTTCTTGTTAAGTGTTTTTGTTATCATTATGAAGGGTAAACCTTTGCATAGCGGAGAAAGAAACCTCGTGCTAAAAGTGTTAGAGTTTTTTGAAAACGAAAAACGGAACAAACAGTTTTGTTTACCTGTCCACTAAGTAGTGACGAAGATGAGATAATGTAAATAATAGATACAATAAATGTATAAACTTAAACATTGTATTTTTATTTTATTCAAATAGTGTAAAAAAGATTAGATAAAAAGCAGCGTCCTCCCTGAGTAACATAATAAATTAGGTTAAAAAAACAAAGACGAAGCCGCGGGCGGCTGCTTGTTATGTTCGCTTTTTTGCGGGCGGTACAAACACGCCAATATGACGTCACCGCGCTCAGGTCCCAACTTATCGCGCACGGGTAATATATGTATATATGGGTCGAAGAATAAGTAAATTCAATTTCAATAAGCTGTATAAGCGCACGGACTATGACTTTTTCTGCAGTCAGTTCGATTCGACAGCGGTTGAATTGTGAATTCTTTAGTGATTCATAATAGTATAGGTAGACACTCTTTCTTCATTCTATCTGCAATGTGAGATGTCGATTGGTTGTTCACATTTTTTCTATTTCTTTATTATTGTCTAAAAGTGAAAACCTATTATTGGCTCCTACAAATAAATTTTACTGGTGGTAGAGCTTCTGTGAACGGGCTCGAGGAAGTGGACACCACCGCTTTACCTTTATCTGCAGCCAAATAGCAGTACTTGTGCTGTTGTGTTCCGGTTAGATGGTAATGGTATGTTCCTGTAATTACTGGCACATAGGCATAACAGCTAATTTCTATAGTATGGTAACGTATCCACATAGAGATCAAGATAACATAATAGCTTGTTTTGAATTATATGTGAATATTCATGGGCTGCAGTAGCCACTTAACGTCTGGTGGACTGCATGCTCGTTTGACATATAAGTTGTATAAAAAAATTTGATTAAATTAAATTAAACATTTTGTACTTTTTTATTAGTGGACTAAAATAAATAGTATAAAATGTGTGACCGTCCTCTTATAATGGATCTAATCCTGATTCGTTGATACTCATCATCATCATCATCATATCAGCCGTAGGACGTCCACTGCTGAACAAAGGCCTCCCTCATTGATCTCCAGGAACTGCGGTTGGTAGCGGCCTGCATCCAACGCCGACCTGCGGTTCTTACCAAGTCGTCTGCCCATCTTGTGGGTGGACGTCCTACGCTGCGCTTGCCGGTCCGTGGCCTCCACTCGAGAACCTTTCGGCCCCATCGGCCATCTGTTCTGCGCGCTATATGGCCTGCCCATTGCCACTTCAACGTGCTAATCCGTCGGGCTATGTCGGTGACTTGAGTTCTCCTACGTATCTCCTCATTTCTGATTCGATCCCGTAGAGAAACCCCGAGCATAGCCCTCTCCATAGCTCGTTGAGCGACTCTGAGCTTATTCATAAGGCCAATAGTGAAGGACCACGTCTTGGTTCCATATGTCATCACTGGTAACACACACTGATTGTAGACTTTCGTCTTAAGGCACTGAGGTATGTTGGACGAAAAGACGTTGCGAAGTTTCCCAAACGCTGCCCATCCGAGTTGGATTCGACGATTGACCTCTTTCTCGAAGTTGGACCTACCTAATTAGACTGTTTGTCCTAGGTATACATACGCGTCGACAACTTCAAGAGCCGAGTTCTCAACCATAACATAATCCTGATTCGTTGATACTCAAATAACGTAAATTGTTTATATGATCTTTTAGAAATACATAGATCCATTCCGAAGCCAGTGCCACTGCAGGGCCAACTTGCAAACAATGCTCCACCAGATCTCATGTCCTCTCTACCCAAGAACACACGAGAGTACTTCTACCAGGCAACATAGAGGGTGGTGGAAGGTAATCTTATTGGGCTAATAAAATTTAGAAGTCGAACAGCCATTGACACGAAAGAAGAAGAAGAAATACAAAGTAATGTAGATACGTACGTGACAACCAGATGAGATGACATCGTATGAAGCAGCGCAGACTATTGAAGGGACGATGTTAGCTGATGTGGGGTTCATGTTCAAGAGACTCATGCAGCGTTCTTGATTATAGATGAATTTGGTCGTGTATCTAAGCGCGTTGCTAGCCTGTAAATAAGACAGGTAATATTTTTAAACGAACACTTATTAATAATTTCGTACTAGGCGTAGTGGATATTTGTTGGTTACCTCTCGTATCAAGGGAAAGGTTGCTGGTATAGAGAGAGAGAGAGAGAGAGAGAGAGAGAGAAAGAGAAAGAGAAAGAGAGATAGAGATAAATTATTAAAAATACACCAAATTAAAATAACTTAACCTAGAAAACTTAAAGACTAATACATGATGGTACAATGGGCAGCCTTATCACTCAAAGCGATCTCTTCCAGGCAACCTTTGGATGGACTAGATTGTAAAGACCTGTGAGGAGGCGGTGTTACAATAAATATGTACCTATTTATGTATTTATGTATAAATCCAGTCTGGACAATAATATTATATACGTGTTTTGTTATGTATGTACGACATTAAATTTAAACAAGTGTAGGGCTAATGGCTAGTATTGTGGTAAACTAGGTTTTTTTTTAAATTCATTACTATAGAAAATTTTTAATTTACTAACAACAGTATTATCAAGTCCTAAAATTCAATGAAGCAGCAATCAATAAAACAGATATATAAATCATATACATTCATAATGTACGTACGTACCTGTTAAACTGACTAAGTCATCGCAAAGGCGCCGCCAATTTACGTTAAAAATTATTTATTGGAAATATATCGATTACGGGACAAATTTTCAATCTACCGGTATTAAAACCACCTCTAAAATCAGTTATTACGATTCCGGATGTGTGTTTTAATATTATGTCGTACATAACAAAAATGGTTGCTTGTTAATTTTACAACTTTCTGTAAATGTAGAACGTAAAATGGTTATTCCTGATAATCCAAGCAATTATTGTTTGTACATATAAAATTACTATATTATAAAGACTAAAGCGATTTCTCTATTATACATACTTACATTTCATCTTTGATAATAAAATATAGAAAAAAATATTTTTAACAACTTGATCCATTTTTAGTCATTTTGTAGCCAAAATTTATAGTGTTTTTAGTTTCGCAACAAAACTAATAACAATTAAAGGTTTTCTACGAGAAGTAATAGGTACTTACAGAAACGGTGTTATTAGGTGCTCCCCATCCGGCCAGGTTGCACAAAGTGAAGTCCAAAGGTTGGAAGGTGGCTGCTGGTAGTGGAATCGGGATCACAGTAGTATTCAAGAATGGTTGCATTGTCTGAAAGCAATTAATTTATTTTTATATATTACTAGCTTCCGCCAGCGGCTTCGCACGTGTTGTTTGTCAACAAAAAGTAACTTATGTGTAACCCAGGTTATAATCTACGTAGACACAAAATTTAATCGAAATCGGTTCAGCCGTTATGACGTGATTGGGTAACAAACAAACAAATATCCATACTTTCCCATTTATAATATTAATGTGATAGTTTCCGCAGCGTATGCGATGAAAGACATTTTATCGGTAATTGATTTACACGTTGGATTACATTAAAGAAGTTTTAGTAAGGATCCCTAATTTTCTAGTAGCCTATGCTACTCAGGGATAATGTAGAATTCTATCTAATATAAATTATATATGAAATTATTTTTGAAATCGGACTCGTAGTTTTTGAGTTTATTAGTTACAATCATACAAATCTTTCCTTGTTATAATATAAGTGTAGATAGGCGTGCGTTTGGCATCGGTCTTGTCTGATGGTAAGCGATGATGCATTCTACGATGGATCATTGCTAGAAGAAACCTGTACACTCGCGCCTTGAAGACACCCATTGTAGGTATCTGGAAACCCTGACTCGGGAAGGCGTTCCACTCTTTCGCCCGAGATATTCTGGCGTAAGAGCAAGCAAACGCGAGCGAGGACGCTAGAGTTCGAGGGTGCTATTGATCGCTTACACCCGAGTATGGCACATAAATCACGAACGCGAGGAAATTATAAAAAAAATAGTTCATACCTGTTTGTTACTATAAAGAAAATTTGTCTTATTGTTTTCACAACCGGATTTTGGAATTGATAGATTAAATCTATCTATTTCAAATTCCAATTTGTACATTAGATAAATTTTATCTTATCTACAAACATGCTTGAGTATTCAAAATACTTAGTAATTTTATTTGACGTAAAAATCATTCTCTCTTTATCTTTTTTAAAGTGAAAACAAATGACAAATATATTTTTTATCCGTTGGATAGCGTTACTCAGAGATGGCCTAATAGGCACCGAGTCTAAATTCTACGTTTTATTGTTGAAGGTTGTTACCAAAAGGAATCAAATCCACTATCTAGTACATAATACCGCCAATAGATTATGTGCACTTAGGTGCTGTCAAAATAATGAGATAAGGAATATTGGTTTTCCATTCCATTATCTTTACCACCTTGAATATTTCCATGTCTAAAACTGATATACTGACGCACTACGAAAATACTGTGTGACACATTTATCGTGATTCATGCGATATCAGCCCAAAAGTTAGAGTGATTAACCAACATGTTACTACGCTACGCTATGCTGTGCTATGCTTAAATTGTCAATTCACTCCTCGTAGATTATATTTATAATCTACGAGTAGTAGTATAGGAAAACAACAAACACGCTTTGTTTAAAACAGCACACAGCATAGCTCAGTGTTTAACATACTACGGTGTGTTTTTTTCCTATATTTTTATCACAAACAGATCATCGTTTGACAACAATCTCGCTTGTTGGTAAACGATGATGTAATTTCAAATGAAGCACGAATATTTAGAAGACTCCTATTCACTCTTACCATAAAAAGGTCCAGATGGTACTTTCCCTTAGTTGTACGCATTAAAAACGTAGAAATAAAACGGTGTGATACTGTATATTAAATGAGTAGAGTCCTAGAAAACTATTGTACGTATGATAACTTACAACAAATTCGAATCATCAGCTGAAAGACGAGCTCAGTCAAAGTACAGGACGTGAACCAGTATATATGCCTTGCTCGTAGATTTAACGAACTCTATCCATCTTATCGCGACGAAAAATCTAACTCAACTATTAATTAGTATGAACAGAGTGGCAGTGGGTAAGGCACATAGCTTAAAGACCTAAAGGCCATTGTGGCAGAAAGGCTCTCGCACTGGAACGCCCAGCGTAGGACAGCCCCCCACTAGAAACAAAGATGACCTGATAAAGGCTCATCAAAGCTTACATGTTTTCAAATGTTCATACTTAAAAAATTAAAAGAATATGTAATATATACACGAAGTAAGTAAGTACCTACTATAGGTTAAGTTTATTTGTATAAGTTTTGAGAAGCGTTTTAGGTTAATTAACGTTATTATCATATGTTTGTTCATTCTAGGATTAAATTCACACTGGAATTGTACTAGTTAAGCTTATATTATCTAATAAACAACTTTTAAAATTGATATTGAATTGACTAGAAACAAAGACGACCTGATAAAGGTTGCTGGGAGCCGTTAGGTGCAGGCCGCACAAGATCGGTCACTCTGGAAATCTGTAGGGGACGCATATGTTCAGCAGTGGACGTACTAAGGCTGTAATTAAGATGATGAATATACTTACAGTGATAATAGCGATATCATTGAGCGAAGCTGGATACGCAATGAATTCAGGATGGATAGTGAAATTGGCAACATTTCTTGATCTGTCAGCTGAATCCGCTGATAAAAGCGCACCTCCCGCGAACACCCTGTACTGGGCTGCTGGCAAAGGTTGTATTATACTGAAAAAAAGAAAAAATTGTTAAGGCCTTTTTATAAGTAGCTAGCTCTTAACCACCTACTTATAAAAAGGTTTACAATACCCAGGACTATGGAAGAAGGAAATTGATAACTTTACCAGCACCAGTGAGATCAACAAGGATCTTTTTTAAAATTAGACGAAAGGTTTTTAAACGAGCTTAGACATTTCCTACTAAGTAAAATAATCATACTAATATTACAAGTGGTTCGCCCCGAATTGAGATCTCGCAAGTTTCCGATTAAATCAAAAAAATATTATTTGTAATCTCTGACTATCAAAATAGTTCCACTAAATAAATAACTCGTGTTATGTGGATGCACTTTTTAGGGGTAAAAATTGCAGTTATTCTGGATTTCAGACTTTTGTCTATATTGGTGTCACTTAAACTACACGCATACCAAATTACAGCACTGTGGGGTTACTGATACCCTGTGAATTTTGTCAAAGTTTAGTTTTTATTATGGCTAATAACTCAAAAACTATAAAGAATTTACGAAAAATAAAAACGGAGTCTAAATGTACTAATGAATACCTTTAATTTGACAGTTGACGTTCCATTTGATCCAACAACCTCATTTTTTTACCCCTCTTGAACACAAATATCTCAACAACCCCCCAACATTTTTAGCTCAATTAGTCACATCAAAATTGTGCCATCACTATGTATCATATTTCACGATACATACAAGATTGGATCAACGCTTCGAAAGTTATCCTCGGACAAACAAGCATACATACATACAACGCCGATTTGCCCAAGTTGATTTAGAGGTTATAAATTTGAAACTGAGTGTATTGACTTGTTTGTTACGTTTTCACGACTGAATCGATTTTGATGAAATTTAGTATGAACTAAATTTCAAATTTACCTAGGTAACTAAGGTAAGTTCTAAGTAATTGCAGGGATGAAGGCATTACTTCAACCAAACCAAGTGTCAGTGGACAGCCACATGGACATCACATGCTCATCTCCTAGAATGTTGATTAATGCATTAATACATAATCTATGTGTAAATAATTCATTCCTTTTTAAGTAAACGAAGACACAATTAACTATCCAGGTTAAGGAAAGAAAACTTACTTATTAACAACGGTACTGACGCAAGAAGCGAGTGTCAAAGCACGTTGGAGTGTGAATAGAGCTCCTCCACATCGATGAGATTGAACGTGGTTTGGCAACTCCAAAATGTGTTGCAAGGAAATCTGAAATCAACAAATGTTAGTAAGAAATACAAGCTACACTAAACCTCAAGAATGTTTACAGACGGGACCAACTAATCATCATGTTTGTTTCTTTTTCAATACAATTACTGGTAATTAGAAATATTGATAGGCACTCGGCGCATCACTAATGCCTCCCGTAAAGATAGCATTCGGTTCTTAGCGACCGCAACGCGCGACTGCAACCATTGAACGACGCGACCATGGACGGCTGTCGCGGGGCGATACCTAGCCTTCCGACGTCAGTGACCGCGACGGCGACATCGCCACTCTTCCCGCTGTTTTTATGGGTGACGGTGGTGCTCTATTGCTGTACAATATATCGGACAATTTATCCGCAGCTAGAAAAAAAAACTTATTCTGCAGCTATTGGGAGATGAAGAAGATGATGATATTATAATTATGTCATTAACTATGCCTCCGGAATTATTTCTTGCCTTGCCAATTATTTCCCAAACATTGTCCCTCACAATGATGTCTTTATAAGATGCGAGCCTTACATCATATAAAGGTGGGTTTTTATTTACGAATTCTATCAACTTCTCATCCTCGTTCGGTAAAAACCCGTAATTTCAATGTATTTCTCGCTTGCATCGCGTGACTGAATTGCCTCCGATGCAACCGGGTCGCGGTCGCCACGCCGGTCTCTAGCCACGCCCACTGGTCGCGCGACCCGGACGAGGTCGTGGGTCGCGGTCGCGCGTCGCAGTCGCTAAGAACTGAACGCTACCTTAAGGGCTGCAAGATCGAGTGAGATAGCAGTACCATCGTCGCTTGTCCCACGATTTATGACCCTACTTCAACATAAGGATACTTACAGTATAAGGAAATTGATTGTCCGCAGCGATTGGGCTATTAGTGATCCGGTTTGACGATTCCGTAGGGAATGTTATTGCGCTAACATCTGAAGTAAACATGATAAAAAAAATTAAAGACCTCCAAACATACAAAATCCGTCATCATCATCATTATTATCAGCAGTGGACTTCCTAGTCCACTGCTGAAAATAGGCCTCCTTCATAGATTTCCAGAGCGACCGATTATGTGCGGCCTGCCCCCAACGGCTCCCAGCAACCTATATCAGGTTGTTTTTCATCTAGGCTACGCAACGCTGCGCTTTCCGCGGCGCGGTCTCTACTCTAGAACCTTTCTGTCCCAACGGCCGTCAGTCCTTCGAGCTGTGTGCCCCGTCCACTGCTTTTTTCGCTTTCTAATCCTCCTGGTTATGTCTCTAACCTTGGTTAGTCTACGGATCTTCTCATTCCTGATTCGTTCTCGTAGAGAAACACCAAGCATACCCCTCTCCATAGCACTCTAAGCAACCTTGAGCCTTCTTATGAGGGCCATAGTGATAGACCACTTTTCTTTGCCACTCGTAAAACTGGCATAGCTAAGATACTTAGTTATATCCACTGTCTTTTTAAAAAACCGCGTCTGACCCGGTCTATCCAACTACTCTATGCCACCGACAGACATATACACAGATAGGCGTCAAACTTACTTGTAATTTTTGCATTAGGATTTCGTAAATGTTTTTGATATTGTAGTATGTTATTGTAAAGTAGTATTGTATATTTGTTTATTTTTAATTGTATATAGCACGCTCGCGTATGCCATTACTTTATTTGTCAATGTTTTTGTGATAATAAGTTCTTATTCTCTTGGGTGTTATGAGAATAGACAGAATTCGGAACACCTCGCTGTGCTCAAGGATCGGCATCGCTGACGTCGGTATCAAGACTGCCCAATTGAAGTTGTATCGGGCGGGTCATGTCTCCCGCATGCAACTAAATAGGTGGGCTAAGGTCTTAACTGGATGGATCCCTGTGGATGGAAAACGACACCGAGGAAGGCCTAAATAACGGTGGCGCGATGATTTGGACGCTTTTTATAGGGACTGGCGGGATTTGGTACAAGATCGAGAAGAGTGGAGAGATGAGGGGGAGGCCTTTTCCAAGCAGTGGGACAGTATACACTAGATAAAAAAAAGGAAAAAGTTCTTATTCAGGTGAATTGTAAATTCTTATGAGAATATATGTCTTAAACCTGAACTCGCTGCCGGCATGTGGAATCTGCTTTTTCGGACCTAATAATCCGAAATAGCTTCTAGGCAAGCGTGCTCCATCTCAGATCACACCATCATTTACCAATAGGTATAATATTGGTGTCGACGGAGTGCGTAACACCATGCTTCGCTCACTCATTAGCATTGCAGATGTAAGGAAGAGATCGGCTGGACTTAAATGGGAATGGGCGGGCCACGTTGACTGAATGCACTCCGAGAAATGGGCTCATATTGAAACACCAGGGATGCCTGAAGACGGAAGGCGATGTCGGGGTCGGCTGAGAAATCGTTGGCGGATTAACTTCGACACCTTCCAAAGAGGATGGTGGGAGATAGCGAAAGATAGGGATGCTTGGAGGGAATTGGGGGAGACTTGGGAGATAGGTTAGAAAAAATAATATTTATAATACTAATATTGATCTATGTTTGACTAAAGATTATTGATAAAAATATGTTTAACCCTTACGCAAAAAAAGGTTTTATGAATTACACCTATGTCTGTTCGTGTGCCTGTGAGTCTGTGTCTGTCTGTTTATGACATCGTTACTTCCAAACGGATGGAATGATTTGGATGCAGAATTTTAATAAAAATGAACGAGTGTGCTTTAGACTACACGACTGAAGAAAACTTCTTTTTAAAAATATTAATTATTTAACCGTTCAAGAACGAACTGAATTTACGAAAAAACAGATGCGTCCGCAGATGAATTTCCACGAGCTGTCCACACGTTTGTAGGTCGATCAGTGTATGCATATTCTGGACAGACGCAACTCGCACTCATACATTAACGTTTAAAAATATACGAAACGTAACTCTCTCTCTTTCTAACTTCACTAACTTATATCTCTCAACTTCCGTTCGGACTTTTCGTAACGCATTCACCAGCTTACTCCCCAAGTCAAGCGTGCGTAAAGAAGTTTTACTTCAAAAGCTAGTCTAACTGTAGTGGTGTTTAGCTTTGTCAGTTTTTAACCCCTGGGGCAAAAAGATAACGTTTTCACGTTTTGTTAAAAATAACTTGTCACAGGAAAAAACTATACAATAGGCAAGTATAGGTATATTTCGTAAAACTTAACAAAATCACTAAAACTTACATCCAACGACGAACAAAAGCAAGCATAATCTCAATGCCATTTTAACTTAAGTATTTAAATAATTACTGTGTTATCAATATATAAGTTATTCGAAAATGTAAACAGGTCGTGCACTGCGAGCAAACTGATTGCCAAAATTTTATATAGTATACTTTTTATCGAACGAGACGGTGAGTCAGCGGTGTTTATCTAATCTTATACTTACTTCGTATCAGTTTTTGTACTTTTTGTACTTCCTACCTGTAAAAGGACCGCTATCAATACTAATGAGGGCATTTAATTTTCGTAAAAAATTCTAGTCCCACCTAGCGTAATAGATGGCGCTGTCTGGAGGTGCACAGACTAAAAATATGTTTATATGCCAAAAACACCTGATTTTAAAAGTCTAAAACAATCTCACTACATTTTATGCCGACCATTATGCTAACATTTATTTGTTTTTATTTTTATTATTTTAACTGTTGTGTCTATCTTGTAAAGTATAAAGAAATTTTATTATTTAATTCTTTCATTATTTTTTTGTTAATTTAATGGTAACGTTAAAATTTTATATTCATGATAGTGAAGAGCTTGACCATACCTCATCTGATAGTAAGTGATGGTGTGATCGAAGATGGAGCACGTTTGTCTAAAAAGTACCTGTTCATTCTGGACTCCAAGATTATACTGGTCTGAAAAACCTACGCCGGAAGCGTTCTCTTACAAGCAACCTTTTGATGAACTGGTTTGAAAAGAACGTGAAAAGAGGCGGTATTACAAAGGTTTAAAAAATTATAGCAATTAGTATGCACTGTTTATTATATTAAAAATATTTATACCTAATTTTTGATTATCAAAATAGTGGCACGAAATAAACAACCAAATAACTTGACGAACAGTTTCATTCAAATTACAGGTAACGAGAGTTCATAATAATTAATTAATTTTTTTGGGATAGAAATTGCATTTATTCTTAATTTCAGACTGTTCTCAATATTTGTGTCACTAAAACGTAATACCAAATTTTAGCACTGTGGAGTCACTGGTGCACCCTGTGAATTTTGTCAAATTTGATAGTTAATAACTTAAAAAAAACTACAAGGTTTAAACTGAAAATGTACTCACATTTCTACCCCGTTTTTAATTTTTACAAATACCTTTTATTAAATGGGCCACTTGACCGGATAGTCCCATTTTGTTATTTTTACCCCTCTTGAACCCCAATATCTCAACAACCCCCCAACATTTTTCGCTCATTTAGTCACACCAAAATTGTGCCATTACTTTTTTTTTGTTTTTTTTTTGTTTAACATTTCACACAGCGCTATCTAGCCCCAAACTAAGCAGAGCTTGTACTATGGGAACCAGATAACTGATAGAATACTTATATATTTTTTTTTGTAAATACATACTTATAATAATATAGAGAAACAACCAGACCCGGAACAAATAATATCTGTAGATCATGGACACATTTGTTCCGCGGCGGGAATCGAACCCGCCACCTCCTGCGTCTCAGCCGGCTGTTCGCCCACTGCACCACGGAGGTCGTCACTGCATATCAAATTTCAGGATGATCGGATAAACGCTACGAAAGTTATGCTCGGACAAACAAACATACCTTCATACATACGTATAACGCCGATTTGCCCAAGTAGATTTAAAGATCTCGCTTCGCTTTATCAATTATGTTAGATGACATATATGTGTAAACCAGCAATATAAAATAGAACTCTTAGGAAATGTATACAATGCCCCAATTCGATAGGAATTTGAGTCTCACCCCCGTAACAAAAGTAGCAAAAGTAGCCTATGTGTAATTCAGATCATAATCTATCAACCCATATATTAAATTTAATCGAAAACCGTTCTTGTATTTGAGCAGTTTCTTGTAGTTTCAGTAATTGAGTAACAAACGAATAAACAAAAATCCAAAATTTTAAGTGTGATTTATTTAGTTACGTGTTAAAATTAAATATAGCCAAATACAAAATTCGATCTGTAACCAGAAAAAAATATTACCTTGAAAATTAAGTTTTTTTTTCATTTTACACCATTAGGGTAGCAAACAAGCATACCATGATAAGCGGTTACCGTAGCCTTTGAAAATAATATGATTATGATTTATATTCAAAACTTGGCCTTAAGCTTACCATATAAATAAATAAATTAATATTGCTGGAGATTTCACACATCGCTATCTAGCCCCAAATTAAACAGAGCTTGTACTACGGGATCCAGATAACTCATAGAATACTAATACACTTTTTTAGATACAACACATACTTATAATACCTAGTCAGGTCATAAGTATTGTCACACAGTAAAAACTTTTCTTTTAGAATGCTGGCCACAAAAAAGTTTATTGAATTCGAATTTCAAATTATTCATAAAAATAAAAATGTATACTTATTAGACTCATTTTTAAATATGGAGTGGACGCTTAAAAAAGACCGTGTTGCAGTTATTGCGTTGCATCGTTGCGGTTACGCGCCAATTAAAATTTTTGACATACTGAAAAATTTGAATATAACTAAAAGATTCGTTTATCGCACCATCAACCGATACAATGAAGACTCTAGTGTAGATGACAGGTCAAGAAGTGGTCGCCCTCGGTCTGTTAGGACTCCAGCAGTGATAAAAGCTGCGAAGGCGCGAATTCAAAGAAATCCCAAACGTAAGCAGAAACTGTTGGCCCTTCAGATGGGGTTAAGCAGAACCACGGTGAAAAGGGTGTTAAATGAAGACTTAGGGCTTCGGGCATATCGAAGAAAAACAGGACATCGTTTGAATGCTCGTTTAATGGACCTGAGACTGAAGAGATGCCGCGCTTTGTTGAAGCGGTACGCGGGAAAAAAATATCGGGAAATTCTTTTTTCGGGTGAAAAAATGTTTACCGTAGAAGAGAGCTACAACAAACAAAATGATAAGGTGTACGCACACAGTAGTGAAGAAGCGAGCAACCGTATTCCGCGTGTCCAACGAGATCATTTTCCATCCTCGCTCATGGTATGGTTGGGAGTTTCTTATTGGGGCTTAACAGAGGTACATTTTTGTGAGAAAGGTGTAAAAACGAATGCAGTGGTGTATCAAAATACAGTCCTGACGTACCTTGTGGAACCTGTTTCTCATACCATGTTCAATAACAGGCACTGGGTATTCCAACAAGATTCGGCGCCAGCTCATAGAGCGAAGAGCACACAAGACTGGCTGTCGACGCGTGAAATCGACTTCATCCGGCACGAAGACTGGCCCTCCTCCAGTCCAGATTTGAATCCGTTAGATTACAAGATATGGCAACACTTGGAGAAAAAGGCGTGCTCAAAGCCTCATCCCAATTTGGAGTCACTCAAGACATCCTTGATTAAGGCAGCCGCCGATATTGACATGGACCTCGTTCGTGCTGCGATAGACGACTGGCCGCGCAGATTGAAGGCCTGTATTCAAAATCACGGAGGTCATTTTGAATAAACTTTCATGTCATAAGAATCTATGTTTTGTTAAGTTCATTTTTAGTTTATAAATGGTTACATAATGAATAAACTTGTTTCATTTATTTTATATTAAACATGTGACAGAATTTATGACCTGACTAGGTATATAGAAAAACATCCAGACCTGGAACAAATATCTGTAGATCATGCAAACATTTGTTCCGTGGCGGGAATCGAACCTGCTACCTCCAGCATCTCAGTTGGCTAAACGCCCACGTCGTCGTTAATATATATTTATTTAATATGCATAACATACAAATATAGCGGCAACATTTCATAACTAAGTCAGGATTTATCACATCGATATTATATCAAGTGTTATCTAACAAAATTTCAATACACAAACAAGGAAACATTTGTCAAAATGTTATGGAAATAGGCAAGTCTAATTAAAAAGAACCTTTCAATGTCTGAGCGAGGAAGCGTTGAAACCTTGGAGGAATAATAATACTGGTAGCCACTGTAGATTTATTTCTGCCAAATCGAATACTATTCTATGAATGACTTTGGTCAATTGTTTACACCTTCGTTTTTAACCACAGTACATAACCTTTATTTTTTAATACAAATATTATAAAAAGGTAACGTTTGTTGTTTGTATGTTTGTAGAGGGTAATCTCAGAAATTACTGAAACTGCCCATTGCCACTTCAACGTGCTAATTCGTCGGGCTATGTCAGTGACTTGAGTTGTCCTACGTGTCTCTTCATTTCTGATTCGATCCCGTAAAGAAACCCCGAGCATAGCCCTCTCCATAGCTCGTTGAACGACTCTGAGCTTATTTATATTCTAGGGTAATGTTTTTAAAAATTACGCGTACGAAGCGCGTGTATTATCAAAATAAATATAGCCTAAAAGCAGCCACTCACTTTTAGGCTATATATATTTTGATAATACACCGTGCGATGCCACTGCAGGCCAGCTAGTAATAATTATTTTAAACAAACACAAAAAAACCGACCAAGTGCGAGTCAGACGCGCGCAACAAGGGTTTCGTATCATTATCTATAAAAACGGCAAAAAAATCATATCTGTTGTATGGGAGCCCCACTTAAGCATTAATTTTATTCCATAGCACAATTTTATTTATTTACCTAATTTGAGGTTGGTGCCTATTAAGCTAGTCCTCTAAATTGTATGAGTGCCCATGCAACTCAGGACTATCTTAACTGGCGTCAACTATGTATGTATGGGGATACCCTTTAATTATATTTAATTTTATGGATTATTTGCTTTATTTGTGCTGTTTAGTATTATGACCTTGCTTTTTGCCAAATGTTGTGATTCTAGGTCAATGGGAACTACCATAAAAATTTTCGACCTAAAACCTATAGGGTACTTCCAGTTGACCTAGAATTGTCAATTTTAGGTAAAAACAAGGTCTTACAGCACAAGTTAAGGAACAATTCCGAAAAATATAAAAAGGTGAAAAATAAGGTAAATTTTGGTACGTACAAGTTTGCGCAAAAATCTAAATTTGCCCATATCTTTTTATGCTTTTGACTCAGGACCTTGATTTTCATACACCTAATAGTGTATATAGACCTCAGTATCTGGAATAAATTTCAACTTGGTAGGTTCAGCCGTTTCTGAGAAAATCGGTGGTGACACACGGACAGACAGACGGATAGACGGACAAGAGAGTGATTTTATAAGGGTTTCTTTTTTTACCTTTTGAGGTACGGAACCCTAAAAACTGACGTAAAAAAATGGAACATGCTTTAAAGAGAGGATAATATTATCAAAGAATACTTACTACTTACTAACTTACCTATGCTATTACTAAGTAATAAATAGTGTGCAAATGAAGTTTTTTTTATGCGTAGTTTTTATACATGTTGACTTGTTGACCCGCCCCGATTTCGCAGGAACTTTTATTAAAATAAAATATTTTCTAATCAGGAATCGTGTATATTTCTAATTACGTCTTAATCTAATGTATCTAAATCTAAGTCTTAATCTATTTTAATAGTTACGGAAATAACTTCCTACATCAAAAACCAGCAAATTTTACCTATTTTTAATTGATAGAGCGAAGCGAGATCTCTAAATCAGCTTGGGCAGATCGGCGTTGTATGTATATACTTAGTCTGGCCATAAATAATGTTACAATTAATAATAAACAAAAAATTACGTTTGAATTAGGAATCTGTCATTTTTGTATGATTGTTCATTGTGTTTTCTCAATTTGGCGCTAATACCTTATACAAAATATTGCGATTATTAAATAGAGTGGGTTGATAAAGAGAACAGAATCGCTGTGATTGCATTACACAAAGTAGGTATGGAGCCAAATGCATATTTTTAAAACTTTCCATACGCTTGGTATTAGTAAAATGTTTGTGTACCGGGCTATTAATAGGTACAATGAGACCTCCTCTGTTTGTGACAGAAAAGATCTAGCCGTCCACGTAGTGTTCGTACGAAAAAGGTGGTCAAAGCAGTAAGGGAAATAATTCAAAGAAATCCTTTCCGAAAGCAAAAGATCGGGATCTCGGGAGATGAAGATAGCACCTAGAACTATGTCGCGTATTTTAAAAGATGATTAAGGACTTGCAGCCTATAAGAGATCTACTGGTCATTTCTTAACTGTAAATTTAAAAAAGAATAGGGTGGTAAAATCGTAAAACCTACGGAAGCGGTACGCAAAGGGAGGTCACAGAAAAGTTTTGTTTACGGATAAGAATTTTTTTACAATTAAGCAACATTTAAAAAAAAATCATTTTAAATGACCGTATCTATGCTCACAGCTCTAAGGAAGCTTTCCAATTAGTCGACAGAGTGCAACGTGGGCATTATCCGATTTCAGTGAAGGTTTGGTGGGATATTAGCTATGATGGAGTGACTGAGCCACTTTTGTGAAAAAGGTATCAAAACTTCGACACAAGTGTATCAAGATACCACTCTTGAGAAGGTAGTGAAGCCTTTAACAACACCATGTTCAATAACCAAGATGGTCCTTCCAGCAAGACTCGGCGCCGGGTCATACAGCTCGGTCTACACAGTCTTGGTTGGAAACGAACGTTTCAGACTTCATCAGAGCTGAAGACTGGCCGTCGTCTAGTCCGGATCTTAATCTGCTGGATTATGATTTATGGTCAGTTTTAGAGAGTACGACTTGCTCTAAACGCCATGATAATTTGGAGTCCCTAAAACAATCCATACGATTGGCTGTGAAGAATTTAACCATGGAAAGAGTGCGTGCTTCTATTGATAACTGGCATCAACGTTTAAAGGACTGTATTGCAGCCAATGGAGACCACTTCGAATAAGCTTTTTATTTTTTAAATTGTTTTATATTTATGTATTAAACTAACACACTGTAAAAGCAAAGTGTATAAAAACTGGGCAATTTAATTTATTTTCTATATCCTTTGTGACCTCTTTCACTGTACCTATGTATACAAATGCTGACAGGTATTTGATGACACCCTAACTGAGACTTTTCATAAGCCTTCAGACGGCCATAAACTTTTAGATTAGGGTTGTCCTTTTAGCTCAAGCGGACTCACTTAATTGATAAGTTAGGGTTGCTTACAGTACTCGATAGGTGTATCATTAATAATACACCGGTCTATTCCGGATATAGCTATTACCTGCCCACATGTGGTCGTGTGATTCGAAGGGTGAAATTACTAGTAACATGGGACTATTCGGTCAAACCGACGCCACTATGGAAGTAGCAGGTTTAAGCTTTGAATTAATCTGCTGTTTGCGGTTGTACCTTTGAACTTAAAAAGCTTGCATAGTATCATCATAATTATCCTAACAGTCATTAAATGAAAGAAAACAAGGAAAAACATTATTGTAAACCGTAGTGGCAGTAGCTGAAACTCTCTCTCTCTCTCTCTCTCTCTCTCTCTCTTTTCCTGGTCTCCAGGTCTAGTCTAAAATATACCAGTGAAATGTTCTTATGTGTGATAGATATTAGTGATAGTTTAATTCGATTAAAATAGTAGGTATTTAATTGTTGTATGTATGTATTTAATATGATTTGCTTTTAATTTAACAATAGTTGTGTTTGTTTTTTCTTATGAAGGCTACCCTTGACCAAGATGTACGTTAGGTAATGTAAACTGGACTCAGCGGAATACCAGCGCTGCGGCATATTAACATGCCGTAGCATCATGCTGAGCTGAGTACCAATTCATCCCCACACAGAGCTTTTAAGTTTGTTATTGCTAAGATTAGATTTTATTGGTGTTGTGTTTTTTATTTTTCTTTATTACTGTGTGGTATTTGAATAAAATGTTTTCTTTTTTTCTTTCTTTATAAACCACACAGTAAAAGAAAGAAAAATTCAACAACAACAACATCTCAAATATCTCGCGATCACTGTACATAATCACTGATTAAAACGAGTATTTATCGTGTATGTCGGTATAACAAATAAATAAGGTACTCACGCGATAAATACCCGTTTTAATCAGTAATTAACAACATCTCACTTAAGCACTAAGAAACCAACAAACTCATAGTCATAAGACGTCCACTCCCGAATACAGGCCTCCCCATATATTAGCAGAGCCACCGATCTTTTGCGGCCTGTACCCAACGGCTTCCAGAAACTTTTATCAAGTCGTTTTTCCACCTACTGGATTGACGTTATCATCGGATAACCGACCGTTTTGCGGTACGCCATCGCTATATGGTAGAAATACCTCTCATTCGCACAAAACGGTTCTCTTCGACCCTTATTATGCGCGCCGCCAAAAGTGAAACGTCTTGCTAGAGTCCATCAGGACTCTGACAAGACGTTCCATGTGGCAGACGTTCTACAGGTTGTAGCTATCAAGCTATAACCTGGGTATATTTAAGTCGCGAGTGAATAGGTTTCTTCTAGGCAAGCATGTACCATCGTAGACTGCATCACCGCTTACCATCAGGCGAATTAATAAAAAAACACGTCCTACGCTGCGTTTGTATGAGAACCTCTCTGCCCCAACAGCCGCCAATTCTTTGAGCGGTGTGCCCCGCCCACTGTCGCCCTAGCTTGCTATTCCTCTAGGCTATGAGTGACCTTTGTTTATCTACGAATCTCCTCATTTCTGATTCGATTTTATAAGACATGGCCATAGAGTTTTAACGTTTCCCAAAAATTATACTTATTATATTATAACTTCACGGAATTTTAACTCGCAACCATGATTCGGAGACGCAAATTCGATTTTGCTACAAACTTACTCTTCGTCTAGTGCGAAATTGTGGAGATGCTACTTGACGGCTCAAAAAGTCATTTGAGTCCTTATATTTGTTCAAAACAGATCACTATATAATGTGTTACAATATAAAGGGACCTTTACACAAAATATGAAAAAAACGTATTTTTGTTCTTGTCTTGTTTTATTATCAAAATCTCAAGAAGAACTATAAAATGCTGCTCGATGAAATATTAGACAACTAGCGTATTGTACGATGCCATAGATTACTAAAAAGTTACTACGAACAGTTCAACAACCCCACCCAGTCAATGAACCAACCAGTCAAGAGAGCACGTACGGTGCTTACGGCAGGCAGGACGGAAAGTACATGTCAGGCTTAAAACCCAAAAATAAAGTTTTTGAATTGAAAAATAACATTATTTATTTATTATTTATGGTCTCAAAAATGTACTTTGTCATTATTTGTAGTTTAAATTGAAACACCTTATGTACATTCCGTTCTTTGGAAAAACATGGCATTCTAATCACTCATGAATATAAAAAGTCATCAAGCCGTATCGAAGGCTTTTGAACTGTCTAAAACTCCAACTCTAGAAAGACTATATAAACTTACAACTCTGGGACTGAAACTGTAATATTCTCATTGCGTTGCACCATTTGTACGCTGATACGAGGCCCTAATAAAAACAAATGGGATCAAACCGATCTAAATATTAGGATACAAATGGCTTATAGATCTCTTTCGGGAACATAAACTACGCTGGAATCGTAGGAACGTTCTGTTTTTGCTTCACATTATTTTGTTTTGGTTACTCGGCAGTTTGGTTGCCAACGAAATGCCCGTAGCATTTGACTGGTCGTTCTTAACGCATCATCCATAATAACTGTTTTAGCAATAGGCTTTTAAAAATCATCTTTTACATCTCTTGAAGATGATTTATTCAACGCCTACTGGCGAGTTGGCAACTCTAGCTAGGTTAATGGGTTCAGCCGCTTTAGTGCCTGGGACAGTTTTTAGTTGCCTAGCACTTATAACTAAGCCACGTGTTTCCTCACTTGCATCTATTGGTCACGGTTGAGATTTTATATCCTAAAGTTCTGAAGTCAGGATAGTGCCTACACAGCTCTTAAGCCTAATGTTGATATTATTATGCGGTTTCGAATCCAGGCACAAATATCGTTACTTTTTAGCTCTTTTTCAACTTCATTGTTTTTTGATATAAGAATCCAATTCCGACCATGATTTAATATTCTTTATTCTTGTTTACTCAACCAATAACTAACAAACCTTTGTAACTAATGGAGCTATATCAAAGGTTGTGTGAGAATAGCGTCCCGATTCAGGATCCCTCTATTCGGATAACATTATTTACCTAGCCATTTAGAATCTTTAAAACTAGGTTTTGGACATATATGACTTGGAGATGGTACAAGCATATGGTATGGACTACTTGATGCTACATGGTAACCACAATATCACAACCAAGTATTGCCTCAAGTTAGTTTATTCTATTGACGACCTCCGTGGTGCAGTGGGCGAATAGCCGGCTGAGACGCAGGAGGTGGTGGGTTTGAATCCTGCCGCGGAACAAATGTTTGCATGATCTACAGATATTTGTTCCGGATCTGGTTGTTTCTCTATATATTATAGGTATGTATTTACAAAAAAATACGTATATAAAATTATTTTAGCAGTTATCTGGTTCCCATAGTACAAGCTCTGCTTAGTTTAGGGCTAGATAGCGATGTGTGAAATGTCCAGCAATATTTATTTACTCGACGAAATTAAAATTACATTTAATTTTGCTTTTCGAACGAATACTAACTATTGGCTCCAAATGCACGATTAAGTCAAGTCAAGGAATGGCCTATAAGGAGGTGAGCATGAACAGGCACCTCAGAGATTTCTTCAGACACTTGTTTAGGTTACTTAGGAAGTATATATACTAAAAGTCCTGAAGTCTAGGCAGTAAGCAGAAGGTTGGAAGGCACAAAAAATATCCCAATTTCGGGGTTTTCCCGTGTATTTCGGAAACAGTTTGTCAGCGGTAATTCTGAAGCCACGGATGACCTATTAGGAGTACATACTTAATAGGCACCACAAATGAATTTTAACAAACTATTCCCTCAGAGACTTGCGCAAAGAATACTTGCCTCCCATAAGATCTATAATACCGTCGTAAGTTTCATAATTTAATTTATTCCTTATACCGTTCTATCATGCCGAATCAAGTGTTTTGTGGTCCTGAATCTGGGAGCTTAAGCCTTACCGGTAAAATTACAGCTATTGGCTGCACTCCCATTATTCGCAGGCCATTCGCAGATCCATTAGATCTTTATTAGCCATGTGTGTGGATATAATTGACTTTTGTATTTGTCCTTTTATTTAATGTGACTTTCACAAGGGGTACACCATTATTTTGTTTTTACAGCTGCAAAAAAGCTGATAGTCATCGAGTTTTGGCAGGGGTTACGTTTTTTGCAGCTGCTAGTCAGTATCATAACACTTACAATTTTATTGTTTGAAGATCAAACTTCAAGTATTATGATTAGTAGAGTTTTTAGTGAATGGGCTCGGCCGGGTAGTACTACCACCATATCTATATCTGCCGCCAAGCAGCAGTGTTTCGGTTAGACCGGTATGGTTGCCATTGAAATTACAGGTACGAGTACGTGAGACTTTACGTTGCTGTATATCTCAAATCGATGGACGCGGCGTAGGGCACGTTTCTAAGGTGCGTGACCTACGAGGTAATGCTTTGTTATAGGCGATGGTTACCACTTACTATCAGGTGGACCTTATGCTTGCTTTATCAACAAATAGTTCAATCTGGAACCCTTTCAACATTTTTTTCAGATCCGCAATAGCTATAAATCTTACTATACAATCCAGGTAAAGTTGTATTGTATTGTGAATATGGCCTAAAAATATGTTTCATTATCATATTAACAACCACAGGACTTCCACTGAGCATAGATTTTCAGAACAACCGATCTTGTGCGGCCTGCCCCCAACGGCTCCCAGCAACGTTTATCAGGTCATCTTTCCATTTAACGGTGGGCCGTCCTACGCCCCTACGCTGAAATATCGGGTGTTCGATAACATACGCACAAAAATTAAAGGGGTTATTTTGATGAGCTTATTAAATAAATTTGTAAAATGTTAACCATAGAAATGTGAAATTTATTTAGGCATGTAAAATCCAACACTTTATTATACTTATGTTATGCTATTGCATAATTCTTGCCATCTAACCACAGATACTGTATTGGTGACAAGATATCTCTTGTTGTCCCTTTCTAACCCAAAACCCGCAGCCATTTCCGAAAGAGATATCAAAACGGCCTTTTTTTTGGATGTCGATTGCAAGAGTAGGCAGTAAGTTTTATATCGAATTAATCACTAAGTCGGTTTTCTTTAAAATTTGATAATACAACTAGAAGTTTTTTTTCGAGAAGTTTTTATCTATGTTTTGAGAAACCGTCACTTGAATATCGTCAGTATATTACCAAACAACCTGTATGTTTGTAAACTGAAATTGTTTAAGATGGTGATGTTGACTGTATATAATTACGCTTACTAGCTGCCAGTGTATAGTGGTCAAAATTCGACTATAATCTGTAATTTCTGTAATTTAGCTTAATCTTAACATTCGCCCCTTGTTCTTCATATAAACTTCACTATGCCAACAAAGTTTTCTCTGCACGTACAGATATCTGTATCTGATCTTCACGTATTTATGTTGAATTTTATATGGTATTTTTTAACTTTTAATGCATAGAATAAACTTACACAGTTAAAGTTGGTAATCTTATTAAAAGTTTCCAGATTAAGTTTTTTTCGTTCCGTAGAAACTAGTCGAGTTCCATTTTATCATAACTTATGAAGTCTCAAGTTCTAGCAAACGTTTTTATCTAAAAACTTAGTCCCATGTCAGCACTAAAAGAATTGCGACATAAATTATCTCTGAAGGAAAGAAAGTGAGCATTATGAACCGATAACAGAATTCCGATAAATAGTGATTAATGTTGTACGAGTTTCAACTTTGTCACCAGATATCAGAATTAATTTATTAAAACGTCCGCGCTTAGTAATCCGGGATAACGAATCCATTACTCAGAATAAAACTGTGCAAAGTTTACTTGTTACCTACTTTTAATTTACACGGATGGAAAGATAATTTGCATGACTAATACTTCTCTTATATCTATGTATCAAATCATTTGAACACATCGTACAGATAAGAATCTATTATTGTTTGCTTTCTTTTAAACTTATCAAAGTGTCACAAAAATGATTAACAATCGTGAATAATATTTTTATATGAAGTGATGCATTCGTTCGACCTTTGGATTACAACATGAATTACAAGCTCTTTCATTTTCGCATCACAACAAAAATACTGCGCTCAATCGCACCAAACCTTCAGTCAACAAAAAGTTTCAGACTTCGCAGTGTTGGGTGTGACCGCAATGCGTCACGCGGAATAAAATATAACCACATCTAAATTGTATTAGGGAGAGCGTCCTACCTACTAAAACTAGTTGACACAGGACAGTACAACAATAATAACGTTTCTACAATTCCACTCAAGCTCACTAACTCTAGTCTCTACCCTCTTTCTTTCTGGTAAACAGGTATATCATCTGTATCACTACCGATAAAATGATCAGTGTTTGAGCATTGAGTACCTATGTCATTATATTCATAAAGTGGTCCCTAAAAGAGGCTCCGCGAGTAAACCTTACAAAAGCTGTTTGTACAAGGCAATTTCAACACAAAGGTTTATAAGGAACTTGTGAATGGGCAAGACTCAGAGCATCGCATGATAAAATTATTATCTGAGACAAGAGGGAAGATTTAGAGGCTGATAAGAGAGGCGGGTCTACGACATAGTACCGAGCCACTGACGGAGAATTGTGGTAGATGGTACAAACTATACGAGGCTTCAATATCGAGAATACTACGACATAGGTCGTGGGTCATATTTGGATTATACTGACTCAGGATCTAGACAAAGCAACAAAAGTGGTGGATAAATAAATATTGCTGGACAAATATTGTTGGACAATTCACACAACGCTATCTAGCCCCAAACTAAGCAGAGCTTGTATTATGGGAACCAGATAACTGATAGAATACTTAAATACTGCCGTCCTTATTTGTTCATATAGATCCAGTCCATCCAAAGGTTGCCTGGAAGAGATCGCTTTTAGCGATAAGGCCGCCCATTGTAGGTATGATTTAAAAGTGTATTATCTTTCATATGTTTGTGCAATAAAGAAGTTATCTATCTATCTATACTTTTTTTTTATAAATACATAGTTATGATATATAGAAAAACAACCAGACCCGGAATAAATATCTGTAAATCATGCAAACATTTGTTCCGCGGCGGGAATCGAACCCGCTACCTCCTGCGTCTCAGCCGGTTATTCGCCCACTGCGCCACGGAGGTCGTTTATATCTCGTCTATAGGTCGTCACGGAGGATTAAAGTGGAGTTTTCCTACTGCCTAAAAATCTAAATCCGTTCTGTGCGGTTGGGGACTCAGCAGCATTTTTACAAATTTATTGCACAGCACAGCAGACAGTCCGGCCATTACCATCCATTCGCTGCACTTACTGCTGCTATCTAACTGTTAAATAACAAAGCGTGGTACTTTAAGCTTTCGCGGTGGAGTGCCACCTTTTATGAGTCCCAAGCAACGGTCGGACCGAGCTCATTATAAATTTACCTAATTTCAAAAGCTCAGTGAATAGTGTAGGTGTTTGAATGAATTTAATTAAATGTGTGCCAGTTATTGTTGGTTTTGCGGGCGAAACTAATGGGCAAGGATTTTATTAAATAAAGCTACTAAGTTTCATTTGTAAGTAAGTTCTTAGCGTGAGGTCTTTTTCAAGGAGAATGACACAATTATGTTAGGGATGGGAAAATAACTACGAGATATTAATTAACTCATTGAATAGAGCCAGACTTTTCTTGGGACTTGCTAAGCCTTTTAAAATTTGTATCATTGTTATTTCTGATAAAGATTTCGAACAGCACTGAGACCTGAGCCCTCGCGAGTCTTCTAAAAAACAAAAAAAAAAATATTACTCATAATCCTTGACTAATAAAATAGTGCCACGAAATGAACAACCACCTAACTTGACCCACAGTTTCATTAAAATTACAATTAACTGGAGTTTATGTAAATTGGTTACTTTTAGGGGTAGAAATCGCACATATTCTAGATTCCAGACTTTTCCTATTTCCAAATTTCAGTACAGTGAGGGTACTGGCGTACCGTGTGAATTTCGTCAAAATTTAGTTTTTATCATGGCTAATAACCCAAAAACTACAACAACTTAACTAAAAATAGAAATGGGGTCAAAATGTCGTTACGAAGACCTTTCATTAAACGTCCCATTTAATCGAATAGTATCATATTGTTTTTTTTACCTTTCTTGAACCTTAATACCTCACCCCTCCTCCCCCCCTCCCCCCTCCCCACACATTTTTAGCTCATTTAGTCACACGAGGATTGTGCCAACACTACCTACCTATATATCAAATTTGACGAAATTTCGGATCAGCGCTTCGAAAGTTATCCTCGGACACACAAACATACACACATACATACAACGCCAATTAGCTCAAGTTGGTTTGGAGATCTGGCTTCGCTCGATCTATGAACCCTTTTAGTTTAGGTCTGTCAGTATTTTGGGTCCAACCAATTGCTAATCAAAAGAGTTTTAATAACAAACAAGAATGTGGAAACTTAAAGTTCTCGTTTTGGTATATCTACATTATCTACGGAACCTTAAAAAGAGGTAATCAGTGGTAAGGCTATGGCACAGCGCATCTATTACTTAATGAAACTGTTAAGGAAAACATCTAGAGACTGCGGTTTTGAAATTCAAAATGGAGGCACAGAGCTCCGCGTATGCACTCTTGCTAATCGAGAGGTAGTTTTGGCCCCACACCTATAGAAGTGGAAAACACAGTAGAAATCAGCAATGTATAGTGAGAATCTAGATATTTGTTTAACATGGATACTACAAAGTTAAACATGATTAGTATAAAGTCCAAGAAACATGTTTTACAGAAAATTGCTCATTATGATGACAAAAATTACCCGCAATGGAATTATATATTTAATTTGGAAGCAAGCCGTAGTTCAGATAACAAACATATTTTTACACTAAACAAAAGTTAACTGAAATACGAGACTATAATAATAACTATTAAATAAATATTTCTGGACATTTCACACAGCCCCAAACTAAGCAGAGCTTGTACTATGGGAACCAGATAACTGATAGAATACTTATATACTTTTTTTTTGTAAATACATACTTATAGTATAAAGAGAAAAAACCAGACCCGAAACAAATATCTGTAGATTAAGCAAACATTTGTTCCGCAGCGGGAATCGAACCCGCTACCTCCTGCGTCTCAGCCGGCTATTCGCCCGCTGCACCACGGAGGTCGTCAAACTATCTAGCTAATAAAGAAATAACTAGCTGACCCGGCGACCTTCGTACCGCCTTGACATGCATATGACACGGGCTGCCAATGTACGTAACCCCGGTAGAATTGTCAAGCGCTGCAACTATGTATGAGGAAATGAATGTTTTTCATATTTTTGTTTTGCGTGAATTTTTCTTGTTTAATAGTTATTCTGCTATTCGGGGCGGAGACAAATCCAATAAATCAAAGAACATCAACATCGGTCCTGCTGTTGTTGAGCTATAAACGGTGTAAGTAACCCGACTTTGTTTTATATAATATACTAGTTGACCCGCCGAACTTCGTACCGCCATGACATGCATATAACGCGGGCTATTAATATACGTCACCCTGATGCTTCATGCTTCAATTAAGTCTACTGTTTGCGTATTTGACAATGCCATGACAGGACAAATAAGATGATGCAATGACTGATATAAAAGTCCGACAGGTGCAAAGAACCATGTTCGAAATTCAAAATTGTTCTGAAATACGATATGTTTCTGAATTGCTCATGAGAGCATGGAGTTTCTAAACTTTTTAATCGCTACAGTATTAATACTTTTTTAATGTGCAATTAGAATCTAATAAAATGTTTGTAGAAGAAATTTTGTTTGTCCTATTGTATGAGAATACTTTTTATCAAATTTGACTAACTTTCGCTGTTCAGATATGTTTCATCCGATATAATAAATTGATCCTTACATAGGACTGCATCGATCGGCATCAAAAAAGAATTTTACCAACTTTATTCATTTTAAGGCGCTACTCACACTTTACCAAAAAAATTTTAATGCCAAAATGTTTTTCTTTGAAAACGAGCTGATGTTTGAAAAGAAACTGCACCTGTATCTCCTCTGGTTATTTATTTATTTATTCAGACGACATAGGTCCAAAACATCCACTTACGTAGTTAAATTAAATCGAATAGACAGCCACATAATCAAAATTCATAAAAAAATAGTAATTAAAATAAAATAATAATAAACTAATAATTCAAATACAACCATGGATCTATTTTGTTAGTAAAAAAAAGCTTAAATCTAGGGGAGTTAGTACTTAATTACTAATAGCGATTTAGTCCTCTGCGTGAACTTCCACATCAGAGGACAGTCGAGTTTGTTGGCGATGACGTTCAGGATGGTGTTGCTACTCTCGCGTACCGTGCGCAGTAGTGAGGCTGTTTTTACGCCAGATAGCATCAAAGTTGTCTGCGCGTGCTTCGGCGAACATGCCTGAGGCGCTACAGAAGCGCGGAAGCCGCAACAGCGCCCTGAACGCATTATTAAATTGGACTCGCAGAGCATTGTAAGCCCTTTGTGTATACTGAAACCACAGACTCGCGGAGTACAGCGATGTACAGTACGCTTTAAAAAGAGTCACTTTGACTGCGTCTGTACATCGCGCGAATCTGCGGGCCAGCATATTCGCCCGGACTGACAATGCTCTGCGTTCCCTCTCCATATCGGTGTCATCTCGCAAGTCATCAGTTACCAGATGCCCTAGATATTTAAATTGGAATACCCTTTTTAGTGTTGCCCCATTGAGAGTCACGGGAGGAACAAAGGTAGGGCACTTGGTATCCGACTTGAAAACCATGAGCTCCGACTTTTTTACATTATAAATAAGGCCATGTGACGTCACATAAGACTCACAGCCCACCAGTAACTTTCGGAGAGCGCTAATCGAGGGAGCCAGCAGCACCATGTCATCGGCATAGTTCAGGTTGTTAACACACACACCGTCTACGTAGCAGCCCACAGGCATGCCGGTGAGTCGCTCGATCAACCCATTCACGTACAGGCTGAAGAGCGAGGGCGAGCTCAACCCTCCCTGCCTTACCCCGAACTCCAGCCTACACGAGTCCGACCGCTCACCTGCCCATCTCACGCGGTTTTCCTGGTTTAGATACCAATATCTAAATAATGATACCAACTCCGGCGGCAGCCCAGTGTCTGTAAGCTTCTGCCACAACAAATCGTAGGAGATGAGGTCGAAAGCACGAGAAAGCTCCAGGAAGCAGGCATAAACTGGAATTTGCCTATCAGTGTAATACTTGACAGTATGCTTCAGACTAAGAATGGCAGTCTCAGTTGACAGGCCTGGCCGAAAGCCGAACTGAGCATCGTGCAACTTAACATGCCTATTCAAACAGGAGTTAAGCACACTGTCAAGTACTTTGGCGATGATCGTGGCTAGAGAGATGGGTCTATAATTAGATTTATCCGATACATCACCCGTCTTGCTCTTGACAATGGGTACCACCAGAGTCCGCATCAAATCTGAAGGCAGGAAAGAGTGACTTAAAAATAGGTTGTACAGCATAGCAAGTACTCCAGGGAGATGGTGACCAGCATGCTTAAGGTGTTCGATGCTCAGCCCATCATGACCCGGTGATTTCCCTCTTCTCATTTTCCTGATCACAGCTCTGACATCTTTAGCAAGGATTACTGTTGAAATCACCGACTCAATCCCAGCATCAAACCTACGACATGGTGGTCTCAGAGGCGACTGCACAGCAAAATGATTTTTAAAAACATTAGCAATTTCCCCAGGGTTGGACACACCGTCAACACTCACCGGAGCACCAGGCCGAACATTTAGCTTGTTCGTGCACTTCCAGAAACTTTTAAAATCAGCATTTGAATGGTGTTTTGCCATCAAGTCCATCTTTATTTGATCCTGGTGGTTTTGACACCACCTAAGTCTACCTTTGAATTTCTTTCGCGACTGAACCATTTCTTCAAAGATAGGACCATGACTTGGCTTGCCGTACCAAACCCATACAACAAACTTCTGCCTGGCACTCAAGTAAGAGTCGCTCACATGATGATTCCACCCTGCCACAATCTTCTTATTTTTGCATTTTCTGTTTACAGTACATATGGCACTAGCCGCCTGACTTAAAATACTAACTACATCATTATGTAAATTATTAATTATTTTTTTATGGCTAGCATCTTGACATATTTTTTTACAACAGTTTTGTAACTCATTATTATTATTATAAATACGGGATTTATCACGTACCGTCTTATCGGTGTTTCGAGTTTCGTAACTCGCTGGGAAAGTCTATGGTTTTCAAATGAGAGTTACATATTTTCTGATATTCATTTACTTGGTCTACATTTCTCTGATCCCATTGGATCTTACAACGGTAAGACGTTTGTGACATGACTTTCTGTCTAACAACATCAAGATTACACTTTACTACTAACGGATAGTGGTCAGACCAAAATACATCATACTTGACATAAGTATCTATAATGCATTGGCACGCAGCTTTAGTCACAACACAGTGGTCGAGCCATCGCTGGCACCCGTGTGCTTCGCTAATAAAAGTAAAAGTATCTGAGGTCAAAGTTAGCTTACTGTTGTCCGCGCAGATCCAGTCCTGCTCCGTTGAAAAATCCAAAAGTTCACTATAAAAGCGCTCACTAGGATGGTCATTAAAATCCCCAAGAATGAAAACGGATTCGACATCGCTTTCATCGATTATAGCACTAACCGCACTTAGACAGTCTGTAAACTCCGGTAAGTTCTCGGCGCAGTCCGTCGGCATATAAACACTGACAACTAACACGGGTTTATCGTTCGAAGTAAGCTGAATAGCCGTTATTCGCGGATTCACACACGATATTACCGACACGCACTGAAACACAGATTTATGCCAGAGAAGCGCGACGCCACCAAAAGGCCTCCCTTTAAGGATGCCAGCGCTGGCGTCCACCGCCGATGTGCCAGTGCTCCCGAAGCGCTCGTCGATGGCCGCCAAGTACGGCAGTTCAGCCGGTAGAAGCCACGTCTCCTGTAGTGCAATGATATCTGCAAAGCTGCACAGCTGTCGTACACCTTCCACAGACCGTTTCACATTCTTGCAATTATATGTTACCAAGGTTGTATTACACATTAAGATTTGATGTTTCTTTTCTGCTCGAGATTTATGTAGGGCATAAATCGACGACATGTCACACCACCCGGCCATAACTTATCATTCAAGTATAGATCTAATTTATGCCTAGCAACCATCACCTTGAATGCATTATAATCACGCTCTGTTTTCATTTTTATTCTCTGAAGCAGGACATTTTCATTTGTTTTAGAGTAAATAAACTTTACTTTGTCATTTTATGATGTATCTTTGTAAACATTTGATATAAACAATGGAATTTTCACTTCTGCCGGTCTAAATTTATCATCAGGTTTGATTATAGCCTTCCCTGTGATACCTTCAGTTTTGTTCCTGTGTCTTTTCCTCTGTACCTCAATCCAATCCTGGTCATGGCTTTCTAACTTCCATTCGCCCTCCATCGACACCATCTCCGCCATGGATTTAGTATTGTTTGTATTCACGCAGGTAACTGTGCTCACTGCCGTGTGACTGGTCGCGGCCGAAGTCAGCTATTCCGCAGATAACGGGTCCGGGCGCGTAGGTATACTTGTGCCGGCAGCCCAGCTATTGCGTTTCGCCTGCAAATGCGAGGAATTACACTGTCTTGCCTTATCAGCTGATGGTGCGAACGATACATTGTTAGGACGAACAGTGCTACTGGTAATTTGCGGAAATAGCTGTGATCTCTCAACGTTTACTTGTTGTTGAGTTTCACGCTCAGGGGTGCTATTTATTGTGGTAGGGGTATTTGAAAAATTCAAAATACCGATTGGGCCGCTGTCTAGGAGATTGTATGCACCTCGTCTTTTATTGACATTTTCATCATTATTTATTAGGGATGCATATTTCATATTGTCTAAATCTGCTCTCAGATGATGTAGCTCGTCAATTGTAGCATAAGTTTCTTTAATACATTTCATTTCCGATTGAAGCACGACAATATCTTTTAGTAGCCTTGTAGCATCCAAGTGGTCAAAAGTCACTGGTGGTAGTTTATGAAGTTCTCTTGCCACAACGATCGGTGTGTTATCTGGCTCCGTGTTTTTGAATGCACAAATCATATCCTCCAAATCTTTTTGTTCTTTGTTTTTTCGTCGCGAAACATTTCTGACGGTAGTAGAAATCGACGAAAATAGCAAATCCTTCGCGACACTGATTTCCGACGTAGAAAAGGAAGACACACACAGTCTAACTAAGCTTTCTTCATCCAAAACATCTATTTTATTTTGTATAAAGCACAACAACTCGTTAATCACGACATTACACTGTAAACATTTCACTGTTACGGTTGACATCGTGACTTCTGCACCCGTTCGCAATGGCGTCAGAGCGGAGACTGGGTGCTGCCGTACTGTTAGTTAAAAAAACACTCTATATAACTTTCATACCCAATGTAAAATATAAAATTACCAAAAAAAACCTTTCTCTCGGTTGAATATCGTTGAAATTAAAATAAATAAATACAATAAATAAATATAAATATTTCTGGATATTTCACACAGAGCTATCTAGCCCCAAACTAAGCCGAGCTTGTACTATGGGAACCAGATAACTGATAACTTATATACGAAATTACTGTAGTTATATTACATAATTGTGTTATTAGGTATGCTACTAATACAATACAGATTTTTAACAAACACATAGGAGCAAGTGATCGCTCACTCTTACGCCTCCATGCCCCAACAATCTTAACTATTGTACGAGTACTCCACATACAAACATATATACATATTAACAAAATATAAGACAAAGTTTATATTCATTTATTATTTAAAATCACAAGAATCACTTTAAAAAGTAATTTTTACAATCTGTTCCTCTACGACCAAACCAGGAAAGAATTAGGCCAGAAACAATAGCATTAAAATAAATTCCAATAACATTACCAAGCATTGTCTAGAAATTATTTCCTATAATATCAGTTTATCTAATAAATGAAGTATGCAAACGTTGTAATTAATAGGACTGAAATATTTACAGGTACGCAGGCACACCGTGAGCCAAATTTTCCACTTTAGCTCCTATATTAAATTACCCAGCCGCCTTCATCTCAACGCCTCTCAAAGAGCAATTTCTATCACGGTACCGATATACATAGTTACTCATACCTATTAACACGATACGTCAACACGTAGCAAACGCTGAGGTGATCAAAGTGATAGGGTGTCGTTGTAGTTGAAATTTTACGCACGCTTATACATACGAAACATAGCCGAGTGCGTTGATATGCACAGTCATCATCATAGGTATCAACCAAAGGACGTCCACTGCTGAGCATATTTCATTTCATTTATTCATATCTTTGACACATTGCATGTGCTTGGACAAGTCAGATGCAACAATTAAAATATGTTATTTAATAACATAATCCATAGATACATAAAGGTTTCTACGAGTATAGTTAATAAATATTTATAAAAAAAAAGAAACAGTTCTACTTTATAACAACTTAAAATAAGGTCTGCAAAAGCATCATCAAATTGTAAATAATAATGAGAAAAAATAATAATAATAAATTTATATAATATATGTCAGGTAATAACTATAACAACTTAAAATAAGGTCTGCAAAAGCATCGTCAAATTGTAAATAATAATGAGTAAAAATAATAATAATAAATTTATATAATATATGTCAGGTAATAACTATAACAACTTAAAATAAGGTCTGCAAAAGCATCGTCAAATTGTAAATAATAATGAGAAAAAATAATAATAATAAATTTATATAATATATGTCAGGTAATAACTATAACAACTTAAAATAAGGTCTGCAAAAGCATCATCAAATTGTAAATAATAATGAGAAAAAATAATAATAATAAATTTATATAATATATGTCAGGTAATAACTATAACAACTTAAAATAAGGTCTGCAAAAGCATCGTCAAATTGTAAATAATAATGAGTAAAAATAATAATAATAAATTTATATAATATATGTCAGGTAATAACTATAACAACTTAAAATAAGGTCTGCAAAAGCATCGTCAAATTGTAAATAATAATGAGAAAAAATAATAATAATAAATTTATATAATATATGTCAGGTAATAACTATAACAACTTAAAATAAGGTCTGCAAAAGCATCGTCAAATTGTGAATAATAATGAGAAAAAATAATAATAATAAATTTATATAATATATGTCAGGTAATAACTACAATTCATCAAATTTAAATAGTTTTATCAGCAAAAGCTTCAACCAACTTATAGTAACTATTACAAATAAGATGTCTTTTTATAAATGATTTAAATGAATTATCTGACATACATATTACATTGTGCGGTATTTTATTGTACAATTTAATTGCTGCAAATTTAAACAATCTATATGCCTCCACAAAGAGTTCCAGATCTTGCGCGGCCTGCACCTAACAGCTCCCAGCATCTTTTTTAAGGTCGTCTTTCCATCTAGTCGGGGCACATCCTACGCTGCGCTCTCCAATACATTGTCTGCACTCGAGAACCTTTCTGCCCCAACGGCCGAAAGTTCTTCGAGCTATGTGCCATGCCCGCTGCCACTATAGGATTAGTAATCCTTTGTGCTATGTCGGTGACTTTGGTTCGTCGACGAATCTCCTAACTTCTGATTCGATCTTGTAGAGAAACACCATTAATAGCTCTCTCCTTCTTGCTGAGCGACCTTAAGCCTTTTTATGAAGCACTTAGTGAAAGATTAAATTGAACCATACACTGGTAGCACACATGGATCAAAGATTTTCGTCGAGATAATTTGGACGAGAAGACGTCACGAAGTTTCCCGAAAACTGCCCAGTACATATGCACAGGTAAAGCGCATGTTGCGAATATTCGCATAATCGATGCGGATGTTCATGCGGATGCAGGTGTAGTGCAAGTCGCGACAATAGTGAAATTAGGTGGGGCTTGCGAGTGGCGCGTGCCGTGGGCACGTGCTGATTGATCAATAGGATCGAAGATTTCAGTAACAAGATCCGACGCGTATGTTATTGTTTATCATTTGTATCTCGTAAATCAATCATAACGTGTTTACTTGCGCTTATCGTATAGACATTACAGTTTTTGAGTGTTATTGTGAGTATACAGTGAGTAGTGTATGTTAAGCGAGTTTTCTGCGGGTCATATTTTATTTATTTGATTTAGTTTATATTTCAGTTTTATTTCTGCACCAAAACGAAGTTTCTTAAAAATATCTTAAAATCCGCATCCGCGTCCGCGGATGTCAAAAATACATCCGCAAAATTCCTGACGCACAATACTTTTCATAAAAGAATATAATTGTTCTTACATTTTAATGTTATACAAATTGCAGATACCGTCAAACAGGTTAAATATTAAAGGTTTATTTATTTGCCAAAACATGGGCACGGTAATATTGCCTAACAGTATTGTGACTCGGCCGTTTGTATGAAGACAGAATACTGTACATAACATTACCGTGACATGGGTAAAATTATACAGATGTTACAACATTAATTAGTTTCCCCGTATTCAGCCATAGTGGCGTGCAAATTACATGTCATATAAAATTAGATTATATATGGATAACTAAGAAATAATAATAGGCAATTTAATGTCAGGCTACTAATTGTCTCATTGAAATCAGTTGCTGCTTTCCACTGCTTCTGTGGCCATTTATTGGTTTCCATACCCAAAGAGTAAAACGGGACCCTATTACTAAGGCTCCGCTGTCTGTCTGTCTGTCCGTCTGTCACCAGGCTGTATCTCATGAACCGTGATAGTTAGACAGTTGAAATTTTCACAGATGATGTATTTCTGTTGCCGCTATAACAACAAATACTAAAAACAGAATAAAATAAGTATTTAAGGGGCTCCCATACAACAAACGTGATTTTTTTGCTCGTTTTGCTCAATATTGATAACGGCAACAGGTAGACGCTTGAAATATTCACAGAATATTTAGTTATATATTCACTTTAAAGATAAATAATTGTATTATAATAAAATTAATATTTAAGGTGGCTTCCATACAACAAACGTGACATTTTCCCAAAGTGTGCTCGAGTGACTCGCACTTGGCCGGTTCAATATGTGATCGGTCCGTTGATTTCCGTTGGACACATTCATTATCCACTCAATTATTGATTTACCCACGTCTTTTGAAAAAAATATATTCTTTCACTTTCCAAGTCCACTTTAATTTTTTTTTTTTAATTATTTAATATGTTTTTGAACTGGAATTGGCTGAACCTAAAGATAAAGATAAATTTATTTGCTTGTACATAATCTTTAAATAGTATAAAATGAAGGGCTTTCGCTGTCTGTTACCTTAGATCTTTTAAACTACACAACGGATTTTAATGTAGTTTTCAGCAATAGATAGAGTGATTCAAGAGAATGGTTTAAATGTATAATTTATATTATACACAAACTCACCCACACACAAATACACACGCACACAAACACACAATCAAACTCACAGGACGAAAGATACTATCTCCCACAACACAGGTTTTACCTAGGGTGGGAGCTAGTGAGCTTCTGCAATGGATGTCACTTATTTATTTGGGAACTAAGTGAAGTGAAGTGAAGTAAGAACCTACCATAACTCGAACGAATCTACAATATCTTTTCTACGTCTACTGATTCTCATACAGGTGATAATTTATATGTTTTGATAATAAATGATTAAATGATTAAAATGATATGTATACAATAACTCTGTTTGTATGTTTGTTACCTTAACACGACTAAACGGCTGAACGGGACATAATGAAATTTTGCAAGAAGATACTTTATATCCTGGGAAAGGACATAGGCTTCTTTTGGCCAACTGCGCCATATTGTGGTAATGTTTTATTGAAAAACCACTGATACGAATCCGCGGGCGGGTCAGCTAGTGTTATTATAGAGGAAGGTATGGTTTAGGTTATGTCGGTAAGTGTCAATTATGTTCTGATTACAAAAATACAACAGAAAACGAAGTGGGCAATACGCCTTCCTGCCTTCTTTTCAGTTTTTTCTGCCGCCTGCTGCCGTGGGACAGTCTGGTAAGCGTCAAAGTCGTCGCAGAAACTACATGTTCATCCATCAACACTATCTTATAAATTCGAAAGTATAACTACGACTACCTCCGTGGTGCAGTGGGCGAATAGCCGGCTGAGACGCAGGAGGTAGCGGGTTCGATTCCCGCCGCGGAACAAATGTTTGCATGATCTACAGATATTTGTTCCGGGTCTGGCTGTTTCCCTATAGATTATAAGTATGTACATATTTACAAAAAAAAATGTATGTAAGTATTCTATCAGTTATCTGATTCCCATAATACAGGCTCTGCTTAGTTTGGGGCTAGATAGCGCTGTGTGAAATGTCCAACAATATTTATTATTATTATTAACTTTGTCTGTCCCTCTGTCTGTCTGTTACGTTTTCACGACAAAACGGCTGAACCAATCTTGATGAAACTTAACAAGGAAATACTGTGTATCATGAGAAAGGACATAGGATAGTAAATAGTACTTTTTAGAGGTAACAACCTTCGCTTAAGGCACACCAAAGCATTAAGCTTATTTACACCCACATTTATGAATTTCGGACGTAGTGTTTTTTGGGACGTATGCAGGAAAATGTTTATAAATCTAATAACAAAGCTATTGATGAAGCAATGACGATTCACTTAAAATTATCACCAAAAAAACCATTATACATCCGTTACCTGTTACCGTTACCGTACTCCCGTTACCTGTTTTTTGAATGAAACTGTAGGTCAATTAATTTGGTTACTTTTCGCGTACTATTTTATTAGTCAAAAATTAAGACCGGCTTGCACAACGATATATAAACGTATTTAGCGACTAAACGTATTTAAATTTTACATATTTGTATGATTCGACAACTCCTAAAATAATATTTAGCCATTAAATACATTTAGGCATCATTGCGCGAGTCGCCCTAAGAATATTTTTTTTGTGTTTGGGAGACTTGCGAGGCGGACCATTAGTAATTATGAAATCAAACATTTTCTTAGGAATTTAACAGTAAATGAAGCCTCGCTTGCGCACGCACTCCAAAAGTGGCAAGTTTGAGGTGCTGCCGTAATAATTCTTTGCAGGATTATAACACAGGGTTAACATAAGAACAGAGACTAATATTCTAGTGGTTTGCCCTGAACTAAGATCTTGCGAGTCTCCCAAACAACCAACAAAAATTTTATTCATAATCTATCGCGATATCGATATCGAAATCGGTGCAGCTGTTTAGTCGTAAAAACGTTATAAACAGACAGAGTTACTTTCCAATATTAGTATACATTTTTGGATCGAGCGAAGCGAGATCACCAAATCAACTTGGGCAAATCGGAGTTGTATGTATGTATGTATGTTTGTTTGTCTGAGGATAACTTTCGAAGCGTTTATCCGATAAGTGAATTTCGTATATAGTTAGGTACTGATAGCACAATTTTGGTGGGACTAAATGAACTTAAAATGTAGGGGAGTTGTTGAGATATTGGGGTTCAACAGGGGTAAAAAAAACAAAATAAGACTATCCGGTCAAGTGGCAGGTCTTATCAAAGGTCTGTGTGCGTTAATATCGACCCCGTTTTTATTTTTAATTTAAACCTTGTAGTTTTTAAGTTATTAGCCATAATAAAAACTGAACTTTGACAAAATTCACAGGATATATCAGTGAACCCATAGTGCTGAAATGTGGTATGCGTGTAGCTTTAGTTACACAAATATCGGCAAAAGTCTGAAATCCAGAATGACTGCAGTTTCTAGCCCAAAAAAGCGTATTATAAAACATGAACTCCCGTTACCTGTTATTTGAATGAAACTGTACGACAATTTATTTGGTTTTATTTCGTGGCACTATTTTATTAGTCAAAAAGTAAGGCCGGCTTGCACAACGATCCCTAAACGTAGTTAGCGACTAAAAGTATTTAAATTTTACCTATTTGTATGATTTGAGAACTCCTTAAATTATATTTTGCCAGTAAATACGTTTAGGCATCGTTGCGCGAGTCGCCCTAAGAATATTTTTTTTGTGTTTGGGAGACTTGCGAGATCTCAGTGCAAGGCGAACCACTAGTAAATATAAAATCAAACATTTTCTTGGGAATTTAACAGTAAATGAAGCCTCGCTTGCGCACGCATTCCAAAAGTGGCAAGTTTGAGGCGACAGGTGCTGCCGTAATAATTCTTCGCAGGATTATAACACAGGGTAAACATAAGAACAGAGACTAATATACTAGTGGTTCGCCCTGAACTAAGATGTCGCGAGTCTCCCAAACAACACAAAAAAAAATTATCTTAATACATAATCTTTGACTAATAAAATAGTGCCACGAAATGTCTAACCAACTAACTTGACCTACATTTTCATATAAATTTCAAGTAACGGGGGTTTGTTTTGTTTAAGTTGGTTTATCTTTTTAGGGGAGAAATTGCAGTCATTCTGTATTGGTGTCACCAAAGGCTACTTAAGTGTGCCCATTCTCGTCGACAGTGAGATGTTTGAAGTTCAATGAGCAACATGTTTACTTGAACACCAGTATAATACGGTCACACCTCGAAAGGCTTGTATATAAAACAGACAAGCGCATGATCATGGTGGTTGGTATTAACTTAAGGCGCTATACCCAACAGTGATTTTTTTTATACTACTTATATGGCAAACGAGCATGCAGTCCACCTGATGTTAAGTGGCTACTGCAGCCCATGGATATCCTCATAGAATTCAAAACAAGCTATTCGTTGTCTTGATCTCTATGTGGACACGTTGCCATACCATAGGTCTTAGCTGTTATGCCTATGTGCCAGTAATAACAGGAACATACCATTACTATCTAACCGGAACACGGCACAAGTACTGCTATTTGGTGGCAGATAAAGGTAAGGCGGTGGTGCCCACTTCCTCGAGCCCGATCACAAAAGCTCTACCACCAGTAAAGTTACCATCAGTAATCAAGTTGGACCGAGAACTACTGAGGACAATGCCATTTTACAGCAGCTACGATTTGACATTTTATAACGCATATCTTGACATTCCTTTTGTTATAAATAATGACTAATGCAATTCAATATTTATAATTATTGTTACTTACAGACATACGCAGCAATTTAGAATTCTAAATAGGTATTATAAACAATTCTTTGACAATGCCCCTATACAGCCGCTTTAATCTTAAGTACCTATTACCCGTGCGCGATAAGATGGGACCTGAGCGCGGTGACGTCATATTGGCGTGTTTGCACTACCCGCAAAAAAGCGAACATAACAAGCAGGCGCCCGCGGCTTCGTCTTTGTTTTTTTTAACCTAATTTATTATGTTACTCAGGGAGGACGCTGCTTTTTATCTAATCTTTTTTACACTATTTAAATAAAATAAAAATACAATGTTTAAGTTTATATAAAACTGTTTGTTCCGTTTTTCGTTTTCAAAAAACTCTAACACATTTAGCACGAGGTTTCTTTCTCCGCTATGCAAAGGTTTACCCTTCATAATGATAACAAAACCACTTAACAAGAACTATAACAACAAAAACTACCACAACAAAACAATGACACAAACTATAACAACAAAAACTACAACAACAAAACAATAACACAAACGAAAACTAAAAGAATTCCAGAGCGCGTCGTTACGTGACGTAGGCCAGTACGAGACTAAAAACCCTAGTAAAAAATAGTGATGCGAACGGTACAATACGGGCGCCATCGGGGAAGTGCAGGGGAAGCGGTCGGGGAGTCGCATTCCTAGCAGGTCCCAAGTTATCGCGCACGAGTAATACATACTTATTAATCAGTGTCTAGATGCATAAATGTAATGTACCTATACGAAATGCTTGTCTGTTTCTGGCACCTCCAAAATTATGGTGCGATGAGCTACTTAGTTATGACATGTAATTAAATAGGTAATATTATTGACGTAGCCAAGTGTTCTATTGTGTCCCTACGGTTTGAATAAGTGAGTATGAGTACTAGAAGACTATAGAAACGCAACAAAGAGTAGTTTCTGTACATTAATTATTCTATGATAATATTTTGGGTAGGATAGAGCACTCAGCTCGACATAACAGGGACATTAAGCTAGCCCCTTCGGAATAATCTGTCTGAGATATATTAACTTTCTCTAACACGTGTTGAAATAAAAGTGTGAGATTTATGAAACATCCGATTTTATTTCGCTTGAAAGACTTTTAGTTGGGTGTAAAAATTATAATAACTAGTGGCTCGCCCCGAACTGAGATCTCGCGAGTCACCCAAAACAAAAAAAAAATATTCTTAGGCCGACTCGCGCAACGATGCCTAAACGTATATAGTGGCTAAATATTATTTAAGGAGTTGTCAAATCATACCTACAAATACATAAAATTTAATCATGGTTAGGGGCTAAATACGTTTAGGGTTCGTTGTGAAAGCCGGCCTTAATCTTTGACTAATAAAATAGTGCCACGAAATACAGCCAAATTACTTGACCCACAGTTTCATTCAAATTACAGGTAAGGGGAGTTCATATATTGAAACATCCATTTTTGGGTACAAGTTGCGGTTATTTTAGATTTCAGACTTTTGCTTATATATGTGTTACTAAAGCTACACGCATACCAAATTTCAGCACTGTGGGGTCACTGGTGTACTCAGTGAATTATGTCAAAGTTTGGTTTTTATCATAGCTAATAACTCGAAAACTAAAAATAATTTACAAAAAATATAAACAGAGTCTAAATATACTAATGAAGACCTTTTATTTGACGTACCATTTGACCTAATATTCTCATTTTAATATTTTTTACCCCTCTTTAATCATAATATCTCAACAACCCCCCACATTTCAACTCATTTAGTCACAGCAAAATTGTGCCATCACTACCTACCTATGTATTAAATTTCACGATGATCGGATCAACCTTACGAAAGTTATCATCGGACAAACATACATAAATACATACAACGCCAATTTACCCTAATTGATTTAGAGGTCTCGCTTCGCTCTATCAATTAAGGTCGTTATAATTATACATTTTGCCGTTGGGTACAGTTTTATCTAGCGAATTAAAAAATAATGACATAAATTATTTTAGATATTCATCGGTGAATGAATGAATGAATGAAAATTCTTTATTATACCTTACAAGCTAGACACAACAGATTTAAAGAAAAAAAACAAATAAAAGTAAGCATAATGGGCGGTCTTATCGCTTAACAAAGCGATCTCTTCCAGACAACTTTTGGATGGAGAGGATAATTGCTTAATGGAAGATTGGCCGAGGTGTAACAAGAATAAACTTAATAATAGAAAAAGAAATTAGTTATATACATACATATTAGGTACATAAATAACTTTAAATAAATAAATATCATATATAAAATAAATAAATATGTACTTACATACTTATACTTACAATAATAATATTAGAGATCAGATGAAGCATGACTCTTCATGGAGATAAAAGTTTTTGAGTCTAGCTTTAAATACGGAAGTTGAGGGGGATTTCTTAATGGAGACCGACAAGGCGTTCCATAATCGGACAGCTTGGACGTAAAAGGAGTTCTAAAAGTAGAAACTGGTTCTATGTATCGGGGTTTTGAGAAGGAGGTTTTCAGAGGATCGGAGTGTTTTTGAATTTGTGCAAAAAAGGAATTCAAAGCGTTCCTTCAGATAACAAGGCGTGGAAGGATTACGAAGGATGTTGAATAGGAGGGATAGGATGTGAGTATTCCGGCGAAGTTGAATGGGGAGCCGTTTGAGTTTATTACGAAATTCGGAAATGTGGTCGTATTTCCGGAGTCCGAAAATAAACCTTATGCAAAAATTTTGAAGACGCTCAAGCTTATTGAGCTGCTCCTCCGTGAGGTCAAGATAGCAGGAATCAGCGTAATCTAAAATTGGGAGAATGTTGTATCGGTGTTGTAGTACGAACAAGAAGCAGCATTTATTGTACCTAATACTTTAAGTTTACTTTATATGGCGGTTATACTCGTAAATATAAACTCGTATCTTCACTATACGTAACTCAATGTTGAATTTGCTTATTGCACAGGGTTGTAATCAAAAAAATTTCGTGAACATTGAGTGTGCCAGCGGTGTAATTTTTTTTTTTTTTTATTATTATTATTATTTATCTTTTTATGATTTATATTGATTTTTTTTGCTAGCCAATGCTGTCCCACTGCTGGTCAAAAGCCCCTCATATCTTCACTTATCTCGATCGTGTGCAAATTAATTTGTATTATGTGGTTTTATTATTAGCCCAAGTATTTATTTTACAACACAGGCACTGAGCCTGGCCCTTTAACATAGGCATTACCTGGGCCAGAGCCAACGGGAAAGAGGCCTGTTTTTATTAGTCTTATGTATAAAATTCATATATTGCGAGATGGTTACACTATTTCAACAATGGATTATGAGTACAGGTTATTGTTAGAGTAATGCTAATGGGATGGATGCTGGGCTATGGGAGATATGAGATACGGTGCCTGCCAATTTTTTATTATGGCTAATAACTTAAAAACTACAAAGTTTAAACTAAAAATAAAAACGTTGTCGAAATCTAAAAAACGCAAACGTTTGTTTTAAACGTGCCATTTGACCAAATGGTCCCGTTTTATTTTTTTTACCCCTCTTGAACCAAATATCTCAAAAAACCCCTTACATATTTAGCTCATTTAGTCACACCAGGATGGTCACATTAAGTCAAATTTTACGATGATCGGATCTACACTTCGAATGTTATCCTCGGACAAACAAACATACATACATACAGTGGGCGAATAGCCGGCTGAGACGCTGGAGGTAGCGGGTTCGATTTTCGCTGCGGAACAAATGTTTGCATGATCTACAGATATTTGTTCTGGATCTGGTTGTTTCTCTATATATTATAAGTATGTATTTACAAAAAAAGATATACCTATAGTATTCTGTCAGTTATCTGTTTCCCATAGTACAAGCTCTGCTTAGTTTGGTGCTAGATAGCGCTGTGTGAAATGTCCAGAAATATTTATTTTATATTTTATATTTATACAATACTAAATTAATTCTGAAACTTCTTTTAGAAAGCAACGCTGACCATAAACGCTTTAAGGCTATATTTTAATATATTAAACATTGTACCTATAACCATATTGCCCATTATACCTATGATTTAAAAGTGTATTTTTCATAAATATGTTTATATTTAATGGTGTGCAATAAAGAAATTATCTAATCTAAACATACGTGTAGTATATAACAAAACTTTAGTGGCTCAGAATGATTTCAAAAAAACTACAGTTTCAGTTTTATCTTTGGTTTATTGTTTCAATAAACGAAACATTTCAACCTGTCGAATTGCGCATCAACAGTTTTAATTGGGCATCGACCAATAACTGTTCTCGGTAGGAAATTCAATTTATTGGTAACATTTCAGTCCAAAAATCATTTCATTGCTGTTTGTCCAGCCTGCGGAAAATGCAATATAATATATTCTGCAAAACTTCTGCGCTCACAAACGAAATAGTGGAAGAAAACACCGCATTTTTGCTTTGTCTGCCATCAAATAAAAATACTTGAATTTTATTGTTAGTTTGACAACCTGTATTCCTTCTGTTAATAAATACATTACATTAGACTTAGGGCGACTTGCGTCATGATACCTAAACATTATTTAGTGCCTAAATAAAGAAAGAAAGAAAGAAAACATTTTATTCAAAAAACCACACAGTGATAAAGAAAAATAAAAAACACGACAACAATAAAATCTAACCTAAGGACTAACAAACTAACAAACTTATAAGCTATTAGCACAAGTAAGGAGTGGAACTCACTTCCGGCGTATGTTTTTCTAAACCAGTATAACCTTGGAGTCTTCAAGTCCAGAGTGAATAGGTTCTCTCTAAGCAAGCGTGCTCCATCTTCGATCACACCTTCACTTACCATCAGGTGAGGTAGTGGTCAAGCGCTTGGCTATCATCAATAAAAAAAAGCTTTGTGTGGGGATGAATTGGTACTCAGCTCAGCATGATGCTACGGCATGTTAATATGCCGCCACGCTGGTCTTCCGCTGGGTCCAGTATAGATTACTTCACGTACATCCTGATCAAGGGTAGCCTTCATAAAAAAAACACAACTATTGTTAAGTTCAAAGCAAACCATATTAAATAGATACTTAACACAATTAAATACCAACTATTTTAACTTAATAAAACTATTACTACTAACTATCACACTTAAGAAAATTTCACTGGTATATTTCAGACTAGACATGGAGACCAGGAAAAGACAGAGAGAGCTTCAGCTACTACCACTACGGTTGGTTTAGCTGTGTTGACATTATGAGTTGTCAAATCATACAAATACGTTCCTAATTACGTTTAGGGATCGTTATGCAAGCCAGGCTTGGGTTTGAATGTGTCAGGAATAATTTAATCTACCTGAAAATATTATGCAACGGACTACGTAATAAAATGCAAAATCCCGCATGATGTTCACTGAAATTGAGGTGTGCGACACAGAAAAGCTCTACTATATTAATAAACCACATAGGTACTTCACATTGCAAAACGACATTTGCACAGCTCTGGCTTATATAACATTATGACGCTTTTGGGAAAAATAGGTGCACAACTCTAATTACATTTCTTATTACATTAAAAACTTCTAGTGATATTTTAAAAGCTTTTGTTCTAGTTATTCCCATTGGGCTAATATTGTAATTTGCAACTTTCACGTTTTACTTTTTAGAATTAATTTCAGTTAAAAGAATAGTACAATGGGCGGTCTCATCGCTTAGAAGCGATCTCTTCCATACAACCTTTGGATGGAGAGGCTTTTGTTATAACAAGAAACTAGGAAATATTAAAATATAAAAAGGAGTAAATAAATAAATAAAATAAATAAATTTTGCTGGACATTTCACACAGCGCTATCTAGCCCCAAACTAAGCAGAACTTGTACTATGGGAACCAGATAACTGATATAATACTTATATACTTTTTTTTGTAAATACATACGTATCTCTATATATAAAAATTAATACCTATTTCCCTTGGTCGCGCCATTACGCGTGAACGGCTTGATCGATTTCGCTAATTCTTTTTTTGTCGTACTTCTTATTGTCAGGAAAAGGTTCTTATGAAAGAAAAAATTAGGAAAATTGCGCACAAAATTAGAAAATTTAAGAATAGTTAACCACCATATAAAATTATTTATAATCTAACCTTAGCGCTTTTATAATGTAACCTTATGACGTTTGACATAGAATTGACAGAATGCGTGCTGCAAATATTGTCAAAAAGGATGTAAAAAAAATGAATATCGTTTGAAACAGGTGCTTCCGTCGGAGTTAGCCCTAGATATTGTCTATTTACAGAGTGTTTTTTTAAGTGTAACAGTACGGCAGCACCCATAACCAGAGGAGATACAGGTGCAATTTATTTTAAAACATCAGCTCGTATTCGAAGAAAAACATTTTGGCGTTAAATTTTTTTTGGTCAAGTGTGAGTAGCGCCTTAAAATGAATCAAGTTGGTAAAATTTTTTTTTGATGCCGATCGATGCAATCTTTTGTAAGGATCATTTTATTGTATCGGATGAAAAAAATCTTAACAGCGGAAGTTAGTCAAATTTGATAAAAAGTATTCTCATACAACAGGACAAACAAAATTCCTTCTGCAAACATTTTATTAGATTCTAATTGCACATTATAGAAATATTAATACTGTAGCGATTAAGAAGTTTAGGAACTCCATGCTCTCATATGCAATTCAAAAACATTTCGTATTTCAGAACAATTTTGAATTTCGAACATGGTTCTTGCACCTGTCGGACTTTTATATCAGTCATTGCATCATCTTATTTGTCCTATCATGGCATTGTCAAATACGCAAAAAGTAGTCTTGATTGAAGCATACTTCCTCAATCGCGGTCTGGGTAGCGTTCCTGATACCACTTCAGCGCATTACTTGGGCTTCGTCGGGAATCGAACCCGCTATCTCCTGCGTCTTAGCCGGCTATTTGCCTACTGCGCCACAGAGGTCGTCGAAGTAAATAAATAACAAGTAATCGTTTTATACTTTCCTTCTACCTTAACGTCTTTTTCAAGTATTTTCCTTGCAAAAAACTAAATAGCAAGCGTACATTGTATTATCTACATCAGATCAAAGCAAATCAGTTTTTTGCATAATAAGGTTACGTACAATATAGGGTGTTTAGTATTACATAGTAAAAGTTTTTTTTATACTACTTATATGGCAAACGAGCATGCAGTCCACCAGATGTTAAGTGGCTACTGCAGCCCATGGATATCCACAGAATTCAAAACAAAGTATTATGTTGTCTTGATCTCTATGTGGATACGTTGTCATACTATAGGACTTAGCTGTAATGCCTATGTGCCAGTAATTACAGGAACATACCATTACCATCTAACCGGAACACAGCAGCACAAGTACTGCTATTTGGCGGCAAATAAAGGTAAGACGGTGGTGCCAAATTCCTCGAAAAAGTGCGGCCATTTTCAGCGAGTTCAATTATTAGGTTCCTTTATAATTGTTTTAACAATGTCAAAGTTTTTTGAGTTATTATTATTAAACAAGATCCTTGTCATCTAAATATTCCTTACAACTAATAATATGCTAAACCTACAAGAAATTTTTCAGATTTGCCTTGAATACATTCTGACTTGAATACATCCAATACAGACTTAGGAAGGTTGTTATATATACAGATAACACTTTTGTTATAAAGAGTAGTCCTGTCTATCCATTCCACGAGGGAAATACATTTTATTATAGTGCCGTTAGCTGTTACGTTTAATAAAAAGGTCCATATTTGTTACTACAAAATCTCAGAATACTCGATTGTACGGTTCTGCACCCAAATGGTAAAACGGGCCCCTTTTACTAAGACTCCACTGTGTCACGTCTGTCACCAGGCTGTATCTCATGAACTGTGATAGTTAGACAGTTGAAATTTTCACAGATGATGTATTTCTGTTGTCGCTATAACAACAAACTAAAAGCAGACTAAAATTAATATTTAAGGGGGGCTGCCATACAACAAACGTGACTTATTTGCTCAATTTTATAGATAATGGTACGGAGCCCTTCGTGCGCGAGTCCGACTCGTACTTGGTCGGTTTTATTTTATTCGAAAACCAAACAGTACTTATAATAGACATTACTTTACTTAATAATAAACAACTTTAAACACTTTTTACCAATAACTTATGCTAACATTGATGGATGAGTTTGTACGGGGTCGAGTCTATGAAGTACCAAGTTTATAGATATTTATACAGTTCCGGAACTAACTAATGGATCGATTACATTAAGTAAACGGTAGATTAGCTACGTAATAACAAGTTTAACGTAGTTCTCGCGAACACTATGTAATTTTGCTACGATACAGATCAAGCTGTTTTATCTTTTTTTTATTTGTTATTTTTATCCATATTATAAACTGAAACCCAGTAGCTCCATTGGACATGATGGCATACCTCCAGTGATTATCAAGCCGCTAAGAAAACACTTTGTTGGCCATTTATGTCATATTTTTAATTTGGCTTTGCACTCGGGATGTTATCCTCCTCAGTGGAAGATTCCGAGAGTGACACCTATACCAAAGTCATCTAATAAACTAGCTGTCGAAGAATATAGACCCATCGCCATTCTGTCGTCGTCTGCTAAAATCTTTGAGAACGTACTACACAAGCTGATATACTCGCAAATAGATAATTTTTTATCTAATTAACAGCATGGCTTTAGAAGGAATAGGTCGGTCAGCACCAATCTGTTAACTCTAGTTGAGTATATATCTACCCAACTTGACCTCGGTCGGCAAGTGAACGTGCTCTACTTTGACTTCCGGAAAGCTTTTGATAGGGTGAATAATGACATACTGCTGGAAAAACTAAGTGCTTATAGGCTTTGCGCCTGATCTTCTACAGCTTCTGGCTGACTATTCGCGTGATCACCAACAGTATGTCAAACTTGAAATATACGAGTCTTCGCCATATCAGACGCGCTCCGGAGTCAGTCAAGGCTCAGTCTTAGGACCATTGTTGTTTATAATAATGTTAAATGACTTGCCAACTATTCTTCGACACGCGAAGTGTCTTTTGTACGCAGACGACCTAAAACTATACTCAGCCGTTCGGTCCCTGTCCGGCTGTTTGGCGCTTCAGCAGGACATTGAGGCAGTGTATCATTGGAGTATGCAAAACAAGATGGAATTTAATCCTTCCAAATGCTCAGCCATGACCTTTGGGCGAATGTGGTATCCAATACCCTTCGACTACAATATCAATGGTAGCGCAATTGCTCGATTGACAGTAGTGAGGGTTTTGGGAATCTTATTCAACCAAAGGCTTACGTTCCATGACCACATTGGCGTCGTCGCCAAGGAGTCGTACAGTAGACTTGGTTTTGTTTTAAGAAATGCTCGTGACTTCCAGAGCGAACACGTCATACGACTTCTCTTCAGCACATTGGTGCAAAGCAAATTAGAGTCCTGCTCCTGTGTATGTAATCCACACGAGGTTACGTACGCTCTCCGTTTGGAAAAAGTACAAAAGGCATTTCTTAGGTACCTTTATAAGCGAATTGCAGGGTATTACCCTTTCATATACCCAACTCAATTCCTCTTAGGATACTTATACTAGAAAAAACATAGCTTGATCTCTGGGACAGCTGTCAGTAAAATCGCGCCTATGAAGTTCTGAATATAACAGTACGGACAAACGTACCAGTAAATGTCATACTTTATGGGCATGCTGAGCTAATTATAGTTATGAGCGATGAATCATCGTGACCACAGACTATAAACTATCGATATTTTCTATAAAACTTTATTCAAAATTTATTTATCATTTAATTTAAAAAAATAACAATAATAGAGAGGAATAGAGGCCAATGAAACAATGCTTAAAAACGAATTATTGAGACTCGTTGGTCTGCACAAACCCAGCACACCAACGTATGTCTTAGATGACTTAGCCCAAGAAAAGGGTCATAACGTCATAAGACTGCCTCCATATCACTGCCAGTATAATCCGATCGAGCTTATCTGGGCCCAAGTAAAAGGTTTGTTTGCTCGAACTTCAGTTAGACAGATTCTTTATGTATTAACTCCTGTATAATTTATGATATTAAAATATATTTTTCTTTCAAGGTTACGCTGCTAGACATAACACAACACCGCCTTTCACGGCAAATAAAATGTTGCAGTTACTAAACACTACGGTCGAAAATGTATCTGTAGAAGATTGGAAAAAGATAGTTACCAAATGCAGAAAATTAATGGAAGAAGATTGGGAGCAGGACGTTCGATTTGATAATATTTGCGAACAAGAGTTCATTATAAATTTACAAGATTGCTCTAGCGATTCTGAAAGTGATTCGGATATTGATTTGGGGTGTACTCCTTTGGAATAAATAAATGTATCTATTAAAATATTCGTTTCATTTTATTACCCAAATCATAATTTAATCCAATATACATATAATTATGGCAGACAGTCTTCGTGGCGAAGCGGTAGTGAACACGACTGCTGCGCAGGAGGTCACGGGTTCGATCCTCGCTCAGTGCAAATATTTGTATGCATGAATATGGGTTTTTGCACTGGTCTGGTCGTGCCTCGGAAAGCACGTTAAGCCGTCGGTCCCGGCTGCCATACGAATATCTAATGGCAGTCGTTACGGGTTGTTGGAGCCCTCAAAAGTCCAACAATTGGTCTTACTGCAAAGTTTATATCGATAATTACTATCGATATTTTTTTCTGTATCATAACAACCCTAGGAATGTCAGTTTAACAAATGTCGTAGAGATCAAGCTATGTTTTTTCAAGTTTAGGTTATAGTTCCCTCAAAACTAGGAGAGCGTGTGAGCAGATAACCACTGTCTGCAAAATATTTCGCATAAAAATTGATGCACCTGATCTGCTTAACGAGCTACTTCGCTTTTATGTCCCAAATCGATATATCCGGTGCAGAAGACACAAGCTTCTTGCCGTACCCTGGAGCCGTACTGTATCCCGTGCTAACTCCCCGCTGCCTCGCACACTCACCGCCCTCAACAAACTTCTAGATGCCAACCCTGAATGCGATGTGTTTGCTGACGAATGGAAGGAATTGATGCTGATATGTCTGAGGTATTGTGAAATTGATGTAAGATAGGTCTTTAATTAAACAATTCAATTTATGATTTATGTGTGTGATTTAAAGAATTTATTTATATTAATGTGTATTATTTTGATTTAATTTTATTGTTAATTTGTATACTGTGTAGATTCTTATTGTAATTTAGATTTTAATTTGACAATGGTTAATGTAATTAATGTTTTAATTATTTTATATTAACTAGTGGTTAATCCGTTCTAATTAAATAAATAAATCAGTTCAGTCACAATTGCATAGAAACTTGGTAAATGTTTAATGTTACATCTATCTTACCGATCTCCGTGGTGCAGTGGGCGAATACCCGGCCGATCTTTTGATCTACCGCAAATGTTTGCATCATCTACTGATACATAGTACTAGCTCTTTTTAGTTTAGGACTATATAACTCTGTGTGAAATATCCAGCAATATTTATTACTATTTAGTTGATTTTGATAATAATATACCTATAACTTAGGAAGACTAGTCAAATGTACATGTATCCTGCATTTTTATCTCTAATTCTAAACTTTTTTTTGTGTTGTTGTTATTTATATTTATCAATCAATCAATCAAGTCAAATTATTTATTGCGAATATGGGTTAGTAACAGGTGGTTAGTGATACAGTTTGAGTTCGTCCATAATCAGCGTTTATCGCATGCAATTTCAGTTAGTCTTACAAGTAGTAACATTGAAAAAATCAAATAAAGATGGGTTAATTTATCAATCAATAAATCAATTATGTATTGGGTGTATAAAAAGTTTGTAGTTTTTCGTTATATATACAACAACTGTGCGCCATTATCCATTACTATCCATCCAGAGGTTGTCTGAAAGATATAGCATTCAGCGGGTGTATTCTCGAAATCCCTACCGCTACGTCCGGTGGGTAAAGGCCTTATTACTGGTAAATCACTACAAACATACATGTTTTAACACGGGCAATTGGTTTTCATATATATTAGGAAATAGCCCGTGTTATAGCAGTATTTGTAGTAATTGTCCAGCTACAAGGCGTCTACTCACTGATAGGGTCGTAGCGGTGGTAATTTCCAGAATAAGCCTTTTAGCGATAAGGCCGCCAATTGTACTATGGTTATTGATCGAGCAAAGCGAGATCTACAAATCAACTTTGGCAAATCGGCGTTGTATGTATGTATGTATCTTTGTTTGTCCGAGGATAACTTTCGAAGCGTTGATCCGATCATCGTGTAATTTGGTAGTTAAGTAGGTAGGCAGGTATGGCACAATTCTGGTGTGACTTATTAATCTAAAAATGTAGGGGGGTTGTTGAGATATTGAGGTTCAAAAGGGGTAAAAAAAATGAAAATTAGGCTATTAAGCTAATAAGGACGTCAACTGAAAGGTCTTCGTTAGTACAATTCGATCCCGTTTTTAGTTTTAGTTAACTCCTTGCAGTTTTTGAGCTATAATAAAAACTTAAATTTGACTAAATTCACAGAGTACACCAGTGAATGCACAGTGCTGTTATGCGGTATGCGTGTAGCTTTAGTGACACAAATATAGGCTAAATTCTGAAATCCAGAATAATTGCAATTTGTACCCAAAATAAAAACCAAATACATGGACTCCCGTTACCTGTATTTTGAATGTAATTATAGATCTTATTATTTGATTTTTCATTTCGTGGCACTATTCTGATAGTCACAGATTACAAATAATATTTTTTCGTTTTTATGGGAGACTCGCGAGATCGAACCACTAGTGTATGCTGTTTCTTAACAAAATCCTAGTGAACATTAAATATTTAATCTATGGATCTATAATTACTGCATTCATGGGCCTGGGTTGTGTGTGATACAGTGATATAATTGCTTTTTTAACACACTAGCTCGTAAAGTGAGCCATAGTACATCGGTATTAGGGCCTTAACCGAACTAAAACACACACGTGCGTAATAATATAACACACTAGTGCATAATAGAATGATCCCTACAAAGTTAAGTTAGTACCTAACTGCAAATTATATGCGAGTAAACAGAGCATTTTCAATTTAGCCGGGTAATACAGCTTTTGTAACAACAAAGAGGTTTTATGCAGCTGAACATCCTATTACATTTTTGGAATAAATAAATGTAGCCCTAATTAAGACAAAAAAACATTTATTAATATCAAATTACTTATAATTCATAATAATTTGCTATAAAGTATTAGCATTTTATCACTAAAATTATAATTTTGAAGTAGGCTGTATGGCTATAATGTAATCAATCAACTTGGGTACATTTGGCGCGGCAAAACAAAAAAACTTGCGCGCCATTTTCCATTTTTTGTTTGTACACACGCTTGCGTAATAATATAACACACTAATGCATAATAGAATTATCCCTACAAAGTTAAGTTAGTACCTAAATGCAAATTATATGCGAGTAAACAGAGCGTTTTCAATTTAACGGGGTAATACAGTTTTTGTAACAACAAAGAAATTTTATGCCACTGAAAATCCTACTACATTTTTTGGAATAAATAAATGTATCCCTAATTAAGACGAAAGAAAATTCAATATTATCAAATTACTTATAATTCACAATAATTTGTTACTAAATATTTGCATTTTCATATCACTAAAATTATAATTTTATAGTAGGCTGTAAGGCTATATGTAATCAATCAACTTACAACGTGCAAAAAAAAATTTTGCGCGCCATTTCCCTTTTTTTGTTTGTATCGCATTTGTTGCTGTGTGATAATGAATTATATAAATGTCAAGTTTTAGTACAGAAGATTAACAATTGATAGATTTAGCCTAGCCAGAAATACAAAATGCAGCACAAAATGCAAATGAAAATCTAGAGCAAAGTACTTAGCTGTTCACGATAGTTTCATACAATGGAAAAGCAACAAAAGAACCCAGTCATTTTCTGAGAAATGTGTTTTGGCGTATTTCTCTGAACTCGCCAATACATAAAAATCCAGCTCGCTGTGGTGCATCTATTCCATGTTAAGAAGCATAGTAAAGCCCAAACATTGTGTTGATACGTGTGTCAAAACGTAGCTATTGTAACCCACAACCATGTACATCTCGTAGCATGAGTTATTTGGTGCCTTCTCTTTCCATTAATTTGTATGATTTACCTTTGTCACCGACGTTTACGCAAGAAGTAAATGAAGATACTAAAGTGGCAATTACCAATGTAAGACCAACTGTGAGATCACCATCAAAAACAATCCAATATCGTTTTGAAAATTGTACATTCACCAATTGTTTTAATAATTAAACGATTACAATAATGCATGTTTTTTTTCCTCGCAAGAGTGTTAAAAAAGTGCGTATGAAACTCGTGAGCAACTAGCTCACTAGACACTCCGCTGATTTACGCCCTCGCCTACGACTCGGGCTGCAAACCACAGCCGTCGTGTATAATGAGCAACTTAGCTCACTTGTATCATAATATACTATTGTTAGCTTTACTGTGGTGTAGGTATTGTTTATTTCTTGTGTTTGTCAGTCAATTTCCATTTTGTGATGTTACAGGTCTGAAACTAATTTATTTTGTTTTTTTTTAATCAAGTAACAAAAGGGCTTTGTCGCTCATGCGATTATGACACCCTGGTAAACATTAGAAAACTAACTAATTATACAGGTCAAAACTTATTTAGCTACCTCCTATCTTCCAACTTGAATAGTTGTTTGGCAGTATCTGTAAACGGATCTGCCAAAATACTATTACAATCACCAATATTAAAACTAGAAGTATTTCTCGCACCATTGTTTATTTAATAGCTAATCCACACGAGTATCCGATAATAAAAACCGGCCAAGTGCGAGTCGGACTCGCGCACGAAGGTTCCCGTACCATTATCTATAAAAACAGTTAAATATCACTTTTTTTGTATGGGGGGCCCACTTAAATATTTATGTTATTTTAATTAATTTTTAAAGTGAATATATTACCAAATATTCTTTGAATATTTCAAGCGTCTACCTGTTGCCGTTATCAATATCGAACAAAACCGAGCAAAAAAATCACGTTTGTTGTATGGGAGCACCCTTAAATATTTATTTTATTCTGTTTTTAGTATTTAATGTTATAGCGGCAACATAAATACTGCCCTTGTAACGAAAAAGGGCACATCTAACATTTTTTTCAGATTTGAGTTAGATACATATTCGGAATCAGGAAAAAAAGGCGCATCTGCCTGAATTTCAAAGAAAAATCTATCCTTGATAAGCAAAGAGCTACGATAAGCCTAAAAGGCACAAGTAACATCCAAATTCATATTTTTTAACTCAAAAAGGCACATATTACAATGATTAAGTTAAAAAAGCACAAATGCATAGATATGGCTTTCACCATATGTTATTATTTTTGTTTTGCTAAATAAAAAAGGCTTATTTAAAAGGTGTTACATTAAAAAGGCTGATTTGGCAGATATTCCTTTTATATCTAAAGTGAACATTACTATTAAAATCATTGTATTAAAAATATAAGGCTCAAGTAACCAGTTAGGCCTATTTTGTGTAATATTATTATACGGAAGAGAGGTGGGGGTCAACGGTCAACTCCGGTCGGATCCTTCATGACGTCAGTAGTGCCGTTAGTGTAAAGTGGAACGCATGTTCGTTTTTGCCGGTAAGTCAAATTTATTTTAAAGCTTATTTGCGTGGCCATTTTAAATAGTTATTGATCTTGGTATGCCGTCATGAGTTATTTGAAGTATCGGAGCTATTAACCTACGTAATTATAATGATTTCGTACCTATTTATAACTTACCTACTCTCAAATCATGCGCCGACTAACACCGGCGCCCGCGCTGCCGCGCGTAAACCTTAATTCCTATTTCAAACGGTTGAAAATGGAATGCTTGTTGATACCACACGATACTCACATAGATACATCATACTTATTCTGTCGGCACACGTTTTGACATGCTTTCTATCATAACAAGTTTATTTAGATGATAGGTATTGTTTTTTTGTTAAGTTTGTTTAGGTATGATTTCCTGTAATGGTTTTTTTTATTACACCAGCTCACAGGTCAGGGGTTATGTATATCGTACGTATCTTTATAGGTATTTCTGTACCTAAATCGATAATATTGATAGTTAATATAGACTTTGTCATACAAGATTCATAAAAGATTTATAATTTTCTAATAGGAAGTAAGTAAAACTGATTAGATATTTTTCAATGTTTCTTTACAAAGTCACGTATTTTTTACTAAACACCTAAAATATAGGAGTTTGTTGAGAAAATAGTAGGCAGTTTGTTTTTACTTTTGATTTTCCCTCTAAATATTTCACAATTAGTCCATAATAAGAAAAACAAAATAATAATTTTATACAATAAGGAAAGGTGCATGAGGAATCCATTCCAGTTAATGAAATCTTGTAAGATTTGTACTGTCATCTGGACTTAGCCTTAATAGTCACGCGGGGTTTCGATTTTCTAAAATAAATTAATTGTTTTAAAGTGTATAGGTACATGGTGAGTTTAGGTCAACAACTACTCCATGTCGTAACATGTCGGCTGAAATTTAGTATGGATGTTGTTTAGGATCTGGAATTAGAACATACTCCTATCGCTAGATACATATCTACGTACCACTTGCTTTATAGTTTTAGAATTGTTCGTAATTGAGTGTTTAATTTGGTTCCAGCTATACATCGAAAACCCTACTTATGCAGTCACGAAGCGCAAGATTGGTTCATGCTGCATTACAAAAAAGTACTCAATATGAAACACATCCATCCACTAGCGGCTTTCAAAATGACTCGACGCCAGCTTTGGTGCAAGACCACAACTCAGAATCCGATACCACCAGAGTCTCCGATTTTGATTCTGATGATTCAATATTTGACAAGAATTACGAGCCACCAAAAAAATGTGGTTCAAATATTTTAGCTGAAGATTCTGAATCTGAATCAGACTCTATACCATGCTCTCAGCAAAACTTGGAGAGGACTGTAATTATGGACTCATCAGATGAAACTAACGCTGAAACAACAATAACAGATAATAACATAGAGTTGACTAAGACAGGAGCTATAAGAAAGCGAAAGAAATATACCATAAACGCAAAGGATCGGAAAAAAAATAAAAAAGATTCTAAAATAATGAATAAATACTGGGTAAAAGTTGGATGCAGTGTAAATATTTGTAAAAAGAAGTGCTCAACACATTTTTCTAAAGAAAGACGAAAAGTTATAAACCGAAATTTTTGGAAAATGTCATGGACCGAACAAAAATGCTTCTTTCTTAGCAACACTTCTCAAACAAAACCCGCTCGACCAAAAAAGAGAACTGATGATCAAATAGAAGGGAAAGAATACATACGATCAAAAACTGTCTCATATTTTTTGGTTAATGAAAATTGCGATAAAGTTCAAGTATGCAGGACTTTTTTCCTGACGACTCTGGGATATAACCAAACAAATAATAAGGCAGTGCGGAATATCCTGGACAGTTACTATAAAAAACAAGGTCCACAAACAATAACTGATGGACGTGGTCACCATGAAAACCCACGAAAAATAGATAGTACAAAAATAAAAGAACACATAATGTCATTCTGTCCTGTTGTATCTCATTACAGACGAGAACACGCACCAAATAGAAAGTATCTGCCTTCTGATCTCAATATTCGCATAATGTACGATCATTTTTGTGAAAAAGAGCCTAGCATCAAAGTATCATACTGTTTGTACCGAAAAATCGTTAAAGAACTTAACATCTCCTTTGCGAAATTGGGGCATGAGCAATGCGAAGTGTGTGAAAAATTCATTATTCACAACCCGAACCAAGAAATTAGACACAGAAATTGCGAAGAATGTAAAAAATACGAAATTCATCATGAGCGGTATATTTCAGCGCGTAAAAAGTACGAAGAAGACGCTGATAACCAAACGCAGAAACGCAGCGATCCCGACACTATATATTTTGCGGTTGATCTGGAAAAGGTAATTATGTTACCTCGTATGGAAGAATTCAAAACTGTGATGTTTTGTCCCAGAATCATCGTGTTCAACCAGAGTTTTGTTCCTATAGGAGATAAAAAGATGCACGAGACTGGTAAAACCTTTGCATCTGTATGGCATGAAGGTGTCTCAGGAAGAAAAAAAGAGGATATAATCAGTTGCTTCAGAGCGTTTTTCTTAGAAAATCGAGACTTGAAGCATATCGTGCTGTGGTTAGACAACTGCGCAGCACAAAATAAAAATTGGACTCTGTATTCCTATATGGTTCATCTAGTAAACTCTCCCGAAGTTAGTTTTGAGACTATTACACTGCGGTATCTGGAGGTCGGCCACACTTTCATGGCTGCAGATGAGTTCCACCACAGAGTGGAGCTTTCTCTTAAAAAGGCGAAACGAGTCTACGACTTTGAAGACTTTACTAAAGCCGTGTCCGATACAGGTCCAAACACCAAAGTTAAAAATATGACTGTACAAGACTTTTATGACTTTGAAGACTGTTCATCTTTATATAAACTACAACATTCCAGACCTCGTGCTTATATGAACAGTATGTGTGAAACTGTTTTTCGGAGAGGATTTACATCACTGCTGTATAAAATCAACCACAGCACAGAAAATCAATTAGAGTTAGATTTTCTTAAGAATAAGAATATAAAAAATGGCACTCCGCCACCACGACAAAAGTTGGTTGAGAGAGGTGTGACATCAATAAGAAAGTCTGCTATTTTGGCAAAGCTCGGTCCTCTCATGCCTTCTAATAGAAGAGTTTTTTGGGAGACTTTGGCAGTTAATGATAATTCTGCTGACCTCACTCAAACTTATGAAGATTAACGAATATTGTTGCAACAAATAGAGAGACATTCTAAACCAACGTTGATTAATTTTATAATCTTCCGTTCATAGTTCTAAGTGTAATAATTGATCTCTTTAACTGTGTAATTTAAGTTCCTACAAATCTAAACGTTATTGATATAGGTACCTAAAAGGAATGCTAGCTCAAATAGATTTAATTTTATTATAAACTTAACAAAGTCTATCATTGTTATTTGTTTTGATCTCAATTAATGTTAACTGCCATCTAACTATTTAATCTTGATTAATAATATTACAACTGTGTGAGAAGGATGATTAGGTGAATAATTAAGTAAGAATAATGGAGGGGCCAAATGATGTGATCTCTTTATATGCAAAGAGTTAGAAGGTTAACTTGTTGATTGATTTATTTAATGTTTCTTTATTCTATTATTTTCATTAATAATATTTGTTAAAAAAAATCTTCTATTCATGTAAGTGTAATAATTCATCTCTTTAACTGTGTAATAAGAGTTCCTTAAAGTTTCAACAAATGGAAGTTATTTTGTTATCAAAAAGGAATGCTAGCTAAAATTAGGTATAATAAAGTTTCAGGTACAATTTTATTATAAACTTAACATAGTCTATCATAGTTATTTGTTGTGATCTCAATTATTTTTGTGTGCCATATAACTATTTCACCTTGATTAATAATAATTACAACTGTGCGAGAAGGATGATTAGGTAATAATTAGTAAGTATGATGTGATCTCTTTAAATATGCAAACAATTAGAAGGTAAACTTGTTGATTTAATAAATGTTTTTTTCATTGGGTATATTATTTTCGTTTCATTTGTATAAAAAAATAATCAAATCTCCTGTTAGGTAGGTAGTTGAAATATTTTTCAATATAATAAAAATATGTAATTTTACCTCTAAGTAAAATAATTTCCAAAATAAGCTGATATGTTATTACATAAGAAAGACACAACTGCGTAGAATGTGACCTTTTATTTTAATATATAAAACAGTATTACATTAAAAAGTCGCAATTGGCTAGTTGTGACCTTTTGATGTAAAATTGATACTATAATTTTATTTTTTGTACTAAGTTAAAAGTAAAAATCATGATTTTTAAAATAATGGGATAAGATAAATAAATAATAAAACAATGTTAAGGGAGATCTTATGTATATGCAACTAATTGCATTAAAATATTTTATAAATTCATTATAAAAAGTATATTATGTCAGAAAAACATCGAAAAACTTTAAACCCATTTATCTCGACTTTTACAATTTGTTAGTTGTGCCCTTCTTCGTTATGAGGGCAGAATACATATTCTGTGAAAATGTCAACTGTCTCACGGTTCATGAGATACAGTTTGGTGACTGACGGACATACAGACAGCGGAGTCTTACTAGTAGGGTCCCGTTTTGCCCTTTGGGCACGGAACCTTAAAAATAATTATTTTGCGTAGTCGGGTAAAAGCATATGCCTATATCTATCTATATAGGTACCAAATTTCATCGAAAATTGTCCGGCTGTTTAGTCGTGAAAACGTCGCAGACAGACAGAGAGACAGACAGAGCTAATTTCGAATATTAGTATGGATTCTGCTTTTACATGTACTTGCAATAACTAAACTAATGAAAAAAGTATTTATATCAAGTATGTACTAAAGTAGGTACGTTGTATATGAATATTCGATGGAATGCACAAGGAAAACAATTTGTTTGCCAATAAACGAGAAGTGTCATATCAAATAGTATTACCATAGAAAAATAATAATCCCTACGTAAAGTTATTACCTACCAACTATACTCAATAATAAAATAGTGGATTTATGAACCTTATTATTAAGTCAAATCAATATCATTGGATATTTATTGCCAAGCATAGACTGGTCTTCGATTATGCCAGCTATAACAATATTTTCACTCTAGTGTTAGTAGTTCGGTTGTGAGCCCTGTTCACCCAACTACTTATACTTTTTAGTGTTCTAAGTAGGTGCAAAGTACTCTGTGGGTGAAACGGAAATACCTTAAAATCCCTTTTACACCAAAATACCTCTGTCGGTCATTAATCATCATCTTACCAAGCAATTGTAGTTAACTGTTGAACATAGGCCTTCCTACCGATCCATCCTGCGTGAACGGTCTTGAGCAGCCTGTACCCGACGGCTCCCAGCATCCAGTAATCATAATTTGCGATGGTCGTATGGGCATACAAGTATGAATTGCCATTACCTAGTTAGGGTTCCGTAACTCAAAAGGTAAAAAGGAACCCTTATAAGGTCACTCTCTTGTCCGTCTGTCTGTCTGTCAAAAAGCAAGGTTACAGCACAAATAAACGAACAATTTCAAACCATAAAAAAGTTTAAAATTAAAGGGTGTCCCCATACATTCATGATTGACGCTTAATCGGCAGCAACCTCAAATAAGGTAAATACATAGAATTGTGCTATTGAATAAAATAAATATTTATGTGGGGCTCCCATACAACATACAGGATTTATAGATAATGTTACGGAACCCTTCGTGCGCGAGTCCGACTCGCACTTGGCCAGTTTTTTTAAGACTTTATTGTACACTTGTTCATGCAAATAAATATTTTGTATCTTTGTGTCTTTATTAGGTCATCCTACACTGAAACTTTTTAGTGCGTGATTTTCTCTCAAGAACATTTTTCCCCATATGCAGTCCTCCCCATAGCTCGATTCCCTACAATAAACGAAACCTACAATAATAGTCCACGTCTCTGTATAAAATGATTACGATAGAGTTATATTCTAGTGGTTCGCCCCGAACTGAGATCTAGCGAGTCTCCCAAAACACAAAAGAAAATATTCTTAGGGCGACTCGCGCAACGATGCCTAAACGAATTAAGTGGCTAAATATGAAATAAGGAGTTGTCAAATCATACAAATACGTAAAATTTAATATGTTTAGTCACTAAATACGTTAAGGGATCGTTGTGCAAGCCGGCCTTAATCTTTGACCAATAAAATAGTGCCTCGAAATTCAACCAACATACTTGACCTACAGTTTCATTCAAATGACAGGTAACGAGAATTCATGTTGGTGGTAATTGTTTTTGGGGTACAAGTTGCAGTTATTCTGGATCTCAGACTTTTGCCTGTATTTGTGACACATAAGCTACACGTATAACAAATTACAGTACTGTGGGGTCACTGGTGTACCCTGTGAATTTTGTCAAAATACAGTTTTTATTATGGCTAATAACTCAGAAACTATAAAGAATTTGCTAAAAATAAAAACGGAATATAAATGTACTAATGAAGAACTTTTATTTGACGTCCCATTTGACCTAATAGTCTCATTTTAATATTTTTTACTCCTCTTGAACCCCAATATCTCAACAACCCTCCAACATTTTTAGCTCATTTAGTCACACCAAAATTGTGCTATCACTACCTATCTATGTATTCAATTTCACGATGATCGGATCAACGTTTCGAAAGCTATCCTCGGACAAACAAACATACATACATACATACAATGCTGATTTGCCCAAGTCGATTTAGAGATCTCGCTTCGCACGATCAACAAGACACAATCAATCAATCAATACACAGCATTGACGTATTTGGACTGTCAGTTCAAAAACGTCAATGCTGTGTATTGATTATACCGTGGCCTCAGTCCTCGCCGATACTCTAGAATGTGATTGATTGAACGTATGCGGATATAACTGTGCTCGGTACAGAGTTACTTGCTTTTGATTAAATTAATTAGAACATCTGGCTCGCGACAGATAAACACAATTGTTAAGATACAGGAAATAGGTTGAGTGTGAGTTATGCTAAGTCGTGAGGCTTCTAGCTTGGATTAATGCAACATGAACTCCATAACCGTGCATTGGGATTTTGGTATGTTTCTGTGACCTCTTTTACGGATAAGTTCACTTAAAGTCTTTTGTCAATTGGTTTAATCTATTCATACAGCTCCTGCTGGCAAATTGAAGAATTTTAGACACTTGTCTCGCCGGCCAGCGCGTTGGTGAGGAAATGATTGCTATCCGTTAGGCCGAATGGTGCGGGTGGTGTCCGCCGATGTAGTTCACGCCTGTTATTTTGGCACGGTGCACTCGCTGCTGCAGTATGGCGCCGAGCTGTGGGTGCGCGCTGCTGACAGGGAGCTCGAGTTCCGATTCCAGAAAAGGGCTGTACGAGCTATCGTGCGAATCCGTGGTGACGAATCTGCAAGACCACACTTTAGGAGTCTAGGAATTCTGGCGTTGCCTTATATAGTTATCTATCAAGTGGCAACCTACGTTGGAATCAACCTGGACTCTTATGAAAAACTCGACCACTTTCATACGTATGGCACCCGCAATTGGCACAGCCTCGAGTCGATATCGAGATCATTTACTAAATCGGCGAAGCTGACGCATGTCATGCATGGGTCCAGCCGTCTACAACAAGCTTCCCGACATACTAACGCAGGCTCATATCTTAGTTATTTTCAAAAAAAGAATAAAGCGCTGGCTTATTGAGCAAAATGTTTATAACTACGACGAGCTTATAGCTCATAAACGAAGAAGTATTTATTGCTATTATTGTTGTCTTTATTTAGTAATTGACTAATTATATTTTGTTCGAATTTTATTTACAATTGTATTTACTTACGTACAAAATAAGGTGTTGACCTAATGTTTATTGATCGAGCGAAGCGAGATATCTAAATCAACTTGGACAAATCGGCGTTTTATGTGTATATGTATGTACGTATGTATGTATGTACTTATGTTTGTCCGAGGATAACTTTTGAAGCGTTGATCCGATCATTGTGAAATTTAATACATAGGTAGGTAGTGATGGCACAACTTTGATGTAACTAAATGAACTAAAAATGTTGGGGGGTTGTTGAGATATTGGAGTTCAAGAGGTGTAAAAAAATGAGGCTAACTGTATTAGTACATTATGGCTCCGTTTTTATTTTTCGTAAACACTTTATAGTTTTTTAATTATTAGTCATAATAAAAACTGAACTTTGACAAAATTCACAGGGTACACCAGTGACCCCAAAGTGCTGAAATTTTTTGGTATGCGTGTAGCTTTAGTAACACAAATATAGCCAATAGTCTGAAATCCAAAATAACTGCAATTTGTACCCCAAAAAAGAAGAACCAATTTACATGAACTCCCGTTACCTGAAATTTGAATGAAATTGTAGGTCAAGTAAATTGGTTTTGGCACTATTTTATTGATCGATCGAAGCGAGGTCTCTAAATTAACTTGGGCAAATCGGCGTTGTATGTACGTATGTATGTTTGTCCAAGGCTAGCTTTCGAAGCGTTGATCCGATCATCGTGAAATTTAATACATAAGTAGGTAGTGATAGCTCAATTTTGGTGTGACTAAATGAGCTAAAATGTTGGGGGGTTGTTGAGATATTGGGGTTCAAGAAGGGGTAAAAAAAATGAAAATGAAGCTAACTGGTCAAATGGGACGTCAAATGAAAGGTATTCATTAGTACATTTAGACTCCGTTTTTTATCATAATTTTTTTTGTAGATTTTAAGTTACTAGCCATAATAAAAACTAAATTTTGACAAAATTTACAGGGTACACCAGTGACCCCACAGTGCTGTAATTTAGTATGTGTGTAGCTTAAGTGATATAAATATAGGCAAAAGTCTGAAATCCAGAAAAACTACAATTTGTACCCCAAAAAGGGTAACCACTCGACATGAACTCGCGTTACCTGTAGTTTGAATAAGACTGTTATTTATTTCGTGGTACTATTTTGATAGTCAAAGATTACAAATAATATTTTTTTTGTATCAATCGAAGACTCGCGAGATCTCAGTTCGGGGCCACTAGTTATCAATAATTTATTATTATGACTATTATCAACTATTTTTTCGCACAATAACAGTACAATTGATATATGATTCCGGCTCAGTAAAAGAGATACGATTGGGTGCGCGGTGCTGCGCCTCTCTTAGGTGCCAGTGCGGTGCGCCAGTCGAACACCTTGGGTACCATGAATTATCATGTACCAGGGCCGCCGTTAGGATTTTCAGTCTCGTATGTCGGTTTTTTGCATCGTCGACGTTACATCCGTTCTCGAACTGAACGGGAGGATGGTAAGCGGTCTGAAGGTATGACTCTCGTACCTTATGAGAAGGAAGGTACAAGAGTCATAGAGAAAGGATGTAACGTTGACGCTGCAAAAAACCATGAGAAGGGTAGGCTCTTTGTGTGGGACGCCACGTGCGTCGATATCCTTGCGCTATCTCATCGCGCATTCAGCCGAAGATCTCAAGCGGCGCAAATGTGGAAATCTCAACAGAGCTTACATATTTGTACCATATATAAATAAATAAATAATGCTGGACATTGCGCACAGCGCCATCTAGCCCCAAACTAAGCAAAGCTTGTACTATGGGAACCAGATAACTGATAGAATACTTAAATACATTTTTTTCTAATTATATACATATAAATATCTAAGTATATACAAATATCTGTACATCATGCAAACATTTGTCTTGCGGCGGGAATCGAACCTGCTACCTCCTGCGTCTCAGACAGCTATTCGCCCACCGCGTCACGGAGGTCGTCAAAATCGTCTTTTTTCATCGGGAATTAAACAGAGCTAAATCTAGTGTCTAATGCGAACTACTTCTAACCGGATCGCTATTTTCCTCGTTCTTAATTAGCTGGTATTAGTGGGCAGGTTGGCTAATCAGTCGAGCATGTAATAGGCACAATTAAACCGAACCTACTTTATACTGAGTAGTACTTACTTCCATTTATTAGTAAAAATAGTAAATAATGATAACCAGATTTACAATTGATGTTCCCATCTCTAGCGTTTACTACGCCCATCCCTATGGTTTGACAGACTGGCTTGGATTGCGTATTATTTTTTTATAAATCGTTAGGTAATAATAAAACGTTTAATACATTCATTATCTGAATTATTATTTAAAATATCTCTCTAGAAAAAGATACGAAACAGTTGAATATCTAAAGAAACGATCTATACCTAAATAGTTAAATTTCTCTAGCGGGGCTATTTCAAAACTTCGGAATGCTATCGGATCAGTCCGACAGTTTTTTTCGAATTCAATTTTGAATCAGAAACGCTATTTTATAAAATACTAGCCGACCCGCCAGCGGCTTCACACGCGCAAAGACCAAAAACATTATTACTTTAAAAACTTACGTGATTGAGTTCAATCATTATTTTAAAGACGAGATTTATCACGTACCGTCTTATCGGTGCTTTGGCCGACAATGTTTCGGTTCAATTAGTGAACCTTCATCAGCGTGAGTGCGATCCGCTTCAAATCGTACACGTGAACCGAAACATCATCGGTCGAAACACCAATATAACGGTATGTGATAAATCCCGTATTTATAATAATGATTGAAATCTACCACGAAAGTTTCTTAAGTAAAAATGTAACATAGAGTTGGAAGATATATTAGCAGTTCAAGTAGTAGACTTACCACAGTAATAAAAGCTCTTTACTAAACAGTTCCTATCATAAAAATCTAGAGTTGGAAACAGGGTATCAGGATGGTGGACTGTGTTAAACGGATTACTCGGCCTAATGCCGCTACAGTACAAACCTCGTAAGTCGTTGCATCATTAATTGTTCTTGTGAATAGTTACTTAATAGACCAACAGTTGGAAGGCATTGTTGGCTCATTATCGCTTTCGAATTGACTGGATAAAGTTATATTGTTAGATGCTCAGCTAAGTGACTAAGGTGTTCAAGTTTTATCGTTCTTGTTAGCTGTTCAGTGAACACTTTACTTATATCTTTAGTTGTCTCAATAAAAACTCTGTTTATACAGGATGCTTCTAGGATAAATAACACGATCAATTCCATCCAAAGGTTGTCTGATGGAAATTACTACTTAGAGTTATGACTGGAAATTGTATATCATGTATGTTGAATTTTTTTATGTTCATACCACCAATGAACAGATTTTACTAAATTTTCGACAACTGGAAATCAATCTCAGGGCTAGTGTAACGAAGACTGGGACTCGAACCCATAACCTCCAATGCAAACATACGCTTCAAATCGAAACAAAACATTGTGCTTGGCGGCATAAATAGGTATGATGGTAGGACATCTCCAGGTGAGCCTTTTCACAAGGAATTCTACTACTTGGTAACCTTACCCACATGTTTTGAACTAGAATATAGGCTTTTGGTATAACATTACTATGTACCTAATTAGGTACATGTAGAATGAATGAATGAAATACTCGTTATTGCACAACAAACAAATATTCAGTAATAATGGAAATAAACAATAAATAAAGGTACAATGGACAGTCTCATCGCTAAAAGCGATCTCTTCCAGACAACCTTTGGATAGACAGGGTAAACAAAATCAAAAGATGACGGTGTAAAAGTACAGACACAAACAGAATCCACAAAATAAAATATACCTATTGATTATACTAATAAACCTGAACTCAAAAACATACAAATTATATATAAATAAACTACGAGTACACTACATAAAGAGGATAAATAACATAAACACTAACTAGCAGTTACGAGAAAACGAGAGGAAATGGTTGTATATCTTTCCTTTGAGAATATGAAGAGATTGGGACGACCTTATAGATAAGGGAAGGCATTCCACAGTCGCACAGCTTGTACTGTGAAGGAGTCACTATAAAATTGTGAACTATGGACGGGAGTTTGAAGCTGTAGAGCTTCGGAAGAACGAAAGGTTCAAGAGTGTGCCTGATACAGAAACTCGAAACACTCTTTTAGACAAGAAGGTGAAGTGGGATTATAGAGAATGATAAAAAAAAGTGATAGAATATGTGCATTCCGGCGACGACGGATAGGGTGCCACTTGAGTTTTCTCTAGAGTTTCACTAGAGTTTGAGTCTTTTGAATGTACTTACTGATCACATCACACTAATATTATAAATGCGAATGTTTGGATGTTTGTTTGTTTGTTAATCAATCAAATCCTAACGTCTGAACCAATTTCGATGAAATTTAGTATTTACGTAGATTATAACCTGGATCAACACATAGGCTACTTTAACCTATAAATCAGGTCCCATGGGTGTCAAATTGCAACAGCGAGTTTAGCTTTATTTCTAAGTTACCTACACATTTAGTAGTGTAACGTGTACGAAGTCTCGGACAACAGCTAGGGTCGAAATAAATTTATTTAGATTTTTCATTGATTGGTCTCTGCTCTCTGTGACCTATCAAATGTGACCGATAACTTTTTTCAATATTTTTGCCCCGGCCCTTCTGACAATTCGATGCGCAAATAAACACATATTTTCATACGAAATGTGACTAGTCTACGCATAAAAACAATTCTCAGGGTGACTTGCGCATCGCTGCTTCATCATATTTAGTGCCTTGATAATAATATGATCAAGTGAAATGTCAAATCATACAAATACGTCAAATTAAAACATGTTTAGTCGATAATTACATTTAGGGATCGTTCTGCAAGCTGGGTTTATACATTTAACTTTCCACACACAGGCTTTTTTGAAATTCGATGCGCAAATAAACACAACACCCTACAAACATTTTTTTATACTTAACAATAATGAAAAAGGGAGCAAAATGCCTTTAATAACAATAAATATTTACATGACTAAAATACAGAAGAAACAGTTGAATCATCTAAAGACCGTTGCAACCAATCTATAGATAGTTCAACTGCTGCAGATCACTACCAGGCGGAAGTGTACCCAAGACACTGGCTGCATTGCATAAGCGCCAGCTCTCGGATCACACGTCGCTTCGATCGGATGCCCAGAAAGAATTTTGAAAACGCGATGGGACCCGGTACCCCATGGACCCAGGGCCTCGACCCCAAATGGCTCAAAAACGTAAGCTCTGTCGAGACTACCGTATTTGTGCTGCTTGAGAAATTGACTAGTCTACACATCAAAATAATTCTCAGGGTGACTTGCGCAACGATGCTATTTAGTGCCTAGATAATAATATGATTAAGAGAATTGTCAAATTATATAGACACGTCAAATTTAAACATGTTATGTCACGTGCAAGCCGGGCTTAGTATGATTAGTTTACTGTTAGTAAATTTATTATTGATCGAGCGAAGCAAGATCTCTAAGTCAACTTGGGTAAATCAACGTTGTATGTATGTATGTTTGTTTGTCCGAGGATAACTTTCGAAGCGTTTATCCGATCATCGTGAAGTTTGATATATAGGTAGGTAGCAATAGCACAATTTTGGTGTGACTAAATAAGCTAAAAAGGTTGGGAGGTTGTTGAAATATTGGTGATATAAAAAAATGAAAATGAGGCTATTAGTTCAAATGGGACGTCCAAGAAAAGGAGTTCATTGGTATATTTAGATTTCGTTTTTATTTTTATATTTTTTATAGTTTTTCAGTTATTTGCCTTAAAAACTGAACTTTGACAAAATTCACAGGGTACACCAGTGACCCCACAGTGCTGAAATTTGGTATGCGTGTAGATTTAGTAACACAAATATAGGCAAAAGAATCTGAAATCCAAAATAACTGCAATTTGTACCCCTAAAAAATAACCATATTACATGAACTCCCGTTACCTGTAATTTGAATGAAACTGTAGGCCAAATAAATTGGTTATCATTTCGTGGCACTATTTTATTAGTCAAAGATTAAGGCCGACTTGCACAACGATCTTTAAACGTATTTAGCGATTAAAACAGTTTAAATCGTACGTATTTGTATGATTTAACAACTCTTTAAATCATATTTAGCCCCTAAATACGTTTAGGCAACGTTGCGAGTGGCCATAAGAATATTTTTTTATGTTTTGGGAGACTCGCGAGATCTCAGTTCGGAGCGAACCACTAGTTACCCAGATATACCTACAACACAAGAGGCGTTTGCAAGTTGTTTAACTGTTGTTCAAAATAATCGAAGTGGACTGAGTGAGGTCAGCTATTCCGAGTTTTCCATCTACCAACACGACAGTTCTACAAATTGATATTCAGTAGAAATAGTTCTTGGTCTATCCGACACATTTACTTTAAAAACAGGTTTTTAGTTACAATTCATCACATTTCAAAGATCTTCTTACTAGTCAGTAAGGAAGGGGATCGCGACCGGTAACCGGCTTTCGATTGTTAGAATCCGACAGCGTTTCTTTTTATTTTCATAATAAAATATAACATACAATGAACATAATATATGTGGCGTTCTACATATCTACATCACTAGTACGCATGGGGCATCCCCAGGTAAGATGGTAGATCTGCCACTGTCAGTTGACGCACGTTGGGCTTTTGAAAAAATATTGTGTTTCACATTATCCAAGATTTATCTTCCCTAGCGCTGGTTCTCTCATGTATCTAGTTTAAAACATTGATAATATAGTGTTGTTAACGTTTACACAGTCGTTTCAATTCTTCGACTTGGGATGTCACAAAACTCCCACATATACAATGAACCCAAGGAGCAGTTTGAAAACGCGCACGATATGTGGAAATGTAGGGATGGTGCAGAGGTTGTGAGCCACTCTATGAATTAGCATTCTGAGATACAAGACTAGTCGCGGCATTAGCATTCTGAGATGCTACTTTTTGACTGCATCTTTGTGGGCTCTGGATTCAAACGTAGAAATTATATTCCTTAAAATCACAAGGATCACTTTCAAACGTCAATTTTATCACCTGTTCCTACGCAACCAAGCTAGTAAAAATAAGGCAATAAACAAGACGGTTATTCTTTTGTATTATCATTTTAGAATACATAGAAATAAAAAACACATAAATTAAAAACAATAATAGTCTAATATAATTTAAAATCGAACTAGCCTGTAAGATCCCCTGCAGGGCAAAGGCTTCCTTTGCCTTTTTTTATTTTATAAAAGTATATTTATAAAATTCGTATTTACATTTTAATAAAACTGTACAACTTTTATTTACTCACTTCTTTATTTATTTTTTATTTTACTTCATCGCTGCTGCATTACCTTCGCTTCTGCTGTTTCAGCTGAAAATCAGCGTTGGGTGCTTAACATCAACATTATGCTGAGCTGAACGCCATTATTAGTAGCACCTACGGGCACTGGAAACTGCGACACAGTATTTTACTAATGCATTTTCCAGTGTTCACATTGTTTTAGTCACATGTAAAGAGGTTCACTGAAATAAATAAATTACAAATTACAAAAAGTGCTCTGAGTGCAAATGACATATGCAAATTCAAATTCGTTTATTACTCCAGAAATAACATAACAGTTTACAAAAACCAAAGCGCTATTATTAGTAGGTATTACCCGTGCGCGATAAGTTGGGACCTGAGCGCGGTGACGTCATATTGGCGTGTTTGTACCGCCCGCAAAAAAGCGAACATAACAAGCAGCCGCCCGCGGCTTCGTTTTTGTTTTTTTAACCTAATTTATTATGTTACTCAGGGAGGACGCTGCTTTTTATCTAATCTTTTTTACACTATTTGAATAAAATAAAAATACAATGTTTAAGTTTATACATTTATTTTATCTATTATTTACATTATCTCATCTTCGTCACTACTTAGTGGATTTATGCCTTCTAGAGGTTGTTCTTTGTCCTCAGTCTCACTATAATCACTTGACGAAGAGGTATCCGATAAATTTACAATTAATTGCGATTCATTCGTCTCTTGTAAGAGGTCATCGTCCCAATACTTTTGTCGACAAACTTTTTACAAACTATAACAACAAAACAATGACACAAACTATAACAACAAAAACTACAACAACAAAACAATAACACAAACGAAAACTAAAAGAATTCCAGAGCGCGTCGTTACGTGACGTAGGCCAGTACGAGACTAAAAACCCTAGTAAAAAATAGTGATGCGAACGGTACAATACGGGCGCCATCGGGGAAGTGCAGGGGAAGCGGTCGGGGAGTCGCATTCCTAGCAGGTCCCAAGTTATCGCGCACGAGTAATACATATAACAATAAAAAACATTATTAGACACATGAGTCGAATTGTATTATTGGATTCAATTGTATCTACTGTTTCTTAAATTTGTTTCATGTTTGTTTGGGGAATGTTCTGAGGAGCTATTTGATCTCATCCCGTCGTCGAGATTTTACCACCGCACTTCTCGACAACGTAATAAAGCTCATCCACATATAATCGACAATTGGGTATCGCGCACCACACGCTTCACGCGATCTTTTCTACCCCATACTTGCAAGATGTGGAATGAGCTACCATCTGAGGTTTTCCCATTAGACTACGACATGGCACGCTTCAAGAGAAATGTAAAGAGGTTTCTTCAGTGTAGGGAACGCATCGACAATACCCCGGGTGTTGCCGGTGTCAATAGGCGACGGTGACCACTTACCATCAGGTGGGCCGTAAGCCTGTTTCCCCACAAATAACATAAAAAAAAAAAAAAAAAAAAATGTGTCATTTTGTGTGTACCAAATATATGATTATTCTTTATATATTTACTATTATATTTATCTTGGGATTCCGCTGACCAGGATACCGAAAACGCGTCAAGAACGAACTTAATTTCATTCATTCCATTTGGAGTTGATGTTGTTTGTTAGAGTCGTGTGAAATATATGTTTTTATTTTAATTTTAATTCGTTTGCCGTAATGAGGTAGCGTGATGAGCTATTTAACCGGTAACTGGCAAGTATGTCAACCTGCTTTCCGCGTGAATTTGATCCAAGTCAGCTCTAGCGATACCTAGTTTAGAAACAGAAACGTTGTTGGAAGGTTTTGTAGCGGTTCAACGCGAGCCTCTACATAAGCTATTAGCTCTGACTTGTCTTGAATCTAGATCTTGTTTATCAAGGATTTTCGAAGGCCCGGTAAATGATCGGTTAGCTGGTCAGCAGGTACCAACTATTCTTCACTGTTCGTCACCTTTAAAAAGTCTGGTTTTAGAGACTGGTTGGAAACTAGCGCTTTGTTCTCACGGGGCTAGTCACTTTCGGACATTATCTGACCTCTAATAACGGTGACTGACTTAGCCCAGAGAATTAGCAACTTGAATGGTGAGCCACATAGCTCAAAAATATTATTAATGAATTATTATTAATAAATTATTTTATTTTTAACTTATTTAGTTTGATATGGTTTAATTTCATTTGATTTTATTTTATTTTATTTAGGTAATTTAATTTTATTGCTGTTTGTATGAGTCAATAGCTTGAAATAAATATATTTTTTTTAATCTGATGACCGTTGAGCCAAAAAGGTTCGTAAGAGCGTAAGAGGTTCGTAAGGGGCCGACCTATGCTGCTGAAAAGCGCAGCATAGGTTGGCCCCCCATTAGATGAAAGAGACGCAAAAAGAGGGGTGTTACAAGTTTGACGCCTATACCTGTCTGTATGTCTGTCTGTGGCATTGTAGTTCCCAAACTGATAGATCGACCGGCGAGTTTTTTTTAAATAGAAAGCTTTTCTAACTGTTTTGGTTCTTAGCCTTGTCAGTTTTTAACCCAAGACGCAAAAAGAGGGAGCGAAGGTGTTTTAAATTTTGTTGAAAAAATTGTATTGCTTCTTGATAACCAAATGTTTATCTATTGCAACATATAATCTAAAAGAGACTGTACAGAGTGTACTGGCTATCCATTAATCCGTATACCTATTATACGGAAACAACCTACGCCGATAGCTATGCAAATAACTGCATTCCCTTGTTCCTGGCTATACTTCCGCTAAGGCCGTCTGGTTATGACGAAACAGCCTGCAGGCTGTATTGAGGTAGTTTACATTACTAATAGAATTCGTCGAAATTCGTGTTGGTAATTTTTTAGACACTGGGTTAAGCTGTTTTTTTTTGGTGTGAGCTATTGGGTGCACGCCGCAAAATATCAGTCGATATGGAACTCTACAGGTGGCGGTTTGCTTCGCGATAGAGACAAGCGACCGAGACAGGAGACCGAGACGGGAGACCGCGACAAGTATCACGGTCTCTTTTGCATGACAGTACATTACAGCAGCGCAAATACGGGTCGAGACTGAGATCGCAACCAAAGCTACAATTCATTCAGTATCGGAGTGGCTGTCTATGAAGGGGTCTAGTTGTGCATCGTATATCGGAGGGTGTTGTCTGATCAGTTCAATCAGCTTTTCAGTCTTCGTCAGAAAAAGTAGGCATTTTTTACAATGAACACACGAACTTTTCGAGCGCGACACGAGACACTACTGGTCAGGGGCAGCAGCCGTCGCGCAGTCTCCGGTCTCGTACCTCTGTCTCTGTCTCGCTTGCGAACTGATGTTTATACATTGCTTAAAGTCAAGTAACGGTCGCGGTCTCCCGTTTAGGTCTCCTGTCTCGATCACTTGTCGCTGTCGCGACGCGTACCTTTAAGTATAGGATGTTCAGTAGTGGACGTCCTATTGCTGATAAGATGATGATGATTTATTGTCAACTTTTGATCTAATTACGATTTATTGAGATAACATCTCAGTTACATAGATACGTTTCCTATATTGGCATCGAGATTATATCCAAAATTTTACTACCCAGATAAAACATAGTGGCTTTGATAAATAGGTCTTGTTGTCGAAGAAACGATCCAAACGATACTCCAATAATAACATGGATTAATTTCTTAAATTTTTGGAAAGCATATTTGCATCTTAGTTATGAAGAGTATGAGCCGCGATGATGCTTTAAAATAAATAATAAAAATCAAACAAATATTGCTGGACATTTCACACAGCGCTATCTAGCTCCAAACTAAGCAGATCTTGCACTATGGGAACCAGATAACTGATATAATACTTAAATACATTTTTTTTGTAAATACATATATACTTAAAATATTTAAAAAAACATTCAGGCCCGGAACAAATATCTGCAGATCATGCAAACATTTATTCCGCGGCGAGAATCAAACCCGTACCTCCTGCGTCTCAGCCGGCTATCCGCCCACTGCTCCACGGAGGTCGTAGATCCTTGTACCCGTTTTTAAATTGTCCATAATAATTACGAATTATGACTATGATGGGTCTACTATCCTTTGGCGTAATGTATTCATTTATTGTATTGTCCTAAAATCTTTTGCTAGTCTAGTCATACCAGAGAGTAAAAGTTTATCTAGCAAAATCACTCGTGAGTGTCAATTAGGTATAATGTTTTTAATTTTATCATTAATTTAATTTTTTTATTTATGTAGGTTTCAAGTACCGCATTTATTTACATGTTACTTACACTAATAAATTTGACCAGAGATGTGACAAACTTATTTGTAAACATTTTTATCCGACAAGTTCTCAATTGGTCGGAATTTTCCCCGATTACTCGAAGACGCCTGGACCTATTCGAGATTTTTTTTATTTAAAGGGTATACTTCCCAGGTGGTGCCAGTCAGGATCTGATGATGCGATCCCGAAAAAGTCGAGGGCAACCCTCAAATTTTATAGGGACGTAATTCGGTTTTGTGTTTGTTATTACCTCAGAACTCCGTTATATAAATAACCGTTTTGGAAAATTATTGTATTATTTGAAAGGGTACTTTCATATTGGTCTCATAGGGATTTCATCAAAACCAGTTATGTAGTTTTGTTGGTAATTTGTGGAACGCTATATTGACGTCCCTTTTCTCGACCATTGTAATCTTGGAGTTTTCAAGTCCAGAGGGAACAGGTTCCTTCTAGGCATGTTTGATATATCGTCTATATTACTTACAAATTTTTTGTATTTGTTTTATTTTTTGCCTTCCCAAACATGACCACGTATCTTCTTACCGTTCAAAACATACGTAGCTTCCTCCAGTTCGTCTTCACCTGAATACGCATATTCTCTCTCTTCTGTATTCTGTTCATTTCAATCCCTCTTTTCCTCAATATCTCTAAGATAGATTCGAATTCTTGCATGTCTCAAACCACTTGTCTGTTAGGTCTTCAGAAAACTTGCTACTTAAAACTACAGCGCACAGTAGCTCCTTTTAAAGGTATTTTTTTAGTGTTCAAGCTGTCCGGCTGTAGAACGCGCTGACCGTCGTTTTATGAGGCGGTCAGTTTCCATGCACACTTTCAAACTGAAGGTGAAACAGCTTTACTTATCAATGTCAAGTTGTTTACAATTTTTTTTTATAAACAGTTTATCAATTTTACTTGTTCATCATCTCAGCCCGTCTGCACCCACTGTTGGGTATAGGCCTCCTCTTTAAAACGCCATTCTTTCCGGTCGCTTGCGAGTCTCATCCATTGATACCCAGCTACGCTTTCAATATCATTTAGTCTAGTACAGGGATGGGGAAATAGATTTGGAGAAGGGTCATATAAAATCACATTTTCGCGGGCCAAGAAGGATTTATTATTATAATCAAGTAGACAACAAAAATAAAATCATGTTTGATGTTAATTATTGTTTTGATGTGCTAGGTTGGTGTGACAGATGAAATTTTGACTGTTCATTAATTAAGGCGTCGAAATTAAGCTCCATGTTACTTGAGGTAACTCTCAAAACACACTCGAGATGATGGTCAGACATCCTGTTCCTTAGTTGGTTTTTACGAATATTCATTGAAGAAAATACTTGCTCACAGATATATTAAGACCCGAACATATAAATAATTTTCTGAGCGTGTCTAATTAAATTGGGAAACCTAGATTTTGGTAGATTTTTGTAGAAGTCAAGCTTTGTTAAAGAGCTGCTTTAACGTTTTATCACATTGTAGCTCAATTATTTCAAGTTCATAATCGGCGGCTATCTGTTCGCAATCAACAGCGAATGGCGACGAAAATATTTGTAAATCGCTTTCTATCCTTTTGAAATATTCAAATCTCACGTTAAATTCATTTTCCAAGCGATTTAGTTGGCTAACGTAAATATTAATCCATTCTATGGGCAGCTCAGCAGCTGTTTGTAGCTTAGGAAAGTGAACAAGGTTTCCTTGCGATAATTGTGTTGATAACAAGCGTAATTTTAATTTGAATGCTTTTATTTGTGCCCATGTGTCATCAAGGAAATTATTTTTGCCTTGGATACTTTTATTTAATTTGTTTAAATATCCGAGCAAATCAGTAAAAAACTCAAAGTCAGAAATCCACTGCGGTTCTTCAAAAATTCTAAATTTGTCCAACTTTGAATGCTGTCGCAGAAATTCTATTATTTCATTTTTCAATTGCCACACTCTTTCAAATACTTGTCCAACACTGAGCCATCGGACCTTATTATGATACAGCAAGTCTGAGTATTTTGATTCAATAGATTTGAGAAATTCTTGAAATTGTCTGTGTCCCAATCCACGAGCTCGAATAGTATTGACGAGTGTAACGACCACATCAAGTACATGATTCATTTGGAGTGCAGCTTTACTTCTTGATGTATGGATACAATGTAAAAAAAAACATTGTTGTCTGGATTTTCATTCATGAGTCTACCAACAAATCCTTGGTCTGTACCTACTATACACGGAGCGCCATCTGTCGTGATGTTTGACAATTTATGCCACTGCAGATTCAGTGAGTTAGGTAATACATTTTTCAAACTCGCAATAAATGTCCTTTCCGGTGGTAGTACCTTTCATAGATTGTTAACTGGCCAATTCATCAGTAATGTTAAAGTTGTTATCAACACCTCGTACAAAAATTAGTAACTGAGCGGTATCAGATCTGTCTGTACTTTCGTCCATGGTTATTGAAAAAGCGACAAAACCTTCAATTTTCTCCACAAGTTGTGATTTTAAATTGTCCGTAATTTTTTCAATTCTCGTAGTTATGGTACAGCGTGATAGACTTATTGATTCAAAAAGTTTCTTTTTATCTGAGCATAAAACATCAGCCACAGTTTGCAATCAATCCTTTACAAATTCGCCTTCACCAAATGTTTTATTGGATTTCGCAATTTTGTGAGCGATCATGTAGCTAACTTTAGTGATAGCTTTTGAAAAAACATCTTCAAAAAGTTTCTTTTTATCTGAGCATAAAACATCAGCCACAGTTTGCAATCAATCCTTTACAAATTCGCCTTCACCAAATGTTTTATTGGATTTCGCAATTTTGTGAGCGATCATGTAGCTAACTTTAGTGATAGCTTTTGAAAAAACATCTTGTTGCATAAATAAACCTTGCTGTCTTCGAAGTTGCTTTGATAACAATTCAACTTTGGACGTTATTTCTTCATCGCTGAGAAAAGCATACAGTGAAGAACCATGTTTTGTTTTGTAGTGGCGCTGTATGTTAAACTCTTTGATAACGACAATAGTTTCGTTGCAAATAAGACACAAAGGTTTACCTTGAAACAAGATGAAAAAATAGTTTTGGGTCCATTCGTCTTTAAATGATCGGCACTCACTTTCGACTTTTCTTTTTCTGTTCATGGTGATATTTTAATTTAAGCTAAACGTGAGTAATACAAACTATTATCACAGACTATATTATTACGACAAAGGTAATTTGTATTGTAGGCACCTTCCACCCAGCGTTCGTATGAATTAAACATGCGCTCCGATAGTAATGTTTTATTAAATTAGTGACTCCGCTATTTATACTCCACAAAAATTATCTCTAAATTCAATATTAAATCGATTAAGATGCGCCGTCTCCTTTGTCAGTAGATTATTAACAATAGACACGTGCGCGCAGCGGCAGGTTCAAAGGTGACAAAATATTAAATAAATAATCCACTATTTATATTATTCCAAAATTACCTCTAATTCAATCATTATTATAAATACGGGATTTATCACGTACCGTCTTATCGGTGTTTCGACCGACAATGTTTCGGTTCAATTCGTGAACCTTCATCAGGGTGAGTACGATCCGCTCCGAATAACGTCTCGCCTCGCACTTAGTGCGAGGCGAGACGGTTGACATTGTCGGTCGAAACACCGATAAGACGGTACGTGATAAATCCCGTATTTATAATAATGATTGAAATCAATCACGACAGTTTTCTAAGTAAAATACCTCTAATTTGATTTAAATTAAGATGTGCCGCCTCGGTTATCGGCAAGTTATTGACAACACGTGCGCGCGCGCGGCGGCGGGTTCAAAGGCGACAAAATATTGAATACAATTAATTCGAGGTGAGAAATACGAAAGTAGATTACACGTGCTTAAGGAGGTAATCCTTTGATGCGTCGGAGAGGCGGCATGCATATACTCATTCGCAATACAGATGTGTATTCACATTCCCCTATTAAAAAAATGTGTGATAATTTGCCAGTTGGGTTGTGATCGCGGGCCGGATTAAATCTTGTCGCGGGCCTGACTTGGCCCGTGGGCTGCCATTTCCCCATCCCTGGTCTAGTATAAAAAGATAGGTATATACATATCAATTTATTTTATAACTATTTTGTTAATAAATATTGTAGCCGCTAAGTAACTGTACTTCAGTAACGAAAAATGGTACTGATTTCATATTTAAGGATCATTTACTTCAGGATTTAAACTACATAAATGAAAGTCAGAAACGAAATTGGTGAAATTTTTCTCAATGCAATTATTTGTCAAAATCGTCTTTTCCAAAACACTAATATCGTTCATTCTCCGACTCTAGATAAGATTTAAAGTATTTTTTTACATATTTATGTAGGTAATTATGGTACCTAAATTAACGAAAATTCATTTTTTTTCATTGGTTGGTTCTCATGCAATTTGAGATTTTATCTTTTGTCGCTTACGTCTTTACTCCTGCGACAATGCGGCGCGGCTATGATACATGTTTGTCTCGTTCTTCACCAAAGCAAGTAAATAGCACTGTCACTTTTTTGAATTTTTATATGCTCCGCCCAATCGTCTCTGAGATGAAATTTGTATATCGTCATAATAATCTGTAGTATACCGCACTCGGTCATAACTTCACAATTTTTTTCATTCAAAGGTTGCCCGGAAGAGATCAGTCTCAGCGATAAGGTCGCCCATTGTATTGCCTTTTTAGTTTTATTTTAGTGTAATATTGTTTCTGTGTGGTATTTACAATAAAGGATTATCTTACCTTACCTTATCTTACCATCTGGTGTGGCAGTGTCAATATTTCCCATAAAAAACGTATCAACGTTCACACTACCTAGTATTTTTTTATCGCCTATGATAAGCATAGCCTTGTAAGTCACGCATCTTAGGACCATGCCCTACGATGCACTGTCCATCATACACCAACTTAAGGTATACAGGTGTAAAGCCTAATGTGTCTATAATTTCACCGGCACACTTCAGACCGAGCTACTATATCACGGCAAAAGTAACAAAATTACTAAATTAAAAAAAAAAAACAGGAAAAACTGCTCTAACCGCGAGATATTTTGTGAATAATTTGGCTAATGACCGTATCATTTCCAGTAATTCAACCTTCTGTGATAAAAATTATAATTATGTGAATTTTCTAAAAGCCTTAAGTGTCAAATGAATATATTATATAAATGACACCTTGTAAAATCAAATCATTAATTCTTAAATTATATAATGACATCTTAACTCTAATATTTACAATTTGTTATCCCTTATTATGCGAGCATAATTTATAAGCAAAACATCTTTTAAGAAACAAATTATATTTGTTCTTATAGTGTGACCATTAGTGCTGTGCACTCCCTGAGGTATGCGCGCGGCGAGACGGGAGGGAGAATCGGCTGCTGCGCTCTGTCAGTACGCCGTCAACGCTCGTGGCGGCAGGTAGTGTTATTTGTATCGGACTGTCTATGTCAGACGCACATGACATAGACAGTCCGATACAAATAACACTACCTGCCGCCATGAGCGTTGACGGCGAACTGACAGAGCGCAGCAGCCGATTCTCCCTCCCGTCTTGCCGCGCGCATACCTCAGGGAGTGCACAGCACTAATGGTCACACTATAGTCATATATAGCGCGTTCTATAAAATATTCAGAAATTAACTCAACACACACTACACTCTCTCCCTCACGTACACACATTTACACAGCATCCCTACCTTCTTTTGTTCTTCAAATGCGTACCTACTAAATTACTAAAATTCTTGAAAATTTAAAATTTAATTATTATAGTATGTTTTTTAATCTTTTTCTCTAGGTGACTAATTTCATAAAAGATAAGTCTATAAATTGAGAATCTGCTATTGGCATTATGCATTAGTTATAAGGATTGTTTACATTGTTAACAAGTGCTGTTGATTCTGTAATGAATAATAAAAAATAAAAAAAAATAAAAAAAAAAACCAGATAGTCAATGTTAATTCATTAAATATAAATAAAGAAATAAATATTGCTGGACATTTCACACAACGCTATCTAGCCCCAAAGTAAGCAGAGCTTGTACTATGGAAACCTGATAACTAATAGAATACTTGTTTATATATTTTTTTGTAAATACATACTTTCAATATATAGAGAAAAAACCAGAACAAGTATCTGTAGATCATTCAAACATTTGTTCCGCGGCGAGAATCGAACCCGCTACCTCCTGCGTCTCAGCCGGCTATTCGCCCACTGCACCACGGAGGTCGTCATTGAACTTTATATTAATGATATGACAAAGACGATTCACTAGTTGACCTGAATTTTTGTATTACGCATTCCATGAGGAATTCAATTGCTAGACAGGCTTATCGAAAAAGATTTGTTGAATGCCATTTTTGGGATTCAGCTAATTTTCTTGTTCTTTGTCTCTGTTTATCTATATCATTCGTCACTTGAAAGACAGAGATACACAACACGAATATTGGGCCGAATCCCGATAATGTGATCGACCAACCAATCAACCGAGCAACCATCAACTGTCTGAGAAGACAAATAGTATCAAAAAGTAAGAACTGCCATGCAAAGCTTGATATAAGATATTATAAAAACATATTTGATAGATTCATACATTAAAATTATATTATTTAACTAATGTGGTTTGGACTGTTTTTTCTCTTCATAAACTTGTCGAAATTGATTCTTCTAGTTCGTACAATATCAGCGTAGTTCAGTGCAGATAGCTTGGGAGTTCGCGTTCTCTCAGGACTATTGAAATCCACACTGAATAGACCAAACTTGGTTCTGGAAACGAAAAAAACATGGAATTAGTTATTACTACTCTACTTCAGTTATTACTATGATATTGGGGGAATTTATGTTGGCAAGAAATAAACTAAAACTACACATAAATGACAAATATTACTCTGTCGTAAGACAAGTACGAGTCGGACTCGCGCATGAAGGGTTCCGTACCATTAACTATAAAAACGGCAAAAAAATCACGTTTATTGTATGGGAGCCCCCCTTAAATATTTGTTTTATTTTAATTTAATTATTTATTTTCAAAAGTGAATATATAACTAAATATTCTATGAATATTTCAAGCGTCTACCTATTGCCGTTATCAATATCGAGCAAAAAACATCACGTTTGTTGTATGGGAGCTCCCCTTAAATATTTATTTTATTCTGTTTTTACAATTTGTTGTTATAGCGGCAACAGAAATACATCATCTTTGAAAGTTTCAACTGTCCAATTATCATGGTTCATGAGATACAGCCTGGTGACAGACGGACACACAGACAGACAGCGGAGTCTTAGTAATAGGGTTTCGTTTTACCCTTTGGGAACGGAACCCTAAAAAGATGCCAGGATTTTGAGTGATGTAAAAATTAAATTTAGTTTAGTTTATAACCAGTATTTATGCTCCCAATGATCGGAAAATGTTGATATACCTACAGCAAATAGCGTATAAAATCATTATTATAAATACGGGATTTATCACGTACCGTCTTATCGGTGTTTCGACCGACAATGTTTCGGTTCAACTCGTGAACCTTCATCAGGGTGAGTGCGATCCGCTCCGCGGTGTGCGAGGCGAGACGTTATTCGTAGCGGATCACACTCACCCTGATGAAACCCTGAAACATTGTCGGTCGAAACACCGATAAGACGGTACGTGATAAATCCCGTATTTATAATAATGATTGAAATCAATCACGAAAGTTTTCTAAGTAAAAAAGCGTATAATATCATAGAGGTAAAATGTGTAATTGAAATGGCTTGACTTTGAATCTTGGTCAAAACGAACGACACAGTACATGCCGGAAAGTTTTTCTATATCTCTTACGGTTAAGAATATTCCCTCCATTGCCCTATCACAATTACAGACCCAGTTTATAACTAACAAAATAAAGAATGATGACCATAATATACAAGTCATATTATTCAGTACTTTTTCTTCTTTTGGGTCAATGGTTCACAATTCAGCTATTGAGCGACGGTCTACGCAGTAAGAAAGTAAAAGGTACAAAACTTTATGAGTAACTAGCTTTGTACAGCAGCTTTGTACGCGTGGTTTGTCAACAAAAAGTAGTCTATGTATTAATCCAAGTTGATACCAAAGTAAGATACCAAATTATATCGAAATCGGTTCAGCCGTTACGGCGTGATTAAGTAACAAACAAACATCAAAACTTTCGCATTTATAATATTAGTGTGATTGGGGGAGAGCACAATATTATTTTCAATAATAAATGCATATAAATTATGACAGACCAATGTGCAAAGATTATACCAATAAATGTGGTAAAATAACAACAAAATTGCCTAATGTTGCTGGAGGAGATTACATTGATAGTAATCGTATAACATATTTTATTAAGTTTTAACGTACTCAAATTGGCAGTTAGTGTTGTGTGTGAGGCAACAAAACTCACGAATAATGTGGCACCATAAACGTTATTTAGAGTATCAGTGCTACCAGTATTTTCAGAATAGCTCGATCTTGAAGAATTATATAACATCCGGCCAACTAAGCTAAAATAACATAGTTTGATTGGCCACACTGCACGTCCATGTATTTGGTCTCTTTTTGCAATGTTTTACTAATCAGAAAACGAAGACGCAGCTCAAGGTTGTTTCACCAATCACATCCGCCAGTGGCAATAAGTGGAAAAATACAGTTAATACATTACGCTATTAATAAATTCAGATCCTGATAGTCGATTCAACTTTTATGATCTTGGATCATATCTGGTCGTATCGTGAGTCACGAATGATCGACAAATAGTCCTAAATTAGTTATTGAAGCAGTTACTTATTAAAAGCTGTTATTAAAAACTGTTATAGCGGAATAAATACGATACCATACAATGGTTACCATTATTACGGATAATTGAATGAATACTTATTATACCTACCTATCTTGACTTTATAACTAGGTCATATAATTTTGTGTACTTATTATTGAAGAAAAATCATAACTGTAATGATAAAAATAATTAGAAACTTATCTACACGATATTTGTTATAATAGTTAAGAATTGAGTTATAGGAAACTGTTAATGTTTTAATATTTATAGTTTATTTATTGTACACAAATAGATTTACAGACAAAAACAGCTTACAAAATGGACATGTATAAATGCGAGCTTAACCCCTAATAAGAGTTTTCTTCCAGCAAACCTTTGAAGATAGAGATAGATGATTATTGGTGGGTACGTGCACACAAAATGACATTGGAGTAAAATACTAATATATGCCTATAGTTATACATAATATATACCATAATAAATACAATACCTATACATAAAAAATAATACCTGTAAACTATAAATATATTATACAAAATATATATATAATATACCTAATTTTATACTTATTAACCTAAACGTTTACATGGACAGGTAATGCTCTTTGACTCTAAGCTTAAAAGTGCTTAGTAATGGACTTGTGCGGATAAATTTAACTTATAAACAATATATTATAGAAAATCTAAGTCTGTAATTTTTTTACGAAAATTAAGCACAACAACAAACATGAAATAGTAGTTTGTCAATACTTCTAAATTACTTTACAATATAGTGACAGTTGACAGATGCAATACAATGCCGTGTAGGCCAAGTCTTAGTTGGATGTAACCTATGAGGCAATGCAATGCATAAAGATAGTGATAACTGCTTTACATCAGATAGGTCAAGGATTTGTGCCGTCGCCAATTGTTATACAACAAAAAACATATACGCACGTAATAAACAGATCTTGGGCGTGAAAAAATATAGCATTATGTTATTTGGGCGAAACTTCAGCCTGGAAAAATTAACTTTATGGCGTTACATCATTAAACATTTTCAGTATGTGACGAAAGTTGCGCGCGCTGATGTAACGCCACGCGTTGTTATTGTTTCTATCACGCGTTAGAAGAAACAGATCAGAGTGTATATACACTCTGATCTGTTTCTTATTGTTGTTTCTATCACGCGTTAGAAGAAACAGATCAGAGTGTATATACACTCTGATCTGTTTCTTATTGTTGTTTCTATCACGCGTTAGAAGAAACAGATCAGAGTGTATATACACTCTGATCTGTTTCTTATTGTTGTTTCTATCACGCGTTAGAAGAAACAGATCAGATTGTATATACACTCTGATCTGTTTCTTATTGTTGTTTCTATCACGCGTTAGAAGAAACAGATCAAAGTGTATATACACTCTGATCTGTTTCTTATTGTTGTTTCTATCACGCGTTAGAAGAAACATATCAGAATGTATATACACTCTGATCTGTTTCTTATTGTTGTTTCTATCACGCGTTAGAAGAAACATATCAGAATGTATATACACTCTGATCTGTTTCTTATTGTTGTTTCTATCACGCGTTAGAAGAAACAGATCAAAGTGTATATACACTCTGATCTGTTTCTTATTGTTCTTTCTATCACGCGTTAGAAGAAACAGATCAGAGTGTATATACACTCTGATCTGTTTCTTATTGTTGTTTCTATCACGCGTTAGAAGAAACAGATCAGAGTGTATATACACTCTGATCTGTTTCTTATTGTTGTTTCTATCACGCGTTAGAAGAAACAGATCAGAATGTATATACACTCTGATCTGTTTCTTATTGTTGTTTCTATCACGCGTTAGAAGAAACAGATCAGAGTGTATATACACTCTGATCTGTTTCTTATTGTTGTTTCTATCACGCGTTAGAAGAAACAGATCAAAGTGTATATACACTCTGATCTGTTTCTTATTGTTGTTTCTATCACGCGTTAGAAGAAACAGATCAGAGTGTATATACACTCTGATCTGATTCTTCTAACGCGTGATAGAAACAACAATAAGAATGTACACTCTGATCTGTTTCTTATTGTTGTTTCTATCACGCGTTAGAAGAAACAGATCAGAGTGTATATACACTCTGATCTGTTTCTTATTGTTGTTTCTATCACGCGTTAGAAGAAACAGATCAGAGTGTATATACACTCTGATCTGTTTCTTATTGTTGTTTCTATCACGCGTTAGAAGAAACAGATCAAAGTGTATATACACTCTGATCTGTTTCTTATTGTTGTTTCTATCACGCGTTAGAAGAAACAGATCAGAGTGTATATACACTCTGATCTGTTTCTTATTGTTGTTTCTATCACGCGTTAGAAGAAACAGATCAGAGTGTATATACACTCTGATCTGTTTCTTATTGTTGTTTCTATCACGCGTTAGAAGAAACAGATCAGAGTGTATATACACTCTGATCTGTTTCTTATTGTTGTTTCTATCACGCGTTAGAAGAAACAGATCAAAGTGTATATACACTCTGATCTGTTTCTTATTGTTGTTTCTATCACGCGTTAGAAGAAACAGATCAGAATGTATATACACTCTGATCTGTTTCTTATTGTTGTTTCTATCACGCGTTAGAAGAAACAGATCAGAGTGTATATACACTCTGATCTGTTTCTTATTATTGTTTCTATCACGCGTTAGAAGAAACAGATCAGAGTGTATATACACTCTAATCTGTTTTTTCTAACGCGTCATAGGAACTAAATTACAGTCTTTACAATTCAGAAAATGTAAGATCAAAAGCATAGGTTCATTTTACTTACACGTATCCATCGGTCCATTCAAAGTCATCCATCAAAGTCCAAGCAAAGTACCCTGTGACATGACAATCATCCTCATAGATTGCCAGCAGAAGCTGATAAAGGTATTTATTGAAATAATCCACTCGCTCGTAATCTTCCCTAGTCCCTGAATCGGACATTCCATTTTCTGTTATTATTATGGGGATTTTCCTTCCATAATTCTTTGAGAGCCAATTGAGCAGTCTCCGGAATCCTGGCGGGTAGACCTGAGAAATAAATTCAATTGTCTCACTCTGTTGCATACTAAAACCTCTATGCTAAAATCACGGAATGTATCAGTTAGAAACAGTAGGTACGGAAATAACTGTATAAATATATTTTTGCGTCGCGTTTTATTTGAATTATAATTATTTTATTATAAGAATATTTTTTCCCGATATCCAAACATAACATTTTAATATAATAAGTCGTGAATATCTGCACCTATTATCTAAGTTCGGCTTGTATAACGACCCCTCAATGTAATGTTTAAATTTGACCTCTTTGTATGATTTGACAACTCTCTTAAACACATTTAGACATTAAGTATGACTAGGCTTCGTAGCGCAGCGAGTAGAAACATTTGTACGGTCCAGCGTAGCAACGTTCTGAATCTACTAAAATGTCATTCTACTCTAATAATCCATAGAGATGAACATTTTTAAAGCAATCATGCTAGCCTAAGTGACATGTCATCTAGGTGACAAGTATGTTATCCCGAAAGGGGGTTACTGACCTCACTAAGGATAACAATGTTCTACAACTTTTAAACATTAAATTTTTTTGAAGAATCACTTTCTAAAAAACAAGTCAAATTTTTAAATGTTTATGATAAGTTCTAATGAAGGTACAAAGTCTAAAAACGTAAGTTTGTGAATACTTACTTTCCTGAAAAAGAAATATTGAAATCTTTATAAATTTTGTAATAAATTTTAATAAATAAACTTGATAAACATCGAGGTACTTATACTTTTAAAAGGTTGCGTTATTTGTTCTTAGTTTATTTACTGCTTTTTATAGAAACCTTTTCTGTGCTAACCTTACCCACAGTCGCAGATTAGATTGAAGTTAGTTCGATCGGAACGGTTCTCAAATACTCTTGTCTTTTCTTTTAAACCTAGTTTCGTTCGATTTCCGTAGCGGACTAGAAAAGGAAGAACCCTGACGTCAGTTTAGCAAATGGAATTGTTACTCTACGATAAATTGGCTACGAATATCCTCTGGGCTTCTAGGTTTAATAATGTATTGATTCGATAAAAGAATTAGCTAGAGTTTTTATATGTTATTTTTCTAGAGGTTAACTAGAGATTATTGTTAAACAAACACCAAAACGCAAACGTGAACAGTTTTGTGTTTTTTTTCGGATACAAGCTACCAGTAAATATTTTATTTTAATACCATGATTAAGAAACCAACCACTACCTGCGTAGACGTAGACGCTTGAAATAGTTTCAGAATAAATATAATGAAAATAATAAATTAGTTATATGTTCACTTTCAAAATAAATATTTAAATTAAAATAAAACCCACATTTAAGGGGGGCTTCCATACAACAAACGTGATTTTATTTGCTCGGTTTTATAGAGTACGGAACCCTTCGTACGCGAGTCGGACTCACTTGGCCGGTCTTATTATGAATAGAATATACCTATTTCTGGTTAAGATCATATTTCAAAGCATATAACTATTAACATGTTCAGGTAAAAGTGATATTTCAAAGCACTTTGGACTTACCAAGAAAATAACAGATCGCATTCGATACTTTGAAATATGACTTGTTTCAACGCTAAAAGTTGATGCAATAGAATGCTAAATTGAATAATCCATACCGATAACCTTCACCAATTAGGATCAAAGTCACCGCACTTTTTTTCTATAGTCAAAACAATAGATTGCATCATCATCATCATCATAATCATATCAGCCGTAGGACGTCCACTGCTGGACAAAGGCCTCCCTCATTGATCTCCAGGAACTGCGGTTGGAAGCGGCCTGCATCGAACGCCGACCTGCGGTTCTTACCAAGTCGTCTGCCCATCTTGTGGGTGGACGTCCTACGCTGCGCTTGCCGGTCCGTGGCCTCCACTCGAGAACCTTTCGGCCCCATCGGCCATCTGTTCTGCGCGCTATATGGCCTGCCCATTGCCACTTCAACGTGCTAATCCGTCGGGCTATGTCGGTGACTTGAGTTCTCCTACGTATCTCCTCATTTCTGATTCGATCCCGTAGAGAAACCCCGAGCATAGCCCTCTCCATAGCTCGTTGAGCGACTCTGAGCTTATTCATAAGGCCAATAGTGAAGGACCACGTCTCGGTTCCATATGTCATCACTGGTAACACACACTGATTGTAGACTTTCGTCTTAAGGCACTGAGGTATGTTGGACGAAAAGACGTTGCGAAGTTCCCCAAACGCTGCCCATCCGAGTTGGATTGCATCATACTACCACATAATACATAATAAAAACATTGGTATGTTATTATGTACTTGCTATATTTACTGACTGTTATTAAACGGAACTGCGTAACCTTGGCATTCAATAAATATCAAACAAGTAGTTACTAGAATAGTCTAGTATTATAATTGTAATACCAACAATTGGGTCTACCTGGTTGTTTTAAAATACTGCATGTGCAAAGACGTTTTCGGAAAACACGACCATTATCTTTAACAGTTGCCTTTCTTTGACTTTAGTTATTTTGTTAAGGTTGCTGGGAGCCGTTTTACGCAGGCCGGGCAAGATCAATTACCCTTAAAACCTACAGGGAAGACAAATGTTCAGTAGTAGAAGTTCTATGGATGATAAAAAGCATATATGATGATGAAAGTGGTATCGAGAGTCAAGCTCACTTTTAATGTAAGTATATTTACAGTTATCTACGAACCTAAGATCTAGAAGGGGCGAATTTGCCGCGAATCGATACGTGCGTTGGCGAGATACTTGGCGCCAATACACTGCGTCCACAAGCATCGCGCGAATTTAAAATACGCGCGTAAATCGCTTGCCCTTCGTCAGACTCTCGACTCGCGCGTTATACGCGCGTGTTGCGCGCGAGTCGAGATACTAGAGATGCTTTGTTGCGTCTAGATTCCGCGCGAACTCAGAGCGAGTGCACGTAACAAGAAAAATGAAGCGCCAAAATTTTGAAACTGAATTGTTTATAAATGAATCGTTCGTCCCCAAATGCTCGCGCGTTGATACGCTCCTTCCGCAACGGTCGCGCGTAATACGCGCGATAGAAACGCGGTGAATTCGTCCGTTCTGCACAAGCTCTATGTCTACCCTAAGATGTATACAGTTATCTGTTTACAGAATACATAAACTAAAACGCTGCACCTCAAATATTTCAAAGCAAAACTGCATGTTCAGTTCGATCCAAAGTCCTACAATCCACGACCTTGGCCGAGGTCAGATAAGAATTTATCGGTCAAACACCCACTCACCTACTTATGCCCGTGCAAACAGGTTGCTAGGACAAATAGATTTATTGCCTTACAAGATCCGTATCTGAGGTAGATGTTTGATATGTTTAGATCGTAACATATTGAATTGTAAATTTTTGTTGAGTTATGTTATGAACAAATTATGTTGATTTTTACTATTGATTTAAATCATTGATTCCCAAAGTGGTCTAGGTGGACCCCCAGGGGTCTACTGGAGACTTGGTGGGGGTCTACGTTGGCTTGACAAAACAATCCACGAAAATGTATCTGGTTTTGATAGTGAAGAACTAACATGTTGGCTTGACTTCACCTATCAATGTAGGCAGATAATATTTTTAAAAGCTCAACGACTGCTACTTGTAAATACTTGCTTATTCCATATTCAGTACAACGTGCCGACACTTGCAGAGCGAAAACTGTTAATTCGTGGTTGGAATTCAGCCGCAACGCAAACTTCTATAGTTAGATCTAATCTTCACATTTTTTGTCGTCTGAGAATATGGTAGAAATGTAGTTGCAGGGGGTCCACCGGAACCAGCAAAAATTTTAAAGAGGTATATGAGAAAAAAAGTTTGGGAACCTCTGATTTAGATTATTAATAACTATTGTAAAACAATTTTATAAAAGCGATATGAAAACTCTTTCTATGGTTTTAATTTACAATTTCTGTTTCAGAATCCATACTGGAAATTTAAATTGGAAAGTAACGGAAAGTGTATACGTTTTCACGACTAAACAGCTAGACCGATTTTGATGAAACTTGGTGTTTAGATAGATTATGACCAGGATTGAGGAGACTACTTTTTACCTGATTGCGTAGAAGGAGGGTAATTCTTACTGATAAACCACGCGTGCGAAGCCGCGAGTGGCAGCAAGTATGCTATAAAATATACTGTCAAGAGCGAGTGATGTTTTAGTGAATTATATATATATTAATTATAGCTTCCACGTTTTAATATGTTTGCCGACAGATGATCTCCTCTAATATTTTATTTTCTGATAAACCTTTATCAAATCGTTACTTATTTTCTTTCAATAACATCTAATCAGCTTGCAACTGACAACTTCGCAATTAGAACAACAAACTATCTATTGCTACTCCCCACAGAATTTTGCCCCGCCATTTGTATACATAAGTTACTAATGCAAAACTTACTACAAACTTCTGTACCGTTTACTCTACCAGGTTAAACCTAGCATTATATAACACTCAAGTATGTCCGACTAAGCTGACGACCTCCGCGGCGTAGTGGGCGAATAGCTGGCTGAGACGCAGGAGATAGTGGGTTCGATTCCTGACACCGAACAAATGTTTGCACGATCAACAGATATTTGTTCCGGGTCCGGATGTTTTTATATGTAATAAGTATGTATTTACAAAAATAAAGTTTATAAGTATTCTATCAGTCATCTGGTTCCCATAGTACAAGCTCTGCTAAGTTTGGGGCTAGATAGCGCTGTGTGAAATGTCCAGAAATATTTATTTATTCATACACGCAATGGTATACAAGACAGTTATACCTGTAAAGCGCGCTGTGTTACCTTGCAGTGCACAGAACACATTTATGTTCTGTGTTGCAGTGACAGCAAAATGCTGAGTTGGAACCTTTATGTGGCGGCTACCAATAACTAATGTCTATGTTATCCTTTGTTGTACTTTATTATGTTTTGTGTTGCTAAGTATTGTTATTAGTGGTTGGCATAAGAAAATATATTTTCTTTCTTTCTTTCTATAGGTGAACCGGAACGTAACTATATCTGATTAAGCAGTTCAAGTGTTCAGTTATCCATAACATGCACGTGTGTATATTGTAAGTACAGGAAAACCTTGCGTCTAGGCCATCATAAGTTTACAATATACGGTAGAATTGGTAGAGCTGTGGTGACATGGAATGTTCTTACGATCGAAGGTTGTGATTTAGAAACTCGGCCGGAATTCTACCCGTAAATGGTATAGGTATGCGCAAGTGCTCGCGCTCAGAATGATTAAAAAAACATCGAGAAACCGATATGACTTAGAACCAAAAAAATCTAAGGCCAAATTAAAACTTAATCTCTCAATCTCAACTAATATTTTTTTAATCTGTGGCGCAGTCCAAGCGTTGAGAGCTACCAGCGTTCAATAATATTTTTTTAATTTTTACGCCAAAAACTTTATTTTCCCTAAAAATCTATCCTACGCCCTTTCTCATTATTAAAGTATTTGTTTCATCGTGAAAACGAAACAAACAGACCGACAGTTACTTTTCAAAATATAATATTAGTATGAATGTACACATCATCATCATGGTATCAGCCATATAACGACCAACGCTGAACATAGACCTCTCCATAGATTTCCAGAGCCATTGATCCTGTACGCATCCAACGACCCCAAGAACCTTTATCAGGTCGAGATATCTGACCTAATCTATAAAATTAGAGAAATGCATTTGTGCACCGCCTAGATGTCCGAATGCCTGATAACATTTGTAATTGAACACACGGGATTAAAATATGATACGCAGATTTATCTTCTTACCGTTAGCCACTCGGCTCCCGGCATCGGCCACTCGGGATCCTGTTCTAGTTTGACTCCGGCGTCGTGGTCCATTGAAGGCACTCTCCACCCCTTCTCCATTGACGATGGAGACATCAGGAATGTAGTGTAGTGATTCAAACCGAAGAAATCGGAACTGCCTCTTAGGGATTTAATCTGGAAAACAAAATACAAAATGCACTATATTATCTGTTATTAACTTATATTGTTACTTATATCCACACATAGGTTACATGAAAAATATACTTATTAGCATCAAGTTCGAATTTTTTAACCAGTTTTATGTTCCATTTATGTAGTACTTGTTAATTAATTAATCTAACAAGAAAAAATGACATCTATTAATATATTATGTACTGATTTTAATATGTATTTGATTAAAATATACACAATTAATGAAAATATTGTTTTAATATATATTATTATGAATGTATATTCTAATCATTACTTATTTCGCATTTAAGCGTTAGTGATTAGGTGATAGGGTAACGAAACGTCTCTGACGCGACGCGCTAATATTATAGTTATGTCAAAAAGTCATTCATTCATTGACATTCGCTCTGTTCTGTTTGGATTGCTGTTTGTTTTTTACGCTACATAATCTCTCTTTGATCATATTACTGTTATATGATCACGACGATTTTTGCTTTTGGACACGGACTTGATCTCGCCTACTCGCCGACTGTGCTACTTGCTACGGATTCTGATCATCAACTTAAGGTACCTAACCTAAATATAACAATTGTTCTTAGATTTAAACAGAAACCGCAAGTTCTAAAGGCATTTAAACATGTTTTTAATTATCACTAATAAAGCAGCAATAGAATGCTACATTTAGCATGCTTGTAAACCATATTTTATTTGATGGGTCTAAGCTCTATAAAGTCTAACTTTTTATTAGCTGCAGTAAAATGACGTTTTGTGGGTTGCCGGTTTTTGAAGAAAAATAAATAGGGATGTAGCTAAATGAGTGAATCATAAATGAATAATCAGTTTGGTTTTTTTTTTGAGATTTAATATTAAGTTGTAATGTATTTTTTAACCTATTATTATTACTATACTAGAGGATTGATCTTTTTAGTGGAAGTATAGGGAGGTACATTTAAAATGAAACAAAAACGTCATAATAATGTTATTTAATTAATTTTTGTGAACTGAATCACATCCCTATTGAGATTAGGCTGGCAACATTATTTTACGGAATGACATTTAGAAACGTCATTTTACTGCAGCTAATAAAAAGTTAGACTATAGAGTTTCTGGCATTGTCATTTTATTGTTTGTATAGTATGGAGTAATTGCATAAACTTTGGAACTAATTATAACAATTCTTACACTGATATAAAACTACACTACTCTTGAGTACGCTATATTTTATTTAATAAAACTTTATCTGTAGTTTTATTCAGTTTTTAGAAAAGCCATAGTCGACTGAGATAAGAGATACAGATCCGATTACTACGGGACAAATTTGTGTTCGCGGCCAAATGACGTAGTGATTTGTCAGTTTAGTTCGAAAATTTTAAATACCAGTTATCAGAAATGCTAAGGTTGATTAAATTTCAATTATTCAATGTCAATAGATTTTGAATTTTGAATCAATCAATTGAATTAATCTACAACAACACAGCACATAACACACGTTATGCAAATCGAATTAAATAGATATACGCCTTATTAAAATATTAAGTAGCAATATAATTATATTTTCCGGGTCCGATTATCATTAACGTCATATCAGCCATAGGAAGTCCACTTCTGGAACTTGGGCCTCCAACATAGATTTCCAAGTGTTCTTGAAGTATCTGAAATCCATGACACAGGAAACAACGTAAGATTATCTATGAATTTTTTATCTATCTAATTTATAATGTACTGCGTTTTAGCCGGTCGGACTTAGGGAATAGAGAGCCGGTAACGCTACCGGAGCTAGCAGCGAGCGAACGAACGGTTGACTACAACGAAACGTTCGCGATTCTTAGACGTTGCGATCTGCTGCGATGCTTGCGAAGTATGATGCGAAGTAACAAATTAGTGGTTCGCCTTACATTGCGCGCTATGTTAGGCGATGACAAATTTAGAGGGTAATTGTCCGCTAGAAAACGAGCGATGGTTGAGAAGCTGAATGCGTAACATTAACTAAGTTAATTTGCGCCCATCGCTAGTGCCAAAGTGCATCATTATTAATATCGTTATTTATTTAAAGTCGCTAGACTATGTAAGCAACAACTTCATGTATCACAAAATAGAAGGACTGGCGTAAAGCCACTTGCCTCTAAAAACCTCAACCAAAACGTTAAGGTACTTCTAAATGAGTAATCTTTTCACGGCAATGTTTAAGGCGCTAACCGTAGCCGATGACCTTGAGCAAATGGGCGTAGCTATTGTTTCGGCCCGCACCAACCGCACCTTCCGCCACATGCATCTAACCGACCAGCAAATAGGTGAGCGCGAGGCAGACGAGCACAACCCTCCTATACGACAGTCAGCGGTACACTGCCGCCCGTCGCAGCACAGCATCATGTGTTGAACTTGAAGGTACAGTCTTTATCCACATTTAAGTAAAAGAAAAATTACATAAGTTTACGTCGTTTAGAGGTTGAATCAAATTGAAAGTCGTAATCAGCTACAATTGGTTATTTTTTTTCTCATAGTAAATAAACAGGTAGAACTTTTTTGTATGTTCACTTTGTAGATAAATGGTCAATGAATGACATATATTTTTTTGAGCACATAAATCAGATTTCTCAGTGAGGAGAAAGCCTCTAAATAAGACCAATCAGCTACTATATTCGCCTTAACGAGCTCACTGCATGAGCACGTGTAGACTTGCACGTGGATATTCCACTGCGTTGTTAAGTATGGAACTGGATGAGACACGGCAAAACGGCCACACGTCACGAAACCGGTTTACCGTCCCATACACTGCGGCAGAGGCATTTAACCGACAATAAGGAATACTTGCTCAATTAATTATTAACTGCCATTATAAGTGTAGTTAAAATCAACAAGTGGTTCTCCCCGCACTGAGATCGCGCGAGTCACCCAAAAAAAAATAGTGCCACGAAATGCTAACCAAATTACTTGACCTACTTGATCAGTTTCATTCAAATTACCTGTAACGGGAGTTCATGTTAATTGGTTATAGTTTTAGGGAGAGAAATTGCAGTTAATCTGGATTTTAGTCTTTTTCCTAAATTTGTGTTAATAAAGCTACACGAATACCAAATTTCAGCACTGTGGAAGTCATTGTAAATTTTATCAAAGTTATGCTAATAACTCAAAAACTACACAGACTAAACTAAAAATAAAGACGGGGTCGAAATGTCTTAATAAAAACTTATCATTAAACTTCACATTTGAGCTGATAAATAGTCTCATTTTGATGTCATAAGAACCCCCAAATACTTTTAGCTCATTTAGTCACACCACCTATATAACTTATTTCAGAATTAACGCTTCGAAAGCTATCCTCGAACAAACAAACATACATACGGACAACGTCGATACGTCCAAGTTATATAGGAGATCTCGCTTTGGGTCCTATAGTACAAGCTTCGACGAGGGACGAGATAGCGCTATGTGAAATATCCAGCAATATTTATTGATTGAGCGAAGCGAGATATAACTGATAGAATCCTTATAAACTTTTTAACTTTGTAAATACATTCCTAGAATATACAGAAAAACATCCAGGCCCAGAACAAATATCTGTAGATCATGCAAACATTTGTTCCGTGGCCGGAATTTAACCCGCTACCTCCTGCGTCCCACAGGCTATTCGCCCACTGCGCCACAGAGGTTGTCAAATTTCGGAGGCGATTAATTAGCAGCAATAATTGATTGTTGCTACTTTATTTCTATATAATATTGCCCACGATTGGACACATGATATTATCAGCAACTAGCTGACCCGCCGAACTTCGTACCGTTTTGACAGTAGAATTGTCAATCGGCCATCATTAACTACATCTATTTATGAGAAAATAAATTTTCGACATATTTTTTTTTGAGTTAATTCTTCAAGTATTTTAATAGTTATTCCGCTATTCGGGGCGGAGACAAATCCAACAAATCAAAGATCATCAAAATCGGTCCCGCCGTTCTTAAGTTATAATTGGTGTAACTAACCCGACTTTGTTTTATATCTAAGATACTAGCTGACCCGCCGCACTTCATATCGCCGTGACATACATGCACATGACGCGGGCTGCCAATGTATTGTCAATCGGCGATCATTAGCTACATTTATGTTTAGGAAAATGAATTTTCGTCATACATTTTTTAAGCTTAATATTTACCCATATTTTAATACCTATAGTTATTCTGCTATTTAGCGCGGAGACAAATCCAACAAATCAAAGATTATCAAATTCGGTCTAGCCGTTCTTAAGTTATAATCAGTGTAACTAACCCGACTTTGTTTTGTATATATATATAGATTGTGTCAATATAACAATATTATTGACGAGCATTACAAACAATTGTCGTAATATTGCCAGCCATACTTGCTGGCAACAAATTGTCGTGAAAATGTTGCTCGTTTAGGATCACCTTAGGGGTAAAGTTTCATACATAAACATATAAGTTTATTAGGCTCATAAATATTTCAGTAGTTACGTCAGGCAACTGACCTCTTCATCCGAGAAGTACGGTAGGCGCGATCTCGTAAAACCTTGTACAAGGCTCTTATTGTTGATTATGTGACGGACTAGTTCCGGATAGTCGCCGGCTTCTGAGAATATTGGATGTGCGTATAGTCCCATCTGTAAAAAGACAAAGAATTCATAAAATACCTGACGATGACGAAGTGGACCAAATGCAAGATATTTCGTTCCCGCTTTTTTTTATAAATTCGCTGATGGTAAGCGATCATGCAGTCTACGGTGGTACATGCTTGCCTAGAAGAAACCTATTCACTCGCGACTTGAATACCCCTAGGTTGTAGTTATCAGGAAACATAGACTCGGGCAAGGCGTTCCACTCCTTGGCGGTGCGCATAATAAAGGTGGAAGAGTACCGCTTTGTGCGTATGGGAGGTATGTCTACTATGTAGCGGTGGCGCACCGTGGAGCGTCTGGTTGTCCGATGATAGAATATGTATCCGATAGAAAACCGAGACGTTTGCAACCTTTCGACGATGCTCGAGGCTGTGGAGCCTTGCATCTGCTAATTTGTCATTGCAAATGAGCTTATTGCCTATTATATTAATTGAATCTAGAGCCTCTAGCTGGTATGTCGCCGATCTGCCTCAGAGGTGAGAACAGTACTCCAGACATGATCGGACTTGAGCTTGGTATAAGTTGAGCAACTGTCCCGGTGTGAAGTATTGCCTCACCTTTGCAAGTTGTAGTCAAATTTACCAAACTTTTTAGCAGCCATCTGGGCTTTCACTCAATGTAGGAGCCGAGCCGCTCCTACATTGAGTGTACAGCTATACTAAGTACATCGTATCAGCTATACTATTTCCAGTGCTGAACATAGGCCTTTCATATACAACCTGTTTTGATATGTATGACATTAATTAAAAACACACATCTGGAATCGTATTAACGGATTATAGAGGTGGGTTTAATACCGGTAGCTTGATTAAGTTTCCAGTAATCCAATATTTTTATGTAACGTAAATCGGTGGTGCCTTTGCGACGACGCCACTTACTTACATGATGAATGAATATGATTTGTTTATCTATTTTATACAGGCTGCTTCATTCATAATTTAAGGATTAATAATAGGGTTGGTTGATTTTTTATCATGGTAGTAGAAGATCTAGAGGTAGACCCAAGACAAGGTGGAGAGATGTAGTGTCAAAAGACATGAGAGAGTGCCAAGTTTCTGATGACGACGTCGAGAATAGAGCAAAGTGGAGAAGAACGACCAGGAAAACTGACCCCACCACTATGTGGGATACATAGCTGGGAAGAGAGAGATATGGTAGTAAAATAATTTTTGACTAAGTTCGAAGCAAAAGGTTTTTGGTTGTGCTGATTCAAAATCAATATTCATTTATTCGTTAAAATCACTAAGATCATTTTGCAAATTCAATTTTACCACCTGTTCCACCGCGACCAAGCCAGGAAAGAATCAGGCAAAAACAAGGCCGGTTATTCTTTAATGATTAAATTAGTTTATCTATTGCGTAGTAAATATATAAATTAATGTCAATCATTATTATAAATACGAGATTTATCACGTACCGTCTTATCGGTGTTTTGACTGACAATGTTTCGGTTCAATTCGTTAAACGTAAGAATAATAAATAAAAGAATGTAGACTCCAACAGCTCTGCAGTGGCGGAACATGCCCTAGATTCTGATTCGACGCACTACATACGTTTCGACAAGGCCCCGGTCTTAGCGAGAGAGAAGTTCTTCGTCCCTCGCAAGATCGAAGAGTCGATAGAAATAAGTCGTGTGCCGAACTTTAACAGAGATAGAGGATGGGTTCTACCGCCAGCCTGGAGGCCATGTCTTCATGATACAAGCGACAGAAGAGTGAATAAACCTGGTAGAGACATAATTAGTGTTGTGTGTTTGCCTGTACCGAGAACTACCGAATAGAGCAGCAGTGATGATAATGATGATGACACAGACTGTCAACACGCTGGGCCTTCGTTGGCGCAATCCCCACCACTGCGCCCGTCTACTCGCGCGCAGAGGGCAGAGGCGAGATGTTATTCGGAGCGGATCGCACTCACCCTGATGAAGGTTCACGAATTGAACCGAAACATTGTCGGTCGAAACCCCGATAAGACGGTACGTGATTAATCCCGTATTTATAATAATAATTAAATCAATCACGAAAGTTTATTAATAAATTAATGTCATTATAAATTTGTCATTAATTATTTATGTCAATTAATGTCATGTAATTAATTTATGTATTTAGTAAATTAATGTTATTAGATTATTACTATAAAAGCCAATACTTACATGCATTTGAAGATATCTTTCAGCTGCCTCCCTGTCTTCTGTTTTTGTACTGTCTTTGGGTTCAGCCCAAAATGCATCCAGAGTAATTCCAACTCTTCCTAAAACCCAAAATTTCATTTTAATATACAGGCATGATGTTATAGTACAATCACAGAAAAGGAACATATTTTAAGTTTAGTACTACGAGCGAAAACCGCACGCACACATAGAGGCGCGCGTGCGAGATCTCGGATCAATTAGTTCTAAGCTTCGATCAACTTGATCCGAGAGAGTGTTTATGTGTGAGTGTTTTCGCTCGATATACTAAACTTACCTTGTGTTCTTACTTATTTTGTAGTAAGTATGAACAGAAGGTCGGTCGGTCTGTTCAATAGACGAGATCTTAAGATATTCATCATTGGGACCTTTTTCAGTGAATATTACAAGCCAGTATATCAAATTGAGTTAGACTTGAATTTCCGGAACACCGGTGTGAATCTACTCCCCAGGAGGTAGGAAAAATACACCAAATATAACATTAGTTTTGATACTTAGAATAACAGTTTCCCGTGAGGTTTCCCAAACGAAACAGTAAAGAGGAAAATAGTAGTTTTCTAAATGATTTTCCACAAAACAACTGCAATATGTAAAAGTAAGTTCGTAGGAGCTAGTTGTTTCTAATGGTGTCTAGTGTTAGCTGAAAATACTACTATCGGTCACCCAGCCAGTAGTTACCACGCGGTACGTCGCGAACTAAGCAAACAACACTACGAGTGCTTAAAAAAATGAGTTAGCAAGTAAGGAAAAATACCGAGGCCTTTGTTATGTGTTAGATTGTGCGATTTAAATTGAATAAAATTTACAAGTTCCGGGCTACGGTTATCATTCAGAGAACTAGTTAAATAAATTTGTGCGATTCAAATAATTTTTACTTAAAATATTGACAATATTGATGTTGAAATGCTTAAAGTAGACATTACCTTTCTGTGTTGGTCGATATTTCTTATCATACAAATGGTAGGCCCTTGCATGAGCAAGGAGAATGTAATGAACGCATAAATAGTCCCCAACGCCACTTGATTGCAATCTCGGGACAAAATAGTCACTGCCGTAGCCCTGCAAACAAACATAAGAATGAGATTTCTGTGGCAAATACATATATTTGATCGACCGAAGCGAGGTCTCTAAATTAACTTGGGCAAATCGGCGTTGTATGTATGTATGTTTGTCCGAGGCTAACTTTCGAAGCGTTGATCCGATCATCGTTAAATTGAATACATAGGTAGGTAGTGATGACACAATTTTGGTGTGACTACATGAGCTAAAAATGTCTGGGGGTTGTTGAGATACTGGGGTTCATGAGGGGTAAAAAAATGAAAATGAGGCTTACTGGTCAAATGATATGTCAAATAAAAGGTACTCATTAGTCTATTTAGACTCCGTTTTTATTTTTTGTAAATTCTTTATAGGTTTTGAGTTATTAGCCATAACAAAACTAAACTTTGACTCAATTCACAGGGTACACCAGTGACCCCACAGTACAGTAATTTAGTATGCGTGTAGCTTAAGTAACACAAATATATGCAAAAGTCTGAAATTCAAAATAACTGCAATTTGTACCCCAAAAAAGATTAACCAAATTACATGAACTCCCGTTACCTGTAAATTGAATGAAACTGTAGGTCATGATATTTTTTTATTTATTTCGTGACACTATTTTGATAGTCAAAGATTACAAATAATATTTTTTTGTTTTAATCGGAGACTCGCGAGATCTCAGTTCGGGGCAAACTACTAGTTTTAAAATAAACATAGGTTAAAACAGTATCATTGTTCTATTTAAGAAAACTTGTTCATTTATACACGCTATTCTCTCCTGTCCCCTGCGAGTCTTATCTATAGATTCTCATCGACGCGACGCTGACAATATAATTCGACTATTGTGATTGATTTTCAGCTATTACTCGTGCGCGATAACTTGGGACCTGCTAGGAATGCGACTCCCCGACCGCTTCCCCTGCACTTCCCCGATGGCGCCCGTATTGTACCGTTCGCATCACTATTTTTTACTAGGGTTTTTAGTCTCGTACTAGCCTACGTCACGTAACGACGCGCTCTGGAATTCGTTACCTCTTAATACCTCTTCGTCAAGTGATTATAGTGAGACTGAGGACGAAGAACAACCTCTAGAAGGCATAAATCCACTAAGTAGTGACGAAGATGAGATAATGTAAATAATAGATAAAATAAATGTATAAACTTAAACATTGTATTTTTATTTTATTCAAATAGTGTATAAAAGATTAGATAAAAAGCAGCGTCCTCCCTGAGTAACATAATAAATTTGGTTAAAAAAAACAAAGACGAAGCCGCGGGCGGCTGCTTGTTATGTTCGCTTTTTTGCGGGCGGTACAAACACGCCAATATGACGTCACCGCGCTCAGGTCCCAACTTATCGCGCACGGGTATACGTTGGTAATGTTATTCGAGTTTCGGGCACCCGGTCTATTTTTTTTTTGAATGGACTTATCTCGCTGTTGGCCTCTGAGGCCGTTGCAGCTTAACCGAGCTTTTGGCGAGCGCAGAAGGCGCTCAGCCCTATAAATTTTGATGAGGCAACTAGCGCAAGGGCACCACTTAGGTACGAACCTCGGCTTGGGCTGTTGCCGGGACGGGGATAGGAGAGAAACGCCTGGGTATGTGCTTGTACCTCGTGTAGGCGGCGACTAAAGGGACTCGTCGACCTCGCCGGCGAGGTCGGTGTATTTGTGGAGTGTTTGCTCTGTCTAATGTGGATGACTCACCCGCATTAGTGGAAGTGATTTCGTCATCTGGGTCTCCGAGAACATGTCTCGGACGACGGAGGGTTTTTCTGTGTTCGGACGGTGGGCACCCGGTCTACCTCTAAATAGACTACTTATACCTACAGAGGCTCGAGGCATGATGGGAGCACTATCGCGCTTTAGTGCATACGATGAAGATTCTATAATATTTTAGGTTACAATACCATAAGTTAATTACTATATAATAGTATCTTATGGTACCACAATCAGATAAGATATGTTTATTTATTTTATTTTATTTATTTGGGAAGACAAACAGTAATATATTATGAAGCAAAACATAGTGCTAATAGTAACATAAATAAAAGCATGACCCACAACATCATCCACAGATTAATTGACGGAGTGAACAATATTAAAGAAATAAATAAATATTGCTGGACATTTCACACAGCGCTATCTAGCCCCAAATTAAGCAGAGCTTGTACTATGGGAACCAGATACCTGATAGAATACTTATATACAATTTTTTTGTAAATACATACTTATAGAAAAACACCCTGAAAGTCTGAGCTTGTTGGGCGTTGAACTCACGTCCAAGCTGAACTCCGGCTCGCACATTGAATATAGGGCCAAAATTTCTGCTAGGAAGCTGGGCATCCTAGCTAAGGTTCGGCGGTACTTCTCACCGGGACAGCTGCTCAGTCTCTACAAAGCACAAGTCCGCTCATGTATGGAGTACTGCTATGATCTCTGGGATGGCTCAGCCAAGTACCAGCTTGAAGCCCTTGATTCGATTGAGCGACGTGCTGCTAGACTCATTGGTGAGGACTCACTAGTGGAAGCCAATTTACAAAGTCTAGAGCACAGACGCCGAGTAGCAAGACTTTCACTTTTTTACAAGATACATTTTGGTGAATGTGCGCAAGATCTTCATGACCTTATCCCTCCTTCCCCCTTCCACCACCGGACAAGTAGACGAGCCGAGAAGTACCACCCATACCTAGTCGGCATACCACCTTGCCGTACCAAACGATTTGCTTCAACTTTTCTTGTTAGCACAAGTGAGGAGTGGAACTCACTTCCGGCGTATGTTTTTCCAAACCAGTATAATCTTGGATTCTTCAAGTCCAGAATGAATAGGTTCTTTCTAGGCAAGCGTGCTCCATCTTCGATCACACCTTCACTTACCATCAGGTGAGGTAGTGGTCAAGCGCTTGGCTATCATCAATAAAAAAAACCCAGACCCAGAACCAATATCTGCAGATCATGCAAACATTTGTTCCGCGGCGGGAATCGAACCCGCTACCTCCTGAGTCTTAGCCGGCTATTCGCCTACTGCACCACGGCGGTCATCAAATAATAATACTAATAACTTTAAAAACAGTATATGATTAAACAGTAAAAAAACAAAATAAGTGGGAGTGGGTACCTACATTATACCCACTATCAGCTGCTCAAATGCCAGTAAATAACACAAATAAATAGATAAAATGAGTAAATTAGAGGTTGAGCCGCATATACAGACTCAAACCCGTCAAAGCATAACCGTACAAGTCGCACCGCAGCCACGTATGAGACTATGAGTGTCAGATCGTGTCAGATCCGCGGCTGCCGGTCGTCTCCAGCCGGCCTGCCAGATGTGTGATTGAGCGATGGATACGTGAGCTCAAGTATTAATTCTGGGTTCCGGGGAGTAAGTATGTGGTAAAGAATGAAAAATGAAAAAAAAGGTGCAAAAAAAACACTAGCAAACCGGTCTTTTAAAATCCGAAAATCTTTTATTATTTTCAAAATCTGTCTAGGTGCCGCCCGTACTTATTGTCCAGATTCTAAACAGGGTGTTTGGTTATATACCAATGATATTTAAGTGACGGCTTCTCAAAACATAAAAAAATACTTCTCGAAAAAAAAAACTACTAGTAACATTCACAAATTTTAAAGAAAATCGACTAAGTTTAGGTGATTAATTCGATGTAAAACTTACTGCCTACTTTAACAATCGACATCAAAAAAAAAGGTCGATATCTCTTTCGGAAATGGCTGCGGGGTTTGGGTTAGAAAGGGACAACAAGAGATATCTCGAGACGTCATCAACACAGTATCTGTGGTTAGATAGCAAGCATTATGCAAAAGAACAACATACGTTTAATAAAGTGTTTGTTTTTACATGCCAAAATAAATTTCACATTTCTATGGTAAACATTTCACAATTTTTTTTATAGCTCATCAAAATAACCCTCTTCATTTTTTTGCGTACCTTTATTATCAAACGGTATTAGTATGATATATAAAGTATGATTAATACGGCCCTATTAGATTTATTATAAAACTCATCAGACAATCATTGTGATCTTGAATTTGATATGCAATTTATATAACGAATCTTTTGTATTTTACGGTAATATCTTACTATATGTTATATCACAGAACTGTTATATCGTTTCTTATGATAAAATATCCAAGCCATATCGCTCGTTGTCTTGAGATACTGTAAGATGTACTGGGAATATGTTTGCCATGTGCGATATCTTATCTTAACATATAATAATATAGTATTTTCATGGTGTGTGACGTGCGTAGATACATGCAAAAAGCTATTATGGGGCATGGTATTTAGATAGAGTAGGATTTCCCTACACTAACACCATTCATACAGCCCTCCACAGGAAAGACATGGTCAAAACGTTTTTTTAATACATTAAAGGCTTGCGTTTGACCACGATCTCGCCTGATGTAAAGATAGCATTCGGTTATTAGCGACCTTGACGCGCGACTGCAACCATTGAACGACGCGACCAAGGACGGCTGTCGCGGGGCGACCCCTAGCCTTCCGATGTCAGCGACCGCGACGGCGACATCACCACTCTTCCCGCTGTTTTTATGGGTGACGATTGTGTTGCTGACAATATGTCGGACAATTTATCCGCAGCTAGGAAAAAACTTATTCTGCAGCTATTGGAGGATAAAGAAGATGATATTATGATTATCTTATTATCCATGCCTCCGAAATTATTTCTTGCCTTGTCAATTATTTCCCAAATATTTCCCTAATGTTGTCTTTATAAGATGCGAACATGCGATATACATGTGGGTTTTTATTTACTAATTTTATCAACTTCTCATCCTCGTTCTGTGAAAACGCCACCATTCCGATGTATTTTTTGCCTGCGTCACGACCGGGTCGCGGTTACCACGCCGCTCTCTAGCCACGCCCACCGATCGCGCGACGCGGTCGCCGGGTTTGTTTAGTGTTCTTTAAAAATCTATACTAAACAGTTGGTCGCGCGATCCGGACCAGGTCGCGGGAAGCGGTCGCGTATCGCGGTCGCTAAGAACCGAATGCAGGTAGCATTCGGTTCTTAGCGACCGCGATGATGCAGTCTACGCTAGATCACGCTTACCTACGCGTGCAGTGCTAAATAATTCGCGGGCTTGCTCGCGATGTCTTTCTTAATCTTAATAAGTTATATTAATATTACCTATCCGTAAGATGTGGTTTTCAGTTGCATAATGTAAGTTAAACTCAGTTTTGAGTAGAATAAATAGTTCTCGAGTCCTCCAATATCACGTGTTTGAAGAATGCTTATTATCCTTTCTACTTTAATATTCTGTTACTTATAAGCAAGCACAAATAATGAGTATAGAGCCAATAAAATGGTTGGAGCTCAGAATTTTGTATGTTTTTTTATGAACCTAAAATGGAATTTAAAAAAAAATAATTAAAATGTTCTTATAAAAACAAAATTGTACAAATTGAAATAATAACATTATAAGTTAATAACGTTCCCCTTATAACTAAATACCTAACTCGTCTAAAGCAAGATACAGTAACCTTCAAAATAAATTAAATTTAATCGCATCATTAATATGCAAAATAGATTTTTTCGAGTCATAAATTATTTCTGAGAGACTAAAAACTCAGGTTTGTAATATAATCTAATAAAACCGAATATTTTTTGGGTTTTTATAACGAAATTGAATTCAAATAACTATGATTGGTAGTACAGGCGGTAATAGGTAGTATGTTCACTTTTCTAAGCTCTTCGAATACCGGACTGTAGTACTACTTCCACCTGGTAGTGATCTGGAGCATTTGAGCTATCTACAGATCGTTTGCAACGGTAGTTAGATGATTCAACTGTTTCTTCTGTATTTTATTGTAATAAATGTATATTCTTTCTGTTATTAAATAAGTTTATTAAAAAATGTATGATGAAAAAACTTGATGAATGAATGAATGATAAAAAACACTTTATTGTACACAGTATAAACAAAAAAATATATAAAGCAAATAGTACAATGGGCGGTCTTATCGCTTAGAATAGAAGCGATCTCTTCTAGACAACCTTTGGATGGAGATGATTTTGTTATAACAAAGATAATGGTCGGGGGTGTACATTTATTGATATTACAGAATTTGATTTATATAAATAATAATACTAACTCCTAATCATCGTCGCATCAATTAAAAAAGTTCGTTAATCGGAACAGCCACATCATACTAATATTACTAGTCTCCCATAAAAACAAAAATATGATTATTTGTTATCTTTGACTATCAAAATAGTGCCGCGTAATAATCAACCAAGAGACTTGACCTACAGTTTAATTCAAATTACAGGTAATGGGAATTTATGATAATTGGTTATTCTTTTTTGTGGTACAAAATGCAGTCATTCTGGATTTCAGACTTTTGCCTATGTGTCACTAAAGCTACACGAATACCAAATATCAGCATTGTGGGTTCACTGGTGTACCCTGTGTATTTTAACTAAGTTTTATTTTTAATATAGCTAAAAGCATTCATTAAGTATGTCAACTATATTACATTGTAGAAACTTGTTTAAATAAATCAAAGATTTTCCAAGAGTAGGTATCAACACACTCAAACTATAACGACTTTAGGTATTGAAATTAAATACCTTTAGTCAGGTTCATCATCATCAGCATCAACCTAAAACAGTCCACTGCTGGACGTAGGTCTTTCCTATTACAAATGCAAAAGTTTGGATGTTTGATTGTTTGTAACTCAATCACGTCATAATAGCTGAACCTATTTTTATTTAATTTGGTATGTCGATAGATTATGACTTGCATTGACATATAAGCTATTTTTCACTGACAAACCACGCGTGCGAAACCGCGGGCGGAAGCTAGTAATGTTATAGATACTTACGTTATAGCAATGCTGATGCGGCTCGTTCATAGTGGTCCAAGTCTTAATAACATCTCCGAACAGCTCAAACGCGACCCGCGCGTAATCTTCAAAATAATCAACCATCTTCGGATTGCTCCAACCGCCGAGGTCCATAAGTGGTGTAGGCATGTCCCAGTGGAAAAGGGTCACTATTGGGGTTATGTTCGCTTTTATAAGCTCTTCGAACACCGCACTGTAGTATCGGACGCCATCTTTGCTTATGTGGTTGTCTGTTCCTTGTGGTAGAAGTCTGAAAAAGTGTAAAATTTTTATATTTTGTTTTTTATATAGCATAATATATAAATACTGGACATTTTAAAAAGCGCTATCTAGCCCCAATCTAAGCATAGCTTGTACTATGGGGACCAGATAACTGATACAATACTTATGTATATACTTTTTTTGTAAATACATACTTATATTATATAGAAAAATATCCAGACCCGGAACAAATATCTGTAGATAATGCAAATATTTGCTCCGTGGCGGCATTCGAACCCGCTACCTCCTGCGTCTCAGCTGGCTATTCGCCCACTGCGCCACAGAGGTCGTCTATGGTCGTATATGTATATAAATGCTTCACGTTGGCCAAAACTTACGTATTAAAATTAGGTTACATACCAGAAATTCTAAAGTTTACTAGCCCAAGGTATCGATGTGAAATAAATAAATCTGAATCTGTTATTATTTTGATTTCAAATGAGCGCAACCTGATTTAATAAATTAGTCTGTATTTAGCATTAGCACTCGGGAGATACCAAAACCAAGTTATTTTTAAATTTGCGCGTCGATCCAACAGTTCCATTCGATAGTTCCACGAAATTCCAACTACAACTAATAAAGAGTCGTTTTGTAGTCTAGTTGATTTAGAAACTTCTTCCAATTTTTGCGTTTATTTTACCTACCCTTTCCCTTGATTAGGCCCGTGTAAACCGAATGGGTGTGCGTCACGTGATATTGAACGCAGTGTTTGTTATTTATTCGTTCACGTCACGCGTACGCCACGCATTATCGACGACCTCCGTGGTGCAGTGGGCGAATAGCCGGCTGAAACGCAGTAGGTAGCGGGTTCGATTCCCGCCACGCAACAAATGTTTGCATGATGTACAGATATTTGTTCCCGGTCTGGTTGTCTCTCTATCCTACTACTAATATTATAAACGGGAAAGTTTGTATGTATGGATGTATGGATGTTTGTTACTCTTTCACGCCAGAACGGCTGAACCGATTGCGATGAAATTTGGTATCGATCATATAGATGATGATATAGATCATAACCTGGATTAACACATAGGCTACTCTTTATTGCCAAACCACGCGTTCGAAGCCGCTGGCAACAGCTAGTATATTATAAGTATGTATTTACAAAAAAAAATGTATGTAAGTATTCTATCAGTTATCTGGTTCCCATAGTACAAGCTCTGCTTAGTTTGGGGCTAGATAGTGCTGTGTGAAATTTCCAGCAATATTTATTTATTTATTTGTTATGTTTGGACCCTTCTGCATTCGGTTGTGGCGGTTAAGATTAGATCACTTGCTGACTTGATAAGTCGCCTGAATTGAGCCGTCTATAATCGGGAATGGAACACGTTTTCAGACTCTTGTTATTTTTTATTCGGTCGTATCATAAAAGCCTCTAGCAATGTAACATAGACACACAAATGAATTTAACTAGTTGTACCGCATAATACCAAATACAGTGTAAACTCCATATAACGTCACTCGTTTTAACGACAAACTCTCTAAAGCGTCGAAATCACTCGGCTTTGGTTGGTTTAGCTTGTCTTGCATACAATGGTACACTCTGTATAGCATTACACCCACTCTCAATAACGACAACAATTTGTAATAAAAAGTTCTTTTTAAGTTGCCAAATTAGTAAAAACTGCGCAGCTGTGTATATCCTTTTGTCGTTTTATTATCCTAGATCATAATAAACTCGACTGTCGGCATCTTACACACCAAACTTTCTAAGAAATCCGTTCTTTTGTTAACAAAATGGGATTGCTTGCACGTGTAGCAGCAGACTGTTGTTAGTAGAAGTGATGGATTTTATCTATACGTTGTCATATTCTTAGTGGCTCACAAACTTTCAAATTGTAAACATAAACTGTAAAACGCAATAGCGTTCAAATTAAAACAGATTTTTATTGTAGGTACTATTTAACAAGACAAATCAGAAATAAACGTTTTTTTTCTGATACAGATTTTACTTCTCTCCATTTAACGACAACTCTCTATAACGTCAAAATATGCTCAGTCCCTTGAGTGTCGTTATATAGAGTTTACACTGTAGTAGGTATTCATAGTTCTATCAAATAACATGATATTATGAACGGCTATTTAACGCTGTTGCTATTGTATGAGAACGTGTATTGACGACGTAATTAAAACGTTTCGCTTCAAATCAATTTCTGAAACGTTTATTGAAAAATATCGTATTGATGTAGCATGTTAAAACTGAACATTTAATATTAGCAGTATATATCAAAGAATAAAGGAGATAGACCGGTAGCTCGCGACAGATTTTATCGATCAATCGTACCACGTATGCCCTTCAAGTTGTTGAATAAATCTAACTACTAAAATCTACTATTTTACTAAAAAATGGATCTAAGCGAGAGAAGGGCATGTAGCGTAGAATGCCATGTGAAATCGCAAAATATCAAATCAATCCATGAAATCAATCGAATCACGTTTGCCATCATGCCTCGATGAAATTTATGATAAGTAAATCCAGCGGACAAGCATCGGCATACGTGTAGGTCGGGTCTCTGTGGCTGAACTCAGTCCTCGCATTTAAAAAAAAGTAGTTTTTACAAATAGAACTTTATGCCGTGTATACTAAAATGTTTATATTAATTGTAAAAATAATTTGTAACTAGTCGGCGTACGTTTAAACTTGGGCCGATTTTTTTTTCAATTGTCGCGTTCGTACACATGGCTACACATCAAGCTATAAATTTTCCAGTATAAGCTGTATTGTGTAGGCTTTTCTTAGAATGAGAGGTCAGCTTATACTGGAAATGTATAGCTTGATGTGTAGATGTGTGTACATAAAGTTTATTTTTAAATCAATTGAATTATTATTAAAAATGCTTGCATAACACCGTTTTCATCGTAAAACAAAGAAATTCAAGGTGGCATACTACAAACTATGTGCTAATCTAGATTATAATCTATGTATATACCTCATCATCATCATCATCATATCAGCCGTAGGACGTCCACTGCTGGACAAAGGCCTCCCTCATTGATCTTCAGGAACTGCGGTTGGAAGCGGCCTGCATCCAACGCCGACCTGCGGTTCTTACCAAGTCGTCTGCCCATCTTGTGGGTGGACGTCCTACGCTGCGCTTGCCGGTCCGTGGCCTCCACTCGAGAACCTTTCGGCCCCATCGGCCATCTGTTCTGCGCGCTGTATGGCCTGCCCATTGCCACTTCAACGTGCTAATCCGTCGGGCTATGTCGGTGACTTGAGTTCTCCTACGTATCTCCTCATTTCTGATTCGATCCCGTAGAGAAACCCCGAGCATAGCCCTCTCCATAGCTCGTTGATCGACTCTGACCTTATTCATAAGGCCAATAGTGAAGGACCACGTCTCGGTTCCATATGTCATCACTGGTAACACACACTGATTGTAGACTTTCGTCTTAAGGCACTGAGGTATGTTGGACGAAAAGACGTTGCGAAGTTTCCTAAACGCTGCCCATCCGAGTTGGATTCGACGATTGACCTCTTTCTCGAAGTTGGACCTACCTAATTGGACTGTTTGTCCTAGGTATACATACGCGTCGACAACTTCAAGAGCCGAGTTCTCAACCATAACTGGGGCAGGGACGACATGGACATTCGACATGATTTTCGTCTTGTCCATGTTCATTTTAAGTCCTACCCGTTGGGAGACTCGATTGAGGCCTTCGAGCATCATGCTGAGCTCTTCCATCGACTTTGCCATGACCACAATATCGTCGGCAAACCGAAGGTGAGTGATGTATTCGCCGTTAATATTGATGCCCAGTCCTTTCCATTCCAGAAGCTTGAAGGCATCTTCCAATGCAGTCGTAAACAGTTTCGGAGAAATGACATCTCCCTGTCTTACGCCTCTTTTTAAGGGAATCGCCTTTGAGCTCTGTTCATGTACTCGGACTGACATAGTGGCGTTTTTATACAAACACTTCAACACTTCGATGTACCGATAGTCAATACGGCATCGTTGGAGAGACTCAAGCACTGCCCATGTTTTGATCGAATCGAAGGCTTTCTCATAGTCCACAAACGCGAGTCATAGCGGCAAGTTATACTCTTCGGTCTTCTGTATTACTTGCCGCAGCGTATGTATGTGGTCTATGGTACTGTAGCCTTTACGGAACCCGGCTTGTTCTGAAGGCTGGAAGTCATCAAACCTGCGTTCGAGACGGTTCGCGATGACCCTCGAAAACAGCTTATAAACATGGCTCAAAAGCGAGATGGGTCTGTAATTCTTAAGCAAGGTGTTGTCACCTTTCTTGAAGAACAGAACCACCACGTCCCCGTTCCATGCTTTTGGCGTCTTACCTTCAAGCAAGGCGGAATTAAAAAGCTTCTGAAGGACTTTAAGTACCGGTGATCCACCCGCTTTCAGAAGCTCTGAAGTGATTCCGTCCTCACCCGGCGCCTTGTCATTCTTAAGCTGCTTTAAGGCCATCCTGATCTCATACAGGCTGATGTCCGGAATATCTTCGGTATAATGTCGGGTCAGTTTGGCTCTTGGGTCGTTGGCCGCACTGCAAACAGGTTTAGTGACCGAATCGTAAAGCCGTCCATAGAACCTTTCAACTTCCCTTAACACTTCCGCTTTACTTGACGTTATGCTGCCATCTTCCCTCTTCAGCTTCGTCATGCGGCTCTGCCCAATATAATTATCTCTCGCGAACACTTTGGAGCCTTTATTCCGCTCTATCGTATCTTTAATACGAGATGTATTAAAGGTACGAATATCGTGCCGCAAGGATTTCCAAATCTTTCTATTGAGCTGCCTATGTGACTGAGCATCATCGAGAGACTGCAGTTGCAAAGAACGTCGTTCAGCCATGAGGTTAAGGGTGTCATCAGAGAGTTTCTGAGGTCTATTGGTACGGGGGGTCTTAAAGAACTGGGACCCCACCGTATGGACGGTTTCTACGAACCTGTTATTGATCTCGTCGACTGATGCATCTACTTCTAGACAGTCAAAGCGATTTGCAAGTTTGAGTTGAAAGCTCTCGAGGTTTTGGATATGTGCGCGAGTGGGTCGGAGCGTAGATTTCATCAAACGGGACTTTTCAAGTTTAACGTTCATATTCAATGTGGCTCTAACAATTCGGTGATCACTGCCGGTTTTCACCCTGTGAATCACAGAGACATCATTGAATATCCGTTTCTTGTTGGTCAAGATGAAATCAATCTCATTTCTCGTGGAACCGTTGGGACTCATCCAGGTCCATTTCCTGTGAGGCGGCTTCTGGAAAAAAGAATTCATCATAAAGAGTCCTTCTTTCTCCAGAAAGTCGGCCAGCCTCTGTCCTCTGGGGTTCCGTTGCCCATATCCAAATTGCCCCACTCTCAACTCATCATCGCTTCTCATGCCTAGCTTTGCATTGAAGTCCCCCATAACAACAATAAAGTGAGTTTTGTTCGTATGTATGGCTCTACTGATGTCCTCATACATAGACTCTACTTCTTCATCTGGGTGTGAAGAGGTCGGCGCATATACCTGAACGACCTTCAGCGAATATCGCTTAGATATTCTGAGTGTCAGGTACGCGACCCTGCTCGACACACTGTCGATGGTGATAATGTTGTTGAGACTTGTGAACGAGAAACCCAACACCACCTTGGGACTGTTGGTCGCCCTCCCGGTAGTATAGTAGATTACCAGACTTAAGGGATATCGTGTCCTCGCCCTCTCTACGTACTTCTGATAACCCCAAAATGCCCCAGTGTAATCTACTAATTTCTTCTTCCAGCTCAAAAATCTTTTTTTGTCTCTCCTCAAAGTGCGGATGTTGTGTGTTACCAGGGCCAGTGGTCGTCGTAGGGTTTGGTAGCCGATCGTCTCCCGGGGATTTTTAGCACCCCTGGCCCCGCCGTTACCGTGACTGCTACCGTAGCCAGGATTAGCGGGGCCGCCGGGGACTCGGGGCCTGGTTTTATGTTGTAAATCCATGAGGGGTTGTTGCCATACTCGCCACGCTTGGCAGGCGGGTTGGCGAGCGCAGTATATGTGTTGAAACACGAAAAGACGCTGCTGCCCATCTTTCGGAGGTATCCCTTAGCAGACTCCTACTGCATCCACGGGCAAGAGCGGAGGGGCAACATTCTATTGCCGGCGCCCCACGGCAATGTATATACCTAATTTCATTGAAATATACTAAGCCGTTACGACGTGATTTATTTACAAACATCCAAATATCGCATTTATAATATTAGTGTGATTTGATTATTAACCGTCAGGTACAAAATTACCTTACACTGTCAATAGGGCTTATATCTATTAATGAAAGTGACGTAAAATTAACCTTGTTAAACATATTTAGCCACTATATACAAATAGGCATCCTGGCACAAGTCACCCTATGAGTAGTTAAGTTCCTTATGAAAGGGACCACCTGGGTACTACCACCATATCTATTTCAGCCACCAAACATCATTGTTGTATTTGAGTTTGATGGTGAGGCATACAAGTATACACCTTAAAATCGTGCCCTACGATGCTCTTACGAGGCATTAATTTATTACAGACGATGGTTACCACTTAACATCAGGTGGGCCATATGCTTTTCCATCTCCAAGTAGTAAAAAATAAAACTCATTTACCGTCTTTTCTTTGGAAGCGACACATTTGAGTGGTTACAGCCAAATTTCGGTGCGGTATTTCATAACAGATAAAGCTATCCACTGAACCGGTATCTTTAGACACTTGTCTCAGCGCCGGCGATGAGCGAGAAGCGAGTAAAGCTAGAAACTAGAAAGTTAGCGAGCAGCGAGAAGCGAGTGTGTAGTTTCTATAGTTGTCTCGGTGGGCTATAAAGCAAGTAAGCGAGAGCGGCGGGCGATACTTGCGTCACTTGCTGAGAGCGTGGCGCGTGCTTTCCGTTCCGCTGGTTTATCTCACGGCGTGTGCTCTGACCGCCAAGGGAGCGGTCGCTGAGCGAGTGAAGTACTTATTGCGACAAAATAGTGGAGAGCGAGTTCTCGCTGGCGGCAGTGTGAATCAACTACATATTAATATACGTGTCTCTTTTACTGACACGGAATCTCTTTTATTCGTTTCTTGAGCGAGAAAATAATTGATAGCTAATTGCTTACTCGCCAGCGGTGATTCAAGTGCCTAAGGAACTTATCTCACTGCCGCCGGCGAGAACTCGCTCTCCACAATTTTGTCGCAGCGTCTACAACACTCGGTCAGCGATGCTCGCTTGGCGGTCAGAACACACGCCGTGAGATGATGCGTATCTCCCGCCGCACTCGCTCATCGCTTTATAGCCCAGCGAGACAACTATACGAACTGCACACTCGCTTCTCGCTGCTCGCCAACTCGTTTCTAATTTCTAGCTCTACTCGCTTCTCGCTCATCGCCGGCGGTGAAACAAGTGCCTTAGGTGCCTCTTGAATTATATCTGTCAATCACTCACCGAGGCCATGATATTGACATGCGGTAGTACTTCACTCCCAAGCTCTTTATCATTGCTACATCTTCTTTGTATCTGTGGTAGGAATCTGCAGCGATGTCTCCGTTTGATTTGTCTAGGGTGTAGTCGGGATGCTTGTGTAGATATGTGTCCCACATGCTTTCGCCTTTGCCTAGATAAAAAGGTTGACATTAAAAAATATGAAAATATTGAGGGGCCCAACTAAATTAACCGATCGCTTCACTATGACAACGGTATCGTCACAAAATCGTCAGTATAGATACTTTTTGATATTCTACTAATTTTAATGAACAACAATCTTATTAGTTAAATAATGGTGGTGGCTCGATAATCGTTTTTCTTATAAATAAGGAGAATTGCACCCCACATTCTGTAACACCATTCTCTTTTTACACTTGCTTGGGCAGTTTACGGCAAAAAGATCATAGAGTAGAGACCACGCTTCAGCGAAGCTTATGATTTGATCGTACTCGATATAAAGACGACTTAACTGTGCTCTAGACTTGAGAGCTTAGCAACATTCCTTACATTATTGTGTAGGTAAGTAAAAAATAAATGCGCATCATCAGAGAACCATTTTAAACAAGAGTAAAATAAGAAATCTTTCCACAAGCCCCATAAAGTATTGAAAAGATTTTCTAAGCAAAATAAAGTGGTATCTTAGAAACCGGTGCCGCTCTCATACGCACGAATGAGTTTGTAAGACTTTCGCACCTTATTCAAATACGGTTGTCGCTTGACAATAGTTTATTGAATCTGTGCGGAAGGATGTTTGCGGTACGTGTGATACTTGCTAGATTTTTATAGCGAAGTCTTTGAACTCAAGCGTATTACTAAACAGAAGTCCGATTCCAATAAGTATCCGTTAATTTCATGTTCATGTCTGGAATCAATTGAGAGAAGAGCCAAGAAGCTCATAGGCAACGATGAGCTAGTTGATGCAAGTCTCCTCAGCCTGGAACACCGACGAAAGGTTGCTAGCCTCTCGGTTTTTTATCGAGTACATTTCGGGGAGTATGCGGCGGACCTTTTCAACCTGATCCCACCATCTCTTTCTATCAACGGACAACCAGACGCTCTGCGGTGCGCCACCGCTATATGGTAGAAATACCTCCCATTCCCACAAAGCGGTTCCCTTTATTATGCGCACCGCCAAAGAATGGAACGCCTTGCCAGAGTCTGTGTTTCCAGATAGCTACAACCTGGGTATCTTTAAGTCGCGAGTGAATAGGTTTCTTCTAGGCAAGCGTGTACCATCGTAGACTGCATCATCGCTTACCATCAGGCGAGATCGTGGTCAAACGCAAGCCTATAATGTATAAAAAAAATTTGAAACCATTGTCATATTAAACATTAGTTGCGCACTGGATCTCATTGCTCGAAAAATGTTCAGCATGCTTTTGTCGTCGCACAGTAGGTATCTCAATTTTCTTAATTTATATTTAGTACTTTTGAGGGGTACAATATTAAATTATTTTGATTACATACGTCAAATATTATGATTATGTGTCAAATACGTGATGACGAGAGCAAGCATGTGCAAGCAACACACTCTTCATTTAGTTGCCCGCTAGTTATGTGTTCCAGTCCATCCACCAACCATCGCGGTGCAACGTAATTAGTAATTACGTAACTAGAGACGGTAAAAATGACTCTTTGTTGAAATTGGATAATCTGTATTTGAATCCGTCTTAAGATCTGAACCACTGAAACGTTTCATTTATATCATTCGAATCACCGGCTGTGACGTATATGTGAAGCAATCGCAGCAAAGTGTCAGATCTAGATAGTATGTATCAGTATTTATCATCTAGATCTTAGAATTATGATTGTTTGTATCAGTTCCATTTGCCCTTACGCAACTTCTACTGGTTATCTCGATCACTATTAACATAATGTGAAGTAAGAACGACACGGAGTCATTCGATTATAACAAAAGTCTAGTTTTGTTTCTTTCGTTTCACAAACAAACAAATTATCTGTCTATCTTATCGTGCGGCGTAAGAGCCAATAGTCGAGATTCAAATGCAAATGAGACACTTATGTTACTTGAGAGATACGAATTATTTGTCAGTTTGAAAAAACGACTCCCAGAGCCATATCCGTAAAGAGATACACAATGCTAAACGTAACTATTCACCATTTTATTTGCCATGGCTTAGTAATTTATTGTTATTGATCGAGCGAAGCGAGATCTACAAATCAACTTGGGCAAATCGGCGTTGTATGTATGTTTGTATGTATTCATGTTTGTTTGTCCGAGGATATCTTTCGAAGCGTTGATCCGATCATCGTAAAATTTAATACATATAGATAAGTAGTAATGACACAATTTTGGTGTGACTAAATGAGCTAAAAATGTTGGGGCGTTGTTGAGTTCAAAAGGGGTAAAAATATTAAAATGATACTATTAGGTCAAATTGGACGTTAAATAAAAGGTCTTCATTAGCAAATTTCGACTCCGTTTTTTATTTTTAGTTTACCTATTCTTTATAGTTTTTGAGATAAGAGCCTAAAAACTGAACTTTGACGAAATTCACATTGTTGCAATTTGATATGCGTGTAGCTTAAGTGACACAAATATAGGCAAAAGTCTGAAATCCAAAATAACTGTAATTTATACCCCAAAAAATATAACCAATGAACATGAACTCCCGTTACCTGTAATATAAATGAAACTGTAGGTCAAGTAAATTGGTTCTTTTTCGTGGCACTACTTTGACAGTCAAATATACGAATAATATATTTTTGTTTTTATGGGAGAGTCGCGAGATCTCAATTTGGGGCGAACCACTAGTCATTTTGGTGTAAATTTATTAGCTAACAGCGCAAACATGAAAAACAGCAGCAGTTTCTAGGTCCATCGCGGTTGGTCCAATATAGAATGATGATGATGATAAAACAAACTAAACTGAAATAAAGCATTAAAATAATAACATCAGCCATCAGGCCCCTAGGTTTCTGATCAGAAACTAAGAACATTCGAAATGCCTACTTTGAAATGCATATTGTTTTGGCATGGACAAGGAATCCTCTTGTTTTATACCCCTCCTCATTCCTCCAGTCGCTATGGACGTTCCTTCACTGTCCTCCTCATTCCTCCAGTCGCTATGGACGTTCCTTCACTGTCCATGGAGTCAACCTGTGGAGTTCTCTACTACACTATCCGCGCAAGTCCATCACTAAGCACTTTTAAGCTTAGAGTCAAAGAGCATTACCTGTCCTTGTAAGCTTTTAGATTATAATGTATAAGTAGGTATATTATTTATATTTTGTATAATATATTATGTTTATCTCTAATGTAGGTATAGTATAAAATATTTTTTTTTTTTTTTAATATGGTTAAGTGTTGTATTTATTATAGTATATACTATATATTAGTATTCTACTCCAATGTCATTCTCTGTGCACGTACCCACCACTATAATCAAATATCTCTATCTTCAAAGGTTTGCTGGAAGAAAACTCTTATTAGGGTTAAGCTCGCCTTTGTACATGTTTTTATTGTGAGCTATTTTTATCTGTAAATCTATTTGTGTACAATAAAGAATAAAGGAATAATGTATAATTTTGCCCATTTTATTGTGCATGCTTTGTTACATTAAACATGTAATCAGAATTACCGCTGAGGTAAGTAGGTATCATTGTCATAATCTTTATAGAAATAGGTCACCGAAGACTTTGATAAAACGAAAAGCAAATATGCATTGTGAATACATTGTTAAATAATATGACTTTGCTTAGACAATTACGTATATGCTTTCTCGGATAATAATTATCTCTATTTGTTCTATCTATTTTCCAGTGAAAGAGCATGTTTATATTTATATTCATAGTTTTAACAGGAAAAATTTAATATAAATTGCATTGTTTTTAAAAAATAAACTCAAAAAATAAATTCATTAAACGCGCGTCCGACCACGCTCAGTGGAAGGCTCCGTAGTCAGTATAGCTGTATAATATTGTTGAAATTTTTTTTTTATATTTAAGGTTATATTTTAATATTTATTTAATAATTTTTATATTTATTTATATATACTTTCAGATTGGATCCAAATTAATTTCCGAATCGTTTGATGAATAACGTAGTTCTGAGACAGCAAACATTAAAAAAAATCATCGAATTGAGAACTTCTTTCTTTTTTTGAATTCGGCTAAAACAGTTTTAAATGGTTCAAACCTCCTTCGTTCCATCCTCCTTCAATTTGAAATGCGGCCGTCGAGACTCCAAACATGAAATCTTTGGGGAAAGAGTAATTGCTCAGCCCAGTGCTCTGTGGTACAATTGTTCCTTGCGCGCCATCCGTCAGGCAGAATAGGCTGTAAAGAAAATACAATGGTTAAACATATTCTTACTAATAAAGTGAAACCTGATTAAGTGGTACCTGGATAAGTAAGAAACCTCTATTATTGAGAATTGCAATGAAGTTCCGGCACTTTTTCATCAAATAACCTCTGTTATTGGGACTTTTCGAACGTGGTTAAATGAGATTTGATGGTAGGATTTTTTCGATGTTCACCTCTATAATTGGGACTCGGTATCTCAATTCGCTGTATGAGTGAGACAATTTATGATAGGCTGGGACAGGTTTTGACACGATTGTACCAAGATACCTATTTCTGCCACCAAGCAGCATTCCCGGTGAAATCACAGGCACATGAGTCTTTATACCTGTATGCCTTTGATGGATGCAGGGCAGTGCATCGCAGGGCACGTTCCTAAGATGCGTTAGCTACGAGGCAATACTATTTTATACACATAGTTTTAGACCCATGGTTGGCCTAAACTCTCTGCTTGCTTACTTGCTTACTATACTAATCAACAACCTCTTTAAATGGAATATCGGTATATTTCGACCTCTATAAGCGGGGTCTCTCTAAATAAGACAACTATGATTTAAAACCTGTCTAATTGGATAACTGGATAAATGAAAACCTCTTTAAAGGATACAAAATCTTTGGTCCCTTGAGATCCCTATTAGCCAGGTTTCACTGGATTTTCAATAAGAAAGTAACTCTGTCTCTCTGTCTGTTTGATACGTTTTCATTACTAAACCGCTGGAACAATTTTGATGAAATTAGATACATAGATATAATAGGTTTGGGAAAGTCTTTTCTCATTATAGTATGTATGAACTTGTAATAAAATCTCTTTGACTATACTATTTGTAAAATTTAATTTTTGAATGATACCAAAACCAGCCGTTTTGGTATCATTCAAAGTTTAAATTTCAAAGAAGATTATTCCAAATTCAAATTAGAAAAATGTGTGATTTTTATTTGTTTTTCGTACTGTAAAGATGAGTGAATCTCATAAAGAAAATCGATACATTTTAAAATGTTACTACAAAAAAGGTAAAAATGCAACGCAAGCCGCGAAAAAAAATTGCGATATTTATGGACCTAGTGCAGTGTCTGTGAGAGTAGCACAAATTTGGTTTAAGCGTTTTCAATCCAGAAATTTTGATGTCAAAGATGCACGTCGCTCTGGTCGCCCTATTACGGATAAAATTGATGCCATTTTTAAAAAAAGTGGAGCAAGATCGGCATATCAGTAGTTACGACGTAGCTGAAGAACTGGGAATTGACCACAAAACAGTTTTGGCGCATTTGAAATAAACTCGATACACAAAAAATCTCAATATTTGGGTACCCCACGAGCTCACTGAAAGAAACCTAATGAACCGTGTACTCATTTGTGATTCTTTATTACGACGTAATGAAACCGTCCCATTTTTGAAGAAGCTGATAACTGGTGATGAAAAGTGGATTGCATACGACAAGAACGTGCGAAAAAGGTCGTGGTCAAAGGCCGGTCAGGCTTCACAGACTGTGACGAAACCCGGGTTAACTCGCAACAAGGTGATGCTGTGTGTGTGTGGTGGGATTGGAAGGGCATTATTCATTATGAGCTGTTAACACCAGGCAGGACCATCGATTCTGAACTCTACTGCGAACAGCTGATGAGATTAAAGCAAGAAGTTGAGAGAAAGCGGCCGGATTTAATCAACAGAAGGGGTGTGGGTTTTCATCATGATAACGCTAGACATATCTTTAGCCACTCAGCAAAAATTAAGAGAGTTTGGCTGGGAGGTGTTAATTCATCCGCCGTATAGTCCCGACCTTGCACCTTCAGATTTCCACCTGTTTCGGTCTCTTCAGAATTCTTTAGGCAGTGTCAGGTTAACATCACGAGAGGACTGCCAAAACTACTTGTCGCGGTATTTTGATCAGAAGCTCCAAAATTTCTATAGCAATGGGATCATATCCCTACTTATAAGATCGCAAAAAGTTATCGAACATAATGGTACCTACATACTTAAGTTAAATGTAAATAAACGATATTAAAAAATGTTATGAATTTTCTTAATAAATGCGAACAAACTTTATCCCCAACCTAATATTATGACCGGGATACATATGCTACTTTTTACCCAACTGTGCAGGGGCAGTGCGAACCACGCGTGTGACGCCGCGGGCCAGTCCGCTTGTTTATTACAATTTACAGTTACTAACGAGTCCATTGCGTTTGAAATATGAACTGATCGAAATGTTTATTACTATGTCACAAAATAGAAGAACAGAAGTTAAGATTAGTAGGTGCAAGCGAAAACAGCAGGCACGCGTAGAGGCACGCGCAAGATATTCTCAGAACGATCTCGGAAGAACGTTCAACCGACTTGATTCGAGATCCTCGTCCTGTTACGATTACATCAATATTCGACTCGCTAGAAACTCGATAATAACATCATATGTACAATTTTTTTCGCCTATATAAGAGTACAATTATGCCTTAAAAGCTGTTTAATGGCACTTTAGACTTATTTAATTTTGCCCTATATGAGCATCGCAATTTTCTTTATATACTAACTTATTCATATTAAAATGTACTTTACCTTAGTACCTTCTATTATTAAATTTAATAGTAATTTTTATAGGGTAAAAGCTTTTTCTCGCGGCTTCGAACGAGTGGATTGTCAATAAAAACATTACCCTTCTTCTAAATTATCGAGTAAAATGAAGCCTGTGGCTCAATCGCAGTCATAATCTTATTGAAATTGGCCCAGGCTATTGAGTCGTGAAAACATAACACAGACAGAACTACTTTCGAATTTATTGATAGAGCGAAACGAGATCTCCAAATCAACTTGGGCAAATCAGCGTTGTATGTATGTATGTTTGTTTGTCCGAGGATAACTTTCGAAGCGTTGATCGTAAAATTAGATACATAGGCAGGTAGTGATGACAAAATTTTGGTGTGACTAAATGAGCTAAAAATATTGCAGGGTTGTTGAGATATTGGGGTTGAAGAGAAAAAAAAAATGAAAATGAGACTATTAGGTCAAATGTTACGTCAAAGCAAAGGTCTTTATTAGTACATTTAGACTCCGTTTTTATTTTTAGTAAATTTCTTATTGTTTTTGAGTTATTAGCCATATAAAAAACTAAACTTTGACAAAACTCACAGGGTACACCAGTATCCCCACAGTGCTGTAATTTGGTATGCGTGTAGCAAATATAGACAAAAGTCTGAAATCCAGAATAACTGCAGTTTGTACCCCAACAAAGAATAACTAATTTACATGAACTCCCGTCACCTGTAATTTGAATGAAACTCTAAGTCAAGTAATTTGGTTTTTATTTCGTGGCAGTATTCTGATAGTCAAATATTACAAATAATATTTTTTTGTTTTTATGGGAGAGTCACGAGATCTCAGTTCGGGGCGAACCACTAGTAATGTTAGTATGGCTATATTATAAAGGTAAGAAATTCATAAAACATTTGATCTTATGTCCTTAAACAAACCTGTTGTTGTTTTCAATTAAGCCAATAAGCCTTTTAGTGTGAATTGCTGTAACTAAAATAAATGGATAAGTTTTGAATGAATTACTGAGAATTGCATCATACATCTTAAGTTATTACAAAAAGTGAGATATTAGAGCCAATATTAATATTCAATTATTGCCCATATTCTATCATGTTCACATAGATTTAAATTTGCTAAAGCCGAAAAATAATTCTGAATGAGTAATTGGTGGCGCTGGCCTGGCTGGTAATTACCTAAAATCTGCTGCAGCAATCGGTCGCTAATCGTCAATTAGCACATAGAAAAAGGAGAGCACATAGAGGAGCTATTTGATCTCATCCCGTCGTCGAGATTTTACCACCGCACTTTGACAACGTAATAAAGCTCATCCACATATCATCGACAATTGGGTATCGCGCACCACACGCTTCACGTGATCTTTTCTACCCAATACTTGCAAGATGTAGAATGAGCTACCATCTGAGGTTTTCCCATTAGGCTACGACATGGAACGCTTCAAGAGAAATGTAAAGAGGTTTCTACAGTGTAGGGAACGCATCGACAATACCCCGGGTGTTGCCGGTGTCAATAGGCGACGGTGACTGCTTACCCTCAGGTGGGTCATAAGCCTGTTTCCCCACAAATAATATATAAAAAAAAGAAACTAGCGCCACCAGCAAAAGTAATGGAAAAAGATAGAACTATATAGTGTATATTTATTTAGATTTTTTTACTTTATATAACTTTTATATTGTTCTGCTTCATATTGTGTTAAGTGATTTTGTAATTGTAATTTAAATTTAATAAAACAAATAAATATTGCTGGACATTTCACACAGCGCTATCTAGCACCAAACTAAGCAGAGCTTGCACTATAAGAACCAGACAACTGATAGAATATAATATAATTTTTTTTAAATACATACTTAGGATATATAGAGAAACAACCAGACCGGGAACAAATATCTGTAGAAAATGCAAACATTTGTTCAGCGGCGGCATACTTTTAGTTTAAATTGTTTAAAATTATATTTACTTGTTTTTTTGTGACGCTAATAGATTTATTTTCTTTCTAACTTTTTTTATTTTCTTATGGTAGGTTTGAAGTGGAAAATAATTTTATTTTATTTCTTTTTTAGGGTTCCGTACCCAAAGGGTAAAACGGCACCCTATTGCTGAGCCTCCGCTGTCTGTCTGTCTGTCCGTCTGTCGCCAGGATGTATCTCATGAACCGTGATAGTTAGACAGTTGAAATTTTCACAGATGATGTATTTCTTTTGCCGCTATATTAAAAAATACTAAAAACAGAATAAAATAAATATTTAAGGGGGCTCCAATACAACAAACGTGATTTTTTTGCTCGTTTTAGCTCGATATTGATAACGGCAACAGGTAGACGCTTATATTCACTTTAAAAATAAATAAATAAATAAAAATAAAACAAATATTTATGGGGGGCTCCCATATAACAACCGTGATTTTTTTGCCGTTTTTATAGATTACAAAACCCTTCGTGCGCGAGTTCAACTTGCACTTGGCCTGTTTTTTTAATTTTTAGCATAGGATCGTGGCGGATGGGCACAAACTTGGGGAGGCCTATACCCAGCAGTGGATTAAGTCTGGCTGTGGATGTTAATGATGATGAAATTAAAAGTTCCGTGACCGACTTACTGCTGTCAATGATTTTACGTATTTAGGTGGCCGAAGAGTCGCTAGCAGCGTACTATTAAGACAAATCACTTATAATTAACTGCATCCAAATGAATTTATTTAATAAGAACTTCCTTTTATTTGTTATGGTATTTGAAAATTAAGCTGTCTGATGCAGGCGACTTTATTAATTAAAACTTATGGACTGCTAAAATGTTATAAAGTTTGAAATGGTAAGTATAAAAAGAATGAAGGATCTTTTTTTTCAGTCAGTAAGAATATTGTCTACCTTGTACATAATTTAGTTTGTGATAGAATTAGGTACCTATTTCTATTTTGTGACGCAACTGGTTCTTTTTCATACAATTATACCACCACATAAGATTAGAGAGAGAGAGAGAGAGAAGGAGTGGAGTGGAAGAAAAGTATTTTTCTTTGCATTGCAGCAGGACAGTAATAATATTATTTATTATAACACCACATCCTGGTTACCTGACGGACGGCGACTTCGGAGTCGACCGAGAAAGCGTTGTCGAGACTATATTGTGACTTTTGAGTAAAAGTGGTAGGAGATAGGGACAACTGGAAGGATTCGAAGATACTACCTCGCTTGGAGGTAAGCGCTGGTGATGCAGCTAACGTGCTCCATTTTCGAGCACAATATTTTGTCCTTATATATTCTAAAAACAAGTCATAGTCATTAATTCCATTGAAAAATACATTGCGTTAAAATAACACCTAAAACGTAGTTTATACAAAAATCTTGGAAATGTTAAACAGAAAAATTACATAAGTAATAGACGCTTCACGCGATCATTTCTACCCGATACTTGCAAGCTGTGGAATGAGCTACCATCTGAGATTTTTCCGTTAGGCTACGACATGGCACGCTTCAAGAGAAATGTAAAGAAGTTGCTACAAGGTAGGGAACGCATTCGTAGTAGAGATGACCCTAAACCCTATAAGATGGGGCCCGCAAGAGCGGACTAGCGCCACCGGGGTCGCGGAAGAATGTTTTCTGTTCCCGTGTCCCCGGTATAAAGCGAGCGGAGGAACGCCGTGGAGGTTTAGCCGGTAGGAGTCTAACATACCGCTCCCTGGGTTCAGAGAAGTATCCATGAGGATTCCTCCACTTAAAAAAAAGGGTAGGGAACGCATCTACAATACCGAGGTTATTGCCGCTGTCAATGACGGTGACCACTTAACATCAGGTGGGACGTAAGCCTGTTTACCCACAAATAATATAAAAAAGTAAAGAAAATAATACCCCAATATTAATAAAAGTCACAATGTCTATGCATACCTGGTAAAAAATCCAAATTTATTAATGTCATTAATACAAAATCCAATAGATAAAAGTTACATCTCAAACTTGTCCAACTCGATTCCCATAATCGAATATGCAATGTTTGTTGTATTTTTTACAGACGATAAGGATAAAACACTGATAAAAATCAAATCTATGCTACTCAATAGTTAAGGTAAACACAATTGTGGAAATCACAGTAGGTAACATGCAGTCCATTAGTGTTGGTATACTACGCATAAGGAAGCAAAAGTTCTTGGATTCGATTTTGACGTAGGTGTTTGCCCCAAATGACAAACATTAACCGCCAAAATAGGTACACTTTTTATACGACCTGAAGCCGGAACAAGCATATAGCCCGCCTGATGTTAAATGGTAACCATCGCCTATAACAAACTGTTTCTACGTAGGTCACCTTAGGAACGTGCCCTACGATGCACTGCCCTGCGTCCATCAACTTGAAACATACAGGTTTAAGCCTCATGTTCACCGGCACCGGCACCGGTAATTTCACCGGCACCTTTAAACCGAAACACAGTAATGTTGTTTGAAGGCAGAAATGGGTATGGTGTCAGTATTTTCTCGAGCCCTTTCACAAGGAACTCTACCGCTTATAATATACATATATTTTACATTACATTGTTACATTAGTTTTTGTTCCCGACATCTGTCTTTACAATGTTCAAACGTAGTAACCTCTTATTAGCCTTACGTTTAGTTCTAAGCTATTTAACCAAACAATTTGTATCGCCGTTGGTTTCTCTCAATACAGTGTAAACTCTATATACCGACACTCAAGGGACTGAGCATATTTTGACGTTATAGAGAGTTGTCGTTAAATGGAGAGAAGTAAAATCTGTATTAGAAAAAGAAAACGTTTATTTCTAATTTGTTAAATAGTACCTACAATAAAAATCTGTTTTAAATTTCTCTCCCGCCTCTATCGCGCGTATCATCAAAACTTATTCGTCAATACACAGTGATTTTCTCTTACTAGCCATGTTTACAATTTGAAAGTTTGTGAGCTACTAAGAATATGACAACGTATAGATAAAATCCATCACTTCTACTAACAAAAGTCTGCAGCTACACGTGCAAGCAATCCCATTTTGTAAACAAAAGAACGGATTTCTTAGAAAGTTTGGTGTGTATGATGCCGACAGTAGAGTTTATTATGGTCTAGGATAATAAAACGACAAAAGGATGTACACAGCGGCGCAGTTTTTACTAATTTGGCAACTTAAAAATAACTTTTTATTACAAATTGTTGTCGTTATTGAGAGTGGGTGTAATGCTATACAGAGTGTACCATTGTATGCAAGACAAGCTAAATCAACCAAAGCCGAATGATTTCGACGCTTTAGAGAGTTTTTCGTTAAAACTAGTGACGTTACATGGAGTTTACACTGTACATAAATAAAATAAAAAAAATATATACCTACTGTTGCTCATACTTAGTATAAAGTTAAATAAGGTTAATGGTAAATAAGATATTAAAACCATTTTTTATTCATCTCTTAATCAGAATTTTATTAATTCACGCATGCAATAAAACCGATAAAAAAATAAAACGATTAAGACTTTGTTTTTGTGAATTACCATAACCAGAAAGGAACTGCGTCATCGCTTTTATAAAATTGCGACTGTCTATGTATGTGTTATATTGAAGAATTATATATATACTAAAAACGGAATATACACCCTGATTTATGAGTATTTCAGTATCCCGATATTTCGACGCATTTGCACGATCACGGGCAAACTGATACCGATACTCAAAAACTGGTAAATAACCCGTTTTTAGTAAACATAGTGTTCATAACCATGATAGTTTCAATAGTTATATCTTGGATAATATTGAACTGTCATTAAGCTACACAAGTTTAAAGACTGATAACCGACCACGTAATACCTATGTCGATGGTAGCCGCACCATAGTATCTAGCAACCATAGAACCTCATACATCAAAATCGAATGAGTAATTCTGGCGTTACAGTGGAATATACATCCATGCATAAAAAATAACCCTTCATTTTGGCTTTGTCGGGTAAATGCAATAAATGGGATGAGATATGATAAGATAAGATATTAGTTATTTGAAATGTAATGTTTTAGTTTTGTTGAAGAATATCTATATTTGCTGTCAGGTGAATAGTCAGGTCCAGGTTAGTGGCGATATCCAACAAATCTTAACAGTTAGATAAATGATTGCGCGCGGGCACGTAATTATATAATCGGATACCTAGATATAATAAAGATTATATCTTAAAAATATTTATTATAAAGATACAGTGACTGGCAGGATTAAGATAAAGATGGAATTAAAATCAGGACCAATCTTAGTTTCAAGAAACTTTCGCCAAATATCGCTAATCCTTTGTTTTCCAGTAATTACAATTTATTTTCCTTTTGAGGAACACAACATTACACTTTTCAGGTCTTATTTCACAGTAATGTCTTTTAATTAATTATTTTGGCACAGAGCACTTTGCGACACAGGTATCGTTTTTAACCATCATTTCACGACTCCATGATGGTAATTAGGGTAGGAGATATCAGATAGAGGAAAGATAAGAACAAAAAGTCACTGTGCTCCTACCCACATATAATATTTAATTATCGCCTAAACAATAAACATTGTTTTTATTAGCGATCAATATCGAATGAACTAATGCATCTAGATAGGTATAATAAAATTTACCAATATGTTTATAAAATGTTAGAAATTTGACAAACTCTCATATATTAGGCCTTAAATACGATTAGGCATCGTTGCACAAGTTGTACCAATTTGTACAAGAAGCTCTAAAAATAAACGCTTTATATTAACAAGACCTAGAGCTAATAACGGAAGGAAAAATATAACATTTGAAGAAGCACAGCTGTATAATAAGTTGCACAATATAGTCAAAGAAGCCCCTAGTATGTCTCTATTTAAAAAAAGATTGAGAAACTATATACTAAAGAATATTAAGTTATTGTATTATATATTATGTTAAGCAATGTTACTGTTATGTCACTGGATATAATCCAGTACAATAATGTAATTAGATGTTCTCTGTAAGTAAGCCCTGTTCTTTGGGAATAAATATCTTTAACCACAAGTCGTCCTTAACTTCAGGGTTCCTACTAGGCACTCAAAAAATTATCATCATAATGTGTTAATTAGTTCTTTTAAATGGAAATTGTTCTATGAAGGTTCAGGATAATATTCGTGGGAACTAAAACATAATTCATTGTTATTATATTTATCAAAATTGGTTTTGCTCTTCTTGCTCTGACCTTAGCACAAGGTTAAGCACAAGGCTGAGGGTCCGAGGTTATTAATGTGTGGTTTAAAAATAATCACAACGTAATCTAAAGATTGCTTCTCAGAGATAAGACCATCTCTGAGAAGCAATCTTTACAAGGTTACCTTTGGATGGAGTGGTGTGTCAAAGGCTGGATGAGTAGAGCCAAGGAGACATCCAATACTAATACTTATATAATACTTGACTATCTCCGTGGCGCAGTGGGCGAATAGCCGGCTGAGACGCAGGAGGTAGCGGGTTCGATTCCCGCCGCGGAACAAATATTTGCATGATCTATAGATATTTGTTCCGGGTCTGGATGTTTTTCAATATATGATAAGTATGTATTTACAAAAAAAAAAATATAAGTATTCTATCAGTTATCTGGTTCCCATAGTACAAGCTCTGCTTAGTTTGGGGCTAGGTAGCGCTGTGTGACATGTCCAGCAATATTTAATAGTGGAATGCTATAGGTTTATGGTGGTGATGATGATAGTGAGACATACCTTTTAGAGGAGCCCAAGCATTTTATTTCTCAAAATTTTATTAGAGGTAATATAAAATATATGATTACTTCCATTGAAGGAAAACGACAGGTTCATTTATACACAACACTCTTTTGAAAATAAAGAATATTATCACAAATACCGAAGAACCCACCTTTTCGTTATCTAACAATTTAATTTTTTCTCCTCATAAATTGAGTTCACTTTCAAATTGAACAATAATTTCACTTCACTGTTACAAAAATTTTTGTATTTTGCCATGTCTTTATTATTTTCGGCGTTGGGCCGCATTTTGGTTAATTGTTACAAAACGTATAATAAATCAATTAATAAGTAATATATTTATTTATTATTTAAAATACCAGATTTTTTATTTTGTTATTCTATATTTTTTTAACACAACACTAATCGACCTAAATTTACTTCCCGGTTTATTTCCGTTGCTAATTTTAAATCCGGAAATCCGGAACCGCCAACCAATCAGAATGCCTCACCTTACGGCTGCCAAAAGCGCTGCGCTCTGGGCGACTCCACTCAAGCTCCACATTGCGTAAACTAAGATAATCAACTACTGGCGTTACCTATTATCGACAATCAAAGCCTTGTAACCTTGAAGGGGTTTCCCTACAGCGAGTTCACGTCATTGAAAATTATGTCCTCTTAGGTTCATATCCGCGTCTTGATTCCAAAATCGATGTATTAAATGTCTGCTGTCACTGTTATGTTTAATAATTATACATATTTTGCAATGATGTGCCTGCGCATGTGCCTATGTTAATGGCAATAAAATCAAGTATAATTAAAAAATATTCACTTCAATGTATTTATTTTGCTTGGTTTAAATTAATGTTATCTCTAAAATCTAATTCTCTCTTGTTTATATAATGAATAATAGTTGTACACACGGCTACACGTCAAGCTACCGTTCCAGTATAAGCTGACCTCTCATTCTACAAAAAGCCTATACAATTCGAGGTCAGCTTATACTGGGAAAATTTATAGCTTGATGTGTAGCCGTGTGTACCTACATACACAATTATATAAAATTAATTACATATCTCATGAAAAAAGCCAAAGTAATTTTAAATTATCTAGAGACTAATATATTTACAGTACTAAAAAACAGAAGAAACATTTAAACCATTTAAAGACCGTTGCAAACGATCTATAGATATTGATTTTATTTGGTTTCTTAGATGACGTAGCATATTAATAGCGTCGAAGGATTAGTAATGTTAGGAAAAAATACATATTTTGATACACCGTTATTTTGCGCCCATGTACACACGGCTACACATCAAGCTATATATTTACAGTATAAGCTGAACTCTCATTCTACTAAAAACCTACACAATGCGAGGTCAGCTTATACTGGAAATGTATAGCTTGATGTGTAGCCGTGTGTACAAGAATCACTTTTAAAAGCAATGTTTACTATTACACAAATATTATAAATGCGAAAATTTGAATGTTTGTTTATTTATTTATTGGTTTGTTTGTTACTTAATCACGTTGTAACGGCTGAATCGATTTCGATAAAATTTAGTATGTACGTAGATTATAACCTGAATTCCAACATAGTCTATTTTTTATTCCTTAAATCAGGTCCCATGGGATAAAAATGGGGTGTTAAGTCAAGTTGCAACTGCGAGTTTAGCTTTATTTCTACGTTACCTACAAATTTAGTAGTGTAACGCGTACGAAGTCGCGGGCAACAGCTAGTTAACTATATCAGAGTCATGATTCAATGTCATTCAGCTCAAGATAAATCATCTTTTATTCATTTTGATACAATTTATGAGAAATATTTCTCATTACGTAGATCTTTGATATTATTGTATTTGATTTATTTTCATCTCTATTTTTATCAGTGTCTGAATCTAAATAAATAGTGGTTACTGAAATTACACTGTGAAAGTAGAAAGGCTAAGCCCCGTATCCACTAGGCGACAAATGTCCACATTGTCACATGAACACGTGACGCAACACAAGGTGTTTGCCGATCTCGCGCGATGTCCAGCGATATCGCACGGCATTTGTTGCCTAGTATATAACACATAAGTGTAATAAAGTGTCTTAATGTATACAAGTAATAGGTAGCGGGTTCGATTCCTGCTGCGGAACAAATGTTTGCATGATCAACAGATATTTGTTCCGGGTCTGGTTGTTTCTCTATATATAAGTGTGTATTTACAAAAAAAAAGTATATAAGTTCCCATGGTACAAGCTCTGCTTAGTTTGGGGCTAGATAGCGCTGTGTGAAATGTCCAGAAATATTTATTATTGTTCCGTAACAAAACCAAATAATTTTAGACATATAATTTTTCACTATATAGTATAGAACCAAGTAGCTTCCCGCTGTCTGTCCATATATTTGTCTGTCCCTATCTATAAAACTACACAACGGATTTTGATCCAATTTTTTAAATAGATAAAGTGATTCAAGAGGAAGGTTTATATGTATAATAAATGCATAATATAGTAGAGAAATACTGATAATTTTAGAGGTTTCTAATGTGATGTCGTAAATACTCTTAATATTCTTTCAAGAGTAACCCCTAAAGAAAACATGTTTGTATTGCCTAATGACAAAAAAGCTGTGAACGTTGTATATGAACACATTCTGTGGTATATTTAGTATAAGCATTGCACCCGTGCGAAGCCGGGGCGAGTCGCTATTGTCTTTATAAATGTATCAAATTAATAAACTGTCTGTTAATTTTATTTCTGTTAAATAGCTTGCATGTCACTTTTTGTGTAAATTTAATTTTCTATCCTAGCTTTATAAATTAATGAATGAATTATATTAGATATAGGATACTGTTATATTATAACAGCAAGCAAGCAAGCGCAGCGTAGGACGTCCATCCACAAGATGGGCAGACGACTTGGTAAGAACCGCAGGTCGGCGTTGGATGCAGGCCGCTTCCAACCGCAGTTCCTGGAGATCAATGAGGGAGGCCTTTGTCCAGCAGTAGACGTCCTACGGCTGACATGATGATGATGATGACTGTTATATTATTTGGTATAAGAGGGAAGGCACTATCTACCAAGATACAAGTTGGCAACAGCTTAGTTTGATAGAATAGATGAGGCTTTAACAATTGTGTATTGTCTTGTAGTAAGTGTACCTACTCTAAAGTAATAAAGAATTTTGATTTTTCATACTAGCCGCTGATCTGCTTTGCAAAGTTATTATTATAACTGATTTTAGTCCATCCAACGGTTCTCTGGAAGAGATCGCTCTTACCGATAACACCGCCAACTATAACGTTATTTATTGTATATTTCCTGTATTATTTGAATTTAAAAATGACCGACAATTTTGCATAATTTTGTATTTATTTGGTGTGCGATAAATAGTTTAATATTATTAAATTGTATTTATATTATTTACTAGTTGGAATTTTCTTACGGATTTTTATCAAAATGAAATATATCCTTTACTTTTTTGAATCAGTTCAGTATTTTCTGAGATTACAATCACAAACATACAAACTTGCAAACAACCTTATATCTTTATAATTTTAGTATATTCATTACAAATATATTACACGTACCTACCAGGTTAATAAACTTTCATGTGAAGGTTTATAACCTCAAATGAACCGAAAATGTTAAATATAAAAGTGGAAAAACCAGTTATGTCTTGATCAATAAAGATCCTTCAGATCTTAAATATTTAAAGTGACGAGTTTTCTTCACGTATGTCTCCACTGTGACTAAGCAACGCCAATTACATAGTATTTTTTAAACTTTCATTTAATCGGTTGATAAACGACGGAGTTATGAAGTAACAAACATAAAAAAATACAGTCGAATTGCGAACCTCCTCCTTTTTTGAAGTGGTTTAAAATGCTCCAGAATTTTAAAACCAGCATAGAAATAATCCATTATTTCTCAACAAACCCTATTATTTTTTTTTTACGTGGAGGAATCCTCATGGATACCGTTCTGAACCCAGGGAGTGGTATGTCGGACTCCTACCGGCTAAACCTACACGGCGTTTCTCCGCTCGCTTTATACCTACCGGGGACACGGGAACACAAAACATTCTTCCGCGACCCCGGTGGCGTTAGTCCGCTCTTGCCGGCGCCATCCTATAGGGTTTAAGGTCATCTCTACTAACTATATACAATAGTATATAGATAACTAGTTAGTTAACTATATACAATAGTATATAGTTAGGCCACTGCTATAGGGTATGGAGGTTGGCATACGCTTTTGCATACGCCCTCCTCCTTCGCCCCGGTCTCGTGCGGCGGGTTGGGAGAGTGCTCCCAGATTCCCTGTCCCCTTCCGCTGCTTCCTTCTGCTGCACTACATTTTCGCAGAAGTACTTAACAGCTTGCCACGACCTATTGCTCTCTACCATTGCCCCTCAACAAACCCTAATTTAATGTCAAATTTAAACATGTTTAGTCGCTAAATAGGTTAAGGGATCGTTGTGCAAGTTGGGCTAAATCTATTTTATATTTAAAAGTTAAATGATACAACCCATAACTGGTTATAAAATAGTACAATTTCAAATAAAATAAGTTTGTTAGTTTAGACTCGCTACAACCAGATAGGAGGGAAACAGGTTCAGATTAGTGCTTCCAGCTTCGGAAATCCAGTTAAATATTTGTAAAGGGAAATAACATCATAAATAACGCCACGACACCACGGCGGATGTTCCTGACACTCCCTCACGTGGCACGGGCAGAGTATAAATCAGGGAGAGGCGTGAGGTAATAATTTATATTCAACTTTTTCTAAGCGGAAATCGAGTCCACTCCCTATTGTGTACCTGGTCTTACATATCCGTGCAGTGCCAAAATAAACGTCATAGTATGTACGCTAGAAGCAGTAGAGATACTCCAGTGAAATAATATTTAGTCGCTGTTTTGTAAGATTTCTGACAGGGTGAATTTAAAAACCCTCTAAAAAGTAACAAACGGCTCTGCCGTATTGCTGAATAATAATGTGTTTTATTTTGTAGGTATGTTAACCCGAAAGGGGTTATTCTGCCTATGAAAATGAACACCGCTTCATATAATTTAAGTAGGTAACTCAAATTTAATTAAATGTTTGAATGGTTTGGTTAAATATTCACGAACTTCCTAATTTGCCTTCAAAGCAGTTTATATAGCCTTGGTGTTAAATAGATTTACGATTTAGTAATAATTTGAACTCTTTTATTATGCAATATAAAAAATGTCGTTGCGAGGTAAAAGGTGGAAGGTAAGCAGTTGAGACGCAGGGGGTTGCGGGTTCGGTTCCCGCAGCGGAAAATGTTTGCATGGTCTACATATATTTGTTACTGTGTGAAATTATACACGGTGAAATTGAAATCACTATTTTTCCAGAACAAACGTTATTCAGACCATGTTCTACTACCATTCTGTAGCATTAAATACGTTATTAAAAAAAAAATTCATACCACCTGCTCGACAATGACAAATTATATGTCATGTTAACCTCACCGAAAGCAGGTGATTACCTATGAATGAGCCGGGAGTAAAGTTGTACTGAATTTTATTATGCCCTTGCAAGCTTAATGTTATTTGAATTTGGAACCCCATCTGTATTAAAATTTTAACTAAAGAGACACAATAAGACATATAGATATATAATTCTTTATTGTTACACCAAATTACAATAATTTAACCTAGAAAACTTAACTTAAACTAGACTAATACATGGTGGTACAATGGGCGGCCTTATCGCTTAAAGCGATCTCTTCCAGGCAACCTTACGATAAGAACTTATTCGTAAATCGAACTAATCTCTGCTCAGAATTTACCAACCTATATTTGGTGTTCATTGTCTCACAGAAAATGTGAAAAATTGAGTATTCTGCTCGAGGATAAAGCTGTCTGCATCTTGGGTGTACATATATCCCTCTCTGCACTCAGGATTCTAGTAACTAACTCCCTCGCTCTGGTCGTGAGTTAACCCTAGAATCCTTCGTTACGTTCGGGATTTAATATAGCGCCCGTGGTGCAAGACACTGCATTATCCCCTCGTTTAATAATCTGCTATAAATTAATTAGTTCTCAGTTAACCGTGACCGCAGTAGCGATAAGCGTAGGTTCTATTATTTCTTCTGTGGCGAGTATTATTTAGTGCGTGTCGAAGGGAGTAAAGTAAATTCAGACTATTAGGTATAATTCGTAACTTCTTATGATTTAGAAAAAAAAACATTTGTGATTAGTTTGGGGCTAGATAGCGCTGAGTGAATCGTCTACCATTATTTATTTACTTACCCCATTACCCAGTTGTCTCGCCATCTTAAATTATTCAAAATATTGTAATTCATTAGTTTCGTGACAAGTTGTCATTGACTCAAATGCATCTTATTTATATCAGCCATTCAGTTTTAATTGCTGTTTTCTTAACAAGTCGTACGGCAATTAGTATTTCTCACACAATGCCTTTGAGCCATTTTATTAACCAACTTTCCAAAGTATTTTGCTATCATATTGAGACTGCCATAAAGAGGTAAAACACTCACAAAAAGACACTACGACTCTGCAATAGTTTTTCGCCAACTAATAAATAAATAAATATTTCTGGACATTGCACACAGCGCTATCTAGCCCCAAACTAAGCAGAGCTTGTATTATGGGAACCAGATAACTGATAGAATACTTATATACTTTTTTTTTTGTAAATACATACTTAAAATATATAGAGAAACATCCGGACCCGAAACAAATATCTGTCGATCATGCAAACATTTGTTCCGCAGCGGGAATCGAACCCGCTACCTCCTGCGTCTCAGCCGGCTATTCACCCACTGCACCACGGAGGTCGTCAATCGTTGACATAAACAAATAGTTCTTTGTATGTAGTCCATCGATTTATGTATTCCCATTGTCCCCGTAGGCAGTGTACAGCGGTAATTAATTTTTATAATTAAAACTACACCACATTCTCCCTGTAGTCTGTTGATATGTTGCTTATACATTGATATATTAAAATAAAATTATTAAAAATTATGCCCGGTTTCTCCGATTGCAGAATTAAGAGCAAACGTATTTTTTTAATGTGATCGGAAATATGTGAAATATTATATCAAGAGTACAAATATCATTCAGTACTTATATAATGCATGTGTGGTTTAATTATGACGTAATATAATATTATCACCTAACCTACCTTGAAACCATTGGGATATTAGGATAAATATATATGAAGTTAATAAAGTATAAGTTGAATTGAGCATTAGAGTTAGTGGTTCATGAATAATTACTTAAGTTTGAATGGTATAACTGGAACAGCTATTATGTTTATTTATTAAAAGGTATATGCAATCAAAATATATGTAAATTTATAACGGGCAACCAAAGTGGGAAAAGAAGTAGCATTTTATTTTTCTTATTACTGCTTTAAAAACTACATTGAAAAATTAAAGAGGACAACGACACGTGAAATTGAGATTGCCCATTGTCCTCGTTGGCCGTATCTCCGTAAAGGGGACTGCGGCAAGGGAAATGTATGGCGTATCGTTGCCCCCGCGGGAGCAACCATACGTCATGCATTTCCTTTTACATTTTCCATTTCCCCACCCCGTGACGGGGAAATGTTTTACGGGGACAACGGGAACACCCTTATGGATTATATTAAATGAATTTTCACGATCACCACCTGAACCATTCACATTAAAAAAAACCTTTCTTCGATTTCCAGAACAATCGACCATGTGTGGCTTGCATCCAATGGATTCTAACAACCTTTATTTGGACGAGACATCTTATGATCCTACGAGACGGAACAAATTAATGAATTTGTAAAACGAAGTCTAAAATCTTTTCCGCCACCTAATTGCCTAAAATCAAGGACAACAACGCGACAGCAATCGGTCGCCAAACTTCAAATTGATTTTGGTAAATAGTTCTATCTGTTGCCGCCGTCCCTTTGCTGATGGCAATTGTTTCTATGTAGTTTCTATGATTGCTGTGGCGTTGTTGTCGCTAATTTAAGTAATTGCCCTCGGTGCATTCTTCTAAAAGTTGCCCACGACTGACTCAGACATTTCGAACATCGTGGAGCCTGTCTTAGCCCACAAGTCGGCTGGCAGTAATTTTAACAATATAAAAAAAATCAACAATTGCCCAAAAACTCTACTTAATCGAGATTTCTTATCGAGTCCGGCTCTATGGAGCACATTCTCTGGCCAAATGAAAGACTTATGATGGAAATAGTCTCGTAAGAACCAGCATCCACTTGGTACTCGTCCCGCCTAGATAAATTACAATCGAAAATATAAATCGACATGAAAGCGCTTGCGAACATGACGTGACGGTCAGGGTACATCAGCGTCACCTCCTTGTACTTTACTGGGCGCCGTTCCACCGCCGCGTGAAAAAATATATGTGATAATAAAAAATACGTATCGGACTTAGTCGGTTTCATGTACACCTGGGCCTTATCAGCGATTGTTAATGTTTAGATATCTAATGGTAAGTCTTAAGTTTTATCAGTCTAACCGTTCGATCTTGCTCGATTGGATGGGACGCAAAAACGTTAAATACTAGTGGTTCGCCCCGAACTGACATCTCGCGAGTCTCCCAAAACACAAAAAAATATATTCTTAGGGCGACTCGCGCAATGATGCCTAAACGTATTTAGTGGCTAAAGATGATTTAAGGAGTTGTAAAATTATACAAATACGTAAAATTTAAACATTTTTAGTCTCTTAATATGTTTAAGGATCGTTGTGCAAGCCGGCCTTAATCTTTGACCAACAAAATAGTGCCACGAAATAATTAACCAATTTACTTGACATACAGTTTAATTCAAATTACAGGTAACGAGAGTTTATGTATGGTGGTTATCCTTTTTTGGGGTACAAATTGCAGTTATTCTTGATTTCAGACTTTTGCCTATACATTGTGTCACTTAAGATACACGCATACCAAATTACAGTACTGTGGGGTCACTGGTGTACCCTGTGAATTTTGTCAGTTTTATTATGGCTAATAACTCAAAAACTATAAAGAATTTACTCAAAATAAAAACGGAGTCTTAATGTACTAACAAATAACTTTTATTTGACTTAATACCCTCATTTTAATTAAATTTTTTTAACCCTTTTGAACCCCAATATCTCAATTACCCCACAACATTTTTAACTCATTTAGTCACACCAAAGTTGTACCATCACCACCTATCTATGTATCAAATTTCACGATAATCGGATAATCGCTTCGAAAGTTATACTCTGACACATAAACATACATACTTACATGCATACATACAATGCTGATTTGCCCAAGTTGATTCAGAGATCTCGCTTGGCGCAATCAATGAACGTGTGAGGCACCATAATAAAAATCCAAGAAAGTGGCAACTATACCAAAGGTTATATTTTCGATTGCCATTTGTCGACAAGTGCAGATTGACTAGGAAGTCATCCAAAACTATTTATGGCAAATTTTCGGTGACTCCCAAACGTCTGCGGCATTCGAATAGTTCGGGTGTCTCGAGGGTTACGTGGAAACTTTACAAACGTTTAAAAGCAGAGTTGGAATATTCTAGAAAGTACCTACTAAAACTTCAAAAATTAGAACTTAGAAGCGTCTGGTAGAGGACATCTACTAGACTAGATGGTAAACCTAGCCCCAGAGGAGTTGAAACTTTTAAGTATGCTCTAAAATGTTAAGTTCGTGCTAAGGGCCTATCCAAATGAGAGACTATGGAAAATATTCCTTCTAGCTAACATGAATGCGCGATCTCATGAATACATATGGTATTATACCCCATGTGAAGAAGATCAACTTCGAAAAAAATTGGTATAAGGTGTTGTTCTATTTTTTTTATTGATGATAGCGAAGTGCCTGACCACTACCTGACGGTAAGTAAAGGTGAGATCGAAGATGAAGCACGCTTGCCTAGAAAGAACCCATTCACTCTGGACTTGAAGACTCCGAGATTATACTGTATCGGAAAACATCTTGCTCCATCGTTGGACTAATATCGAGAAGAACAAGCTTTCTTGCTCCATTTAAAGTTTCTTCTGTGTGACACAGTCTTATCTTCTCATCAGCTCCAACTGCTGGACAAAGGCCTATCTTCCCTTTTACCATTCGTTTCGGTCTAGAGCTTCAGTCAGCCAGTTTGTACAGTAAGTACTCGTCGAGTTCGTCCCGCCATCTCCGCACAGGTCAACTAAAAAACTAGGCTCATTAGCCTATACATCGCTAGATTGCATTAGTAGTACTAGGATAATAAGAGAATTGTTTACTAAGAATTATAAAAAAAACTCCGCTCAGGTCATGCGGCTTTATGCCTTGTGGGAAATCGTCGCGTATTCGGCATAAGTGTTCAGCCAAATCCCACTTCAACTTAGCTGTTTTTTGGGTAAAATCAACGGTTTTAGTAAAAATTGCTTGTGCAAAGTTGCAGAAGAATGAACCTTTATTTTTGTAATGTTGACAAACACTGTAAACAAGTTTAAAATAACATAGTGTTTAACAATTTACTAGAAATTATACGCGTTTAATTTGTTACCAGTTTATCACGAGTTATTAATCTCTACAAAATTATATGCTCGTTTTAATGAGATTAACTGCAGTTCATTTTGTATGAGATTACTATTATAACTATGTTATTTTTCTAACTAAGCAGTGTTCTGTTTTTATTTATTTGAAGTAGTGGAATATTCTGCAATGTTCTTGGTATAAAAACAACAAGCACAAGTTGTTTTAAAAATGTGTGTCTTCGAGTTGCATTTGCGTTACTTGGATTAATACATTTGAAGATCTATATTACTAGCAATTGAATTACGTAATTGATGTCTTCCATGGGTCTAGGCATTACGTTCGTAGTTGTTTTCCAATCTTCATTTACAAATGTTTCAAAGTAGAGAACATTTTAAATTCCTATCTTGCACTTTGGTCCGTTAGTAGACATGCAGATGGGCGAGAAATTTTCAGCGATTTGCATCTGTTGCAAAACTAAGTTATGGTAATCCGGGTATAACTTACAGGCTATGGGAAGATTTCCAACTTTATCGAAAGCTGAATTTTCCCTTGGCTTTGCTCGGGTTTAACCAGTTTTGTGAAATAAGTTAGAAGTCAAGTAGTATAAAATTTCTTTAACATAACTAAGCCATTCAATACGAGCTCAAAAAACTCAGACTTAGTACATAAGATAGTAATTATTTAAGAGTTTAATCAGTAACTAATAGTATTTATACGATATAATATGTAGAGTACATGAAAAATATCCTACTTCGATAGGTATAAAAAAGACCAAAATACTTGATAAAAATAACGAGTGTGGACCACACGACTGAAGTAAAACTTCTTTTTCAAAATATTAATTTATAAAGATGTTCAAAAGCAAAATCAAATTACGAAAAATAATCATCACCGTTCGGCGTAATGCTAACATACTCGCAAACGAACTACTGACTGAGATATATATATATTTCATGCATTGGCTATGATAGGAAGAGCAAAAGAAAATGTGCGCGCGCACTGCTCTCTCTTGCTTCAATAGTATGATACAGACAATAGGCCTGCACTGAGTCTTAGATACACGAAACGTAACTAGCTATAAGAGAATGAGAGAAAGAAAATGTGTGGTCGCACCTCTCTCTCTTGCCCCTACAGTAATATATGAAACGTAACTCTCTTTTTCTATCTTCACTAACTTATATCTCCCTCACGACTTCCGTTCGCCTCGCCAGATCACACTTTTCGTAACGCTATCGTCACGCATTCGCCAGCTTACTCCTAAAGTCAAGCGTGCGTAAAAAAGTTTTACTTCAAAAACTATGGCGACCCATATGGCGTTATTTAGTACGGCGTAATAAAAGGCATGTCCAGACTAAAACATATATTAAAAATATGACAGACAGAGATTCTGAGCCATAAAATATCTATGAGGAAAACAAGACCTTACGATCCTTTGAGAAATTGAATTATCTCTGTAATTTTATAAAAATTAGTATTAGTTTTAGTAAAAATTGCTTGTGCAAAGTTGCAGAAGAATGAACCTTTATTTTTGTAATGTTGACAAACACTGTAAACAAGTTTAAAATAACATAGTGTTTAACAATTTACTAGAAATTATACGCGTTTAATTTGTTACCAGTTTATCACGAGTTATTAATCTCTACAAAATTATATGCTCGTTTTAATGAGATTAACTGCAGTTCATTTTGTATGAGATTACTATTATAACTATGTTATTTTTCTAACTAAGCAGTGTTCTGTTTTTATTTATTTGAAGTAGTGGAATATTCTGCAATGTTCTTGGTATAAAAACAACAAGCACAAGTTGTTTTAAAAATGTGTGTCTTCGAGTTGCATTTGCGTTACTTGGATTAATACATTTGAAGATCTATATTACTAGCAATTGAATTACGTAATTGATGTCTTCCATGGGTCTAGGCATTACGTTCGTAGTTGTTTTCCAATCTTCATTTACAAATGTTTCAAAGTAGAGAACATTTTAAATTCCTATCTTGCACTTTGGTCCGTTAGTAGACATGCAGATGGGCGAGAAATTTTCAGCGATTTGCATCTGTTGCAAAACTAAGTTATGGTAATCCGGGTATAACTTACAGGCTATGGGAAGATTTCCAACTTTATCGAAAGCTGAATTTTCCCTTGGCTTTGCTCGGGTTTAACCAGTTTTGTGAAATAAGTTAGAAGTCAAGTAGTATAAAATTTCTTTAACATAACTAAGCCATTCAATACGAGCTCAAAAAACTCAGACTTAGTACATAAGATAGTAATTATTTAAGAGTTTAATCAGTAACTAATAGTATTTATATGATATAATATGTAGAGTACATGAAAAATATCCTACTTCGATAGGTATAAAAAAGACCAAAATACTTGATAAAAATAACGAGTGTGGACCACACGACTGAAGTAAAACTTCTTTTTCAAAATATTAATTTATAAAGATGTTCAAAAGCAAAATCAAATTACGAAAAATAATCATCACCGTTCGGCGTAATGCTAACATACTCGCAAACGAACTACTGACTGAGATATATATATATTTCATGCATTGGCTATGATAGGAAGAGCAAAAGAAAATGTGCGCGCGCACTGCTCTCTCTTGCTTCAATAGTATGATACAGACAATAGGCCTGCACTGAGTCTTAGATACACGAAACGTAACTAGCTATAAGAGAATGAGAGAAAGAAAATGTGTGGTCGCACCTCTCTCTCTTGCCCCTACAGTAATATATGAAACGTAACTCTCTTTTTCTATCTTCACTAACTTATATCTCCCTCACGACTTCCGTTCGCCTCGCCAGATCACACTTTTCGTAACGCTATCGTCACGCATTCGCCAGCTTACTCCTAAAGTCAAGCGTGCGTAAAAAAGTTTTACTTCAAAAACTATGGCGACCCATATGGCGTTATTTAGTACGGCGTAATAAAAGGCATGTCCAGACTAAAACATATATTAAAAATATGACAGACAGAGATTCTGAGCCATAAAATATCTATGAGGAAAACAAGACCTTACGATCCTTTGAGAAATTGAATTATCTCTGTAATTTTAAATCACCTGATGCTTTTGTGAGCAGAAACATTTTCCTGATCACTGAGCAATAAAAATGTTTATTGACGCGAATAAGCGTAGGTGGAGGCTATGTTGATCTGAAACTTTTGTTTTATTGATAAAATGTCACAGTTTTATTACCGAAATATCTGGAATAGGGTTTACACTTCGCTGCTTTATGCTATATGCGATAAGTCTTATTGTAGAATCGTTCACGTTGTTTGTAGAGGATCGCGGTCACTATACTATTTCCATTTCTTTATATTATCGATGGCAGCTCCTGTGAAAACTTGAACGAGCGTCTTTTTTACATTATGTATGCATTATTTTATAAAAATATGACACTTACGTACGTACAAGGTTATACCAGAGTCGGAGAAACTGATAGGGATGTAGCTATCGATAACAGACCTGATATATTTTTACAAAATGTAAATACGAGTAAACTAAACTACTGCTGGATACTTTTGTACAAATTTATTAACTAATATTAAATTTCAATACAGGATGTTACACGTATTAATTCTTGATTGATAATGCCAACTTCTTTAAAACTTTCGAAGCTGTTGTAAAATAAGTAGGTATAGGTAGGTACTCGACAATGAAACGAAATAATTATAACGACAGGTAATCTTTATTTATTTATTTTAATCAAAATCTGATGAATCGTCACTGTCGCGATCGATATCCTTACTTATTTGGTCACAACACTACAACTATCAAATTAGAACTGTCATCGAGAAAATAAAGAAATGGAAATACTGTAATTGGGTGTGTCTTGGCTATAAAAAGTTGTGCACTGGACTGCATAGTGTAGGATAGCCCCCCACTAAATGGAAAAATGACATTAAATAAGCAGTTGGTTAGCTGCTGAAAGCCGTTGGGCGGACGCCGCATAAAATCAGTCACTCTGGAAACTCTCTTAATAGTATTATTAAATACGATGAGGCATCGTTGCGCAAGTCCCCGTTAAAGTACTAAGTTTAAAGGCTGAGTGTATTTATTTAAAGACGCAGAGTCGTAGAACTTTACATCTAATACGATTAGAAATAAAACGAATATTGTGTAAATGCTTCTCGCTGAAACTGTTAAGGGATTACATAAATCAAGTGCTTGGTCTCAGATGTACACAGACTTGATTGAAATTTATTTCGAGTGTACACAAGTTGGAATTTATAAATGTGAGCGTAAAAGGTCAGTTTTGAATGTCAGCGGGACGATAACGGGACGGATTGTTCTATCAAGTTAAACTAGTGGTTCGCCCCCGAACTGAGATCTCGCGAGTCTCCCAAAACACAAAAGAAAATATTCTTAGGGCGACTCGCGCAACGATACCAAAAACGTATTTAGTGGCTAAATATGATTTAAGGAGTTGTCAAATCAAACAAATACGTACAATTTAAACATGTTTAGTCGCTAAGTACATACGTTTAGGGATCGTTGTGCAAGCCGGCCTTAATCTTTGACCGATAAAATAGTGCCACGAAATACACTTCCAATTTATTTGACCTACAGTTTCATTCAAATTACAGGTAACGGGAGTTCATGTAATTTGGTTACTTGTTTTGGGGTACATCTTGCAGTTATTCTGGATTTCAGACGTTTCCCTATATCTGTGTCAATTAAGCTATACGCATACCAAATAACAGCACTGTGGGGTCACTGGTGTACGCTGTGAATTTTGACAAAGTTCAGTGTAATAACTCAAAAACTATAAGTAATTTACAAAAAACAAAAACAGAGTCTAAATTTACTAATGGAGACCTTTCATTTGGCGTTTTACCTTTCTTGAACCCCAATATCTCAACAACCTCCTAACGTTTTTAGCTCACACCAAAATTGTGCAATCACTACCTACATATGTATCAAATTTCACGTTGAACGGATCAACGCTTAGAAAGTTATCCTCAGGCAAACATACATACATACAATGCCGATTTGCCCAACTTGATTTAAACATCCCGCTTCGCTCTATAAATGAAGGTTATATACCGTTTCTATACAAAAAGTAGTAGTATATATTTCTTAACCTATACTTTCCCACTGTTGGGCAAATGTCTCTCCCATGTTCCTCCATATCTCACTATCATTTGGCACGTCCCACCAGCCATCTTGGGTCTGGTTATTTCTCTATATATTATAAGTAAAAGTAATAAAAGTAAATGTTTACCAGCGGCTTCAAAATCCACTCTCAAGGTTGATCTCTGCAACATCCGCAGATTACACTCGAACTTAAAAGCTGTTCATCATCATCTTGAGACTCAAATCTCCTTCCCGGCTGATACATCTTATCTTCTCTACCCTGCCTATATACTAGAAGAACGTTTTCTCCGGAAAGCTGGGGTATGTACGAGTATGTACGTTCGGGAGGATGTTTGTTGTCGTCGTCTCAACGGCTTTGAAGCTACAGACCTGTCGTGTCTTTGGGCCCACGTCGATAACAGGGTCAAACCAGTATTTATGCTTGACTTTATAGATCACATAGTGGTGATTCAGACTCAAATCGACTATTTGAGCACATCGCTGAAGGGATAGAATGTGCACTCGGGCAGTACTCCAATGCAGAGTTGATCGTTCTCGGGGACTTTAATGCTCACCACGTTGAGTGGCTGGGTTGCCGATACACTGATCATGCTGGGAGAACTGCCCATATGTTTGCACTCTCTCATGGCCTTGCCCAAATGGTTTCCTGTCCAACTAGAATTCCAGATGTTGATAGCCATGTACCATCCTTGCTTGATCTCATGCTGACTTCACATCCGAATAAATACCAGGTCTCTGTGGAGGCTCCTCTTAGATCCTCTGATCATTATCTAGGTCACTTATTGACGGAGACGCTGAGAGATGATGACGACATCGAGCGAAAGCGGAGAGCGCTTGCCGTCCGGGGTAACATGCTCGCACGCCGCTTTACAAACTGCAGTCCAGACGTAAAACACACCCTATTCCGGGCATATTGTCTGGGTATGTACACATGCCAACTTTGGTCTAATTTTACAAGAAAAGCCATCAACATCATAAAGGTCCAGTACAATGATGCCTACCGGGCTCTTATGAGGTTGCCGAGGTACTGCAGTGCGTTTAGAATGTTCTCCGAGGCGGGTGTTCTCGACTTTTTCGCTATCATCCGAACTCGCGTAGCGTCGTTTTGGAGTAGGCTGAGTCGCTCCAACAATAGCGTACTGAGGGCTGTCTCTGACTAGTTATACAAAAATGGAATTTATAGGTATTGGATATCCGTCCATTTGGACGGAAATAAAAAATGACTACACTGGAGCATCTGCTCCGTCGCATATGCTGTATTTTTAACCAACTTCAAAAAAGGAAAAGAAAGGTTCTCAATTTTGTTGTATTTAGTGTATTTCATATTTGTATGTGATATTGGTCGTATTTTTTGTGCCTGAAATAAACGAATTTTATTTTATTTTTTATATTATTACCTGGTTACCACATCAGTGCTGACTGTTCGTCCTAGTTTATCTAGTAAACCCGGGAAGCGAAGGGTTTGGCATTTCAGAACAGCCGATTGGGACGGATTACGCAAATTTTATGCATCCTACTAGTGGAGGAAGCTATGTTTCTCAACGGACAATCCAAACACTTGCGCTGACTCCGTCACTGATGTCATACTTCAGGGTATGGAATGTTTCATTCCCAACTCTGTGGTGCGTGTTGGTGGCCGGAGTCAACCCTGGTTCAACCGGACTTGTACCGATATAGTCAGCAGCAAATTGGCTGTCTTTAAGAACTGGACTATAGCGCGTGAGTGCTAGGATCCCGAAGTTTTCCGTTTAAGAAAGAAAATCAATACAGCCTCCAGACAGAGCAAAAAGGTCATGGCTATAGCGAGGAATCAGCACATCAGCAGAATTGGCGACCAGTTGGTAGGGTATCCTTCTGGAAGTAGAGCCATCTGGTCTCTTACCATCCTTACTCAAGTCGGATGGATCTCTGGCCCATAGTTCAAAAGAGAAAGCCGATCTCCTTGGATCTCTTTTTGCCTCCAACTCGACCCTCTTCGACGGAAATGCTTCACCACCGGTTATACCTCGGTGTCCGAGTTCCATGCCAGAGGTACGTTTTCATTAGAAAACGGTACGGAAGGAACTCCTTTCCCTTGATGTGAGAAATTAGAGTGGGCCGGATGGCATTCCAGCCATTGTGCTCAAAAAGTGTGCTCCTGAGTTGTGTTCTGTCTTTACGCCCCTCTTTGAATTGTCTTATACCACTGGTATCGTGCCGTCTTCTTGGAAAGTGACTCATGTACACCCAATCCCTAAAAAAGAGGATCGAACCAATCCGTCTAACTATTGGCCTATAGCAATTACCTCCTTACTCTGTAAAGTGATGGAGCGAGTAATTAATAATCAGTTTCTTAGGTATCTTGAGGAACACCAGCTGATCAGTGATCGCCAATATGGCTTTCGTCATGGGCGATAAGCTGGCGATCTTCTAGTTTACCTCACTCACCGCTGGGCGGAAGCCGTTGAGAGTAGGGGGGAGGCTCTAGCTGTTAGTTTGGACATCCCGAAGACGTTCGATTGGGTGTGGCACAAAGCGCTTCTCTCGAAGCTTCCCTCATACGGCCTCCCCGAGGGACTTTGCAGTTGGGTCGCCAGTTTCTTATCCGGGCGGCGCATAAGAGCCGTTGTAGATGGTTCTTGCTCGTGCCCATTAACTCTGGTGTACCTCAAGGGTCAGTGCAATCGCCCATACTGTTTATTCGTCACATGAATGATATGATGCACACAAGCGGCCTTTATTGTTATGCGGATGACAATACGGGTGATACTTTCTACACTGGCCACCCTAATGTCTCTCGGTCTGAAGTGGAAGACAACTGACAAAGGCTTATTTCTGAGGTTGAAGGCTCTTTGAAGCGCGTATCAGACTGGGGTAACCTTAATCTGGTCACCTTTAAGCTTACCAAGACGCAAGTCTGTGCGTTCACCACAAAGAAGGCCTCTTTCACAATAGCTCCACGGTTCCAGTGCATTCCTCTCCCCGTCTCGGCGAGTATAAGAATTCTGGGAGTCGAAATTTCTAATGAGGTCCAGTATGGGAGTCACTTAGAAGCAAAAGCTGTACTAACCTCCAAAAAACTTGAAGTCCTTAACCGTGCCAAACAGTATTTTACGGCATAACAACGGCTATTGCTGTACAAAGCGCAAATTCGGCCGCACGTAGAATACTGTTCCCATCTTTGGCACGGAGCTCCAATGTACCAATTGCTTCGTTTTGACTCCCTTCAGAGAAGAGCCATTAGAATCATCGGTAATCCCAAACTCGCCGACAGGCTGGAACCGCTGAGTCAACGCCGTGACATCGGATCGCTTAGTGTATTCTAACGCCTGTATAATGGGGAATGTTCTGAGGAGCTATTTGATCTCATCCCATCGTCGAGATTTTACCACCGCACTTCTCGACCACGTAATAAAGCTCATCCACATATCATCGACAATTGGGTATCACGCACCACACGCTTCACGCGATCTTTTCTACCCCATACTTGCAAGATGTGGAATGAGCTACCATCTGAGGTTTTCCCATTAGGCTACGACATAGCACGCTTCAAGAGAAATGTAAAGATGTTACTACAGTGTAAGGAACGCATCGACAATAGCCCTGGTGTTGCCAGTGTCAATAGGCGACGGTGACCGCTTACCGTCGGGTGGGCCGTAAGCCTGTTTCCCCACAAATAACATAAAAAAAATAAGTATGTATTTACAAAAAAAAATGTAAAGATTCGTAAACTAAACATTTGACGACCTCCGTGGTGCAGTGGGCGAATAGCCAGCTGAGACGCAGGAGGTAGCGGGTTGGATTCCCGCCGCGAAACAAAAGTGTGCATGATCTACAGCTATTTGTTCCGGGTCTGGATGTTTTTCTATGTATTATAAGTATGTATTTACAAAAAAAATGTACATAAGTATTCTATCAGTTATCTGGTTCCCATAGTACAAGCTCTGCTAAGTTTGGGGCTAGATAGCGCTTGTGAAATGTCCAGCAAATATTTATTTATTTATCTTGGAATGCTGGATCGTCACACCCACGCTTCCTGGGCCTGCCCCGGCTTCGAGTCCCATCTGCAGGCACCAATTGTGTGACGACTGCTGCCCATTTGTCTGTAACCATACGACTGACGTGATCCGCCCAGTCCCATTTCAGCCTGGCAGACTTGTCACAAACATCTGCGATGCCGGTCTTCGCGCAATAGTACATAAATAAATCTTTATTCACTGTCTTAGTGCTAAGATTAACATTACGGATGAAATTATTGCAGAGATTTAAAAGATTATAAATACAGAAGAAAATTTTGAATTATATAAAGACCATTGCAAACGATCTATAGATAGCTAAACTGCTTCAAATCACTACCAGACGGAAGTGTCCCTAAGCCACTGGCTGCATTACCCCGTTGAATTGCAATGCTTATGGGAGCGCCGGCTCTTGGATTAATCACACAAATATTATAAATGCGAAAGTTTGGATGTTTGTTTATTTATTTATTTGTCTGTTTGTTACTTAATCACATGGTAACGGCTGAACAGATTTCAATGAAATGTAGTATGGACGTAGATTACATTCTGGATTAAGACATAGACTACTTTTTATCCTATAAATCAGGTTCCATGGGATAAAACTGGGGTGTCAAGTCAAGTTGCAACAGCGAATTTAGATTTTTTTTAGGTTACCTACACATTTAGTAGTGTAACGCGTACGAAGTCACGGGCAACAGTTAGTATCTAAATAAACCATTAGGTCTATACTCCTTTACATTATGCCTGAACTAGGAATACCTGTGTCTCAGGCGAAAAAGTAGCAGTAGCTTCTTCTGACAAAGGATAGTACCTATAGATGCTAGGCAAGTCTACATTCAGGCACTACAGTGTCTTTTATCCAGCTAGTGTTGCCATTTGCTATCAGGTGTTGTTCAGAAACATTTAAGTCGATTGTTAATCAAGCATTGATTTATTTTAACTATAGATTTCAGAATGATCTTCCGGCCGCGGCTTACCTAAAACTCTCCAAAACGCGTCGCTGCATCCGTCACTCGATAGCTGTCGTAGAGTCGCTATTTGTTAGGTGCGGAATAAATACAAGAGGCGTCGGGCGGAATTGACACGCGGGCGCAGCGCAGGCGCGGTGCTACAAAATATATATAAGAGGTGGGGCGCGAGACATACTGAGACGACGGAGCGCGGGCGTGGCGCGGGCGTGGCGCGGGCGTGGCGCGGGCGTGGCGTGGGCGTGGCGCGGGCGCCGCTTCCTCGCCCTCGGCGCACCCGCAGTTAGCAGTGGCATGCTCCTGTCCTGCTTGCCACATATCTTCTGATGTTTTGTAAGATATTCAAATGCACCAGAGCTTGCAGATCCTCTTCATCTGACGAAGATGACGTCATGTTGTCGTAATAAAATCAAACACTAGAATGCCCCAAATGCATTCACCGTGTTCGCCCGCGCCTCGCCTTTCCGACATTGTTGTTACCTTTTCGGAGGGCATAATACGGCGTGATTCTTATATTCTTAGTTATAATACCAGGCATAAAGTTTCCGTCACTCGTCATTTGAATCATAGTCAAGTCACTGGAAATTACAGAGTACACGGGTAATTTTTATGTATGGACTCAAACACCTATCGAGAATGATAATGTCTCGGGAAAGAAAATTTTCCTATAGCACTACTGGTTGAGCCAGGCAGTTGAGTCACGGAGGATACAGAATACTTTAAATGCAAACCTATCAGACGATTTTCTAATTACGTTGCTGTAGTGAAGAGTGAAAAGCCTTGCCAGTGTCTGTGGTTCCTGATAAGTACACACGGCTACACATCAAACTAATAATTTCCAGTATAAGCTGACCTCGCATTGTGTAGGTTTTTCGTAGAATGAGAGGTGAGCTTATACTGGACATTTATAGCTTGATGTGTAGCCGTGTGTACAACCTGGGTACCTATCTTTAAGTCGCGAGTGAATATGTTTCTTCTAGGCAAGCGTGTACCATCGTAGACTGCATCATCGCTTACCGTCAGGCGAGATCGTGGTCAAACGCAAACCTATAATGTATAAAAAAAACAGTTAGCCGTCTTATTTTCAAATAAATCTACTTCTCTCGTTACATTGGTAGAGTGGTGGACCCTTAATTCCCTTAGTTTTTAATTTCATTATCGACCGTTGTGGAGGAAAACAGGATTGGGATTATATTAAATTTCATATACTACTTACAGGACGCACGCAACTTCGTCCGCGTAGAATTAATCGTCCTCCTTTAATCTAATTGATTTGTACAAAATGCGTAAAAACCCGTTCTTTTTATTGATTTATGATGTATATTTTGTCTTGAAAACTAACTACCGAGGGAAAAAATTATAAGCCATTATTGTATAGTGTTATGCAAGCAGAGATGTGGATATTACCCACACATATACATAACATAAAAGTAGTTTAAAATTAAGTGAATAATTTTTGTTACACCTCTGATAAACCATCTATGTTTATTTAATTATATTTGAAAAAATATGTATATGTTACTTTAAGATATATAAATACAAATAAAAAAAACAGATGAGATGACGCTGCTAGTCTATAACCCACTTGGTGTTACGCAATTACGTCAACGGTGCATTGCGCGTTGCGTAATTATTGAGCGAGCGAAGCGAGCAACTTGGCAATCAACTTGGGCAAATTGGCGTAGTATATATGTATCTATGTTTGTTTGTCCGAAGATTAATTTCAAAGCTTTGATCCAATCATCGTGAAATTTGATATACCTACCTATAGCTAGGTAGTGATGCCACAATATAGGTGTACTAAATGAGCGAAAATATGTCGGGGTTGTTAAAAAATTGGGGTTCAAGAGGGGTAAAAAAAACACAACCGTACTACCCGGTTAAATGACACGTCTAATGAAAGCTCTTTATTACTTGTCTTTATCACTTTATCTGGATCAGTTGGCATGGTCGCGAAGGAACAGGCAGTAAAATTGACGTTTCAAAGTGATACTTGTGATTTTAATGATTAAAAGATTTTGACTTAGTACATTTCGACCCCACTTTTATTTTTAGTTTGAACTTTGTAGTTTTTAAGGTATTAATCATAATAAAAACTGAACTTTGACAAAATTCACAGGGTACACCAGTCACCACACAGTGCTGAAATTTGGTATGCGTGTAGCTTTAATGGCACAAATATAGGGAAAAGTCTGAAAAGCTAGAGTATCTGTCATTTATACCACAAAAAAATAGTAACAAATTAACATGAACTCCCGTTGCTTGTCATTTGAATGAAACTGTAAATAATTTGGTTGGGCATTTCATGGCAATATTTTGATAATCAAAGCTTAATTTTTTTTTTGTATTAATGGAAGACTAGCGAGATCTCAGGTCGGGGCGAACCACTAGTTAATTATTATTAAACCTTGTTATTCCAGATCTCTTAGGTAGTTACATAATACATTGGTTGTTAGAAGTTCGGCTTATCGCTAGTTGTTAATTTAGTTTTGAGAAATGGGTCCCATCTTTGGTAAAGGTCTCGCGTGATAAAAGTTCATAATATATTTCAAAGGCACTACTAAGTTATGCTCCACCTTCACCTAAATTATTTACTGTGGGCCCGAATAAATTTTAAAATCTTGTGGGAGTACACTGAACGATATTTAAAAAAATTTTGCTTATATTGAAAGTTGAAATGCCTTTTTTGCGACCGAAAGCAATGTTAAAATGACCTATGAAGATTTTACTAGACAATTTTGAACCTGCTTGAACAGATTTTGGAAAAAAGGTCTTATCAGGCCTATATTTTGATATTGATGAAAAGGTATTCTGTAAATATTTTTAAGTTTTGTGTTATTTATAGTACTGTATGTAGTTTTGATTGTATTTGTATGCTTTTTACAGCCGCTTCCACACTTCCTTTGATCACGTAAGTCAAGACAAAATGACACGAACACACAAACATTAATGGAACAGTATAAAACTAGGTCAGTAAGCAAAATATTTGTTGTTGTTTTCGTGTCTATAAATACCAGAGTAAACATTTTCCCGGAGAGCACTCCGAAAATCATATTGTGACCACTTTTCCACTTACAATCATGAAAATAAAGTGTCGAGTTACTTACCTGGGGTCAATGTGGTGAGCCGGCCGTCATGCGTAGTTGCCCCCAAATGACATTACCTGCTGCGTAAACATAAAGCTGCTATAAAACACCTTAAATATAAACCTTACACCATTAACTTAAGGTTGAGAATATGAGTTGTATTTGGTTACCGTAAAGAAAATTAATTTCGTACATAACTAGTTTATGTTGTGGGTGAGTTGTGAAAGGTCGAGTAACATCTAAAATGCAGGAAATAAGTCAACCGTCTTATGCCTTGACCATTTATTGAAAATAATGTTTTATGTTTTATCAATGGATGAGACTCACAAGGGACCGGAAAGAATGGCGTAATAAAGAGGAGGTCTTATACCCAACAGTGGATGCAGACGGGCTGAAATGATGACGATGATGATGAATGTTTTATCTTAAAGCATTACTTACTTACTCCATTGGCGCAGGGACCCAAAGTGAGTCTTAACCTCCGATATGAGAACTCTCCACTTTCCTCTGTCCATTGCCATCTCTTGCCAGTTGTCGGCTCCCAGGTCGTGCAGGTCAGCCTCCATCCTGTTGGCGGCCAGTTGGTTGGCCCAAGTATGCTCTCTTTACGCTTCGAGCTTCACCCATTCGCAGTAGACGGCAGAGCCAGCGGAGTCGGTGTGACTTGTTTTCTCCTATGATGTTAGGCTCGGCCACAAGATATTTTATTTCGAAATATGAATAAAATATCTTAAAGCATTAACAGAAGTAAATCATAAATTAAGTATAGCGCTAAAATATACTTAATAATGGAATTAACGAAAAGTTTGATATTTGCTTTCATTTTTTTACCAAAACTCCTTAAAACATTCACTAACAACTTTACCAACAGCCTAAAGTACTATTGAACGAAGTAATGTAAAAAGTTTTATTTCATAAAATAATACTTTTATACTTTAAGCAATATCCAGTATCATTAAAAGAAACTGCTGGCGAATTGCTTAAGTCGGCGCGATTAAGAAAACATAAACAAAGAAGTTTGAAACACTTGGGCGAAGTGGTTCTAACTTTAACGTGTCTAGACCGCATACGGACCACAAGTTAGCGACCTTTGCCTAATAAAATATGCAATCCTAAACACCGAAGGTTGTTTCCAATTTTAGAAACTATCAGATATATAGTGTTTGCTATGTATACAAAATCTCTACATGTATTGGATTTCAGATTTTTCCTATTACTGAAAATAAATAATTTAAAGTTTAAAAATATAAATATCACATCGAAATCGATTCATCACGATCTACGAAAAAATATTTATGTTCACAAAAATATTAATTTGTTTTAAGAAAAACAGCGATAATCATAATTTTAATACTAGAAATAGAGATAAACTCACTGTCGCCACTTGTAGACTCCATAAATTTAGTAAATCGTTTAAAGGGCAAGGTGTTCGCTTTTATAACAAACTCCAAAGTGATGTACAAAAATAGACAATTAACAAATTTAAAAATGTGATTAAACAAAATCTTTTTTAAAAAGCCTACTATACAATATCTTATTATTTAGATGATAGAGAAGCTTGGGATTGAAATTGCTCCAATTCATGCAAAATGTTACAATTTAGACGTAATTTATTTCCTGTATTGTTATGTATTCTAAAAGGATCTTTAAAAAAAACAACCTACCTTGTTTTTTGCCTTTCTTTTCTGGCTTAGTCGCGAAGGAACAGGCAGTAAAATTGTCGTTTCAAAGTGATCGTTGTGATTTTAATGAAAAAAAGATTTTTGACTTGACTTTGACTATTAATGAATAATAATAATTTAGATACCATCTACCTTATTAATCATATTTGCCAAAGAATCAATAGTTTGAGGAAAAATATTTTAGAGTGAAGACCACGCCTTAAAAAGCCTATTGTTAGGCCGTCAGCCAGTCAGATGGAAAGATGATTTGCATTTAGTAAGGTACATTCGGAGAAACTTACGCCCAACTGTGGGCTACCATAGGTAGATGATAATGATGTACAGACAGCGCCAACCTAACTGTCAACCCTCTGTTTGTTTAAAGATTGAAATAAAAAGATTTAGAAGGATGATTTCCTAAAAGGTTTTATTTCATATCGTTTGATAAGATAAAATCAATATTATAATAAATAAATAAATATTGCTGGACATATCCCACAGCGTTATCTAGCCCCAAACTAAGCAGAGCTTATACTATGGGAACCAGATAACTGATAGAATACTTATATACTTTTTTAATAAACTAATAACCAACACCGCTACTACTTCAAGACCCACGGAAAGCCAGAAAGCTGCTGCCATCAACCCAAAGATCCAAAGATCTCCGGTACTTCAAGTAGTTTTTAAAGTGAATAATATAACTCAATATTCTGTGAATGTTACAAGCGTTTACCTGTTGTCTTTATCAATATCGAGCATAAAAACCACGTTTGTTGTATGGGAGCTTAAATAACTGTTTTATTTTAATTTAACTATTTATTTTTTAAATGAATATATAACTAAATATGCTGTGAATATTTTAAGCGTCAACCTGTTGTCGTTATCAATATCGAGAAAAAAAGACCATAAAAATTAAGTTTGTTCTATTGAAGCCCCCTTTAAATAAGTATTTTATTCTGTTTTTAGTACTTTTTGTTATAGCAGTAACAGAAATACATCATCTGTGAAACTTTCAACTGTCTAACTGTCACGGTTCGATAGATACATCGAAGGGTGCGCGCTTGCGTCTGTTTTGCGCAATGTGTAAACTAAGGTATGTTTATTTCAAGTAGGGAGTTGTTTTTTTTAGTTAGTTAAATATATGATTTTGTCATTATAGGGCTGACATAAACATAGTTTAAAAGTCCTTAAATAAAAAAAAAAAAAAAAAACTGTCACGGTTCATGAGATACAGCCTGGTGACAGACGGATAGAGAGACAAACAGCGGAGTCTTAGTAATAGGGTCACGTTTGACCCTTTGGGTACGGAACCCTAAAAAATTGGCACAAAAAAGTCCTACCAGGTAGTTACTCGTAGTTTTCTCTTAGCCACTAACTTTGTCGAAACCGTCTCTACAAAGTGGTTTCTAACTTTAATCTCTTACTATATTTACAGTTACTGCACAAGTTGCTCTACATTTTGGTGAACCGCATAGAGCTTTTGAATTTTTAAAACTATTACGGCGATGCGGGTTAAAATGCTGCATTTCCAGTAGTTTTTACTGAAACGTCAAAATACAAGAAAAGTGTTAAATGATACACATTTCCACGGACATAATAGCTACATCAATTATTACATGGTTTACTGCTTGCATGTAGCACTGGTAGTATTTTTTTGGAATTTGTTTAGCCCTGCCACATTTTTGAAATAGATTATCAAACATCCCTAATACTTTTTATACTAAAAACGGGATATTTACCATGATTTATCACAAATCATGGTAAATATCCCGTTTTTAGTATAAATAGTGTTCATAACCATGATAGTTTCAAAAGTTATATCCCTAATACTTAAAAAATAAGTCACTATTACTGACGGGTATGTACCTTTTTTATTTATTATCCCGACGTTTCGGATGTGTTACAACAGCCGTGGTCACGGGCGGACTGGAGTACTTGGAGTGATGGTAGCTGCAACAACTACCCTCACTTGGTCTTCAGAATTAGAAATAAATAAATATTGCTGGACATTTCACACAGCGCTATCTAGCCCCAAACTAAGCAGAGGTACTATGGGAACCAAATAACTGATATAATACTTATGTACTTTTTTTTTGTAAATACATACTTATATATAATACATAGAAAAACATCCAGACCCGAGACAAATATCTGTAGATCATGCAAACATTTGTTCCGCGGCGGGAATCGAACCCGCTACCTCCTGCGTCTCAGCCGCCCACTGCGCCACGGAGGTCGTCTCCTGTCCTCGTTCATATTACGACACACTACACTAATCGTATCTATGCACTGAGACGACCGATCACGACGCGCACACCTAATAATCACCGTGTTCCGGGACGCTGAGAGTCTATAGCCATCTTCCCGATTGAAATTAGGAAATTTCTTGATTTCAATCGCTTTACGAACCATTTCTTGTAATAATAACGTTCACTAGAGAGAACTTTAGGATCAGGAAGTTCAATTAAATGATTCGGTCTTAAATATACCAGAATCTCTGCTATCGCTGACTTGTTTACCTGGCGGTTTTGGACAGCTGCGATATGCTATTTGACGCGCTCGGCTATGGTACGTTTGGTTTGTCCGATGTATGAGCGGCTACAGCTACAGTGTATATTATAAACACCAGGCATCTGCAGAGGTATAACGTTCTTTGGAGTCCGTTAAATGCTTGGCTATGTTTGAGAGATGAGTGAATACCGACTTAATTGAAAACCTCTTCAACACATTTCCAATTTTATCCGTCGCCCCCTTCAAGTAATGCAAAAACATTGGCTTTCTACAGGCCTCCGTTGGTTTTTCTCTGTTCCTGCGTCTTGGCTGCCGTCTTCTCATATATCCGTTGAATTTTAGAACCCCCTGAACTTGTGCCAGCTCACTCTCCAATGTGCAGGATCAATTGATGTTTGTCCTAGTCTTATCTGTTTATTGACGGTGATTGTGTAATAGTTTTTTCTTCTTTTGTATCGCTCATAATTGTATGTTTCATGGACGAAAATTTATCGTTATACTATATTTAAACCATTGAAGAGGTTTGTTGAAAACCCCTAAGTCCTATTTAGAATAATATGGATCGGTTAGACTGGCACAGAATTATAGATGGACTATACCTACCTACCTAGCAGTGAGTGAAGTGTAGTATTAATTTTTTTTTATTTTTTTTAGTGAACTTCTTTACATGTGATTAAAAACAATGTGAACACTGGAAACTGCATTAATAAAATACTGTGTCGCACTTTCCAGTGCCCGTACAAACAATTTAAATGAGTTAGACGTTCCTGATTATAGGTAGGTTACAATTTGCTAACTTACGAAATTTTGATTTAAATAGGAAAGAAAACTTAAATAAACTTACATGCTATGTCATGGTAACTCGGGTGTTTGTAAGTATGACTGAGTGTTTGTGAATGTGTTTTAGAGTGTTTTAAGGGAGTGGGTGTGTGTGAGTGAGGGTGTGGATGTGTGTATACGGGGGTCTGCGTGTGTCGAGGGTTCGATAATGTGTGAGTTTGTGGTAGTGTGTGAGAGTGTGTGTATGTGTGAGGGTAAGTTTTAGAGAGTAATTGAGATTGATTCTCGCATTTAGAGGTTATCTTTGTGTTCATGTTAAACTTTTTACCAACTTCTTCCAGAACTGGTTGCCCAAATAAATATAGTGTATATAATCAGACGCTATAAAGCCACTGTAAAATTGAACACACCAATAGCTTGTTTCCTAAGCTCTCAGGAGACTTCAGACAATATTGACAAAGTAGCTGAAGTTAAAACGTTTACAGACGAGCGTCCAAAGTAGTCTTAAGACAGTGTGTTGACTATTTGCCGCAGCTAGTTTGCTGATCGGATATTGGTAAAAACTTGTAAAGTGCCAGTCAGTAACTTTTGGTACAAAATTTGTCCATCAAAAAGCACGAAAATCATACTTATAAACACTAAAGTGAGTTTGTTTATTTATTTGTTTGTTTGTTTGTTACACTAATACATCGTAAGGGCTAAACCGATTAAGAAATAAAATTTGGTATATTAATAGATTAGGAACTAAATTGAGACACAGGCTACTTTTTATTGACAAACTACGCGTGCGAAGCCGCGGGTGGCAGCTAGTACTGTCATAAACTGTTACCATTTTACAAGCTTTTTATTAACTTGCAATGTATGTATGTCCGGGTGGAATCTTGCAACTGAATTTTATACCCGTTCCCCTCAACCGATTGAGCTGAAATTTGGAATACCTAAACAACTTCGGTGATATTGCAATAATATGGTACCATGGAGGTGGTATCATGATGGAGACGGATGCTAGACAATGAATTTTCTGAATGGATTATAGTAGGCTACTAGAGTTTGGTCTCATTTGAATCTGCTTGCAGTTCCGATCATGAATTTTATAAAAGCTTGTTTTGAAAAAGTAATTTTTCAACAAAAAACTTATTTACACAAATTTTACGTCACTAAGGCTTTCTGAAACTATGCTCCAGCGAGAATGAAGATTTAGGTTTTTTTAGTTATTCCCAGTGTACAATTTTAAATTATACCCTAGTAATATTAGAATTACAATCTAGCCATGTAAAGGTTAATAAGTAATTTAATTTTAACTTAGTTTTTTAGAAGTAAGACTTAATGGAGATTTATTTTTTAATAAATAAATAATTTTTTTTTTCTTGAATCTCGATTAAATTTTCAGCATATTTATAAAATAATGGCATAACTGTTTTAGCAGATATGAAGTTACACGACTGCTCAAAACAATTTGTGCATTATTTTATTTAAAAGCTTTTTTTATAGCGTTCGATTCATAATATTTGTGATTTCTTGTAACTTTTAACAAACGTTTTCTTTTAAGCGCTCACTTAAAATTTCCCTTTGAAAATATTTTATCCATGATGTTTTTTCTTATACTTCCCCCCCCCCCCCCCCCCCCTTCTACCCGCCTTCATTGTTAACCGACCTAAAATGTAAAACTGAGCAATATCTTTGAAATATTTATTTAGAAATCTACAAGGGAATTAAGAAATAATGCTGAGAAGGTGTTATCATTATATCCCTTACAGCTTATACAAATATGGACCGGGATAATAAGGAAATTCTTGGGTGAAAGGTTCCTTGATGAGGGGATAAAAGTATTAAACAGTATTAAGCTAGTGTGTAAATTAACCGGAAAACGATTTTCATAAACGTTTGGTAAACATATTTACATGAAAAAATAATAATATTAGTACACTAGTCCACAGCAGCCATTTTACACATAATTACCATATTAGGGGTTATTTTTAAAAATACAACACATAATAATTTTTTTGGTGTTGCTATAGAAACCTCAATACAGTTTCTAGTTCTTACTTACGATATACCTATGCAGTGCTGTAAGTGTATCAAGTCAGTTACAAAAACCCCTTCAGCCACGTACGTAACCAGAGATTCGTAACTAGTTACGGTAGAAGCAAAATTCATCATTATACGATACTAGTTACTAAGGAATGCATTTTTTTCCTTACACGATACTGGTTCAGACATAGGAAACATGTAATGAATTACAAGAAGATACTTTCTATTCTTTATTATTATTCTTTGTAACCTTGGGTCGGGAGGTGTTGTTAGGGGTGTAATTTGATGATTTTTTTATTTTTTGGTCATCAAAAACGGACAATCCATACTAATATTATAAATGCGAAAGTACTCTATTTGTTTGTTTGTTTGTGACCTTTTCACGACTAAACGGCTGAACGGATCGTAATGAAATTTGCAAGAAGATAAACTATATCCTGGGAAATGACATGCTATCTTAAGTCTCAAAAAATAATCTTAAACGGGGTGGAATAGGGGTTGTAAGTTTGAATGGGCAATCCATAATTCCTCAAGTTGGGGATCTGAAAATAAATATTTAGGTTTTTGGTAAGAAGTAATTCTTTACTTCTAATACGTGTTTTAACTATTTTGCAAAATCATCCCTAAAAGGGGCAAAGTAAGGGGTTGCAATTATAAGGTAGGTATTCCTTAGATACACTCCCTATGTTTATAGATGGACCCTTACAAAAATAAATTATGCTACACCAAGGTAATTTTATATTATTATTATTTGCTGTTTACATTTGGATGCATAGTTTTTGAGATAATAAAATATGTATTAACAAAACGCTCGCGCGCTTATATACGAGGACGCCGCTTCCATCACTCCGCGTAGCGTGGAGTCCGGGGGGGGGGGGGGGATATAAATTCGTTACCCTGTCTCTGTGTGTTTGTTACGTTTTCACGACAAAACGGCTGAACCAATTTCGATAAAATTTGGTATATAGAGACATTGTGACCGGGATTGGCACATACAGTTTTTGCTCGACTGCTGTGATATGTTTTTACCACGCGTGCGAAGCCGCGGGCGGGTCCGCTAGTACTTTCTATTTGCAAAATCAAACTGCGTGACTCTTTGAGAGAATTATTTAATGGAATTAATATTCTAATCGTAATCTCCCAAAAAACGGTTCTAACCTTTTCGTAGATTAAAATCATATATAAAAAGAAATCTGATGACACTATACCTGACTACTTAGATGATAAAATCCCGTGGCCGATGTCGCTCAGCCTTTCGACAGCTGTTTTGTTTTTAAAAGGTCTTTATTGAACATAAAATAAATCTTTACAGCGTATTATACAACTACACAGTTTAGCAAAATAGTATCTTAAATTAGAATAACTCAGCAGGATAAGTTTTTTTAAGTTTAAGTTTTTACCCCTTTATAAGTTTTTTGATAAAATTATTATTTATGAGAGTTACACTTTTTAAATCAGTTTTCTTAATTTTATGTAGCCAAAATTTTTACACAAGTACTTATTAAAAAAAAGTTGATATGAGCACCTTGTATAGCGCACATTTTTAAGGTCAAGAAATCAAGCTTAAAACTCTCGACAGCTGGTATTATCTCAATTTGGCAATATGTACCCATTTTTTTTTATTTTACTATTGACTTATAATAGGTAAGTGTTTTTAATTTTGTGTTATTCATATTGTTATATTGCGTTACGGATCATTGAAGAAACCAAAGCTTTAGATGCTTGAAAAATAAGATCAAGAGAAACAATGACAAGTGAAAGCTAATTGTTTATGTAGAAGCTTATGTTGAACCGCTACAAACCTTCCAATAATGAATTTCTGTTTCTATACTAGATATCGCCAGAGCCGACTTGGATTGAATTCACGTGGAAATAACGTTGACACATCACCAGTCAATGTACGGTCTTAAAAAGCACATGAAACTACCTAGTTATAGTTACGCCTAACCCCTCTGCCCTAGATTAATTTAGACTTATAGTTTTGCTGCATTTACAAATGCACTTCTTAGAATTTAAGCTTTGTTTCATCTTAGCCAACACAGCAGTTCTTGCATCGACTATCGTGTTGGCTCTCTGTACTTTGATTCATTATTAAATCCACCTCAAATCGGTGCGAACGTAATCCTAGTTTTAATTTAGATTTAATCAATTAAAATTACATATTTTTAAAAATCTAACTTCGCGTTCCCGAACCAAGAGTGGCGCAGCCGGAACAGATTTTCAAAATTTTTACGTGTTTTCCGCGATTTCCCGACGTAAAAATCCGTCAGGGAAATTTTCACGAAAATTCGCGAAATTAAAGTCTGTGTCGAACCAAACAAATTTCTCTTACGGGTATTGAAAAGTGAGCATGGGAGTAGCGGTCGGTTGGTGAGTAAAACTTTTCGCCATTCCTTTCCTATAATCTCCTAACCTCATAAAAATGCGTGTTTTTTAAAAAAAAATATAATTTTGATATTTTGTTATTATTGAGATTAGACTTCTCTCATTATAACGTGACTGGTTAACTTGTATGTAATTCTATCAAGCTAACCTTGTTCTAAAAATAGAACACCATAGAGTTAAGAAAAATTAGATAGTGCATATTTTATAACTCAGATCTGTACTGTAAGTTAAAATAGGTAAAAATTAGTGTTACTTGATCTTGAAATCGATCGTAACATAATTTTAAAATTTAGGTAAAATCAATTTTTTTTACAAAATATTTTTTACATATTTACAAAAAAAAGAATTCCCTTATTCCAACTTTGTTGAGCTTTTAGTTGTATTTCTATAGTATTATTTTTTTGTTTTTGTGTGTTAATTTATATCTGTGTAAAATTAAGTGAAGTTGCCTTCTCCGATTATTTTACTACTCTATGGCAATGGCGAAAGTAGAGCCAATTCCAAAGGAAATTGTTCAATTAATACCATTGTATAACGGTAACAAAAGACATTTAAGTCTTTATTTACGAAAATGCCAATATGTGATCGATCGATTCAGTAAAAAAGATTTTGAAGAACAAAATTTATACGTCTTTAACGTTTTAACAAGTAGGCTTACGGAGAATGCAGCTGCGCTCTTATCGGAACGAGAGGATGTTGTGTCTTGGTCCGCTCTAAAGGAATTGCTCATTCAGCATTTCGGAGATCCGCGTAGTGAAGCTTGTATAAACATCGAATTAGAATCATTAAAAATTAAATCAGGAGAGAGTTATTTGGATTTTTGTAATCGCATCCAAAGTGTGCGATCTTTATTGATGTCGAAAGTAAATTTGATTGCGGATAGCGATTTAAAACGTGCGAAATTGATAATTTACAACAATACGGCTCTGAATGTATTTTTGTACAATCTTCCTGAAAATATGGTGCGCGTAGTAAGACTAAAGACACCCTCTACTTTAGAAGAGGCATTGACCATTGTTCTTGAGGAAGTTAACTTCCTAGAGCAATATAACATGAGAAATAAAATACATGGCAGCAACCAAATTACAGGTTCAGGTTCAAGGCCATTGATAACACAGCCATCTGGGTACAAACCACCCACATTGCCTAACAATGATACATTGCCGAAATTTAAATTTGGTATTCCTCAAAACTCACAGATTAGGGTACCCCAATTACAAGGGCAAGTTCAGCAACAAAATTTTGGAGGCTTCCGCCCACCAACATTTGGCTATAAGCCACAGTTTGGCCTTCAGCCACAGCGACAATTTGTCCCTCAGCAGTTTGGTTATAGACCATCACAGCCATTTGGCTACAGACCATCACAACCATTTGGTTATAAACCACCACAGTTTGGTAACAAACCATTAGGGTATACTCCTCAGGTACAAAAACCTCAATTGCAAACGACTGATGTAACTATGAGGACAGCCGCGCCTCTAAAACCTCAACCACCACAAGGTTTTAAATTAAATGAACTGAGTATGAACGAGTACGATCGTGAACCCTACTATGATGAAAACTATTACTCTGACGATTACAATTATGATGACGTAAACGGACTGAACTATTGTAGCGACTATAATAACATGCAATATACCGACGAACAATATGAACTACCAGAACAGACTGACGAAACTCAGACGGATTTTCACGAAAGTATCTCGATAGACAAGAAGTCCTAGAACTAAATTGTGATCCTAATTTAAAACTTCCGTACATTTATTTAGAAGAAATTGATGCAAAAATGATGATTGATACCGGAAGTATGAGATCATTCATTAGTCCCCGAAAAGCTTATCAGTATTTTGGCGAGTTTATTCGAAACGAACCATTTCAAGTAGTTAGCACCCACGCGTCCAGTAGACATGATCAGGTGATAGAAATCCCTCTTATGCCTACTTTTGTAAGCAACAATTGGCACAAATTCTATATGTATGATGTTGACGCGCGTTATGACGGACTTATTGGAAACGATCTGTTACAACAATTAGACGCGATTATTGATTTAAAGGAACAACTATTGAAGACAAGTACGACTTGTATTCCAATAATCAATAATAATTTAAATTACACAATCAATATTCCCCCACGATCAGAACAACGAGTTAAATTACCAATAGACCAATATTCAGGTGAAGCCATACTTGACTTCCACAAATTTACAAACGGATTACGAATGCCTAGTGCAATAGTTAACTGTATAAACGGATATGCGTCTACGGTTATACAGAATACCTTAGATCAACCAAAGCAACTGATTATTAGACGACCCTTTACAGTGACACGATATGACGGTAATGAATGTGACTTAAACATGACAAAGGACATGAACGAAATAGAAACAGATTATTTGCTTGAAGAAAATTTAAGTAAACTCAGACTTGATCATACTAACGACGAAGAACGTGAGAAAATATTTAGACTTTGCATGGATTACAAAGACATATTTTACTGCGATCAAATTCCCTTGACGTTTACTAATAAGGTTAAACATAACATACGGACAAAGAACGAGGACCCTATATACGTCAAGCCATATAGGCAAGCCCCGTTTCTACAGAACGAAATTAATAAACAGGTAGATAAATTACTGAAGGACAACGTAGTTCAGGAGTCTCATTCTCCTTGGAACGCGCCTGTACACCTGGTGCCTAAGAAGATGGATGCATCTGGCGAGGTGAAGTATAGGATGGTAGTTGACTATAGACGACTTAACGACATAACCATTGACGACAAATATCCCCTACCAAACATTACAGACCTTTTCGACAAATTAGGAAAAAGTTCTTACTTTAGTACCCTTGATCTAGCAAGTGGTTACCATCAGATCGAAATAGAAAAGAAGGATAGGCAGAAGACGGCTTTCAGCACGCAGAACGGACATTTTGAGTTCCTTAGAATGGCTTTTGGGCTAAAAACTGCTCCTGCGACATTCCAGAGGACGATGGACAACGTTTTACGTGGTCTACAAGGTCTACATTGCATGGTTTACTTAGACGACATAATTATATTCTCAAATAGCTTAGAAGAACATATTCAAAAACTACGGACTATCTTTGACAGAATTAGAGCGACTAACTTGAAAATACAGCTTGACAAATCGGAGTTCTTACGTAAAGAAGTACTTTACTTGGGCCACACGATAACGAAGGACGGACTTAGACCGAATAATGATAAAATTGACGCAGTGTTGAAATATCCCATTCCGAAAACACCGACTGAAATTAAAAGCTTCTTAGGTCTAGTAGGATATTACAGACGATTTATAAAGGACTTTGCAAAGGTAACCCAACCCCTGACAGCTTGTTTGAAGAAACGTAACGGAATTGTAATTGACCAGAAGTACATTGACGCATTTAATAAATGCAAAGAACTCTTGACGCATGCCCCATTGTTACAGTACCCTAACTTTGACAACCCTTTCGTGCTTACGACTGACGCGTCAAATGTAGCGGTAGGTGCAGTACTATCCCAGGGACCGATTGGTAGTGATAGACCGGTGGCGTATGCTAGTCGAACACTCAGTGACACAGAATCACGTTACAGTACGATTGAACGTGAATTGCTCGCTATTATCTGGGCAGTGAAACATTTTAGGCCTTATTTATACGGTCGTAAATTTTTCATATACACAGATCATCGACCATTAGTATGGCTTCGATCTCTGAAAGACCCGAGTAGCAAACTCACTCGTTGGAGGTTGCGTTTACAGGATTATGATTACGAATTAATTCATAAGAGCGGTAAACAGAACACCAACGCAGACGCCTTGTCTAGGATTAAGATCAATGCTATAGATTCGGATAATGAGGATCAATCGATGGCAGTTAACGTTGATGATAAAGAACAGAGACTAAAGAAACACCTAGATGAAATAGTTGAGGATATAGGAAAGATAGCTCGAAAGAAAACGGCACGTAACGACTCATCAACGATAACAGTATCAGATTCGAGTAGGACAGCGACAGTCAGTCCAATAGCAATCTCCGACACACTGTCAATACATAGTATTGACAACGACGAATACCCTGTGCGATCAGAATCAAGTAAATCTCAAACAGTTCATTCAGCTTTAGAATTAGAATCCACTGGAATACCGATTTTACATGAGGCAATTGACACCAAGCCTAACCAAATCTTGGTATACTCATGGTTTAAAAATGAGATGCAAGTTAGAAATCTTTCTCGAACTAAACAAAAGGTTTTGGAAGTTTTCCTACCCCTAGATAATTCAGAACTAATTAAAGAATTTTTAAAACAATACATAAAACCAAAAATTAAGTATTTTATTTACTTTGAGGAAAAAGAACATCGTAAATTATTTGGAAATATAATTATTCAACTTTTCAAGAAAGGTATGATTAATTTCTATGAATGCACAGAGCGGGTAGTTGCTATTGAAGATGAAAATGAACAAAGGGCAGTAATAGTTAAATATCATGAAGGAAAGACATGCCACCGCGGTATTAAGGAAACGTTGGTTAGGATTCGTAGAAATTATTATTGGGATAGAATGCAAGAAATAGTAACAGCAGTCATAAATGCTTGCGAAGCATGCCAGAAAATGAAATATGATAGGAAACCCATCAAGCCTATCTTACAATTAACGCAAACACAAGAGGCCCCTTTTCAAGAGATTTTTATAGACCTTTTTAGCATTGAAGGAAAAACCTATCTGACACTTATTGATGCTTTCAGTAAGTTAGGACAGGCAATTGAAATTCAAGGAAAATCAACACCTGAAGTAATCAGAGCTTTGATGAAGTACTTTTCATATTACGGCATCCCCCGAAGGATCAGTTCAGACCCCGGTACTGAGTTTAATAATGAATTAATGAAAGAATTTCTAAGTTTACATAAAATTGAACTTCACGTTGGTACGCCCAATAACCCTAATTCAATGGGGCTTATTGAACGTTTCCATTCCACAATAATTGAAATTTATAGATTGGCTAAATATGAAAAACGCTGTACGGATGCAGCATCAGTTATGACGTATTCAGTTATGGCTTATAATCATACCATTCATTCTGTTACTGAACTAACTCCATTTGAAGTGGTATTCGGACACACTGATACAAGCAGCCCTTATGGCATCGAATTAGAAAAGCGTTATTTCCAGAAACTGGTTAAAGATCATGCTAAGCGAACTAAAGTATTGTATGAGAATTTGGTAGAAAAGATGATAACAACTAAAGGGAAGAATAGGGAAAAGAAAGGTGGTGAACTTGAAGTAGAGTTTCCTCTAGGAAAGACAATTTTTGCTAAAGATGTTAATAAGCGGAAAAGCAAAGATAAACCTCGATATGTAAAAGCGAAGGTAGTAGGTGAACCCGAGAGAAACGTTTTGCCTATCCAAGTAGGGGAAAGGAAAACGAAAGTTCCTATAAAAAATATCAAACGTCCTCCACAGGTGGTGCAGCATACTGCTGGTAGCAGTGCCGACCCTGGCCCTTCGTCTGCAAAACCTTAATGGCAACCCGGGAATACTTCCGATAAAAGAAGGTCAAGCATACGTGCAAATTAATCATTGGACTATAGTTAAGGTTATTCATTTGGAAAAGATTTATAATGATTTAAATTATATTGCAACAAACTATGAGCAGCTATGTAAACTGATCGATTGGAATGCACCATATTCTCATGAAATGAGAAGTATAAAATCACATACAGAGTTCATACGCGATATAACTAAAGATAAATACCGACAACTTGTTCCACAGCAGCGTTATAAAAGAGGTCTCATAAATCCATTGGGTTCTATTATAAAAATTGTTACAGGGAATCTTGATCATGACGATGCAATTAAATTTGATAAACTCACTTCTGATTTAAGTCATGACCAAATTATCATTTCTAAGAAATTAACTTTGGTTTCAAAAATGTTTGACAGCTTCATAAATGTAACTGAAACGATTAATCAGAATACTGTAAATTTAGATAACCGTTTAAAGAAGGCTGAGATAATGTTAAGAGATTTAACTGCTAAGGGAAATAATTGGATTTTCCACACATACATTATTGGATTATTTAACGTTTTTACAAGCAGTTTTCGTACCATCTTTATAAGACTAAGTGAAATTGAAACTGCTCTAGCATTAAGTAAGGTCTCAATATTACATCAATCTATCGTGAACTCTACAGAACTTATGTATCATTTGAAATTAATTGCTGACTCTGAAAGCTTAGTGTATTCGCCTATCGATGAAAATTTTTTAAAATTAGAGGAAACTATTTGTGTAAAATCTTTTGTTAAGAAAAACCAGATCACGTTCATTATGGAAATTCCAGTTACTGATAATTGTACTTATAATTATTTTAAATTGTACTCCTTACCAATTTTCCACCAATCCGAAAATAAAACCTTTGCCATTTTCCCTAAATATCCTTACCTATTGGCGAAAGGGATGAAATACTTACCAATTGCGAAACCGTGCCGCCCGTTATCTACTGGCGACCATTTTCTATGTTCTGCAGACAACCGAGCCCTGTACCATGAGCTCACTTGTATGGAGCAGCTGATGAAATTTGACGATGACCCCACTTGCTGTACGCCGCATCAGGTCCACATTGAGAAGGTCAAAGTCCAGCAAGTCAACTCTGATAATTGGATTTTATATAGTAGACTGAAGACTACTCTAATTAAATACTGTGACAACGAGGTCAGCACCAAGCAACCTGTATTCGGAACTTACCTCGTGACCATCGACGAGCCATGTAATTTGGAAATCAACGGAATTCGTATGGGTCACCGTATCATCATAGAATCAGATGTTGTGGAGCCGATCCCGATCCTCGTCTTACCGCAGCTACCTAAGAACGCGAGTCTATCCAGTGCACGCGCACTCGACATGAAGGGTATCAGCTTAGATGAAGTTAAATTCATGGCGTACTCTTTAAAACATAGTGCAGTGATCGAAAGTGTTTTAAACGAAAGGAAAGACTTTAGCTTCGGTGAAAATTTAGGATACGTAACTTTAGGATTAGTTATCTTTAGTTTTTTCATGTTTTTATTGTATGTGTATCGCTTAAAATTGTTTAGATTCCTATTTGATAAGAAAAATTATCGGAACAAATCCCAAATCGATCCAACCGATAATTTTCCTCTTAGGGATGGAGGAGTTATAGTTACGCCTAACCCCTCTGCCCTAGATTAATTTAGACTTATAGTTTTGCTGCATTTACAAATGCACTTCTTAGAATTTAAGCTTTGTTTCATCTTAGCCAACACAGCAGTTCTTGCATCGACTATCGTGTTGGCTCTCTGTACTTTGATTCATTATTAAATCCACCTCAAATCGGTGCGAACGTAATCCTAGTTTTAATTTAGATTTAATCAATTAAAATTACATATTTTTAAAAATCTAACTTCGCGTTCCCGAACCAAGAGTACCTCCTTACGTCAAACGAAATAATATTAATATTAAATTATTTATTTCACACGACTATAACAAACAACATAAACTCCCAATGGTGGAATAGTCTCATAATAAGTATTTTTATTTACTTGGAGCCTGTACTGTCCCACTGCAGGGCAAAGACCTCTTTTCCTTTTTTCCACTCCACTTTATCAAGCGCGTGTACGGTCCAGTCTTCCATATACAAGTCGAGTTCGTCTTTCCATCGGCGTCGCAGTCTGCCGCGTGCTCGTTTTCTGTCTTTTGGGATCCACTGAGTGGTGGATTTTGCCATAACTCCTCCGACATGCGGCAGACGCGCACGTGGTATTATTCTCTTATGATTTTACTTAGAAAACTTACGCGATTGATTTCAATCATTATTATAAATACAGGATTTAACACGTACCGTTTTATCGGTGTTTCGACCGACAATGTGCGATCCGCTCCGCATTGCACTCACCCTGATGAAGGTTCACGAATTGAACCGAAACATTGTCGGTCGAAACACCGATAAGACATTACGTGTTAAATCCCGTATTTATAATAATGATTCTCTTATGAAATTGAAGTTGGTATATTGGTAAGTGCGATCCGCTATTATTTTTTGCAGTTGATTATTATTACTTATGTATTTGGGATGCAAGGGGGCAGCCTAACATCATAATGTCCCAATAGTCAACCTCACCTGTACGTGGTGCATCCTGCCGACTAGCGGACGAGGCTCTGGCGACCGGTTGGTGGCGGTATAGCCCTTCCTAAACTGGCACAATTTAATCTCCTAGCCACTGACGGGCAGCAGCGTCAACGGCGCGACAAGTTGGGATCTACGATCGCCAACCCGCATGCCCAGCGTGGCGATTATGGGCAAAACTCTCCCAATGACAAGTACAACAACACAACGGCCCCCAGTTCCCGGCCGCTCCGCTATTCCTGGCCAAGGTGGCGGTCATGATAACAGCGGGGCAGGGGGTACTACGAATCTCCGGGCTACGGTAGGCTACCAAAAACAAAAAAAAACTGACCTTGGCGACGTACAACGGACGGACACTGCGACTCGACGAACACTTGGTGCAATTGGAGACGGAATTGAGGAACATCAGATGGGATATACTTGGGTTATGTGAAGTCCAAAGAGAAGGGGAGGACACCGTAACTCTGGAGTCGGGCCATCTTATGTATTTCCGAGAGGGAGACTAACTTTCCCAAGGTGGCGTGGGGTTCCTCGTTAATAAGGTCCTAGTCGATAACGTTGAAGAAATTTCTAGTGTCTCGAACAGGGTTGCGTACCTGATACTTAGAATATCCAAACGATACAGTCTGAAAGTTATACAGGTTTACGCACCTACAGGGACACATGCGACTGAAGAGGTAGAGGAGATGTACGAAGACATATCCAAAGCCCTTTATAACACCACCAAGACTCACTTCAACGTTGTCATGGGGGACTTCAATGCTAGAGTGGGAGTACAGACTTGCAGCGAATCGAGACTAAGACCGCACGGTGTCGGTAGTAGGAACGGCAGGGAGCAAATGCTCGTCAACTTTCTAGAACAGGAGGGGCTTTTCTTAATGAACTCGTTCTAAAAGAAGAAACCCCATAGAAAGTGGACGTGGCGAAGCCCAGACTCAGCCACTAAAAACGATATCGACTTTATCATGACGGACAAAAGATATATATTTAGGGATGTTTCAGTGGTCAATAGGTTTAATACCGGAAGCGATCACAGAATGGTCCGAGGCATCCTAAATATCGATGTCCAGCTGGAGAGACGCCGCATGATAAAGTCCACGCTCCGACCTAACCTGCTTCAAATCAGTGCTGGATCTGAAGACTTCCAGGAGAAACTGGAAGATTGCTTCGCTGCCGTGGAAACCACAGAAGATGTAAACGAGCAACTGCAAAGCATACTAAGAGTCGTGAGAGAAGAGGGTGAAAAATTCTGCACATTGAGGCGTAAAGGCAGGAAATCTGATCTTTCAGATGAGACGTAGCTGATGACAAAGCGACGGGAAGACGCAGAGGCTACAGAGTATAATCAGCCCCTGTGCCTAGCATTTGTGGACTACGAGAAAGCATTTGATTTTGTCGAAACCTGGGCTGTTCTGGAATCTCTGCAGCGATGCCAAATAGACTATCGTTATATTGAAGTGCTGAGATGTCTCTACGAATCAGCCACCATGAGTGTCCAGGTACAGAACCAGCAGTCTAACCCCATCCAGTTGCATAGAAGAGTGCGACAGGGGGATGTCATATCCCCGAAACTGTTCACCAACGCACTGGAAGAATTGTTTAAGACGCTGGACTGGAAAAACATGGGCATTAACATATATGGCGAGCACATCTCGCACTTGCGACTCGCAGATAACATAGTCCTGATGGCGGAGTCGCTGCAGGAGCTACAGGTCATGCTGGACGGCCTAGCTGACTCCTCTCGACGAATAGGTTTACGAATGAACTTGGACAAAACCAAGGTTATGTATAATGTTCACATACATCCGGAACCGGTCGTCGTGCAAGGCCATCCACTCGAAGTTGTTCAAGAATACGTATACCTCAGCCAAATAGTGCAAATGGGTAGACACAACTTTGAGAAGGAGGCCAAAAGGAGGATCCAGTTGGGCTGGGCAGCATTCGGGAAATTAGGTCGAATCTTCTCGTCACCTATACCGCAATGCCTGAAAACTAAAGTCTTCAATCAGTGCGTCCTACCCGTAATGACCTACGGTGCTGAGACGTGGACGCTCACGGTAGGACTGGTCTACCAATTTAAGGTTGCGCAGCGAGCTATGGAACGGGCTATGCTTGGAGTTTCTCTGAAGGATAAAATCCGTAACGACGTTATCCGACAAAGAACCAAAGTTACCGACATAGCTCAACGCATTAGCAAACTGAAGTGGCAGTGGACTGGCCATATATGCCGGAGAACCGACAACCGTTGGGGTAAACGAGTTCTTGAGTGGAGACCGCGTCTTGGAAAACGTAGTGTGGGGCGTCCCCCGGCTAGGTGGAGCGATGACATAAGAAAGGTGGCGGACAGAAATTGGATGAGAAGAGCCAAAGACCGAGCTCAGTGGCGCGTATTGGAAGAGGCCTATGTCCAGCAGTGGACTAATGTGGGCTGATGATGATGTATTTGAGTATTTCTATTGTTAAAGGGTCATGAAAAAACAATAACCAGCCCTGTTTCTTGCCTGATTCTCTCCGACTTGGTCGCGGAAGTACAGGCGGTAGAATTGACGATTTAAAATGCCCTTGTGATCTTAATGAATATATGGACATTGAATATTAAAAAAAATATTATTCTAGTGTTGTCATACGGGCCCATTATAAACAATTTTTTAATTTAAGCACATTAGAAATTTCAACTGATACACCAAGTTATGGCATACAGCCATCTGGAGCGCTTTAAAACAAACAGAGGTTAGTGAAGTCTATATACAAATAATAAAAAACATATACACCAATTGCAAGAGTAGAGTAAAACTGGATACTACAGGAAAGTTTATTAAAATCGGGAGAGGCGTGAGACAAGGAGATCCGCTTTCAACAACTATTTTCATAACCGTACTCCATTCAATCATAAACAAACTTTCCTGGGAAAACAAAGGAATAGAAATTAATAAGACAAATCTTACATACCTAGCTTTTGCAGACGATATAGTTTTACTCGCAGAAGATGTGCAACAGCTTCAATATATGCTGACAACTTTACATAATGCTAGCAAGAGAAGAGGACTGGAAATGAATTTACAAAAAACGCAAGCTATGACAAACAGCGTACCGAAGACTTTATATATAGAAGACATACAACTCAAATATGTGTAGGAGTACATATAATTAGAAAAACAAGTTACATTTAAGCCTACTAACAACATTGAAGAAATGGAAAGGAGAGTATCAAAAACTTGGAGAAAATTCTGGAGCATGAAAAAAGTGTTAAAAGGTCCACTGCCTCTAAGACTAAAGAAAAAAGTAGTAGACTCTTGTCTCCTTCTCACACTTACGCACGGCAGCCAAACATGGACTTACACAAGAGAAGCCAAAAACAAAATAGCTAAGTATCAAAGAGCCATAGACAGAAAAATTATGAAAAAAAGACTGATTGATAAAATACGACATGAGGAAACAAGAGACAAAACCAAATTTATAGACGCTCTTCAGCATTCGCGTAAAATAAAGTGGCAATGGGCGGGACACGTAGCCAGAATACCCAAGGACCGATGGGCCACTGCTATTACCACCTGGAAAGGCCAAAAAGGAAAGAGAAGAATTGGCAGGCCACTAGCAGGATGGACCGACGAAATAAACAAATATATAAAAACGGAAAACTGGACTAAAGTAGCACTCGACCGAGACCACTGGAAAGAACTGGAGGAGGCCTTTACCCGAGAGGGGTCCTAATTGAAAAATAATAATAACAATAATATTTATATTTATATTTAAAATATATACAATTTTATAATAATCTTAATAACTTAATTCAACTGTATTTATCATTTTAATCTTAATTTTAAACAAATCAATCATTTTATCATTTTAACATCTTGATTTGAAATTGCATGTATTGAAATTAGTACCTAAGTTATAGAATAAACAGGCTTTTTTATTTTTTATTTTATTTACATCAAGTTATGACTTTATGACGTACAAATTGAACACGCCACACCAAATTCCTCAATCAGAATATTCTCCATAAAACTGTAATAAATGTCAAATTAATTTCTTTCTTCCTTGACTTGAGGTATCCAAGGCGAAAGCTTCATGTCGTAAAAAACATCTCATAAAATTATGTCACGTCTAACGTGACGTGTAGGATGTGACGTGAAGCTAAGGCCTACTGATCTTCGGATATGACATAGGTAATAATTTTGGCATTATGTGGTTGATTTTTCGATTCCTTGTTCGTACAAAGTTATCAGAGCATACAAATTGTTAGATGTTAAATGAGACTTATTAGATTTTCAGTAGTGTTATCACATTATTACATTGACGACCTCCGTGGCGCAGTGGGCGCATAGCCAGCTGAGATGCAGGAGGCAGCGGGTTCGATTCCTACCGCGGAACAAAGGTTGGCATTATCTACAGATATTTTTTCCGGGTCTGGATGTTTGTCTATATATATTATGTATGTATTTACAAAAAAAAAGTATAAAAGATTTCTATTAGTTATCTGGTTCCCATAGTACAAGCTCTGCTTAGTTTAGGGCTGGATATCGCTGTGTGTAATATCCAGCTATATTTTATATATTTATTTATTTATTATTCTTAGCCCGGCTTGCACAACGATGTCTAAGCGTAATTAGCGACTAAACATGTTTCATATTGACTTATTTGTATGATTTGATAACGGCAAGCAGCATTGTTGTGTTTCAATTTGAAGGGTATGGTTGCCGGTGAAATTACAGGCACGTTAGACTTTACACCTGTATGCCTCAAGTTGATGAACGAAGGGCACGTTTTATAGATGCGTGACATGTGAGGTAGTAATCTGTTAAAGGCGATGGTTACCACTTAACATCAGGTGGGCCTTGCTTGTTCAATGTCCAAGCAATAAAAACTTATAATTATTTCGTCATTTGAAAAACATAAGTCGGAATTTCATAACCTTCAAATCAATATCTGTCATCACAGGAATTCTTCATTTTGTAAGCATTGTCATTGCTTATTAATTACAATTAAGGTTATACTAAACTTTTTGTCTGGCCCTTAGTTAGCCTATTTTATTACAAACGGGAAAATGGACAATTAATTCTAAATTAGGAGACGTTACTTCATAAATTCTTATCAGATAATTTTAAACGTAGCCAGTTGTTTGAAATTAATTAAATAATAGTGAAGCGGGCCTTGTGACAAGATTTTAACGTTTCTGAATAAAAGACGAACTGTAAATGGCGGCGCATTTTACAAATTATTTATGGAAATTTACCATATCGTTTTACAAAATATGAAATTATTTAATATTAGCTCACTCGCAATGAAGTCTGGTTTATTTTTAAGTAATAACATTTATTTTATAACATATTTTTTTAACCTACATTTTCCTACTGCTGGGTAAAGGTCTCCCCCATGTTCTTCCACATCTCACGATCACTCGCCACGTCCCACCAGCCATCTTGGAATGCATCGAGGTCGTCACGCCAACGCTTCCTCAGCCTGCCCCGGCTTCGACGCCCATCTGCAGGCACCCATTGTGTTACGACTGTTGCCCATTTGTTTGTGACCATACGACTGACGACCACATTTCCCACATTCATCCCATATTATATATTTTAAAATACCTGGGTCCATGTGTACCGGGGCTCACTGCGTTTTCAAAATTTTTTCAGGGCGTCTGGTAGAAGCGACGTGAGATCCGAGAGCTGACGCTTAACTGGGTCAACACATAAGCATTGCAATTCAGCGGGGCAATGCAGCCAGTCTTGGGGACGCTTCTGCCTAGTAGAGTTCTGGAGCAGTTGAGCTATCTATAGATCGTTTGCAACGGTCTTTAGATGATTCAACTGTTTCTTCTGTATTTTAGTCATGTAAATATTTATTGTTATTACAGGCATTTTGCCCTTTTTTAGGGTTTAATTTATTTATTTTAAAAATAAATAAAATATTCACAATACTAGCAAAAAGATCATCTACACTGCGCTACGTGGCGTATCGAAGCTACTGCAACGAAAAATATTATAACAACTAGTAAAGTTTTAGTACCGTATTTAGGAAAATGTAAAATTTCTAGACACCGAACCAGAGTTTTAATCAGGTTATGTTAGCTTGATATGGCTCAATGCTAGCCAAATTGTGTTTTATTGCCACTGTACGGAATTTACCATTGCGTGAGTTTAAACTCGTGCTTAACGCGCCGGCGAACACTGAGCGCAACTTCAATTCGGCCACGTCAAAAACTTCGGCCTGAATATCGCTATCCCTGTTTAATGACGAAGTTTAGCCTCGCAGAGCGACAGTGATAGCAATAGAACGATTCTAAATTTGATTAGATTTTGACCGTGTTCCGTAATACCAAAAATGATGACTGAAAACTTGTTGTATTTTTCTCATTGTGTTGTTATTCTGTAACTAGACGATATAATCTATGTTCCCATGACTAGGATACGTAAGATGTTGCTGTTTTTAATGCGAAACAATTAGGTTGAAAACAGGTCTTTTATGACGTAAAAACATGCAGAATTCGATAAGCTTCTATTTTATTTTAGGTAAGCATTTTGATCTAATATATTGTTGGGAACCTAGATAAATACTATTCAAATTAAAATAATACCTTATTAAGGTAGAAATATGCTCCAATTAGAAATGATCTTGGTAGTACGTATTGTATGGGCGATTGTCCCTCCGGTGCCCCCTTAAACATAAATGGAATCCTAAGCTAACCGTTAACATGCATTCATAAAACGAGGCAGTGCAGCCAGTGTTTTGGGGATACTTCCACCCCACAGTGATCTGGTGCCGTTCAACTATCTTTATATAGTTAGTGGTTCGATAAAGCCAAGTATAAGCAGTTCCATCACACCACCCACCACCACACCACACACTTCCACCACACAGTGATCTGGTGCAGTTGAACTATCTATATATAGTTAGTGGTTCGATAAAGCCAAGTCTAAGCAGTTTTTGAAGACGTGTCTAGTCTAGGTACTCTACTTAGTAGGTAGGCCCAATGCTTACGAAGGAAAGTATAATTATTATTCTTACGCCGAGGCTGTTACAGAATAAGTAATAGTAAAAGTTGGCTTCTCGTAGTTATACCTACTGTGTCACAGAATAGGTAACACTTGGTAAGTAATATACCTATATATCACGTTTATACCACCAAATTGTTACGAGCTGAGAGTTCGGGATAAAATAATGAAAATCAATCTAACCAAAATAACACTTTTATTCAACACTGAAATGATAAATACAAGAACTTAATCACAACACACTAATTCACAACACTATCGCACAACCACTAAAAGTCACCGAAGTGTTCGCACGTATAGCCAAATCCAGACTGACTATTCGAGCGTCTCTACGCACTATTTATACCGCGCATTATTTCCAGAACCTTCTCGATGTTTGTACTAGTTATTAGAAAAATGTAGGTATTTCGACTGACTACTATTTCTTAATCTGTGCAACTGTAGGTAAAAACGTGGTAGGTAGGTATATTACATACGTGAGACAGTAGGTATAACTTCGAGAACCCAACTTTTACTATTACTTATTCTGTAACAGCCTCGGCGTAACATTATGTAAGTACAGCTGTGATCCCGAAAACTTGAAAAGTACGTCTAATACCAGCGTCAAACATTGTTATATCGCCTAGAAAAAACTAATGTCAAAATAAAACGTCAAAATAAAATTTGACGTTTTTATACGTCCGATCCCGATCCAATATCTCCACTAGAAAATTGATTGTGGCACCAACTAGAAAAGCAAATTTAATCGAATAAGTTAATCGTTCACATTTTATATCTATTCTTGATGATCGTTTATAGCAAGTTAATTTTACAACATTTTAATACTACGTGACCCCTTTTTTAGCGCCGGGGGTTAAAAGCTGGCATAACTAAGAACCATCCTTGCAGTTAAATAAGCTTTCTATTAAAAACAACCACATCCGAATTGGTCCATCTATTTGGTAGCACAATGAAGGAATTTAATGAAAAACTCTTTACTGCACAAAATAAAAATAATATCTACACACGGCTACACATCAATCTATACAATTCCAGTATAAGCTGACCTCGCATTGTGGAGGCTTTTCGTAGAATGAGAGGTCAGCCTATACTAGAAACATATAGCTTGATATGTAGCCGTGTGTACATACGCGAACTTAATCTTAGATAGCATTATCTTCCAGTTAACCTTTGTGTAATGCGGATAAACAGTTATTATAGGTAGTGTATATTTGGCATAGGGAGAGGTTTAATTTAAATTCTAAGATACATAATATAAATAAATAAAACTTAACCTAGACAAACACAAGGTAACCTACTTTCTAATACTTAACATCAATAAACCCTAGTAATACAATTCATAAAGTAATATACATCGTTATAATATTATACATTATATAGATTTAAATATTGATATCCAATAAATACATAACGTATAATAGATATAACAGAATATTACAGGATAGAGTAACATGATAGAGAGTGAGGTAGTATTTGTACACTGACCACGATGCCACAGGCAGACAGACAGACACAAACAAACAGAGAGACATATGCTTCAAACTTATAACACCTCTCTTTATCATATATTGTATATTTATATAAAAATATCATTTATTTCGTTCTTTACAAACAATACTGAAAAAAAAAATCCAGTATTTACACCAGCATTCTTTCTCAGGTCTTCGCGAACAATGCGGAGTTGCGAACAGGCTGACGTTATCGTGACGCCTTCCGTTTCCTCGTTTGTAAATACCTGACACTAGGGACGGCAGCTATCTATAGATCGTTTGTTGATAAATGCGTGTAAAAGCATTTTTTAGCTAAAATATTTTCGCAGCGCCATCATAGATAAAGCTTCGAACGGTGCTCGAAGTCTATCGTTGTAATATCGCGCAGTAGACGTAGAGATATTGCGCGCCCTACTTTTTTAGTATGTCAATGAAAATAATGGGTAAGCGCAACATTGAAATGCCTCCCACTAGATAAAAAGACCTCGATAATACTGCTAGGATCCATAGGATGCTGATCAAAGAAGAAATATGGCTTTGAAAATCTATGGGTGAGTCCTATGTTCAACAATGGTTGTCTTATTAGCTGTATGATGATAATGAGTTACGTACTATACTTGTAGTTCGACCGAAACCGCTGTACCGCTCCTTAAGAAAGTGCGGCAAGGTGGGGGCCGAGGAAAAAAGAGCAAGAGTAGGTACACATGAGATCGATATTGTCGGATAGATCTTACGATATCGTAAACGATATGTTTATATTATATAACGATATGTTTATATCTTTATAAGTAATCATTTTCATCTTCGGTTTCGCTATCAGAGTCTATTGAATCAGAGTCGTTCTGCAAATTTATTATTAATTGATCGATAATATAATATTACATCTACTATCGCGATCCCAGTAATTGTTTTCATTTTTTTGGGCATTATCATCACATTTCTGCCATTTTTCCAGCGTGAACTCCGAAAACAATGTATTCAATAAGTTTATCTTTTCATCTAGAGAAGAGTTAATATGGTTATGGGCTTTGTTATTTTTAATATCAGCAATTATATTCAAATCTTTCTCTGTCTGCTTTTCTTTTCTTACAATATTCTGCCACTTTAAAAATAAAGGTCTTGACATCACGAGATAGCGCTCGACCCATCTTTGGATATTTATCTCATGGACAGCAGACTGATGGATCGGAGCGGCCGATACTTCCCCCCGTCTCGCCGCGCGCATACCTCAGGCGCGGTACAGCGGTTTCGGTCAAACTATAACTCTATGTTTTTACATCGACATCATCATCATCATAATCGTCAGCCTTTCTGATCCCACTCCTAGGCATGGACCTTTCTTTTTTGATACTATTCACTTCTGCATTGTGTTGTTCTGACCGACAACGTTCTTCCTACGATTTACACCATGTCTTATATTATGTATAGGTTGTATTATAGCTGTATGATGATAATGAGTTACCTACTAACTCTATGTTTTTACATCGTTATCATCATCATCATCATAATCGTCAGCCCTTCTGATCGCACTCCTGGGCATGGACCTTCTCCTTTGATACCATTCGCTTCTGCATTGTGCTATTTTGACCCACAACGTTTGACCTACGATTTACACCATGTCTTATTGTATGTATAGGTTGTCTTATAGCTGTATGATGATAATGAGTTACCTACTAACTATATGTTTTACATCGTCATCATCATCATAATCGTCAGCCCTTCTGATCGCACTCCTGGGCATGGACCTTCTTCTTTGACACCATTCGCTTCTGCATTGTGCTGTTCTGACCGACAACGTTTGACCTACGATTTGCACCATGCCTTATATTATGTATAGGTTATCTTATAGCTGTTTGATGATAATGAGTTACCTACTAACTCTATGTTTTTACATCGTCATCATCATCATCATAATCGTCAGCCCTTCTGATCGCACTCCTGGGCATGGACCTTCTTCTTTGACACCATTCGCTTCTGCATTGTACTGTTCTCACCGACGATGTTCAAGCTACCATTTGCACTATGTGTTGGTATGTATAAAATTATTAAAATCTCTAACAAGGGGGTTAAATAAGTCACACATATTCTGCAATATCGTATAATCAATTCAGTTTTACCGTACAACGAATACTAGTAAGTTCTTATTAATTTTAATATCACAGTTCAGAAACATTACGAGTAGGTAATAAAATGTTTGCATATCGTCCTATTAGTGTCATTTACAATGAGATTATGAATAAAGGAGACTGAGCTGAATGTATGAGATATTTTTCTTTAATGCGTTTAGAAGCGTAACATATTTCGAACAAGAGAGCATAACAAATATAAATTAATACCAAATAATCAAGGAGCAAAATGATGAAGTTTACAATTTATTAAAATTAATTAAATTAACTAGTAAAAAAATATTCTAAGGGCAACTAGCGCAATGATGCCTAAACGTATATAGGGGCTAAATATGATTTAGATGTTGTTAAATCATATAAATACGTAAAATGAAAACATGTTCAGTTGCTAAATACGTTTAGGGATCGTTGTGCAAGCCGGCCTTAATCTTTGCTTAATAAAATAGTGCCACGAAAAATATTACCAACTTACTTCACCTACAATTTCATTCAAATTCCATGTAACGGGAGTTCATGTTAATTAGTTAATCGTTTTAGGGGTACAAATTGCCTTTCTTCTGGATATCAGACTTTACTTATACTTGTGTCACTAAAGATACACGAATAACAAGTGTCAGCACTGTGGGGTCACTGTTTTACTATACTTTGGCTAATAACTCAAAAATTACAAGGATTAAACTATAATAAAAAAATAAAAACGGGGTCGAAATAAACTAATGAAGACCTTGCTTAAACGCCCCATTTGACATATTAATCTCATTTAAATTTTTGTTATCCCTCTTGAATCCCAATATCTAAACAACCCCCTAACATTTTAGCTCATTTAGTCACATCAGGATTGTGCCATCATTACCTACCTGTATATCAAATTTCACCATGATCAGATCAAAGCTTCGAATGTTATCCTCGGACAAACAAATATACATACAACGCCGATTTGCCCGAGTTCATTTGGAGATCTCGTTTCACTCGATCAATTATTTAAATGGGGTAATTTTTGGCACACCATTAAAAGTTGCAACTGTTAGTGCACTTTGTGTAGTACATTGCAATATATTCATTAACATGTTAAAATTATTTTCGTCTAGACATTTTACTTTAAGCTAATTAGATTATTAAAAAATAATTAACATCAGAACAAACAGATAATGTTTAAATCATAGGTACAATGGGCGAATTAATCGCTAAAAGCGATCTCTTCCAGGCAACCAGGATACAAAGCCCTCTTGCATGAGGTACGACTCATCTCTAGTCGTACTTTAGGTCAGCATTGCTCAGTCTCCTTTACACAATTTATTAATGAAACACAAACAGAGCTCAAATATTTACAGTAAATTTAAGCTTTCGTGTGGTAAAATATATTTCTTTGCAAAACATAAAACTAGATTGGACTGACGTAGTTATACAATAAAAAATGAAATTCAGTTAAAAACGAATGTATTCACAATTTCAGAACGCAAACGCTTTCTTGCGTAATGTTAAGGTAAGTATACACTAGAATATTTTCTCGAGCCTTTCCATATAATGTATCATTTTTACAAAAGGTATAATACAAGATCATAACTCAAATTAAGATTTCCTGCGAATGCTCGTCGCTGTGTTCGCAGTAATGTTAGAGAATGTTGTAACATTATTTTCTATTTTCAGTTTACTCTTCGTTGAATTGTCGCACGCACGTTTTGGCTGCGATCTTTGCTCGATGAAATGTTCGATAAACTCGCTCGATGATTTGTAAAATCACACTAATATTAAAAACCGGCTAAGTGCGAGTCGGACTCGCCCACAAAAGGTTCCATACCATTATCTTTAAAAACGGCAATAAAATCACGCTTGTTATAAGGGAGCCCCCCCTTCCCCCCCTAAAATATTTGTTTTATTTCAATTTAATTATATATTTTTAAAGTGAAGATATAACTAAATATTCTGTGATTATTCAAAGCGTCTACCTGTTGCTGTAATCAATATCGAGCTAAAACGAGCAAAGAAATTACGTTTGTTGTATGGGAGCCCTTTTAAATATTTATTTTATTCTGTTTTTAGTATTTGTTGTTATAGCGGCAACATAAAAAAATAATCTGTGAAAATTTCAACTGTTTATCTATCACGGTTCATGAGATACAGCCTGGTGACAGACGGACAGACAGACAGCGGAGCCTCAGTATTAATAAAAATGTGAAAGTGTGGATGTTTTTTTTGTTTGTTACTCAATTACGTCGACTGAACCAATTTCGATGAAATTTGGAGTGTTGATAGATTATAACCTTGATTACCACATAGGCTACATTTTATTGACAAACGACGCGTGCGAACCCGCTGGCGGAAGCTAGTCAAGTTATAAACCGTCGAGCGTCGTGCTTAACGTTCGGTTCGTGAAAGGTTACGTTAGAGCGGCTCTATGTTCTGCTACAAGTAAATTATCTAGTGTATACTCACCTTTATGACTCATTTCAGTAGTTAAGCACATATTTAAAATGATAACATTAGCCCAATATAGTACCCTATTTCACATTATTAACTGTTTTTTTAAATTACGAGTAAATATCTCAGAATACCTTTTTCCTTGAGGTTCGGTAAATGCCTATGTATAGTGTTTTTACCAAAGACGTGTAACAATTTTCCGTTTTTCAGTATTTTGGCGTAGGAGGTGGGTCGTAGTATCGTGGGTTTAATAATGATAATTTACATACAAAACGAATAAAATTGATATCATAAGTTTTAAAAGATAATAAATTGATTTACTAACTACTATTCAGTTCTCTGGTTATTTTCACATGACTCCCTGCTACCTGCAACAAAAAATTATAAGAATTATTATTTAGACGTATTTAGACGGATTAGCACGTTGAACTGGCAATGAGCAGGCCATATAGCACGCAGAACAGATGGCCGATGTGGCCGGAAAGTTCTCGAATGGAGGCCACGGACCGGCAAGCGTAGCGTGGGACGTCCACCTACATGATGGGCAGACGACTTGGTAAGAACCGCAGGTCGGCGTTGGATGCAGGCCGCTTCCAACCGCAGTTCCTGGAGATCAATGAGGGAGGCCTTTGTCCAGCAGTAGCCGTCCTATGGCTGATATGATGATGATGATGATTATTTAGACAAGTTAATTTTTACAAAATTTCACATCCCTCTATCAACTACAAAATAGCTGATGATCTGCAATCGGCCAAAGACATTCAATTGAATCATAGCTAAGAACAATCTATAGAAGTAGTACAGTGCGTTGTGAAAGGGTCGCCCGAGGATGTACATCATACCCATTTCAGCCACCAAGCAACATTGCTGTGTTTCGGTTTGAAGGGTATGGTTGCCGATGAAATTACAGGCACATGAGGCTTTACACCTGTATGCCTGCGTGACTACGAGACTATTCTGTTATAAGCGATGGTTACCACTTAACATTATAGTGTGACCATTAGTGCTGTGCACTCCCTGAGGTATGCGCGCGGCGAGACGGGGGGGAGAATCGGCTGCTGCGCTCTGTCAGTACGCCGTCAACGCTCGTGGCGGCAGATAGTGTTATTTGTATCGGACTGTCTATGTCAGACGCACATGACATAGACAGTCCGATACAAATATATACCTCAGGGAGTGCACAGCACTAATGGTCACACTATAGGTGGGTCATAGGCTTGTTTCATTTCCATGTAGTATAAAAAAATTACTCGGTTAATTCACCTTTCAAACAAAAAGAAGTCGGTCAAAATCAGTTCATCCGTTTGAGAGCTCCGATTCTACAGACAGATACAAAAATACACACGTCACAATTATAACACTTCTCAACTGTTTTCGTCGGGTATTGAAATGAAACGAACAAAATACATTAAAATTATTCAATATAGATATAGTAACTAATCACTTTATCAGGATTTGAAATATGTCAAATTTAATGCAATGAACTTCATATAAAATAATACAGGGTGTGCCAAAACTCCTCGGAAAATTATGGTAGGAAAAATAATTATTTATTCATTTCAATCAATTTATTTCAGACTAGCACTAACATACAAGTCCATATTACATACAATACAAAAATATATACAATAAACGATGAAATAAACAAATAACACAAATATAAAATAGGTACCTACACATAAAATAACAGACAGACAAAATATTCTACTCCCGAGACACTAGACGTGCACAGTGTGCGCTCTCGTCCAGTGTTTCATGAAGGAACAGTCAAAGTTCAGCCTCCCTGCAATGTGTTGCAGGTAGCTGTTGGGGCTGCCGCGCACCCTGCGCATCAGGGACGCCGTTCTCTTGCGCAGTATTGCTGTGAACCCGTCTACTCGCGCCTCCACGAACATTCCCGATGCGCTATATAAATAATAAATAAATAAATATTGCTGAACATTTCACACAACGCTATCCAGCCCCAAACTAAGCAGATGTTATACTATAGGAGCCACGTAACTGATAAAATACTTATATACCTACTTTTTGATTGTAAATAGATACTTATATACATATATAGTAAAACATCCAGACCCGGAACAAATATCTGCAGATCATACAAAAACTTGTTCTTAAACCTATTATAAATATTAATTATTTGGAAAAAGTTATATTAGCAGTTTATTGGCTTTAAATTAATTTGATTTTAAAATGAAAATTGTGCTTAAAATAATAAGATCGATGCAGCTGTGATGTAACCAAATTATTTGATGAAGACTACTAGTTGAATGCCCGTAAATTTTTCCCCCAATTATCTGGATCTCAACTACACCTACGTCCATACTTTCTAGGTCCATCTAGGTGACCCCATAAGTAAATAAAAACAACTTAAATGGTGAAGCCGCATTCCTTATACGGTCAAGAAGGAGAAGAATTACGAACAGATGGACACCGGAATTTTATACACAACCTGTTTTGCCATGAGCGACGTTAATTTAAAAAAACATCCGTAATCGTATTAACTGATTTTAGAGGTGGGTTTAACACCGGTATCTTGAATATTTATCCAGTAATCGATACATTTCCAATAAACAATTTTTAACGTAAATCGGCGGCGTCTTTGCGACGATATCGATATAATATATTTTTGATATATTTATATTTTGTTATGTATATAGTCTATGTATTTTTATTATTATATCAAGTAGGTTTATGTTTTTATTCTTACTGTGATCGGAGTTTATTGTTATTTGTGATTCTTTTGTTTTTTAAGTATCATTAAGCATTGTCACAAGTTAGCACGCCAACCTTTTTTGTTACCTGTTGTAGAAAATGCTATTAGCCCACCTTTTGTACATGTAATTTAAAATAAGGTAATAAAATAAATAAATACCGATTTGTCAGTTTAATAGGTAGTTACCTGATTACATAATGAATTAATATTATCTGTTAACCCTTAATCAAATGGAAAAAAATTTAAGAGAAAAATGCAAACTAAGATCGGTTCTTAGTGAGTAGACTTCAAATTGTATGATAAAAACCTGGAAAAGTGGGGAAAAGGGGGGTTTTTGCGATGGGAAATAATTTCCCTTTATTCATAACGGCATTGCAAAATATCAAAATATGGTTGCCATTGCTACGTGATTTCATTCCAAAAAATATATTGATTTTGCTCATCCGTACTAAGTGGGAAATTATTTCCCCGTATTTGATTAAGGGTTAACCTATTTTGTACGGGCTGTTTTATTAATATTTTAAGGCTTGATATTATGGTTGTTTGAAAATTTAAAAAAAACCCTATGTTAATGAATTTGAAATAAAAAAACCTATTTTACAACAATACTAGCCATAGTGTTTATAATTAAAGTCGTACGTAACAAAACACGTAATAGAAAGATAAAAATAACCTCCCCAACTAAAAACAGAAACACGTAAGGCGGAATAAGCAAACTTTCCATAAATATGGGATGGCAGAATTTTTAACATCTTGGAGAGGTATTACATTTTGAATGGGCCAAAACCGAGGCTTGCCACTAAGCTCCGACTGAGCTATCCATTTGCAAATTTACTGCCATAAATATCTGAGACTCAGAGTTATGGATTTCCAGATTGCAGTGTCCAAATTGTGTATTTCCGTAACAGGTAAAAGAACGGTTAGTGCGGTTTCTGTCTTATGACAATGCGGATGCGGATTCCGTCCGCATGCAAGACTCCGCTTACCTTCTATGATCGATTTTGACGCTAGACTTTACTTTACTTTCCTTGGTTCCAACGGAAGATCAGCGTTGTGCCAAAAGCACAACAAATGCTGAGTTGGACGCCTTTTTGTGCCGTCGGTCATTTATATATAGGTAATTGTGAGACACACATTTGTTGGGTATTGCTGTTTTTGTGTGTATGAATTTGTTCTGTTGTATGTATCTTACTTGTGTGCTGTGTATGTTTTGTACCGTCACAAAATTGTTTTTTTCTTTCTTTCTTTCTTTCTATAATGTAACATTCTAAAGGGAACCTGAACCGTAGGTTGCAGATACGTTTTAATTTATTCCGCATTTTAATATACTGATTTATTTGTTCTGCGTCAAAATGGAAGGTTTGAGTTTTGCAATCTCTAGTTCAATGCTTTTAAAAAAAGAACCAATATCTCTTTTTTATTGTTATTATTTGGAGCCTGTACTGTACAAATTCAAGGAAAGGCCTTCCTTCCTTCCTGCCTTCCACATAAAACGAGCACGCGGCAGACCACAACGCTGATAGACAGACGAACTCTTCGTATATAAAAGACTGGACCGCACACGCGCAAAATCTAATAGAATAAAAATATACAAAGCACTGATCTCATTTTTAGGTTTCCGTAGTGGAACTGGGAACCCTTATAAATTGACAATATCTGTCTGTCTGCCCGTCTGACCAGTCACGGGCGTTTTTTTTAACAATAAGTGGTGTAAAGCTGATGTTTGGCATAATAGATACGTTTTAGTTATAAACTTATCAAGTTAAAAAATCGAATAACTACTGTTTTAAACGGGAATTTATCGCGTATGTACGAGTATGTAGATGGCCCGCGACTACGGCTGTTGCATCGCAGTCAAAACATCGGCATAATAAATGAAAAAGGTAGATACGTGATAATTACCCCCTTAAATCAGTAAATATGGTTAGTGATCGCGAAAGTTCAAAAAAAATCTAGATTTTTAGGGTACCTTCCATATAGTTGGGGGTAATTCTTTTATCAATATCGTGAAATAGGTCTTTCGAAAACATCGCATTTTTGTAATAGCCGCACATTTTAATTCGTATTACACTCAAAGACTGAAAATAATGTAAAGACGCGACTGTTATAACGAGAACGACGACCTACGTGGCGCAGTTGGCGAATAGCCGGCTGAGACGCAGAAGATAGCGGGTTCGATTCCCGCCGCGGAACAAATGTTTGCATGATCTACATATATTTGTTCCGGGTCTGGATGTTTTTCTATATATTATAAGTATATATTTACAAAAAAAGTATATAAGTATTCTATCAGTTCTGGTTCCCTTAGTACAAGCTCCGCTTAGTTTGGGGCTAGATAGCGCTATGTGAAATATCCAGCAGAATTTATTTATTAATATTTTATATATAAGCATCCCTGCTTTTGCGGGGATGCTCGTAGACCAAGAGGCAGACCACCCGCCCGATGCTCGAATGACATTGAAAGCGCAGCTGGGTGTCAATGGATGAGACTCGCAAGGTACCGGAAAGAATGATGTAATAAAGAGGAGGCCTGTAGTCAATAGTGGGTGCAGACTGCCTGAGATTATGATAATGATATATACACGCTGGATTTAAAAACAGCATAATATTTCTTACTAAAATTAATTTTCATGATCTCGCATCTCATCTATTAAAATATATATCAAAGGTTACCTAGAAGATATTGATTTAAGCGATAAGGCCGCCCATTATACCACCGCGTATTAGTCTAAGTTATCTAGGTTGTAATTTTGGTGTACCAATAAAGTGGTATCTATCAATTCCATAATAAGAGTAAAACTAACGAACCAAGTGGTAAACAAAATGAGGAGTTCTACTGCAAAAATAAATTTAGTAAGAAAATACTCGTAGTTATAGTTACATATAGGCTTAGGCAATGAAGCAAGCTTTGTAAGCCTTGGTAACCAAATTCTTGTTTTAATTTGTATTCATGTTAACACACATCGTTATAAATTCATAAGCCAGCGTGAAATCCCATGAAAAATCCAATTGAATCGGATAAATGCATGCGGGGAAATTGCATCTCTTAAGGAAAAGCAAATAAGATTGCTTTGAAAATCGTATAAGTTCAGAAGTGCGATTCCTTTAACTTAATGGGGCACAATATGTGATAAAGATAAAGATAAATTTATTCGCTTGAACATAATGTGTAAATTATAATAGGTTGGGGAAAAAGTCTTTTCGCATTATAGTATGTATGAACTTGTAATAAAATCTCTATGGCTATACTATTTGTATCTGGCTGGTTTTGGTATCATTCAAAGTTTAAATTTTAAAGAAGATAATTCCAAATTCAAATTAGAGAAATGTGTGATTTTTATTTGTTTTTCGTACTGTAAAGATGAGTGAATCTAATAAAGAAAATCGATACATTTTAAAATGTTACTACAAAAAAGGTAAAAATGCAACGCAAGCCGCGAAAAATAATTGCGATGTTTATGGACCTAGTGCAGTGTCTGTGAGAGTAGCACAAATTTGGTTTAAGCGTTTTCAATCCAGAAATTTTGATGTCAAAGATGCACTTCGCTCTGGTCGCCCTATTACGGATAAAATTGATGCCATTTTTAAAAAAAGTGGAGCAAGATCGGCATATCAGTAGTTACGACGTAGCTGAAGAACTGGGAATTGACCACAAAACAGTTTTCGCGCATTTGAAAAAAATTCGATACACAAAAAATCTCAATATTTGGGTACCCCACGAGCTCACTGAAAGAAACCTAATGAACCGTGTACTCATTTGTGATTCTTTATTACGACGTAATGAAACCATCCCATTTTTGAAAAAGCTGATAACTGGTAATGAAAAGTGGATCGCATACGACAAGAACGTGCGAAAAAGGTCGTGGTCAAAGGCCGGTCAGGCTTCACAGATAGATAGATATAAAACGTTTTATTGTATACCACTCTTAAATTAACAAATCATAATCAAAACACTTAAAACTAGACACGCGATCGTACAATTGGCGGTCTTATCGCTAAAAGTGATCTCTTCCAGACAACCTTTGGGTGGACTGGATTTTACGAGAACGTTAAAGGACGGTAGCTTTATAACATAAGCTTTTTATTTAATTGTAGGTATACTTACATAAGCAAAACAGAAGAAATAGATACCAGGGTAGGTAATTTTAGCATAAATATTATACATAAACATTCTATGATATTAAATATACTAACAATAAATAAAATATAAAACAGCTGTAATACAAACAGTTACAACGACATATATGATAACAAAATAATATTACTCAGCTCTCTGATGCAGACAAATAGTGCTTAAACAATAACGTTTTAAAGATAGGAAGGGATTTGGCAGATCTAATAAAAGAAGAAAGAGAGTTCCATAAACGGATAGCTTGTACAGTAAAGGAGTTGTCATAAAAGTTAGAAGAGTGGATAGGAATTTTAAGTTTCAAGGACTTAGAAGGTCGCAACGGACGAGGATTAGATAAATGGAGATATTCAAAGCGTTCTCTAAGATAAGAAGGACTAGAAGGATTGAACAAAACACTGTACAAAAGAGTGAGTATATGAGTATTCCTGCGGTAGCGAATGGGTAGCCACATGAGCTTTTTGCGAAATATAGAAACGTGGTCATATTTTCATAGTCCAAATATAAGCCTGATACAAACGTTCTGAAGGCGCTCAAGTTTGTCAAAGTATTTCTGAGTGAGATCCGAATAGCAGGCGTCAGTATAGTCAAGAATAGGGAGTAAGAGGGATTGTGCCAGCGCAACTTTGGTAGATGTCGGTAGAAAGTTCCGTAGCCTTCTCAATGATGCCGCCGAAGCGAACAACTTCCGACTTAGTTCGGCTAGATGAGGTCCCCATGACAGGTCCTTATCAATAAGTACGCCTAAGTTTTTCACGCAGTTACTTATATGTATTGGAACGCCATCAAATATAATTGGAGGAAGACCAGCCCAGTCAATCTTAGATGTCATCCTGGAGCTGCCTACAACGATAAACTGCGTTTTCAATGGGTTAACACTGATACCGTATGATTTACTACATGTGAGTATCCGAGCCAAGTCCTCATTTATGATTTCAAAACCTATCTCTAAGCTGTTGACGGGTGTTTGTGTGTAAATCTGGAGATCATCTGCGTAAAGGTGGTAGGAAGAAGAGAGAGTGTGAGAGATCGAATTTATAAAGATTCGAGACGCGAACAGAAGAGGAGAAAGCACGCCGCCCTGAGGAACACCGGCAGTCAAACTACACCACGAGGAATAAGTGTCATCAATACGAATACGCTGCTGGCGTCCAAACAGGTAACTTTGAAACCAATCAATATCCGTTGATGAGATGTTAAGAGATTGAAGAACAGCCAGAAGAATGTCAAAGTCGACATTATTAAAGGCCTTGCTAAAGTCCAACAATGACAACATAGTCACATGCCCATTGTCCATACCTTGACGAATGTCATCGGTGATTTTAGTCAAGTCCGTCGTGGTGCTATGACCACGGCGAACCCCGGATTGGAGAGAATTCATGAGAGAATTTCTAGTAAGGAAATTACTTAGTTGGTGATGGACTAGGCGCTCTAGGACTTTAGAGAGAAATGGAAGGAAAGATATGGGATGGAATTTAGAGAACAAGGAAGGATTGGGCTTTTTGGGCAGCGGAATTATCTGGGCATTCTTCCAGACTAAGGGAAACTTTCCGCTAGTTATAGAGAAATTAAGGATGTGGGTAAGGACATGAATGACTTCGCCGAGCATGGGCACCAGCATATTGCGGCTAATGCTGTCATTGCCGACAGCATTGGATGTAATGGATGTTACACTTCTCCTAACATCAGAAACAGAGAATTCATTAAAGAGAAAAGGAGTAGAATTTATAGGAATCGATGAGAGGTGATTAATAGTGACAGACTTTGTTGGTCCATCAATATTAGCAGATAATGAAAAGTGTTTATTAAGCAGGTCAATATCTAAATCTTTAGGTAAGTTGTCAAGACGTGATTTTCCAATCCCTAAAGTTCGGATAAACTTCCAAACCTTTGATGGGTCATCATTATCGACAGATTTGTGAATGAAATGGCGTTGTGCATCCCTACACACCTTATTACAGAGATTTCGGCGTTCGATATATTTACGGTAATTTTCATCAGTAGGACGACACTTATTCTTAAGCTTAGCAACGTTTTTTCTATGCATAACAGTTTTTATTTCGGTCGTTAGCCATGGTGCAGGTAGTTGCTTGATCTTGATGGATCATAGAGGAGCATGCTTGTCGTACAGTTTTATAAGAGTATCATTGAATAAAGCAATCTTGTCATCAATATTACTTGCGCCCAATATATCAGACCAGTCAACGTGTGAAGCATCATCACGAAGACTATCCAGATCCATGCCACCGAAGTTACGCTGAAGAATGGTTTTGGGTTTGTGTGTGAAACACAGACTGTGGCGAAACCCGGGTTAACTCGCAACAAGGTGATGCTGTGTGTCTGGTGCGATTGGAAGGGCATTATTCATTATGAGCTGTTACCACCATGTTTCATTATGAGCAGGACCATCGACTCTAACTCTACTACGAACAACTGATGAGATTAAAGCAAGAAGTTGAGAGAAAGCGGCCGGAATTAATCAACAGAAGGGGTGTGGTTTTTCATCATGATAACGCTAGACCTCACACATCTTTAGCCACTCAGCAAAAATTAAGAGTGTTTGGCTGGGAGATACTAATGCATCCGCCGTATAGTCCTTACCTTGCACCTTCAGATTTCCACCCGTTTCGGTCTCTTCAGAATTCTTTAGGCAGTGTCAGGTTAACATCACTAGAGGACTGCCAAAACTACTTGTCGCAGTATTTTGATCAGAAGCCCCAAAATTTCTATAGTAATGGGATAATGACCCTACCTACAAGATAGCAAAAACTTATCAAACAAAATGGTACCTACATACTTTAGTTAAAAGTAAATAAAGTATATTAAAAAATGTTTTAAATTTTCTTAAAAAATGCGAAGAAACTTTTCCCCAACCTAAATAAGTATGTTTCAATTACATTCTGCCTTATATTCTAACATGCAAATTTAAAAATTACAAAAGAAAGTCTGAAATTTAAAGTTATTAATATAATGTACAGTCATCATATGTATTAGCTAATATATAAATTTAATTTAATTTAAATTAGGTATATAAAAATTAAATGTCAAATATAGCCTAAAATTGTAATATGTCTTCTAGAGATTCCTGAATACTAAAAAAACATTTCATTACTAATAATGATAATAATTAAATGAACTTATGTCATACCAAGTGAAACTTATAACCATCGCACTGTGGCCTAATTCTGCCAATTTATAAGAAAATTGATTACCGAACCTTACCATTATTTAAAGATTGTGATTGTTATTCCTGATAAACTGCCAAATTTGTAATGGTGTTGTCATAGGAATGGCGCTCATTGAAAAAAAATTGTGTTAGTGGAATACCAAACGTTATCTTGATTGATGATTTTGCGACGATATCATAGAATATAATAGAATAGAATAATGCTATATTATACACCAGGAATACTTTTTTTTAATCAATGAAAAGGGATTTGTCTTTAAAAACTAATTAGGGCTAAATATAGTACAATGGGCGGCCTTATCGCTTAAAGCGAGTTCTTCCAGGCAACCTTTGAATGGAAAGTAATGAGCGAAGCAGTGATGGACAGCGGTGCACAGAGTATAATTACAAATGTAGAGAAATAAAAAATAATATCTAATAAAAAATTAATATTATTATCGTTATACATAAATAATCACCTGAAGATAGACTATTATACACCCAACTAATAACCTAAATCAATTATTATTACAAAGACACCATTGTCATAGTGAAGCGATTGGTTTAGTTGTATTAGGGATCTGGTCCTTTTATCGGTAAAGTGGGTACAGCGTCTTTTAATCGTTTATGTCCATACAATTGTTATCAATTTAAATGTCAATCACCAAACATACCTATGTATGATTGAAATTTAAATATTAACTTATGGCTGATACTCGTTGTCTCTAATTGATCTGATTTAGATTAGTGGTTCGCCCCGAACTGAGAATAATAGAATATTGAATAGAATAGAATATAGAATAATGACGACCTCCGTGGTGCAGTGAGCGTATAGCCGGCTGAGATGCAGGAGGTTGCGGGTGCGATTCCCGCCGCGGAATAAATGTTTGCATGATCTACAGATATTTGTTCCGGGTCTGGTTGTTTCTTGTACTATAAGTATGTATTTACAAAATATAAATGTATATAAGTATTCTATCAGTTATCTGGTTCCCATAGTACAAGCTCTGCTTAATTTGGGGTTAGATAGCGCTGTGTGAAATGTCCAGCAATATTTACTTATTATTTATTTATAATTGAATGATCAGAATAATCAATTTATTGGTAAAATAATTTACAAATCAATTTCAATTTCAACAAATTATTAAAAATAATAATTTTATTTAAATTCACAATTAATTTAAATAATAATTAATCGAATTAAAATAAACTAAAAACAACACATTAATAAAAATAAAAATTAGCGGACTTTGCCGACAAAATCCTCAACGTTTTAGAACGTCCTCTCGATGAGCCATTATTTTATGATGTAAAGCTTAGTGCCTCAATAACATGCTCTGGAAGTCGATAATAAACAGATGGTCCCAACACGTGTGTAAGCTTCTCCGATTTTGCAAGTCTGTGGGTAACTGTGGCGTGCCAGCACCACGGGTATTATGGCATCTAGTGTGCCCATCGCCGTGCGTTTCAAAGGACTCGAGGTTTTGCCTCACATGATATTGCAACCTGAAGTATAACAATTGAGGGTAAAGTAAGTATCCCCAGGGATGTGAAGCACGGTTTCAACGACGTCTCCCGCGCCACTCTAGCGATCGCCCTCACAGCGATCTCGCGAGTCTCCCAAAAAACAAACAAAATATACATAATTCATAGATAGATAGATAATTTCTTTATTGCACACCATTAAAAATAAAACAAACAAAAGAGAATAAAAAATTAAATCAAAGGTACAATGGGCGGCCTTATCGCTAAAAGCGATCTCTTCCAGACAACCTTTGGATGGACAGGATCTGTGTGAACAAATGAGAACGGCGGCGTTAATCAAATAATAACTAATAGAATAAGTACATAAATGACTAAAATAAAATATACATATAAATAAATATAAATAATTTTATAATATTAACCCGTGAGAAGGCGCGCTATGAGCAATTTACTCACACTAAAATTGATTGCAAAAGTTTTTGGTGATCCTGACTTCATAGCTTCCCGAGCACCTAGGTACCTTCCTAACTATTCAGCCCCTGTTCCTCGCGCAACTCACGCGCTGCTCCATCCCACTGCGACTACGCAGTAAAGCACTTGTGGAGGCCCTGCACCGTCTCGCGGCAATTTGCTCATCGCGCGCCCATCCGCGTAAGTTATTTTGCTCGTATAAAAACCAAATTATTTAGTTTTATTTATTAATTACGTTGTTTTTCTTTTGTTAAATTGTATTAAATTGGTTATTTATTACATAAGTACTCTAAAGTCCTATTTTAATGCTAATCTTTTTTTGTTTTCCGCTACAACATTCTGTGCGATATGGCCTAGATGTATGAATAAACGGTCAAAAAAAGCATGCACTTTGTGCAAGCAATTACTGTGCACCGAGCACATAACGTACATGTGTTCATTGTGTTTCAAGAGGCACACTTATCCTTATTTTATAGAAGAGTGAAATTTTTAAGTTTTATTTGCGTAATTTTATTTATCGTGATTTCTTTAATACTACCAAAGACGCGAAAGATTCGAAATTATTTAATTTGTTATTTGCGGTAGAAGTTGTATTTATATTTTCTAATTTTAATTAAATCTATTGTTTTCGTATTAAATAAATGTTGTTTTATTCATTATGATCCCATTTATAGCCAAACATACCAAAAATGCAAATAATTAAGCATTTAAAATTAGTGTGAGCAATTTGCTAATGCGCGCTTATCCGTGTAACAACATACGGCGCGCCTTCTCACGGGTTAAATAACCTACTTCTAAATACATTAGGTAATTAGAAAAAAACAATAAAAAATTATATACCAAATTTAAAGTTGCAAAGTCTTAGTGAATTTTCATAATCTTTGACTAGTAAACCACGAAATGCCCAACCAAAAACTTTGACCTACAGTTTCATTCAAATTACAAGTTACGGGAGTTCATGTCATTTGGTAATTCTTTTTAGGACTATAAATTGCAAATAGTTATTCTGGATTTCAGACTTTTCCTTATGTTTGTGTCAGTAAAGCTACACGAATACCAAGTTTCAGTACTGTGGGCGTAGAGTCTTTGGTGTACTCTGTAAATTTCATCAAGGTTCAGTTTATACTATGGCTAATAACTCAATAACAACAAGGATTATACTAAAAATAAAAACGGGGTCCTAAAAGTCTTATTTAAATTTTTTTACCCCTCCTGAACCCCCATATCTCAACAACCCCACCAACATTTTTAGCTCATTTAGTCCCTCCAGTATTATGCCAACACTACCTGCCTACACATATATCAAATTTCATGATGATCGAATAAACGCTTCGAAAGTTATCTACGGACAAACAAACATACATACATACATATAACGCCCAAATTGATTTGGAGATCTCGCTTCGCTCCATTAATAATATATCTAAGTAGTTTATGTGCGTCTGTCATTTGTTTTGATTTTTTAATTGATTTTAGTTCGCAACTTTTAAATAAAATGACAAATTACCGTTGTGAGTCACAGTAACACTTGGAATCGCCCATCAATTTCAAATCAATTTTAAAAGTTTTTATTAGATATTAAAAGTCTAACTAGTACAATTCCAGTGCGAATTTAAGAATCGCCCATCAGTTTATTCCATAACTAGCTGACAAATCTGCAGCTTTGCACGCGTAGTTTTTCAATAAAAAACATTACTCTATTTCTGCGCAGTTGGGTAAAAAGTAGCCTATATCACCCGGAAAAAAATATTTCACTGTTGAGAAGCTACACTATATGTAGCTTCTCAACAGTGAAAGAATTTTTTAAATTGGTACAGTAGTTTCGGAGCCTATTCGATACAAACAAACAAATCTTTCCTCTTTATAGTATTAGTGTAGACGACCAAAGACGCACTTGAGAGTAATGATCAAAGGAAGTGGAGTTTTGTGGGTGAACTGCCATAATCTTGCTATTTACCTACTAGCCAAAAGTAATCAGTCAAAGTCACAGAACTTTTCACAAACAGTTTCCTATAAGTAGGTTCACACATACTTTCTTATGTAATAATAATCCTCCTAGCCGATTTCGGCTACAGAGACTTGACTTTGTGATTATTGGCCTAGGTGTTTAGCCTGTATGTGGCTGATGTACCCTATTTTTGCGCTAAAAGTCCGGTTACAATGAACACAAGTTAAGGCGCCATTAATGTAGTTGTAATTGATATTAGCCGGCGGTCGACTTTTAAGCTGATCTCGTTTTAAGTCTAGTTCTTGCCTCCTTTCTTCTTCAAACTCGTACACTTTGTCCTGAACATGACGCCTCCATTCAGGTCGTTTTTCAGCGAGAGCCTCCCAGCGCGACGGATCGATACAACACCTCTTCATGTGCCTCTTCTGTACGTCTTTGAAACGTAGGAACTGACCTCCGCGTTTCCGCTTACCATGTTCTAGTTCACAGAAGAAAATGCGTTTCGCCCTTCGCTCATCAGACATCCGAGACAGGTGCCCGCACCAACGCAGCTGACGCCGCATCAAATATGCCTCTATGCCACAGACATTAGCCCGTCGTAGAACATCGGTATTACGGACCCGATCCGACCACTTGATGTTAAGAATGTCGCGGAGGCATTTCAGATGGAATCTGTCTAACGTGCGTATGTGTCTGCGATACAGGCACCATGTCTCTGACGAGTACAAGATGTTAGGAAGTACAATAGCCATATACACCTTAATCTTGGTACTCAATTTGATGTTATGGGAGCGAAATACCTGGACTCGTAGTTTACCAAAAGCAGCCATAGCGGAGCCAAGTCTGCTGTTGATCTCCGAGTCAAGGTCGCATTTTGTTGTTATGCTGCTTCCCAGATATCTGAATGTATCGACCTGTTTTATGGGCTTTCCATCGATTTGCAGATTCAGTGGAGCTTGGTTAACAGTGTCCATGGCCATCACCTCTGTCTTTGTAATATTAATTTTGAGGCCAAATCTACAGCACGCAGCGTCAAGCCGAGTCATCAAGTCCTGGAGTCCCTCAGAAGATTCCGCAACGAAACATAGGTCATCAGCATACATCAATTCGGTAATGAGGTCATAGGATACCTTTGTGTGCGCTTTTAACCTAGCCAGGTTAAAGATACTGCCATCTGTGCGAAAACGTATGCGGATCCCTTCGGTGTTGGCTTGTAAAGTCTCCCTCACGACAACGGAAAAGTACAGAGCAAAAAGAGTGGGTGCTAATACACAGCCTTGTTTTACACCACAAGTGACAGGGAATTGCTCTGTCTGCTCACCATTGACGGTTACGCAACAAGTCATGTTGTCGTGAAGAAGTCTTATCAAGCGTATAAATTTGTCGGTGCAACCAAGTTTCGAAAGCACAATCCACAAAGCTTCGCGAGGTACACTGTCAAAAGCTTTCTCCAGATCAACAAAACAGAGAAACAGAGGTTGACACTGTTCCCTGCTTTTCTCTTGCAGTTGTCTAAGAGAGAATATGGCCTCGCATGTGCCGCGATTGGGTCTAAACCCAAATTGCGTTTCAGGCAATATACTTTCAGAGAGCTCCATAAGACGATTTAAGAGTACTCTGGCAAAAGTTTTTCCTGGAGTAGACAGAAGTGATATACCCCTATAAGAGTTGCAAACAGATCGATCACCTTTATTTTTATACAAAGAGCAAATTAGTGATACGCCAAAACTAGGAGGAACGAACTCCATTTCCCACATGCGCTGGAAAAATTGACAAATCTTGTAGTGCAGCTCATCTCCGCCATATTTTAATAGTTCTCCTGGTATGTTATCGATGCCGACAGCCTTATTGTTTTTCTGCGCTTTGATGGCGATGATAACTTCCTCAAGAGAAGGAGGCTGATCCAGATCTACGGCTTGTGGTAAGGCAGGAAGTGATGCTAAATAGTTTATGTCAGCAGAACGATCCACATTGAGTAAGCTGTTATAGTGTTCTGCCCAGCGAGTAAGAACTTCTCCTTTGCTTACCAGGAGGGTACCTGAAAGTGATTTCAGTGGTACGTTTACTCGATGTGGACTTCCTACTAACTTTTTAATCTCGTTAAAGAAATCGCCGAGTCTATTCGAATCAGCAAGCCACTGAATATAGCGAACCTTGTTCAGCCACCACTCATCTTTTGCGTTTCGAGTTAGTCTCCTTATTTGGCTCGTACTCTCCTTTATTTTTTCAGAAGCAGTTGTCTGATTTCCCTTTCGAAGGAGCTGGCGGTGTTTTTCTAGGGCGACTGTCAATGTATTATCATTTTCGTCAAACCAGTCTTCACAGACACGAGGTTTTTGGCCTAAGATCTCAGTAGCCGCATTGATGGTATTTGTAGTTAACAGTTTCCAGCCCTCGTCTAACTGTTCATCTTCGGGGTGTATGCCTGCTGTAAAGGTATTGACAGCTTCCCTGTAATTTGCCAATATTTCAGCAGACTCTAGCTTTTTCAGATGAAGACAGTTAGGCTTAGCCCTGCGAGGTCTACGGCAAGGGCTAAGACGCAAAAATAGTTTTGTAACAACAAGTCGGTGATCCGACCAACAGTTTGCGCCCCTCATTACTCTCGTTACTTTGACATCCGCTATATCCCGTTGACGGACTATAGCATAATCAATAAGATGCCAATGCTTGGACCTTGGGTGCATCCAGGTAGTTTTGTATTTATTTGGGAGTCTAAACATGGTATTGGTAATACCCAGATGAAATTGGAAACAGAGGCTTAGTAACAGTTGCCCATTACTGTTCATGTTACCAATGCCATGTCGCCCTATCACCCGAGGCCAAGCTTCAAAATCACGTCCGACGCGAGCATTAAAGTCGCCAAGAAGCAAAACTTTCTCACAGCGCCGGATTTTAGTCAGCACTTCTGACACTTCCTCATAAAATTTGTCCTTGACGTCATCACTTTTGTCGAGTGTTGGCGAATATACGCTGATAACATTTAAGTATTTATTGTTTCGAAGATGGAAACGTAAGGACATGACACGATCAGAGATAGCAACTGGATGTTCTTCCAACTTAGAGGCTAAAGTAGTTTTAATAGCAAAGCCTACTCCTGACCGTCTAGGCTCAGAAGCTGGTGTGCCTTTCCAGAAGAAAGTGTACCCACCACCACGTTCAACAAGCTCACCTTCGTCAGCTAGATGTGTTTCGCTGAGAGCGGCTATGTCGACGTCATAGCGTTTGAGCTCGCGAGCCACAATGGCGGTTTTACGTTCTGGGCAGAGGTTGTTGGGTCGGTCTAAAAGAGTACGTACATTCCACGCACCAAAAGTCATATTCATCTGCATGTTTTTAGATTTATTCTTATTGCGAGGAATGAGCGTTTGTTTGGGGCACCTTTTCTAGCCCCCTCCCCGGCTGAGCGAGGAAAGCAGTGCCTCTCTAAATAAAGCTGCTTTGTCTCAAAGAGTGCTGCCGAACCACACTGTCACCCCGATGCAGTGCTAGAGCGACCACTCTCCTCTCCTTAGGCCACCCGTGTCCAGGTATTAGACCAAGCCCAGGACTTTTTTAAACTCGGAATGACAAAGCCAAGTCAGATGCGCAGGATATATTAAGTTGCATAAGTGTGCGCGCCGTACACAGATGCACCCTCTCCTCCTTACTCCCCTTGACCCAGTGGAACGGAGAACCGCTACGACTGGAAGGGAACAGGACGCAGTATCTGGCAACGATAAAAACTCCTATCGCTACCTTCAGGCCTTCTACAGTTGCCTGGTTGCCTCGCCACTTGAGGTGGATTGCGTTGACGCCGAAGCAACGAGCACTAGCACGGGGAGTGACCGTGCCGACTCGAGGGCCGAAACACGCCGTTGCTACAACAAAGTGTTTCGGCACTCGAGCCCCCCTCTACCAGCCTAGGTTCCTAAGGTGTGGCCGCTGCATGCTATAGCGGCGACCACTAACGACGATCGAATGCGTGCCGCGCGATCTGAGGAGCCTTTTATAGGCGATGTTGCCTCGACCACTAACGACGATCGAATCTTCGTATATTCAACGGGCAGCGTAACGACGCCCCAGAGAGGTCCGCACTGTACGACGGCTCGAGCACGACTCGATCTTTTTCTTATGTAAGCTAATAATTTTATACATGTATTTTTCCTTACTTACTTTTTCATTAAACAAGCTTTATGTTTCAAACGATTTTAACGATAAAGTACCTTTCATTCAATTGTGTATTCTCTTTTGTTTATTTTTTAGTTAATGGTGTGCAACGAATAAACTATCTAATCTAATCTAATCTATATAAACCTGTCCCCATTATTGATATTGTAAGGCACAGAGTAACCATTTGGAAATTCTTAATGTTATATTTATCAAGCATTGATTTGCAAGATGAAGAATAGAGGATCGATGCATATTATATAATGATATATATATATATGCATAGTATATATGGTTGTAGTTGTTTCTCTATGTATTATAAGTATGTATTTACAAAAAGAAAGTATATAAGTATTCTATCAGTTATCTGGTTCCCATAGTACAAGCTATGCTTAGTTTGGGGCTAGATAGCGCTGTGTGAAATGTCCATCAATATTTATTTATTTATTATATATATGATTTAATATGATGATGTATATTATTTCATATTTTTGGTAAGGTCAAAAGCTCAAACAACTGATTTATTCATAACATCCAATGAGATCCTAAAAATCAAAGTGGCGTGAAACCCCTTAAAATTTTGATCTTTCACTTTGTTTTTCTCACAAGTCTTTCACTAATTGATTTTCTTTTAACGTGTCTTATGAGAAAGAAAATTCTCCGCAGAAAAAGCTCGCAACAAACTTTCACGATAGTATACCTAAGAAGGCCCATATGTTCTGTTGGAGTGTTGCCAACTTGTAATGTCCACATTGAGCGCTAAAATTTCGAATGCTTTCACATTGTATGCGCGAGCATGACTTGGTGGAAACAGCTGGGCTCTCTGTCTACCAGCTATCTGGTGAAGATTGTTAGAGGTGGATTACCAAATGATTTATGTTGAACACTTGAATAGTGTTTATGTTTTGAATGAATTTGGGTTATCACGTTTTACAGTATTTCTGCATGCACTTGAGTTATTTTGTTTAAATTTTTCCATATATATATATATAAGTAAAGATTTGGATGGTGTTAAGATTTGATTCAGAGAAAAGGAAACCTGCTCAAAGTTTTTAAAAACTTTATCGCTTATTTTTGTTACTATTTATAAAAAAAATGTGTTGGCTCATTGTGAAAAGTTAAAGCAACGACTTAAAGTTAGCCAAGATTTAAATAATGCGGAAACCGCTTTTTATATTCGCGATGCTTTATTCACGGAAATTTAAATTTTAAGTTTCAAAGTAGTAAAACTCGTACCCATCTAAGGAGTAATAAAAACTGTTCCGTCGCGGTGTCTTAACGCTTGGGAATTAAGGTACCTGTTTATTTTCACTATTTCGGACACCTGTACTTTATTTCTACTTTAAATAATATACGAAGTGGAAATTTTCAAGCTGGATTTACTTTTTCTCTTAAAATCTGAATACGTAAAGCCTTCAAAGAGTTTGCAGATCAGTGTTCAAGTAAACTTATCTTTGATAGAATCGTCACCCTTACCCTATTTGATATACAGCGAGTGAAGGATTAGACATTGCAACCCAAAGCCTTGCTTCGATTGAACACTCTGAATATTAAGACTTAGAAATAGCTATCAAAATCTGAGGAAAATTTACATATAACTATTGAAAACTCAGAACTTATTAAGCCTAATATAATAACCTGTTTTATTATGCACGACAGTAATTTAAAATACATTCGATATCGTAATTATCTGGTTTTATAGGTGGTTTTAATACCGGTAGCTTGAACATTTATCTAGTAATTGATGCATTTCCAATAAACAATTTTTAACGTCAATCAGCGCCAAGATCTACTCGTTGGAGATACTACGTACAAGGAAGTGGCCAAATTCAAGTACCTAGGATGCACTATCCCAGACACAAATACCCGTGAGGAAGAAATTCACATTCGCATACAGAATTTCTTACGGTGCAGTGCTGCACTACATAAGGTACTGGTATCCAGGCTTCTCAGCAGAAGAACCAAGATCCGAATTTATGAAACCGTAATACGGCCCATCCTTATTGGTGGTTCTGAAGCCTGGACGCTAACCCTGAAGGAGGAGAATCAGCTTTTAGTAGCAGAGAGAAAAGTTCTCCGTAAAATCTTGGGCCCAGTAAGAAGAGAAGATGGTAGCCTGAGGGTCCGTAAAAACGCCGAAATAGAAGATCTTGTGGCCGAGCCTAACATCATAGGAGAATATAAGTCACACCGACTCCGCTGGCTCGGCCATCTACTGCGAATTGGTGAAGATTGAAGCGTAAAGAGAGCATACTTGGGCCGACCGACTGGCCGCCGACCGGTTGGTCGTGCCAAGTATCGCTGGAATGACAGGGATCTGGGAGCCGACTACTGGCAAGAGCTAGCAATGGACAGAGGAAAGTGGAGAGTTCTCAAATCGGAGGCCAAGACTCACTTTGGGTCCCAGCGCCAATGGAGTAAGTAAGTAACGTACATCAGCGGCGCCTTTGCGACGTTGCTGCAGTTTAACAGTTGCCTACTTACACGATGAATGAATATGATTTGTGTACCTATTTTATACAGGCTGTGTCATTGAACATTTTCTATGGCAATTAATAAAAAAATCTATTTTAATACAATACTGGCCATTAGCCCTATGTTGTACATAATAAAACACGTAGTATGGGTACTCTTAGGTGTGTCTATAATCCATTTCTACAATCTAAACACTTCCAACACATGCTTTTCTATTGTCCTATCCGGAAGTTTGTAGCAACTTATAGGTTATATTCCAGTTGTATTCTGGTACGTTGAACAATCCATTTCATAATAAATTTGACACCCTATATTTTATGTTTTGTTTATTAACCACAAAAAGGTTTTAACTGTTGTCTGTGTTATCCAAATACATCGATCAACATATTAGCCGAGCACCCCTTGTTGATTCGGTGATGTATTTGCCTTTTTAGATCGAGTAAAAAATGAAAAACGTATTTTTCCGACCAAAACCGCGGCAAATTGTGGACAAACAATACGAAACACAAATCACCCAAACGCACCCGCTCCCGAAATAATTTATCATGGTGCTCGCTTGTTTACCGAATATTCCCTGCTTTATTGGAATAAAACTAAAATAATATGTCTCGTTGTAATGACAGATGCGAAGTGTTTAACCAAGTGCCTTATAAATTGTGTCGCAAATCCAAGAAAAGTTCATGTATTTGTTTATTACTTATTTGCTTATATCACTTAATATTGAACCAAAAAAAAACCAGTGTGCAGACCACACGACAGAAGTAAAACTTCTTTTTCAAAATATTAATTGATAAAATTGTTCAATTACAAAATTGTCCACACGTCTGTAGGTCGATCAGTCTATGTTCATTCTGGACAGATGCAACTCGCTCTCGCACGTTAATGTTTAAAAATATACGAAACGTAACCCTTTCTCTTTCTATCTTCACTAACTTATATCGCCCTCTCAACTTCCGTTCAAACTTTTCGCAACGCATTCACCAGCTTACTCCCCAAGTCAAGCGTGCGTAAAAAAGTTTTACTTCAAAAACCCAACTGATGGATATAAAACCCCTCTACACCTTTATTACGTGCTGCCTTATGAAGAAAATTATAAAAAGTGACATACATACAGACTTATCTTTTAAATGGAAAGATCAAGTCCACTAATATAATACACGAAGCTCTGTGTTAATGTTATATCACTGGACATAATCCAGTACAATAATCTAATTAAATGTTCTCTGTAAGTGAACCCTGTTCTTTGAGAATAAAATATCTTTAACCAATAAAAAATAGTATGCTTATATCGATACACTACTTAACTTTGTAAACTTAAGAATGTAACAATAGGTACGCTTAATGCTTACTTTTTTTCTACCAGCCAAACCTGTGTGGTGGTAGATAAAGATGCATTCACTTAAATGCATTAACATTTCACTGGTAATTATTTAAAACTACTTGTGCCATATGATTATTATTATTTAACCTATATTTTCTCACTGCTGGGCAAAGGTCTCCCCCCTGTTCCTCCACATCTTACGATCACTCGCCACGTCCCACCAGCCATCTTGGAATGCAACGAAGTCGTCACGCCAACGCTTCCTCAGCCTGCCCCGGCTTCGAGTCCCATCTGCAGGCACCCATTGTGTTACGACTGTTGCCCATTTGTCTGTGACCATACGACTAACGTGACCCGCCCAGTCCCACTTCAGCCTGGCAGTCTTGTAACCAACCTCTGCAGTGCCGGTCTTCGCGCGCAGTGTGGTATTGCGGTTCCTGTCGATTCTCTTTACCTCTAACACGCTGCGTTCCATGGCTCTTGGCAAACCTTGAGTTGGGACTTATATGATCACATAATATTTTTCAAAAAGCTGGTAGTTCAATATTATTGCCCTCATACAGTGGTCGAAATAGATTGATCCTACCCGCCGAACTAGTTGAATACTGTATCTCAGCAGATAAACGTAAAGTATTAGTGAGATAAATTTTATCATCTTTTATCTTAGCAAACTTTCCCACATGGAGCTCTTCAGGTATTTTAATTTAATAAAAAAGTACCTCACTCGCTTTTATAAAAACAAAAGTGAAAACCTTTTATAATTAGTTAGCATAACCGCATCTCACCTACGCTTTCGTAGTTTTGCACCTTGCATTACTGTTATAATTTTTTTACATTATTTAAGTATGGCTGTATTATCCAGAGTTATTCAGGTACCTATATTGAAAGATAGTACTGGTAGAGTAAGAGGTTAAAAATTTCTATGGTAGGTACTTTTGTTTATTTCAGATAGGGCACGTTTGTATCGAATTTTCTTTTATAAATTTTAGGCCAGCGTTTGACCACAATCTCGCCTGATGGTAAGCGATGATGCAGTCTACGATGGTACACGCTTGCCTAGAAGAAACCTATTCACTCGCGACTTAAAGACCCCTAGGTTGTAGTTATCAGAAAACACAGACTCAGGCGTTCCACTCTATGGCGGTGCGCATAATAAAGGTGGAAGAGTACCGCTTTGTGCGTATGGGAGGTATGTCTACCATGTAGCGGTGGCGCATCGTGAAGCGTCTGGTTGTCCGATGATAGAATGGTGATGGTGGGATTAGGTTGAAAATCTCCGCAGCACACTCTCTGAAATGTATCGATATAAACCGAGAGGCTTGCAACCATTCGACGATGCTCGAGACTGTGGAGTCTTGCATCTACTAACTTGATCTGCTAATACGATATTAGCAAAATGTTTAGGCACAGTGTCACGATACAAGTTTCAAAAAGTTTCATTTCTTCTAAAAATTCTGGCAATTATACATATAACGAGTCATTGGAGGCACTTTTGTTGGCAATTTAGGTTTGATATTCTCTATCCGTATTAAGTAAAAAGGGATGCAATAATTTTCGAGAAAAAGTTATGAACAAACCTGTAGTTTGTGCCTCAGAATAATAACAGAGGTTTGCGCCAACATAAATTGCCAACATAATTGACTGAATACAGTCATGCGAGTACTTACGTGCAACATACGTGAAGAATGCCGACTCCAACAGTTCTGCAGTGGCGGAACATGCCCTAGATTCGATGCACTACATACGTTTCGACAAGGTTCGGGTCCTAGGCAGAGAGAGAAGTTCTTCGTTCCTCGCAAGGTCCGAGGGGTGAAAGAAATAAGTCGTGTGCCGAACTTTAACAGACATAGAGGATGGGTTCTACCGCCAGCCTGGAGGCCATATCTTCATGATGCAAGCGAGAGAGGAAAGAGTGAACCTGGTAGAGAAATAGTAAGTGTTGTGTGTTTATCTGTACCGAGAACTACCGAAGAGAGCAGCAGTGATGATAGTAATAATGACGCAGCCTGTCATCATCGTTGACGCAATCCCCACTTCCACGCTTTTCTGCTCTACGGCGCGCAGTGCGAGGTGAGACGCAGTTCGGAGCGGATCGCACTCTCCCTGATGAAGGTTCATGAATTGAACCAAAACGTTGTCGGCTGAAACACCGTTATGACGGTAGGTACGTAATAAATCCTGTATTTATAATAATTGCTCCATTGTCAGGGGGTGATTTTTAAAACAAAAGTTGATTCTCTTTATGCATGACTTTCACCAATATTATTAATATGTAATCAATTATTAATCTAACATATACGGGTCTCAGATAGTATCATGCCCTATAATTTATGCTGGGTAATAATCCCCCGAGCCAGGATTTGCATAAACTAATATCATAATCTGGCTCCGTAAATGAGTTAACCCTAGGTGAGGGATGCGTGTAGTTTGAAACAAATCTAGACAAATTGTTTGGTCCTTGGGAAATTAAATACTTTAATAAAGAGTAAGTTGTTTGATATTTTGATTAGTAGATTAATACGTTTGCGGAAGTGCTTTACTTTATCCGGCAATGAACAAACGTGAAAGCTTTCTTAATTAAAGTCCACAGAATGAAGGAAATAGAAGACGCTCAAGTTTAAATTTACACGGTTTTGAAGGATAGTTTTTTTGTACGTGGCGTTTAATAGACTAAATTAAAGTCTGTGGCAGTGATCATATAGGGTAAGTAAAATTTTAGAGGGTCGGCAACGTGTGAGTAATTCATTTGGTGTTAGAAACGTCCATAGTCTATGGTAACCACTTACCATCAGGTGGGCCGTATGCTTGGTTGCTACTTTAGCGGTATAAAATATACATATGCATCGAAATTTTCGTTATTCATCTAGGTACTGCGAATGGATGAATATCAAAGTTTATAGAGTCCATAATTGGGCCGACCACGCTGGAACGACAGAATGGAAGCTGACCTGCGCGACCTGGGACCCGACAACTTGCAAGAGATGGCAATGGACGGAGGAAAGTGGAGAGTGATCATTATTTGCTATGACTCACTTTGGGCCCTGCGCCAATTAGTAAGTAATTTTACAGGGCGTTTGGTTCATTTTTGAGCTCCAGTTTTTATCCCCCAATCTCTTACTAATCAGATAAGTAATACGCTTTCCATTACTATGATATCTTTTTTACAATGGACAATCTAATGATGCCTCACCTTGAAGGTTTTCAAATTGCGTTGATAATTCTAATGCCTACCCACAACTCTCGAACCGATCCAACTGGTACTGCGGTATACGGTATACGAGCGGCGTGTCTTTAATACTGTGAAATGACGAGAGCCACGTTGATAGCTCTAATTATCACCCGTAATATCTCATACTGCGCTATTGCTGACCTTTAATGCATAGCATGCACATCGTTCGTAGATACATACGGTGACATGACGGCAGCGTTGATTCCTAACCGCAATTTCTTACATTGATCCGATTCGTGCTACGCTATTGATAACCATTTCAATTGGTGGTCTAACTACGATGTCAATTTTCTCACCTTGGATACATAGCATGTACATCATGCACTGGCACATGAGTGGCGTGTCTTGCGTGCGGCGACATAACTGCAGCCGCGTTGATAGCTCTGATTCTAGCCCGCAACCTCTCGTACTGATCCGGTTGGTACTGCGCCGCTATTGTCACTGAAGTTCCCGAATACTATTCAAAGAAATAAAGAGATAAGAATGTATTGTAAAGGAATAATTGAAACTGACAAGCACACTGGGAATTCATAGATTATGTCCAGATTTCCACTTCCTACAAGCGTGAGTTCTGAAACACCCACACAGAAAACGTAATATATTTTTGGCTGTACAAAGGCGTAAATTGTATTAAGAATTTATTTCTTTGGTGTTAAGCCTATAAAGCGCAAGCATCAGACGTTTCTTCAAACGCCAACCTTAAAATTCTGATATAAAATAATGTATTGTAATATATGAACATAGATCATCTAGTATAGTATCTGTTATTGGTTCTGCGGTGGCCAGTGTGCAGTGTGAAATTCCACACGAATTTGCACACAAGTTGGCCCTTAAAGATTCAGTAAGTGCAAATTGGGGTTCAGTGATACTACGCAGTGTAACTGTGGTGATCCAACATAGTCAGTGAAATACTTGCTCTCGTGCATCTTGGGCCTAATCACCTGCAGTAATACCATCAATATGACCAAGTGACAAACTAATAAAATATAAGTGAAAATGAAAAATAATTTAATGGTTTGCACAAGAGTAAATACAAAAGTATCAGATAAAAATAACTAATTTGTTATATTACAGTTACAAGGCACTGAGGTAAAAATAACTATCTTAGGATCTATAACAAATCAATCAGGACGTAAGTCTACTATTAGTTTAATGATGCGTCAAAAGTCGGACTAGATTTTCTGTGTCCCCGTTTATGACGTCTTCCATTGGATAAACGATTCGTATCAAAGTAAGACTTAAGTAGAACTATTGACACGCTAAGAAGATAAAGATTTCTCTATAAACTCGCTTAATTACCTTCAACGCTGCAGCAGCCTGCTCATGCGTAGCTCTCGTTAAGTCTCTTCCATCGACACTCAGTATTCTATCCCCTCTATGCAACATGCCGTACGCAGCACCATCCGACGCCACTCCAGATACGAAGACTCCACAGGTATCGTCTTCAGTCGTAGCACCTTCCGTTTCACCTCCCAGACCACCGACTATGTCCATGCCGAGACGAGATCCAGAACGGACGAGGCGAACCATGCGGACACATCTGTTGACAGTTTTATCTTTTAAAAATATATTTAGCACCTTAATTAACTGCCAATCGCGAGCAAACGCTAGTAAGCCAACAGATGCCAAACATTACTCAGTGACAGGCGTTTTGCCGACGCGGAATTGGACTCCGTGGTTTGAGCGATCCCTAGAGACTATCACTAAATAAATGATGACATTATTTAATGAGGAATTCATTTTCACAAAAAAGTCACAAGCATTATTTCATTGTTCATGAATGACTGGTTTTTGAAAAAGATAAACGCTAAATGAGAAGTTGGTGTAAACATACCTACCAGATATAAACCTAAGCTCTCTATGATAATGCACTCTCTATGTTAAGTCTGTACGTAGAAACCTTTGACACTATAATCTTTGACCATTGGTGTCATAATGTCTTTGACTATGTTCATTGCATTGACAGCAGATAACCAAGAACTACAGCTATTTAAAAAAACAGTATCCTTCCATAATGTTTATTAAAATGTTCATTTATTTTCCTCACTTAAACTTCAACTGAGCAAACTGTTTGTTAGATAACAGATTTCAGCGCCAGACCTGTCAGGTGAATGAAATTCCGCAAGCGTTTTAACTCTACTACATAGTTGTATTTTCTTTATCAAAGCTCAGCAAACGAAGATGCCCATAAAAATAACAACTAATAAACAATCTACCTCTTTAAGAAAATTATAGCACGTATTAAAATCAGCTGTTTAGACTTTGTGTTAAACCTCCAGCTGCTTGCTATAAAGGTAAGTTTTAAAATGAATATAATTTTCTTTTTAGCTCTTTTTACCAGGTATACCTTCATTATAAACTATGGAAATTAAAAATGTCGTGGAGCAATAATAGTGATCCTGAGTAACAATAAACACAATAACAATAGTAATAACAAAAATCGCCTTTGTTTCTGACTGCCACTCATTTAATTGTATAATAAAACCGGCCAAGTGCTAGTCGAACTCGCGCACGAAGGGTTTCGTACCATTGTCTATAAAAATGGCAAGAAAATCATGTCTGTTGTATGGGAGCCCCCCTTAAATATTTGTTTGAATACCTACGTGGTGCAGTGGGCGAATAGCCGGCTGAGACGCAGTAGGTAGTGGGTTCGATTCCTGCCGCGGAACAAATGTTTGCATGATCTACAGATATTTGTACCGGGTCTGGATGTCTTTATATGTATTATAAGTATGTACGAGTATTTACAAAAAAAAAGTATATTAAGTATCTATTAGTTATCTGGTTCCCATAGTACAAGCTCTGGTTATTTTGGGGCTAGATAGCGCTTTGTGACATGTCCAGAAATATTTATTTATTTATTATTATTGTTTCATTTTAATTTAATTATTATTTTTTAATATAATGAATAAATAACGAAATATTCTGTCAATATTTTTAGCGTCTACCTGTTGCCGTTATCAATATCGAGCAAAAACGAGCAAAAAATCACGTTTGTCGTATGGTAGCCCCCTTAAATATTTATTTTATTGTTTTTAGTATTTGTTGTTATAGCGGCAACATAAATACATCATCTGTGAAAATTTCAACTGTCTAACTATCACGGTTCATGAGATACAGCCTGGTGACAGACGGATAGACAGACAGACTGACAGCGGAGTCTAACACTCGTATTTATAGTCAAGTCAAAGTAATAACTTGAGCAACACTTTGTATTTCATAGACAAGAAATCGGTCGTAGTAAGAACTAACAAAAGCTAGATTACTTAGTCAAGTAATAGAAACCATTTTGTTTACTTGAGCAACGTACATTACTCAGCCAGCATTGTGGTAGTTATTTATAACTTTTCTTATTATTGTACTCAGTTCAGTTTTCACTAATTTGTGGTCTACATTCTAACGTGAAAATATGGAAGATATCATGAATTTATTTTTGTATTTGGACAATATTTCAAATGACCCATTGGAAGAAGTTACGAACAATAATACCATTCATGAACCTAGACAAACTTAATTGTATTTCCGTAATGTGGATCTGCATTACGGAAATACAATTTAGTTTGTCGCGAATATTCGGAAAAATATTTAAGATGAGATTTCGTTTTACAAAACATATTGTGGTGAATGTTATTTACCATTAATAATTTGAGACTTACGTCCAGACAGACAGACAGGACGTAGGTTCTACGCTACTGCAAGTTTTCAAATGGATTGTGGGTATCTGTTAAATATATCGCAATCGACTGTTTGCCACATAGTGAAAAAAGTGAGCCGCGCCTTAACTTTTCATATGTCTGATTACGTGAAATTTCCCAGTTCATCTGAATTAAGAAGAGTGATGGAAGAATTTGAAAACCTAGGACGAATTGGTAGGTCAAATGGGCTTAAGAATATACTCGGAGCAATTGATTGCACTCATATGAAAATAAATAAACCTTGTGGCATTGAGCACATTGATCCATATAGAAACAGTTATTTTTCCCTGAATGTCCAAGTTGTTGGTGGTCCAAATTTAAAGATACTTGATATAGTAGTTAGATGGGCTGGAATTACACATGACAGCCGAATATTCAGAAATTCAAGGTTGAAGGTGAGACTCTAAACCAATGAATTGAATGGAATCATCGTAGCAGATGCAGGGTACCCATGTATCAGATATTTACTCACACCCACGCACACATATCAAATCCACGCACTGCAGCAGAAGAACGTTTCAAAAAGTGCCAAATAACAAGAAACAGTGTGGAAAGACTGTTTGGTGTTTGGAAACGTAGATTTCCTTGTCTACAAAAAGGCCCAAAAAGTTACGGACTACATCGAATATTATATTAGCGTGTGCAGTGCTCTATAATATATTTTTACAAGCTAATGATACTATGGTAGATTTTGAAGAGACTGATTTCTTGGAAAATCAACAAATTAGCTCATCACCAGAGATTTTTTCCAAACATTCCATAGAAAATTATATTTTATAAATATTTATTTTACAACATTATTTATTTTTATTGTGATTATTTAAATGAAAATTGAAAGTAAATCAAATTCTGTTTAATAAGAGTTACTAAGGCGGTGCTTTTTAATAATAATCGCAGATCTCGCGTTCCCTTTACGTGAAACGAAACGCAGTTATAAAATGTTGCCAATATTGAGCATCGACTTTTACGTAAGTAACGTGCATTACTAAACTCTAGAATAAGATTTCTTATCCAAGAGTTCTATTCTCAAGTAATGACTTAGCTAAGAAATTACTTAGCTTCAAGTAATTACTTGTTTATAGATACGAGTGTTAGTAGTAGGGTCCCGTTTTACCCTTTGGGCACGGAACCCTAAAAATTAAACTCTAATGACGGAACTCTCCCAATTTGCCATGACTTGCAAATTGAACTTAGAAATGAAATAATTGACATGCTTTTCAATAATTTGATTATTTTATTTAATTACTAAACCCGGTTTGCGCAACGATCTCTAAACGTATTCAGCGACTAAACGTGTTTATTGACGTATTTGTACGATTTCACAACTCTCTAAAACATATTTAGCCATTAAATAAGTGTGGACTCCATTATGTGAAGCTCTGTTATTGACACAAGCTTAGTGTTCACGTTCTAGAGAGAAATCCCTTAAGACATCTCGGGACCTCCATTAAGAACTTTACTTAATACTCCAGATACAATTTCTACATCTAATCATTTGTACAACAATTGTCTTGGTTGCCCGGAGCGGTGATTGTGTTGTAGTTGAACCAACCAACCAGACCGAAATCCCACCTAATTACGGTCTTGAGAGGATACGTACTTAAACAGTTACTAGACAGACTCGCAGTAAGGGTCGCCAATTAAATACATTCATTTATTTTATAAATCACACGGTTTTTTTCATATAATTCTTGCGGCCACCATCACTTTATAATTTTGAAACATGGCTTAACTGGATGATTTTTAAAAAGTTAATTTTACTTCTGCGCGAACCTTTGCGACAAGCCAGAAATGAATCATGCAAAAAGACGGCGAATGAATTCTTATCATATGTATTATTATTTCTTATGAAAGGAAGAGATCGCATTATATCCTTGATTTAATTGCTTATTCTCTTTTATCTGTTAATTATTCACCAAATTCAAAAAAGGAGGAGGCTCTCAATTCGTCGGAATCTATCTTTATGTTTATGTATGTTCCCCGATTACTCGAAGGCGCCTTAACAGATTCGAGAAATTCTTTTTTTATTTTAAAAGTTATTATTTCAAGGTGGTCCCATCGGCACTAAGTCAAGATCTGATGATGGGATCTCAAAAAAAATCGAGGGCAACTCTCAAATTTTATATAGACGCATAATTGTTTTATGTTCTTACCTCAGAACTCCGTCATTTATATACCGATTTGGTAAATTATCTTTTTATTTACAAGGATATAGTTTCATATTGGTCTCATAGAAATTTCATCAAAATTGGTTAAGTAATTTGGTTAAGTTGGTTATATTTTTGTTAATAATTGAATGGTGTGCAATAAATAAATAATCTATTTATCTATCTATTTGCTTTTACTTTCGAATGCGGCATTATATCTGCAACCCTGTTTTCTGTATACATATATATGAATTTTATATTTTTCTCATAATTTGTACAACTTTTTTTGTGAAACAGCTATATCCACTTGTCAACATAGTTTTAGTGCATGTTGTGTTCACCTGTAATTGGTTGTGCATGTAGCTATAAGATATAGACATAAAAACTCTAGCATTATATCATGTAACAACTGTTGGTGGACCTAATAAATAAATCTAAATTTAAATTTCATACCTAACTAGAATTTAGGTTATAGTTAGCGCCTTTTATTAAGAACTCCCTTTAGCACACTGAAAAATGTGAAGTTTATCATGATCTATCAAAGGTTACTATGTCAGAACCTTGATATTGCATGATAAAATAACAGCGTCATTGCTAACCCAGTTGACATAATGCTGAGTTGAGGCCCTTTTGCTGTTATACCACACAACATACACCTACTTCATGTTTAAAAATAATAGTTATATTAAGTATATTGTTTGTTTGTGTCTGTTTTGAATGTAGATTCTGAATAATGGTTATTTTAATATTGATTATTTCAAATATTTTGTTTGACTTTGTATTATGTGTGCTATTTGGCAAACAAATGATTGTCTATAAATCTATGTCTATAAATTTTATCTAATTGGAACCTATCAAATTAACATAATGCGCAAGTCTTCGTCCCAGAGGATTAAATAGCCGAAGTGGCGGCACATAGCACGAAGAACTTACTGACCACGTAAAGCGCAGCGTAGGATGACCTCCCATTAGATGAAAAGATGACCTGATAAATATTGCTGGGAGCCGTTGAGTGCAGGCACAAGATCGGTCGCTCTGGAAATCTATGGCGGAGGCGGAGGCTTATGTTCAGCAGTGGACGTCTTATGGCTCATATAATGATGATGATGAGAAGTCTTCGTAAGTAAGTTTATAATCACTAGGCTGTTTTAGAAAATATACAAATGATGTATCATCATCATCATACACAGCCCGACTTCACCCACTGCTGGGTACAGGCCTCCCCAAGTTTGTGCCATCCGCCACGATCTCACCCATTGACAGCCCGCGACTCTAACGATGTCGTCCACCCATCTTGCTGCCGGACGTCCTACCCTACAAATGATGTATATTAAACGAGAATCTAATACTTTCTATAGCAAGTTTTACACTGTTGCCAAACTTAATACGTCCCTTGTCATCTCAGGCCCTGAACAAATGTTTGTACTGGGCACACACAATTATTTGTCCTCCCGAGTTCCCAAGAACAAACCCGCGCTAAGCTTGACCACTTCAGACGGGTTTCAAAAGAAGCAATTACAAAAAGAAAGATGTTCTTAACAACTTATTTAGGTACCACTTTGAATATTTTTTTTTCAGTCGCAATGTTTTTGTTGCCGTGATTTTATTTAATATAACGGGATTATTTTTTGCATTAACTTATTTTATTATGTATTACTCATAAGATTAGTCATTTGAAGGAACAGTGAGTGGTGCTCGAAACTTGGAGAACTGACGGAGGGTTTGACGTCGGGACAAAAAATCATCTCTTTCACTCTAGCCTCAAAGGTTTGCTGGAAGAAAACTATTTTCAGGGTAAAGCTCGCCTTTGTACATGTCTTCTACTTCTGTGCTTTATAATGTATTTTCTTGTGTACAATAAAGAATGTACACAAGAAAATACAAGTGGAGATCACACACGGAAAGCGTGGTGTACGACTACCAGATAGAAAGAAGAATAAATGTTGAACACAGACCACACAAATAGGGTCGCTCTAAATCCATTCGGTAATATCGGTCCATCTTCAATAGTAGACTGAATCAGTGTCAATGGAGAACAGATATACTCTACGCAACATTTTTTGGATATATATTAAGTTAAATAACGAGATAATTGTAACTTCACATGGATCAAGTTAAGTACTAGTAGATTCAGTAGTAACCTAATGACAATTTAACAAAACTGTAGGTATGATTGGTTATGAAATTTGTGATAAAGTATAGGTATCTGGACTGTTTAGCGCGTGAAATTTCAAAAGCCGATACGTCGATGCCAAACACTGCCATAAAACCAAGATATTGCTTGAAATTAGTGCCAGCATCGACACATTAAATCTAAAGGTAATATTGGTTCTTACCGCTAATATAACACTTTTTCTATATTCAGGTGTAGTTTGCCAAGTAACTACAAGGTACCATTACCAACAATGGAGTGTCAAAAAAATTCTGTGCCTCAATGGGATCATAATCCACAGTATTATTTCACAACCTTAACAAGTAACTTTTTAACAAAAATATAACAGACTTCAGATAACAGTAAAAACCAAACTACTCTACCAATATTGATGAAATTTCCATTGAATCAATCTAAAAGTATATTCTTTCAAATAAAAAAAACTATTTTTCCAAATCGGTTGATATATAACGGAGTTCTGAGCTAACAAACGTAACAACATAAAAATTTAACATATTTAAGTCTTATATGGTTTTCCTATAGATGCCAATGTCAGAACTGGACCAAATGGAAATGGGACCATACGGGAAGCACCAGCTTTCAAATAAAAAAAATCATCAAAATCGGTTCACCCAGTCGAAAGTTTTGAGGTAACAAACAAAAAAAAACAGTCGAATTAAGAGCCTCCTCCTTTTTTGAAGTCAGTTAAAAATATAGAATAAACTTTTAAATAATATGTAAAATAGGCACATTAAATAATTTATCAACAACTGCATTATCAAGAGATCTTGACGTGAACAAAGCCAGTGGCCCTGACGGTATTCCGACAGTTGTTCTTAAATTCTGCAAGCCTGAGCTCGCTTCTGTACTGACACGCCTCTTTCGCCACTCTGTGAAGTCTGGACAAGTGCCGAAATCCTGGAAGCTTGCAAACGTGCAGCCCGTGCCAAAAAAGATAGTCGTGTCGACCCCTCTAACTGCAGGCCCATCTCGGTCACGTCCGTCATCTTTAAGATTATGGAACGTATACCTACTGAACAACAGGCTCCTGGCACACTTAGAAACGCATAACCTCCTCAGTGATCGACAATATGGCTTTCGCCGAAATCGGTCTATTGGGGACCTTCTAGCGTATGCCACGGACATATGAAACGAGGCCGTTGAGAAACACGGAGAAGCGCTGGCTGTTTCTCTTGACATCTCAAAGACCTTTGATAGGGTCTGGCATGATAGCCTTATTAGCAAGCTTCCATAATACGGTCTGCCCACTGGTCTGTGTGTCTGGATATCGGACTTTTTGAGGGACCGTTCGATACGAGTTGTCGTTGAAGGCTGCTCGTCCGATCAATTGGCGATTAACGCCGGGGTCCCACAAGGGTCAGAACTTTCCGCAACTCTGTTCTTGCTGCATATCAACGATCTGCTAAAACCCGGTAACTTTGGGTATGCAGACGATAACAGTTTTGGAAAGCTATACATCTAGTGCACGAGCCAGTAGAGCGCAGATTCAGTCACTCAGGGAGGCCATGGTCTAGAGCTTAAACTTGTCTTTGAAGGCAATCTCCGACTGGGGTGATGCCAATCTGGTCAAGTGCAATGCGAATAAGACACAGGCATGTCTGTTCTCCGCAACACAAAGTCAATTTAATCTGACTCCTACTTTCCGAAATGTATCCGTGCCAATATCTGACCACCTCGAGCTTCTTGGTATCACATTAACTCTGACTCTCATTTTCGGCTCCTACATTGAGTCGAAAGCCCAGTTGGCTGCTAAAAAGCTTGGTATACTCGCAAAGGTGAGGCACTACTTCACACCGGGACAGTTGCTCAACTTGTACCAAGCACAAGTCCGATTGTGTTTGGAGTACTGTTCTCACCTCTGGGACGGATCAGCGAAGTACCAACTTGAAGCTCTGGAATCAATTGAGAGAAGAGCCAAGAAGCTCATAGGCAACGATGAGCTAGTTGATGCAAGGCTCCTCAGCCTGGAGCATCGACGAAAGGTTGCTAGCCTCTCGGTTTTTTATCGAGTACATTTCGGGGAGTGTGCGGCGGAACTTTTCAACCTAATCCCACCATCTCCATTCTATCAACGGACAACCGGATACTCTGCGGTGTGCCACCGCTATGTGGTAGAAATACCTCCCATTCGCACAAAGCGGTTCTCTTCGACCTTTATTATGCGCACAGCCAAAGAGTGGAATGACTTGCCAGAGTCTGTGTTTCCTGATAGCTACAACCTGGGTATCTTTAAGTCGCGAGTGAATAGGTTTTTTCTAGGCAAGCGTGTACCATCGTAGACTACATCATCGCTTACCATCAGGCGAGATCATGGTCAAACGCAAGCCTATAATAAATAAAAAAAATAGATTAAATAATTTCCCAATATCATTAATTGACATTATAAAGATACCTTGTAGGTGAATTAAACATGTAGTACTTATAAAGGCTATAAAAAGATTATACAACAGTAAAAACGATATCCTAAGCTAGGTATAAACAAGCTCGATCGGTTCACGTGTGAAACTCCACTCAACGATGTCAATAGATCCTCGAATCACGCTCGCTCGCTCCAAATCCCATTGAAATCCAAGTGGGATAACGTTCAAATTAAATATAACATTACCTGGGTATTTCACTCGGTTCCTCTTCTAAAAGCTCGTGGAGGGTTGAACACGACGTGGCCTGGGTTTTGGCTGCACACACAAAGTTATTACTTGTAAAATGCTCTTTGAAGGTTCGTTTCGGGGAAATGACACAATTTCGCATGTTCTTTTCGTTCTGAGAATTTAAATCTCTTTATTAAGAGTGCCTTTCAATTTTAATATTTTGTGTGCTCTGAGTAGACTTATATAAAAAATATGCATACTACTACTATTACACACTAACACTAATATTATAAATGTGAAAGAAACTCTGTTTGTTTGCTAGTTTGTTTGTCACCTTTTCACGCCTATACGACTAAACGGATTGTAATGAAATCTGGCAAGAAGATATATTATATCCTGGGGAAGGACATAGACTATATTTTAAAAAATAATCTTGAAAGAGCGAGGCGAGACGTTATTCGGAGCGGATCGCACTCACCCTGATGAAGGTTCACGAATTGAACCGAAACATTGTCGGTCGAAACACCGATAAGACGGTACGTGATAAATCCCGTATTTATGTTATTCATTGAAATCAATCACGAAAGTTTTCTAAGTAAAATCTTGAAAGGGGTGAAATTATAAGGATAAGGGTCTACGCGAGCGAAGTCGCGGGTAACAGCTAGTTTTTTATAATTGTCTGTACACAATATTTACGTGTTAATATACACAATGTTATAATGTACACAATATTTACGAAAGACTAAAGCTATACTGAAAACATAAATTACGTAGATCTTAGAAGATAGATAAAAAACTAAGATGTGCTTACTGGAGTAAAGCGTTGCGGTTTTGGCGACCGGCGGAAATGACGCCGCTGGTAAAACGACTAAGGTAACATGTTCGCCCGTGTTCCTCAACGCAGTGACCGCTTGCGCGTGAGTCGCTCCTACTAAGGATGTTTCTATTCCCTGTTAACAAGAAGTAATACCACAATATATACAGATTTAGATAAGCAGTTAAATCTGCTGATCTATATGCTCTCTTATACTTTTGGTTTTAGAGTTTTGATCATGAATTTACGGTTCATGAAACAAAAACAACATAGCCAAGTCAAAATATATTGTGAGCGAATGCACCTTTTACTAATTTAAGCTATGTTAAATATCAATGTCATAATGTCATAGTGGTAGTCATTATCTATCAGATTAAAATCCGATAACATTATTATCATCAGAAAAATAATTAAGATAAACAATTAACTACTGAAATATCTACGTCTTTCGTTTTTGTTATCGTTAGTGTGCAGTTTAATTAAAAATACTTACATCCTCATCTCTAACAGCCAAAATTTTATCTCCTAGTCTCAGTCTGGCGTCATAGTGGGCCGCTCCGCCGACCGCTATGTGGGACACGAACACACCGCCACCGCCGGCGTTGTCCGCTCCGCCTGCTATACCTAGTCCCAACCCGCGGACGCCTCTCCACAGTGTCACCACCCTTGGTCTACGGGCTCGTCGTACTCTCTGTGGAATAGCGCTTTGATAAAATTGTGCTATATTTATAACATAATGGTTATATATATATATATATATATTAATATATTATATATATATATATATAATATTAAAAAAATATACAAGATTCCGGCAAGCGCAGCGTAGGACGTCCACCCACAAGATGGGCAGACGACTTGGTAAGAACCGCAGGTCGGCGTTGGATGCAGGCCGCTTCCAACCGCAGTTCCTGGAGATCAATGAGGGAGGCCTTTGTCCAGCAGTGGACGTCCTACGGCTGATATGATGATGATGATGATACAAGATTCTGCCCATTCCTACCAAACAAGGCACGGTGGCAACATTTGACACCTAACTAAAGTGTCGAATGTTGCCACCGTGCCTTGTTTGGTAGGAATGGGTAGAATTCGAAGTTCGAAAATCTTGTATATTTTATCTAAACTTTCAAAGAGTTTTCTTTGTAATGCAGTCAAGATATTTAATCAATTAGATAAAGATTTGCGTGAAATAGACTATGCTATATACAAAATAAAATTAATATTAATTAAGAAAAGGTACTATAGCATGACAGAAGCTTTCCAGGATGACTCCATTTCAGAGAAAATTAATTGATGGTGAAGGTAATGTATTATAAAGTTTGAATTGTTGTTTCTGTGATATTAGTATTAGGTATATACATTTTTTTTGGTAATCATTATTTAGGTAAGATGTCAATGCCCTTTTACAGCAGCTACGATTTGACATAAAATAATAATAAATATTGCTGAACATTTCACACAGCGCTATCTAGCCCCAAACTAAGCAGAGCTTGTACTATGGGAACCAGATAACTGATAGAATACTTACATACTATTGTTTTGTAAATACATACTTATAATATAAAGAGAAACAACCAGACCCAGAACAAATATCTGTAGATCATGCAAAAATTTGTTCTGCGGCGGGATTCGAACCCGCTACCTCCTGCGTCTCAGCCGGCTATTCGCCTACTGCACCACGGAGGTCGTTAATGCCGTTAAATTAAATTAATTAACTCCGTTAAATTATAAAATGCATATCTTGACATTCCATAAAATATAATCAATGACTAATGCAATTCAATATTTTATATTTATTGTTATTATTGACATACGCAGCAATTTATAATTCAAATTAGGTATTATAAACAATTCTTTGACAATGCAGCTACAGCAGCTATAATCTTAAGTACCTACATACTTATTAATCAGTATATAAATGCATAAATATAAATGTATACGAAATGTTTGTCTATTTCTGGCACCTCCTTAATTATGATGCAATGTGCTACTTAAATAAAGAAATGTAATTAGTTAAGTAATTGATGTAACCAAGTGTTCTGTTCTATTGTATCTCTAAGGTTTGAATAAATGAGTATGAGTAACGGTATTCAGACATATTGAGAACTGTTAATGCCTTCAAAATACAGCCAGCGACCATAGATAATAGCACATGTCCAATTTACGTATCTAGCCACAAGTCAAAGTTCTTACCTGTCTATATTCCAACATCTTTAATTGTGTTACCTTTTAAACTTATGTCGTGTTAAATAATTTTTTTTTATTTTATTTCATACTATATAGATATATTATATAGACACATTAGATATAGATAGAACCAGGATTAGGATATAGGGCTACTTTTTACCCATCTGCGCAAAAGTAGGGTAATGGTTTTAGCGACAAACCACGCGCGCGAAGCCGCGGGCGGGTCAGCTAGTCAGATACATTTTGGCATTACATAATGTAGATTCAATTTGTTTAAGTTCAGTTTTATGTTCATTAGTTTATAATTTAAGGTATTTTAACTGTGAATCTAAATATTAATAAATAAATAAAGGGTCAGTTTTAACTTTTTGTTCATTATTTTTTTTTTTATTTATTCCACAAAAAGTTACATACTAATAGTAATACATAATCCACTGAATACATCGGTGCTTAAAGACACTAGAACTGCTACATATTAGTAAGATACTTAAAAAAAACCCCGTCACCTTTATCTAAACATAATTTTATAGACACACAATCAAACACAACCGACCTTCCCACCCAAATTACCGTCTACAATCTATTTACAAAATTATGTACGCAAACAAAGCAAGTAGGCGGCGGCGATTATAAATACAAGAGTCAAAAATATAGGTACTCATGTTTCATAGTAAATTTTAACATAGAAATAAAAAGCTTCTTTTTCCGACCCATAAAACTCCGATCACGATGTAAAACTACAGCACTGCATTACATTTTTAGATTTGTGGCCGCCCTCGCGATGCGGTGCATACCAAAGTGCTGGAAAACTTTATGGATAAAAGCTTTCGTGGACGGTAAGAGCAGGCGTGTTTAAATGGTTAAGTTACAATGTAAAATGAATTTTATTGTAATCTCTTTAGGCACGTGATTCTAAAATTTATTGTGAGACATTTTGTTTAAGGGACAGAATCCGAAATTAAACCTGGTACTAATGCCGGATTAAAGTCACTACCAAGTACGCCAACGGGCTCCCCAGAATATTTATAAAAGCGAACAAAGCCCTCCGTCGTCCGAGACACGTTCTCGGAGACCCGGATGACGAAATCACCTCCACGTGGAAGAGATTTCTGAGTCATCTACATTAGACAGAGCAAACACTTCACAGATACACCGACCTCGCCGGCGAGGTCGACGAGTTCCTTCAGTCGCCGCCTATACGAGGTACAAGCACGTACCCGGGCGTTTCTCTCCTATCCCCATCCTGGCAACAGCCCAAGCCTAGGTCCGTACCTAAGTGATGCCCTTGCGCTAGTTGCCTCATCAAAAACTGACAGGGCGCCTTCTGCGCTCGCCAAAAGGTCGGTTAAGCTGCAACGGCCTCAGAGGTCAACAGCGGGATTAGTCCATTCGAAAAAAATATATATATAGGTAGAATAGATATAAATTAATTATCTAATTATTATTAGAAAGCAACATATTTTTATTTAAATAATAAATGTGAATTGCGATTACTGGACATTAAATTCGTGGTAAATAGTTTTGAAATCTAACGTTTTGAGCATATCGGATTCGATATAAGTTTATTAAAGACAATTGCATCGACTCTTTTTTTGACCCATGGTCGTTCTTTTTTCATTTATTACGTATAGTTTTTTGTTTTGAAAAATATTTTTCTGCAGGATGGTAGGTAACCACCTACGAGCAAGCGAGCGGAAGTGAAGGCATGACTGCTACCGAACCTAACGTCAACGACAATTTAAAACACGCGGATTTTGAAATTGCTTTAACTTTCGTGTACTAGTTTTTTTTTCTCGGTCGTCTCTGGTACCCCGGTATGCCATAGACGGGATGCCAGGACTCCTTTGTATGTTTAAGTCTTAAAGTAGGTATAGTATAATACTCGTACAGCTGAATTGATATTAAGTAACTCTTTCCTGAAAACAACTTTTTGAAACGTTGTTCAGTTTTGTTACTAAACATATTCCAAAGCTATAATTGAATAGAATTAAACAAAATAACCCAGCTAATTATATACTAAGAAGCTCTTTACATTTCTAAAGCACAACTACAACACAACTTCAATAGGGAAACCAAATTAGTTCTCTCAAAGCAGATCTGAGCCATAAAAGAACCAATTACCTAGAACCAAGAAACGCAAGGGCGTTTCTTGTAGACAAGTGGCTGTCCAAGAAACGAATTTAAATAATTTCCTCTCGAACTAAATAGGATGAAATTGATTTCAAGAATTATTATTGTATATACAAAGTATATTGTATATAAAATAATAACAACTTAAAAGTTTTTATTTTGCTGAAATAGTATTTTGTCACCATGAATGTTCGATTAATTTTAAAACATTTTTAGAATCAATTTTAATTTGTAAATTAAAAAGTTAATATTAACGCATATTTTTTAAATGAAAACTTCTTTAGGCACGTTGGGCATTTTTTGAGATTGGAAAAAACTATTGAACTCGCTACACTGTTACTGTTACCGTTACCGACACCTATAAGTATTTAAGTATATCGTAAGTATTCGATTTACTGGCTGGTTAAATAAAAGTCGAGAAAAATCTATAACAGTATAAGTTAATAGCGAAGCCTGGTAACGGAATTTATAGGTCACGCGCGGCCGACACATCTGACGTAGTCTGACAACATTTTATATCTGAAGCGCTCATTTAAAATTACTAACGCCCATTCAACTAGTAACCACGTAGTTACGCTTAAGCTGACGGGTCGAGAAGCGCTTCGTACTAGAAAATTCGATAATTCGATCACTTCTAAGAAGAAGCACTCTGAAACCAACTTACTAATCTAACGACGTTCCCAGCCTTCTGGAGTGCATCAACAGCTACCGAATGTGGGGCGCCTTCCACGGAAATGTCATTTACCTGCAAATAGATAAAAATATATGTATCAATCTAAAATTAACTAATAAAATATATAAATATAAATAAAACAGAAATTAACATTGTTCCTCAACGACCGACGCCGACATGCAGGCATGGCAGTGGAAACACTGAAGTAGCGCTGGTTTTCTGCGGCTCATTGACGAACCAGGCAAGATTTGTCGTTTCTCTTGAGACCAGCATAAAGTGGCGTAGCTACGGAAGGACTAGGCAGGGCAGTTCCCCGGGGACCCCAAGCTCAGGGGGCCCCTCAGACTTTGACTTAAAAACTATAAATTGAACTAGTGAAAATTTTTCCCATATTCGGAATATAAATAAACCAGATTTCAGGAACGTGACTTTAATAATGGCAACATATTTGAAAAAGTGCAAAGGAATTCCCAACAAATCTCGAACATCTTTGTTTGAAACTTGCGGGGAACTCCCCAGTATTCTTAAGGTGGTTTCACAGTCGCGGGGTCGAACAGCGCGTTTCAACAGCACGCGCTTGACGCAAGGCGGACCTATGAGAAACGCGGCGCGCTTCAACAGTGTGATTATAAAACGCGACTAGTGAGTGAATTTATAACCACGCGAGTCTAGTGAACTTACTAGCGCGCGCGTCTGGACGGCGTCGCGCGACTGCGTGACTGTGAAACCAGCCTTATATTGCACGCCGCGAAGCGGTGTTACTTATAGTAGACTGATTTTAAAAACGGGTCAAGTGTGAGTCGGACTCGTGCACGAAGTGTTCCGTACCATTATCTAAAAAACGTATGGGAGCTCCCTTTAAATATTTGTTTTATTTTTAATTTAAATATTTATTTTTAAATTGAATATATAACTAAATATTCTGTGAATATTTCAACCATCTAACTGTTGCCGTTATCAATATCGAGCCAAAACGAGCAAAAAAATCACGTTTGTTGTATGGGAGCCCCGCTTAAATATTTATTTTGTTCTGTTTTCATTTGCTGTTATAGAAATACATCATCTGTGAAAAATTCAACTGTCTAACTATCACGTTTCATGAGATACAGCCTGGTAACAGACAGACAGCGAAGTCTCAATAATAGGGTCCCGTTTTATCCTTTCGGTACGGAACCCTAAAAACTATATTATATGCGAAAATGAAAAAAACATAAATTATAATAAACGGTGTATTAAAGTAATCCGTTAAGTAAATTAAAACTCATTTTTAATTGGTTTTTTTTAAACGACAAATCTGGAGTACGTCAAATTTGGAACACGACGAATGCGGAACAAACGATTTTAAATAGTTTAGTTGGGGCCATAGTTTATTTCTTGGCTGGCAGTGGCGTAGGTAGGTAATTAAAAGCCCTGCCTTTCGTTATCTACCTACGCCACTGCCAGCATACGTGACTAAACAGCCAGGTACAGTAAAAGAAATAAGATGATTTTACCGCTCAACTATAATTTAGTTTATAGTCTTCGAGCGGTAAAATCATCTTATTTCTTATACATATTATGTTAGTATTTTATATTTATATTAGTAATCAACAATTTGGACTCATCTCATAAGTTACGAACGAGGCAAGATTAGTCATTTAATTTTCTCTTGACATGACTCTTGATTATTGGGGATGCGATGACTGCTTTTGTTCCAGTATCAGTATTAAGCTAAGACAGGGCCTTTTTGGCTCATGTTCGTGGTACCTAGAGATTAGACTACTTGGCTTACCTACCTAATTGTGTTTTATTTTTTTTGTAGGCCGTTCATTGTATGTACCTACCTACTTATTGTATTATGTTATGACACAGAAAGACATTAATTTGCTACTTCACACAATACAATAAAAATTAAGTACACAATGAGCAATATCTAAAACGGTATAACAGGTAATAGCAGATTACAAAATAATAGATAAAAATACAATATAAGAGAGGAAAATACAAAACAAGAGGTAGATAGATAAATGGTTGTATGAGCTACTGCAGCAAATGCTGCAGTAGCAGTGTGTCAGCTCAGCATCATGCTTCACCACCGATCGAAAGCTCGGCGCTGTCTGGTTGTCCTAATCTTATCTGTAAAATGCAAGTTGTGTGTGTCAAATAAACTTTTAGTATAAGATCAATCTTTTTCATTATTTTCTCAAGTCACCTAGTCCGGAATCATTAGAATGATTTTACGGCTCAGGGTGGCAAAATAATATTAGTAGGTACTCGTGCGTCAATTAAAAAAAAAAACAAAAATTAGAGAAGGAGAGAGTTCAGCAATGATAGTCCTATGGCTAATATGACGACGACGATGATGAATCAAAGATTTAAATTAATTTCTAAAATTACGGACCAAGCGAAAATTGTCATTTCTCTTGATACGGGGCTACCATTGCAAAACCGTATATGGCGGACGACAAGTTGATAGGTGTCTGCCAAGGGAAAGGGGAGATCTCCCTAACGAGCAAAACAAAGTCAAAATCTTTTATTCATTAAAATCACAAGGATCACTTTGAAAAGTAAATGTTACTGCCTGTTCCTTCGCGACCAAGCCAGGAAAAAAAGGCAAGAAACAAGGCTGGTTGTTTTTTTATTGATTCATTTAGAATTCATAACAATACAGATATTAAATTACGTCTAAATTGTAATATTTTCAACGAGTTGGAGCAATTTCAATCCCAATCATCTAATCTCTATCTCCGATATTTTATAGTAGGCTTTTATATAAGATGTTGTATAAGTTTTAAAATTTTTTAATTGTCAATTTTTGTGTATCCCTTGGGATTTTGTTATAAAAGCGTAGATACATCTTGCTCTTTAAACGATTTACTAACTTTATGGAGTCTACAAGTGGCAAAAGCGAGTTTATCTTTATTTCTAGTACTAAAATAAGATTAATACTATTTTTCTTAAACAAAATAATATTTTTGTGAACATATATCAGATTTTCATAGATTTGACAAGGGAATGTCATAATAATTGTTTCTTTAAACTTATTGCGTAATGATTCTCCGACCTTTGGCTTGGGGTCTTAGGATCAACTCTTGTCTAGTCTTGTTGAGAAGTATTATACACGGTGTCCTTTAAATCACTGTTTTTCCAGAACAAACGTTGTACAGACAATGGTATAATAACAGTTTATAACATCAAATTGAAAAACAGAACGAAATCGGTCTTTGAAAAATATAAAAAGTTGCGAAATTAAAACGTCTATTTTAACGTTACGTCCTACAACATAGTCAGCGATCTGACCGGTAGCTACTAGGTACCTATAGCTAAGGAGTAGGTAATGCGCTACGGCTAGCATACCCATGAACTTTATGTTCGTTAGTTTTTGAACAAAGTTAGACTTATTTGAGAAGGTCTAGATTTTTTCCTTTATTCTCTTATTTGATGCTATAAACAGTTATTATACCATCGTCTGAGCAACGTTTGTTCTGGGAAAACAGTAATTTAAAAGACACCGTGTATAATGCTACCATTGCTAGAATCTTTTGTTTCCGCGATCTAAGATTAGTTCTTTCAATTGCTGTTAGTTAGATGTCGTTGACCCTCACTCTGTCGGTTAACTTGATGTCAAAGTTGATCTTCCATGTAGTTCCTAATAATTTTGGCAATTTCGCGTGGAATAAATTTTTAATTTTTGTCACACAGTGTTTGTTATAGGTACCTATAGCAAATGTTGTTATGATAATGCTATTTAAAACATAATATGTCGCGATGAAAATAAACATAAATAACAAAATGTGAAAATTTCTACTAAAGCAATTAAACGTAAGACGTGAATTTAATAATAAATAAAGAAATAAATAAATATTGCTGGACATTTCACACAGCGTTATCTAGCCCCAAACTAAGCAAAGCTTGTATTATGGGAACCAGATAACTGATAGAATATTTATATACATTTTTTTTTGTAAATACATACTTATAATACATAGGGAAACAACCAGACCTGGAACAAATATTTGTAGATCATGCAAACATTTGTTCCGCGGCGGGAATCGAACCCGCTACCTCCTGCGTCTCAGCCGGCTATTCGCCCACTGCACCACGGAGGTCGTCATGAAAGTAATGAAAGTCAAATTCGGGCTGCGGTATCTTGATCCTGTCAATACAAGTTTATATAAAGTGGATTGGATCTTACTTCAAAATGGCGTGTGTCATCCTGTTATCCGATGATCCAATGGATTTTAACTGTAATCTCTTTGTGGTCGAGGACATTGTGGCCCTTTGGAAAAACAACTCTACATTCGCATGTGCCTTTGTTTACGTAGAAGTTAGTGTTATGAGTTTGATTTTACTATTAATAAAAAGGTATAACTTTTATTTTAGGCAACGTGTAAAAAAGCAAAAAATATGTATATACGCGTCCCCATAACTATAAATATCTTACAAACCTTTATGAATAATATATGTATTAAACTAATGACACTAGGAACTCTATCTTACTAGGACTCTTTGGAAGACCAGCGCTGCGGCATATTAACATATCGTAGCATCATGCTGAGCTGAGTACCATTTCATCTCCACACCGAGCTATTAAGTTTGTTAGTTTGTTAGGGCTTAGGTTAGATTTTATTTTTGTGTTTTTTTTTCATTATTACTTGGTTGTTGAATAAATGTTTTCTTTCTTTCTTTCACTAATATATCACGTAAAGGACCTTAAAGGTGAGTAAGCCAAACACGTAGATAACGTATATCTAAGGTGAGGGGAATAAGTTCTGTACTGACGTCCTGCATTGGTGTCTATTATGCTGTGTTTCTGTACGAAGAGTATAGTTTCCGGTGAAATTACAGGCACATGAGGCTTTAGAATAGAATCGTTAATCCTTTATTGTTACAAAATACAATAACTTAACCTAGAAAACTTAAAGACTAATACGTGGTGGTACAATGGACCACCTTATCGCTCAATGCGACCTCTTCTAGACAACCTTAGGACGGCTTTACATCTGTATGTCTCAAGTTGATGGACGCAGGGGAGTGCATCTTAGGGCACATTTCTAAGGCGCGAGGCTGTACTTTGCTATAGACGATGGGTACCCCTTAACATCAGGTGGGCCATATGCTTATTGCATCTACAGGTAGTATAAAAAAATTAACCGCATCTAACCAAACCACAACGTCATTCCTTAGAACCGAAACATTCGACATGCGCAATCATAGTTTGTTTTATCGTTGCCTTATTTATTTTATCCGTACATTTTGAAGTTATAGTTCTTTGGACGCGTTGGGAAACACAGATCAATTTATTTTTAGCATGTGACGGAAGTTGCGCGCGCTGATGTAACACACCATGATGCAAATTACATCTTATAGGTACTATTTATTCACGCCATAGAAGTATAACTTCTTACGTGCGTGATACACACAAGCTTTTTAGGGTTCTCGTACTTCGTACCTCAAAAGATAAATAAGGAACCCTTATAAGATCACTCTCTTGTCCGTCTGTTCATCTGTCCGTCTGTCTGTGTGTCACCACCGGTTTTCTTAAGAACGGGTAAACAAAGCAAGTTGAAATTTATACCAGTTACTGACGTCTATAGTGCCTATTAGATGTATAAAAATGAAAGTCCTGAGTCAACAAGATAAAAAGATATAGGCAAATTTAGATTTTCGCGAAAACTTGTGAGTACCAAAATATACATTAATTTTCAACTTTTAATTTTCGGAATTTTCCATTTACTTGTGCTATAAGACCTTCCTTTTAACCAAAATTGACAATTCTAGGTTAAACAGAAGTACCCTATAGGTTTTGGGTTGAAAACCTTTATGGTAGTTCCCGTTGGCCTAGAATCACGAAATTTGCCTAAAAGCAAGGTCTTCTTACAAAATAAACAAAGCAAAATTTCATTACATAATAAAAATGAAAATTAAAGGGTGTCCCCATACATACATAGTTGACGCCAAATATGATAATCCTCTGAGTGGTATGGGCACTCAAACAATTTAGAGGACTAGCTTAATCGGCAACAAATCCATATAAGGTAAATAAATAAAATTGAGCTATTGTATAAAATAAAAATTTAAGTGGGGCTCACAATTTTTTTGCCATTTTTATAGATAATGGTACGGAACCCTTCGTGCGCGAGTCCGACTCGCACTTGGCCGGTTTTTTGGTTAATGTTTCTGGTCCACAAAATCATAACACCGATCAAACCGTACGAGATAACTTTAATTATTCGTAACCTATACCTATACAGGATGTTTGGTAATATACTGACGATATTCAAGTGACGGTTTCTCAAAACATAAAAAAAGACTTCTCAGAAAAACAAACTACTAGTTACATTATCAAATTTTCAAGAAAATCGACTAAGTTTATGTGATTTTTTTTATACTATTTATATGGCAAACGAGCATGCAGTCCACCAGATGTTAAGTGGCTACTGCAGCCCATGGATATCCACATAGAATTCAAAACAAGCTATTATGTTGTCTTGATCTCTATGTGGATACGTTGCCATACTATAGGACTTGTTATGCCTATGTGCCAGTAATTACAGGAACATACCATTACCATCTAACCGGCGCACAACAGCACAAGTACTGCTATTTGGCGGCAGATAAAGTCAAGGCGGTGGTGCCCACTTCCTCGAGCCCGTTCACAAAAATTAGTTAATTCGATATAAAACTTATTGCCTACTTTTGCAATCGACATCCAAAAATAAAGGCCGATTTGATATCTCTTTCGGAAATGGCTGCGTGTTTTGGGTTAGAAAGGAAAAACAAGAGATATCTCGAGACATCACCAATACAGTACCCGTGGTTAGATGGCAAGCATTCTGCAATAGCACAACATAAGTTTATTAATGTGTTTGTTTGTACATGCCAAAATAAATTTCACATTTCTATGGTAAACATTTCACTAATGTATTTATTATGCTCATCAAACTAACCCCTTTCATTTTTGTGCGTATATTATCAAACATCCTGTATAGCATTCTTAAATATTTTACAAGCTTTTCAAAGCTACGTACTGTGAATTATAGTTCTGTTGACAACACATAAAATATTACCGAATATATCAAACAAAAATATGCCTAGTATAACTTTTCAAAAAACATTTTTTAACTTTAATGGCCCTGTCATTTGATTCATAAATCCTGTGTTATGGACAAACTGACAGAACGCACACCTGATGGTCAACGATAAATCGCGACCATTTCCATTACATTTAATACATTGCAATGGGTTATTTTACATAGCTCTTTCAACGTACATTCATTTTGAATTATGCTTATTAACTATACATTTCCCTTATCTTTTTTGTACGTAATGCCTATTTTGCTCGTTGTATTCTTCCTGTCACCAAATTACCCCAAAGCTTTAAGACCGTCTTGCACACCGAACGACTAAACATGTTTAAATTTGATGTGTCTGTATAATTTTTTTATTTATTTATTTATTATAAGTAAGTACATTACAACCTTAATATTATACCCTGAAAACCATGCAAGGTTTGTTTGCACATTCATCGATATTATACGTAACTTTTATACAATAGTATCACACAAGACAGTACCACTCCGACTAAAGCATGACATCATAGTAATCAATCGACGACCTCCGTGGTGCAGTGGGCGAATAGCCGGCTGAGACGCAGGAAGTAGCGGAGTCGATTCCCGCTGCGGGACAAATGTTTGCATGAACTACAGATATTTGTTCCGGGTCTGCTATATTATTATAAGTATGTATTTACAAAAAAAATGTTTATAAGTATTATATAGTTTGGGGCTAGATAGCGCTGTGTGAAATGTCCAGCAATATTTATATTAAAAAATAAATCCGCTTATGAAACCTGCTATGCGAATTAGGACCTTATTTACTTCTTCTTCTTCTTCCAGTGCCTCTTCAATCCTGAAGGTTGGCCGTTAGCTTCCTGTATTCATCTCTATCAGCAGCCAGCCGGAACAGCTGTTTGATGGAGGCAATACCGGTCCACTTCCGGATATTCCGGAGCCATGACTTCTTTCTTCACCCAGCACGTCTCTTTCCGTCCACTTTGCCCATCATTACCAACTGCAGCAGCATGTATCTATCGTTCCTGAGCACATGGCCGAGATATTCTATCTTGCGCTTTTTGATAGAAGGCAACATTTTCCGGGACATATGAACGCGCTGAAGCACAGTTTCGTTCCTGACCCTCTGCGTCCAACTAATGCGTAACATGCGACGGTAGCACCACATCTCGAATGCCTGTAGGCGTCTTGTAGTGTCCTCTTTCAGGGTCCACCTTATTTACTACTAACTCCTTAAATCATATTTAGCTACTAAATGCGTTTAGGCATCGTTGTGTAAGTCGCCTAAAATCTTTAACACTTTTACAGTGAATCACCAGCACCGCTCGGCATTCATACTGTTCTCCAACTCCTGAATCCCGAGCAGCATTCGTTACCACCTTTCATACTGTTTATTAGAAAATCACGACGCCTAGTCGTGATTCGCGTTGTACGCGTTTGTAGCTGAGTTTATAAGCTATACACACATATGCAATACATGAACGAAGCGAAAACACACTTCATTGAAAGAATACCAAGTACAGAAAAGAAGACAAAAGTGACGAGAGTCTGTATAGTTTGTGCCGACACTATCAATCACGAAACTGGGAAACGAGGACGTAAGGAGACTGTTTATTACTGCCCGGACTTTAATGTGCCATTGTGCAATGACCCGTGCTTCAAAAAATACCACACGGTAAAGAATTACCATCTATTACAAGACATTTGATGTACTATGTAAGACTTTTTTTTTCAAATGAGCATTTTAATAAATATAACATAAATAATACAATGTATTTTTATTTATTTACCATAAAATAAAATAATAGATCTTATATACACAAAAATAATTATCCATGTACTCATTTTAGTAATGTTTATATGACATTAACAAATATGCATAAAATCGCTCGCGTACCGTACCAAGCGGCGCTTTAAATGCTCCGCTGTGAAAGTGAAATCGCAATTAGACTCATTACTCAGTATTATAAAAGGGGATATATCACGTACCGCATTATCGGTGTTTCGACCGACAAGGTTTCGGTTCAATTCGTGAACCTTCATCGAGCATTGAAACGAAACATTGTCGGTCGAAACACCGATAAGACGGTACCTACGTGATAAATTCCGTATTTATAATAATGATTGAAATCAATCACGAAAGTTTTCTAAGTAAAAACAGACTCATTAGGCCACAGTATTAATTATAATATTTATAGTATTTATTATATATAAGTTTAAAGTTTCCAAAAATATCAAACATGTACGAAATTATCCCATGACACTTTTCGTTTCCCTTCTGTATATTGGACATTATCGTCATTATGAAATTATCCCATGACATTTTTCGTTTCCCTTCTGTATATTGGACATTATCGTCATTATGAAATTATCCTATGAAACTTTCCGTTTCCCTTCTGTATATTGGACATTATCGTCATTATGAAATTATCCCATGACACTTTTCGTTTCCCTTCTGTATATTGGACATTATCGTCATTACGAAATTATCCCATGACACTTTTCGTTTCCTTTCTGTATATTGGACATTATCGTCATTACGAAATTATCCCATGACACTTTTCGTTTCCCTTCTGTATATTGGACATTATCGTCATTATGAAATTATCCCATGACACTTTTCGTTTCCCTTCTGTATATTGGACATTATCGTCATTATGAAATTATCCCATGACACTTTTCGTTTCCATTCTGTATATTGGACATTATCGTCATTATGAAATTATCCCATGACACTTTTCGTTTCCCTTCTGTATATTGGACATTATCGTCATTATTAAATTATCCCATGACACTTTTCGTTTCCCTTCTGTATATTGGACATTACCGTCATTATCATCACTATATGACGCTCAAAATGCTAAATACCAACTGTCAAGTTGCATGTCTTGGTCATGACGTATTTGCGGACCTGCGGATTAAGGCTGACTTAAGGCGAGTACACATTAAGCGCTCGGCGTTGCGTTCGGCGCGTGTTAGTAGCTTACATACAGCGCACTTAGCACGGTATTTAACGAGCATTACCAAGGTGTCCATACTACTAGCTCAGTTCGGAAATGAACTGCGAAGTGATTGCTTGTGTGTGGCAGCAGTTTTTTCTTTTCCAAATTGTCTTCACAATTACTGAAAATTTAAACTATCTCCTCCCAATTACTTTTTTTTTAATAAAAAAATCTAATCATTCTTCATTTGGATGCGTCCACCCTACAAGAAAGCGCGTGATCAAATGTCAGCTGTAACAAACGCGCAGCTGTCGGCCGCGCAACGCGCGTTCGAACAACAATATGACAGCGCGCGTCTGATGCGCTCTTTATTCTTAAAACGCGCGTTACCAAAGCGCGCGATTTAAAACGCCTAATGTGTACTCGCTCTAAGTTGAAAGGACGGATTAGGTGCTGGGCAAGCCTCCAATACTGTTCTAAGCGCTGCAGCGGTATCACCCCGCTAGAGCTGTCTCTACAAAGCTGATTACGATGTACAAGCAATCACGTGCCGATGCTAATAGTGTAATGAGAAGTCAGAAACTGAATAAATGAATCCTTACCCAGAGTTTGAAGTTAACAAATATTCTATGTTTTTTTTTCTCAGTTTTTATTAATGTTGCCAGTATATAAAGAAGCCAGCCATGTCTATGCTAAAAACAATTTAGCTTTTTTGCCAAACAACAAAACAAACTTTTGTATTAATATTGTCACTATCACACTAATATAATAAATGCGAAAGGTTGGATATTTCTTTGTTAATAAATCACGTCGTAACGGCTTAACCGATTTTGATGAAATTTGGTATGTACGTAGATTACAACCTGGATTATTGCATAGGCTACTTTTTGTTGACAAACAACGCGTGCAAAGCCGCTGGCGGAAGCTAGTTATTTACACGGGATTTATCATGTACCGTTTTAATAGTGTTATGAGTTATGACCGACAGTGTTTCAGTTTAATTTATGAACTTCATCGAGTAAATCAATAGTACATTACACCCGTATTTTAAGCATTATTTTAAACAAATCACGTAAGTTTTATTAGTAAATAAATCTACAAAGTTAGAATACACCTAACATATTTAGTAAAATTATAACACTCCTAAAATTTGTTGGTTTAATCAAATTTTATAACTTAACTAGCGACCCGCCTCGGTTTCTTATATATTTACAATGTTGTAATGCAATGTATATACAACGTTCACACCTATTTGGTCATTAGACAATAGAAACATGTTTTCTTTAGTGATTCCTAAAAGGTGGTCCGCGGAACCCTGGGGTTCCGCGGTCTGTCCAAGAGTTAAAGTTGAATTGTACTTAAAGATGAATACCCAGCAATCGTTGAGAAAGCTGTCCTGGTTCTGATTAAGTTTGTAAAGACTTATGGATGCGAGATTGGTTTGCGTTCAATTGTCAGACATAAAGCCTAATTTTACTGCTATTGTAAGAATATTATGAGAACTAATAAAAAAATATTTTTATTTATAATTTGTTCATTCTTCGAGTCTAACATAAATATATTCAAACTACAAGGTAATACTTTAGTTATCAAAATAGCCAGCTAGGGTTCCGCCAAAAAAAATATGATCAATTAAGGTTCCATGGCCAAATAAAATTAGGAACCTCTGCTTTAGAGGTTACTTGAAAGAGTATTTTGAAAGAGCATTAAGAGTACCTATTTACGACATCACATTAGAAACCTCTAAAATTATCAGTATTCATCTACTATACAATGCATGTATTATACATATAAACCTTCACTTGAATCACTCTATCTATTAAAAAACCGCATCAAAATCCGTTGCGTAGATTTAAAGATCTAAGCATACATAGGGACAGACAGCGGGAAGCGACTTTGTTTTATAGTATGTATTTAGTGATGTCCATAAAGCTCTAAGGATATGATGTTAACCCTGGATGTTCCAGACCATTAATAGTGATATTCAGAGGAAACAAGCATAAAGTACGATTCTGTTAACCGTAGATGTTAATCTGACCCTTTATTGCTATGAGTTTAATCGTAATTCACTTTGGCATAGATAAGGTGTATAAGACTGAATATCTGAATGGGATCGGTTGATAAATTACTTTGTATCTAACTAGAAAAAAAAAAGTATTTATGTACTGGCTTCCGAAAGGAGTTTTGCACCCGTGGTTTATCAATAAAATTTATTACAATCTAAGTCATAAGATAAGATAAATCTTTATTGTAGACCAAAGTAAAATACAGAACATAATTCTCACAAATAGATTTAGTACAATGGGCGATCTTATCGCTAAAAGCGATCTCTTCCAGACAACCTTTGTATGGACAGGATCAAAATGTAACACATGACGGCGGTGCATCTATATAAATTTAAAAACATATCTACATACTATAAACCAAAAAGATTGTACGACGTGCATGCCCCAGTACGAGCGGTCAAAATTAAACATCTCCCGGCGCCGTGGCTTACCGACCAGATACGAGCTGAAATGCACAAGAAACTCGCAGCCAAGGTTAGATTCAAACGCAATAATTCTGATGCAAACCGGGAGAAGTATGCTGAGAGTAGAAATCACTGCAATAGGGTGTGTAGAGATGCTCAACGCCGATATATCCATGAATCTGTAGAAAATAATGACCCTACGAAAGTATCGAAGTTCTTGCGGTCACTAGGAGTTGGAAAATCACGCCAAGATACTATTCCTAAGGACTTGGACGTAGATTCTTTGAATCTACATTTCTCCTCTTCATCTAATTTTGATGGATCTACTAAGACACAAACATTAAATTATCTTTCTTCATTACCAACTCCTGACTCTTCACCTTTTTTGTTTCGCCAATTTACTGATTGTGATGTTAAGAAGAGCATATCATCCATTACATCTAATGCAGTTGGTAGTGACTGCATTAGTAAAAGAATGATAACTCCGATTTTCAATGAAATCGTCCACGTAATTACGTATCTGCTTAATTCTTCCATCGACACTGGAACGTTTCCAAGTGCGTGGAAGGAAGCTCAAATAACCCCGCTTCCTAAAAAACAAATCCTTCGTCCTTTTCCGAATACCGTCCTATATCCATTCTCCCGTTCCTATCCAAAGTCTTAGAGCGTCTTATACATCACCAACTCAGCTCATTCCTTAACACAAACAACCGCTTGAATCCCTTTCAGTCCGGGTTTCGCCCAGGCCATAGCACTGTTTCTGCTCTCATCAAAATCACCGATGATATCAGGCATGGTATGGAATCTGGGCTGGTCACTGTCCTATCCCTGCTGGATTTCAGCAATGCCTTTAACAATGTGGATTTCGATATACTGTTAGCTTTTCTTCGCTCTCTTAACATATCTCCAACAGTAATTGACTGGTTTCGTAGTTACCTGTTTGGACGCCGGCAACGTATCCGTATTGACGACACATTTTCCTCTTGGTGTCAATTGAGTGCTGGTGTACCTCAGGGCGGCGTTTTATCTCCTCTTCTTTTTGCCATCTTTATTAATTCCATCTCTGAACAACTCTCATCGTCCTACCACCTTTATGCAGATGATTTGCAAATTTATACCCAAGCCCCTGTTGGATGGTTACGTGAAGCAATTACTCACATAAATAGTGATCTCCAGAGTATTCTTCAGTGGAGCAAATCATACGGGCTGAAAGTAAATCCAACGAAAACTCAAGTGATTGTTATAGGAAGCTTGCGGATGATTACACAAATCGATTGGCTTGATTTACCTGAAGTGAAATTTGACGGTACATCAATAGAAGTTAGCAAGGTAGTCAAGAATCTGGGGGTACTCATGGATCGTCAGTTATCTTGGGGACCACAACTAGCAGCGGTAAGCCGAAAGACCTTTGCTGCAGCTGCCTCTCTTAAACGGCTGCGAAACTTCCTTCCGACTTCCACCAAAATTGCACTTGCACAGACATTGCTGCATCCCATTCTCGATTACGCTGACGCCAGCTATCTTGATTTAACTGAAGACCAACTCAACAAGCTTGAGCGTCTCCAGAATTTCTCTATTAGATTCATATTTGGCTTGCGCAAGTTCGACCACATTTCTGAGTATCGCCACAGACTTAAGTGGTTACCCATCCGCCTTCGCCGGAATGCGCATATCCTTTCCCTCCTTTACAGCATCCTTTTCATCCCTTCTACTCCGTCCTACCTCAAAGAACGCTTTGACTTTCTTCACCTTTCCAACTCTCGATCCTTACGTTCCTCTGAAACCCTTCAATTAAATACTCCCCACCATACCTCAGTATTTTATAGTACCTCTTTTACTCTGCAGGCTACCAGACTCTGGAATGCCCTACCTGTCTCAATTCGTCATGCAAAATCTCTCCCTATCTTTAAAAACATGGTCAGACAACACTTTCTGTCATCCATTGCTCACTAGGCCATTTATTTATTTATACATTTTTATAATTTATGTATGTAGGTATGACAATATATATATATATAAATATATATATGTATTTTATGTATCTTAATATTAATATTTATGTAATTTTATGATTATATTATTTAATATAATTAAGCATTTTATTTTATTTTATATAAACTATATTTTTTATAAATTGTAATATATGCTTATTTAAAAAAAAAACTGATTCTAAAAAAAATCTTATGCCGCCGTCCTTATTTGTTCATATAGATCCTGTCCATCCAAAGGTTGCCTGGAAGAGATCGCTTTTAGCTATAAGGCCGCCCAGTGTACCTATGATTTGAAATTGTATTTTCTTTTATATGTTTGTATTTAATGGTGTGCAATAAAGAAATTATCTAATCTAATCTAATCTAAATTACCAATAATAACACAAATTTAATTTAAATAAGCAACTCTAAAAGTGGTTATGATGAATTAACAAGCAGCTACAACTTCAACACAAGGACATATAATGGGTGTGCACTTTTGTTTTAAAATTACTAATAGACTTGGATGTTCTTATAGAGAGGGGCAAAGCGTTCCACAATCGTACGGCTGTTACAGTGAAGGATCGACTATAAAACTCTGTCGTATGGACAGGAGTTTTAAGTTGGAGGGAATCTGAAGAACGGATGTTGCGATCCTTAGCCTGGTGGAGAAACTCAAAACGCTCCTTAAGATAGAAGGGAGAAGACGGGTTAAAAAGGATGTTATAAAAAAGGGACAGTATGTGTGCATTCCGGCGAAGACGGATGGGGAGCCACTTGAGCTTTGTGCGAAAATCAGAAATATGGTCATACTTGCGCAATATGAACCGAATATAGAGGTTTTGAAGGCGCTCAAGTTTGCTCAGTTGGGCTTCAGTGATGTCAAGATAGCAGGCGTCGGCGTAGTCCAGGATTGGAAGTAAAAGGGTCTGTGCAAGCGTAACCTTGGTAGCAGTCGGCAAGAAGTTACGAAGTCTCCGTAAAGATCCAGATGATGCAAATACCCTGCGGCTAATTTAATTGATACAGGGAACCTAGGTTAAACAGGTATCCATCTGTATTCCTAGATTTTTTACTGACTGGGTGATGTCTATAGGGGTTCCGTCAAAAACTATGGATGGTAGTTGTGCAGAATTGATTTTGGAGATCTGTATGGAGCTACAGTCATATTGTACTTTTGTACCAAATGTCATCAAACTCACTTTCGCATCACAATAATATTATAAATTTGAAAATTTGGAGGTTTGTTCATTTATTTGTTTGTTTGTTACTCAATCACGTCGCAACGGCTGAACCGATTTCGATTAAATTTGGTATATATAGCCTGGATTACCATATAGACTACCTTTTATCCTGTAAATCAGTTCCCTGGGATAAAAATGGGGTGTCAAGTTAAGTTGCAACAGCGGGTTTAGCTTTATTTCTAGAATATCTACACATTTAGTAGTGTAACGCGTACGAAATCGGGGGCAACAGCTAGTTTATAATATTATTATCAATATTTTAGTTAATTGGTTCCCGTGGTTTTACTTTAACGCGAGCTTTACCTAGTTTAGGGCTACATAGTGCTGTGTGAACACAGGTTTCTATCCAAAAGTTGCCTGAAAAAATCACTTTCAGCGATAAAGCCTAAGTTCTACGCTGCGCTTCTGCGTTTTCCAGTACGCGGTATCCACGCGTACACTTTCAACCGCAATAGCCAGTTTTTTTGTTATACTTATAATACGATTTAAAAGAATCTGTTCATAATGTACTTTGTGATAAGTGTGAAGGTGCGGGTAATTTTTTTTCACGACAAGACATAATAATCAGTGTTGCCAACTTGGGGCTTCTCCCCGTGAATTTGGGGGATAAGTTAGATGAAAAGGGGTATTTTAGGGCATACACTAGTGCTACAATTTCTTGAATTATTTTTCAGGAGTTACCTTGTTTTTACGGGAATTTCGAGAGACGCTAGGGAGGACGCTTAATCGAGATGGGCAACACTAATTATAATCCTACTTTATTAGCAGCGTTTTTATAGGTAACGGGTTCGATTTCCGCTGCGGAACAAATGTTTGCATGATCTACAGATGTTTGTTCCGGGTCTGGTTGTTTTTCTATAAATTATAAGTATGTATTTACAAAAAAAAAACATGAAGTAGATATATAAGTATTCTATCAGTTATCTGGTTCCCATAGTACAAGCTCTGCTTGGTTTGGGGCTAGATAGCGCTGTGTGAAATGTCCAGAAGTATTTATTTATATTTATTTATTTATTTTTAGCAACCTTTTAGAAAAAGTGTTCCATTTTGGTGTTTATAACTACTAACTACGGGTACCTAAGTTAACAAACTGTTTAAATTATTTATTCTAAGTTTGATACATAAAGATTCCACACGTATGAGAAGCTGAACGTGTATAACAACTCTGCCCGCAAGAACCACTACATAAAATGGCTCGAAAACTACAAGCATAGTAATATTGAGTATAAGTATTAGTTGGCACGTCGGAATAATTTCCAACCGCTCGCTAGGAAATGGACGTGTCAAGTTCATTCAATACGTATTTGACCTCTTTGCAAAACATATACGACCTCAGCAAAACTTCATTAATATAAGAAAAGTTATGAGTAATGCCACCTAAATAACTCCCGGAAAGTGTTCAAACAACGTGGTAAAAAAGTTAGATTACATTATTTATTGTAACCCTCCCCTTTATATTTATTTTCAAGTCTCGAGAACCTATTTATAAGAACATTCATGAATGATATAGCCCTTAGCACAAGATTCTAACGTCAACTGTCAATTAGAAAGAGCACGAGTTCGATTTATAAAAGCGGAAATTGACTGGCACATAAAGCCAGGATTTCAAAGGCTCATTAGCTGATTTGTCAGCTGACAATAGCCCGTCCTTCAATGTAGGCTAGCTATTTAAATATTATGAGCTATCAACAGAATTAACGATGTAGTTATTATGTTACCCAAACATTTATAATAGTGAGTTTATATATTAAGCAGCTAGTTTCACTTTATATTGAAAAATTACACCCAGAAACACTAGTCAATCCTGGATCAACAGTGAGTTTACATATATAATAAGGAATAAGTTTCACTTTACGAGTATATTGAAAAATTACACTCAGAAACACTAGTTAATCCTGGATCAACAGTGAGTTTATATAATAAGGAGTAAGTTTCACTTTACGAGTATATTGAAAAATTACACTCAGAAACACTAGTTAATCCTGGATCAACAGTGAGTTTATATAATAAGGAGTAAGTTTCACTTTATATTAAAAAATTACACTCAGATACACTAGTTAATCCTGGATCAACAGTGAGTTTATATAATAAGCAGCAAGTTTCACTTTATATTGAAAAATTACACTCAGAAACACTAGTTAATCCTGGATCAACAGTGAGTTTATATATTAAGGAGTAAGTTTCACTTTACGAGTATATTGAAACATTACACTCAGCAACACTAGTTTATCCTGGATCAACAGTGAGTTTATATATTAAGGAGTAAGTTTCACTTTACGAGTATATTGAAAAATTACACTCAGAAACACTAGTTTATCCTGGATCAACAGTGAGTTTATATAATAAGGAGTAAGTTTCACTTTACGAGTATATTGAAAAATTACACTCAGAAACACTAGTTAATCCTGGATCAACAGTGAGTTTATATAATAAGGAGTAAGTTTCACTTTATATTGAAAAATTACACTCAGATACACTAGTTAATCCTGGATCAACAGTGAGTTTATATAATAAGGAGTAAGTTTCACTTTATATTGAAAAATTACACTCAGAAACACTAGATTATCCTGGATCAACAGTGAGTTTATATAATAAGGAGTAAGTTTCAATTTACGAGTATATTGAAAAATTACACTCAGCAACACTAGTTTATCCTGGATCAACAGTGAGTTTATATATTAAGGAGTAAGTTTCACTTTACGAGTAAATTGAAAAATTACACTCAGATACACTAGTTAATCCTGGATCAACAGTGAGTTTATATAATAAGGAGTAAGTTTCACTTTATATTAAAAAATTACACTCAGATACACTAGTTAATCCTGGATCAACAGTGAGTTTATATATTAAGGAGTAAGTTTCACTTTACGAGTATATTGAAAAATTACACTCAGAAACACTAGTTTATCCTGGATCAACAGTGAGTTTATATAATAAGGAGTAAGTTTCACTTTACGAGTATATTGAAAAATTACACTCAGAAACACTAGTTAATCCTGGATCAACAGTGAGTTTATATAATAAGGAGTAAGTTTCACTTTATATTGAAAAATTACACTCAGATACACTAGTTAATCCTGGATCAACAGTGAGTTTATATAATAAGGAGTAAGTTTCACTTTATATTGAAAAATTACACTCAGATACACTAGTTAATCCTGGATCAACAGTGAGTTTATATAATAAGCAGCAAGTTTCACTTTATATTGAAAAATTACACTCAGAAACACTAGTTAATCCTGGATCAACAGTGAGTTTATATATTAAGGAGTAAGTTTCACTTTACGAGTATATTGAAAAATTACACTCAGAAACACTAGTTAATCCTGGATCAACAGTGAGTTTATATAATAAGGAGTAAGTTTCACTTTATATTGAAAAATTACACTCAGATACACTAGTTAATCCTGGATCAACAGTGAGTTTATATAATAAGAAGTAAGTTTCACTTTACGAGTATATTGAAAAATTACACTCAGATACACTAGTTAATCCTGGATCAACAGTGAGTTTATATAATAAGGAGTAAGTTTCACTTTATATTGAAAAAATTACACTCAGATACACTAGTTAATCCTGGATCAACAGTGAGTTTATATAATAAGGAGTAAGTTTCACTTTATATTGAAAAATTACACTCAGATACACTAGTTAATCCTGGATCAACAGTGAGTTTATATAATAAGCAGCAAGTTTCACTTTATATTGAAAAATTACACTCAGAAACACTAGTTAATCCTGGATCAACAGTGAGTTTATATATTAAGGAGTAAGTTTCACTTTACGAGTATATTGAAACATTACACTCAGCAACACTAGTTTATCCTGGATCAACAGTGAGTTTATATATTAAGGAGTAAGTTTCACTTTACGAGTATATTGAAAAATTACACTCAGAAACACTAGTTAATCCTGGATCAACAGTGAGTTTATATAATAAGAAGTAAGTTTCACTTTACGAGTATATTGAAAAATTACACTCAGATACACTAGTTAATCCTGGATCAACAGTGAGTTTATATAATAAGGAGTAAGTTTCACTTTACGAGTATATTGAAAAATTACACTCAGAAACACTAGTTAATCCTGGATCAACAGTGAGTTTATATATTAAGGAGTAAGTTTCACTTTACGAGTATATTGAAAAATTACACTCAGAAACACTAGTTAATCCTGGATCAACAGTGAGTTTATATAATAAGGAGTAAGTTTCACTTTACGAGTATATTGAAAAATTACACTCAGAAACACTAGTTAATCCAGGATCAACAGTGAGTTTATATAATAAGGAGTAAGTTTCACTTTACGAGTATATTGAAAAATTACACTCAGAAACACTAGTTAATCCTAGATCAACAGTGAGTTTATATATTAAGGAGTAAGTTTCACTTTACGAGTATATTGAAAAATAACACTCAGAAACACTAGTTAATCCTGGATCAACAGTGAGTTTATATATTAAGCAGCTAGTTTCACTTTATATTGAAAAATTACACTCAGAAACACTAGTTAATCCTGGATCAACAGTGAGTTTATATATTAAGCAGCTAGTTTCACTTTATATTGAAAAATTACACTCAGAAACACTAGTTAATCCTAGATCAACAGTGATTTTATATATTAAGCAGCTAGTTTCATTTTGTATTGAAAAATTACACTCAGAAACACTAGTTAATCCTGGATCAATATTTCATCAAGCCGATAATCCAATATGTCTTTTGGTTTTGTTGTTCGTTGGTAGTTTTATGACACCTGCCAAAACCAACCTATTAGATTTTCTGTTTATTAGTTACATTTTCACGACTCAATGACTGGACTGATTTCGATCTTTGGTACGTGTTTAGACAGATTATGACCTGGATTGAGATAAAGTTTAGTTTCATTGAAAAATACGCATGCGTTTAGTATAAAAATATAAATTACCAGCATAATCTAAATATATAAAATAAAGTCGGGTTAGTTACATCATTTATAACTCAAGAATGGCTGATCCGATTTTGATGATCTTTAATTTGTTGGATTTGTCTGCGCCCCGAGTAGCAGAATAACTATTAAAATATTGGAAAAACTCACGCAACAAGATATTATGAAGAAACATAATTTTATCATACATAGATACAGCTAATAATGACCGATTGACAATTCTACCGGCGACGTACATTGGCAGCCCGCGTCATATGCGTGTTAAGGCGGTACAAAGTTCGGCGGGTAAGCTAGTATACAATATAAATAACTAGCCATTTGAAAATCAGACTTAATTTGTAGGTGATTCGATGCATAAATATTTCTCCACAGTCGATAAAATGTCACAAAAACTCATGCTTACTGTAACTATCGGATATGAGAAACATTATTTATAGGCACTTTGTCATTTCCATGTGCCTAATGCGTATTTTGTTTCTTAGATATCTGGTTCTGGGAATATTTATACGTTTTCATTTGTTTGTTCATGTATATTTGAACTTGTTTTCCATCTGTCCCAACTTTTGTGCTGACTGCTATTTCCCTAGTGTGGAAGTTTTATGGAAAGATAGTATGCAACATTGATTTTATTTATCATTAAGATGTTTAATATCAAGATAACTATGGATGGCAGAATTTTTACTTGCATACATTATTTTTTCACAAGTAGCCAGTTTTATCTATACAGGTTGTTTGGTAATATACTGACGATATTCAAGTGACGGTTTCTCAAAACATAAAAAAGAACTCTCGAAAAAAAATTAATGGTTATATTAACAAATTTTAAAGAAAATCGACTAAGTTTAGGTGATTAATTTGATATAAAACATACTGCCTACTCTTGCAAGCGACATCTAAAAATAAAGGCCGATTTGATATCTCTTTCGGAAATGGCTGCGTGTTTTGGGTTAGAAAGGGACAACAAGAGATATCTCGGTCAAGAGTCATCACCAATACAGTATCTGTGGTAAGATGGCAAGCATTATGCAATAGCACAACAAAAGTTTAATAAAGTGTTTGTTTTACATGCCAAAATAAATTTCACATTTCTATGGTAAACGTTTCACTTTACTTATTACGCTCATCAAAATAACCTCTTTCATTTTTGTGCGTATATTATCAAACATCCTATATTTATAAATTAAAGTCGGTTTAGTTACACCATTTATAACTTAAGAACGGCGGGACAGATTATGATGATCTTTGATTTGTTGGATTTGTCTCTGCCCCGAATAGCAAAAAAATCACGGAAAAAAATTATGAAGAACATTCATTTTCTCATACATAGATGCAGCTAATGATGGCCGATTGATAATTCTACCAGTGACCGACCTACATTGGCAGTTCGCGTCATAATCATCTCAAGGCGGTACGAAATATGTCGGGTCAGCTAGTTTTTAAATAAGAATAAGGGTTTGTCATAAAGATTGTTTTTCATTATAGCATATTAAGAATGTTATTAGCCTAGATCTATTTTCGAATTTAGTTTCAGCACTAAGGCCGTCAATCTCATTATCGGAGCAGTTTCAGAGAAATTGTAATTTATTTACATTTTGTAAATGTGCGCTTGGAATAAAACACCTGAACACTTTCTACCAAAGCTTTGTCGAAAATGCCTGTAAGAATAATTTGCAGGTTTTCCGCAGCTACCGATCAAATTTGTTACCTTTAAACTAGAACGAATTTTCAAGAAACTTCATTAAACTTTAGGTTGGATTACGATCTACTGGAGATTGACCAACAATTTGACAGTTAGATCTAAACAAGTTTAAAATAAACGACTCATTATCATTGAAATCTGACTAATAAGAAACATTACTGATAAAATATTAAAATAAACAACTATCACGACCATAATTATAAATACGGGATTTATGGCGAACCGTTTTGTCGGTGATTCGACCGACAATGTTTCGGTTCAATTCGTGAACCTTCATCAGGGTGAGAGCGATCCGCTCCGAACAACGTCCCGCCTCCCTCGCATTTTTTTTTTTTTTTTTTTTTTTTTTTTCGAATGGACTAATCTCGCTGTTGGCCTCTGAGGCCGTGACAGCTTAACCGAACTTTTGGCGAGCGCAGATGGCGCTCAGCCCTGTAAGTTTTTTAGGCAACTAGCGCAAGGGCACCACTTAGGTACGAACCTCGGCTTGGGCTGTTGCCGGGATGGGGATAGGAGAGAAACGCCCGGGTACATGTCTGTACCTCGTATAAGCGGCGACTGAAGGGACTCGTCGACCTCGCCGGCGAGGTCGGTGTTTCTGTGAAGTGTTTGCTCTGTCTGATATAGATGACTCACCTTCCGCATTAGCAGAGGTGATTTCGTCATCCGGGTCTCCGAGAACGTGTCTCGGACGACGGAGGATTTTGTTGGCGGGCGGATCCAACGGGTAAACCGGAATGGTGTGTACCAAAGGGGCCTCCCTCGCACTACGCGCCACAAACCTCTGCGCGCGATTAGTCGGCGCGGTGGTGGGGATTGCGTCAACGTCTGCGGCGCGTAGTGTGAGGCGAGACCACGAGACGTTGTTCGGAGAAGATCGCACTCACCCTGATGAAGGTTCACAAATTGAACCCAAACATTGTCAAACGAAACACCGATAAAACTGTACGTGATTAATCCCATATTTATAGTTATGATTGAAATAAATCACGAAAGTTTTCTAAGTAAGACTATTACGACTATATGATGGACATCCTCGGATCACTTACTCAGTATAAATGTACTAAACAAAACTTACTTGTAACAAAATATCTCCTATCTGCAGTCTCCCGTCCTCCTTAGCCGCACCTCCTTGAGCCAGCTTGGTGATGCTGACGTCACCACCAGTCTCTCCTCCCGCTATGCTGAGTCCGAGGCCACTGGCTCCTCGCTCCAGGGTCACGTCACTCGTCTCCCACACCGCCTCGCTGTCAGAATCTGATGGGTACTGTGAAATAACTTTTGGTTAAACTTGAGTTAACGTTAAATTGGTTTTTTGGGGCATTCAAAGTTCACCGCTAAGCTCCACAGCTATTAGCAACTGAAGGATACCAACAGAAAGACAGAGTTACCTTCGAGTTTATTATATTAGTATGGATGTAGGTATTCAATTGTATTTAATACTAAGGGCCGATTTTTTAATCCTCAGTTATGTCGACAAATAGCTATCTAGCCTGTAATTAATAATAATAAGAATCATCAGTGGTTATGCTAGCCAACTTCACACTACTTGTGTGCAAGCGAGGTACACAGATACTATATTCAACGTGTTAGAGAAGAATAGCAACAAAACTGTATTTGACATTTGACGTTGATTGTAATACAAAATATAACCTGTTGTCGCTTGTATAGTTACAGTTCATACCGTATTTATTATAGATTTATTTTGGATTTGTGTTCTTTTGTGAATAGATAAAACTATAATGGCACAAACTAAGAAACGTGAACGTGCCACAAATTTCAGTAACACGGAAGTACGGTTACTAGAACTTTTTAAATTTTCGCGAACTATACTCATGTTTTTAAGACAAAACGGGTCTTTTCGCGCACAGATTTATATCAAAATTATAATATTGACTAACCTCGACGTTTCGGCAATGTTACAGCGGCCGTGGTCACGAGAGACTTACTGAAATTATAATTTTGATATAAATCTGTGCGCGAAAAGACCCGTTTTGTCTTAATAACATGAGTACGGTTACTGACAGAACTAGTGACCAAATATCGGTCAGTAATTGAAAATAAGAAAACCGACGCCGATCCTAAGTAATCATAACAAATCCACGTACGTCGTAATACACAAAACAAAACTAACGAAACTGTCAAACATAACTTAAAACGTCATATAAGTATGACGTTTTAAGTTATGTTTGACAGTTTGACAGTTACGGGGAGATAAAGCCCTATCCGCCCCTTCAAGTAGCAGGTACTAACTATATTCTTCGGATAAGGGCCTTATTCGACAGATAACTGCTATCTGACCATTGAAAAACCAATAATATTGGTATTTGTCGAATAAATGATATCTGGTTGTTTATCTGAGGATTGAAAAATTGACCCTAAGAAAACTTTCGTGATTCATTCCAATCATTATTATAAACATAGTCGGTCGTAACAACTATTAAACGGTACGTGATAAATCCCGTATTTATAATAATAGTTGTACCTATGTATATCAAACAAGGGTTTATACCGAATGGGTTTGTCCCTCGCTATCTCACGTCGCGTCGACTCGCCGTCTGAACCCGATGGGCACTGAGAGAATGTTCATGACGTATATCCTAACTGGGTTTTATTGTTGTGACAGTTGAGTTGAGCTAGTTTGTTAGGGTTTGCAGGCTTTCATTGAATAAATGGATCTACGATCTAATTTGATTTCTATCATACTAAATAATTGGTCAAGCGTCAAGGTTGTCAGGAAGAAATTGCTTCCAAGCGATAATACCGCCCAGTGTATTTATTGCTTTGAGATTTTTTATTTTTATGTTTGTTTTTTTTTGTGGTGTACAATAAAGTATTTTTATTCACTGGTTCATTCATTTAAGCGCGTGTTGAACCACGCGTAGTGAAGGGTTCCGTGGTTAGTAGACTCTATGCCAAGGTAACCAGTGTTTTTTAACCTGTTTTTCCCACTGCTAGGCAAAGGGCTCCCCCCTGTTCCTCCACATCTCACGATCACTTGCCACCATTTTAGTTTTAGGATTTACTGAACCTTCTCCATCCATAGGTAATTGTCATTGATTTTTTTTTTACTTTCAGTGGTTAAGTTCCGATTTTGTCCAGTCTTTTATCAATAAAGTAGCTAATTTTACCACCATTTCCTCTTAGCGAGATATCCCATTGAACCACTGATTATTCATTGTAATTATTGATTTGATACATACAGAAGTTACATTTAATCTATCATTGTACATTTCAGTAGTTTTTACAAACTTTTTATTAACTTGCAATGTGTGTATGTTTGTCCGGGTGGAATCATGCAACTTAATTTTAAACCCGTTTCCTTCAACCGATTGAGTTTAAATTTGGAATACATATGTAACTTTGGTGATAATGTAGTCTCTTAATGGAGACGGATGCTAGACAAAGGAACTTCTAAATGGATTATAGTAGGCTACTGGTGTTTGGGCTCATTTGAATCTGCTTGCGGTTCCGATTATGAATTTTATAAAAGCTTGTTTTGAAAAAGTATTTTTTCAACAAATAACTTATTAATTTGAAGTATTTTCTATTTTGTATTTTGATCCGTCATTGCTGTTATGTACAATAACGTGTTAATTTATATATCTATCGAGGATTATCTCATATGGCACTTTCGCCTTAAAGTAATGTAAATTGTATTGCATCATGGTTTCGGCAAAAGTTCCAAGATTTTCTCTAATATAATAACTGAGACAATTCCAACCGTTTTGCGATAACAAGCCTCGAGACATCCTACCAAACATACTCAGGCAGAGTATTATGACTGTCCATTTAAAACCGTTATCCTTCAGATACATTTCAAAGCACATTTGGACTGTCAAATGTAAATTGAGAAAATACTCTTAGTTCAAGCTCAGTTTGTTCTATGAACTCCCAAGTAACGAATTCATGAAGTTTTAACTTATCGGTCCCCGCTCACCTTCAGTTCCTAAAGTATTTGTCTGTTGTAAATGGGATAAACTATTTGCAATTTCTGTTATTATTGAAATCGATGAGTTTTTAACACCCTCTTACTAAAAGATAGAGATTTAGCGTGTATGTAAGTTCCTTCTAGGTATAGGTTTTAAAGCTGGAATTAGTCTGAAGTAGCTGAATCGTAATCGTAATCATTAAGAATGAATTAGAATCAATCATAGGATCATGAAGTTCAATCCAATGATTCGGTCAGTGCGTCGATACGGTTAGTGTAGTGTGTCGTAATATGAACGAGGACATTTCTAATTCTGAAGACCAAATGAGGGTAGTTGCTGCAGCTACCCACACTTCTCGATGGTAACTCCAAGTACTCCAGTCAACCCGTGACCACGACTGTTGCAACACTGCCGAAACGTCGGGATAAAAAATAAAAAAGTGACATATGCGAAATACCCGTTTTAATCAATAATCAAGAAAATGTATAATAGGCGGTTTTATCGCAAAAAAGCTATCTCTTCCAGACAACCTTTGGAAGTAGAGGAGTATTTGTAAATGGAAAAATGGCCAATATATATAAAGAATAGGTAATACAATACTAAAAAACCAGATGTACCTACCTATTATTGGTACCTTAGGTAGGTATATCATTTTGAATTAATAATTGAATGAAACTGATGGACAATTTATGACGACTCTTCAGAGAGATAGTAATGATCGACCGTAGACTTAAACACTGCTGGTGAGGGAGAATGTCTTATGGAGACCGGCAATCCATCGTGAAATCCAGTCCAGCCAAAGGTTGTCTGGAAGAGATCGCTTTTAGCAATAAGACCACCACTTGTATTTTTGCGTGTATTGGTATTTGTTTTTCACTTAAGTATGATGTACAAATATTAAATATAAATATTGCTGGACATTTCACACAACGCTATCTAGCCCCAAACTAAGCAGAGCTTGTACCTTGTGAACCAGGATAACTGATATGATTCTTAAATACTTTTTTTGTAAATACGTATTTATAATATATAGAAAAACATCCAGACCTGGAACTAATATCTGAAGATCATGCAATAATTTGTTACGTGGTGGGAATAAAACCCGCTACCTACTACGTCTTAGTAGGAGTTCGGTAGTCAGGGCTATTCGCCAACTGTGAATGAATGAATGAAAATACTTTATTGTACACTTCCAAAGAAACAGACTTAAAATTAAAAAAACACAAAGCAACAAGTACAATGGGTGGTCTTATCGCTGTACTGTGCCACGGAGGTCGTCAACAAAAAAAGTGTGTAACACAATAAAGTGTTATCTGTCAATCTATCTATCAATGTGTACCATAAGCGAACTGTTTCGACGGTTAACTCCTCTGCATAGAAATTAGTTCTATGCAACGTAATTGTGAAAAGGTTTTTAGAGGACTATATTTTTGCTTATTTTTCTTATTTAAGTATAAGACTCTAAATAGGGTATCAGTACTTATTTTCAATCTTTGACCGAAGTTATAAATGCAAAAACACTCCACAAGGTAAAATTGCCGGCATTATATGAAAAAACAACATAAAACGTTCATTTTCCGCAAAAATTATCTGTAATATTTTACATTGGAACCCCACAATAAAAGTTAGCGAACATATTTACGTATTGTATATCTCGCCAACAAATACTTTATTCAATCAATGAAATTATCTATTGTTTTTCTTTTTTACTAGGTTTTGCCTGGTCATAAACTAGCTATAAATCACATTTAATAGAAATCTATTTAGCCTTGTAGTCGTGAAAAAGTAACAAACATACTTAAATACAAAGGGACAGGCAAAAATACTTAAATATTTTTATTATTAGTGTGGGTAATTTTTAATCCAACATAATTAGTTAATAAAAAAAAATAGTGACGTGTGAGTTTGAAATGTGAAGCTACCCCTCAAATATTATTTAACCGTTAATCAAATACGGGGAAATAATTTCCCATTTAGTACGGATGAGCTAAATCAATATATTTTTTGGAATGACATCACGTAGCAATGGCAACCATATTTTGATATTTTGCAATGCCGTTATGAATAAAGGGAAATTATTTCCCATCGCAAAACCCCCTTTTTACCCACTTTTACAGGTTTTTATTATATAATTTGAAGTCTACTCCCTACGAACCGATCTTAGTTTGCATTTTCTCTTAAAAGTTTACCATTTGATTAAGGCTTAATATTATGTATTTCTATGGCACTATAATTTTCTTTGGTGCTGTGTTATCCACTTTAATATTTTCAAATATAAATTAACTCTGTATTTCTGTCTGTTAGTGTGCTTTATACATTTTGACATCTAAACGGCTGGATTGATTTCGATAAAATTTGGTATGCAGTTAGATTATGACCTGGATTGAGGTATACTTACCTATATTACTATTTATTGACAAACCATGCAGGCGGAAGCCTGCATGCATCTACAAATATGTCTTAAAATGCTTATAGTTAATAGGACGTTGTAACAAATTGTTATTACCGACTACGTTTTCCGCCAAAAACTCTGAATATAAAACTCGGGTTTTATGGATGTCTGGGGCAAAAACTTGGACGCTGAAAAACATTATTCATCAAAGAGAAAAGTTCCGTAAAAAGAAATAGGCTTGAAAAAGGTTAACGATATGCCTTGTAATGCAGTTAAGTGAAATAATTAGGCAGTGTTTCTGTTTGCACCTTTAAGTAATGTGCAGAAAAAGGTGTTTTGTTATGAGGGACCATTTAAGGAAGAAAAGGTTAACAGTAAGGAAGAAAAGAACTGCAATGCTTTAGTCTAAAGCAATATATGTAGTATATCTTCAAAGGTTTGCTATAAGAAAACTCTTGTTAGAGTTTATATATTGCTAGAGCTCGCCTTTGTATAGATATGTTCTTTTTGTAAGCTTTTATTGTCTAAATGGGCATAATTGACATCTTGTAAATTTTGATTCCTCATCATCATCCACAGCCCATAATTACCCGCTGCTGGGTGTAGGCCTCCCTTTGTAAACGCCACCCTTCCCGGTCCTGTGCTGCGCGCATCCAGGAGTTGCCCGCAACTTTCTTTATGCCATCGATCCACTGTGCCATCGCACGTCCTGAACTTCTTAGGTCTGTTCTTGGTCAACATTCGGTCAAAGATTTACTCCACCTGCTATCACCTCGACTAGCCAAGTGTCCTGCTTAGTTCCACTTGAGTTCCTCCACCCTTGTTCCGACGTATTATACTTTTGTCTGGCGTCGGAATTCGGTATTAGGAACTTGAACCACCAGGTTGATGCCAAGCATGGCGCGCTACATACATATATATTTAAAAAAAATATCTGTTATCTGGTTCCCATAGTAATAGATTAACAAAGATCCTATATTACAAGCTTAGCTTAGTTTTTGGCTAAATAGCACAGTGTTAAATGCCCCGCAAGAGTTATTTATAGTGTGACCATTAGTGCTGTGCACTCCCTGAGGTATGCGCGCGGCGAGACGGGGGGGAGAATCGGCTGCTGCGCTCTGTCAGTTCGCCGTCAACGCTCGTGGCGGCAGGTAGTGTTATTTGTATCGGACTGTCTATGTCAGACGCACATGACATAGACAGTCCGATACAAATAACACTACCTGCCGCATACCTCAGGGAGTGCACAGCACTAATGGTCACACTATAGCGCTCGTCATCCTCACATATACGTATAAACTCTCAATGCCTGTAATTTCACCGGCACCATACCCTTCAATTACGGCTTGGTGGCAGAAACAGCGAGGAATTTTAGAAAATAGTAAATTTTAGTACAATATTAATTTGGCACGAACTATTGGAATGAAACTCGTAAGCGAATAATACCTAAACATTATACACCCAATGTTCAGCAAGCTTGCTTGTTTAATTTACCATGATTTCCAACAGTTCCCAAAATTGGTTATTGACAATTAAACCATTAGTATTTTGCGTATCGGAGCCGGAGTTCCTAGTTTCATGTTTCGATACGTTCACACGGCTACACATCAAGCTATAATTCCAGTATAAGCTGAACTCGCATTGTGTAGGCTTTTCGTAGAATGAGAGGTCAGCTTATACTGGAAAATATAGCTTGATGTGTAGCCGTGTGCACGTACGTACGATACGTAGAATGATCACATTGTAGGTAAAATACTTGTTTGCGCATCGAAACACAAAAGGGGAGCGGTTAAATTTTATCTGGTTTTTGCACTTTTTGATGGGCCACTTTTGACAGTATTTAATTAAATTAGCCAATCAAACTATCAACTGAAACTACACTAACTTTAAGAATGAATGAATGTGTGAAAATTCTTTATTATACCTTACAAGCTAAACACAACAGATATAAAGAAATAAACAAATAAATGTAAGCATAATGAGCGGTCTTATCGTTTAACAAAGCGATTTCTTCCAGACAACCTTTGGATGGATAGGATCATTGCATAATGGAAGACTTTAGTAACCGCCGTTACTAAATTTTAATTAAGTTTAGCATCCCATATGTTTCAAATACTAGCACGTTTCTAAAGTTTGAATGCAACGAGAGTTACGTAATTGCCGTCTCCAATAATCTCCATATTGTATAAAAATATATATCTATTATTCGTTTGTAAGCAAAGTTGTAAATACAGATTAAAAATACACGTAAAATAAGGTAGTATGAATCGTCTTAATATTTGACTATGTAAATGCGTGCAGAATACGACCTAACAGTACAACTCAGTACAACTTTTAAGTGCGTCACTTAGTTTAGTTACTTAGTACAATTTCAGTTTGGCTTATTCCCGATTTTACCAAAAGTACCCAAGATATTAAAAAAAGTTTTGTGGAATTTCTTACACTTCAGTCGAATATGTCATCATGACTTTTTTGTTTGACTGTAGGTACGTACTCAATATTTCCTGGATCTCAGGGAAAAAATATAGGTATTTTATTATCTAAAATATTTCGGAGCTAATGGAAATTGGTGGGTACGTTTTTCAAAGCTAACATTGGTTTTGAAATTGAAAACAACACCTTAGCCAATCGCCTGTGACAGACAGAAGGAAGCGTAACTGAATATTTTTAGAACTATGCTCAAGTTTGAGGAATGCTTTGTGTTAGGACAAACCTTCGAAGGTTTATTAAGTAAACGTACCTACTTATTTTATAAGGATGGTTTAAAAAAAAGTGTTATTCGAGACTCAGTGTAGACATTTTCATATGCAAACTAAAGAAAACAAAACTATAGCTAAGAGCATTATGTACACAGCGTATTTTAAACGCCGACGACGCGCATTTTTGGCGCTGCAGTGGCCATAAAAGCAGATTCCAGTATTTTTATCGATTCAAACTCACTTCGCATCGTCTATGCGTTTAAAATACGTTGTGTTCATAGGTCCTAATAAATATGATAAACCAGACCTGATAGGTTCCTGCACGCCGGCCACTCCCCGGACTCTGTATAGTTTGTTCTCGCCCGCAATCGTAGTTGCCGACCGTGGCTGCAAACAAAACGGAATAGTAGTTAGTGGTATCGACGGGTAGGTACATCACTAATGGCTCCCATGAGAGCTGCAAGAGTGAGCGAGATTCAATTCTAGATTCACAACATAATTATTAAAATTATATTTTTATGATTTCTAACAGCCTAAAATATTAGCCATCTATACTAATCAAAATTTGCGATATTAATATATATATATATATAGTTGATTTGATTGATCTACCTACGGTGTATTTAATACATCATATGTATCCAAATGTCTGTTTTTATTGGTATATTTATGTAAGCAATCGTTTGATCAGTAGCTTTCACGATGACAAGTGATGGTATGGTTGAAAAAAATATACATTTGCCTAGAAAGAACCTGTTTGAATAGACGATATTATAATGGTTGAAACAACATAGATCATGTCTATCTAAAGGTAGTATGGAAGAAACCACTTTTTGTGATAAGGCCACCCACTGTACCTCTGTTATCAATTGTATTCTATCGATCTTTGTTTATGTGTAATAAAGATACAACATATCTATATAAATCTCGATTCGAACTTGGCCATAGATCTAGATTAAGAAGTAAACAATATCTAATGAGTATATAATAAATATTTACATGATTAAATAACAGAAGAAACAGTTGAATCATCTAACAACGTTGCAAACGATATATAAGTAGCTCAACTGCTCCAGATCACTATCAGGCGGAAGTGTCCCCAAGACACTGGCTGCATTGCCCCATTGAATTGCAATGCTTATGCGTTGACCCAGATAAGCGCCAGCTCTCGGATCACACAACGCTTCGCCAAGGCGCCCAGAAAGTATGTTGAAAACGTGATTGGCCCCGGTACCCCATGGACCCAGGGTCTCAACCCCAAACGGCACAATTTCCATATTTGCGCCGCTTGATCTTCGGCTGAATTTGCCGCCGCACCGGCCCCAACTACTGGACAACCCCGTACCAGACAAATGAGATGGCGCAAGGGTATCGACCTTTCCCCAGGGTACAATAGTCATACCGTCAGGCCGCTAACCAGCGTCACGTATCAGACCGTTCAGTTTGATTCTATGTAGATTAATTTTAATTAATTCAGACTCTGGAATGCCCTACCTACCTCAATTCGTCATGCAAAATCTCTCCCTATCTTTAAAAAATATGGTCAGACAACACTTTCTGTCATCCATCGCTCATTAGGCCATTTATTTATATATATATTTTTATAATTTAAGTATGTAGGTGTAACAATATATATTTTATGTATCATATATTAATATGTATGTAATTTTATCACATATTATAATTAAGCATTTTATTTTATACTAGTGGTCCCGCCGAACTTCGTATCGGCTTGACATGCATAGGTATAACGCGGGCTGTCAATATAAGTCACACTGGTAGAATTGTCAATTGTTGTCCCCGGTCATCATTATGTATGAGAAAATGAATGACTTCCACAAATAATTCAATACCAAAATTAGCCAAATCGCTCCACCCGTTCTCGAGTTTTAGCGAGACTAACGAAGAGCAATTAATTTTTATATATATAGACAATATATCTCGGGATAACTCCTACCGAAGCATCTGTTTCAAACGATATTCATTTTTTTTACATCCTCTTTGACGATATTTGCAGCACGCATTCTGTCAATTCTATGTCAAACGTCATAAGGTTACATTATAAAAGCGCTAAGGTTAGATTATAAATAGTTTTATATGGTGGTTAAGTATTCTTAAATTTTCTAATTTTGCGCGCAATTTTCTTATTTTTTTCTTTCATAAGAACCTTTTCCTGACAATAAGAAATACAACAAAAAAAGAATTGGCTAAATTGGTCCAGGGGTTGTTGAGGTATGCGCTTACCAACACATTTTGCGATTCATTTTTATATTATAGATTACATATATATTTTTTTATAAATTGTAATATATACTTCTTCTAATAATTCTAATAATATATTACGCTGCCGTCCTTATTTGTTCATATAGATTTTATAGATCCTGTCCATCCAAAGGTTGCCTGAAGAGATCGCTTTTAGCGATAAGGCCGCCCATTATACCATTGATTTAATAGTGTATTTTCTTTTATATGTTTATATTTAATGGTGTGCAATAAAGAAATGTCTAATCTAATCTAGATTAAGTACCCGGATGATGGGTATACTCTATTATTATAAAACCTGCGATAAAAGACTGAGATAAAATATGTATATGAAAATCTGCGCAGAAATACTTTTCTTCAAGATACCGTTTATTGAATGAAAATTGTGTTTGAGGAAATTTTTCTCTTCAAACACGTTCCCAAAATATTTAAGATGTCTATCATAAATCCATTTTCGAGATTCCAACGTAAGCGAGGGTTTCAATTTGTTAAAATTGGTAGACTATGTAAAGTTAAATTTACATTGAGTCAGTTTCACGCCAAGACCTGACTCACAGTAAATACATACAGTCAGTCATTGTTATTTCTTCACTATAATAGTGACATGAGCATATGAGTCAGTCATAGTTATTACTTATTTCTTCACATTCTACTATGACGTAGGTACGTAACGTTATAAGGTTACGTACGTCATACACTGACTACTGACCTACTGACTGACTCCTACTGACTTTAACACTAACTATATATAGTTAGTGTTAAAGTCAGTAGGTGACTTTAACACCTACCTACCTACTGACTTTAACACTAACTATATATAGTTAGTGTTAAAGTCAGTAGGTGTCGTAACGTTATAAGGTTACGTACGTCATACACTGAATACTGACCTACTGACTGACACCTACTAACTTTAACACCAACTATATATAGCCACCCACACCTACTAACTTTAACACCAACTATATATAGTTAGTGTTAAAGTCAGTAGGTGTTGTAACGTTATAAGGTTACGTACGTCATACACTGAATACTGACCTACTGACTGACACCTACTAACTTTAACACCAACTATATATAGCCACCCACACCTACTAACTTTAACACCAACTATATATAGTTAGTGTTAAAGTCAGTAGGTGTCGTAACGTTATAAGGTTACGTACGTCATACACTGAATACTGACCTACTGACTGACACCTACTAACTTTAACACCAACTATATATAGCCACCCACACCTACTAACTTTAATACCAACTATATATAGTTAGTGTTAAAGTCAGTAGGTGTCGTAACGTTATAAGGTTACGTACGTCATACACTGAATACTGACCTACTGACTGACACCTACTAACTTTAACACCAACTATATATAGCCACCCACACCTACTAACTTTAACACCAACTATATATAGTTAGTGTTAAAGTCAGTAGGTGTCGTAACGTTATAAGGTTACGTACGTCATACACTGAATACTGACCTACTGACTGACACCTACTAACTTTAACACCAACTATATATAGCCACCCACACATACTAACTTTAACACCAACTATATATAGTTAGTGTTAAAGTCAGTAGGTGTGATTGGCGGGGGAAACAAACTGACTTCAAAATAAATATCGGGAATATTGTGTCATCACTCATGCATGCAAAAGTGTTGTACTGACTCGAAATCAATTTGTACGATGGATAAGCTGAATCACTGACTTGTCTTAAATTTGAAGTCAGAATCAGACTCAATGTAAATTTGCCTTAATAGAAAGATTCATACTTCAATCGCAAACAGAACCGACTTGGAAATGGTTATGGGATAAATTTCGAAAGAATCGTCTGATATTCTGAGTTGAGACGAATCGATCGGCTTCGATCACGTACAGTTTTATTGTGACTGACGTTCCGATGTTACTCAATACATTGAAACACAGACTATCAAACAAAAACAATTGTTTATAATAATAATTATTGATGGTCTTGATTGAGGGAAAGCCTCTATAGATCAGAGCCAAAGGGATTAGATAGCATACTAAGTAGTAGGAACTTTAGATTTTTAAAATCTTCCCTAAAATTACGAGTTGGACGGGACTTAAACCCGCAAGTTTCCTCCGGGTCCACTGCTGTAGAACATTCACGAACATACAAAATACTAAAGCAGCATTGCTGTATTTCGGTTTAATGGGTATGGTGGCCTGTGAAATTACAGGTATAAGGGGTTTTACAAGCTGATGGACGCATATTGACGACCTCCGTGGCGCAATGGGCGAATAGCCGGCTGAGACGCAGAAGGTAGCGGGTTCGATTCCCGTCGCGGAACAAATGTTTGCATGATCTACAGATATTTGTTCCGGGTCTGGTTGTTTTTCTATATATTATAAGTAAGTATTTACAAAAAAAAGTATTAAAGTCTTCTATCAGTTATCTGGTTCCCATAATACAAGCTCCGCTTAGTTTGGGGCTAGATAGCGTTGTGTGAATTGTCCAGCAATATTTATTTATTTATTATTTATATCAGTGCATCGTAGGGCACGTTTCTAAGATGTGATCTAAAAAGCAGGCATAATCAGGTGATCCAAATGCAAGTTACAACTCCAGAGCGTATAAAAATATGTAGAAGGAATGCAGAAAGCTAAAATTAAGTTAAAAAATATTATGAGCTACATTCGAATTTCGAACGCTATGCGGGCAATTATTAAAAATAAGTAGGTACCTAGTACACGGTGCGCTTAAGAAGGTACCTATTACCACTTACTAAAGAGCCAGCATAAAATTATGCATTTTTACTTTTTTTCCTTAAAGTGAGATGAGATAGTGGTCAATTCTAGTATTGAAGTTTTTAGGCCACCTAAAAACCTTACCTTACACATTTAGGCCTCCGACATGACTTAACGACTGTTTAATTCGGGACCAATATATCACATACCTTTCGGAAGGCACGGGAGCGGCAAGCTAAACAATACAACTGTAGGAACACACTACATAAAGAAAAGCTGACACGTATGAGTAGCTGATAGTATAGCCACGCCAGTTATCTTTTCCCGCTCATTCAACAAAGACGTACATACCTGTGCTGTGTTAAGTTGTGAAAATATTAAATGGTAATAGGAATATGTTGAGTGATGGTCTCGAGATTAAACTGGGAACGCAGGTCGTCCACCGGCAAGATGGGTCGACGACATTATAAAAATCGCAGGTCGTATGTGGGTTAGAACAGCGCAGGACAGAGGCAAATGGCAACAACGAAGAGAGGCCTATGCCCAGCAGTGGGCTGAGAAGGGCTTACGATGATGATGATGAAGAATATGCATCTCTTCATTATAATATCCACCTCGAGAAAAAATACCTCTCAACCTAGCCTAGGCGTCACCCAATAGTAATTGCGTGGAACGGTGCAGTTCGTTGAACGTATTTTATAAATAAAAATCCAATCTAAATAAGATAATTTCTTTGAATTAAAAAGAAGAAAAGTGAAAGACATGTATTTGGGACAACAGTACAGCACAGATAAAACAGAAAGTAATAAAATTATACATACAATGCAAAAATACATTAAAATCAATTTTACATAGAAACCTTTCTTGATTGATTTCAATCCTTATTGTAATACACACAGTGCGAAGCGAGACGTTATTCGAAGTGGATCGCGCTCACCTTGATGAAGTTTCACGAATTGAACCGTAACATTGTCGGTCGGTACACCGCTATGACGGTACGTGATAAATCCCATATTTATAATAACAATTAAAAACAACACTGATTATGAAAATGGTAGGTTAGGTTACCGATAAAACACAGAGGGATAGATAAAAAAACACAACAGATTAGGAACGATCACTATATGCAGGTATTACCCTTGCGCGATAAGTTGGGACCTGAGCGCGGTGACGTCATATTGGCGTGTTTGTACCGCCCGCAAAAAAGCGAACATAACAAGCAGCCGCCCGCGGCTTCGTCTTTGTTTTTTTTTAACTTAATTTATTATGTTACTCGGGGAGGACGCTGCTTTTTATCTAATCTTTTTTACACTATTTGAATAAAATAAAAATACAATGTTTAAGTTTATACATTTATTTTATCTATTATTTACATTATCTCATCTTCGCCACTACTTAGTGGATTTATGCCTTCTAGAGGTTGTTCTTCGTCCTCAGTCTCACTATAATCACTTGACGAAGAGGTATCCGATAAATTTACAATTAATTGCGATTCATTCGTCTCTTGTAACAGGTCATCATGTCACAACAAAACAATGACACAAACTATAACAACAAAAACTACAACAAGAAAACAATAACACAAACGAAAACTAAAAGAATTCCAGAGCGCGTCGTTAGGTGACGTAGGCCAGTACGAGACTAAAAACCCTAGTAAAAAATAGTGATGCGAACGGTACATACGGACGCCATCGGGGAAGTGCAGGGGAATCGGTCGGGGAGTCGCATTCCTAGCAGGTCCCAAGTTTTCGCGCATGAGTAATATTTAACATGAGCTACTTAAGTACGTGGGCGCTAAAAGGATCTGTGCTGCGTAGTATCTCAAAAGGGATCAGTCTCAGCTTTGTGTTGGTTCACGCTTAGGCGCAAAGCGCAGACCAACGCTGGTTTTCAGACTGAGCCTGTTACAGTGACCTCACGACCAGAGAGAGAGAGAGACCGAAGTAAGATGAAAGAAAAGGTTCAGTAAAATACACATAAATAACTATACTAATAAACTTTGATTTTGTTTGCTTTGTATCTTTCATCATCATCATCATCATATCAGCTGTAGGACGTCCACTGCTGGACAAAGGCCTCCCTCATTGATCTCCAGGAACTGCGGTTGGAAGCGGCCTGCATCCAACGCCGACCTGCGGTTCTTACCAAGTCGTCTGCCCATCTTGTGGGTGGACGTCCTACGCTGCGCTTGCCGGTCCGTGGCCTCCACTCGAGAACCTTTCGGCCCCATCGGCCATCTGTTCTGCGCGCTATATGGCCTGCCCATTGCCACTTCAACGTGCTAATCCGTCGGGCTATGTCGGTGACTTGAGTTCTCCTACGTATCTCTTCATTTCTGATTCGATCCCGTAGAGAAACCCCGAGTATAGCCCTCTCTATAGCTTGTTGAGCGACTTTGAGCTTATTCATAAGGCCAATAGTGAAGGACCACGTCTCGGTTCCATATGTCATCACTGGTAACACACACTGATTGAAGACTTTCGTCTTAAGGCACTGAGGTATGTTGAACGAAAAGACGTTGCGAAGTTTCCCAAACGCTGCCCATCCGAGTTGGATTCGACGATTGACCTCTTTCTCGAAGTTGTACCTACCTAATTGGACTGTTTGTCCTAGGTATACATACGCGTCGACAACTTCAAGAGCCGAGTACTCAACCATAACTGGGGCAGGGACGACATGGACATTCGACATGATTTTCGTCTTGTCCATGTTCATTTTAAGTCCTACCCGTTGGGAGACTCGATTGAGGCCTTCGAGCATCGTGCTGAGCTCTTCCATCGACTTTGCCATGACCACAATATCGTCGGCATACCGATGGTGAGTGATGTATTCGCCGTTAATATTGATGCCCAGTCCTTTCCATTCCAGAAGCTTGAAGGCATCTTCCAATGCGGTCGTGAACAGTTTCGGAGAGATTACATCTCCCTGTCTTACGCCTCTTTTTAAGGGAATCGCCTTCGAGCTCTGTTCGTGTACTCGGACTGACATAGTGGCGTTTTTATACAAACACTTCAACACTTCGATGTACCGATAGTCAATACGGCATCGTTGGAGAGACTCAAGCACTGCCAATGTTTCGATCGAATCGAAACATCTAGTCTAGAGGCTTTCTCATAGTCCACAAACGCGAGACATAGCGGCAAGTTATACTCTTCGGTCTTCTGTATGACTTACCGCAGCGTATGTATGTGGTCTATGGTACTGTAGCCTTTACGGAACCCGGCTTGTTCGGGAGGCTGGAAGTCATCAAACCTGCGTTCGAGACGGTTCGCGATGACCCTCGAAAACAGCTTATAAACATGGCTCAAAAGCGAGATAGGTCTGTAATTCTTAAGCAAGGTGTTGTCACTTTTCTTGAAAAACAGAGCCACCACGCCATTTTTTGAAAAAAAAAATTTTGTATATATAAAATATTTTAATTTATATATACGATAGGACCGACATGTATCCTTTATAAAGTTACTTTTAAGTTTTACTTATAAATTGAAAAAAACTGTTCAACGGGCTTAAAACGATACTAAACCCTCTAGGGCTTGACCTACCCGTAGGCCTGTCTCTTTCATTGCTTTGTGAGGCTTATTTTACAACGAAAGTGACAAATGGATTATCTTAAAAAAATGTTTTTATCAAATAGTTTTTATCATAATTTTCAACGCCACCGTCTTTAATAGATCTCAAGAAAACTATTTAATTTCATCCTATACTAAAAATAATAAAACTGTGTTATATTAATTACTGATTATAACGGGTATTTATCGTACATATACCTTTCTTCGTCGGGATAACAAATAAAAAAGGTACATACGCGATAGATACCCGTTTTAATCACTATTTGTGTTATTCTATTCCTGAATTATTGTTTTTGTAAATAAACGTATTTGCTGAAATAATAGGCACTTCATGTTTGGAAAAAGATTAAGTGTGTACGTAATAAAGGTACATAAACATCAATATATTTCTAGATAACGGGAGCTTTATATTTTCGGCAGCTTGTCTCAGTCTACGACGCGTTTAATTTAAACAGATAATATTTAAAATGAATAAAATTTTGTATGGGGTACTTTAGACGTAGATCACAATTATTAGAAAATAAATTGTCATTCCGTTTCCTTGATAGGAAATTACACTCTAATGGAATTTTAATCAAAAATAATCACAAATATCTCGTGTCCTCAGCGTAGATCATTGATTCCCAAAGTGGTCAAGGTGGACCCCCAGGGGTCCATGAAACACTCGACGGGAGTCTACGTTGGCTTGACAAAAAAGGGGGGTTCACAATTCGTGAGCGGGGGTCCACGAAAACTTATCTGGCTTCAATAGTGAAGAACTAAAATGTTGGCATGACTATGTTGGTATCAATGTAGGCAGATAATATTTTAAGACGCTCAGCGACTGTTACTTGTAAAAACTTGCATATACCATATTCAGTACAACGTGCCGACACTTGCAAAACGAAAACTGTTAATTCGTGGTTGGAACTCAGCCGCAACGTAAATTTCCATAATTAGATCTAATCTTAACATTTTGTCGACTGAAAATATAGTAGAAATGCAGGGGGTCCACCGGAACCAGCAAAGTTTTAAAAGTGGTCTATGAGAAAAAAAGTTTGGGAGCCTCTGGTCTAGATATTATATAAAAATAATTACTTTCCTAGCATTGCATTCCATATGTGGATAACGTAGTGGGTTACATTATTAATACTTCTATCACATGAATAGTGTATCTTACCTAACCTTTATAGTGTAACTGTTTGTTTTTCCGAAATAAATTAAAATTAAAACTGCCATGTGACTAATGATACGTTCCTCGTTCTTTAGAAGGTAAAACAGCAATATTTGTGAAATATTTAGGACATGAATACGGCAAGATACTATTTGGTTTCCAATCAGCAATATATTGCTTTTTCAAATAAAGTGTCTAGATAAAACGGGAAATTTATAATATTTACATCCTTCAACTCCTTTCTTCCAAAATTTTCTGATTCATTGTTTATTTAGTATATCAAAACTAAAAAGTGGTTTATAATTAATCAAACAATTTTAAATAAACGATAAAGGGGTAAGAGATAATGCACATGCTCGAACAAAACTCTGTTCCTATCAAAACTCATGTCAATGGTCAGTGAACAATGGTACCTACTCATAACTGTGCGAATAAATAAATTATTTATTTGCTGCGTGTCGTTATTAGATCAATAACGACACGCAGCAAATAAATAATTTTATCATCATCATTACCACAGCTAGATAACGTCCAACGCTGAGCATAGACCTTTGACATTTTCCAGACCGACCGGTCTTGTGCGATCTACACCTAACTTTACTGACATCAACCTCTGCTAAATGAATGATATTATTGAGGCTAGTAAGGCAGGTATTACTTACATTCTTCAGTGATCTGTAGCTCAATCTTATCGAGGTCTTCAACTTCATCATCGAAATCAGTCTGCACTGTCGCGTCTCGCGTGTACTGCTGCAGCGCGATGACGTCAAAAGCTGCTCGCTCCTCATCACGTGGGCTTTGCGCCTGCGGTTGCGGTGCGTGCAATTCACGCGGTTCATGTGCATTGTGCGGGTCGTGCGCATCGTGCGGGTCGTGCCTCGCGCGCTTGCACGCCGCGCATCCGCAGAGCGACCCGCGTACACGCAGCAGCCACACTAGCCCGAACAGCGCCATCCACGCGGTCATGCTGCGACCATACCGTTCACCATTGAGTACACTTCACTGGCTATCCACGTACACTTCACTGGCCATCTACGTACACTTCACTGGCCATTCCATTCACCGTATAGGCCTTCCCGTTTACTTCACTGGCCAGCTTGTCCACTTAACTGGCCGTCCCGTTCACTTTACTGGCCACCTCATTTACCTATATAACTGATTGTTTCGTTCACTTTACTAGTTGTCCTGTTCACTCTACTATTTGTCACGTTTTAACTTACTCATTTCACTTGCACTGCTTAGTTTAATGGTTTGCTATGTGTTTTATCATTTCGATTTCTTACTTTTAGTTCAAGATCAACTTTACACATCGCCTGTACTTATTTCATATCATTTCCTAGTAAATAAATCAAAATAATTGAATGTATGTTTTTTTTACAATTGTATCTACTTTAATCCCTTACTTTTTATTAGGTTTCCTTGCTTTTTTTAATATTTTTCATATTCTACTTTAATAGCTTGAATCGTTAGATTTCGTAACTTGTAATTATATCCTGGCAGCTTGGTTACCGTAATACAATCAGCCTTATATTATTAAATACTGCAAGCTTCTCGCTTACAGCCGAGATAGCTGAAACTGAATTAGCTACTCAAAAGGATTTTCAAGAGAGATAAATCTGGAACAATGTTATAGCGAACACAAAACAGGATGAAATGGTGAATAGTCGAAAAACTTTTATAAAAGGCTTTGCCCGTATTGAAGAACCATAATCGTTGTCTATATACATACATAAGCCAGCAAACATTCGTAAGTTCAATATTAAAGTTGACAATCCACCGTTTCATACTTTCCGGCATCTTGAGATATGCGGTTTGAATGGAACAGTGAAATATTCCCCAAAATGTATAATAATTGGTTTATTCATGTCTTTTAGTACATATACGACGTGTTAAGGAAATAAACTCGATGAGATGATAAATTCCGTCTGTAAATTACAGCCATACGATAGAAATGGTAGTCTTTACTATTAGTATTATTATGTATGCTGTGCCTTTACCGCAGAAAATAATATAAAGATAGTTATCGTAAGAACTCAATGTAACTGTATGCGTAAAATTTTGGTATTTCTGCTTAAAGATATGAAAACATTATGCTATTGATGTTTATACGGTTTTTAAGAAAGTAGCAGATGACAAGATTCATTGCAAGCAAATTTGAGTCTAAAGATAATATAAAGAGAAGCTCATTTTATATTTGAGAAGCCCAGACTACCACCCTACGTGAGGGTCTCATAAAAATATCAATTCGACACCGGTGATCGGCCGAAATTCGCATTTGAAAATTTCTCCCCCTAGGATTTACTAATGGGTAAAAGATTGTTGGAAATTTTATAGATGCCGTAGTCTCGATTATTCATTGATTCTAATACTTTAGATCCATCTATTTTTTCCTTTTCCATACAAAATATTTGTATGGAATTCCACGCTAAATTTAATTATTAGAATTTTTAATAAGGATAAGTCCTAAAATTAGAGACGAAATGCATAGGTATCTAAGTTATGAGTAAAGTCTTACCTATCTTTACTAATATTTTAAGAGGTTTTTGTGAGTTTGATTGTTTGTTTGTATGTAATGGGTAATCTCCTGAACTACCTCCTGATCTGATTTAAAAATTATTTTACTATTATGAAGATACATTAACTAAGAGCTATTACAGGGTGAGGCTTCATAATGTGTACAAATTAAAATGAGGAAAACTATGCCTAATTTTATCAATGGAAAATATGTAAAAAAACCATGATTCATAAAAGTTTGCTGTGAATCTAATAAAAAATAAATAATAATAACTTTATATTCTCTTTAAAAAAGGTTCACAAAATAGGTACAGGAGATTAATCATTTGGACTAATAATAACCTGTTTTGTGAGAGACTGGTGCCTGAGATAGGTTGAGAACCAGTGTAACAGGGCACCAGTGCCCCCCTCCGCAGATAATTACACTTACAGAATAGTAATGTTTTTTTATACAACTTATATGGCAAACGAGCACGCAGTCCACCAGATGTTAAGTGGCTACTGCAGCCCATGCATATCCACATAGAATTCAATACAAGGTATTATGTTGTCTTGATCTCTATGTGGATATGTTGTCATACTATAGGACTTAGTTGTTATGCCTATGTGCCAGTAATTACAGGAATGTATTTGTAATGCTGAGCATTTGAACTATGGTGCAACAAAGAATACAAGAATTACTAACAAATATAAATAGGTGTCAAGCGTACACCAATAAATACTGAAATATTGATTAAAATAAATATTTATTATTGTATGTACCCATTATAGTGTGTTTTAAACTTTATCGAAAGAGGTAGATATAGACTATAATAATTGTTTTTATGTTAACCTCTGTCTATGTAATTTAAATAGACTAGTTGCATCAATTTTTTCAGCCTTATTCTTTTTTAGCATTCCCCCTCGTTCGTATAAAATTTAACCAAGCCAATCCTCACACTCCTCCGTGCACAGAGCTTAAAAAGGGGCACAAAGTTTTCTCCTGAAAGGCAAGAAAATATCCCCTCCAATATACTTGGTTCTTGATTCTCCTTGATCAAGGCATTAACATAGCTATCCGTAATAAGGCAAATTTAAAGTCCGCCGCATTATTGTAACTGCCATGATTCGTTCATGAACTTATACATAATTCAAATTTTGTTACGTCATCGTGTCACCGCTTCCTACTTCCAACAATTTCTAAAACTTTCATCGAGTTTAATATATAAAGATTTCCTTAGCGACGAGACCTGAAACTTGGAGTCATTTTTCATGTTTTAATAAGCCAAGGTAACAGGGTAGTGAAATATCTATATTAATATAACTTTATCATTATACTATATTAATATAACCTACTATACTACCGGGAGGGCGACCAACAGTCCCAAGGTGGTGTTGGGTTTCTCGTTCACAAGTCACTCATCAACAACATTATCACCATCTACAGTGTGTCGAGCAGGGTCGCGTACCTGACACTTAGAATATCTAAGCGATATTCGCTGAAGGTCGTTCAGGTATATGCGCCGACCTCTTCACACCCAGATGAAGAAGTAGAGTCTATGTATGAGGACATCAGTAGAACCATACATACGAACATAACTCACTTTATTGTTGTTATGGGGGACTTCAATGCAAAACTAGGCATGAGAAGCGATGATGAGTTGAGAGTGGGGCAATTTGGATATGGGCAACGGAACCCCAGGGGACAGAGGCTGGCCGATTTTCTGGAGAAAGAAGGACTCTTTATGATGAATTCTTTTTTCCAGAAGCCGCCTCACAGGAAATGGACCTGGATGAGTCCCAACGGTTCCACGAGAAATGAGATTGATTTCATCTTGACCAACAAGAAACGGATATTCAATAATGTCTCTGTGATTCACAGGGTGAAAACCGGCAGTGATCACCGAATTGTAAGAGCCACATTGAATATGAACGTTAAACTTAAAAGGTCCCGTTTGATGAAATCTACGCTCCGACCCACTCGCGCTCATATCCAAAACCTCGAGAGCTTTCAACTCGAACTTGCAAATCGCTTTGACTGTCTAGAAGTAGATGCATCAGTGGACGAGATCAATAACAGGTTTGTAGAAACCGTCCATAGGGTGGGGTCCCAGTTCTTTAAGACCCCACGTACCAATAGACCTCAGAAACTCTCTGATGACATCCTTAACCTCATGGCTGAACGACATTCTTTGCGACTGCAGTCTCCCGATGATGCTCAGTCACATAGGCAGCTCAATAGAAAGATTTGGAAATCCTTGCGGCACGATATTCGTACCTTTAATACATCTCGTATTAAAGATACGATAGAGCGGAATAAAGGCTCCAAAGTGTTCGCAAGAGATAATTCTATTGGGCAGAGCCGCATGACGAAGCTGAAGAGGGAAGATGGCAGCATAACGTCAAGTAAAGCGGAAGTGTTAAGGGAAGTCGAAAGGTTCTATGGACGGCTCTACGATTCGGTCACTAAACCTGTTTGCAGTGCGGCCAACGACTCAAGAGCCAAACTGACCCGACATTATACCGAAGATATTCCGGACATCAGCCTGTATGAGATCAGGATGGCCTTGAAGCAGCTTAAGAACGACAAGGCGCCGGGCGAGGACGGAATCACTTCAGAGCTTCTGAAAGCGGGTGGATCACCGGTGCTTAAAGTCCTTCAGAAGCTCTTTAATTCCGCCTTGCTTGAAGGTACGACGCCAAAAGCATGGCACGGGGGCGTGGTGGTTCTGTTCTTCAAGATAGGTGACAACACTTTGCTTAAGAATTACAGACCCATCTCGCTTTTGAGCCATGTTTATAAGCTGTTTTCAAGGGTCATCGCGAACCGTCTCGAACGCATGTTTGATGACTTCCAGTCTCCCAAACATGCCGGGTTCCATAAAGGCTACAGTACCGTAGACCACATACATACGCTGCGGCAAGTCATACAGAAGACCGAAGAGTATAACTTGCCGCTATGTCTCGCGTTTGTGGACTATGAGAAAGCCTTCGATTCGATCGAAATATGGGCAGTGCTTGAGTCTCTCCAACGATGCCGTATTGACTATCGGTACATCGAAGTGTTGAAGTGTTTGTATAAAAACGCCACTATGTCAGTCCGAGTACACGAACAGAGCTCGAAGGCGATTCCCTTAAAAAGAGGCGTAAGACAGGGAGATGTCATCTCTCCGAAACTGTTTACGACCGCATTGGAAGATGCCTTCAAGCTTCTGGAATGGAAAGGACTGGGCATCAATATTAACGGCGAATACATCACTCACCTTCGGTTTACCGACGATATTGTGGTCATGGCAAAGTCGATGGAAGAGCTCAGCACGATGATCGAAGGCCTCAATCGAGTCTCCCAACGGGTAGGACTTAAAATGAACATGGACAAGACAAAAATCATGTCGAATGTCCATGTCGTCCCTGCCCCAGTTATGGTTGAGAACTCGACTCTTGAAGTTGTCGACGCGTATGTATACCTAGGACAAAGAGTCCAATTAGGTAGGTCCAACTTTGAGGAAGAGGTCAATCGTCGAATCCAACTCGGATGGGCAGCGTTTGGGAAACTTCGCAACGTCTTTTCGTCCAACATACCTCAGTGCCTTAAGACGAAAGTCTTCAATCAGTGTGTGTTACCAGTGATGACATATGCAACCGAGACGTGGTCCTTCACTATTGGCCTTATGAATAAACTCAGAGTCGCTCAACGAGCTATAGAGAGGGCTATGCTCGGGGTTTCTCTACGGGATCGAATCAGAAATGAGGAGATACGTAGGAGAACTCAAGTCACCGACATAGCCCGACGGATTAGCACGTTGAAGTGACAATGGGCAGGCCATATAGCGCGCAGAACAGATGGCCGATGGGGCCGAAAGGTTCTCGAGTGGAGGCCACGGACCGGCAAGCGCAGCGTAGGACGTCCACCCACAAGATGGGCAGACGACTTGGTAAGAACCGCAGGTCGGCGTTGGATGCAGGCCGCTTCCAACCGCAGTTCCTGGAGATCAATGAGGGAGGCCTTAGTCCAGCAGTGGACGTCCTACGGCTGATATGATGAGGGTACCACTGAAGTATGCAATTTAGTTTAATTTAATTTAACTGTTTTTTTTAATGTAAATTTCTTTCACACCTTTATTTATATTATTTTGTTTGTTTTTATTTGCTGTCTTATTATGTTATACATGTCCGGAACTAGTAAAATGGCCTTAACGGACGACCAGCGCTGGTTGTTGCAACCAGTACATGCCGAGTTAAGTACCATTTTGCAACTATACTTTGTACTTGAAAGGTTGCCTGGAAGAGATCGCTTTGAGCGGCCGCCCATTGTACGACCATGTCTTTAAGTTTTCTAGGTTAAGTTATTGTAATTTGGTGTAACAATAAAGAGTTATCTATCTTTGTGCATAAGTACATTTAGATTTGTTTTAAGTTATGTGCTTCTTTACTTTAATTGTTATTTGTAATTGTTTTTATGTGAAAATCTGTATGTTGCAAATAAAATATTATTCTATTCTATTCTTTTAACGCACATATTTTAGGAGGATCTTCAAAGAATGTGATTAGATCTGTAAACACTGGTACAATGCGCGCAGCTAAAGATGAGACTTGACGGGTCACGTGGTCATACCTGGGCAGTAGATAGTTCTTAGCGGTTTTGGCGGTATGCGAGGCAAGCGGGTAGGGACGGTGAGGTATGGCGTCACGCATGCGTATTCAGTCGTGTGTCGTACCCCGCAACCAGCGCATACGCCGCTGTGGTCCCAAGTTAAGGTGGGTGACGGGTATGATAGGGCTCATCTTTCGCTGCGCGCATTATACGTACCCCTAATATATATTTTCTTATGGTTACCAAAACATTTACTAAATCACGATGCGTTTTCATAGATCTGTTAAGGCGTTATCTGTTTCTACTTTGAACTCCACCTCCATGGACGTACACACGGCTATACATCAAGCTATAAATTCCAGTATAAGCTGACCTCTCATTCTACGAAAGGCCTACACAATGCGAGGTCAGCTTATACTGGATTTTTATAACTTGATGTGTAGCTTATATAGCTGTGTATATACCTTATATAAAAAAATAAGAATCATCAAAATGGGTGAAGATGTCAAGTAAAATACACGCAAAATAAAAAAAAACACATCCCAAATTGAGAACCTTCTCCTTTTTTGAAGTAGTTGAATTTTAATAGTTTTATTTTAATAGAATTATTTATGTTTAAAGTGAATATGTAACTAAATATTATGTGAATATTTCAAGCGTCTACCTCTTGCCGTTATCAATATCGAGCTTAAACTAGCAAAAGTATCACGTTTGTTGTATAGGAGCCCCCCCCCCCCCCCCTTAAATAATTATTTTATTCAGTGTTTAGTATTTCTTGTTATAGCGCCAACAGAAATACATAATCTGTGAAAATTTCAACCGTATAACTATCACGGTTCATGAGATACAGCCTGGTGACAGACGGACAGACTGACAGACAGACAGCGAAGTCTTAGTAATAGGGTACCGTTTTACCCTTTCGGTACGGAACCCTAAGAATAATACTCTAAAGAAAATACATTTTATGAGCCCATGAACTGCAGAGTAGCGAAATGTATTACCTATTAGCTGTAAAATAGCGTAATTCCGCTGTAGTTATTTCTTAATAGCTACCTATTAACAATGGAAAAATAAATAAACGGATCAAACAAGAAAAATCCTATTATTTTTCTAGTAATTTTTATAACACGTACCGATAAAGAATAATTCAATATCTTCAATACCAATGTCAGAGAAAACGCTAAATTGGAAATGATTCCTTTGTATCGCGATTTTCGGGTGGCTCCTAAAATTTTCAACTTAGCTACTTATCTGTCAGCAGTAATCCTTCATTTTGAAAGGAAGTAGCTTCCTTGTCGAGGATTTGTGTTGAATTGGGAGTGAAATATTAAATTTTCGCAGGACGCCTCTGCAATAAGTTGCTATGTATAAGGTAGCAAGGCAGATTTAAATCTTTTGTAAGTTGGGATGATGACACAAGATTTTGGCCGACTACCATAATAACAAAGATTGACGACCTCCGTGGTGCAGTGGGCGAATAGGCGGCTGAGACGCAGGAGGTAGCGGGTTCGATTCCCGCCGCTGAATAAATGTTTGCATGATACACAGATATTTGTTCCGGGTCTGGTTGTTTCTCTATACAGAGTGTTTTTTTGTTAACTGTAACAGTACGACAGCACCCATAACCAGAGGAGATACAGGTGCAGTTTCTTTTAAAACATCAGCTCGTTTTCGAAGAAAAACATTTTTTCATAAATTTTTTTTTGGTCAAGTGTGAGTAGCGCTTTAAAATGAATCAAGTTGGTAATTTTTTTTTTGATGCCGATCGATGCAGTCCTTTGTAAGGATCATTTTATTATAATGTATATTATAAGTAAAAAAATGTATATAAGTATTCTATAAGTTATCGGGTTCCCATAGTGCAAACTCTGCTTAGTTTGGGGCTAGATAGCGCTGTCTGAAATGTCCAGCAATATTTATTATTATTACTACACATTGAATAATAGAGTTTACGCACAACTAAGATTGACCTTGCATTGTGCCCATCACCCTGGGACATACTGATGAAAAGTGTCATGCGTCTATAATACCACCCACTTCAAACCGGAACACAGCAATGCAGTGCATGGCAGCAGAAACAGATGGTTATTGCCTGATAGTTACAGATATGTTTATACAGTTTCTGATCTTGAAGTTACTGACAAAAATGTTACAAAACGTTAATGTATAAAAATGAAGACCAGTAAAATGAACCCACAATATTCCTAGATTGGATGCTGAAGAGAATATCGACCGTAGATTTTTGACATCTCGTCTCCGTGTTCAAAGTTAGAATAGAGGGCAGTCCACTTATAAAGCGATACATACCTCTAACTAGGTCTAAAATTTAATATATCGTTTCGTATCCGCGACAGAGTTACTATTTGCTAACTTTTGTTATGCCTAGATTCCAGATACAATTGAAATTGTATTAAGTCTCCGGTGGATCTTTGTTCCGGCATGCCAAAGGTTGAATTCTCTCTAACATTTTTAAAGTCCAATGAGAAAAATAATCAACATTTGCAGAGGAACAAAGCAAAAATAAAGACAATAGAAGCTTCCTATTATTTCTCTAACAACGCTAAGTCAACTGAAATGAAATAAAATTGCAACTAAGCTATTTACTGTTTACTATATTGTAGCTAAATAAAATTCATTTCCTTCCTAGGGAGTAATAAGTACAATGTGACAATACTGCACATTGCACTTGGCTGCCGGACGTTATAAACTGTAACTTATGTCCCATTCCGCTAAGTCGAAATACCCGGGTATTCCACCAGCCTGTTAGACAGAAACAACGTTGCTAGTACTTGTTTTGCTGTACAGTTTTATTCTATTGTCAAATATGAGTAAGAGAAGAAGTAGGAGGGCGGGGTGGGGGGGGGGGGGACTTATAAAAACTCGCAATTGGGTACTCAATTGGGTATTGCGCACCACACTCTTCACGCGATCTTTTCTACCCCATACTTGCAAGATGTGGAATGAGCTACCATCTAAGGTTTTCCCATTGGGCTACGACATGGCACGCTTCAAGAGAAATGTAACGAGATTTCTACAGTGTAGAGAACGCATCGACAATACCCCGAGTGTTGCCGGTGTGAATAGGCGACGGTGACCGCTTACCATCAGGTGGGCCGTAAGCCTGTTTCCTCACAAATGACATAAAAAAAACTCACAATTCACAACCAAAATAAATTGTAATAAAAATCAGTTGAAACTTAGGCACCATGATGACGTGAAAGAGGACATTATGTCAAAGATTATAAGAAACTGGTATTCGAGTTAATGTTTCCAACAGACCAAACCATAAAAGTTCCCTAGTAAAATCTCACGTCTTAAATCAGACACGTCGTGCAAAAAACATTTAAGATTCTGTGATCTTACCTCTGTCATAAACCGTTTACACCCCATTTGGGGATGAAACGTTTGTTTAAGGCCGGAGCATTGCCTGAGGTGATAATGTTGGTAATCCATTTTTTCCTTAAGTTCTTATGATCTGAGCTAAAGCTACGAAAATTAATCAAGTATATTTTCCTACTACTAACAAGTATAAATACAAAATTTAAAAAAACCGTCTGAAATTGCAATTTTACAGTTGAAATCCCTTAACTAAAAATAATAAGTGCTGATAATCTCCTGATCAGCTGCCCTGATCTCAATCCCATATGGATAAGAGAAGTAGATAAACTAGCTTTCATCCGTTTGGGACCCACGATACCACAAACAGACAGACACACAAACATAGAATAGAATAGAATAGAAAAACGTTTATTTTGTATCACAAGTGTAATTACAGCTTAGACAAATGATTATAAATTAACGAGGTAATTTTGTGAGCAAAAACGGTCACCACTCAGCATTGTGCTATAGTAGCATATTTTATACCACTAAAGCGCTGGTCTTCCGTGGTGCCATATTTTAGGCGTCAAACTTATATTACCCCTCTTTTTGCATCCGGGGGGGCCGGGTGGGGGGGGGGGGGGGTATTATAAGTTTTAAAATATAGTCTCAGTCTCTATCTATCAAACAACTACTAAAGTAACATTAGAAAATACTGTCTGTTAGTTTACACTGAAACGACATGTTTCACTGGCAAAATGATACTTCGTAAAAAGATCCACTGCTGGTAGAGCTTTACTGGTGGTTGAGCTTTTGTGAATGGGCTCGAGGAAGTGGGCACCACCGCCTTACCATTATTTGCCGCTAAATAGCAGTACTTGTGCTGCTGTGTTTCGGTTAGATGGTAATGGTATGTTCCTGTAGTTACCGACACATACAGCTAAGTCCCATAGTATGGCAACGTATCCACATAGAGATCAAGACAACAAAATAGCTTGTTTTTAATTCTATGTTAATATCCATGGGCTGCAGTAGCCACTTAACATCTGGTGGACTGCATGCTCGTTTGCCATATAAGTAGTATAAAAAAAAGATCCTTTACCGTGCAAGCGCGTTTTTGACACAATATGTGAAAATGCTGAAATCAGGATCGAATCCCCAATAGGCCTAGTTGATGACAGCACGTAAGGTTTGTTAAAAGTTTGCCTAAAAATAGCGACGGTAACACAGTAGGTGATAAAGTAACGTTGACTAAGGGACGAAGCAAACGACGTGAAACAAATTGGCCGAAAGTCCTCAGGAATAAAAGGGGAAAGACGCTGAACTGGATAGAAAAGGTACGCGCAATCACAGTTTGAACAATTGGGTTTTGGGAAGGCGATTCTGAAAACAACAATTTAACTCTTGTTAAATTCTTGATTTAAAAATTCTACTAAATTGAGTTTAGTTGGTGTACAACCTAGTTAAAAAACGATATTTCCACAAAAATATACTTAAAATAATTAAAGTAGTAATCCTCATGATAGTAATCTAAGCACAGAGACAAACCTTTAGGGTCTTACCCCAAAAAGTTAAACACCTAAGCAACAACTGGTAAGGAATAGATTTAACAGTGCTTTATGTTTTAGTATTAGTATATAACTACTACAAAATGGTGCCCTGCTCCAAACAATGGCACACGTCCTTGCATACCCATCCTGCCTACCACCTGCACGATGGGGCAACTGATGATCTGCTCCGGCACTCCCAGTAACGTGGTGACGTACTGCTCAAAATTACTAGTAGTATGTAACATTTTGTGAAATAAAAAAAATACTCCTCAGATCTCTACTTAGTACGCACACGTGTGATGCTATCTCGCGAGGTAGTCAGGGACTTACCTCCTGACTACCTCCTTAGTTCAGGGATCCCAAACTAACGCAATGCCACTATGGTGACCCTGCACAGTCGATGAAACACCTGTTAATGTGCCCTTTGTGCCCGAATACCTGTACAATGGTAGACTTAAAAATGGCTTCTCCTGACACCATCAATGTAGCCAAGTACCTATTTAATACGATATAAGTAGAGCTATTGACACGCTAGGAAGATGAAGAAGAAGTCAGGGACAAGTCCAAACGTTACGCTTGATACATACCTACTTTATGCATAGTAGTTAGCATTTTACATGTGACAAGTTGCATGCAAAATATTTTGGTTTTAATGTAAACGATTCCACGCAAAGTCTTCCTGTATCGACCGCTTTCAACATCATATCAGTCAAAGAACGTCCATTGCTGAGCATAGGCATCCCCCATAGATTTACAGTACAACCGATCTTGTGCGGCCTGCACCCAACGGCTCCCAGCAACCTTTATCAGGTCGTCTTTCCATCTAATGGGGGGCCGAACTGTGCTTATTAGTGTACGGTTTTCACTCGAGAACCTTTCGCCCCAACGTCCGTCAGTTCTTCATACTATATGCCCCGCCCACTACAACTTCAGCTTGTAAACTCTTTGTGCTATGTCGGTGACTTTAGTTCATTTATGAATCTCCTCATTTCTGATTCGACCTCGTAGGTAAGCACCTAGCATAGCCCTCTCCATAGCAAGCTAAGCAACCTTGAGTCTTCTTATAAGGTCTATAGTTAAAGATCAACCGCTTTATACAGTGTGTAAGTTCATTTTTACGACTAGAAAACGTCATTGCTGCAAGAGATTAGAAAGATCACGGCACATCCCACAATGCCAACTTGGCTACAAAGTCATGGCCAACAAAGATCAGAAAGTTTATATACTCAAAAAACAATCCAATTCTAAGTTCGAGTAGGTAATAATTTTTTCATACGTTAGCCACGAGACCGTCTATTTTCTTTTTTTTTTAATCCTTATAGGCCATTCTACAAATTTACACAGGGATTTATGCCTATGTAAGTATATTTTTCTAATGAAATTGTGCCCCCATCAGTCACTAGATGATGATTAATGACAAATGATGATTTATGGTTGGCCGTGCGTGCTAGAACCAGCCAGAGGCGTAAGTAAAACAACTACCTACACATATTTTATGGAACTTTGTATTCCGTAGGCACTAGGCACTGGTGTTGTCAATAATCACTGTTGATAGGTGGATTAGTAGTCGACTGGAACACAAGAAGTTGTGGGTTCAATTGCTGCTGCGGGATATTTGTTCTAGGTATTGTGGTAAAGGGCAATCTATTGTAATGAGTGTGAAATCAGGACTATGGCATAAACTTTACATAACAATTGAAATTTCTAACTCAACATTTGATATCCTAAATAATTAATTTTTTCTATCGTTCGAGATTTTTATTTAAACTAAAACCAAAATCAATTTTGTGTATGTATTGTCAGTCAACTGTCAGACCTATAGGTAGCTCAACTGCTCCAGATCACATCTATCTTGCTACATACCTAACTCATCATCTTGATTTTCAAGGTTGACAACACAAATTTGTCGATTGGTTCCAGAATAAATTGATTTCATCCCAAGCCGTAGTGGATCAAGAAGGAAAAAGGGTTTTCTAATTAACTCGGCATCTTAGATTGCTTATAAATTATGTAGGTACCAATATATTTTTATAAAGCTATTTTCTTTTAGCAACATCTACAAATTAATTCAATAAATCTTCATAGTACGCATGTAAACTAGGTACTTACGAAACCTGAAGATTATCTAAATGTACCTAAAGCCTAAATACTCATAGATTATTTCATATGTAATAGTTTAGTTTTTGATATGTTGCATGTTTTTAATTTAAAGTTTTTTATTTTGTACACTTCACTTTATAAGTAACTTTTAACGATTTATTTTTTTAAATTTATTTCACAAATTTACAATCCATTGATTTATTTTCACGTGATTTCTCCATAAAAACCTCACGTTACTTCTAATTCGCAGTCACATTTTACTTAATTTAATTTATGTACATTTCATAGACGCGATCGCGGCTGCCTCCGGGAAAGTCTCGGCCGTCTTTTCAACGCAATGTCCCAGTTGGCACTGAACCCGCTGATAGGGTGGAATGGAAAGGTTTACGCATGCGGACCGTTGGAAGCCGTTAACCCTGTATGGAGTAAGAGTCCGGTGTGTATCTACCCTGAAAAGTGTTCACAGTTGCGTTAGGCACGGGCTTGAAGTTGATTGATGTTCAGATTAACCAAAAAAAATAAACTGTAGCTAGACAGGAACTAGAAATGGTTAACTGCGTGGAGACTTCTTGACTTTTCATTAATTTTAGGACCCACTAAAACAAAATTGTGGTCACCTACATTTTTCCTATGGAATCAACAAAAAAGAAAACTTACGAGTACCTTCAGTTCTGATTCAAATAAGGAAAAATGCGGACGATACAAAATACTGTGTCATCACCTCGCTATGAAGAAGAAAGTCATTCCGTTTTCAAAGTAGATCGCGCGATAATGAAATTCAGCGGTTTGAGAAATGCAAATTTTCCGCTCAGACAGATATCTGCGTTACAACTTGGGTGATTGACGCCTTTTGACGTGAACTCGTTAGCGAATTGAGGGGGCTTTATTTCGGACTACAAATCACTCCTTAAAATTGAGATTTTCCTTTTTGTAAACAATAATAATTCAGAATAGCCAAAATGTTTTATTAAAAATAAATAAAACACAACTGAATGAGATACGTAAAATATCTACTTGTAAAATACAGAAGAAATAGTAGAGCCAAACGATCTATAGATAGCTTAACTGCCTGTTTTGCCATGTAAAATGAGGGCTTTTTATTCTCGATTTACAAAAAAAAAAACTAGTTTCAACTAGCGTAATTGATCGCGCTGTCTGGCCTCCAAAAATATGGTTTAAATGCCAAAATCTCAAAGACGTCAGTGAAACAAACACAAATGTTTGTTTTTTATTTCAAGTTCCTCGGAAAATAGTGTTGACAATTGACATTCACAGTTCGCTTTTCATTATTAATAAGATGACCGAGAAACGCTATCTGTTATCTTATTAGTTATAAAAACTTGGCAGTGAAAACCCCTCATTACAATGCTTACCTATACGTTAACCATTATTTTTAAGCGCAAAACTAAACTATCGATTCATAGCGTAAGGCAACTGTTCCTACTTTTATGCTAGCTCTTTACTGTTGATGTATATTCTTAGGCCATCAAGTTCCTATAACTGTGGAAACGCAATCTCTATTAAAAACATTATTAAGACTCTTATACCTTAAGAGAAAGGTAGGTCTGTGGTATGGGATGCCACGTGCGTTGATACCCTTGCGCCATCTCATCTGTCTGGTACAGCAGGGCCGGTGCGGCGGCAAATTCAGCCGAAGATCTCAAGCGGCGTATAAATGGAAGTCTTGACAGAGCTTACGTATTTGAGCCATTTGGGGTCGAGACCCTGGGTCCATGGGTTACCGGGGTACATTGCGTTTTCAAAATTCTTTCTGGGCGTCTGGTTGAAGTGACGAGTGATCCGAGAGCTGGCGCTTATCTGGGTCAACGCATAAGCAATGCAATTTAGCGGGGCAATGCAGCCAGTGTCTTGGGGACACTTCCGCCTGGTAGTGATCTGGAGCAGTTGAGTTATCTATAGACTATTTGCAACGGGCTTAAGATAATTCAACTGTTTCTTCTGTATTTTATTGTAAATAATTGTGTATTTTTTTCTGTAAGTAAAGTTCGTTCTTATTGATACGAGTAAGTACATATTTATTATTTCTCATAGGGTTCATACCACTTTAAGGAAAAAACATTAAAGCAGTTTGAGAAAATCCCTTTGAATGTTTTCCCTAATCGTACGTTTTCCATTAAGTTGTCACGATGTAATAATATATAGGTTGTAATAAATCTGTAAGAAATTTTTAAGTAAACCGTAAAATACGTAGCCGTTTCCATCAAGGTTTGAGTACCTAAAAGTTTCTAGCGCGCGCTGCGCTGCAATAAATCAAAATGTAACTTGTCTCTATCACGATAGAAGCCAGTCGTTTTAAAGTTTAATAAAAATCTTGAAATCCCTTATATGAGTTAATATACAACCTGTTTTGTTGACATTAATTTAAAACACACATCCGAAATCGTATTTACTGATTTCAGAGATGGGTTTAATAAGGTAGCTTGAATTTATCCAGTAGTCGATACTTTTCCAAAAAAACAATTTTAACTAAATCGGTGTCACCTTTGTGACGATGCCGCCAGTTTAACAGATACCTACTTGCACGATGAGATAATATGAAAATTCTATAGTATTGAATTTGAAAAAAACTATTATACAACAATACTAGCCATAAGCCCTACCCGTGTTGTCATTTAATGTCATGTCATTTAATGTTGTTATGTACTCAAAACCCTTGGTATAATAATTACATATATATGTTTATGAAATTAATTATATGTATGCAATCCAATTGTTAAGCGCAGTGGTAGCCACAAACTTAAGGGGAGCCATGGGATGCCTTTAACTTATCTAAGATAAGTTTAAATTAAAAATATATTTTCTGGTCTTACAATAGATTTGTATCAAAGTAAAATTTAAGAAATATGTTTTCTTCAGTTCTTATATTAAATCAAAATGCAATGAGTATAATAGAAATGGGTATAATTTTTAAAGGACTTGTATAATTTTCACAACACCGGCTAATTTCATAATAACAATACTTAGGTAACTGTATTTGAGTCTGAGTGAAATGATACTAGGTTAGACAGCTCAAATTGTACGCACCGAAAAGCGCAGTGTGGGACGGCCCCCAATATATGGAAAGACGTTGCTGGGAGCCGTTGGTGCAGGTCGCACAAGCATAAGGTAGCCTATGTTCAGTAGAGGCCGTCTTATGGATGATAATGATGATGATGATGAATCAGATAAGGCTTAAAGTATGGTATAATTGCTGGGCAAGCCTACTCTATCCAAAAACATGCTTTAGGTAATAACAACGCCTGCGTCTATACAAGACGAGTATTGTAGTTTGGTCTACAATAAATCTAAGTATTATTATTTTCGACACGTATGTAATGGACTCTTGGCTAGAGACAGTATCTCTTTTAAGACAGATTGCACTCATACACATTTGCTACTTTAGTGTCGCTATTTTCTTTTAGCAAGTCCACAGCCACACACATTGATTTATTGTGGTCGATAGTTTTGTGGGGGTGAACAACATTATTTCAACAGAGGAAACCTGATATTCTAATAGCCCGTTTCAGCAAATACAGATTATTTTCCTAGTGTAAAATAAAATCTGTGAATTCGCATTTCACAAGTTCAGAGTTTCTATTTGGGTCACATTTCAACGCGAGAAAGAAAATTAAAACATTTCTTTTCAAATCTCAAAAATCTACCAACTTTTTTATTGTTGCACTTTGGTTCTTGGAAACGGACGAGGTAGGCACTAATGGAGTAATGCTTCAGGCAATTTTCGCCAGAGGTAGGTAATTGAATGCAGAAGGTACATGGGTTCCGATTTCTCTTTGTTCTGAGCATTGTGGGATAGTTTTTATTGCTGTCTGGTTATTTCACTCAAAAATGCACTTTTTATATTTTCTTTCATTTTATTCTCTTAGTAATTAAGCGCGTCACATATGGTAAAGATGGAATAACATTTAATGACAAGGTAAAAAAAAATATTCAAAATCACATAGGAATTAACGTCGACAGCTGAAAAAGTTATAAAAAAATGTGTAGTGTAAATATCACTCGCCACACAATCCAATAGACCAACAAACACGACGAAGATAAGCTAGACACGCGGTAGCGTGTCTAGCCAAGTTCAAGCTAACAGAACTAGCGAGCAACACCGTGTGTAATATTACACAAACCATTTGGAGCCACTTTTGATCATAACTCAAAAGTTATTTCACATACACATATCAAATAAATTTCAGGACTAACCATTGAGCTTGGCACCCATTTAGATCTCACTTCTTTTGTCGTTGAACTCAACAACCAAGGCATATATGCCTTATGAGAGCCAAGTTCAATATTATGATATATCATAATATCTTACTTACTTACTTATTAATACTTACTTGGCTCTTATTTCACATTTATGTTTTTGATGGGATATATATTTTCATTATACATTATTATATTATAATACATTACGAAATGCTCCTTGTTTTGTTCATTTATGCAAAACAAATTACGTGTTACTTTTCTTACATAAATAATAAAAGTAACACATAACTCAAAACTGAATCGAAACTCAAGCATAAATATTCGACAGTTATGTAATTGGGAGCTGTCACAAAATCTAACCTTGAGTATCGATTCACGCTTGAACACAATTCTGGATCTTATTAAGATAAGATAAGAGAGAGAGAGTTAAGACTCGGCATTGGTTTATCAAATCCAGTCGAGGCAATTGTGTTCTTAGTAATGTGGGAGCTTTTGACCAAGGTAAACCTTATGACCAATAAAAGTCCTTAAGATTTTAATATTAGAAAACTTTCGTTATTGATTTCAATCATTATTATAAATACGGGATTTATCAGGTACCATCATATCGGTGTATCGATCGACAGTGTTTCGGTTCAATTCGTGAACCTTTATCAGGGTGAGTGCGATCCACTCCCAATAACGTCTCGCCTCGCCCTGATGAAGGTTGACGAATTAAACCGAAACATTGTCGGTCGATACACCGATAAGACGGTACGTGATAAATCCCGTATTTATAATAATGATTTTAATATTAATCCAAAAAAACTTCATAGAATACACAAAAAATAAATAAATAAATATTGCTGGACATTTCACACAGCGCTATCTAGCCCCAAACTAAGCAGAGCTTGTACTATGGGAACCAGATAACTGATAAATTACTAATATACTTTTTTTTAGATAAATACATTTTTATTTTATTTTATTTTAAACAAAATCCACAGTTCTTAGTATATAACAGGTGTATCTTATGTTAAAACTTACAGCCAATAAAGGATTTACATTTTAAAATTCAAATACTTATACATTGACGACGTACATACTTATAATATGTATATAGAAAAACACCCAGACGCGGAACAAATATCTGTAGATCATGCAAACATTTGTTTCGCGGCTGGAATCGAGCCCGCTACCTCCTGCGTCTCAGCCGGCTATACGTCCATTGCGCCACGGAGGTCGTCAAAATATTAAAGTAAAAGTACGAAATATTTGCTGCACGTTGTGAGTAAGAATATATCAGATAATATCCTGGTAATAAAACTGCGACATTTTATCAATAAAACAATAGATTCAGCTCAACATACCGTCGACATACGCCTATCTATCTCAATAAATATTTTTATAACTCAGTGATCAGGAAAATGTTCCTGTTCATAAAAGCAAAACAAAAGGTGAATTAAATCAACAGACATAATTCAATTTCACAAAGAATCACTACGTCTTGTTTACCTCATATATATTTTATAAGCAACGTCTGTCTGTAATATTTTAATCAATGTTTTAGTCTGGACGTGCATTTTATGACTTTTTACCGACCGCCACATGAGGCGCCATACAATTTAAATCATGTATGCAGGCACTTTTTTATATCTACTCATTTGTTTATTTTTTTTTCTCTTTTTTTTTCTCTAACTTATCTCGTCCCACTGTTGGGCAAAGGTCCCACCTAAGTCCATCCAAGCATCCCTAGCAGTCGATATCTGCCACCATCCTCTTTGGAAGGTGTCGAAATCGTCCCGCCAACGCTTTCTCGACCGACCCCGACGTCGCCTTCGGTCTTCACACGTCCATGGTGTTACAATATGACCCAATTTCTCGGAGTGCATTCAGGCAACATGGCCCAGTCCCAGTTAAGTCCAGCCGATCTCTTCCCTACATGTGTAATGCCGGTAAGTGAGCGCAGCATGGTGAGCACACACTCGGTCGACACGTTTAAAGCCGAGAATGCTCGCTCCATTGCCCTTTGACAAATACAATTTGACTTATGGGTTTCAGTCAGAGACCATGTCTACGCACCGTAAGTTAGGATGGCCAGGATAAACATATAAAAATATAAAATATGTATGTTATACGTTTAGTACATGTCATAATATGTTTATTTTAATAATTTAGTTTATAAATCTCACGTTTTATTACACTAAGTACTTATTAGTCGCATCAGTATTGTGAATAATTATTACATTATTTACTTCGGCTATAAGGTTATACAACAAATTGAGATCTCTAAAGTACAGTTGAAAAACAGGTTCGTGCGATTATTACACATTTATCGCGCCAAAAACACAGATTTTTATTCTCTCAGAAAATTTAATTTTAAAATTATTCATATAATCAGCATATATTAAGCAATTATTCATCAACTACGCCAAAACCACACAAACACTAAAAACTGCAGCGCCGATATCATCTCGTCGACTGCGAAATAAGGCGAGGAACGGCGGGCGGAGCGGTGCGAGCTATGGCACGCACACATACATAATGGACAGTCTATTCACTCACACATTGATAGCTTGGTCATCAAGGCACAGCGCGACAGCAATAGATTTGTCAAAAACCTATTTGTCCGATGTCTTGCTGCCCGGATTTCCTCATAATATGTTACAGCACTAGCTTACTCGCCCGTGGCTACGCACGCCTGTTTTTTTAATAAAAACCTTACCTTCTAGGCAGTAGTGTAAAAAGTACGCTATATCTCACTCCCGGTCATAATCTATTTATAATACCAAATTTCATAGAAATCGGTCCATTTAGCCGTGAAAACATTACAAGAGACAGAGGGATATACTTTCGAATTTATAATATTAGTAGGTATGGATTAACTTTTGTAGAAAGTTTCTTGAGCTCAAATCCATTGGCATGTTGAGATCAAGATGTTTTGTCCTACTTGGCGTATAACTTACTTCACAAAACAGGTCAAATCCGTGCAGAACAACGAGAAAAAAAAACAGTTTTTCAATAAAATTGGGAAGCTTCCCATAGCCTGTAAGTTATACCCGGATTACCATAACTTAGTTTTGCAACAGATGCAAATCGCTGAAAATTTCTCGCCCATCTGCATGTCTACTAACGGACCAAAGTGCAAGAATGGAATTTAAAATGTTCTCAATTTATAATTTTTGAAATGTTATTTACTATTGCGCGTCTTTTGGTTTTTCTTCTTTTGCTATAATTCTCATAGCCAAGATATTGTAAACATTTTTTGTAGCATTTCTGAAACATTTCAGCAACAAAAAGTGAAATAAATACTGTTAAAGATAGAAAAGAGAGCACTCTTGGAGGTTTTAAAGTTTATTAAATTCGAGTAAACGAAAATGCAGAAACACACGTTATACATTTTTAATTCAACTTGTACTGCTGTTTTATACAAAAACAATGCAGAATATATCTCGACTTCAAACTAATAACAAAACATTAAAAAAAAAAAAAAAAATAACTGCATAAAACAAAATCATTAAATTTTTTAGAAGTTAATGACGTGTGCGGATAGAGCGAAGTGTAGAAGAACGACCAGGAAAGCTGACCCCACGACCTTGTGGGATACATAGCTGGGAAAAGAGAGAGAATGACGTATGCTAATGAAATGATGAACTAATTATTTTTTAGCAAATAAAACACCAATTACCTTTCGAAACTATCATAGTTATGTTATCTATTATAGTTATCTATTGTCACTAAATCATAGAAAATATCCCGTTTTTAGTGAAAATAGAAAACACCAATTCATGTTCACTATTCCGTCAACTCTGCAATACGAAAGTTTTTACACATCAGGATTGGCTCTTAGCTCAAACTAACTTACATTTTAAAGCACCGTTAAAAGTGTTAACTCCTTTGGGGCTAGGTTAACCATCTTGTCTAGTAGCAGACCCTCAAACAGACGCTTCTAAGTTATCATTTTTAAAGCTTTAAGTAGGTACTTTCTAGAATATTCCAACTCTGCTTTTAAACGTTTGTAAAGTTTCCACGCAACCCTCGAGACACCCGAACTATTCGAATGCCGCAGACGTTTGGGAGTCACCGAAAATTTGCCATAAATAGTTTTGGATGACTTCCAAGTCGATCTGCACTCGTAGACAAATGGTATCGAAAATAATGAAACCTTTGTTATAACTGGCCTCGAGACGTGCAGCTTTGATTAAATAAATAAGTAGGTAAATAAAATGTTCATCGAAAAACATGTAGTTATATAAATAAAACCAAATAGAAAAGATTGTTAGGTCATGATGGGTTGAGGCTGTACGCAGCGTGATAGCGTCGTCGTCGGGGCACAGTGCTTATTTCGTATCACCGTAAAGGAATTTTTCCTCTTCATTCTCGCACCGTGATGATCCAATTATTCGTACCTAAAATGAAATAAGCTAAGTTTTTCGTCATTTTTAAAACACGAGTAGGTAAGCAAGACACAATTCTTAGTCCAAATAAACTATATTCTATGTTTAAGTTTTGTTTTCGTTATACATGGCGTTTTGTATTTCCGACAGTCTTTTATCTAGTTTAGAAGAGCACCAAGTTGACACTGCTTCTTGTGCAACTATTTCGATCATGAAAGCCTTTTATTTGGGCGGAGAATGTTTTGTTACAGCCGCATTCAAAAATAATAAGGTCTACTCGATCGGCTTTATTTAGGTGTGAAAAAATACGAATAAAATGTTCTTATTTGTACGCGTATAATTACTAATTTTATTTTAAAACTTAGAAGATGTACTAAATAACATTTACCAATTAGAATTTTAATTTTAAATTAGTGAATAAAACAATCTGTATCTTAACGAATTTTTCCAAGAACTTTTACTTTTTAATCGTAACAATCCTAACACTAATCAACTTACACGACTGCTAGAATTTTTATTTTATTCGTAAATATGCCTATCAACGGCGAGATACTGTGAACCCTACTATTACGTATATAATAAACTAGCTGACCCGCCGAACTTCGTACCGTATTGACATGTATATGTCACGGGCGGCCAACGTACATCGCCTTGATAGAATTGTCAATCGGCCATCATTAGCTGCATCTATGTATGAGAAAATAAAATTTCTTCATAATTTCTTTTTGCGTGAAATTTTCCGATATTTTAATAGTTATTCTGCTATATGGGCGGATACAAATCCAACAAATCAAACATCATCAACATCGGTCTAGCCGTTCTTGAGTTATAAATGTTGTAACTAACCCGACATTGTTATAATATACTACATCTACAACAACAAAGTTGACGTGCTTCTGCTTATCTAACAATACGTAAATAAACTTTTGTCAGAGCTAAACCAAAGTTCTTTTTAGAGCTACATTAAACTTATTGTTTCTTAACAAACAAACAAATGTCGTACGTGGATTATTGACCCCTCCACACCGCCGGCGCCACCCGGCGTGGACGCGTAGTTCCGCCGGTGTTGCCAAGGTAAGTTTTAAGTCTTCAGCGCCAAATAACCAAATTAGTCGGGTGTATTTTTTTGCTCGGGGTTTCTCTACGGGATCGAATCAGAAATGAGGAGATACGTAGAAGAACTCAAGTCACCGACATAGCCCGACGGATTAGCACGTTGAAGTGGCAATGGGCAGGCCATATAGCGCGCAGAACAGACGGCCGATGGGGCCGAAAGGTTCTCGAGTGGAGGCCACGGACCGGCAAGCGCAGCGTAGGACGTCCACCCACAAGATGGGCAGACGACTTGGTAAGAACCGCAGGTCGGCGTTGGATGCAGGCCGCTTCCAACCGCAGTTCCTGGAGATCAATGAGGGAGGCCTTTGTCCAGCAGTGGACGTCCTACGGCTGATATGATGATGATGATGTTTTTTTTATTTTTTTTCTAAATTATTACTATTACATGATTGTGACCAAATATCGATACTTTATCCCACACTTAATGATCTGGGTTTTTGTTACATATTGTATAGATAATGCGTATAGTTTAGACATCGATTGACATTGAAATCTTCAACATCATATCAGCCATAAGGCGTCCACTGCTGGATATAAGACTTTATCATATCGTCTTTCTATTTGTGGTCTCACTTACTAGTAGTCAATATACTTACGCTTAGATAATTTGCAGTTGTTGTGTATGGAAAATAATCGAATCTAATCTAAAGAGTCCGCTGTATCCCTCTGCTGGGCAAAGGCCTCCCTTTCTTTCTTCCATTCATCCCAGCTTCTATCGACCAGTTCACACTGTACGCGTCAAATTCGTCTTGCCATCTTTTCCTGCACCGGCCACGCGGTCTTTTTATTTTTTAATTTACTTATTCATTAGACACCAATTCATTGATACATGCAGTCAGGTAGATTATTAACAATATCTTATACCTGAATGAATTGTCTTGCGCCTGTTTGGACATACTCGGTGGTTATTCTAGCCCACAATCGACATACGTGTCCCACTCAGTCTCATTTCAATTTGGCTGCTTTTTGGGTAACATCGGCGATTTAAAAATCATGACGGATATTATTAGCGTTTTCTTCTTCACTACTTTATTGGAGAAACCTCGCGGGAAACTGTTACCTAACGTTTCAAAAACGATATAAATGGTATATTTTTCTTGCAACATGGGTAGGTATCACAACACAACATTGTTTATGCTCGATGTTTTCCGGAAGTTCAAATTGAACTCAACTTTGACACTAATAATAACCGTCGCTGGTCACCTGTGTGTGACACCTTTGCATCGACACCCTCACACGTATATTAATGTGAAGTTATAGATCTCAGTGCATTAGAGGTTGGTAAACAAGCAAATACAACATTTCTTGTTCTACCAAAATTACATTAGCTCAAAAATAATTCACTGTTCCATGACCTTTCATTTTGTTGCAGGGTGCAGTTCCTTCGCGAAAGAGTTATGGACGAAAATGAGTATGTAATGGAATAAGGTTAACTAAAATAATCGCATCGCAGAATCATGCGCAATAACCGATAGAAAGTTATGTATAGAGGAAGAAAACTTGCAACTGGCAAATTGCAGCAATCATAACGTTTATTTACGGAGAAAGTAATATTGAATTAGCTCAATCAAGAAACTTTTGCGTGAACATTAGTAGAGCCAGACTTGCACAATTTTTACTTGCCTGAATAAACCCTTGCACACATATTTTTCAATACATAAAAGCATCACATTCTGTGAATTTACTACGAGGCATCAAAAAGTAGTTCGTTATTTTGATATAGGTACTAAAAATTCTGTTTCCAATCAATATGAACCTCGTTGTCACGTCCGTTGTATCAATGCTACATACGAGTATGTCACATGTTACGATGAAAAACACCCTATTTTTGCATACCGTGCTACGGTATCAAACTGATATTACGACGGTGCTTTGTATTTCATAGGAATGTTACTAGTTTAGTGTTTTCGAGTAATATTGAATTCGCGTTGCTGATCCCTGACTATAAAACAAGTATCGGAGGATATGATTATGTTATTAGTGTGTTACAACACAGACACAACAAAGTAATAAAAATTTACAATGGAGGCCTATGCCCATTAGTGGACGTCCTTTGGGTGACATGATGATGATGATGATATCCACCTTTTCTTAAGAAAAAGGGTATTGACAGACAGATACGGACAACGAAGTGATACTATCGTTGTTACTGTTTGTATTACAGCTGTTTCATAATGTATTTTATTTATTATTAGTATATTTATTATAATAGAATATATATGTCCAATATTTATAATAATATTACCTACCCTGGTATCTATTATTTTATTTTGCTTATGTAAGTATACCTACAATTAAATAAAAAGCTTAAGTTATAAAGCTACCGTCCTTTAACGTTCTCGTAAAATCCAGTCCATCCAAAGGTTGTCTGGAAGAGATCGCTTTTAGCGATAAGACCGCCAATTGTACTATCGCGTGTCTAGTTTTAAGTGTTTAATTATGATTTGTTAATTTAAGTGTGGTATACAATAAAGCGTTTTCTATCTTTCTATCTATCTACTATATATAAATTTGTATCGAAGTAATAGCAAACTGATAAGGCTAGCGCCTGGAAACCCAAGCTTTGGATCCTTCAGACACAAGCTCTAGATTTGATTATTCAAGACAAATGAGATACAAGTGAAAGCTAATAACTTATATAGAAGCTGAGGGGTCAAAAAAATTGGCAATTAACTAATTTAAAAACTCAATTAAACAAAATCTTTATAAAAAAACCTACTATAGAATATCGGATAATTTAGATGATGGAGATGCTTGAGATTGAAATTGCTCTAACTCGTTCAACATGTTACAATTTAAACGTAATTTATTTCCTGTATTGTTATGTATTGTAAAAGGATCATTAAAAAATAACCAGCCTTGTTTCTTGCGTTTCTTTCCTGGCTTGGTCGCGAAAGAACATGCAATAAAATTTACGTTTCAAAGTGATCCTTGTGGTTTTAATTAATAAAATATTTTGACTGTGACTTTGACCCAGTCGTCTTGCGATGTAGTCTTATTAGTAGGACTACTAATCTAATGTTGAACTGCGATATAACCTTCCAAGAATCTTTCTCTGTTAAAATAGATATTGCTGGACTTCACGTTTTGATCGGATTCACGTGTTAAGCAGGTTGCCAGCTTGCCAGTTCCTTAGAAAAACTACTAAATACCTACTCGATAAATATCACCAGCTTTAATAATGAGAGTATCCGAGAGGGGCAGTTAAAAAAACCGCACTGGTTGTTTCTACAGAAAACTGCGACTAAAATTGTAAGATACAATAATAGAACACAGTTAGACAGTTGAGTGGTTGTTAAATGTAAATTTTGAACTTAACCACTCTCTTTCGTATTTATGAGATTTGGTCTTGTTTGCGCAACTCATGAAACTTCTTCCATTTATCTCGTTCTATGGCGGTCTGTTTTTCCTTCTTTTGTGACATGACAACAATCTTCTCCTTTATTTGGCTTATTTCGCTTTTTCTCTTTCTCATTTTTCTTATATTTTTCTTTCCATAATTATCTAACTATTCAATGAAACTTTGTACCCTCTTTTTAAGCTTATTGTGCTCACAAAGGATGGTAGATATGGCATAAAAGTAGTTAAAGTTTATACAGAGAAAGAGGAACGAATGCTTAAATTAAGCTGAAAAAACCAGACAAGTGCGAGTTTTAATTTTAACTCGATATCTCCACGCGTTCCCTTAAAAGGGTTTCAGGCAGACAGACAGACACACTACAAAGTGATCCTATAAGGGTTCTGTTCATTCCTTTTTAAGCACGGAACCCTTAAAAGTAATGAATTATGGTTAAATTTTAACTGTGCACCACTGGCAGCTAGTTCTTATAAGCTGTCTTGTCGTTAATTCATTAAATTCATTCACTCTTTTCAATAGAAGATCAAAATATTAGGGTAGCACCCAGTTTAATGTGAGGACAGTCAAAGTCTACAAAGAGAATATGCCCATCATGTGCCAGTACGGTTTCAACAGTGAACATGGCTGGTCAGCAGCTAAGCTTTTGAGAACCAAGATAAAAACAAAACATGTTTTCATTGTAAATGCGTCAGACAGACCAAGAACAACTTGGATCTATTTCTACTGAATTTCAATTTGTGGAACTGTCGTGTCAGTGGATGGAAAAGTTCAGAATAGCTGACCTCACTCAGTCCACTTCTGTTATTTTGGACAACTGTTGAACAACGAACAAACGTTGTTTTAGAAGAAAATAAATGTATAACTCAGGATTTCAAGGAAAAATATACAATTTATTAAGTACTAGCGACCTGCCCCGGCTTTCCACGGGTGCAATGCTGATATTAAATATACTACAGAATGTCTTTATTTATTAATTGTATATTTGTATATTAAATGCACAATTTATTTAAAGTACTTAGTTGGATAAGGATTAATGCTGTATTGCTTAAAATCGCTTTGTAAATAAGCCATTATTTCTTGTAAAAAGTAAAGGATAAAAAATGGTTATTGTGGGATAGTATTTTTCAAACTTTCGCGATCACTGTACAGAACTATTGATTAAAACGGGTATTTATCGCGTTTTTATTTGTTATCCCGACGTTTCGGTTGTGTTGCAACAGTCAGCCCGAGACCATGACTATGGCAACACAGCCGAAACGTCGGGATAACATATAAAAAAGGTACATACGCGATAAATACCCGTTTTAATAAATAATTATTGTGGGTTATTCCTAAGAGATAGATCTATACCATTAACGATTTTTTTGTAGAATTCTTTAAGGTGTACAACACTGTAGTACATTATTTTGATCTATCTCGTAGGGTTCAGCCAGCGTTTGCAATGTAAGCGCAAATCAATGTGTTTATTTACGACATCACATTAGAAACCTTAATATTATCTGTGTTTCTCTATTATATTATGCATGTATTATACATACAAACCTTTCTCTTGAATTAATCTATCTACTTGAAAAAACCGCATCAAAATCCGTTGCGTAGTTTTAAAGATCTAAGCATACATAGGGACAGACAGCGGGAAGCGACTTTGTTTTATACTATGTAGTGATATTGATGATGGCTTAAGTGTAATTAGGGCGCTAATCTAAAAGTTTAAGAAAGCGTTAATCTTTTAATAAGTATCTAGGTAAAATCACTCAGTTACTTAAATAATAATCAAAAGCATCCCTGTATAAATAGAGTTTTTATTAAGTACTAAAGATAAAAGTGAAGTGTTCACTGAACAGTTAACAGGAACGATAAAACTTGAACACCTTAGTCACTTAGGTGAGCATCTAACAATATAACTTTATCCAGTTTATTCGAAAGCGATAATGAGCCAACAATGCCTTCCAACTGTTGGTCTATTATGCGACTAATAACAAGAGCAATTAATAGTGTAACGGCTTACGAGGTTTGTGCTGCAACCGCATTCGGCCGAGTAATCCGGTTAACTCACTCCAGCATCACCTTACAGCCAATTTTCAACTCTATATTTTGGTGATAGGACTCCAGATCTGTAAAAACCTTTTAATACTGCATGATCAGTCTGCCATTTAAATTGCTATTACAGTTATCAACTCTATATTTCTTGCGATAAGGATTATAATGCAGTTTTTGTAATTCAGCTCTACCGCGTTGGCATTATGCTATTCATTAGGAAGGTGGTGTAAATGTAATACTCATTAAAGTAATATGAACTGTGATTTTAACATTGATCTCTTCACAGAAAATGTATTTTAGCGAAAATTTCAAATAACTTTAAATGTATGTATCATCATCATCAGCCCTTCTTATCCCACTTCTGGGCATAGGCCTCTCTTCGTTGTCGCCATTCGCCTCTGTCCTGCGCTGTTCTAACCCACATACGACCTGCGATTTTTATAATGTCGTCGACCTATCTTGCTTGTGGTTGACCTACGTTCCTGGTTCTATCTCTGCGCCACCACTCAGTCAGCACCATGGTCCACTTGTCAACGCCGCGCCTGGCCAGCTGGCCACATGTCCTGCCCAACTCCATTTTAGTCCCATTATACGCTTGACAACGTTTGGAACTTTAGTTCGCTTGTGAATTTCGGTATTGGGGACTCGGTCTAGCAGTGTAATGCCGAGCATGGCGCGCTCCATGGCACTGTGCACAGAATTAGAGTATACGTATTTATTACATAATATTTCATGTTTTTCAGTACTTGCTTAACTTATCTAATCGCAAACCGTAATTTTTTCAAACTAAATTTTGATTCACGTCTAAAACTGAGAAGTAGCATTTGTTCCAATGTGGGATGTGGAAGAGTTTGTGGAACATTTTGCGTTCTTCAGACAGTTTTGTGTTGTAAGCACGTGTTAATGTGCACTATGTTGCCCAACACTGGTGATTTCGGCTTTATGATACACCTCGAATCACACAACACTCTCACGTATCACAAAACATTTTCACTAGTGACCGGAAAAATACTTACGTATTTTTGCCGCCAAGCAGTTATGCTGGCATTGCTGTGTTTCGGTTCGAAGGGTATGTGTGCTGGGGAAATTACAGGTACATTAGTCTTGTCACCAGTATTTTTAAATGTGAATTCCTGCGGTCTGTGACATTGCAGACAGAAGCAGACAAGCCTGCACTGACGCATCGTTGAAAGGATCACGTCTGTGGCATCACACTGACCCACGGACTCGTCTGTAGCGGTTTGTCGGATCCGTCGCGAGTCGGTAACTTCAAAGGTGCGGGGTGTGATTTGCGAGGCACGTGTTACATTCTCTTTCATTTGGCAGTTTTCGAATGTCAAATCGGTATCGAATCTCGGATTCGCACAGACAGACACGCACCGTAGGAAGAGCCTCGGTGCGTAGCTGTCTTTAGCCGTCGGCTGTGCGTGGTATCATTCGTAAAATGACAGACCGTGGGAAGCCACTGCTAGACGTAATCTGTGACCGAATGCAATCGTTATAAGAAATCACTTAGGTATAAAAAAAAATCACAGAGTAAACGTCCGTGACATCCAAATTAGCATCCTAAGTATTGATCTGATAAAGCTTCTGAAATCCGATTAAAACAAAATCATTGAATTGGACAGGATATTTTATTTGTTGTTTTAACGTCCCAATTTAATAACGCCCAAATCATTTTACCCATTTGTTCCAATATCAGTCAATTAGGCAATCAGTTAACAGAATAAGCCAATACTTGGAAACTACAGCTTCAGGACGCTAAACTCTACTTCCTCGGACGCTGCGTTAGGCTACGAATTGTTATAAATCTGTTTAATGGTTGTATTACATTGTAGCTGCACGGATGCGGCACGGCAACGACACAGCTGCACCACAGCACCGCGTCAAATTTCGGCTACCGCTCGCCGCCCGCGAGGTGCCAGCTCGTTGGCAGCGCGTCGTCCGCGAGGTGCCAGCTCGTTGGCAGCGCGCCGATCGCGAGGTCCCAGCTCGCTGGCAGCGAGCCATCCGCAAAGTGTGTAGCTTACTATCACCGCGAACACGTATTCGTGAATGAACACGCCTAGGACTCGCACGACTTCATAATGTCTCAATTTACATTGCGCAATCTAGTAATAATCGCTATTGCTCTCGATGAAGAACAGAACAATAAAAAGAGGAGAAGGAAGGAAGAGGCGACGCGACGATGTTTAGCTGGCGGCTCGCAGTCGGCGCACTGTACGCACGCGGTCTCCTCGCTTACAGCGTGCGGTCTCCGCGACTAGTCGTATGGTAGCTGTAAGCGCGCTGCCTGCCCACCGGCGGCTTTTTATAACAAGTAAATTGCTGGGTTGGAGCCGTGCTGGATCCGTGCCGTTATAATGTAATACAACCTTAAGCTGTCAGAAGTTCATCATGGATTAAAAAACGATCACGCACTTATAAACCATACATGATTTTTTTATGTTTTTGACAGTTGTGTAATAAAGTTGACTTATAACCAAATTGCTTGATAGCTATGTTACATTTTTAACATTGATTAGTCAAGGTTTGACGCAATCTAGAAAATATACTCGAATATTTCTTAAGCATCATCGATTACACTTTTTGCTCGCTTTATAGCGATCCCCAATTTATTGATTTTAGAAGCCATTGAAGCAATTAGGTATGCGTACATAATATATAATACATTACCTTCCTGAATGAAGTATAGTCCATAAGTTTATAAAGCGGATGTACACACGGCTACACATCAAGCTATACAATTCCAGTATAAGCTGACCTCGCATTGTGTAGGCTTTTCGTAGAATGAGAGGTTAGCTTATACTGGAGTTGTATAGCTTGATGTGTAGCCGTGTGTACGTATTAGACGAAACTTATGTGAGGATGTATCAGATATTTTTGAAGTTATATTTCAAACAAAAATTGTACTATCTATGCGGTGTAAAATTCATAACTATTCGACGTCTCTTTATTACTCTGTGTTAGTATTTATCTTTTCCTGTGATTTGCTTTGTTCATTATATTGTGCTATGTTTTGTTCCTGGCTTTAATATTTTATATAATAACTTAGATGTGAGAAATAATTGTAACTATCAAAATATGGACCATATAGGGATATATATATATTTATGGTAACACTTTAAATCAAATCATATCATTTATTTTTCACAGACCGTCCTATGCATGTCTGTTGTTAACACTAAATTATCACTATCTCCCTCTTAGGTTATAAACCTGTGTTGTGGGAAGGTAGTTTCTTTCATCCGATTATATACAGTAGGTACTTAAGAGTATTTAACAAAATATATTAATATAGATAAATAATATATATATAAATAATAATACGTACCCCAAAAGCAAATAAAGAACCCTTATTTATAGGACAACTTCGTTGGTTGTCCGTCAAGACCATTATTCTCAGAAACGCGTAGAGATATTAATACCAAGTACGGTCTACGGTCCCTTAGAGCTGTACAAAACTCAAGCGTCTTAGTCAAATCGATCCAAAATACGTCTTTTTTTGTCGCATATTTTGCTCGCAAATAAATCAAAACCTATAGGGTTCGTTGACCTAGAATAATGTAATTTGGTAAGACGCAAGATCGTACAGTACGAGTGAAGAATAAAATCCGAAAATCGTTAAATTAGTATTTTTAACCTATAAAAATAGTATTTTTTACAGAACCTTCGGTCCGCGAGCCAGACCCGCACTTGTCGGTCTTTTTAGGGCAGCCATGCTTAACCGGCTGGTACTTTTGCTAAATTATTCCAGTTGTTATGTTGTTCTATATGCTCACCTAACTGTGATTAATGTGATCCAATTTGTATCTGTTGAAATGAAAATTATTTGTCCTCTCCCCATCTGCTTGATTGAATCACATCAAGCACGGTCACTATGGTGCCTAATTAATGGGATTTTCTAAATAAAATGGTCAACTCAATGTAAATCTATTTAATCAAAGTCAATTTCCAAGAATCACTAAATTACACAGGTGATCCGTTTGGATCTAAATTTGATGCCCAAATAACCTTAATAAATAATAAATAAAAGCGGCCAAGTACAAGTATACTCGCCCATAATGGGTTCCGTAGCAGCAAGTAACATAATATAAAAGTTCTTGTAGTTCGTTGTAACTTTTTTTATTTTGAGTTGATTGAATGAAAGGTAAATTCCGGTTTCCGATTAATAACGTATTAAAAAAAACTACTTACTAGATCTCGTTCAAACCAATTTTCGGTGGAATGGTGCATGGTAATGTACATCATATATTTTTTTTAGTTTTATCATTCTCTTATTTTAGAAGTTACAGGGAGTGACACACATTTTACCACTTTGGAAGTATCTATCGCGCAAACTATTCGTTTTAGAAAAAAATGATATTTGAAACCCAATATATTTTTGAAGACCTATCCATAGATACTCCACACGTATGGGTTAAATGAAAAAAAATGGAGTTTCAGTTTTATGTATGGGGAACCCTCAATATTTTTTTTTCTATTTTTGTATGAAACTCTTAATGCGGTTTACAGAGTACATCTAGTTACCAAGTTTCAACAGTATAGTTCTTATAGTTTCGGAGAAAAGTGGCTGTGACATACGGACGGACAGACAGACAGACAGACATGACAAATCCATAAGGGTTCCGTTTTTTGCCATATGGCTATGGAACCCTAAAAATGTGACCTTTCTACGCATCGCTAACAATGCCTACGGCGAACGGACGGCCAGCTATCTTGTTCCTCGGCTTATCAACACCCTATCCTCTGACGTACGTGCTAATCTGATACCTAAAAATATGAAATCCAAAGTAAGGAAGTACTTTATGAGTCAAGTTTAATTTTCTTGGTTCATCCAAGGCGGTGCGCCACCGCTATATGGTAGAAATACCTCCCATTCGCACAAAGCGGTTCTCTTCGACCTTTATTATGCGCACTGCCAAAAATTGGAACGCCTTGCCAGAGTCTGTGTTTCCAAGTAGCTACAGCCTGGGTATCTTTAAGTCGAATTAGGTCGAGTGAATAGGTTTCTTATAGGCAAGCGTGTACCATCGTAGACTGCATCATCGCTTACCATCAGACGAGATCGTGGTCAAACGCAAGCCTAAAATGTATAAAATAAAATCCATAAAATTAACCACACACATTAAAACCTAAACCACAAAAGTACTTACCTGGCCCCTGCTTACCTACATACTTATATTTGTATTGCTTGTATTTTGTGTAACAATTATCACCATCATATAAATATATATCTAATTTTGACATAATTTTAACCTATTGTGGTTGAAAGTCATCTGTCAAAGTAAAAAACACCTAAAGTCTAACTTTTTAATAGCTGCAGTAAAATGACGTTTCTAAATGTCATTCCGTAAAATAATGTTGCCAGCCTAATCTCAATAGGGATGTGATTCAGTTCACAAAAATTAATTAAATAACATTATTATGACGTTTTTGTTTCATTTTGAATGTACCTCCCTATACTTCCACTAAAAAGATCAATCCTCTAGTATAGTAATAATAATAGGTTAAAAAAATACATTACAACTTAATATTAAATCTCAAAAAAAAAACCAAACTGATTATTCATTTATGATTCACTCATTTAGCTACATCCCTATTTATTTTTCTTCAAAAACTGGCAACCCACAAAACGTCATTTTACTGCAGCTAATAAAAAGTTAGACTATAGTGATGTAAACCCACGATCGATAGCATCAGCACAAATCTTAGTGGTGTTAGATGATATATTACTGAACGTATAACTGTAATCTTTGTTAAAATAGTAAAAAAATAAAAATAAATAAACTTTCGTTTTAATTTATTAGGTTAGTAAGCTTAGATTACCGGTACAGACGATAAGCCACTTACTAGTGTAGCACCACAAGGAAAATAGGTGGTAAGATAAAGTACAGCATCTCTTTGTAAGTTTGCTTAGCAACCCGTTGCTCCAGATTCACCTACTTCAGTTTGCGCATCGAAATCTTGTGTGCGAAGCAGGCATCCTGATTGAGTGCTGTTTGCACGCTTGTCGAAGCAAAACACAGAGCACATACTGAATACTTAGCACGGTTCTTCGAAACAGCTGGTGGTATGTTTAGTATTGCCTTGCAATATAAATTTACAAGGGCCCAATTCTACTTAACTGTTCGTTTCACTATGACAACGGTGTCGTCGAAAAATTACCAATATTGATACCCTTTGGTAGCTTTTAGTATAATATTCTACTAAAACAATATTTTTAATGGCCGCCGTTGCTATGACTACATTATAGAAAATTTAGCAACTTATGACAGGAACAACAATCATAATTCTTAAATAAAGGTTTGGCACCATATTAGTTTTTCTTAAACAGTCTGTCACTGCAATCACGACATTAATTTAAAAAACATATGCAGAATCGTATTACCTGATTTTAGAGATTGGTTTAATACCGGTAGCTTGAATATTTATCCAGTAATCGATACACTTCCGTTATCCGTAAAATAGCCGTGCCTTTGTGCTGATGCCGCTTAATCAGTTTAATAGGTACCTACCTACTTACATGATGAATGAATATGACTTGGTTACCTATTTTACACAGGCTGTTTCATTGATATTTTAGGATGTGAAATTAAGGTAGATTGAAAATTAAAATAATTGACGGTAATGAGCCCGTGTTTTAAATAAATGTCGTAAATGCGGTGACACGCAGTATAGTAGCACAATATTAGACCTTTATTTATCTTAGGGCCTATTCAGATGGCGTATGTAAAACGCGCAGGCGATGCGTGTGTTAGCGCCGAAGCGCGTTTAAAATACGCCGTTTGCATATACCATAATAACAGTTTATTATAGATTTTTTATCAGTCAACCGCTTAACCCCTACCTCACTTTATGGTAAGCGATGGTTTAGTTGAAAAGGCACGCTTGCCTAGAAAGAAGCTGTTCACCTGGAATTGAAGACTCCGAGATTATAATGGACTCTAAAAACAGACTTCGGAAATGAGTTCTCTCCTTACTCGTGCTAACAATGAAAATTAAAGCAAATTGTTTGGGACGGATAGTATGCCGACCACGTACAGGTGGTACTGTTCAGAACGTCTGGTTGTCAGGTGTTGGAAAGGGGAAGGAGGGATAGGGATATAAAAATTTTGCGTACATTCATCAAAATTAATTTAAAAATTAATTGTAAAATCTAAAAAAATTATGAAGGGAAAGGGAATAATCTTTTATTTCAGTAGATCGCTGAGTAACTCGCTTAGTGTCCCTTTTTCTTCTCGGCTTCCAATCTTCCATTTGTATTTGAATATTACATACCTTTTTGACTATTATGTACCTACTTTTTGTAGTTTTTAACATTTGGTTTGTAAGCCTCAAGAGTAAATATAGGAGAAAATCAATCATCAATTTTATATTAGGCTTCGTTCGTCTTTGAAATTATACAATAAGTCAGCAGATCAGTTGCTTCATGTGTACAGAATGTATTGTTTAGTCCACAGAACACAAAAAACGATAGAAGTCGTAAGTAGGCGGAGCCCGCGTAACACAAAGTACGCGGAGTTCCGCGCACTACAAGCTTCGCTCACTTCAGTCGTGTTTCAATTACTGTGGGGTAAACGTACTTCAAAAAAATATAAAAATGCCATACTGTGCCGTTTTGGAGTGTAAATATTATAGCCGAACCAAAAATTTAACAAATGGGGGTATATCCTATCACCGGTAAGTATTAGTTTATTGTTTTTTGTTAGTTTTGATTAAAATGCAAAATCGTCAAACAAATTAGACTGTGAATATACTCTTTAAGGTCGCGTTTCTCTTAAACCTCAACTTACGCTACTCAATTAGGGATGTGACCCCAATATACTGATGAATGTGTTATCGATAGCTATAATTCGTTACCCCCTATTAAAAGGTGTAGAAGTTTTAGGGCGTTAATTCCTTTTGTTGTTTTATTGATGATTTTTTCAATGCATTTTAGACCTATGGTGTGGAATATTATTATAACTTCTGTTTTCAGTTTCCCCAAGGCGCCAGACATAAAAAAAAACGGACAACTTATGAGTCATCCAGCATACAGAGTCCTGACCTGGCACCGTGTGACTTTTTTTCTGTTCCCAAAAATAAAGAACCAATTACCCGATCAACGGTTTTCATCACCAGAAGAGGCTGTCGAAGAGTATGAAAAAAATGTATCTGACGTCACCACTGGAGGAGTGGCACAAATGTTTTCAAAATTGGTTCAATTGTATTAAAAAGCGCATTGACGCAAAGGGAGAATATTTTGAGAAATAAAATATAAATTAATTTTTGACCAATAATAGTATTTTTGTATTATTGATTCCAGAAACTTTTAGTGTGCCCCTCGTTTATTAATTCAGTATTAATATTCCAGTAATGTAATATTTTTTTAAGTATTTATGAGTTGGAAACCTGTGATTATGTTATGAAAGAAAGAAAAGAAAAGCTGTTTATTTCGACCACCTATATTGCGTATCTACCTGACGTATCTATTCCGTTATCCATAGTAGGTTTGATGATAATCGATATCGATACATTCGTCTTGTATCCTGATAGGTACATCCACAGAACATAAAAAACAATAGAACTAGCATGATGACTTTTTACTATGAAAACCAGTGTAGCTAAACTCACACATGTAAAAACTAGCACACTTAGAAATAAAAGTTATAATTGGTTGAAAGAGAACGTTCAAAGAGGCCTAAAACCATAAAACCAATTTAACGGATATAAATTAATTAGAAATATGACTGATAATGCAATGGCTGTTACTTGATTACCCACAAAACAAAGCCACTGAACAACAGATAGCGCTGTCGGTAACGATTTTTGTTATAGTCTCTAACAGCAAAACATAAGATCGATAATACATTGGCTGTTATTCGGATGCTCAAATAACAGCGCTACTCACTTAGTGATGTACCAATGAGCATACAAGACGAATGTATCGATATCGATTATCACCTACCTCGAAATAGGTACGTCAGGTTATATTTGTGGTGGTCGAAATAAAAAGCTTTTCTTTTCTTTCTTTCTTAATATAATCACAGCTATCCAACTCATAAATACTTACTTATCAAAATATTATATTACTGGAATATTATACAGAGTGTATTTTTTAACTGTAACAGTACGGCAGCACCCATAACCAGAGGAGACACAGGTGCAGTTTCTTTTAAAACATCAGCTCGTTTTCGAAGAAAAACATTTTCGCATTAAATTTTTTTGGTCAAGTGTGAGTAGCGCCTTAAAATGAATCAAGTTGGTAATTTTTTTTAATGCCGATCGATGCAGTCCATTGTAAGAATTATTTTATTTTATTGGATAAAAAAAATCTGAACAGCGGAAGATAGTCAAATTTGATAAAAAGTATTCTCATACAACAGGACAAACAAAATTCCTTCTACAAACATTTTGTGTTACAGTAAAAAAAAACACTCTGTATACTGAATTATTATTTGACGGGCACACTAAAAGTTTCCGGAATCAATAAAAAAATACTAATATTGGTCAAAAATGAATTTATTGTTTCTCAAAATATCTCCCTTTGCGTCAATGCACTTTTTCATAAGATTGAACAAATTTTGAACACATTTGTGCCACTCCTCTGGTGGTGACGTCAGATACATGTTATTCATACTCTTCGACAGCCTCTTCTGGTGATGAAAACCGTTGATCGGGTAATTGGATCTTAATTTTTGGGAACAGGAAAAAGTCACACGGTGCCAGGTCATGACTCTGTATGCTGGATGACTCATAATTTGTACGTTTTTTTAATTTTCTTTATGTCTTGCGCCTTGGGGAAACTGAAAACAGAAGTTATTATATTATTTCACACCATAGGTCTAAAATACATTCAGAAAATCATCAATAAAATAACAAGGAATTAACGCCCTAAAACTTATACACCTTTTAATAGGGGTAACTAATTAAAGCTATCGATAACACATTCATCAGTTTATTGGGGTCACATCCCTAATTGAGTAGCTTAAGTTGAGGTTTGAGAGAAACGCGACCTTAAGGAGTATGATTCACAGTCTATTTTGTTTCAAGATTTTGCTTTTTAAACAAAACTAACAAAAAACAATAAAATAATACTTACCGGTGATAGGATATGCCCCCTTTTGTTAAATTTTTGGTTCGGTTATAATATTTACACTCCAAAACGGCACAATATCGCATTTATATATTTTTTTGAAGTACGTTTACCTCACAGTAATTGAAATACGACTGAAGTGAGCGAAGCTTGTAGTGCGCGGAACTCCGCGTACTTGGTGATACGCGGGCCCCGCCTACTTACGACTTCTATTGTTTTTTGTGTTCTGTGGGTACATCACTAAAGCAGTAGCAAAGTATTTTGGACTAGAGAGTAACAGCCATGGCATTATCAATCTTATTCTTTGCTGTTAGAGACTATAACAAAAATCGAGCCACAGCGCCATCTGTTGTTGAGTGGCTTTGTTTTGTGGGTAATCAAGTAACAGCCGTTGCATTATCAGTCTTATTTCTAATTAATAGAGACTAAAATAAAAATATTTTCTAAAGCGCCATCTTTTGGTTAGTAGACTTTAATTTTTTATTACGATTTATTTTATTGAATTTTAAACCATGCTCCCTTAGTCGCTAAGGTTTGATATCCCTAAAATTAGTTTTATGGTTTTATGACTTTTTGAACGTTCTCTTTCAACCAATTATAACTTTTGTTTCTAATTCTGCTAGTTTTTACATGTGTGAGTTTAGCTACACTGGTTTTCATAGTGAAAAGTAATCATGCTAGTTCTATTGTTTTTTATGTTTTGTGGTTTAGTCCATCTGTAATCCTTTAGTGGTTTTATCTACATTTTACACCACAGGTATTTTTATAAGAAAAATATTGCTGTGCTGTTCCAACATCTTTTTCTGCATATGATCTAATAGAGATTATATTTTTCTGGTTTAGGGTTTGTGTTTGTATGATCAATGCTATTTCTCAGAGTGCTACTTTATGTGGATGTACGATCCCAATGTAGTACCGTACATAAATATTATTTGATAATGTTCTGGAGTGCCACAAGAAAACAGTAATATTTAACGTAAACTGTTTATTCAATCAAACACGCTTAGCGACAGCGTCTTAGTCGCGCGGCGGATTACTCGTCACTCACTGTATAATAATGAAAACGCTGATCTTAGGAATTCGCAACTATTTCGATGTACATAACCGTACATATTACTAACCCTAAGAACAAGAACAGCCAAAAATGAGAAAAGTTTCGTACAAAAGTACAGTGAGTAAGTTGTTCAAAATAATGCAAGTATACAGTAAGTATATGAAATCAATGTAAAAGTAGTAAATTAAACATGAAAAGTAATACAAAATAAACTTAAGTACTTAATTAATCAAAACTAAATGTAACGTCTTGTCCTGGCTGTGGCTGTTGACCCCGCTCGCGTTCTGCCGGCGTCGGCTGGACCTCGTCCTTGGGCGCGCGTTCCACCAGGGTCAGTGCAGTCGGGACAAATTTTGCGTTTCTTCTCAAACATCGTTTCTTTAAAATCCATACTACAGCCACCATGACGACTACCGCTACTAAAGTGTAGCTAATGGCATAGTGGTGAATGTCATGGTTGGACAATGTCTGAGGTAGCTGTTTCTCCCCCATTTTCTGTATCGCTAGCCATTGTTCTAGCTTCTCTTGGTTTTGTTCTTCCGCTGCAAGTTCAAGTTGTGGAGCTTGAGAGTGGACGACATGATTTATTGATTTTTCCAGTTGGGGGGGTTCCGCCAAGTATAAATTGACTTTAGAGTCACTATGGTACAGGTTGTATGCGTAAATGCTTTGATCTTTGTTTTGCATTACGCAATCTTGTTTTAAAGTAATGAGTCCTGATGTCTGTAATTGATAAGAAGTAACTTCCCCAGCGCATACAGTTCTGAATGGGCACGCGCCATCACAGCACACCGCTAACCATGTGTTTGTTGAATGTAACTCGATCCAGTCGTTATCGCATCGTCCTTTCTTCATAGCGCATAGTGAAGTCGTTTCGTGACTTAGAAACTTAGCTTCGCAAGGTGCATTTTTGCTTTCTAAGTTTTTAATTGGAAGGTTTAAAATGCACACAAAATTATCTGTACTTTTCTGCATGCATTTTTTCAGTCCCTCTATATTCATGTTTAGAAAAGTGTTCTTTCTAAAGTTGACTGCTATGTACTCATACGATGTAGATACGAAAGCAGATTGGTTTTCGGTCGTTTTAATTGGCAGTGGAATAGGTTTATAAAGCGTGAACTCTTCGTCGCTTGTCAATGGAATGTGTATCTCGAGCATAAAGTAGTCGCTCGTAACCCGAGCCTTTACATAGAGTAGTTTATAGATATCCATTATTTGTGTTTCAATGCTATCAACTGGAAATGTTAAAGTTTTCGGTAGTTTTCCAGCGATATTATTAAGTTGTTTGATTGGATTGACTGGAGTCAAGAGGTGGATATCGATCTGACCTTTGTAGACATCTAGGAGTGCGTTGAGAAACATCTCCTGTATGTTTTTTAAGTTTATCAGCAGTAGGTGTGCAGTAAGTTACATAGATTTGAAGTAGTTAGTTGCCATAACATTTGTCTCAAGTTTCGACACTTTATAGATAGTGTTGTTAATAAACTTGTTCATGATATTAAATTGATGATGGACGTTCTTCTCATTTTTCTTCATAATTTCATTTTCAAATTCTATTATGAAGGTTTGATTTTTTATGAGGTTCAGTAAGTATTTATACTAAAAACGGGATATTTACCATGATTTGTGAGTATTTGAGTATCCCGATATTTCGGCGCAGTTGCATGCGCCATGATCACGGGTAAACTGAAGTCTTTGCGAGTAGGTAGTTATTGGCAGATATAACGATCTACCCTCTTATCTGCCAATAATATATCTGCCAATAACTACCTACTCGCAAAGACTTCAGTTTACCCGTGATCATGGTGCATGCAACTGCGCCGAAATATCGGGATACTCAAATACTCACAAATCATGGTAAATATCCCGTAAATATCACTTCAGAGCTTCTGAAAGCGGGTGGATCACCGGTACTTAAAGTCCTTCAGAAGCTTTTTAATTCCGCCTTGCTTGAAGGTACGACGCCAAAAGCATGGAACGGGGGCGTGGTGGTTCTGTTCTTCAAGAAAGGTGACAACACCTTGCTTAAGAATTACAGACCCATCTCGCTTTTGAGCCATGTTTATAAGCTGTTTTCGAGGGTCATCGCGAACCGTCTCGAACGCAGGTTTGATGACTTCCAGCCTCCCGAACAAGCCGGGTTCCGTAAAGGCTACAGTACCATAGACCACATACATACGCTGCGGCAAGTCATACAGAAGAACGAAGAGTATAACTTGCCGCTATGTCTCGCGTTTGTGGACTATGAGAAAGCCTTCGATTCGATCGAAACATGGGCAGTGCTTGAGTCTCTCCAACGATGCCGTATTGACTATCGGTACATCGAAGTGTTGAAGTGTTTGTATAAAAACGCCACTATGTCAGTCCGAGTACACGAACAGAGCTCGAAGGCGATTCCCTTAAAAAGAGGCGTAAGACAGGGAGATGTCATCTCTCCAAAACTGTTTACGACCGCATTGGAAGATGCCTTCAAGCTTCTGGAATGGAAAGGACTGGGCATCAATATTAACGGCGAATACATCACTCACCTTCGGTTTGCCGACGATATTGTAGTCATAGCAAAGTCGATGGAAGAGCTCAGCACGATGCTCGAAGGCCTCAATCGAGTCTCCCAACGGGTAGGACTTAAAATGAACATGGACAAGACGAAAATCATGTCGAATGTCCATGTCGTCCCTGCCCCAGTTATGGTTGAGAACTCGGCTCTTGAAGTTGTCGACGCGTATGTATACCTAGGACAAACAGTCCAATTAGGTAGGTCCAACTTCGAGAAAGAGGTCTCTCGGATAGGCAGCGTTTGGGAAACTTCGCAACGTCTTTTCGTCCAACATATCTCAGTGCCTTAAGACGAAAGTCTACAATCAGTGTGTGTTACCAGTGATGACATATGGAACCGAGACGTGGTCCTTCACTTCTGGCCTTATGAATAAGCTCAGAGTCGCTCAACGAGCTATGGAGAGGGCTATGCTCGGGGTTTCTCTACAGGATCGAATCAGAAATGAGGAGATACGTAGGAGAACTCAAGTCACCGACATAGCCCGACGGATTAGCACGTTGAAGTGGCAATGGGCAGGCCATATAGCGCGCAGAACAGATGGCCGATGGGGCCGAAAGGTTCTCGAGTGGAGGCCACGGACCGGCAAGCGCAGCGTAGGACGTCCACCCACAAGATGGGCAGACGACTTGGTAAGAACCGCAGGTCGGCGTTGGATGCAGGCCGCTTCCAACCGCAGTTCCTGGAGATCAATGAGGGAGGCCTTTGTCCAGCAGTGGACGTCCTACGGGTGATATGATGATGATGATGATCCCGTTTTTAGTATAAATAGTGTTCATAACCATGATAGTTTCAAAAGTTATATCAGTAAGTATTTTTCATTTTTTTGTATGGCTTGAATGTCTTTTTTATATTTCTCTGCAAATTGCTGATCCAAGACTCCAAATAAGCTGTTCGCAAGATAACCGACACCATCTACCAGACCGCGCTTTTTACGAGGAGATAAAATGTTTGTGTGGCGATAAAAGTATGTCGTTATAGTATTTCAGTAGCTCCATTTCGTGCAGAATTTGTTTCATAATAGTACTTTCACAAAATCTTGGGTCTAGTTTTTGACACACAATTTTCATTTCTTCCAAGTACTTTTCAAATTCTTGAGTTGCTTGCCAGTAGTTAGTTAAGTTGTAGTAGGTAAGTAGAATCCATTCATCGTGTACCAACTGTATTTTTCCAATCGTATCGTAATAGATCGGGCGCTCGCTGCCAAGGTTGGTAATCTGAGCGTGCGGCATCATGCTTTCTTCGTCAGTAGAAGCGCAGTGCGTTTCAGTTAATAATGCCAAAATCGATAGAATGGAAACAAACATAGCCATGTAAGATTTGTTCTTAGTTTGTTTGCGCGTGCTTGTTGAATTAGGCCGTTGTTTATGTATAGTTTTTGTTTCGTCAGGCAGTAGTTTTGCAAGTTTAGTGATGGGTCTTTTCATTACACCGGCTTGGGTTTTTACAGTCGTAACCCTCACGTAACCGTCGTCTCCGGGATGTACGTCGATGATTTTGCCCATAACCCACTTTCCTGGTGGTAGGTTGTTTTCCTTTACAAGAACAATATCACCCTTTTCGAGGTTTTCAGTGGGTTTTTGCCATTTACTTTTTGCTTGTAATTGAGTTAAATAGTCACTGGACCATAGTTTCCAGACTTGTTGAAAGATGAGTTTGGCTGTCACTGTTACTGGAGATAACCATCCCATAGGATCGTATAGTTGTGAGATCTCAGATAAAAGGATTCTTTTCGTGAGTCATTTTTCTGTATTTTCCTCTAAGTTCCAGTTAAACATAAAAGTGTCCGTTTTTGGGTTCCATGCAAAGCCGAGCGTTTTTGTGCTTTCGTTTTCGAAGTCAAATGTGCACTTGGTTGAAATTTGATCTTCAGATAATAGTTTAAGTAGTTCTGGACAGTTAGCCGACCATTTTCTCAAGTTCATGCCCCCTTCCTTCAGTAAGTCGATCAAAGAAATCTGTAGTTCTTTGGCCTTTTCAAGTGAGTTGTGGCCGCTTATTAAATCGTCGAGATAAAATTGAGTGTGTAAAGCTTTGGTTTCGGCTGGGTACTTGTAACCATAATCTAGGGCTAGCTGTTTTAATGTTCGCATAGCTAGCCATGGTGCGCATTTAGTGCCGTATGTTAAGGTACATAGAGTGTTTTCTCGTAGTATGTCTGAAGGTGAAGGTCGCTATATGATTTTTTGCAATGTTTGTTGATCTTCCGAGAGCAAGATACATCGATACATCTTCTCTATGTCGGCAGTATAGGCATATTTGTAGGAATTCCATTGCAAAAGAAGTGCTGGAATGTCCTTTTGTAAGTTCGGCCCTTTTTCCATTAGGGCATTGAGGCTTTTGCCGCTTGAAGTTTTGTTCGAGGCGTTGAAGACTACTCGTAATTTAGTAGTCGTTGAGTTTTCTCGTAGTATTCCGTGATGAGGTAGGTAACATTGCGAACTTTTTCTAATTAATTTTCGTTCAGTAATTTTCATGTGGCCAAGTTCTGAGTATTCGTTTATGAACTCTTTGTACATAGTAGATAGTTTTTCGTTTATTGTTAGCCGTTTTTCTAGTTGTAAAAATTGCGAAACCGCTGCTGGTCTTGATTCGCCGAGTTCAGTTTCGAAGTTTTCCAGCATCGGCATCTTCACAATATATTTTCCGTCCGTAGATCGCTTAGAGTCTCTGTGTAGTAGGTTTCACACAGATCATCTTTCTTGATATCCTCCGTTTGAGTTATAGATTCACTCTCCCAGTATTTAGTGAAATCAGAGAGGTTGATAATGATGGCGTGGCAGTTAAAAGTTTTTAGTTTTCCACATAGTATCCACCCTAGTTGAGTATGTTGGGCGACGGGAGAATGTTGATCTCCTTTCAGAACGCCGTCCATTAAAATTTCAGCATATATGTCAGCTGATAAAAGTAAGTCGATGGTGCCGCAAACATTGTAGTCTGGATCGCCGAGTTTTAGGTTTTGTAGATGTGGCCAGTTAGCTTTTTCAAAAGTAGATTCAGGCAAGTTATTTGTTAGCCTTTTCAATATCATGGCTTGAGCAACGAAAGTGTAGTCACTGTGTATGGATTTACAGGTAAGTTGCACCCGTCCTTTACAGTTTTCAGCCCCGTGCCCTATTCCAGACACAGAGGCGTTCAGTTTTTGACGTGGAAGCTGTAGCATCTGAGCAGCATTCTCCGTTATAAGATTTACTTGTGAGCCTTGGTCAAGTAGTCCCCGCAAAGTTTTGCAGGTACCATCGATGCTCTTGACCCGTAGTTTGACTGTAGTTAGAAGCACTTCCATGTTGGTAGTAGCTGTGTGATGAGAAGTTTGCTGGCCGGAAATAGAAGGTTTTTCTATTTCGTTGCTAGTTTTCTCAGGTTTAGATGGTTCATGTAACTTTTTTGTTAACTTTTGACAGAGTAATGTATGATGTCTCATATTACATTCCTTGCAAACCTTTGATGAGTTACAGTCCGTGTTACCATGACTGTATAAACAGTTTTTGCAGAGTTTTAGTTTTGCAACGGTATTATTTCGCAATGGAATATTCATTTCTGTGAATTTAGCACATTGCATTAGAACATGAGTCCCATCGCATAAGGGACACTTTCCGTAAGCAGTTTGGTAAGACTTCGAGTAGTCTTTATTGTCTTTGTATAAGGTCGACGTTTTGTTGTAGTGAGGTTTGAAGTTATATTTATTGTTTGTGGGCTTGTTGCAATTCATGTTTCCAGTTACTTTCTGCGAATGCGAATTGTTTGCGTCTTTTTGACGAGTCTTGATGGTTTCAAAAGCCATGAATTGATTTTCTAAAAATGTTAAAAACTCTGTCAAGTTAGGCAGCTCCCTGTTGTTTTGAATCTCCTTGGAGTATTCATTGAATGTCGTAGAATCCAATTTTTGTGCCATATGGTGCACGAACATTGGGCCCCACGTTTTCACCTCCACGCCCATATTAGTGAGTCCGTTTATATTTTCGTTGATTGCGATACGATTGCGTGTAACTTTTTCAAGTTGTAGGCGTTGGGATTTTGAATGATTGTAAACTGCTGCATCCCGTTCATAAATGATGTGAACTGCAGCCGGCGGTTGTCATACCTATGCTTTAGTATCTCCTAACATGAATCGTAATTTTCGGCACTAACAGGTAGATGTTGTACTAAACGCTCAGCTTCACCTTTTAGTTTGGATTTTAGGTGTTGCATTAATTGTGATTTGGAGATAGTGGGATTTTTGTGAATTGTATCCAAAAAGATATCTTTGAATGAGATCCAGCGAATGTAATCACCGTGGAATTCTGGTATTTGTAAGTGCAAGTTTGACCATATTTTGTTGTTCAGTTGCTTTCTCAACTCGTCGTACCTCTTCTCGATGTCATCGAATTTACTTGAGTATTCACGTGAGTTTGCCGTGGGGCGCCGGCAATAGAATGTTGCCCCTCAGCTCTTGCCCGTGGATGCAGTAGGAGTCTGCTAAGGGATACCTCCGAAAGATGGGCAGCAGCGTCTTTTCGTGTTTCAACACCTATACTGCGCTCGCCAACCCGCCTGCCAAGCGTGGCGAGTATGGCAACAACCCCTCATGGATTTACAACATAAAACCAGGCCCCGAGTCCCCGGCGGCCCCGCTAATCCTGGCTACGGTAGCAGTCACGGTAACGGCGGGGCCAGGGGTGCTAAGAATCCCCGGGAGACGATTGGCTACCAAACCCTACGACGACCTCTGGCCCTGGTAACACACAACATCCGCACTTTGAGGACAGACGAAAAGATTGTTGAGCTGGAAGAAGAAATTAGTAGATTACACTGGGGCATTTTGGGGTTATCAGAAGTCCGTAGAGAGGGCGAGGACACGATATCCCTTAAGTCTGGTAATCTACTATACTACCGGGAGGGCGACCAACAGTCCCAAGGTGGTGTTGGGTTTCTCGTTCACAAGTCACTCATCAACAACATTATCACCATCGACAGTGTGTCGAGCAGGGTCGCGTACCTGACACTCAGAATATCTAAGCGATATTCGCTGAAGGTCGTTCAGGTATATGCGCCGACCTCTTCACACCCAGATGAAGAAGTAGAGTCTATGTATGAGGACATCAGTAGAGGCATACATACGAACAAAACTCACTTTATTGTTGTTATGGGGGACTTCAATGCAAAGCTAGGCATGAGAAGCGATGATGAGTTGAGAGTGGGGCAATTTGGATATGCGCAACGGAACCCCAGAGGACAGAGGCTGGCCGACTTTCTGGAGAAAGAAGGACTCTTTATGATGAATTCTTTTTTCCAGAAGCCGCCTCACAGGAAATGGACCTGGATGAGTCCCAACGGTTCCACGAGAAATGAGATTGATTTCATCTTGACCAACAAGAAACGGATATTCAATGATGTCTCTGTGATTCACAGGGTGAAAACCGGCAGTGATCACCGAATTGTTAGAGCCACATTGAATATGAACGTTAACCTTGAAAGGTCCCGTTTGATGAAATCTACGCTCCGACCCACTCGCGCACATATCCAAAACCTCGAGAGCTTTCAACTCGAACTTGCAAATCGCTTTGACTGTCTAGAAGTAGATGCATCAGTGGACGAGATCAATAACAGGTTCGTAGAAACCGTCCATACGGTGGGGTCCCAGTTCTTTAAGACCCCCCGTACCAATAGACCTCAGAAACTCTCTGATGACACCCTTAACCTCATGGCTGAACGACGTTCTTTGCGACTGCAGTCTCCCGATGATGCTCAGTCACATAGGCAGCTCAATAGAAAGATTTGGAAATCCTTGCGGCACGATATTCGTACCTTTAATACATCTCGTATTAAAGATACGATAGAGCGGAATAAAGGCTCCAAAGTGTTCGCGAGAGATAATTCTATTGGGCAGAGCCGCATGATGAAGCTGAAGAGGGAAGATGACAGCATAACGTCAAGTAAAGCGGAAGTGTTAAGGGAAGTCGAAAGGTTCTATGGACGGCTCTACGATTCGGTCACTAAATCTGTTTGCAGTGCGGCCAACGACCCAAGAGCCAAACTGACCCGAAATTATACCGAAGATATTCCGGACATCAGCCTGTATGAGTTCAGGATGGCATTGAAGCAGCTTAAGAACGACAAGGCGCCGGGTGAGGACGGAATCACTTCAGAGTTTCTGAAAGCGGGTGGATCACCGGTACTTAAAGTCCTTCAGAAGCTCTTTAATTCCACCTTGCTTGAAGGTACGACGCCAAAGCATGGAACGGGGGCGTGGTGGTTCTGTTCTTCAAGAAAGGTGACAACACCTTGCTTAAGAATTACAGACCCATCTCGCTTTTGAGCCATGTTTATAAGCTGTTTTCGAGGGTCATCGTGAACCGTCTCGAACGCAGGTTTGATGACTTCCAGCCTCCCGAACAATCCGGGTTCCGTAAAGGCTACAGTACCATAGACCACATACATACGCTGCGGCAAGTCATACAGAAGACCGAAGAGTATAACTTGCCGCTATGTCTCGCGTTTGTGGATTATGAGAAAGCCTTCGATTCGATCGAAACATGGGCAGTGCTTGAGTCTCTCCAACGATGCCGTATTGACTATCGGTACATCGAAGTGTTGAAGTGTTTGTATAAAAACGCCACTATGTCAGTCCGAGTACATGAACAGAGCTCGAAGGCGATTCCCTTAAAAAGAGGCGTAAGACAGGGAGATGTCATTTCTCCGAAACTGTTTACGACCGCATTGGAAGATGCCTTCAAGCTTCTGGAATGGAAAGGACTGGGCATCAATATTAACGGCGAATACATCACTCACCTTCGGTTTGCCGACGATATTGTGGTCATGGCAAAGTCGATGGAAGAGCTCAGCACGATGCTCGAAGGCCTCAATCGAGTCTCCCAACGGGTAGGACTTAAAATGAACATGGACAAGACGAAAATCATGTCGAATGTCCATGTCGTCCCTGCCCCAGTTATGGTTGAGAACTCGGCTCTTGAAGTTGTCGACGCGTATGTATACCTAGGACAAACAGTCCAATTAGGTAGGTCCAACTTCGAGAAAGAGGTCAATCGTCGAATCCAACTCGGATGGGCAGCGTTTGGGAAACTTCGCAACGTCTTTTCGTCCAACATACCTCAGTGCCTTAAGACGAAAGTCTACAATCAGTGTGTGTTACCAGTGATGACATATGGAACCGAGACGTGGTCCTTCACTATTGGCCTTATGAATAAGCTCAGAGTCGCTCAACGAGCTATGGAGAGGACTATGCTCGGGGTTTCTCTACGGGATCGTATCAGAAATGAGGAGATACGTAGGAGAACTCAAGTCACCGACATAGCCCGACGGATTAGCACGTTGAAGTGGCAATGGGCAGGCCATATAGCGCGCAGAACAGATGGCCGATGGGGCCGAAAGGTTCTCGAGTGGAGGCCACGGACCGGCAAGCGCAGCGTAGGACGTCCACCCACAAGATGGGCAGACGACTTGGTAAGAACCGCAGGTCGGCGTTGGATGCAGGCCGCTTCCAACCGCAGTTCCTGGAGATCAATGAGGGAGGCCTTTGTCCAGCAGTTGACGTCCTACGGCTGATATGATGATGATGATGATGATGATTCACGTAAACTCGAACCTTGAAGGGCATCCTCCAGATGCCAGTGCAGTTTGTCAATGGCGTCCCATTTGACCTTTAGAATCGACAGATGCTCTTAGAGTTCCCATTTTACAGATGTTTGTTCAATATTTATTTTTGCCATTGATCTGTCTTCTGGGTCAACGCATATGCATTTCAATTCAGCGGGGCAATGCAGCCAGTGTCTTGAGGACACTTCCGCCTGGTAGTGAGTTGGAGCAGTTGAGCTATCTATATATCTATAGAATGCTTTAAAATGACATTCTTGCCGGTTCATCAGTTTTTTGATTGAATCGTCAGGATCCGCAGTACGTTTTTTGATGGTGGGGAAAGGTTCATCCTCCTGCATCCCGGTTAGGTCAAAGTCGACACTAGAATCCAGTGTTTTTTCTTGCTCTTGTTCTTGATAAGAAATTAGTAATTCCCTCATGTTTGCCTTGGTAGCTTCGTAAAGTTCTTTAGTTCTCCCATACGCGTTGCTCGTAAAGTAGTTATGCTGGCTTTTCTCGTCAATTTTCCTAACGAGAACTTCATGCCTCTCGTGGAAAGAAACCCAGGATTCTTCCAAGGTTTCAAGTCGTTTGTTTAAGTATTCGACAGTTTTTCTAGAAGTACTGTCTTTTTTGTAGTTAGAGCATAAAGTTTTAATACTCTCAAAGCAACTTACTTGTTCAGAAAGTTCCTCCATTTTTAGTTGTAGTTAAGTAGTTATTAAGTTCTGATAGTTGATAGTTCAGAAGTAGTTGTAGTGGAAGTTTTCCATGTAGTCGGCTGGTAATGAACGTGAAGACAAGGTATCCTCAATCTTCTCCAAGCGTTTTTCAAAGATCCTCGCAGTTCACGATTGATTTCTTCAACACTTGAATGTTCTTGGTACTTAATGCATCTGTAACTCTCCGCTACGAAAGTGTGCGCCTTCTCAATCAGCCTGGTGAGACCCGCTTGTGGGAGGCCAGGCCGCTGATTCGCATTCGTAACGTCAAATCACAAAATACACTAGTGTATTTTTCGAAGGACCATTATGTACGATCCCAATGTAGTACCGTACATAAATATTATTTGATAATGTTCTGGAGTGCCACATGAAAACAGTAATATTTAACGTAAACTGTTTATTCAATCAAACACGCTTAGTGCCAGCGTCTTAGTCGCGCAGCGGATTACTCGTCACTCACTGTATAATAATGAAAACGCTGATCTTAGGAATTCGCAACTATTTCGATGTACATAACAGTACAGTGGAAATTAATTATTTTATCTAACCATATTTCGGGGCGCGGTTGCCGTGGAAGGCCTAGTAGACGCCGGCGTGACGATCTCGATACCTTTGAGACTGACTGGTAGGATTTGGCTGGCGAGCGAAAGTCTTAAAAAACGATAGAGGAGACCTTTGCCTACCAGTGGGATGGCACTGGTGGAATGAAAACCATTTTTCAAATAAAACTATTAACGGAATTTGACTTCAAAAATGCTCACTTATCTGGTAATGTGACTTACTAACAATTTCTTCTACTCTAAATACTAACTTAATTCTTAACCAGTTGGTAAATAAACCATTTAATTTTAGTGCACAAAATAACCTTAATTCCGCCACAAACTTCTAATCTCGTATTCAGTAGGCCTTGTTGATAAAATTGTTTTAGCATACAGAATTACCTCTACTCTTTGATGAAGTTATATGTGGGGAAACAGGCTTACGGATCACCTGATGGTAAACGGTCACCGTCGCCTATTGACACCGGCAACACCCGGGGTATTGTCGATGCGTTCCCTATCCTATAAAAACCTCTTTAAATATCTCTTGAAGCGTGCCATGTCGTAGCCTAACGGGGAAATCTTAGATAGTAGCTCATTCCACATCTTGCAAGTATAGGGTAGAAAAGATCGCGTGAAGCTTCTGGTGGCCGATACCCAATTGTCGATTATATGGGGATGAGATTTATCCGTTGTCGAGAAATGCAGTGGTAAAATCTCGACGACGATAATTTATAATTGTTTTAGTTTTCAAGAAAACTCTCATAAAATAAGTTTTCTCTGATTGAAGTCATCAACAATAACGTAATATAATTAAAACAAGCCTTAAGGCGGCTTGCATAACGATCGTTAAACGTAATTAAGACGCTATACAAATTTAATTTCGGTGACGATTGGGCGGAGCATGTCGCCGATTATCCAGAAATGCAAAAAAGTGACAGTGCTATTACTTGCTTAGGTGAAGAACGAGACAAACATATTTTATCATAGCCGCGCCGCATTGTCGCAGGAGTAAATGACGTAAGCGACATAAAATAAAATCTCGAACTGCATGAGAACCAACATATGAAAAAAAAAATGCTTTTCTATTAATTTAGGTACCATGATTACCTACATAACTATGTAAAAATATACTTTAAATCTTTTCTAGAGTCGGAGAATGAACGGTATTAGTGTTTTAGAAGAGTCAATTTGGACAAATAATTGTATTGAGAAAAGTGTCACCCATTGCATTTCTGACTTTCATTTATGTAGTTTAAATACTCAAGTAAATATTGCTTAAATATGAAATTAGTACCATTTTTCGTTATTGAATGCAACAGTTACTTAGCGGCTCAATTTTTTTTTAAATATCGTCTTAACGACTAAATAGGCACTAAATACGATGCGAAAGTCAGTAAGGATAACTTGTGCTACTAATTTTATTATCAATCGAAAAGCCATGTAGGCCATCGCTATTCAGCCGTGCCAATTTCGCTGGGATAGTACACAAAACTACTCGATCGTAGATAATATAAACATTCATTTCTGCACAACAATTAAACACGTTTTTTGGTCAAATGAAATTCTATCCCGTTAAAACTAGATAGAATTTCGTTTACTAGACCACAATCTCACCTGACGGTAAGCAATGCTGAGGTCTAAGATGAAGCACGAAGATATATACCTACACACATACCTGCATATCACACACAATGTAAATACAAATTGAAAATTACAAACAAATTAACTAAATTAGAACAATAACGAATACCCTCGACGTACATAAAAAGGTCGTTGAGTGATCGGTTCGCGAGTTCAGTACAGCAACCCCTGGTATTAGAGTTTTTAGTTGGGTGTGTTCTCGATTCTCGATAAATGGCAGCCAAACCGTACTAAAGCTTTTGAGTAGCCTAAACACTTCAGTCGTAAACTTACAAGTACTTACAATGTTTACTAATAAAGGCAAGTAAGTACTACTCAGTATAAAGTAGGTTCGGTTTAATTGTGCCTATTACATGCTCGACTGATTAGCCAACCTGCCCACTAATACCAGCTCATTAAAAACGAGGAAAATACCGGTCCAGTTAAAGCAGGTTGCATTCGACATATTAGAAAAAGCTCTTTGTAACTACCATTTTAAATACTGTAGGTATCAAAGTACGGATAATCAAAATTGGGTATCTAGTTTAAGTATGAAGGAAAGCAACTGATTTTGAATCAGCAAACAAAAACCTTTAAGATTTCGGTAGCGCTAGGGTATTTTACAAGCTTGCAATGTATGTATGTTTGTCCGGGTGGAATCTTGCAACTGAATCTTTAACTGATTGAGCTGAAATTTTGTATACACGATTATTATGGATGACAATGCAAGCTTAGCGATGTCACGTCATTTTAATTCCAATATGGCGGATCATCCAAGATGGCGGACTAGTTATTTTTTTTGCACTGCCACAGTATGGGTATCAAATGAAAGGGCTTGCTGAGGAGAACACGAAAACTAATACAACGTCACATTGATACAAGCTTTTATTTAGCATGCAATGTTTGTTTGTTAGTCCACTTCCTCTTATCCTACGGAATTGAAATATGATATGTTGGTTAGTTGGTACAAGAAATTTTGTATACGCGTTTAATTATGATAGGTAAAAGTTCCACCATGACCTGGCTGCTGCACTCAGGGTTGGCTTCCAAGGAGGAACTCCTCAACAGGCAATAGCACAGACACAAAATTTGGTAAAATTAAATTTGGAAAAAAATTGGTGACAATGCAATAATATGGTAGGGGTGGGCGATGGAGACGGATGCTAGGCTACTAGTGTTCGGGTTCATTTGAATCTGCTTGCGGTTCTGATTATGAATTTTATAAAAGCTTGTATTGAAAAAGTATTTTTTCAACAATAAACTTATTTAGAAAGGGAACACAACTTTACATTCAAAAAGTCTTTGCAACAATTGATTGAACGGACTGATGTAAGCTTTCAGTTAAATCGTAACATAGAAGTGATTAACGGCAATTTATACTGAAATCCTACTAAAGGGTTATGCAACTTAACTTGCATTGATCTAAGCTAGAAGCCTCGTGGACACAACGTACGTATCATCCCAGACTCAAACTATTACCTGTATCTGACCAATTCCGTCCGCAAGTGAGATGTTCTAATTAGTTTAATCAAAAGCTAGTGAATCTGCAGCGAGCTACGTTACGATGTAACCAGTGTCTCCGGATTGGAAAATTGAAAATACAGTAATTTTACTAAAAATACAGTGCAACTTGTCATCATTAAATACAACAGATTTGACATACATTTAATTTTTTTAGGTTTAACCAGTTTAACCACTAAAGAGGATTTTTAAAAAACAAACACAATTTTTCAAGTTCTTTGCCTTTTTTGAGTTGATGTTCCATCTATCTCGTACAGAACTATTTTTGGAAGCTGGAATTCTTCGCGATTCATCATCGAATGCGTGCTCGCTTTTGCCTTTACATCCACAATTTTAAATGGAGAAGCAATGTAATGTGAAATCACCGCAAAATGTAAGTGTTCCATAAACGTTTCATTTCATACGATTTATACTAAACATTTTCAAAAGCTACAATTACGTACCCTTTATATATTTTTTAGAGGATTTGTATAAACCAAAATTACAGTACTTATCATACACTGTATTATCACTATTACAGTGAACAGTAAATCAGTAAATAGAGTAAGAATACAGCTGATCTACTGTAATTACAGTACATCTGGAGACACTGTAACTAAGCTCGCTGCAGTTACTTGCATACGTTTAATCAATCACATCAGTATCGGTGAACACATGCCATATGCTGATGAGGCTGTCAATACAAATACTTTATAGGAACGTGGTTTATGATTTTAAGCCTCATAAGTTATTTATGAAAGTTCAATTTAGTTAATCAAGTTTTATGGATTAAGAAGTTGAAGTGGCAGTAGGTAGACGCGCGGTCTATCTACACATCTCGGCTCTAGGAACTGAAAGCCAATACGAATAAAAACTTCCCTGGCTGAGGGTAGATGATAGTGAACCATTTTATGTATTATAAAACTGAACTAGTTGAAGAGGCAATTGAGATTTCCAAACACAGGAATATAATATTTTTAAATTTTCGCGATCACTGTACATAATTATTGATTAAAACGGGAATTTATCGCGTATGTACCTTTTTTATTTGTTGTCCCGACGTTTCGGCTGTGTTGCAACACTCATGGTCTCGAATTGACTGGAGTACTTGGAGCTACCGTCGGGAAGTGTAGGTAACTGCAGCAACTACCCTCAGTTGGTCTTCAGAATTGAATTAGAAATGTCCTCGTTCATATTACGACACACTACACTAACCGTATCTAACGTAATCACCGGGTTCCAGGACGCTGAGAGTCTATAGCCATCTTCCCGATTGAAATTTGGAAATTTCTTGATTTCAATCGTTTCACGAACTATTCGTTTGTAATAATGGCGTACACTAGAGAGAACCTTAGGATCATGAAGTTGAATCCAATAATTCGATCCCGAGTCTACCAGAAACGAGAAGTTATAGAGAAACGAGGGAGTATAAATCGAGAAGTTAGTTTCCAGCTAGCTGGAGCCTGGTATCCTAATCATAAGCATACATGTTTATTGTTAGTGATCTGGTGAGAACGTGTAGGGACTAAAGAAGGGAGCGCCAATTACGCGTCCTGATACAGCGAGTGACATGTGTCAATCTATAAATCTAGAATAGAACCTAGAATGGGGATTTAGAATGAAACCGATGCGCCGACCTACGTAGTGCAGGGGTGAATAGCTTAGACGCAGGAGATTGCGAGTTTGATTCCCGCCGCGGAACAAATTTTGCATGATCGACTGATATTTATTCCAAGTCTGATTGTTTATCTATATGCACAACCTGTTTTGTTATGTACGACATTAATTTAAAACACACATCCGGAATAGTATTAAGTGATTTTTGAGCTGGGCTTAATACTGGTAGCTTGAATATTTATCCAGTAATGGATACATTTCCAATAAACAATTTATCGGTGCGGCGCCTTTTCAACGACGTCGCTTAGTCAGTTTAAAAGGTACCTACTTACATGATGAATGAATATGATTTGTTTGTCTATTTTATACAGGCTATTTCATTGATATTTTAGACTTGATATTAAGGTGGAGGAAGTTTTAAAATTTTCTATGGTAATGATTATTAAAATAGCACATTTTATAACTATACTAGCCATTTCTACCCGTTATTTCATTTAATATAACAAAACACGTAGTATAGTATAAGTATGTATTTAAAAAAAGTTATATCCGTTATCTGGTTCCCATATTGCAAGCTCTGCTTAGTAGCTAGATAGCACCGTGTGAAAAATCCAGCAAGATGTATACATATATCTTATTAGGTTTCATGTTTCATGCGAGAAAAACCACCAACCGAAAGTGAGAGAAAACATAAAATAAAAACCAGCCAAGAGCGAGCCGGACTCGCGCACGAAGGGTTCTGTACCATTATCTATAAACACGGCAAAAAATCACGTCTGTGATATGGGAGCCCCACTTAAATATTTGTTATATATTAATTTAATTATTTATTTTTAAAGTGAATATATAACTAAATATGCTGTGGATATTTCAAGCGTCTACCTGTTGCCGTTATAAATATCGTGCAAAAATGAGCAAAAAAGTCACTTTTTGTTGTATCACAGCTCCATAAATACTTATATTTATTCTGTTTTTAGTATTTGTTGTTATAGCTGCAGCAGAAAAAGGTACATCATCTGTGAAAATTTCAACTGCTAACTATCACGGTTCATGAGATACAGCCTGGTGACAGACGGACAGCAGACAAACAGCGTAGTCTTAGGCTCGGACTATATGACATCCGGGTCTCCCTGATCCTGCGAAGCGGGAGCATATCCCGGTTGCTTCCAGGTAAAAATCGGAGTCGGATGGCCTCGGATCGTGTGTAGTCGATGCAGGAAAAATTCAAATGTTTGGTTGTGCGACGGATTGGTCAGGGGCCGTTACAAAACGGTCCCAGACAAGCCAGGATGCCATATAGTCTGAGCCTTAGTAATTGGGTCCCGTTTTACCCTTTGAGTACGAAACCCTAAAAAGTGGCTGTCGCGCGCTTCCGCTACTAAGTAGCCACTACCAGCTTTATGTGGCGGCGTTCTGTGGCTGTGGCGCGCGTTTTGTGTGCGGCGAGGCTTTAAATATCTCCCCTATTTTCTATCTTGAAATTCACCCATTGGGGAGGCTAAGATTTAAGTTGACAAGAAAGCTATCCATAAAACGAAAAACACAAAGAGAAATAAAGCTCAGCATTCCGTTGTGCCCGTCTGCGCTACCGCAAGGGGATCAATTTAGAACCAACCATTTTCAAGGCAAAAACTGCGCGCTCTCATTTGTAGGGATATCCGTGAATTTTTGTTTGATTTATAAACCGGAAAAGTACCCGTTGATATACTGCGTTCTTCCGCGAATGGAAGGGTAGGGGTTGAGAGACGAACTGCGATATATTCTAATCTCTTTTACGACTTGATTATAAAATGACTGACGGGGTATCAATGTGTCGAGGTCGGGAAGGGATTTAAGACGTATTATCACCAAGTTGTCATTTTATGGATATACCCTAGGGTTGTATGAAAACTTAGAAATTGTTGATTATTATTTCAACTCAAAGTTAAAACACTATTTTACTTATAAAAGTTTCGTGATTTATTTCAATCATTATTATAAATACGGGACCGATGAAACGGTAAGTAATGAATTCCGTATTTATAATAACACACTTTTTGAAACACACTTTTTATTTAACGTTATTATTTTTTTGCGGCTGGCTCCCAGCAACCTCTATCAACCTGGTTATCTTTCCGTCCAGTGGGGGACCGTCCTACCTGAGCCGTGCAGTGTGTGCTAATCCTCTTGGCTTTATCTTGAAAGTGACTTGGTAGCGCGTGAGTGATACCAGTGTTACAAACGTCCACAGACTACTTGGAGCATTCAGAACGAATGCTCCAAGACAGACTACGATAACCGCTTACTGGGTAAGCTTGTTTACAATTCTAGTGTTACAAAAACGGGTATTAGGTCTAAAAAATAAAACCAAGCATTTGACTTTTGGGTTAAGTATAAGCAGATTGTTTATGGAGGGTGTTAATGCTACTGGTTAAAAAAAGAGAGTTTAAAGAAATAAATATTGTGACATTCCCTTGTCAATACATCTTTGAAAATGTGATGTAATGTTACAAAAATATTAGTCTGTATAAGAAAAATAGCGGTAATTATGATTTTAATATTAGAAATAAAGATAAACTCGCTGTTGCCACTAGCAGACTCCATAAAGTTAGTAAACCTTTTAAAGGGCAAGGTGTACGCTTTTATAACAAACTCCCAAGTGATGTACAGAAATTGTCACTTAAAAAATTTAAAAACTTAATTAAACAAAATCTTTACAAAAAAGCCTACTATAAAATATCGGATTTAAGATGACAGAGAAGCTTGGCATTGAAATTTCTCCAACTCTTTTAAAAATGTTACAATTTAGACGTTACTTATTTTCATTATTGCTATGTAGAAGGATCATTAAAAAACCAGCCTTGTTTCTTGCCTTTCTTTCCTGGCTTGGTCGCGAAGGAACAGGCAGTAAAATTGACGTTTCAAAGTGATCCTTGTGATTTTAATGAATAAAATATTTTAACTTTGAATAAAATCACAAACAAATACCGAATGACATGTAATTCTTAATAGTTGTACATTTTCTTATATTTTCCGCCACAGAGCAACTTATACATAGCACCACCTACATCGCTCACCCTGATTAATTTACTTTATAATTTGACTGCATCATCCATCAAACACCATCATTATAATTAATTATGTCTTACCTTTTGCCCCAGGATGATAAATCAAAATAATAATTAAAGCTTTATAGGTATTCGTTCTCGTAAAAAGGTTCTACTTAGGTAGAAAAATACCTTAATTTTTCGGGTAGTTACTTATTTTAAAGAGGCTTTTTATGACCAGGTATTGGTAAAATAAGCCGCTGGGCCCAAACTTATTTACTTATAGTTAGTTGGACAATTACTAGTGACATTTTTTGGGCTAGGTAGTGACTAAACCTATGAAGATATACTATTGTTAGCCTATATATATTTTTTTGACTAGAAGAGTAACTTGTGAAAGGGCTTGCCCGGGGAAGTATACTACTACCGCACCTAATTCTGCCGCTAAGCAGCATTGCTGTTTCGGTAATACAGGTATGGTGGTATGAAATTACAGGCACATGTTCTGGTTACATACTGTACAGAACATTTTACTAGTGGTAGAGTTTTGTGAACGGGCTCGAGGAAGTGGGCACCACCGCCTTACCTTTATCTGCCGCCAAATAGCAGTACTTGTGCTGCTGTGTTCCGCTAAGTCCTATAGTATGGCAACGTATCCACATAGAGATCAAGACAACATAATACCTTGTTTTGAATTCTATGTGGATATCCATGGGCTGCGGTAGCCACTTAATCTGGTGGACTGCATGCTCGTTTTCCATTTAAGTAGTATTTAAAAAAAAACATGTAGCTTTACAGCTGTATGCCTCAAATTGATGGACGCAGAGCAGTTCATCGTATGGAACGTTTCAAAGTTGCGTTACTTGCGAGGCAATACATTACTATAGTATAGGCTATGGTTATTACTTAACATCAGGTGGGCCTTATGCTTGTTCCATCACCTGATAGTTTTAAAAAAACAATTCTTAGCCAAACTTTGTAACAGCATCTAGACAAATTAATGTTCCGATCTAATCTCGATACCTCTGAGTAATGACACGTATGTATGACAAACGTTGCATTAATAGCATTATAGGAGCAAGGCTGCCCTTGACCGAACGTTGACTAAACCAGATAAGTACATTTTTCGTTCAGTTACCGTAATTCTTTTGCTAAATTACCTCAGTATTTTATAGTACCTCTCTCACTATGCAGGCTGCCAGGCTCTGGAATGCCTTACCTGTCTTAATTCGTCATGCAAAATCTCTCCCTATCTTTAAAAACATGGTCAGACAATACTTTCTGCCATCCATCTACACTAGGTAGGTATATATTTTATGTATCATAAATCATAATATTAATATTTATGTAATTTTATGATTATATCATATGTTATAGTTATGCATTTCATTTTATAACATCTATATTTTTATAAATTATAATATATACTTGTTTCAATAATTATATTTACATCTTACGCCGCCGTCCGTATTTGTTCATATAGTATAGATCCTGTCCATCCAAAGGTTGTCTAAAAGATATCGCTTTTAGCGATAAGGCCGCCCATTTTACTTATGATTTAAAAGTGTATTTTCTTGTATATGTTTATATGCCATGGTGTGCAATAAATAAATTATCTAATCTAATCTAATCCAATCTAATTTTTTTTCTTTACTGAAATAAATTTTGGTTTTTACTAAAGTTAGCTTTTTGTAAATTAGTTTTATATATATACTTTTCATAGAGAGTAGGTAAATTCTATCAAATTATATGAGGAATATAAACTTGCAGACTGAGAGGGACTAAAAAATCTTTCTTAAGCTATGAAAACATTAACTCAGAAATCGTATTCAATTATGCGATTGTGTAAGCAAAATAATCTCCTAAAATGTTGCCCTGACGTCCGGTCCGAACCCTGTATGTATTTTGGGGTACAATAAATTCTCGCAACAGCAGATTGTCGGGCACTAACTTCCGGAAGCTCTATTAATCACGCCAAACTTGAATCGTGACTAATTTGCTGCCGCCTTAGAGTATCAGCACACTTAGCGGACCAGCGGTAAGTAGGTGCTTAGATCATCAACTTATTTCAGTCTACTGCTGGCCGTAAGTCTTTCCCAAGGTGCTCCACCACTTTTTTACTATTTTCTTTGTTTCTGTATTTTTATATGGTGTGTAAATGAAAATACTAAACTTAAGTAACTATATAAAAGTTTTTCGTAAATGTTGTCTAAACACCAACGAGACACACAGAGTTTTTACCTACCTAGTACTTAATTGTCATTTATGTTGCTACATTATTGTCTGCTACCTCTACTATGATTCTGCAATTAGCAAAATATCTTAATAATAATTATAATAACCTTTATTTCAGACCATGAGGTCCATACACATGTACTACACACAATACAATACAATACACATAATTCACAATAAATCACCTTAAGTAGTTTAGGTGGCAATGCACACCCAACGTCTATACATCTTAGAATGTATAAGCCTTTCTGCCAGACTTCTAATGATAGCGTTATTACAAGTGTCAACTCTGGACATGAAAGACGCTATCCTCTTACGCTGAATAGCGTTGAAAGTATCAACGCATGCTTCGTTAAACATTTTGGAGGCACTACAGTAGCGCTGTAAGCCCATCAGTTGTCTAAAAATGTTATTATAGGCTACCCTTATACTGTCATGGGACTTTTTAGTATACTCTGTCCAGAGTTGACACGTGTAAAAAGTCTGGCATAAAGACCTAAAAAGCGTCACTTTCACGTCAGGAGTCGACTTGCAGAATTTTCTTGCAATCATATTGCCCACAATACATAAGGCTCTGCGCTGGCGTTCTACATCTGCGTTAATCATTTACTTAAGTTGTGTAAATATGTATGTATCTTTTTATTATTATTACTTTGTAGTCTTACATTAAAACTATTTTAGCCTTGTTTACACCTTCTTACATTATTTATATGTTTAGTCCCTTAGCCCAATCAATCAAACGTTAGTTTTGCTGATTATAAAATTGTATTTTTTTAATTCTATGTGTCTGCATTGTATCGGGGATGAAGCTGTCTTCTGTAATACAGTTTTTTAACTTTTTTTTTTACACTACTTATATGGCAAACGAGCATGCAGTCCACCAGATGTTAAGTGGCTACTGCGGCCCATGGATATCCACATAGAATTCAAATCAAGCTATTATGTTGTCTTGATCTCTATGTGGATACGTTGTCATACTACAGGACTTAGCTGTTGTGCCTATGTGCCAGTAATTATAGTAACATATCATTACCATCTAACCGGAACACAGCAGCACAAGTACTGCTATTTGGCGGCAGATAAAGGTAAGGCGGTGGTGCCCACTTCCTCGAGCCCGTTCACAAAAGCTCTACCACCAGTAAAAACAGTAACTAAAACAGACGACAGAGAACTCTCTCTTCTTTTTACCTATGTTTTATTTGAAATGAGTTGTTATTTGTATCCTTAATATGTGGCTTTTTACCACCGTTATTAAACACCTAACAGTTGTCCGGAAATAAAAATAATGCCATTTTCTGGTAGGTATGTTTGTTTATCGGACGATAACTTTCAAACTAGTGTTATAAAATGTAATACCAATTTCCCAGAGGTTACTGAACTAGTGGAATATTGTTGAGATGGAGGATAAAGTAGAATCAAGTAAGTGTATTTGTGCAAGTTGTGACTTACATTTAAAATGTAGATAGCTAGGATAAGGTTAGGTAACCACAACACGAGATTATATGTTATATTAAATTGTATTTATGTTTTCGCTGTTGCTAATTGCTTCCGGCCGCCACACGCTGCCACAACCGCAACTAATTATGACAGTTGTGAGACATCCTTCAATTAAATTATTTGATTGGCGTACCAACAACTGGCTATTATAGCCAGTTGTTGGTACGCCAATCAAATCGCGAATCAGTTGACATAGTGTTTAACTTAGCACTCTTGTTAAATCAAATTGAGTTTCTCGAAGGTTGATTAGTGAGCTAATTCAAAGGATCACCTTTTGAATGTCAAACTAGGGTTATTTTTATAGGGTCACACCACCTAAAACATTATTTAAGTTCAATCATTCATTCCTACACGTCATAAATTTGCTTATGTCAATGTCTACAGGTTAGAAAGTTTTGTCGAAAATCAAATGTACAATTTGAATGTGTAGAAAAAACGTTTATTTTGGTCGTTTTTTTCTCTACAAACAAAAATGACCTAAACGTATACAAAAAGATACTATTGTACTCATTGCAATCCCATAGATAGGCATGGAAAACTTCGTTTAAGTACACCAAAACATCTTTTAATTGTGCCTATTTCTTGTACATAATTGTGATGTTAAAAGTTCCCTTACCTTGGAACCTCTTCTAAGCATACGACGTCGTAATCATCGCCAAAACACCTCAACAATTGCAAATTTCAATGACCTCATGGAGTGAGCAGAATTAAGACTGAACACATGGAGTGCTGTTTTAGTAAGAATAACTGCACAGAGGGGACTTCAACAGTTTACTATCATGATAAAACATCTGTACCAAAAGTCAATCACTTTAAATACTTACCTAGGATCAGTGGTAACATACCTACTACAGAAGTGGAGGCAGACGTTAACCGCAGAAGCATTGCCTAATAGCCATTTATAAAAAACTTGTCAAGACTTGCATCCAATTAACTGCAAACTATATTTTGTCAATGTCCAACATTTTTACCACAGCAGACACTGTTTTATTTTTTAAGTGAATGAGGACTAGATCCTAATAATATGATCTAGTCCAACTCTGGTGTCGGAGTTAGAAGGTCGCCCGAAATCGTCAAATGCACCTCTCAGCAACTTTTTATTCGAGTGTTTTAGCGTTATAACTATTTATTTTTAGGGTCCCGTACCCAGAGGGTAAAACGGCACCCTATTACTGAGGCTCCGCTGTCTGTCTGTCTGTCTGTCTGTCTGTCTGTCCGTCTGTCATCAGGCTGTATCTAATAAACCGTGATATTTAGTCAATTAAAATTTCACAGATGATGTATTTCTGTTGCCGCTATTACAACAAATACTAAAAGCAGAATAAAATAAATATTTATCCCATACAACAAACGTGATTTATTGCCGTTTTTATAGATAATGGTACGGAAACCTTTGTGAGTGAGTCTGACTCGCACTTGGTTGGTTTTTTTTGGACTAGTGCACACTCAAGTTTTTTTAACTTTCTCGATTCATCTTTCATCTTTGCTTTCTACAAATGTTAGACGCTATCAATATGATAGTATAAAATGTAAGGTAAAAATTTGTTTGAATACATTTAAATGGCATAAGCAACTCATACTTATACCATAGATAAAATACAACTCATACTTATTGATCGAGCGAAGCGAGATCTCGAAATCAACTTGGGCAAATCGGCGTCGTATGTATGAGGATAACTTTCGAAGCGTTGATCTGATCATCGTAAAATTTGATACATAGGTAGTGATGGCACAAATTTGGTGTGATTAAATGAATTAAAAATGTTCAGGGTTGTTGAGATATTGGGGTTCAAAGGAGGTAAAAAAAATTATAATGAGACTATTAGCTCAAGTGGGACGTCAAATGGAAGGTGTTCATTAGTTAATTTAGACTCCGTTTTTATTTTTATAATTTTTTCTATAGTTTTTGTGTGTTAGTGATTAGCCATAATAAAACTGAACTTTGACAAAATTTACAGGGTACACCAGTGACCCCACAAAGCTGAAATTTGGTATGCGTGTAGCTTAAATGACACAAATCCCGAATAACTGCATTTTGTAACCTATAAAAAGTAAAAACAAACACATGAACTCCCGTTATCTGTAATTTGAATGAAACTGTAGGTCAAGTGATTTGTTTATTATTTCGTGGCACTATTTTGATAGTCAAAGATTACAAATAATATTTTATTGTTTAAATCGGAGAGATCGGAGCGAACGGGGCAAACCACTAGTTTATTCAAAGCATAGGGTCACATGTGAGCATTTGTTTAAATCATTAGTTTTATGATAACTCATCTTTTAGGCTCAACTTCCTTTGTTAGAGTTTTTCTACAGCGTAAGAGAGCTCCAAGAAACCGTTGGCGAGATTATTTGGATGTTTTTGAAAAGAATTGAAACATAGGGATAGTTGCAAGGATTTTAGGCAGGTGAAAAGAGCTCCACAAACCGAAAACCTGAGTGTGAAGCTTAGCGGCTTCCGCTGCGGTTGGTCCGCTGAACGTGCATTGAGAATTCTCCAGCTTTATCACGAGAATTAAGGATGCTGACATTTTGCTGCGCTTTGCATTATTTAGTTGTACTGCATGACTTTCTGGAAAGGCAAACTATTGTTTAATAAAATAATATGAGTTTTATCGTGGTTTCGTATTATAGTGTGACCATTAGTGCTGTGCACTCCCTGAGGTATGCGCGCGGCGAGACGGGGGGGATGTGTCGGCCGCTCCGATCTATCAGTCTGCCGTCAACGCTCACGGCGGTAGGTAGCTTTTGTACTGGACGGTCTATGTCAGACGCACACGGGATAAATATTCAAAGATGGGTCGTGCGTTATCTCGTAATATGAAATGGAAGATGAAGTTGAAACAGAATCTATGTCAGAATAACTTTCGTTAGAATATATAATTGTTTGTAAATATAAAAAATGTTCAATAAAACAAGTCCTTTGAATTATAAGTTTAGTTCTTATTTATCACCTGCATATTTTTAATAAAATATGAGTATATTTAAGTTACGTTTTAATCAACTAAGTAAGTATAATATATTACAGATAGATAGCCTTCGACCATCGTCCCGCCACAAGTCTTGCCTTAGAAATGCAAACTGATATCGTAAGATATGTCCGACATGTATTGATCTCATGTGAACTCATGCAGTTTTTTCTTTGCCTCCCACCTCGCCGCGCATACCTCAGGGAGTGCACAGCAGGTGTGTGACGCACTAATGGTCACACTATAGTGGCGCTTTTGCTGTCCTTTTATAACACTTTTTTCACTTTCTTTTGACACAAAAAATCGAGCATTATCTATATAAGCAAAACATGAGTTCCAACGTTAACAGTTTTTTCAAATAAGTTCCTAAGTCGCGCCATAAAATCTCAAATCACGAAGACGTAGAGTCTAAAGGATTTCTGCTTATACTAGTATAACAACCGTCACAACTAAAAAGATCTTCAAGTCGCGAGCGAATAGGTTTCTTCTAGGCAAGCATGTTCTATCGTAGACTGCATCATCGCTTACCACCATGCGAGATCGTGGTCGAACGCTACTCAATTTATAAATAACTAGCTGACCAACACGCAGCTTCGCACGCGTAGTTTTTCAATTTCATTACCCTCCCTCAGCGCAGTTGGATAAAAAATAGCCTATGTTACTCTAAGATACTGTAGCATTATAATAGAAAGAATTTTTGAAATCGGACCCGTAGTTTTTGAGTTTATTCATTACGAACATACACACACACAAAAATACAAATCTTTCCTCTTTATAATATTAGTATAGATAAAATAAAACTCATATATAACTCTATTACAAGAGTGACTTCGTCATTCCTATTGAAAAAAAAAATTCTGCTGGTCATTATTATTTATTTAATTCATCATTATCATATCAGCCGTAGAACGTCTACTGGTCATTGATCTCCAGGAACTGGTTGGAAGCGGCCTGCATCCAACGCCGACCTGCGGTTCTTACCAAGTCGTCTGCCCATCTTGTAAGTGGACGTCCTACGCTGCGCTTGCCGGTCCGTGGCCTCCATTCGAGAACTTTCCGGCCCCAGCGGCCATCTGTTCTGCGCGCTATATGGCCTGCCCATTGCCACTTCAACGTGCTAATCCGTCGGGCTATGTCGGTGACTTGAGTTCTCCTACGTATCTCCTCATTTCTGATTCGATCCCGTAGAGAAACCCCGAGCATAGCCCTCTCCATAGCTCGTTGAGCGACTCTGAGCTTATTCATAAGGGCAATAGTGAAGGACCACGTCTCGGTTCCATATGTCATCACTTATTTAATTATTTTATACTTATTATTTATTAATATAATAAATAATAATATACGCAATAAAGATCCTAATCTTATTAGTTTTTTATCAAATACTAGTTTATTAAATATTACATTCAAGAAAACAAATATGCTGCTGTAAGATAAATATGGAACAAAAAATATTTATTAATATAAACACTTTTTACAATTGAAAATCAATCCTTTAGTGTTTAACACACTGTTTCAGATTCCGGATATAGTCTGATTACTTCCTGTATTGTGGGAGGCAGTGATTTGATATTTTTGGCACGCTTCCCGAAGGAATATCTCTAACCTTGTGCTAGTTTTACCTTGCAGGCTTTTAGTTGGGTCACAATAAAAATGGAAGGGATCAACTAAAAGACATGGGATGAAAATATCTCAGCTTTAGTTTAGGTAACTTATGATGATCTGGATTCTGAAAAATATTTGTTTATTTTCTTAATTTACGACATTTAAAGCTGTAGGAAAAAAAGACCGCAACATAATAAATACGACTACCTACAACAGTCTTATAGAATTATAAATAATAAATAAATAAATATTGCTGGACACTTAACACAGCGATATCTAGCCCCAAACTAAGCAGAGCTTGTACTATGGGAACCAGATAACTGATAGAATATTTATATACATTTTTTTGTATATACATACTTATTATATATAGAGAAACAACCAGACCGTAACAAATATCTGTAGATCGTGCAAACATATGTTCCGTGGCGGGAATCGAACCCGCTACCTCCTGCGTCTCAGCCGGCTATTCGCCCACTGCGCCACGGATGTGGTCAATTGGCTTTTACTGTACAATTTTTAGACCAAAGACTTTACAAATTATGGAACTTTGCCGCAATATATTCATAATATTACGACACATTTCTTCCCATCATTTCCCCTCAGAACATTGTGCATGATACGACTTCGTTTGGACGCGTAACTTTGTATAAAATGCTACTTTATCTCAAGTGGGTACGACATAAAGTTTCTCCTGAAATTCATAAGTTTGAGGTTACATAGATACTGATGACATCATAAAGCTTCCACTTGAGGGCTACATCAACACAGATGCTAGAAGCATTACTGTTCGATGCAACTTTTTGCTGCGACTTTTTGCTGCGACTTTCTTACCAATAACAAGCTAGATAAATCGTTAGTATATTGTTTGGTAAACTTAGAGTAACTTGCGCAACGATGCCTGATCGTATTAAAAGCCTCAAAACGTTTAAGAGAGTTGTGAAATCATACAAATACAAATTTAAACATATTTAGTTGCTAATTACGTTTAGGAATCGTTGTGCCAGCCGGACTTAAAGATCCAATGTTATTTTCAAGTTTAGTCTCAAACTAAATCAATTGTATTTGTATTTATAATAATATGGGTAATAACAAGGTGTTGTACAGTTTTTGTGTAGGCGCAGCCATATTCAGCGTTTAACGCATGCAATGTTAAAGCTTTACACATTCATTTTAATATAACGTTTTTGCATCTAAACACAATATCAGGGTTATTTATGTACAATATTAACCATTATTTTTGCAGCTCTTACCTCAAATGAAATTTAAAACAATTAATAAACGTATTAATAATATTAGTCAAATTTAAAATAGAATATAAAATTATAATTGGTCAATCAAAATAGTCATCGGCTCCTAGGTAATCATTAACACTATAGTATGCTTTTCTATTAATAGCTTTCTCAATTTCAATTTAAATAAATTTAAACTAGGAGCATCCAGCACACTCTTTGGGAGATGATTATACAAACGCACAACCATGCAGATTACACTTTTATTGTATAAAGCCTTGTTTCGTGAAAAACAAATTTTATTGTCGTGTCTTTTACTTATACGGGTTATAAAAAGATCAATATTATTTTTAATAAATGTCAATGTTACCTAAATATAAAGGCAGGGAAGCGTGAGTATCTTAAGGGGGCACCGGAGGGACAATCGCCCATACAACACGTACTACCAAGATCATTTCTAATTGGAGCATATTTCTACCTTATTAAGGTATTATTTTAATTTAAATAGTATTTATTTAGGTTTCCAACCATATATTAGATCAAAATACTTACCTAAAATGAAATAGAAGCGTATCGCATTCTGCATGTTTTTACGTCATAAAAGACCTGTTTTCAACCTAATTGTTTCGTAATAAAAACAACAACATCTTACGTATCCTAGTCATAGGAACATAGATTATATCGTCTAGTTACAGAATAACAACACAATGAGAAAAATACAAAAAGTTTTCAGTCATCATTTTTGGTATTACGGAACACGGTCAAAATCTAATGTTTAGAATCGTTCTATTGCTATCACTGTCGCTCTGCGTGGCTAAACTTCGCCACTAAACAAGGATAGCGATATTCAGGACAAAGTTTTTGACGCGGCCGAATTGATGTTGCGCTCAGGGTTCGCCGGCGCGTTAAGTTCAGTGAAGTAAGGTCTGCAGCTATCAGTTTTCTTGAGCTTGCATATGGCTCTGATACATCGTTTTTGACTTATGAATACTCGGTCTTTAAATGTGGAATTCCCTCAAGAGAAGTCTCGGTGAATAGGTACCTCTTATATCCGCATGCTCCACGCTTGCTTACATCAGAGCCCGAACTTGGCTAAGCCCAAGTCTAACGAAGACAAAATAACATGTTTAAAATAAGGTTAGGTATTTATATCCAAGCTACGTGTTTTAAATAATAATAAAATCGTATAAATAATGTAATATTACTATTTCATTACTATTACCCCGTCACTTTATAATAGATTAAATAGACACCTAAATTAAATACATACACGTATTACTCGTGCGCGATAACTTGGGACCTGCTAGAAATGCGACTCCCCGACCGCTTCTCCTGCACTTCCCCGATGGCGCCCGTATTGTACCGTTCGCATCACTATTTTTTACTAGGGTTTTTAGTCTCGTACTGGCCTACGTCACGTAACGACGCGCTCTGGAATTCTTTTAGTTTTCGTTTGTGTTATGGTTTTGTTGTCTGGAAAAAAGAAGTCAACCATGTAGACAGGCTTCGATAAAAGTATTGGGACGATGACCTCTTACAAGAGACGAATGAATCGCAATTAATTGTAAATTTATCGGATACCTTTTCGTCAAGTGATTATAGTGAGACTGAGGACGAAGAACAACCTCTAGAAGGCATAAATCCACTAAGTAGTGACGAAGATGAGATAATGTAAATAATAGATAAAATAAATGTATAAACTTAAACATTGTATTTTTATTTTATTCAAATAGTGTAAAAAAGATTAGATAAAAAGCAGCGTCCTCCCTGAGTAACATAATAAATTAGGTTAAAAAAAACAAAGACGAAGCCGCGGGCGGCTGCTTGTTATGTTCGCTTTTTTGCGGGCGGTACAAACACGCCAATATGACGTCACCGCGCTCAGGTCCCAACTTATCGCGCATGGGTAATACATATTGTATGCGTAACTAATGCTCCTTGATTTGGACCTACTGTAATATATCCCCGAGGAGGGCGTTAATGTCTGCGGCACAGTTTAATACTTCAGCAGATATCATCGTTTCTCACATCATTTGTACCATTGTTTATGTTCTAAATAAAGAATTTTATGATTATGGTGAATAAGAATATCAGAGTACGTTTGCTGAGAAGAAAAAACTACTTGCATGTTTAAGCTGATAATATTAAGCTTTACAAACCATGAAATTGCGACTTAAAGTCGCGTCCTACACAAAATGTATCAAGCATTACATCAACAGAGAAACAGCTATCGGATACCGTACACATTGGAAATTGCCGCAATTTGTTAACTTTATACCCCCCAGAGGAGTAGTACGCACACTCGCATTTTTGAAATTTATTGCTACAGATTTTTAGTAAGTTCGCAGTTATTTTATTTGTAAGGACCTTCATCATTGTCTGTTAAAACAAAATAAAAAATGCCATTTTGATTATAAACTAACTATTATGCTATTAAAATGCAGCTGACGTTGACCTAATTTCCATGCGTTGAAAATGTGAATGATATTTTAGTCCCCACGACCATAAAATAACATGGTACAAGCGAGCTGATGACATAATGATTTAGACAACATTAATTTTCATTGGATGTAAGAAAGACTGTACTTAGACCCACTTAGGTCATTCAACTTATTTAGGACATGTTTTGTGAAGTTACTGCTATCATATCACCCGTAGGACGTCCACTGCTGGACAAAGGCCCCACTCATTGATCTCCAGGAACTGCGGTTGGAAGCGGCCTGCATCCAACGCTGACCTGCGGTTCTTACCAAGTCGTCTCCCCATCTTGTAGGTGGACGTCCTATGCTGCGCTTGCCGGTCCGTGCTCTCCATTTGAGATCTTTCCGGCCCCATCGGTCATCTGTTCTGCGCGATATATGCCCATTGCCACTTCAACGTGCTAATCCGTCGGGCTATGTCGGTGACTTGAGTTCTCCTACGTATCTCCTCATTTCTGATTCGATCCTGTAGAGAAACCCCGAGCATAGCCATCTCCATAGCTCGTTGAGCGTTGAGTTACTGCTATAAAAGTGTATAACTAATTATTGATTAAAACGGGTATTTATCGCGTATGCACCTTTTTTATTTGTTATCCCGACCTAAACAAGTAACTTATTAACAATAATATAACCGACTCCAGTTAACAGTAAAAACCAATCTACTCTATCAATTTTGATGAAATTTTCATGAGATCAATCTAAAACTAACATCCTTTCAAATTAAAAACTAATTGTTCAAATTGGTTGAGCTAATTATCAACATAACATAAAAATTAATAAAGACTTATATGGTTTTCTCAAGGATGCCATCGTCAGAACTAGAATAAATGGAAATGGAACCACACGGGAAGCACCAGCTATCAAATAAAAAAAGAATCATCAAAATCGGTTAATCCAGTCGAAAGTTAAGGTAACAAAAATAAAAAATACAGTCGAATTGAGAACCTCCTCCGTTATTGGAGTACGTTAAAAAGGTACATAGGTACGCGATTAATATCCGTTTTAATCAATAAATGTGTACTGTGATGGCGAAAGTTTGAAAAAATAAAATGTATGAAAGTGGGTCATTGTAAACTCAATATTCCGATATTGTAAAATGAATATAGGCTCCGTAGATGCGCTTTATGGCACAAGGTCAATAAGTAAATTTGAAAATAGCATGACACTCATTTTTTTATTGATTATAGCCAAGCGCTTGACCGCTACCTCACCTGGTGGTAAGTGATGGTGTGATCGAAGATGGAGCACGCTTACCTAGAAAGAATCTTTGGACTTGAAGACTCCGAGATTGTACTGGTTTGGAAAACCATACGCGGGAAGTGAGTTCCACTCCTTACAACTCATTGCATTGATAAAAAACTAAAATTAAATACAATCTCCATGACAATTCCTTATATCTATTTAAAAATGAATGAGGCCACATTCATAATATGCTAAAATTACATACAGCCTCTATGATAATCTATATTTCTATGTAAACTGGCCAAGTGCGAGTCAGACTCGCACACGAAGCGTTCCGTACCATTATCTATAAAAACGGCAAAAAATCATGTCGGTTGTATGGGAGGCCCACTTAAATATTTATTTTATTATTTATTTTTTAATCGAATGGCATAACTCAATATTCTGTGAATATTTCAAGCGATATTGATTCTTGCTCGATATTGATAACGGCAACAGGCAGATGTTGCCGTTATCAATATCGAGCAAGAAAGAGCAAAAAATCACGTTTGTTGTATGGCAGCCCCCCTTAAATATTTATTATTATTCTAATTTTATTTTTAAGTTATCCTGTTTTACTGTTTTTAGCGGCAACAGAAATACATCATCTGTGAAAATTTCAACTGTCTAAATATCACGCTTCATGCCTGGTGACAAACAGACAGACAGCGGAGTCTTAGTAATAGGGTCCCATTTTACCCTTTGGGTACGGAACCCTAAAAATAAAAGAGGCCATAGTCTAATAGTGAAAAAAACATTGGATACCGGGAACGCAAATTTTCCTTTTAGCAACAAACAGTTGGTAAAAAGACTTTTAATTTTCGAAGTAAGTGAACAATAACACCCTCGATTAGCGTCCCCGATCGCGTTCACTCGCTCGTACACCAAAATATCTTAGGTGTACAATAGATCACTTACAGCCCTTGTATAACAATGTACTATTCACTAAGCATAGGATTTTCACTAAGCAGATTCAAATGAGCCCAAACACTACAGTAGCCTACTATAATCCATTCCAAAGTTTCGTTTTCTAGCCACGCTTCTTCACCACCTCGCTCTTATCCCACGCTTTTGGCGTGGTTCCTTCAAGGACGACGGAGTTAAATAACTTCTGGAGGACTTGAAGTACCGGTTTTCCACCCGCTCTCAGAAGTTCTGTCGTAATTCCATCCTCACCTGGTGCCTTCTTGTTTTTAAGCTGTTTCAGAGCGATCCTAATCTCGTCCGGCATGTCTTCGGTATAGTGTCGGGTTAGTTCAGCAGTGGACGTCTTCCGGCTGATGACGATGATAAATCAATCAATCAATCAAACATGCTTCAAAAATTACCAATAAATATATTCTATAAACATTAGGTATAATTTATTAGAATAACGTCTATCAAAACCAAGGCCCCTGTCATTGTGTCGACTGTCAAATGTTGTCTCACACATTAGTGACTAACATGGCATTCTGTTGTTATAGGTAAATTAGACAAGCTTATTGAATTATTCAAATGATGGATGATAGTGAGTGGCAGCAGGTAACTAGATACAATATCTTGCTATTTGGATGACATTTAAGATCTTGTTATGAATTTCTTATCAAATTGTAACCGTAGAGGTAATTGGTATGTATTGTATTGTATTAATGATCTTCCCTATCTTGAGGGTGTATTGTTTGCAGATTGCACGTCCCTTTTATTTAAAATAAAGCGACGACAAACCGATTTTGACGATGTAAACAATGCAATCTCTAAGGTCGTAAAATGGTTGGTAAAATGAATAGGTTCTTTCTAGGCAAGCGTGCTCCATCTTCGATCACACCTTCACTTACCATCAGGTGAGGTTAAGCGCTTGGCTATCATCAATATATTTTTTTTTAAATGGTTAAATGTAAACTACCTCCGTGGCGCAGTGGGCGTCCAGCTGAGACGCAGGAGGTAGCGGGTTCGATTCCCGCCGCGGAACAAAGGTCTGCATGATTTACAAATATTCGTTCCGGGTTTGGATGTTTTTCTGTATAATAAGTATGTATTTACAAAACAAACAAGTATATAAGTAATCTATCAGTTATCTGGTTCCCATAGTACAAGCTCTGATTAGTTTGGGGGCTAGATAGCGCTGTGTGAAATGTCCACTAATATTTATTAATTTTTTTTATTGTTATATATATCTTCTTCTCAATGAAAAGAAAACAAAGTGTACTTATTAGATGTATACTACCTATGTTACACAGGTAAAAGCAGATATAAAAATCAAAGACGAGGAGTTGGCTCTTGTGTACACCACCATATTCTTAGGTATAACTCTAGATAACAAGCTTCAATGGGCCTCACATTGATAAGTTGTCGAAGAGACTTAGTTCTGCGGCATACGCAGTCAAAAAGATCCGTCTTTTTACAGCCGTACACAGCACTTACTTACGTTACTTCAGCTACTTCCACAGCATCATTTCATACGGTATACTGCTGTGTGGGAGTGCTGCAGATATGAACATCGTTTTTGTTTTGCAGAAGAGGGCTGTTCGTGCAATTTATAATATGGGCCCCACATAATCATTACACTATGAGTCTAAGGAAATAAATATTAAGACATTCCCTTGTCAATACATCTATAAAAATCTGATGTAGGTACACAAAAATATTAGTTTGTTAAAGAAAAATAGCGATAATCATAATTTTATTACTAGAAATAAAGATAAACTCGTTGTTGCAACTTATAGACTCCATAAAGTTAGTAAATCGATCAATGGGCAAGGTGTACGCTTTTATAACAAACTCCCAAGTTATGTACAATAACCAGCCAAGTGCGAGTCAGACTCGCGTACGAAGGGTTCCGTACCAATATCTATAAAAACGGCAAAAAAATCACGTTTGTTGTATGGGAGCCCGCCTTAAATATTTATTTTTAAAGTGAATATATAACTAAATATTCTGTGAATATTTCAAGCGTTTACCTGTTGCCGTTACGAATATCGAGAAAAACGAGCAAAAAAATCACGTTTGTTGTATGGAAGCTCCCATAAATGTTTATTTTATTCTGTTTTTAGTATTTGTTGTTATAATGTTGCCGCTATATACATCATAAATACATCATCTGTGAAAATTTTAACTGTCTAACTATCACGGTTCATGAGATAAAGCCTGGTGACAAACGGACAGACGGACAGACAGACAGCGGAGCCTTAGTAATAGGGTCCGCCCCCTTATTATCTAAGCCAAATTGCTGTCGTGTCGCTATCGTCAGTCAGGCCATCCCTTTCACACGTGAGGTACGTACTGTACCTGTGAAAGGGATGGCCTGACTGACGATAGCGACACGACAGCAATTTGGCTTTGGTAATAAGGCTACCGTTTTACCCTTTGGGTACGGAACCCTAAAAATTAATAATTAACAAATATAAAAATGTTATTAACCAAAATCTTTATAAAAGAAGACTACTATAACATATCGGATTATTTAGATGATAAAAAAGCGTGGGATTGAAATTGCTCCAACTCGTTCAAAAATTTTACAATTTAGACGTAATTTATTTTCTTTATTGTATGTGTTCTGGAAGGATCATTAAAAAGAACAACCAGCCTTGTTTATTGCCTTTCTTTTGTTGGTCGTGAAGGAACAGGTAGTAAAATTGACATTTCAAAGTGAACCTTGTGATTTTAATGAATAAAAAATGTTTATAACTTTAGTCTCCCCCATAGATTTACAGAGTGACCGATCTTGTCAAGCTTGCATTCAACGGCTCCCAAAAACCTTTTTTATCTTTCTATCTAGGTGGAGAGCAGTCATACGCTACGCTTTCCAGCGCGTAGTCACCAAGAACCTTTCTGGCCCAATGGCAGTTCTTTCAGTGTTACTAATAAATTCATTTCTGGTCCAATGGCAGTTTTTTCCGTTTACTTATAAATTCATTTCTGGCCCAATGGCAGTTCTTTCCGTGTTTCAAATAAATTCATTTCTGGGCCAATGGCAGTTCTTTCCGTGTTACTAATAAATTAATTTCTGGCGCAATGGCAGTTCTTTCCGTGTTACTAATAAATTCATTTCTAGCCCAATGGCAGTTCTTTTTGTGTTACCAATAAATTCATTTCTGGCCCAATGGCAGTTCTTTCTGTGTTACTAATAAATTCATTTCTGGCCCAATGGCAGTTCTTTCCGTGTTACTAATAAATTAATTTCGGGGCCAATGGCAGTTGTTTCCATGTTACTAATAAATTCATTTCTGGCGCAATGGCAGTTATTTTCGTGATACTAATAAATTCATTTCTGGCCCAATGGCAGTTCTTTTCGTGTTACTAATAAATTCATTTCTAGCCCAATGGCAGTTCTTTTTGTGTTACTAATAAATTCACATTATCACCGGAACTTTTACACCGTGTTTTGTTTTTAAACTGGCGGTCTTATCGCTAAATAGCAATCTCTACAATACATATATAAAAATACGAAAGTAACTATGTATGTCTTTCATTATTATAAATACGGGATTCATAATTATGACGTACCGTCTTATCGGTGTATGACAATGTTTCGGTTCAATTCGTGAACCTTCATCAGGGTGAGTGTGATCCGCTCCGAATAACGTCTCGCCTCGCACTGCGCGCCGCAGACCTCTGAGCTCTGATATTGTACGTTCGATACACCGATAAGATAGTACGTGATAATTCCCGTATTTATAATAACGATTGAAATAAATTCAGAAAGTTTTCGAAACGAAAGTAAAATTACTATGTCTCTTTCTATTTGCTACGTTTTCACGATTAAACGGCTAGACTGATTTCGGCGAAACTTGGTATTAAGATAGATTGTGACCTGAGTTAAGACATAAATATCCGTAGATTACTTTTTATTGACAAACCACGAGAGCGAGAGATGCCACAGGCTGAAGCTTGTGTCACGAAAAGAAATCTTTGTACCTACACCTTTTAAGCATATTGCGCTCACTGAGTGTGAAATTATTGGTAAAGAATGCAGAAAGTTAAAGTTAAGCAAAAAAAAGGCAACTAGGTCTCATATATCAGAAGTTTATTACAACGGATAGCTTAAATTTAATAAATAATAAATATGGACAACTAGGTAATCAAAAACATAGTTTCTTCTTGCATAAATGTAACTCCAAACAATATTTGATTCTAGCAAAACTGACTAAGTTTAATTCAACAAAAGTATCTTATACAAGCAACAATATTACCCCGAGTAGTTACACAACTAGCGACATTAACTACACGTTCTTACAGCATAGTTTCAATTGTCTTCATGTAACAGAAAACATTACCTACGCCGGTTATAGCGTCGAATTCAATTCTGTTTTACAACTTGAAAGGGATGTTACTCCGCCTAAGTTGCTTACAATAATGTTACATAAACTTAGTAAATATTTAAAGTCATAAAGGAATGTGAGGGCATAGTTGTAATAATGTGTTTAGAAGCATCCTGTGCTCTGCTTAGTCGTTAATCAAAATGAATAATTGACGACCTCCGTGGTGCAGTGGGCGAATAGCGAGCTGAGACTCAGGAGGTAGCGGGTTCGATTTCCACCGCGGAACAAATGTTTGCATAAACTGCAGATATTTGTTCTGGGTCTGGGTGTTTTTCTATATTATAAGTATTTATTTACAAAAAAAATAGTATATAAGTATTCTATCAGGTATCTGGTTCCCATAGTACAAGCTCTGCTTAATTTGGGGCTAGATAGCGCTGTGTGAAATGTCCAGCAATATGTATTTAAAAAATAATAATAATAATTTATTTCAATGCATAATTTTATTATGGTATATCGGTATATGGCTCGTATATCAATATTCGACCACATACCCAATGTAGAAATCCGACGGGCAAGGTATTCGCTTTTATAACAAACTCCCAAGTGATGTACAAAAATTGACAATTAACAAATTTCAAAACGCAATTAAACAAAATCTTTATAAAAAAGCCTACTATAAAATATCGGATTATTTAGATGATAGAGAAGCTTGGGATTGAAATTGCTGCAACTCGTTCAAAATGTTACAATTTAGACGTAATTTATTTTTGTATTGTAATTTATTCTAAAAGGATCATTAAAAAACACAACCAGCCTTGTTTCTCGCCTTTCTTTCCTGGCTTGGTCGCGAAGGAACAGGCAGTAAAATTGACGTTTCAAAGTGATCCTTGTGATTTTAATGAATAAATGATTTTGACTTTGACTTTGACGACGTTGCATAAAGGTTATGGACGTGGGTATGAGGATTGCAGTGCTGAAGTGGAGTTGGGCTGGACACTTGGTTAGAAGGGATGACGGGCGTTGGACGAAGGTGATTACAGAGTGGTGGCTAAGGGATGCTCTTAGACCAAGAGGCAGACCACCCGCCCGATGGTCGAATGACATTGAAAGCGTAGCTGGGTGTAAATGGATGAGACTCACAAGGGGCCGGAAAGAATGACGTAATAAAGAGGAGGCTTATACCCAACAGTGGGTGCAGACTGGCTGAGATGATGATGATGATGATAATTGTATAGCCTTTCTATCTATGACTTGACGTTGCCTAGTTTTTAATACGACACTATTTTAGAATAATCCTATATTTGCTGTAGTTTATACCTATATATAGAATATATACCTAGGTAAACTTACCTACTCAAACTGGACGAGACTAGACCCACAACACAGTGTATCCTACTGTGGGGTCTGGTATTGTTATAAATATAGGTAACCTACCAACTAAAATGTTGAAAACTTACTACATTTTCTTCAAAATGCATGCTAGTTAAGTACTGTATTGCTTACTCAAAATATTTTGTGCGATATAATTTTGTTGCAATATAAAATGGATTTTGTATTTTGTATTTGTAACACCTTCTTATAAGTGGCAATGTTATCAAATCAGTTATGAAAATCACACTAATATTATAAATGCGAAAGTTTGGATGTTTGTTTGTTTGTTACTCAATCATGTCATAACGGCTGAACCGGTTTTGAGGAAATTTAGTACCTATGTACGTAGATTATAACCTGAATTACCACATAGACTACATTTTAGCACAAAAATCAGGTCCCATGGGCTAAAAACTCTTTACTTCTAGGCTACCTACATAGAATAGAATAATTCTTTATTGTACACCAGGAATACTTAAAGAAACTAATTTATGTAAAATATAGTACAATGGGCGGCCTTATCACTGAAAGTGATTTCTTCTAGGCAATCTTTGGATGGAAAGTGTAACGCGTATGAAGTCGCGGGCAACAGCTAGTAATAAATAAACTTTGAATTGGAATAGTCTTTAAGTGTAGGAGCTCAAAAATTTTACTGCCACAAAAATTTTAATGGCATAGATAAAATTATGTATATAAATTCAATTTACTATTCGGCTTCAGAAATTTAACTAGAAAATAAAAACAGTAATTTATTTAAATCTTGTTAGATATTTAAAGCAAACAGCTATAAAAGTTTTATTTCCACAAATAAAATTGCCAACATAAAACGATTCAAAGAAAAAATCCAATTTACAAAGTCATCCACATTAATTTTCGCGAATACAAAAAAAATCAGCTATTCTTGAAAATAACTGGACGCTCCGAATAATTCGCTCGTTAGTCCTACACTACATTTATAAACTGCTGGCAGTGTTCCAGTCGCTGTATGCACAATTTGTAGAGTCTTCTGCTTGATGACGAGGCAAAAACGTGACCAAGAAGACTTGCCACTTGTGTCAGCAAGATGTTGATAGAGATTTACAATGGCTGACGCGGGAGACAGCTTAGATTGTTTATACATCTTTAGTTCTATAGTAACAGTCTTTTGAATAGGTTGTTTTATGAGGTGCGTTGGATAAATAGTTGACTGCGAGTCTGAGGTACAAAAATTGTGGATTTGGTTCTAAATCAACAGATTTCATAATCTGGTAATTTTGTAACTAAAATATAATCATCTTCAGAAAAAAGAAAATCGATAAAATTTGCAAATTAAAGAGTTTGATGTGTTTTTCATGGATCCCATAATCAGATATTGATGATATTTTTATGGAAATACCCCTGAAATACCCCCTTTATTATTAAAATATCACTGAAGCCATCGGAAAACGTGATAAATAATTAATTATCGCCAAACATACATATAAAATAAACCGATGAATTGAGAAAACTCCTTCGTTTTTTATAGTTGGTTAAAATGACAGTGTTAACTATACTTAGCTGTACGCTCCTCAACTGTGTTTAATTACGGGTTGACTCACGGTGAGACGTTTCAATTTCATTCACACCACCTGCGCGACAATGTCAAATTATATGTCATGTAAACCTCACTGAAAGCAGGTGATATCTCTACAGCTGAGCCGGGAGTAAAGTTGTACTGAATTTAATTAGGCCCTGTAATGGCATGTACAATAATTTGTGTTTGGAACCTCGTCTATATTAAAATTTGAGCCACGGAGACCCACACACTAAGAACTTATTTATTTATTTAATTTATTTAATTAGAGCGGATTAACCAATTACACTTATTAATATAAAATAATTAAAACATTAATCACATAAACAATTGTCAATTTAAAATCTAAATTACAATAAGAATCTACACAACATACAAATTAACAATAAAATTAAATTAAAATAATACAAATTAATATAAATAAATTTATTAAATTACACACATAAATCGTAAATTGAATTGTTAAATTAAAGACCTTTCATACATCAATCTCACAATACATCAGGCATACCAGCATCAATTCCTTCCATTCGTCAGCAAACACATCGCATTCAGGGTTGGCATCTAGGAGTTTGTTGAGGGCGGTGAGTGTGCGAGGCAGCGGGGAGTAAGCACGGGATACAGTACGGCTCGAGGGTCTGGCAAGAAGCCTGTATCTTCTGCACCGGATATATTGATTTGGGACATAAAAGCGAAGTAGCTCGTTAAGCAGATCAGGTGCATCAATTTTGTTGCGAAATATTTTGCAGACAGTGGTTATCTGCTCCCACGCTCTCCTAGTTTTGAGGGGATTGTAACCTAAGTATCTTAAGAGGAATAGAGTTGGGTACATGAAAGGGTCATCATCATCATATCAGCCGTAGGACGTCCACTGCTGGACAAAGGCCTCCCTCATTGATCTCCAGGAACTGCGGTTGGAAGCGGCCTGCATCCAACGCCGACCTGCGGTTCTTACCAAGTCGTCTGCCCATCTTGTGGGTGGACGTCCTACGCTGCGCTTGCCGGTCCGTGGCCTCCACTCGAGAACCTTTCGGCCCCATTGGCCATCTGTTCTGCGCGCTATTTGGCCTGCCCATTGCCACTTCAACGTGCTAATCCGTCGGGCTATGTCGGTGACTTGAGTTCTCCTACGTATCTCCTCATTTCTGATTTGATCCCGTAGAGAAACCCCGAGCATAGCCCTCTCCATAGCTCGTTGAGCGACTCTGAGCTTATTCATAAGGCCAATAGTGAAGGACCACGTCTCGGTTCCATATGTCATCACTGGTAACACACACTGATTGTAAACTTTCGTCTTAAGGCACTGAGGTATGTTGGACGAAAAGACGTTGCGAAGTTTCCCAAACGCTGCCCATCCGAGTTGGATTCGACGATTGACCTCTTTCTCGAAGTTGGACCTACCTAATTGGACTGTTTGTCCTAGGTATACATACGCGTCAACAACTTCAAGAGCCGAGTTCTCAACCATAACTGGGGCAGGGACGACATGGACATTCGACATGATTTTCGTCTTGTCCATGTTCATTTTAAGTCCTACCCGTTGGGAGACTCGATTGAGGCCTTCGAGCATCGTGCTGAGCTCTTCCATCGACTTTGCCATGACCACAATATCGTCGGCAAACCGAAGGTGAGTGATGTATTCGCCGTTAATATTGATGCCCAGTCCTTTCCATTCCAGAAGCTTGAAGGCATCTTTCAATGCAGTCGTAAACAGTTTCGGAGAGATGACATCTCCCTGTCTTACGCCTCTTTTTAAGGGAATCGCCTTCGAGCTCTGTTCGTGTACTCGGACTGACATAGTGGCGTTTTTATACAAACATTTCAACACTTCGATGTACCGATAGTCAATACGGTATCGTTGGAGAGACTCAAGCACTGCCCATGTTTCGATCGAATCGAAGGCTTTCTCATAGTCCACAAACGCGAGACATAGCGGCAAGTTATACTCTTCGGTCTTCTGTATGACTTGCCGCAGCGTATGTATGTGGTCTATGGTACTGTAGCCTTTACGGAACCCGGCTTGTTCGGGAGGCTGGAAGTCATCAAACCTGCGTTCGAGACGGTTTGCGATGACCCTCGAAATCAGCTTATAAACATGGCTCAAAAGCGAGATTGGTCTGTAATTCTTAAGCAAGGTGTTGTCACCTTTCTTGAAGAACAGAACCACCACGCCCCCGTTCCATGCTTTTGGCGTCGTACCTTCAAGCAAGGCGGAATTAAAAAGCTTCTGAAGGACTTTAAGTACCGGTGATCCACCCGCTTTCAGAAGCTCTGAAGTGATTCCGTCCTCACCCGGCGCCTTGTCGTTCTTAAGCTGCTTCAAGGCCATCCTGATCTCATACAGGCTGATGTCCGGAATATCTTCGGTATAATGTCGGGTCAGTTTGGCTCTTGGGTCGTTGGCCGCACTGCAAACAGGTTTAGTGACCGAATCGTAGAGCCGTCCATAGAACCTTTCGACTTCCCTTAACACTTCCGCTTTACTTGACGTTATGCTGCCATCTTCCCTCTTCAGCTTCGTCATGCGGCTCTGCCCAATAGAATTATCTCTCGCGAACACTTTGGAGCCTTTATTCCGCTCTATCGTATCTTTAATACGAGATGTATTAAAGGTACGAATATCGTGCCGCAAGGATTTCCAAATCTTTCTATTGAGCTGCCTATGTGACTGAGCATCATCGGGAGACTGCAGTTGCAAAGAACGTCGTTCAGCCATGAGGTTAAGGGTATCATCAGAGAGTTTCTGAGGTCTATTGGTACGGGGGGTCTTAAAGAACTGGGACCCCACCGTATGGACGGTTTCTACGAACCTGTTATTGATCTCGTCCACTGATGCATCTACTTCTAGACAGTCAAAGCGATTTGCAAGTTCGAGTTGAAAGCTCTCGAGGTTTTGGATATGTGCGCGAGTGGGTCGGAGCGTAGATTTCATCAAACGGGACCTTTTAAGTTTAACGTTCATATTCAATGTGGCTCTAACAATTCGGTGATCACTGCCGGTTTTCACCCTGTGAATCACAGAGACATCATTGAATATCCGTTTCTTGTTGGTCAAGATGAAATCAATCTCATTTCTCGTGGAACCGTTGGGACTCATCCAGGTCCATTTCCTGTGAGGCGGCTTCTGGAAAAAAGAATTCATCATAAAGAGTCCTTCTTTCTCCAGAAAATCGGCCAGCCTCTGTCCCCTGGGGTTCCGTTGCCCATATCCAAATTGCCCCACTCTCAACTCATCATCGCTTCTCATGCCTAGCTTTGCATTGAAGTCCCCCATAACAACAATAAAGTGAGTTTTGTTCGTATGTATGGCTCTACTGATGTCCTCATACATAGACTCTA